>OZ012710.1:317500-1685692 GCA_963942595.1 Cylloceria caligata
TGTTGATTAACTGATTGTTCGCTCCACCTGTTGGTCGGGAATTCGTCAATGGGATCATATAAGGCCTGAATAGTTAGGGTTTACTGTTGTCGTTGTTGAGCGACAACGTGTCAGAAAGTTTTTGTTGCTGTTGCGCGATCTCGCTAACTGCTCCACCACTCATCAGTTTCGCGTTGTTGTTCTCCGTATTCGAAACCTTGGCGTATTCCCGTTTGCGTTGCTGTTGTTGCTGCATACTTTCGGTTTTGACAATCGTTATGTCAGGATTGTTTTCGAGGGCGGAGCTAGCGGGTTTTGGTACAACCGTTGGAACCTCGACGAAACCTCCGCCTTCCCGCTTTATTGTCGCCGATGTCGTCGGTGTCGTTGCCATTGCCACGGTAGCGTTGAACTTTTGTAATATGTCGTTGACGGTCTCGTTGTTTTCCGTGTCATTACTGCCGTCCATAACATTCGTCGCGCCACTCAGTTCACCCGCGAGCGATATTCTATCAGGACCCTGAAGCGTCGAAAGATAAGTAGCGAGCGTGTGTACCGTGACGTTTAGAAATTCGGCCGCTCGAAACAATGTGATCTCCTTTCTTCTGAGCTTTGCAAGTACTTCCGCGGGTCCGGGTTCAGACCAAAAGTCCCTCACTCTGCAAGCATTGTTCATTATTTTTCTTAATTCGCTTTTTTGAGAGACGCCAACAAATAAATAACGATTATTTACGTTACCTGTACGGGTGTTTGAGACAACCATAGCTGTCACGATATCTGCCGTAGAGAGTTCCATACGAAACACCAAGAATCTCGGCCGCAGTCTTCATTTCAAGTTCTTTGCTCTTAATAGCGTCCATGACGCGCCGCGTGAACGGTTCTTCCCAGAATTCTTGACGTCGGCCCGTCGTCAGGTAATCGTTCATCTTGACGACGTCTCGGAATTGCTCGGGAATCGCCGGATTAGTGGCATTAGAATTTGAGGGGGTGTTTGGTGCTGTTTAAATTCAGAAATTCAGAGTGTCAGTCTCGTTGCCTTCAAAAACACGCGACAATCGATAAATAACCATATATACATATATATATATATATATATCCTAACCTTTCTTTTCTTGATCGGAAGTGTTGTCATCCTTGGACAAATAGGAGAGCTATGAAAAATCGCAATTATTAATACAAAATTGAATTTCTTCGTTGTTCAAGCACGTATCATCATTTCTTAAACTTACCACCGGCACTGGGGGTTCGTTGTTCTCGGTCATCATTTCATCGTCACAACTTTCGTGATCGCCCTCGCTCATCATTTCCTCCTGAAGTGAGAAATAATTTCAAAGCAAATGAATTAGAAAACAAACAAACAATTGTTTGACAAATACATTTCTGGCCTTTCTGGTTATGGGGCATAAGACGACCATTCAGACTTACAGGGAATGTGCGTACGTTTCCGGTGAAACAAGTGATTTTAGGTGTGAATACATCATGAGCCGAGGGTGGATCGTCGAGAGGCGGTCGACCTCTGCGCCGCTGTTTCGGGGCTGGCGGCTCGTCGACGTCACCTTCCCTCAAAACGGTCTCGACACCTGGAGTTGCTGCTCCTGGACTATGACCGCTGTTACTCAGATCGTTTTGAGCTGGATCACTACGCCAGCTCACCTCAGCAAGACCTTTTATGTGTAAGTCTTCGGCAGTTTTTAACAGCGATGACAGTCTCGTCTGCAAAAAACAATTGGGATAAGAATAAGTGTTAAAATATCTTTCTGCAATATATTGTCCTATAAAAGATAGTAACACGTTATGTCAATAAAATAAAATAAAAGATAGTAACGTTTTTCGGGAGCGTGCGGTTTTATAACATCTCACGCGTTTATGTCAGTGCGAAAGATTCGGCTGCCTGACCATTGTTCTTCTATACGCGAAACGCGCAAGGATAAAAAATTTTACGACATTTTTCATATCGTGAGCCCTATCGGCTGGACATACGCACAGTGCAATACTCGGCACTGTCTGTGTGAGTGTCCGCGGTCTGACGTCAAACGCTCCACTAAGCCTGACCGCGTTGGAACTGAATAATTTATCCGCATCGATAGGGCGGGGTACAGGCAAAGAGGTAACAGCGTGGAAATGCGGAAATAACGATCGGCTTTGTGCTTCGATATTATTAAAGTTAACTGTTGGGTGCTTGGATTGCCATCTTATGATATATACCAGAGGGTTTAGTCAGTACTGGAAGTGGTCTACCATTCGTTAATGTCTGGATCACGTTCCACTTGATCGGCACTTGAAGTTTAAGAACTTAGTATTTCAAGTACTTTGTCGAGCTCCGAGGTGTACTAAATATTGGTGGATAAGCAAGTAAAATAAAAAGAGAGCAAATCACTCACGTGGTCGATGTTGATCTCCCCCTTGTACATGAATTCGACGAGTACTTTGATGTCCGAGAATTTTACATCCCGCATTATTACGATAGGATCCTTCTCCTCGTACTGTGAGAGTATAGTGTCAAAGTACGTGCTACACGCCGA
This sequence comes from Cylloceria caligata, assembly GCA_963942595.1. Taxonomy (NCBI): domain Eukaryota; kingdom Metazoa; phylum Arthropoda; class Insecta; order Hymenoptera; family Ichneumonidae; genus Cylloceria; species Cylloceria caligata. The sequence continues at coordinate 320,002 of OZ012710.1, forward strand.
GAGTACGACCTGTGACAAAATGAAAAATAATAAAGTGTGATTATTCGTAATCTCGGCCTGGCTGCTGGTTCATAGTCCCTGAAAGGTTGAACTGTTTCTGAATTCTGGCATTTGTCTATAAGTAAAGAAAATTGGCGAAAAATTCGTTGTCGATGATCGTTAAAAAGAAGCAGACGGAGAAAGGGAAGAGAACCCCGCCCAAACTTGGTCAGTCTACACAGTCAATAGCCTGAATATTTAATGTCGAAGGCGAAGTTGGCTATTGATTTTCTCGAATTTAACGTCTCCACGAATAAGGCACTAAAATAAGTGAGTTAGCGAGTGAGTGAGTGAGTGAGTGAGTGAGTGAGTGAGTGAGTGAGTGAGTGAGTGAGTGAGTGAGTGAGTGAGTGAGTGAGAGAGAGAGAGAGAGAGAGAGAGAGAGAGAGAGAGAGAGAGAGAGAGAGAGAGAGAGAGAGAGAGAGAGAGAGAGAGGACGAGGCACAAAGCGTGCACGCGTGGAAGGCGCGTAACTTTTCAGTGCTCAAGCTATATAACGCTTTATTATAGCCGCCTCTTTTATGGTAAAATACTGCGATAAAGGAAAAAACGGCGGGGGATAAAGAGGGAATGAGTGAGAGGAGCCGTCTGGGAAAGACGAAAAGGGAGGAAGAGGAAGAGAAAGAAAAAAATTGAAATTATACTCCTCGCTTCATATCGAGACATTCCGAGCCTTGGGCAAGTCGAAGCACAATTTTCCCATCTTCCCCTCTTCCCCTGCCCCCTTACTCCCGCGCCGTGGCCCTCCTTCTCACTCCTCGTCTCGACGTTTCTCCCCTTTGCCTGGCCTCGGTCCCTCTCCTACTTCGCTGTCCTGGTAATAAACCCTATATATATATATATATATATATATATCATATAAATGCGATTCTTCTTCGCAAAAGGAAACTGATGGGTGGAGGCAACGAACGAAGGAACGCCAAAGAAGGGAAGAAAAAAGAGGAATGAATAAATTAAAAAAAAAAAAAAAACAACTCGGCTGCGGCCCAAGACGTATCGTACGATCGTACTAAAAATCGTCGAAGCGTAATGTTCTTTGTTCGAGGATCGACTGCTATACACACTAAATATACCGCATCGTTCTATATATAGTATATCAAATTATTTATCCTTTCGCGTCATCAGAGTGAGAGAAAGGAATAAAATAATCAAAGTATATAAAGAGAGAAAGAACGAAAGCAGTACCTATCGGATAAAGACATTTTTTCGCATACTTTTGAGAAATCGTGTGCGCATATATATATATAATTATTATGAGGGACGTAGAAGCGACAGACCCCGAGAGAATTGTTACTCACGCATATTCTCGTTCGGAAGTCGAATTAATTAACGGAATCTCCTTCTTTTTTTCACTTTCTGTTATGTCAAATAATAAACAAACGCTTTTCGTACATTATTTCTCCTGTTATTTCCACGGATTTTCATATTTTCGTCTTGATTTAACGTTGCAGCCGCAACGCCCCGATGCTTTGTCAGTTAGCACTGGCGGGTCACCATTCAGTTGCCTCGCTCAATCTCGGCTACAGAGAAAATCGAAGAGCGTGTAGGAAGAAGCATGAAAATTTGTATCAGGAGTACAAATTGAAAATGCGGGATTTTTTTCTATTTTTGAACGTTTATTCTGAAAAAATGGTAACAAATGAATTATTCAAAGTATTGTCCATCGCTAGCCACAACTTTTTCCCATCTTTCTGGCAATTTACGGATACCGTCGCGAAAAAATTCGGCCGGCTTGGCTGCTATCCAGTCATCGACCCATTTTTGGGCTTCTTCGTAAGAATGGAAGCGCTGGTCAGCTAGGCCATGTGTCATCGATCGGAAAAGGTGGTAATCGGAAGGAGCAATAAGACTTCCCATTTCAGCGTTTGTAGGTATGTTTTGACCGGCGCTGCAACATGTGGCCGAGCGTTGTCATGTTGCAAAATTACTTTGTCGTGTCTTTGCTCGTATTGTGGCCGTTTTTCTTTGAGTGCGCGGCTCAAACGCATCAATTGAGTTCGGTATAGTGCTCCTGTGATGGTTTCGTTCGATTTCAATAGCTCATAATACACCACACCCAGCTGGTCCCACCAAATACAGAGCATGAGCTTGGCGCCGTGAATATTTGGTTTGGCCGTCGATGATGATGCATGGCCGGGGTAACCATATGATTTTTTGCGCTTCGGGTTATCGTAATGGATCCACTTTTCATCACCAGTGACAATGCGATGCAAAAAACCCTTCCGTTTTTGCCGTTCGAGCAGCAGTTCGCATGCAAAAAAACGGCGCTCGACGTCTCTCGGCTTCAGCTCATACGGCACCCAATGTCCTTGCTTTTGGATCATTCCGAGGGCTTTTATACGATGGGAAATGGCTTGTTGTGTCACTCCCAATGAATCTGCGAGCTCTTGTTGAGTTTGACACGAGTCTTCATTGAGTATTGCCTCCAATTCAGCATTCTCAAACTTTTTCACTTGGCCCGGCCGCTCTTTGTCCTCAACGTCAAAATCACCACTTCTAAACCGCACAAACCATCTCTCGCACGTTGAAACCGATGGAACATGACTCGGATAAGCCTCGGAGACCAATCGATGTGCTTCAGCAGCACTTTTCTTCAAATTAAAGAAGTAAATTAAAACTTCCCGCAAATGCTGTTTTGTTGGCACGAAACTCGACATATTGAGAGCTCAAAAAAACTATGAATTTGACACTGCGACAAATTGACACATACTGAAAATTAAAGCTATAAGACGTAGCTTTGACATGAACATAGTCACAGTACTGCCTGATGCGTATAGCGTTAGTAACGCCATCTGTTATCAAACCCGCATTTTCAATTTGTACCCCTGATAATTTCACTAAAATATATATAATACTCGTATTGTGCGTATCGTGAAGAGAGAGAGAGAGAGAGAGAGAGAGAGAGAGAGAGAGGACCGGCAAACCGAAGCGCTCGACGCTCCATCTTGTCGAAAACTCGGTAAGATTGCTAAATAAATTGCAGAGATCTTGAAATATGATAACGACCACACGCGTTTTTTATGGAAAATGGTAGGCAAGAAGCATGATGCACACCGATGTCCACAAACCTATTAAATCTAACCCATCGATTATTCACACGTTACACGTATGGCTTCTGTGTATTTCGATTCATAACGCGCACCAAAGCGAGTCGCTTTAGCATCGAATATGAAGCACAAATGAACCGAACGCTTGGGCGAATGTCACGAGATTGATAATTCTTGGAAAGCATCGATGCGTTACTAGAACTAAAACTTGTAAAGAATTGGAAATTTCCCGGCATATAAATTTCGAGATGAGTGTGAATCATGCGGATTGTGTATCGAGAAAATGCTATGGAATTCAAAGTTTCAGAGTCTACGGAAATTCAAGAAAATTAATTACCAATTAGAACTAATGAAAACAGAGTTCAAGTTGTTTTTATTAGGCGACAAATACAACAAAAAGATAGCATCGAGTGAGAAAATAATTTTTCTAAAACTCGAAAGATACCGACTTGGAGATTTTTGACGCGAGTAAGTTCGGTAAACGAAATGTTGATCAATTGAAACGGAGCTACTTTCCTTTTGGCGAAGTAAGAGTGTGTCGGTGCATAGACAAATGTGCTGTGTTCCCTAGTGGGAACCTATGCCTTATCGAAAAGTATACAAATTGACCCGCAGACTGCCGGTCAACTCCAACATGTATGTTTCTACGTTCTTCCGAACGTACCGAAATAACTTATATTTCGAGTCGTAACCTTTTCCGTAGTTAAGGGACGTTTTTTTGGTCGAAGGGGTGGAGGAATTAGGCCGCTCGATGTATCATTTGAAAGCATTTAAGTAGCACTGAAATCTGGTCTGTATTAAATATGTTAAAAATTCATATTTACTCGATGGACAGGTAGATCTATATAAAGCTAGCGGTTCAATACATTTTTTCGACTTGCCGGGAAACCGGACAAACACAAAAATATTTACTTTAGCGCCTAATTGACATTTAATGTTGGTAGATACTATTTTTTTTTTCGCCTTGCGGACCGCTAGCTTTACATGGGTTATGATCAACGTTTCACCACTTCGGGAAAGTGATAAACTTGAATTAAAACATGCATCCTTGAGTCTCGTATTCTTATTGATACTATATAAATCGTCGAATCTACCAAAGATTCGTCTTTCGTTTCTTCCATTAGTCATTTCTTCAGTTAATTGCTTTCTCATGGAGGAAGTATGTGAGCGCGCGCGCCAGGCTCGCAAAATTTAACTCGCTATAACTTAAGAACGACTTTATCAGTCGAACTGAAAATTTCCGCGCAAAAAGAACAGTCAATAGGAATAAATAAAATACCCGTCCAGATTTTATTTTGAGTTTCTTGAAAAAAGTGTGTATGTGCTCTCGTTATCGTAAATTTTCAATTACGGAACCAAATAGTTCTTTACAAATGAAGTACTGGTCAAGGATAATTTGTTTATAACTTGGGCGGAATTTATATAGCAATTCGGATTTTGTAGGACTTTGAATTTGTTGAAAAATGAATGTTATCGCACTAACTCACATCGACGTTCACCGGTTGAACTCAATTTTTTTTTATCGATACGAAATAATATTCAGCGGTGTTGCATATTCAATTTGGCGAAGATCGGAAAAAAGTTCGGATTAGATAGAAATTTGAATTTTTAAAAAATTTAACTGCTTTTACTTTCGGAACATTCGAAAAAAGAGGTAAAACTTCAGACACCTGCGTAATAACCTTCACGGATGTTTGGTTCAGATTTTATACGACATTATATTTTTATTTTGACGACTACCGAGGCTTCCATTAATAAATGATCTCAATAACTTGTGAATGGCTTGCGTAATTGATCGCAAATTTCTTGCACCAGTGATAAGCAGCAAGTTTTCATTGTTGGCTAAAATGTTAGGTAACATATACAGGGTGTCCGCCGGGAAGGTATACTACTTTGTTTGTTTATAATTTTTGATTAAATGAAAGAGAATGGATCTTATATTGATAAATGTTTTATTTAATGTCGGCAATTATGTATGGAATACAATATCAGATAAATGTCCGCCTCTGTTAGCCTCACAAATGCGAGCCCTTTTGAGCACATTTTTCATTACATTCTCACACATTTCACGCGGTATTTCATTAATTTCATCACGAATATTTTGCTTGAGTTGCTCAAGCGTTTCTGGTTTGTTTGCATAAGCCTTGCTTTTTAGATATCCCCACAAAAAGAAGTCCGGAGCAGTGAAATCAGGCGACCGTGGAGGCCAATCAACATCACCATTTTTTGAAATAACTTGTTGTGGAAAGAGGTCTCGCAGTAATTCCATTGTAATCCTGGCTGTATGCGATGTGGCACCGTCTTGTTGATACCACATGTTAATCAAGCCCAAAGCATGCAGTTGTGGCGTTAAAAAGTTTTCAATCATATCACGATATCGCTCCCCATTCACAGTTACCGTTACGCCGTTTTGATTTTCAAAGAAGTAAGGTCCAATGATTCCTCCTGACCAAATTGCACACCAGACTGTCACTTTTAATGGATGTAAAGGTGACTGATGAATAATTTGAGGGTTTTCCATTGCCCAGAACCGACTATTCTGTTTATTCACATATCCATTTAAATGAAAATGTGCCTCGTCACTCATTATGATTTTTTCATGAAAATCGGGGTTGTCATGGGCGAGCTGTCATGGGCGAGCTGTCATGGGCGAGCTTTTAACGATTAAAACACGTTGGTTTATCGAATATTTTTCCATAATAAATTTGCCACGTGTCTACTTCACGACTGCCAAATATGAACTGTCAAGACTAACGTTTACCAAAATGGCGGCAAAACAAAGTAGTATACCTTCCCGGCGGACACCCTGTATTAAAGGATTAACATTGTAGAGCTCTTTTAAATGTTTTATATGTCTTGACCACGAAAATTTCGTTATCCTTCAGTTTCAAAACTTTTTTTACCAACAAGGATTTAATGTCGAACTTTGCCCGCTGTTTCCTTATTATCTTCCACCTTTTACAAAGTCAATTTTACGTGGGAATATGTTGATCAATTTTGAATAAAAAAAAAAACTCTGCGAGCTAGAGTGCGCTACACTCTAGCTCGCAGAAACGTTGAGATATATAACACTAGCACGAAATAATTTTTGTTGGTTATTAATTTTGGATTTTAGCTTATTATATACAGGGTGAGTTTTTTATCTCGAGACATCGAAATATCGCATAAAATACGCATCGCACAAAAAAATTAGGTGAAATTACGCACAATCGAATCCATTCGAGCCATTCTGACTTTTCATCGTTCGAAATATTGACCTCCACTTGTTTATTTTATGCGTACTCGATGAGGAGCAAGCGCGCGAGGTTGCTTTATAATGCGTAACATCGTTCCTTCGGTTCGTTCGTTCGTTATGGACCACGGCGGGAGCAAATATAATTTTTCTATACTCTACGCCGACGGACTTAATGGTGGGCTTATCGTTTAAGCAGAACAAATGTATTACTATACGCGGTCGGATGGTTGAAAAACCGACAACCAACGTAATGCCGCTTACCGAATCCTCGATTCTCCCTCGCGTTTGCTTCTCATTTGTCCTGTAACTTCCCATGATTAATATCAATATTATATATAGGTTAAAGAAAAATCTACGAGCAAAAGAGTTTACAAAGAGGAAGGCATCATACGAGATTAATAAGACACGGGCAATCGGGAACGCCATATCCATATGCCAATCGATATTTGCCATATTCTCTCCCATATTCCGATCCCTTCGCACTAATATCCTAACGCTGCTTGCTTCGCATACGCTCGACCTAGAAAAGTGCGGTTTGCCGTTGTGCTCCTCGATGAGAGAAAGTCGGAAAGCGGGCAAGAGACAAAATACAAAAGACGAATGAGAGTCAATCGCGCCTGCCACTCTCAGTCATTCAACTAAATATCGAAAAAGAGGAAACGTCGGAAAGAGCAAAATGTCTAGTTGCTGTAGTTTACATGGTGACTATAGTTTACATGCATTAATAAATCTCTCTGTACGCGTATTTTTCTGTTCATTTATACAGAATTTTATTCCAGCGCTTTTTAACAAAACATAGACAGTTGAGAGGTGCTACAGCACCTGGCCACAGGTGTCATTAGAAGACGAGGAAACAGCTGTCCGAGAGGTAAGAGACCTGACACGGTGCGGCATCCTGCCAGGAGTACCGGCTCGCTCAGAATACAATATACCTGAGTGACGAGTGGTATGTAATACGACAACGAAGCTCCCGAATTCTCCTCCCAAAACTGGCGACTCGACGCGCGTATCTCACTTCCTTTATTTATGCTTCGATGGATACTTGGTCCAACACTTTTCCACCCGTACGGTGCTTTGTTTCTCTCATTAACTCACTAACTTTCTCCCTCATTTTGTATTAAAAATTTGTTGTTTGTTTCATTTCGATTATTATTTTCATTCCGGCAACACACGTAGATAGGCCATTATCAAGTACATACCGTGTGCGTGACTTTCATTGTCCGGTACATCGCTACATACATAGATTTTAGACATATACCAGTGCATAGAAGGAAAAGAGAAAGGCGTGTGGACGTCCGTGAAGAGAACCGGAGGCGGCGGAAAACGATAGACACCCAACACATGCGTATGCCTGCGTAACATCGCGCGGTATACATAAACGAATAAAACGTAGAGGAGGGATCCATAGCCTGGCGAACATTCTGATTTTAGGTGTAAATATTGATTTTACAATTTGGAGTCCTACCAAAGTAAAAAATAAACCAAGCCAAATGTACTCTGCTTTGATAGAGTACCGTTCCTGCTCACCCAGCGACGCCGCTGTCGCCAGAGCGCTCGTTTTTCAGACGTATGAGAGACTCAAAGAGTCAAGAAATGTCGGTTGAAGAAAGAAAGGTGACAAGAATCCACCGTCGCAAACGGAACAAGACATGGTAACAAAGAAATATATTCTCTCACTCCCCTGGACAGTCTCCTTCTTTCCGCTGCAATCCGATCCAACACTATTTCGTTTCTCCACATAACCTGTCTTACACACTCTTTTTCTTTCACATTTTTAATAGCCATACGTCCTTTTTCAGGATATCACGATAGCGCACGCTTCGCGTGTACGAATTATTTTTCACGGAAACCCGTTGCACGTCTTACGTCCGTTTCCTCCAACATGGTTTAAACCCGGTGACATTTTTTTTTTCCTATTATTAACATAAGATAATCAGAGTTTAAACTCCAATCAACGTCGATGGAATCGGGCATTGATCTATCACATTCGTCCCACCTTATCTTTTTCAAGACGTTCGATCCCATATATTACGCTCTCGATATAGACTCCTGAGAGTATTTCATGCGGGTAAGGAAGAACTGTGAGCAGTTTGGCTTGCGAGCAGAGCTCCTCATACGAGTCGATGAGTATGACCTGCCGTCATTATAATGATGGCATGTGGCATTATAATGATACATTATAGCGGGTCATACTCGTCGACTCGGGTGGGAAGCCTTGCTCACAAACCAAATTGCTTAGAGTTTAACCCTACCCGCGTGAGCTATTCCCGTGAGTGGATGTCAACAGCGTAGGACAGATAGGATCGACATGTTTTGGGGATGAATGTGATGGGTCAGGAAAATCGGATTGTACGGTAAATGGGGCATACGTAAATGGATTTTTATGTAATTATTTTTATCAAAGAATTTAACTAAACGAATCCAAGTAACAAGCACTTGATATTAAGGCCTTAATGATTTTTAGCTCGATGGGCAATATTATGTTAACTTGGAAACCGTCTGTCGATTTTCACCAAATTTGATATCAAATATCCTTAAAGGTTTTTTATACGTACGTATGTGCCCATAGTTTTAGATCGTTTTGACATTTATTTCGAAAATAGAAGCGAATAGAAAATGTAAAATTCAAATAGCTATAAAATCCGAACTCTTCCACCGATCAAATGAAGTATCTTTCACCGCTAAGCAATAGTCTGTTTGCCGTAGAAAATTTTAATGGTAATGTGAATCTTCTAAAAGCTCAAAACCCATAACATTCGTACGCTTGAATTTTTCTCAAAGAGCAATCCTAATCATAGTTGAACATTAATCTGCTGATAGAGAACCATAAAGTTCGGTAACTCTACATATGGGGTAGGAATAGAAAATCCATCATTTATCTCGAGAAATTCTTATTGAAAAAATGTCCTTTTTTCTTGGAAAAGCTTCCTTTATGAGGTAACGACATTTTTTTAAGACTTACTCAGTATTATAAATGAAGTAAAAATTATGTATCCTAAAAGGATCGATTTAAAAATCTAAAAAAATCCACAGAGAGTACTTTCGAGTGGTATGGCCAATTGTGAGCAATATCTGAGTGGATCCGAAAAAAAAGTAGCTGAACTGATGGAGAATGTCGAATACACAAAGTTATGACAGATCAAAAAAGCCGAGAACGCCGCGAGCACGGAAGATTCAACTTACATTTAAGGTAGCTATGGCGTGGTAGCACTTTAATAACACTTTTTTCAAACTTCATCCACGTATTAAATACGATCTTGTCTGAACGTTTTTAAAATCTCAGAGTGATTGACCATTCCAAACATGAGATAATTGATATTGTCCTGCCGTTTTTAACCGATTTTTAAGTTTTTCATAAAACACTATAAAACTGTTAAAAAGCACTATGCGGGCAGACAGTACAAATTTATCCACTAACCAATTTTTCGGATATTGTGAGTTAAAGATATACCCGCTAACCCGTCAGCGAACCAAGTCTCTCTCGATTTGTACGTGCCCCACCACTCCCCGCGCAACTCCGTGCTGACGTTACCTCTTACCTTTTGCTAGTGGTCGCACTATGGCTACCTTAAGGCGAGGCAAAACATTAACACTTGGACGCATTAACTGTTTCTCTCTCACTTTTCCGTGAAGCGTCATTTGGTTGTATGTCCCCCCCCTGCCTTAAAGAGTAGACTGCAATGTATTTTCCGGCAACTTTTGACTCGGCCCTTTGTCCGTAGGCAAAAAGCCCGGACTGAAAAAGGAGTAATCAGGAGAGAGAGAGAGAGAGAGAGAGAGAGAGAGAGAGAGAGAGAGAGAGAGAGAGAAACTGAGAATCGGTGTAATGTGAGAAAAAAAGAAAATGTGACAAATGTATGAATGGATGAGTATTTGTATCGTTCTCGACTTGAGTGTGGTGTTCTTGTAGTACTAAAAGTAAAATACTAATGGATGGGATGTTTTTCGCGAGAGAGATTTATTCTACTACGCAAATAAGATTCCACGCCTACCTTGTGTGCCCGAAGAGTTTGACCCTCGCAAGCGAGCGTGACATCGCAGTAAGCTTGCCGCTCGAGGAGTTGTGAGAACATCGTCTGTAGGTTGCTGTGGTGATACTTCCACCTTAAGCAGTACTGTTGGGGAAACATGTTCGACATTGTTGTTGTATGATCTGCTCCCGTATTTGCCGTTCCTGAAATGCTACGCTGCTTTTGCAGCATACGCGTCTTTGGCACCACCACTATCGCCTCGTATTTTTCTTTCTTTTTCTCTTTCCGTTCCTCTTGCTCTTCTCCCGATGTATCTGAAATAAAAAAATTTCGCTCAGTTAATCATCAAATGCCAAATGAATTCTTAAGCTGTTATTATTTTTAAATATCAAGCTATGCTGAGCCGTATGGTGATAATTGTAACTGGTAGAGGAATTCTATTGTAGCGTTAATCTTCGGGGGATGAAGTAGCCACCGCCGTTTCCAATCTCGATAGCATAGTGGTTGTTGTTATTGTTATTGAAAATCAAATAGAATGAGCAAGTGTCAGGAGTTGGGGTTGTAGGGGAAGGTTTGACACGAGGCCGCGGGAATTATGAAGCAAGTTTCGCGGTAATTAAGAAAGTTGGTCGCGACGAGGATGGCGTGCGGCGTACGATACCCACGTGGACGGAAGCGCTGCTCTCCGGTTTCGACCCATCGCTAAATTTACTCTACTACCGACTTTACGTCGCTGCTGTACTCGTTCCCTCGTACCTTTACCCACATTATTACAGTAAGATGTACCACGACCGTGTACGTACCCTCGCTTCTGACGAAGGTTTCGCACAATTCGCTGGGACACCACGTCCCTCCGGTCGCAAATTCACAAGCTTCTCGATAAAACTTAAATCTTTCGTGCATCTCTCTCAATCGGCAAGCCAGCATTCGTTTTTTCGTATAAATCTAAATAATTGGTCTTGCCTCTTTATTGATATCGTTTGCTTTATATTGGTATCGGGAGGAATTTTCCACGTACCAATCCTTTCGTCAGTGTTGTTACCGGTCTGCCGTTGTGATGGGTAGTTGTCGAACCGATCCTCAAACTCAAATATATCCGAGTCCTCGAACTTGTCAATTTCTCGAACGTCCTCGGCCTCGATGAGCTCCTCGGCGTCCTCGCTCGGCCAGAACGAATTCCACGCGTTCTGGCTTCGCTTTTTCTCCTCCACCTTCGCCTCCTGTTCGTCTATTGCCTGTTGGTCCAAGTCCCTTGATTCGACGAACCACTCGTTTTCCTGAAAGGTAGATCGCAACGACAATCGTTAAAAAAAATTCTTTCCTTTTCAATTATTTTTTTCCTCTTTGAATTTCATATACATTGGTTTCTTAATCTATCATTAATGCCTTTGTTTCTTTGCAATTTATTAGAAAGAAAACATATTAAAATGATGTATTTTCATGCAAGCAACTCGACTCGTCGATCCTTCTCCAAGATCAATCAATTCAGGATTATTTACGGGTACCCGCAATTTCAATATGTTTCGCCAGATTATTAGATGACGCATTGAATCAGCTAGGATACAGTCAGTAAAGATTCAATAGATTTCCACTGGTACGTCGATTTACTTCGGAAGGATCGTGATTTATAAAAGAAAAGCACGAGACGAAAAAATGTAATTGCAATCGAGTCAAGCCATCCACTAGACTGTAAAGAAATTCGCCTGATAAGTAGTTGACAATTTTATTTACGTAACATTAATTTCTCTGTTCAAATAACGCGTGGATCGTACTGTAAATTTTATTCAGTGAAACTCGATAAATGAAGCTTTACAGGCTCGTTAAGATTTTTGCCACACTGGGAATTGAAAATCGCAAAATATCTGCAGGTACCGAAGACGCGGTGAGAAATAAAAACTTTATAAGAAAAAGAATATCGTAAGAACCTAAAAATACGCAAGGCAGGAGCTCGTTTGTTTTGTTTTGTTTTTTCTTTATTTCGAGATTGCAATGTCGGTACACTCAAAATGGTGTTTATCTTCCATAAAAGTAGCTTATGAACAATGACCGGATTTATATCCTTCTTTTAATATATACTTTTAACACTAGCCAAGTAACTACACCTCAAAAGTCGATGCCATGTTTGTGAATATCGATGCATCCACAGATATTTAATGAAGCATTGCTTTTGTTATTTTTTTTTACCTCATAACGGTAGTTAATATCATAGAGCATTTTCCCCCTGATTTAATTTACTATCAAATTCAACGATCCATAAATTTATAATGTTCGTTAATGGTGCAAAATTTAGTCAAAATTCAATTCTAAAAGGGATAAATAAAAAAATTCGTACCCATCGTGATCCCAGTGACATAAAAATTAAGACTTTTACAAAAAAAATGTAATAATTTCTGTCTAAAAAGTAAATGTGACGTAGAGGAGAAAATAATGGTGGCAGCAAAGCGAGCAAAGTGATTTTTCAGTGAGGTTGGCAAGAGAAGCGAGTGAAATTAATTGTAAATAAATAACCGCTATAAAGTTAACAACGGATACGCGGTAAATTAAATGGAGAAAACGGGGGTCTCGAAATATGTAATGAATACTATGCTTCTATAAAATATACCGTTCATACGTGGATAAGTATGAAATAGAAGATAGTGATTGTAATATCGTATTGTAATAATGATGAAAATTAAACTTTAACCTACGATATGTTTCGTGAGCTTAAACAAATAGTAAATTTTAGTTTGCACATAATGATTTTCATTAGTATTCAAACGATATTTTGTTCACCAAGTTGAAAAATGTAGCTTGCGGAATCTACGCTCAATACAATGTGATGAATTGCGTATTGCCAATAACTTAATAATCGATTTTATTATACGCTAGCAGATTTATGCCATCCATATAGCGAATTTTATATGGAGGCATTGCGTACAATATATATATATCGGTTTTTCAATAATTCCCATTACTACATAGATCGCGCGTTACCCTATAAGGTATAGTAATTGTTTCGGAATATCAAATCTAGTGCTACGTGGTATAGTAAATATTCGGGTTCAATTGGTGTTTTGTACCTGAGCACTCTGATACGGAATCGAGTTTAGTGTATAGTAACGTTTAAAATTCTTTACGGCATTCAAAGCGATTGCTTTTGCAAACATTGTTTCGTAGTTATCGTTAAAAGTATGACGATGTCCACGGTAGTAATTGTTGAGCATATCACGATGCGACAGCTCTATACTGCGTGTGCGGGTCCTTAAAAGGTATGTAAATTTCTCGTAAATTTTATGGTATTTGCCGTTAATATTAATATACACAATGAGTTAATCGAATATATGAAATAGTAGCTTTGCAACGTAACATAGCGTTTCATCCGATTGCTACTTGAATACGCTGGAGACTTGTGTACTATAGTAATTCTTTTTCAACGCTCTAGTATCGACGACCAGTCGAACTGTCGAAAAGCGGACACCGCTACAGTTATGGCGCGTGTTTACGTGTAGCCTACGAAAACGAAAGAGCAAAACCTGTTGAAACGTGAAAGGTGAGTCGTTCGACCGCTCGATAGCGTCTTGACAGAAAACAGTGAAAAAGTGTCGACGATTCTACATTTCTGTATGGATTTTCACGGTTCGCAACCGAATATGACCAAGTACCAAAATAACATATAAGATTTTAATATTCTCGCAAGCTCACATTTTGATTATGGTGGTTTCAACACCTTAAACAAATATTTTTTCATTGTTGTGCGATATTTCAATACGAGATTGACCAAGCATATATCGAATTTATCATCAAAGTAAACACAAGCACTCTATGTTATTTGTCGAGAATTTTCTTACTACCGTTATGACAGTGCAATTTCATGCAATGATTGATTCTTTCAAAGTATATCGCTTTTTAAGAGAAGGCCAATCACCCTCTCTCCTTACCTTTCACGATCCCTATAGGGTTATCTCTCTCGCACTCGTGCGATCGCCGTGCGTGTTTAACCTCCTCAGAAAGTTATGTGTTAAACATGTCTAGGCACGAGAAAGATAGCTGTACAATTTCGGAAAAAGGCGTTCTTTGGAACGGTTAAAATGTAGTTAATAACAAAAAAAAATCAAGCTATAAGTTGACTATATCAACAATTAAGTCAAATCAATGGATTTTGTCATGGAAAACCAGGAAAAAAATAGGGTTTTCCAATCACGATTTTGAAACACTTCCATTTTCACCACAGTGGGGTAGGCATGGGGGGGGGGGGTGTGGATCGAGTTTCGTATCGCTGAATAGCTTTTTGAAAAATGAAACATGTCTTTCTTTCTTTTTTCGATCCGATGTGTAATTTCTCAAGATATTCGCAAAAATCAGGTTTCTTGCGATTACAGCGCCATCTATCACGAATCGAAAAAAAATGTTTCAGATAAAAGTTACTTATTTTTTTATGGGGAATCCGAATCTGCAATAAAAAATAGGGGTTCCCATTTACGATTTCAAAGTTGCCCCCACCCCCACCCCAGGGGGTAGGGGTGAAGGGTCGACTTTAGTATCATTGGATGACCCCCTTCCAGACAAACAAATTTTATTCAGAACTTTTTTTGATCCGATGCGTAGTTTTTGAAATATTTTTATGTCTTCAGATAAATCGGCCACCCTGTATAGTCATGACTCCATACGAACTCGGCTCATAGGGTGAATAGTACTACGATTTAAAATGACTGTTGTGACAAGTCGACAGAAGCCGGGACGCAGGTATATAAATCATGGCATTTGATTTTTAATGATTTTTATAATAACAATCACAATTGTTAACGACGATTGAAAAAGTATTGCAGTAATATGGAATTTTCCGCGTATTTTTTCAAGAACGATGTCGGCAATGATCTTAAAAGCTAACACCTTAAGAATTATATTTGCAGAATTTTTTGTTTAACAATGAGGGACGAAAATTTTCTGGTCAATCTCTTCCGACACCAACGACCCGTTCCGATCTGAGCTTGTTCGAAGTTAAGGGCGGGGTATGGTCTTGAAACTTTTTTTTTCCATTTTTAAAAAATTTTATTTTATGAATGCACAACATCTCTGGAATGTTGTATCAAATTTTTAGAGCAATTGGGGCAAAACTAACGGAGATATGGAATTTTAACCATCCGAGGCTCCGAGTCGCTCCGCTCCTTTGCGAAACTTTAAAGCGATTTTTCCACACATCACGTTTTCAAAGTCGGTGACGGCTGTATTTGAAAATATTTTGCACCAATCCTTTTCAAACTTGGTACACTCTTTCTCTGTATAATTCATGAGGTAACGCTGTCGAGTTTTTAAAAAATTTGTTGTTATTTTTTATTTTACAATAATAAATTTGCCGATTTTTTAAGCGAAACTCGCGTTTTTGACTTTCCAGTGTTACCAAAAATTGAAAAATCAATAAAAAAATTTTTTAAACTCGACAGCGTTACCTGGGGAAACTCATAAGCTGATAAAATCAATTTGATTTTTTGATTTCCGATGATCGAGTGATGAGTTACAACCGTCACCGCAAAACAACTTTTTTTGGAGACGTCTCCGGAGATTTGCTGCCAACGGCTTAGTTTTTAATATTTTCCGCTGAAATATTCAGAAAATATTCCTGAAATGTTATTCTACAATACTGTAATCATTTAATTTAAAATACATTGCCCGTATCTTGTAAAAAAAAGTTTGAAAAAGTGCCTTTGTTTCACCGAATTGACCGTATCCCGCCCTTTTAACAGCCGTGATGAAGACACGTAGTCAACGTCAAAAGTGAATTTTGTCTATCAGGAATCCGAAAACACCCAGGTGCTGGAGCAGAGTTCGTTGTTGCTCATAGACAAAAACCATGCCCTTGAGAAAAACGTTGCGGATGTTGGCATTCGAACTGATCGAAACATCAGTGCGCAATATGAGAGTACTGATCCAATCAACATAAGATTTTGATGCAAATTGTTATATGACTTCTTCTACGATGAACAAATCATAAGATTTTGTAAATGATTTAGGATCTGCACGCGTACATCTCCAGAGTCGCGTCGATGGGAGGTCGATTTTATCGTTGTACGAAAACGAACGTTACTTGCGCCCGCGTCTTCGCTGTTTATAAGTGCGACCAATCATTGCCCGAGAAAAAGAAGAAGTATTCAAGAAAATTAAGCTGAAAAAAAGTTGGCGCACTCCGAGTATGTCATTTGTTGTTTGCATCGTTAAATTATCAACGGATTCATACTATAATATATATTGAAACTTAAAAAATTGTGTAATAGGATAACCACGAAACGATTCCAAGATTTCACTCGCCATATTTGCCAAGTTTTTCCAAACGAAAAACGCGGCACATACGATAAAAGTAGGAGAATTGAAAGTATGTGCTTCAGGGAAGTTGTGGGACCACTTTCATTATACTAAAAATAAGTTGCACGAAGCAGGGCAGTTGATAATAAAACGAAAAAGAAACCGGCACTGACAACACCTTGACGCCAACCATACCCACAGGTTTTTTATATTGACGAGTCAAATTTCATAGTTCTATTTTCGTTATTTCTTTACGTATATGGATGTGTTGAAGAACAGCTGTCAATTGCCGATTTGCAGAGACTAAAGGAGAAACTGTAGGGTGGCTGAAGGATTTAATTAGCCCGTGGAATTGCGTGGTCTGTGGCTGGCAAGACACATTCGCTGTTCCAAGTCTTCCGGTGAACAGTCGGATCACCGTACATGATTATTTGAATCGATTAAAGTGCCTGCGGTATCCGAATGAATATACGTTGGTAATTTCCTAATTATTAGTTCATAGTAGAGAACACAATATTTAATTGCAGATAGATTTTTATATTTTCAATACATATCAATTTTATTATTAGCTTGAAAAAGACTTGGTGAAATTGCACCCGGGTGAGGAACGCTGTCTTTTCGCGATATGGGAAAGTCTGAAAAATAAACTACTTGAGTTGCTGCAGGGAACAAGACAGCCCCCTTTCGTTGAAAAACAAGTGCAAATGCACGAGCTTGGCACTCTCCCGTCAGGTAAGATTGATTAATTTGTGTGAGCTTAATGGATAGAAAATAACAGTTGTACGATTTTCAGAACGTCAAGATGCCTCTGTGCTTCATGTTCATCTGATACAGACACCTTATGTCGCGAAGAATCTTGTCGAAGCAAGTAGTACTCAATCATCGAAGAAACGCGTGATAATAAAACGTAGAGTAACAACGGTGGAAGCCCACGAAGCGTTTTTTTTACTCGTACCGGTATGTATTCGAATAATTTTAACAATTACACTATTCAGTGATTAACATCTGACAATCCTTTTCCTTTTTTTATTTTAATTCATCCATTTATTTCGTATCTAAAACGTTTGCTTACCCAAACGACGCTCATATTGGCGTTTCCTCATATAAACATTTTTCTTCACGGAACGTCAGCAATCTGCAATTGATGGTGGACAAGAAACGAGAGGAGGCTCACGAAATTAAATAAACCTTTCAACCATTTCCAGTTCTAGCAGGAAAGTTGACTGACGTTGAAGACGCGTACGTGATAGTCGAAGATCAACAGTGCCGTGTAGCTACGGCTCTCACGCTATCGACATAGTCTTCGAGATATACTATGCACTGGACTGCAAGTATCCAAGCGCTCAGCGAAGCAGATTTGGTTGTTCGTGCAAGAAGCTGTGTACGGCATAAAGAAGGATTCCGAGAATTCCAACACTAGCGTCAAAACTTTAATCGGTGAAGGTGGCTGGCTCTTAACCTTTCAATGTATTTTTTATTCAAATTTTCGTTAACGCGCTCAGATTTAAAAAAACACACACGATGTTTGTTTGTTTTGTCAGTATACGTGCATCTCCAATAGGGAATTGCTTCGCCACATTCAGCTATCCCATTTATCATTAAACGCATTTAAATATTAAGAACAAGATTGCCGTCAAAGTGTCTCGCTTTATTGTTTATTTTGCAGGCATAGGAAGCGAGAACACGATCACGTACCTGAAACTGAACCCTCCGAAGAATCAGAGTCAAGTTATGCAACAAGTGACACAGTAAACATTGATAAAACTACGCGAAAGTTCGATAAGTTATCAAACTCGATTGGGCGATGGAGAGAAATAGTCGCCAAAAACTTTGTATGAATAATTTTTTCTTACTTAATAATTGTAACGAATGAGAAATAATAAATCATATCAAGTTATTCAGAATTTACTTTCTTTCTTTCGCGTTATAGATATCCTAAGATATTTATATTTATTCCACGTGACCATAAATCGAATATGTGTATATAGAGTTATAAACTTTAAGCCAAGACGCATGGTTATCTTTTACAAATGCATAACATTGACCAATATACGAGTATGTCTTCTGAATATATCGTAATAAATGCGTCCCTGTGTAAAGAGTGTCGTGTTTATGGCGAAATTGACTGAAACGTAAAAATACAGTAACACATTGGACAATGAATATCATGGTAAACATTACTGTTTGTACAGGCGCGCATTTATTACTATATATTCAGAAAACATGTAGCGGTCGAAATTGTACATTTGTGAAAGGTAGTAAGTATTTATTAGGTTAAATTATGATGCCAGACACATTTTTCGTCAATACTCCTACAGCATCCACTACAATCGGTATTGTTTCTATTACTTTTCGTATTGTCTGATTTTTACTATACACATAGTGTTAAATCCAAAGTTCACAATAAGGAGAATGCTTATAGAGAAGTATTTGCAATTGTAATATGGGACGCATAATTTTTACAACGTACTATAGGAATCACGTCTATGTTAGAATGCATCTACCCATGTACGAATGCCGGAAGTACTGCCGGATCTACCCATACGGCAGTAAATTGACACTACCCCGACTGCCAAATTTCGTTTGGTAGTACTGGCCTAGTACAGATAAATTATTTGACCAGTACTGGCCGAATGCTGATGACTAGTACTGACAAGTAAGTATACAGGGGTCTCAGTCGAGAGTCGTTTCAGTACTGGTCATACACTGGGCCGATGTTGTGTTTTATACTGGCTGCGGATTATTTCGTGAGACACCCGACAGTTGTCTCAATATTGGTTATGTGCTGGGCTGACTTTTGTCGTAAGATTCGAGTGCAAATTAATTCGGCATGAATCCAACAGTTGGCTCAGTACTGGGCATACAGTGGGATGATATTTGTATTTCGTATGTCGATTGCGCATTGCCTATGCACTACTGTGTCTTGCCATAATACTGGGCGCGTACTGGGCCGACATATATTTTATTAATAGCATACCGACTATTTTGGCTTACACCCAAGAATAGACCCACTACTGGGGACAAACTGGACCGATGTTACGTTTTATACTGGCTATAATTTATACATTGTTGTTTGACAGCGAATATTTCACATCATATTAAGCTGTATTCCGACGTAGATTTGAAAAAAAAATCAAAAGCTCAGTATAAAAGAGGTTTCAAAACTCGTACACATAGATCAATCGAATTAAGATGTGAAGGCAATATATTTTTTTCCTCGGGGATTTTTTCTCTCGACCACCACAAGAAAACACGCGACGGCCGAGTGGAGAACTCGTCATCCGATGCCATGCTACGTAGTGTTTTGTTTATATCCAGCAACGAAGGAGTATAGTACAGTAAGCGCGTGCGAGAACTCGTCCTCCGAGGGGTGGAGCAGTCGTACCTACGAATTGAGCATCCAAGCGCGTTAGTGCATTGTTTGTCTATGACTTCGCGCCGAACGTTCGCGAAGACATTCGGGTATGTTGGTGGGAGTGGGCCCTTCCTTCAGTCTTGTTAGTCCCTTGGCTCGAACAGTACAACAAATAGTAAACGGTAAAAGCTGTCAAAGTGATTGTGGGAAATGAAAACTAATAAATTGGCAAAAGATGGATTCATTAGGCGACGCGGATGGAAAGATAAGAAGAATAAAAATAAAATATTGCAAATCTAATATGGAAAAAGAACGATGTAATAGTGCAAACGAACTTACATTGTAGTTAGTAAAATTATTTGAAAATAAAGAACACCAGCTTAAAATACTACAACGAAATGTTAACTTTAAAAGTTTGTTCACTGTATTTTTAATAAATACTGTAAATAAAAATTCATAAAGCAAATTTTTAAAATAGAACCAATAAAAAGCGACGAGCAAGTACATTAGCTTTTTTTTTAAATATCGTTCGAATTAATTACAATTTTCTATCTGTAATAGAATTGAGATGGTAAATTTATTTCGTACACGAGTACAGATCTGGCCAACCCTTGGCCCGATGTCTGCCTTATCTGGCTCATGACTGGCCCAAAACCGGCAGCCAAGACAAAATTCTGTGCTTCCGGTGCTTGAAAACAGATTCACGGTTATAGCCTTGAGAAACGTATGGCACGTACATTCCCAATTAAAATTTGATTCAATCAGAATTTCAGTACCTCGCGATACAATTTTTGTTGAATTGAAAAATCAACCATATTAACGTTGTCAAGAACTTTTGTTTGGTACAATAACGATTGCGCAAAGTTATTAAGAAATTGGTGAAAAAAATAATTGTCCAATAAATAATTAGGTTCCTTATCCTTTTTTTTCATTTCAAACGAATTCGTTGATTTTTCAAAACCTATCCAAGGGTCAACCATAGCTCAGGTAATTCGTTTTTGTCTTTGTTTCATACACTACAATCATGGTACTGCGTATATAACAATAGATTCCAATTTCAATTTTTAGAAAAAGCCTTATTTCGTCAACTAATGAAGCGAATGGATGAGTCTGACGACAAAAGGGAAAAAACATATAAGCGCCTCTCAAAACAAATTGAAGGGGCGAAACAAAGTATTCTCTATGACTTGAAGAAGAAAACGGATGCCAGGATTAATACAATTGTACTGATCGGAGGACCGGGGCCAAACAATAACCTGCAAAAATACAAAGAATCATTAGGAATAAAGCTTTCTATTGATAATTACGATGCTTTCGTTGAGTTTGACGCTATTATAAAAGAAAATGAGGATAAGGACACTGCTTTGGTAAGTGAAAATCTTTAAAAAACTTTTTTTTAATAACTTGGCGTCAAATGCTGTGGCGTCTCTTGATATTACATTTCCATGGTATCATAAATCCGATTGGTAAATTATTTAATGTTTTCGTATCCCGCATACCGATTGTAGAAGGAGATAATGGCGAATACAATCGGAACGTCCACTGAAGTTAAGGAAGCCGTGCGTAGAATTCTTGGAGGCTTGATACCGAAGGCTGTTCAAGAGCTGTACTCGGGTACTGGCAGAAAAGGTCCAAACGGGGTAACAAAGAATAATTTCAGTGGGACTCACGTATACGCTTGTATGAAAGGTAAATTTCCCTTCTGTTTTATTGCTATATATTTTTGTAATCGGTGCTCAATATTCGTGTAGGGTAAACCAGCTAATAAATAAATTAGTGTGATTGTCAACACATTTTGTTTTAAATATCCTCACCAGTGTTACAATCATGCATTAATTTTTCAAATAAATATTGAGGCACCATTTTTTTTACAATAATATTTCAAATTTCACAAAAAGTTCAAATGTTGTAAGATGCAATAAATACATAAATAAATAAATAAATAAATACATTTTTATTAAAGTTTCACGATAATTATTTCAGAAAATGGGAGGTATACTTATTGCATTAAATTATAAATGGAAGACCATACTTAAGATGCTATAATTACGTTTTTGCAGATGTCATTAAAGAAAAAATTGACGGAATAGTTGAAAAAAACATTGTTTTAGCTACAAGCAGATATTTATCTGGTGCAGGTGACAGTGAGGGCGGAAAAGTGGAAAGAGATGGCAAGAAAGGAAAATAAATCGGCACGCACGCACGCACACAAATTTATATTATTTGTTTTCCTTATTTGTCTATATTTTTATAAATATAGTTTTATAAATACTTTATGGATGTTGAGCCTCTTTCCAAAACTCGCCTTATACCCAATTATGCAACTAAAGTATCGATTCAACATACGTCTCAGTACTGGCAACAAATATGGCCCGAAATTGACTATCGGGTAGCACGCGTTGCTCCACGAAGCACAAGTTAATATTGGCAACGTTTAGATTTAGGATTCGTCTTACTACTGGCGAAATACCGATTTAGGAATCGTCTCAGAACAAGCAACAACTTCCGGCCCAAAACGGGGCACATATTCTGATCCATGACCAGGAACCAATATCGGGCTGATTCACGCCACCATAAGTTGGACCGGAGTTAACAACCCAAAATTGTCCCAATACTAATTTTGACTTGGGCAAAGGTTGGCTTTTGGTAGTCTGCCAGTATTGGCAGCTCTGGCATCAGTACAGTGCCAATGCCAAGCCAGTCTGCAATACGTACATGGGTAGTTGTAATATGCATTGAATTATTTTTGCTACACAACATAAGAATCACGCCTACAAAGCAACGTTTCTGATTGACTATGAGATGCATAATTTTTACTACACGATATGGGAATCATTTTTGTATGCGAATAACAACCAGAGGTAGAAATCGAAGCTGGCAGTAAAATGCTATACGATTCTAGCACCGAGTATACAGATTTCTTCGAGTCACTAGAATTTGAGGCCCGCGTTTTCTCCGTGTAGAAATAGAAATAGTAACTGAGAATTGGGTTTTCTATTTAAACCAATCACTTAATTGTGGTGTGATAACTGGGTCGTTGCACTGTATTTGTACGGTATCTAGCGCCGACGGCTTTCGCATCTGTAAGGAAATAGTACAGGATTTTTTAAACGGTGTCTCTAAGGTTGTTGCCCAATAAAAAAGAAAATATCCATAGTTCCGTACATCGTTTGTTTGGAAGCAACTGGTCGGAAGTTAAGTTGTAGCAATAATATTTCAGCGGAAATGTATACGAATTTGCCTACGATATTAGTATAAGACCAATAATTTGCGATAAGGATATACCTCGAGCGAGGAGTGCGGATAGAAGCGCACGAAAAATTAACATGTCCGAATGATTCTTTCGGATTGACCGAATAAAATGGGCCGAGGTACGATTTCTTTGTCTCAAAAATTTATTTTTTTTGGCAAATAAGAAGGTAGTTTTTTTCTTTCGATCAATTGCTTTATTTAAGGTTTGCAGATAAATTCGACGTCATTTCGGATATTTTAGCGAAACGGCGAGTACGCGAATCCTCGCACCATTGTACAAGATCTGTTCAAAAAGTATCGCGAATTTTGAATTTTCGCGGGCTACGTATATTCGATTTTCGATTTTTTTGTGGCGTTAGGTTGGTACACATGTCCCTCACTTATGCTGACAAAGTCGGCCATTTTGAATGTTTAGTTAATTGTTGGCAGCTATTTTGGTTGGACGTGTTTTAGCTTGTCTTCGATTTTTGCCTATTCCAAAAAATGGATCAAAGAATCTGTATCAAATTTTGTGTGAAAAACGAAATGAAGTGCGCGGACGCATTCCGAATGTTGACTGTGGCATATGGTGAAGCTACCTTGGACCAAAGCTACGTTTATCGGTGGTACAAAATGTTCTCAGAGGACCGAGAAGATGCGAACAACGAAAAGCGTGCCGGACGCCCGAGCACATCAACAACAGACGAAAACATTGATGAAGTGAAGAAAATAATATTGGCCAATCGTCGAATCACCGTTAGAGAAGTTGCTGAGGACTTAAACATATCGATTGGCTCGTGCTATTCGATTTTTACCAATGATTTGGGCATGAGACGAGTCGCCGCGAAATTCGTGCTAAAATTGCTCAATTTCGAACAAAAACAGTGTCGCGTTAACATTGCTAAGGAGCTGTTGGACTCGGTCCGCGAGGACCCAAATTTGCTTCATGTCTGGTGACGAATCATGGGTTTATGGTTATGACGTGGAAACCAAAGCTCAATCATCGTAATGGAAGCTGCCGCATGAGCCAAGACCGACAAAAGCGCGCCAAGTTCGGTCGAATGTGAAGATTTTGCTTACAGTTTTCTTCGATTGCAGGGGCGTGGTGCATCATGAGTTCTTGCCACAGGGTCGTACAGTCAATAAGGAATATTACCTGGAAGTTATGCGCAATTTGCGCGAAGCAATCCGCCAGAAACGCCTGGATTTGTGGAAGAAGAAAAATCGGCTTTTGCACCATGATAACGCCCCTGCTCACACATCATTGCTTGTGCGCGAATTTTTGGCCAAAAAAAAAACACTCCAATGATGCCGCAGCCACCGTATTCCCCAGACCTGGCCCCCTGTGACTTTTTCCTGTTCCCAAAACTGACGAGGCCCATGAAAGGACGACGCTACGCCACGATTGAAGCGATAAAGACGGCATCGAAGGAGGAGCTGAACAAGATCACAAAAAATGATTTTTTTAAGTGCTTCGAGGATTGGGAAAAACGTTGGCATAAATGTATTATATCCGAGGGGAATTACTTTGAAGGGGACAAAATAGAAATTAATGAATAAATAAATACTTTTTCAAAAAACACAAAATTCGCGATACTTTTTGAACAGACCGTGGAAGAGACCTATCGCGTGATGTTGGGAGAACCAGCCGAACGAGCCCTGCGCACCGCTACCCGGACGACCAGCCCGATGGTGCTTAGGCCCGAGATTTCTCGCGGTCCAAGTCCAACGAATGTTTTCATACAATTCGATTCATCCCCTATACGATATAAGTGCATTCATCCCCTATACGATATAATACAAAGTCTTAACCTTATCTGAGCTCAGATAAACGGAATAACTTGAGAATTGATTACATCAGATTTTCAACAAGAATTATCGTGGTCTTTCGCAACAATAATGAGAAGCAATTTTATCGATGTTGTAGTTTTCAGCGGTGTAAAGATAATTTGTTTATTTTAATAACGAACTGGATTTATTATATTTATTATAACCCGATTTATATAGGAGATCGAGGGGCATGTCCAACGATTCATTTAACGAAGGGGTACAATCGATTTTTGACGACACAGTCGCAACTTGCAAATTGTTATTTACCTCATTTTTGGCACATTAGTCGAAGCAGTATATTGATCAATATTGGTTTCCTTATAGAGAAAACTTAGTGCACAGTGCAAAAAATAAGGGAAAAATATGCAAGGTTTTACTTTCTTGTTACAAATTCGCAAAAGTAAGAGTAAATGTTTATAAAACTTTTGTTGATACATTGATTTACAGAAAAAGTTGTATTAAATAAAGAGGAGCAGCTGCGTTTTACTCGTGTTTGAAATTTCAGCTTGTTATTACATCAATAATTCGTCGTTTACTAATACACTTGATACTACTCCGATTATTAATACACGTAATTTTTTTAATAGAAAACCTCATAGAATTCCCAATACTTTGATCGATTTGCGGCAAATTTAAATCTATGATTGTCGCGATTATCCTATATTTGTGTAAATAATTGTAGCAGGCTATCTCAATATTTACAATAATTTGATTGTTTACTAATATCTTTCAAAGATATTTTTATGTTGATATAATTTGAATTGTTCGATCGATTCTCACCAAACACTATACCAATAATTGCTCAATGTTAGTCCATTTGTATAGGAAACTTGAGAAAAACACGATATCATGAAATTTTCGCTAGCTAGAGCGCAAATGGTATTTTTTAAAAAATTCAGTATTCCATAAAAATTTATATGTAAAAAATATTCACGACAACATACCTTTCTTTATGAGAAAGCAAAAAACAATTTGCATCTATGAGCTACACGAACCAAGCTCTCGTCGATGACGCCTACTATTTCCGATAATGTTCTGTGTCTGTGCTAGAAAAAGCATAGTCGTTCTTTGCGATTCTCAAAGTATGTCGCGAAATCGTTTAAACAAAAAGGTGGACATATTTTCCTTCCGCCGTGCGTCTGTTTCGATACAACGGTTTATGTTCTAGTCGCGATGTCAACACCGACATGTTTTTAATTCCAATAAGTGAAGGAGTAAAAGTGATCGAGAAAGTTATCGAATACTACATTTTGGTCTACGGTATCGCATCAAGTGGGACACATTTCAGATGGTGTGTTCTTCAAAATTGTCATTATTGTTTTTATCAATTCAAACGAATAATCGATATACCAAGTTATCTTATTTACGGCAAAAATGTCGAAAATATGTTCACGTTTAAATGCTCATAATTTCGGTGTCCTTCATCGTACAGACTGTTTCGAGTACTTATTTTGAAGCTCTTGAAATGCATCTTTCATCCGTCGTGCATTGAGTCGCAAAGTCCAGCTTCGGTGGAAAGTATTTTTAAGCAGCGACGATTTTATAATCGTCGTGAGTCAAAAAATATAATATTTTTTATCTTTTGTCTTCTCATGGAGCAAATTTTTTTCCCATGATAAAGTTTTTGTTGCAATATTAGTTTTGTAATTGATCGTTCTATCTATATTGTAGTAGGCAACGAAAAGATGTAGGATCACTTGTTCATTGTTCACCCTGAATATCGCGTCTTGGATAACGAATGAGTCATTTTCCGAAAAATCACACACTACGAATGATACTTCTTATTTCAATTGCTTTTCTTCTTTTGAAAAATCATCTGTCCGTTGCCGAACAATGAATGCACGCGTGACCAGCGATTTCAGTTGTGCTCAAAGTTTTTCTGCTAACCTCGCACCGTGTAGCAACAATTGTACATTCCTCGTGACTTGCACAAACTCAAAGTGAGCGAGTCCCACTACAGCGTTTTGTGCTCAGTTCGGAAAAAACCCGACTTATAATTCTGGATACAACAATCGTTTCTGCTTATGTTATATCGTTTTTCGTCAATTTCTTTGATCGTAACATAATTTTTTTACACGCTATTACACGACGCATAATGTCAGACCTATAGAAATTCACAACATAATTCTCCGTAGCTTGGTCTAACTTTTTACCAGACTTTGCATCGGAGGTGGACAAAATCCCGTATTCTTCCGCGTTTTTTTTTTTTTTTTTTTTTTTTTTGATACAGCGATAATGTATTTGAAAAACTATATATTATAATTCCTAACAAAATAAGTACTTAAAAGCCTCTGTGTTACCAGAGCACACGTTCGATCGTTAGTTAAACGTATAATTTTTCATCTCTACAGTGAATTAATCCGCACCAATATGGAGTGGACGATTCATGTTGCATAAACTTCCAAACTCTCTGCTTTTCTCCTATGAACTCTCTGCTAGAAAAAGAGCTAAAAGATAGAAAAGAAAACCAAAAAAATGTCATGCATATCCAATTTTTTTTTGACAAACCCTTATATTACTAATTGGCCAAGAGTGACAATAATCGGTTAACAACAAACCAACTTTAACGAATTTGTGTGTGTGCACGCGTGTGTGTATCACAGGTTTTTCTTTTGAATGTCTTAAATCAAGAACGACGTCTGAAATTTGGAATGCAAGTAGAGCTGAGACGTTCTACACTCGTTCTAGGTTAAAAAAAGAACCTTGCACATTGCTTCCTCATTATTTTACATCTTTCACGAAACGTCCTAATGTGAGAAAGTCGAAATTGATCGATATATAGTACTTCCTCGTTGAGGAAGCTTTGTGAAAGGTGAAATGTAATGAGGAAGCAATGTGCAAGTTTCTTCTTTGCAGGCTTGTTTTTATCCTTTTTTGTTTATTATAATTCAATTTTTGCCCGAGCATGGAATATCATGAAAACCAGTGTTGGCCCTCCTCATATTTTAACAAATGTAGTGCGCTTGTGCTAGTTTGTCGACCCTCGCTAAGCGAAGAACTATCACTGGTTTCACTGATTTTAGCATTTTTATAAGTTTTAACCGGCAGTAATGAGCAATTTTTATATCTGCCGATATAGGGTCGTTTTTCATATCCAATTTCCGTATCATCGACGGAAGTACACATCTCATATGTTTCCAAGATTTTTTCCCGTGCTTTTCTAATGTAACCGGGTTAAAGCAATGATCATCATTTTTTCGTCTCTGTGCGATAATAATTGTGTGATGCACAAAATTAGCAATCGAAAACCTCGAAACAACGAAATAGATGTTGCTTAAACAAGCTTTAAGATAATACTAAAATAATGATATAATAAAGTGTATATCGACGGCACTGATGGACTTGTATAGGAGGAGCCACGACGAGGATTTTCAAGGGTCAGGTAGGGGCGGCTTCTTTTGTTGAAGCTACCCGAGCATCAGGAGAAGCAGGCATCGAACCGATAGGTGGGCTATCGTACAACGCATAAAACTGTTGAAACTCGTCGATGTTCTGCTTTTCAGAGCCCTATAAAAAAAAAGGCAGTACGTATGAACATTCCTGTAATTCTGTTCGAAGCTTCTTACCTAAGTTTAATTACACGTGAGTGCGCGCGACAGCATCGCGCCATGCCAACGCGCTCCGTTGCTCATGAATGAATCGCTGTTAAAAAAAAATTTTTTCATCGGTGTTTCACATCGTAATTCATCGGTGCTATAGAAAATTCATCAATGCTCTCATATTTTTTTCAAAATATTCGAAGCGTCTTCTTACCGTGAAAAATATGTTTAAACAATATAATTTTTTATAACAAATATAAATTTTATCCGCGAAATTCGATACAAATGAGTAATTAAAATATTATGTAGGATGAAGGAAACCGAAAATATCAACCTCTGAAAGAGAGCCTATTTCTAATTTCTGGACGTATTTTCAAAACTTTATCCGCTTGCGACTTCCGATGTATTGTAAGAATGTATTCGATTTTCAAAGTTCATTTAAGTATGAGAAAGCTATCCGCAAGATGGGTGCCGCGTTTGCTTACACTTGACCACAAACGCAATCGTGTAACAACTTCGAAGAAGTGTTTGGCGTTGTTCAACCGCAATCCGGGCGAGTTTTTGCGCCGTTTCATAACCGTGGACGAAACATGGATCCACCACAATACACCGGAGACCAAGTAGCAGTCGAAACAGTGGGTTTCTCCGGGCGAATGGGCGCCGAAGAAAGCCAAGGTGGGTCTGTCGGTCAACAAGGTCATGACGACAGTTTTTTTGGAACGAACGCGGCATAATCCACACCGATTACCTTCAAAAGGGAAAAAGAATCAACGGCGAATATTATGCCAACTTATTGGACCGGTTGAACGACGATTTGAAGAAAATACGACCGCATTTGATCAAAAAGAAAGTGCTCTTCCACCAAGGCAATGCACGGGTGCACACGTGAACACAAATGGTAAAATTCTACGAATTAGGATACGAATTGCTCTCTCATCCGCCATATTCTCCGGATTTGTCGTTGTTATGTTGGTAAACTTGTCTGAAAAGTTGCTGTACTGTGTTAGCCATGTTGGATATTTAGTCTATTGTCAGCTGTCAAAAAGGTCACATGTGTTTTGGTAGGATCGGCGATTTTAAAAATGGATCAGAGAATTTGTATTAAATTTTGCTATAAGAAAGGAATAAAATGCAGCAAAGTTTTAGAAATGTGGTATAACGAGTGGTATAAGCGTTTCCAAGATGGCTGCGAAGGCGTTGAAGATGACGAGCGCCCTGGACGCCCCAGCACATCACAAACCGATAAAAACGTGGAAAAAGTGAAAGAAATGATTATGAATGTTCGCCGAATCACAATCAGAGAAGTAGCTGATGATGTTGGCATATCAATTGGCTCATGCCATGAAATTTTTTTGGAGGCTTTGGGTGTGAAACGTGTGGCAGCAAAATCCTAAAAAAAAAAACAGTGGCGACTGGAAGCTGCTCAGGAGTCGCTAAATGAAGTCAACAACGATGCAGAACTACAGAAACGTGTCATAACAGATGATGAAACATGGGTTACGGATATAACGTCGAAACTAAGGTTTAATCGTCCCAGTGGAGGCATTCTGGATCGCCAAGACTGAAATAACCTCGACAAGTATGGTCGAATGTGAAGGTTATGTTGTACACTGTGTTCTTCGATTTTAACGGCACAGTGCACCATGAGTTCTTACCACAAGGTCAAACGGTCAATAAGGAGTACTACTTACAAGTTCGACGCCGTTTGTGGCGAAACAATTCATGGCTTTTGCACCACGCTAATGTACCTGATTACACTTCATTGCTTCGTCGTGATTTTTTGGCCAAAAACAACACTGTAATGATGCCCCAGCCTCCATATTTGCTAGACATGGCCCCGTGTGACTTTTTTGTGTTCCCAAAAATAAAGAGATCCTTAAAGGTCCGTCGTTTTGCAAACAGAGGTGAGATAAAAAACACATTGCTGAGAGAGCTAAAAGCTATCCCAAAGAACGAATTCCAGAAGTGTTTCGGGGATTGGAAAAAGCGCTGGCATAAGTGTATAATATCTAATGGGGACTATTTTTAAGGGGATACCATTGTTGTAGACCAGGGGTCTCCAAACTTTCCAGCCTTAGGGCCATACTGATTACTCCAGTAAGTTCCGAGGGCCAAAACCATATTATCATTGTTGCCGGTGGTAAAAAGTGAAATAGTCCAAAATCTGTCCGCGGGCCGAATGTGGCCCTCGGGCCGTAGTTTGGAGACCCCTGTTGTAGACGAATAAATAAAATTCTTTCCAAAAAAACAAAAATTTCCTTTATTTTTTTAACACACCTCGTACAGAGGACCTCCTCATTGCTATTAATCCACTTTCAATATTTCGTTAATAAGCTTTACGATTTGGCGATTGGTATTCGGATCTTGTTTCGGGCTATATGATCATTGATTAGGAAGCGAGGACAAGGGCTACTTGTTGGTGAGAGCCGAGACTCCGTTATTCGAGAGAGAAAAGAGAAGCAACGAGCGTGCGTTACACACTATGAGAAACATGTAGAGGCGTACAGTACAACTGCAAAAGAGGGAGGAGAGGGAGAGAGAGAGCCACGTGAGGCGGTCGGCGCGGGTGTTGACTCGGCATATCCGAGCGCACGCATTCACAGGCACATATAACGCAAGATTCGCAATACGCGCAACAAACATAGTATATACCCACTTGGCCTATACATACATACATACATACATACAGGCATTCTCTCGTCGATAAAGAAGAGAAGAGGCAACGCGCGAGTCCCTCCCTCCCCCGGTAATTACATCACTTCCGGCCTGTCGTCGGTTACTATGTTACGTACCAAGTGCTCGTATTCGACTTCTCCCTGCAATTTTTTCCCCACCAACTTAACTGCTAGGAGGATCTCTAAAAATTCTTCAAATCGATGTACATCCAAAGGAGATTGAGAAAGAATTGCTTTGTATAATGAATAAAGGAGGACTGATATTTCTTTGTGAAAATTTCGCTCAAGGGGCACACAGACTTGCTGTGTACATACCTGCCGCAATGTCTTTGCGAGATGAGAAGAGATGGAAAGAGATGGTAAGAGATGAGCCTGGATTCCCCTCCAACGGTTTTCGCGCGAACCCCGTCCGTTGTAGATATAACCGGTTTCTTCCTTCTACCGCTCTTCGTTCTTCGCTCGCTTTCGAGAAAAAATTGAACCAGTTTGTCGGACGAAAAAAGCTGCCCTCTTTCCATCCACCTATGTTTTCTACTCTTTCTCTACCACGCTGTTCGGTGCGGTGTTGCGGAGTCACAGCTTACAAATCGAAATGGAACGTTGTTTGCCGTACGTGGTGCTTTCTCAGCACTTGTCCGATATATCCTCGTATCAGGCTCTCAACAAACTCTCTCCTAACCTCAACATCGCTCTTGTGTATACCAAGTCTAATCGTATACCCAAGAAATGCGCGAATATTCGAATATTTATGAATAATTTGAATTCTCTCTATTTTCGAGGTCCAGGAAGTCGGAGACCCGTGCTACCCGTGATCGAATTCTAGTAGAACGGGATGGGTATTGGGTATAAAGTAGGCCATGACTCGGTCTATCGAGATCCGCATTGACTCTGCGTTGCTGGTTTTTAGAATTTCACATTGACTACTGTACAACTAAATGTAAAATTTTACAACTTTCGTGTGCTAGAATTAAGGTACGCAACAGTTTGGATTAATCTAACGTACAACCTATATGTTAAAAGTATTAAGAAATGCAATCTCCGTGTGAAATTGAAAGACCAAAATCATCAACCTTCTTTTCCATCATTCACAAAGCTGCCTCTTTGAGCAAGTACATTAATCGAATTTGCTTTCCCCGAAAAATAAACAACTTTATGAATAAAAGAAAGCTGTCTCGACGCTTCCTCTATGGAAGAGTCAACATTTATTAACATACTCGATCATACTCGTACTTATTTATAGAGAAAACTCGGTGAACGATGAAAAAGAAAGGGAAGGCAATGTAAAAATTGCATTAGCAATCTTTTTATGTGTTAAATTTAATCGCATGATACTACGCATGTGAAAATTCTATTTTACAAATGTATTTTTGTGCGTAAATTTTGGACACACGAAAAAATCCATTTTTATGACATTTAATAAATTGTTACATTATAGACGACAGACGTATTCTAATTTGTCTGCCACAAAGTTTTCACATGCGGTCTTGAATTGAATTTTATAACTGGAGCTCGTGACTTTATGTTATGCATGTGTTTAATGGAAAATTATTGAGAAAAACAAGCTGAATCTACTATAAAACTGTATTCTACGGCGGGAATACGTCTATTCCGCCATCTAACCTCAATTGCCTTTGACTCTGTCCTATATCTATTTTGTGGTTTCAACGCAAGGCTAATGGTCGGTGTACATATTCCCTGACTTGCCAACAGACGAGTTTGGCTCGTGTCGAACTCTCTCTGTATATAGAGATGGGTATGCGTTGAACTAGTCGGATGCGCCGTCTGGTACCTCACCGTACCGAACTAGTGTTGTGCATAGTTCTGTCATGTAGAAATTATATTGTGCAAAATTTCATTTTGATGGTTACTGCTGTGGACAGCTATTGCTCGTCGAATTGTTATCGGAAGACTTTTGTCGTGGAGAGATTGGTCCGTATAGAGATAGGTTCTGTAGGGCCGGGATCTTCCATCATCGGTAGTAGACTCGAACCCTCAAATACTACTGCGAAGTTAATGCGGACCTCGCTGGACCGAATCATAATTACCCTTGGACCCGTAAGCTTGTCTCGTCATTAACTTGGACCTTGAGATGATTCGAACTGTTCGAATTATTCATGAACGTTCATATTATTAAAATTCTCGGATATTCAATTGAATTTAATTCAAATGCTATTCGCACATCCCTGGTATATACATTATATTATTGTATGTTTGACCAATTCTCCTGAATTTTTAAAATTTACTAGACCATAGGCGAGAAAACGCAATGATTAATCTAATATATTTCTTTAATAAGAATTGGTGAATTACGAGAAGAAGAGGTTCGCGATCTATGCTGTCGCAGGAAGAGGAAAAGATAAATAACAAAGTGTGGAGGGAGAGAGGGAGAGAGAGAGAGAGAGAGAGAGAGAGAGAGAGAGAGAGAGAGAGAGAGAGAGAGAGAGAGAGAGAGAGAGAGAGAGAGAGGCATCGCCATCGTCGGCCGGTATTGATTTTCGAATTGGTTCAAAATTTCCATAATGCAGGGGTAGCGCTCACGGGCGGGACATCAACAGAGAGGTTGCTGACGAAGAAGAGGTAGAGAAGGAGGAGGAGGAGGAGAAATGAAGAGAGAGCGCCGTCGACGAGTACGTCGCAGTGTGTGAGAGCGGCACACGCTCGCTGCGAAACGCCCTCAAGTTAACAAAGTTCTCCGACTCAAAACAGACTGAAGAAAAGCAGCAGCAGCAGCAGCCACAAACGCCGCGAAGAAGGGGCAAACAAAAGGGTAACCGCAGGAACATCCCTCTTCGGCGAGGCGTCGATTCTGGTATGTAGCACCAATAGAATCAGCGCACACTACCAAACGTCGCCTGCATCTCTGAAAGCGTGTTGTTTTAACACACACTTAACGCGTTAGAATCGTATTGTCACTTTTTACACATTTTCTTGCGTGTTGATCTCCAACAACACACTTTAGGCGCATTGTTACAACCCACCTAGAACCATGTTGTTGCAGGTATTCATTTTTTTACACACTTTTTGAGTCGTTAAGTACTGGGTCACGTACCAGCCCGTATGTCGAATACAAAAAAAATGGTTAATCTTATATAATCGTTTTCTTTCTTAGCCTTTGGTATTATTGTCAAAAGATCAATTTTTATCTGATTTAAAAGCTGTCTTGGACTCCTTCTGGCTTCCTGAATAGGAGGCCGTTCCATAACCTGCAAACTTACATGCATTATAATCGGATTTAGATTCTTATATAGTACCTTGTTACATACTGAACTGCTTGCGAGAAACGTCGGGGGCATCATCAACCTCAAAGCCATCTAGCGGCAGACACAGCTCATTATGAAAAGGGCGCACATAGAAATGTGCTGTCTGCTGGTATTTTGTTTCATTAAGTATGCACTTTACGCGTACTGATACACATAACCGTGTATTTTAATTAGACACTACTAAGCGTGTTGTACATTTAACACTGCTAAAATATGGTACCAGCATTTTATATTAACACGACTTATCGGTGCAACAAACTTGCTATGTTTATCGTGTGTTTTATCAACACGTTTAGCAAGACGCCTATTTGTAGAATACACCTACTACCATGCAACAGTGGCAGTCTTTCAGAGCCCGCACCGCTCCCTGCCTCCGTATCTCGACATTGTTTTACTCGCTTTGTCGTCATGTATTTCTTCTCCATCGATCTAACGTCCGAATTTGGCCTTTTGTCATCCATAATGACGCAAACAGCTGTACTCATTTCCGAGGACCGCTGTATTTCGGCGGGGCCTCGACGGTTGCGCGCGGTCACGTATGATTATTCGGTTCCCGCGGTCTTTTTTTATTTTTCTGATGATATTCTCGATCGTTACTCCTTTTCCCTATTCGAGTAACACGCTTGTAGTATCTTGGTGCATAGTATACAGTTGCAGGTCCAAGGGGGCCGGATGAGGACGGTGTTACCTCGAGCACTTTTCTACTAGAATCGCATATACAGGCGTGAACGACCTCGTGGGTACGAATACTAAACACTATAAAGATGATAGAGTAAGAGAGAGAAAGCTTTATTCGTGTCAGTGGCAGCCCGCAGCGCTATACGAGTGCAGAGCACTTTTGTACAGCGGGGCCGGCGGAACGAGTGCGCGAACTGTGCGAAAGCTCGCCTGGCTCCCCAACTTGTCTTACTACTCCGAGCGGGTTCATTCTAACTGTTTTGTCGCTATATACACTACCTGCTACTTACTGTTTCCCTGTCTTCTTTGCTGTGTATTGCATTTGTATCGGTACACCACTCACTCCACTGTTGTATAAACGCTTCTTCGAAGATAATGATTCCTACAAATCGCGTTATAGATGCTCGATCGTTACCCTCGCGACCCCCCACTCGCCGAGCTCGTACCAATCTTCGAATCTTTCACATGCTCTGTAAAAAAATCTACGGTATAAATTACAACGGTGTGAGTGGTGAAAAAATCGGTGTTAAAATTTACACCATATCGTTCTTAAAAATACACCGGTCAGGTGGTGTACTCTAATAAAACGTTAACACTAAACGATGCCGTTATCAACGTTGATTGAACCTCGATTGTATTGTTTTTCTTACAAAGCCGACACAATTCTGTGACAAGTTTTTAGGAATTGGTACATTCAACCATCCACTACATTTTCAGTTATACATTCACAGGTGTCAAATACAAACTGTGTTCTTAACTGCACTCTATTGTGTAATACTTTTCCATATTAATCGGAAATACTGATATACTTACACCACGCTTTTACACCAAAATAATGTATCTATTGAGACTACAAAATGGTGTT
Organism: Cylloceria caligata; assembly: GCA_963942595.1. Lineage (NCBI taxonomy): Eukaryota > Metazoa > Arthropoda > Insecta > Hymenoptera > Ichneumonidae > Cylloceria > Cylloceria caligata. Next base: position 356,003 of record OZ012710.1, read on the forward strand.
GATATTAACACCACATTATTGAAGTCGTTTACATTACGTGGATAATATAAATGTCTCTTGGAATAAACGCACATTTTGAAAATCTCATTCCAAGCCCCGCGAAAAACATCGATAGATATCTTTATATTGGGTCTGGGAAAAAGTTCGTGGCATTTTTCCCGATAGATGGCATCAATTGCAAATAAGTCAGGACTTAACACAGATCGCAGCGACACCACTGAACGTTCGTTGGAAAGGTGACACTTCGAGCGTTACTTTGAGTGTATAAACATCGAAATTGGTGCAGTGGTTGGAAAGTTGTTTGCATTTGAAAATGGATAAAAGTAATGAAAAATTGCACTATATTTTGCAATATTATTACGACAAAGGGAAGAAAGGCTTATGCAAAAAATTTGTGCTGTGTACGGTGAAGGTACTTAATCAAAATATGCTGCGCAGAAATGGTTTGCTCGCTTTCGTTCTGGTAATTTTTATGTGAAAAATGAGTCACGCTCTGGTCGTCCAATCACTGAAAAAGCTGATGAAATTCTTGAAAAAGTCCAGCAAGATAAGCATATCAGTAGTGTCGATATTGGTATGGAGCTAGGCATTGTCCATAAAACTGTTTTGAACCATTCACAAAAGCTGGCTACAAAAAGAAGCTCGATGTATGGGTTCCTCATGAGTTGAGCGCGAAAAACATGATAGACCGAATTAACATCTGCGATGCGCTGCTGAAACGCAATGGAATCGAGCCATTTCAGAAACATGTCATAACCGGTAATGAAAAATGGATCACGTACGACAATCGGAAGCGTCAAAGATCGTGGACAAGAGATGGTGAGCCGTCACAAGCGGTCGCGAAGCCAGGATTGACGGCGAAAAAGGTAATGCTGTGTGTGTGGTGGGACTGGAAGGGAATCGTCCACCATGAGCTACTTCCAGTTGGTCAGACAATTGATTCTCAACTCTACTGTGGACAACTAGAGAGATTACGCCAAGCAATTGAAATAAAACGGCCCGAATTGATTAATAGGAAAGGTGTTGTCTTTCATCATGACAACGCCCGACCACACACTTCTTTGATGACCCGTCAAAAATTGCGAGAGCTTGGTTGGGCAGTTTTGATGCATCCACCGTATAGTTCAGACATAGCACCCTCCGACTATCACTTATTCCGATCTCTGCAGAGCTCTTTCAATGGAATTAAGCTGCTTTCAAATAAAGCCTATGAAAACCACTTGATTCAGTTTTTCAACCAGAAACCACAGAAGTTCTTCACCGATGATATCATGGCTCTACCTAAAAAATGGCGAAACATTGTCGATAATAATGGAGCATATTTGGTTTAAATAAATTCATTTTCACACTATAAGAAAACCAGTTGAATTTTAGTAAAAAAAAAACGCCACGAACTTTTTTTGTAATAGCTACGAGTGCTCTATAAGTTGTGCGCATCGTTCCGTAATTTGTCGAGTCGGTGGAGAGTACGAAATTGACTTTCCGACGGAAGTAGCGCCAAAGACAAAAGTTAAAAGTAGCGTGCACAAGGCTAACGTGTGCTAACACTCACTGCATTCTCCCCTTCTTTTGGATTCTATCCGGCGTGAGATATTTATGTACAAGTTTGCCACACTCGTACATAAATATCTATGTGGTATATAAATCTATGCCTCGCATAGGAATGCAACTTCTCTGCTCAATGTTTATTACCACCATGATTTTTCCACAACTTTCCAATTTCACGATTGTGTTTATTGTATTAGGCGAACGAATAAAAAAAAATGTACAAGAATTGAAGATAAAATGCGTTTGGAATATATATATAGAGAGAGAGAGATATATATATATATGAAATAAGATAACCACAATATTCAACATCAGAAAAACACCTCGATATCTAAAATTCCAATGGTTGTATTAATGCAAAAACGAATTCAAAAAGCCGTGAAATAAGAAATATCAAGGAATTCGATGATTCCAATTTGAAGGAGTAGAAGGATAACAAGAAGATAGAAGAATTTAAAAAAAAAAAAGGAACGTGGTATGCGTTTGCATTTAACCGCGCCCTTGCGATCGAGAGTCAACTTCAAAGCCATTTTACACTCAAAAGGATCTAGACGGAAAAACGAATGAAAAAGAAAATGTTTTAAATTATGAATTCTGGAAAGACCAAGATCGACGAATTACGAAAGCGGACGAGGAGGACAACGGAAGGTAAAAAAGAAAAAGCGATAATGCGCGTCATCGAGTAAATGTGACGCAATTAAAAAGTTTTCACTCGGGAATTATTCGGCCAAGGGCTCTATACAGTGTGGGTCGTCACCTCGTTCTAAGCGATACGTCACCCAATAAAAGATTCCGATTCATATACAAAGGATCGCCGCAAACTACAAAGAGTGCAGTCGCAGCAGAATTCAAAGATACACAGATTTATATTTGTAATTGACGACATACGTGTCCGTCATTTTGGAACGTCGTGCGGTACACTCTATAACATGAATATACACTTCAAATGTTTGTTATAAAGCGATGGATTAGCTTCGAGCTATGTATCTGTGATGCAACGCTGTACCGTATTCGCCGACATATACATACATAGATACAGGACGCAGAGCCGATAGAAGAATAAATCACCAATGAGAGTATAGAAGAGGAGTGAGATGGAGCGAACGAGTAGAAATGAAAAGATAAATAAGAGGGAAAAGGCGAGAATTGCAGCAGTAGTAGTAACGCCACACCATCATCATCATCACCACCACCACCATTATCAGCACCTCCACATCGACCGTCTCTACGCCCGACAAGAAGTAATTACACACGCGCGCGCGTGCTTATATATATATTTCTCTCTCTCTCTCTCTCTCTGCGTGTAAACGCGTACCAGGGTATCGTACGGCTCAAGGGGTACGCGCCCTTGCATTCAGGCACTGAACCTTCTCTGTCCCTATCATTGTACCCCTGTTCCTAGGCCGGGGTAAGGTGTCTAAAAAGAACTTGGCATAATCAGGGCCTGAGATCGTCCGTGATCAAGAGCTTCAAGGTCGACTTGGAATAATGAGGGTCTGTCGTGGATTTGCCGGTTGACTCTGGCCTTCTCGATTCTTGACACGGACCAGAAACCGGATAAACTTACAATAATCCAGACTCGAAGAGGGGTTTTTTAAGAAGTCCCAGAATTATCCTGGATTGGGGAAGGGGTCATTAATTGACTTAGAAAAATCAGGGCCTGAGAGATTCATTAGGGAATTTTAAATTAATCGGACCAGGGAAGGAGGTTCATTGGAGGACTTTGAATAATCCGGACTGGAGAGGGTGAAGGACCATTGGGGGACTTGGAAGAATCATGGCCAAGGGTCTCTTGAACCACAGAGACTCTTCTTGATTTTGCTACACGGCAATGACGGCGAAATATTTTTAGTATATATATAAAATACAGAGATAATAATATATATAATATATTAAATAGAGAGAAAAAAAAAATATATAGTCTTATTGATTGCGTACTATGAGTAGAACGAGTGTGCTTGCTCGTAACACTTGTCACACACAGGGATTTCTTCTAGTGTTGTGCACAGATTTTCGAACAAACATTGTATACATAGGCAACTGCTGGTACTCTTTCATTCTCCCTCGCTGATATTGCAGCATCGGGAGTAGCAGGAGTAGCACATCTACCATTGCAGAAGAATGCAGAGCAAAGCCCTGAGGAAGCAATGGCCTACCGGCCGGCGCCGCAGCCACTGCCGCCGCAGCAGCAGCAGCCAAGCACCCTGTCAGGCCATTGTACATTTTTTTGAAATACAAAAGTTATGAAATATCGCTCGACCAACTCACTCTTCGTACTATAGCCCCGACCGCCGCCGCACCTCCTGCTACCCACCCCACTACCCTCGTCCACCAAGCGAAACTTTTAATGCGAGTCTCGGCCATACGAACAAGCGCGAACGGCCGCAGCCTGCTACCCTTCTCCTAACAACGTACTCGCTCGCACACTCGGCCATACTATCGCGAGAAAAATGGGAGAATCCCGAGAGTGTACCACGAACGTGTATTGGCCAATACACCTACTACTGTTACCTATATTTCTTGCACTACGACAGTCACCGTCCATGCGGCATTCTACAACCGGCAACTTTTTTATTAAAAAACTTTTGCGAAATAATAAAAATTATGAACCTTCCCTCTATTCCACTGGCGTACCGAGGTGCTGGTTTTATCATCGACGAGGCGATAATAGAACGAGTTACACTCTACATATTACAATCATTCGCTGATCTAGCACAGCGTTGTTATTATTATTTATTTATTTATTTATTTATTATTGTCATCATGACTATGCAATTGTCCTGTTTCTAGTTTTATTCATTAACAATCCATTTCTCTTTGTTACGTCTGTATTGTCGCAATATTCCACGTCCTTTCGTTTTGCAGGTGCAAAAGTTTGTCCTCCGTCTCTTTCTCCGACTAAAAGAAGAGGGCAACGAGATGGCGGGACGCGAGAGTGTCCGGAGGAGATATATATGTTTGTAGGTGTCGGTGCGAGGGGAAGGCCTATCTTTATCAAAGTCGACGCACGCCGCTAGGTCACCATAGCAACGAAATTGGATTTCTGTTTTCGCCTGCCGCTTTTTTTCAACATTTTTTAAAAAAGTTTTTTTGCCCTCCACGGCTTTCTCGGAGGGAGAGAGGGAGGAAGGGTAACACGATGGTAAAGAGGAGAGCGAAGACGCGGCAGTGGCGGCGGCAGCGCTGGAGGAGAAGCAGCGACGAGGCGGTAGAGATGAGCGGGGTTGAACCGAATGGAGGAGCGACAGAGCGCGCGCACCGTGTGCCGGAGCACTGCGACTATAGGTAGAGGAAAAGAGAAGAGGCAGGGAAGAGGGAGCGATCCCACAGATTCGCTGCTCGATGTACCAGAGAGAGAGAGAAATAACTAAATAAAGCAAGTCGAATTATAGAGAAGTGGCGAGCGAGCGAGACAGGGTTCGTTCGGTCGGGGGAGGATCTGACGAACGGCAACCGGGGAAGCCAATAATTCGAATTGAGAACAGCCAATGGCCGTGCATCTGATTTTTTGTCGTATCATCGCCGAGGTCGCCGCTCGCTCGGTCGCTCGATCGCGACGAAAGGGGCCGCCGCCGCCGCCGCCGCCGCCGCCACCGTGCTTTTTTGTAAAATCTCTTCTCCGCCAGGGGAGCTCTCTCATTCCTACATCGCCATACCTGTCCTCGTCGTTTTTTCTATCTCTCTGTTTTCTCCTTCTCACATCACCCCACCATCACCTTTCCTCCCATAAACCTTATATACTTGATACCTATATGCCTGTACTACGGTACGCCGCCGCTGCTGCATCCTCCTCCTCCTCCTGCTCCTCTCTTTCTTCTTCTCTTACTCCTCCACCCACATTGGATAGGCTCGAATATAGACCTTCTCGTTGTCTCGTCGCGTACTACCTTCATCTCCACCTTGCAAAAAGCAACTTTTTTCGCTTTTTTTGCCTGTAAACTTCGAGTGCATTTCTAGCCACGTAAATACTACGACCATTTCTCTCTACATACCCAGGTATAATTAACATCGAGGATACTTGATACTCTTTACACGGATGTACTTGGTCTTGTAGTATAAACGATTAAACCATCAGAACCGAACGTGGGAAAAACTGGTGGAAAGAAAGAAATATACAAGTTAGAATATGTGACATCTTTGATATCCAAAGATGTTGTAGTTTTTCCTTCTCTAAGCGAATAATCCATCGAGTATTTGTGTATAAACACGCGCGTGTGGGTAGACACCGCCGGTGTCACGCGAGGACGAAGAACCCCGAGACCACAAGGAGAATTCTCCGACTTCTCTCCCAGGTACGGGTAAGTTGGGTCCTTGACCAGAGAAACGCCAAGAATTGAGTCTTTCTTCCCTGTCGGAATTCTCCGCTTGGTCTTAGCTCTTTCCTTTACTCTCCCACCTCTTCCTACATAGCTCTCTACCCTACAGAGTTGCAGCAACGCCAGTGAGCAACTAACCTGCACAGCAGGGTCTATGCCACCGCGGGAATCGCACTCAGGATTATTCAAGGTTTTCTTTACGTATATATTATACATATTGCATTAGTAGTAGTATTAACATTCGAGTGCTTCAACGCTTGTTATTCTTTTACCATACCACAAAACAGAAGAGTTATTACAAATTTCCAATAGAAAATTGTTTATACGTATTTAAATAATTTTGTTAAAGATAAATCTTGACACAGATAGATAACATTTTGCTTCGCGCATAATGTGACCTAGAACGTAAACCATTTTGAGGGAAAAAAACGAATTTTGCAAAACAAAAAAAAACATTATCCCAGTGGTTTTGTTTGTTTGTTTCTTTTTTTTTGTGATACAGTTCACCAAAGTGGCAACTACGGGTTGTATATTTAACCGGTGGATTCTCTTGTCGTGTCTCGTTATAAGTTGTCAGTCGTGTACTGTCGTTTCTATGATCATGATCGCCATACCGCGGGTATAAGTTGCAGCCGTGTTGACGCGTAACGATTCACCGTCGTGGCCTGCAAACCTTATATCTACGCAGCACGTTTAGGGCTATAGACGCGCGAGTGCGAGGTTGAACGCGCTCGAGCTCAACGACGCTTCGTTCGTAGGAACGCGAGAACTTCCGGCAGAGGGAGATTCGAACTCGAGCCGCGGACTACTTCCGTGCAAAGGAGTTATGGACTAGGGAATCGTGAGCGCGAGCGCCGACCGAGAGACGCGTCAACGGAAAGATATCGCTACGCGAGTCCCCCCTGTCGATTCTTCATCCCGATAAAATGAAGATAATACGTTGCTTTGGGTGTACTGTGGATAATTTTAGATTTCTCAAAAGAAAGCAGTCGGAGGCATATTTTTATGCGTATCGGTGTTCACAAAAGGGAAAATCGAACGGTCAAGCGGAAAGATGGAGGATTAACGATTGAAACATTCAATCGTGCGGTATTCCTAGCTCATATTATATTTGCAGCCTGCAGCAAAGATTACAGCTTCCTTCTCTCGCGGTCGTTGCTTCAAATAGAAAGTCATCGGAGATACTCGATTGAGGATCCTTGGTTTTTTCCGTTTTTTTTTCTAAATTTTCAGGCCAAGTACGTACTCGCGTACGTAAAAATATGTAGAAATATATATGAATTCGTCTTTCATCGTGTCTTACTTAAAGGTACAGTTTAAAAAAAGTCAGAATGCACTCGAGAGTCGAGTAGGGAGCGCATCCGTGGAGCAAGCGCGCACGGTATAGGTTAAAAATGCACGTGTGTTCGCTCGCCGCGGTCTTCCTTCTTCCGCTCGCTCATTCTTAATGCGCTAACTCGGTGTGATCCCCACCCATGAGGAGGATGCCGAAGGCAATCTACTCGCGCAGTCAACTCTACGTCGTGTGTAGTAGTACTTTCGAGTTACGAGCCAGAGTTGCCACTGAAGCCCCGGGCCACAGCCAACGTTGAACGTCCTGCTGCCCCTCCGATGTTGGTGGTGGTAGCGGCATCGGCGGAACACCCGCAGAACCGCATACACCACTGGGATTCGTTCCATTCAAGCGGAGAGCGAGTGAGCCACCCGCACGATGCCCCCATCGCGGTACCCGTCACTACGCGCCGCGTGTTCACGTACGATGCACGATGCGTAGACGTCGGAGTCACAATCCGACAGCGCGTTGCTATAACATTTTCCTCTGACACAAGGTACCAAACTACGACTGTTGACAATTGTGTAGCCGCTAGAGGCATTACCGCGGTTCGTCCGACGAACGCTCGCTCGCACGTGTATATCGAACCTTACCTACGACTCTCGGCCACGAGTTGAGCCCGCTAGCTCCCAGCGCTTCGTACCCGAGAATCTTTATAATGGATTAATTTTTGAGTTGTGGAGAAAGGGAGGAGAGTTTCCGAGGTTGGCCTTTGCTTCGATCATCAAAATTTCCAGCACTGTCATAATTCGAGGTATTTCAAAAGCTCGATCTTTCTCAAAGAAGCATGCACCGTCATCTCGTCTCTATCTTTATGTATATGTATATGCGTGCAAATAGTCATATTTATCTCCGTACCGTCAAGTATATCCCGCGATTCGTAGATACTGGACAGTTGTCGCCGGACGAGCGTCACTCACGCACGATCAAGCTCACCGCTACTTTTCTATGTCCTCTTGAATAAGTAATAGAGGAGAAGAAAGTTGCTTATTTGTAGTCGGTAACTACTCGGTAGAGACAGCAACAACGACAATCACCACAAACACCAACTGACGCAGATTCTCAAAAAAAATATTCACGTCAGAGAAAAAAAACAATGACACACGTCGATAATGACTTGGTGCACTATGCGAATCACTCCAGGTATACTTCACGATCTCGATTTTTTTATACACGAGATCAAAGTAAGGAATTTATTAAAATAATATATTCGTTATTTCGATGGGCATGTACTACCATGATATGCGCTAGTCTTTGCAGGATTGGCACAAAATTTTTTTCAATAAATTGTCTTAATTGCCGTAGAATTATTCCGATAAAACAGTAATTGAGAGAGTGGGAATTGAGTGACGCGAAGAAAAGCAGCTGGTCGAACGATTAACAATAGTGCAACGAGGTTTGACGCGACGCGGGAGCAGAGAAGACGAGCGAGTAACGGAGTGGCGGAGGAGGCGGCGGCGGCGGCGGCGGCGGCGGCGGCGGCGGCGGCGGCGGCGGCGGCGGTGGCGGCGTTGACGACCACGGCGGATACTCGATGCAACGACGTGAACAATACCAGTACTGGTATGTAAACGGGGGGAAGCTTTGGCGGAGAGCTCTCGTGCCTCTTGTGCTCTGCTTGGACTACTGCCGCTTGCTTGGTTGCACGCTGCCTGCGTGCCTGCCTGGCGTCGCCGTTGGATTCTCGTCGACTCGCCGACCGGCGCGCCGCCCGCTCTTTCCTCGAGAATTCTGTTATAGATAAAAAATTTTACCGGCAAGATATTGATTGTTGCTTTTTATTAATGTAACATTACTGCGGGGCTCCCGCGCGCTCGCTTGGACGGGCGGACCGCGCGGTGCGGTGTGGCTCGTCTCGTCTATGTCTTGTGTCGCGTAGTGGGGGAGAAGACGCGACCAAGAGAAGGTACGGCGCTCGCTTCGGCTTCGGGAACTTGGCCGCCGGGGACGCGAGGGTGGTCGAGGGAAAGGAGAAGTTGTTGCGTCGAGTCGCTCGGCGGAGAAGCATCGAGCGGTGGGGACAAGTCCGATCAAGGTGGGGTAATGCCCGGAAGAAACGTGTGTGCGACGGCGGCGGCGACGGAGGCAGGGAGGATGGATGGTCGGATGGAGGGGCGGTACGCCGAGTCGCGAGGTACAACGGAGGGGGAAATTTCATGTCTTTATCACCCTCTTGCATCGCTTTTTCTCTCTCGAGCCCCCGCTAATTCCTCGAGGGAGCATCGTACGGCCTCCCTCGCCTTGTTTCGAACTCGCGCGGGCTCGGCTCGACACCGAGACACGTCCATAGAAGCCGCTCATCACCGACGAGCGCGTTAAGAGTGCGAGAGCAAAGGTTCGGGACAAGGGAAGAAGAGACGAGCGACGGAGAAAAATATATCACGAGTGTTGAGAATAGCGGGGGTGCACTCGAGAACGTCATAAAAGGGGTCGAGAGGGGTTAGCACCGCGACGTTTCTGCCGATGAGGAGGGAGGTAAGAACGAAGCGTAAGGAGAAGGAAAAACGGTGATTGCTTTGGCGCGAGAGGAGAAATTCTCGTGGGAAGTAGAGGGACAAGAGAATAGAGTGACTGTTGGTGTGAGAAAGAGGAAAAGAATAAACGTCCGAGCGGAAATCGTGCCATATAAATACCAACATTTTTCGTAGCGTTCGTCTTGCGAGACTTGTTTTGACAATCATCCCTCTGGCTCTTATCTTTCTTGCGCGCAAGCGCACGCGTCCCTTTAATCCTCTTTGAATTCTCCTATCTTGCTTTTTATTGCATCAACAGTACCAACGACGACACAAGGAACGCTACGATACAAACACTGGTACGACATTTTCATAAAACAGAGAAGCAAGTGAGCTAGAGAGCGGGAAAGATTAAATGTCCGAGTATAATAACCAAGTGGGCGTTTCATAAGTGGTACGATACCGAGCCAGTCCTAGCCGATAAGACTTTCGCCATGAAGGCTAGAAGAAGGAGTCTGAACTGTATATTCCGGGAGTGGTCTAAAAATCGAGGAGATTAAGAAACTCGACGAGCGGCGCTGTGATCGCAAAATTACCGATAGGTAGGGGTGCTTGGCGCGAAAAACATAACCCCACTTTATTTATTAAATATTAGTAAGTGTGGGATATAGTGTATAATTAAGCGCATAATAAAAATGGAAGACGAGGGTCATAAAAATATAAAAGATATTGTTGTAATGTAAAGGAGACAGCTAATGGAACGGGATAGCGTTGAAGTTGTTAAGAAATTCTTTGAAGAAAACAGTGGTGACGTACGAGGAGTATTGCATGTTGAAATGTACGTAGAACGTATTGTGGATGTATAGGAGGGGATAATGCGAAAACCCGAAAGGTTATACCAGTAATGAATATCGCTACTACGCGTGTAAAAATTCCGTTTTCAAATTCTATTTTCATTTTATTTAAAATAATAGTACAGAGAAGGACATCCATATGATAAACAACATAGCAACTTGCCGTGAAAATGTCAAAATCATGGACGGAATAGAACTGTCTAGCAAAGTGGAAATAAAAGCACCTGTGAAGAAAGAATGTTCAACTATATTATTCTGAATTACTTGACAGGCCTACATCAGCGTATTAACCATCCAGTTCCAATATTTCAGACTACTTGTCGATATTTTCTTTTGTTTTAAGGGAAAAAAAACTATCCCCGTTCACAAATATTTCAGGCAAATGTCCTAAAAGTAAATTAAAGTCGATAAATTTGTAACTAAATAATTCATTCATAAATGATAATTTATTATTAAAAACTTACGAAAAGACCTGCATCGGGTCTGGCCGTTCCTCAATGACCAACTCATCAGAGAGACCAACCGTATCTTCCCTTCCATCGAGTATCGAATGCGGTGCCTTCGATATTAAGACATCGACTTTTCAAATGTTTTGATCACGAAAATATTGAGAACCATGTCCGGAACATCTGCCCATTTTTGACGTATTTCTTCATTCTATAAGGGAACAAGAAAAGCTATTTTATAACAATACGCAACCTATTTTTGACAACAACAAAATGCCAAAAATAATGTCTCTTTCAATTTGCTCGATACAAAAAACTACCTAGAAATAAAATTCCTTTACATTTAGCACAATGAATGAATAAATAAAATTGATTTCCGTACTCCACGTAACTTTCTCTCACCTCGTTCACCGAGCACTCATGCCACTCAAAGGTGTACAAATTTTAGCCACGCCGTTATGAAGAAAAAAAATACGAATCAGTATTTTTTGAGAAATAAATTGAAAAATATCATTTTCATGCACGTGCTTTTACAATCAAACTTATTAATGTTTTTAACTTAAAAATATAAATTCATAAATGATTATCATATTCATTAAATTTCAACATAAAGCTTATACCGACCTCAGTAAGGAATTTACCATATAAATGCTCATTAGAATTTTTTCTGGTTAGCATAAACACTTTCGGAATATACACTTTTTTTCGTCACTTCAACACACTCTCATTTCACCTTTCTTGCATGTAACTCGCTTCGGTACGTAAAGTTACCGAACGCAGCGATGCTAATCGTAAAATTAATTTCACCGATTTTATTATCACGTATTTTATGTGGTTTTCGCGAGAGTTCAGACGGCTTGTTCTGTTCTTAAGGATGTCGACCCGCTGCATCGTGGTCAAATTATGACTGACTAACGCATTGAGATGCATTAATAGAAAAGTTGTACACATTGGAAAAATCATTCCACCGATAAAGTCGGAAGAGCAGTTATATAAATTTATCTGATTTAGGTTATTCGTTAAAGATCCGTCATTGAAAGTTTCTGATTTGATCGGGTTTTAATCAGCTGTCGAGAGCTGTCGATGTGAGTATGCCTGTCACACACACACACCGCATTCTGAACATACATGAATATGTCATGTTGTATAGTGTATCCGAGTTTGAGGGGTCTATCGGGATTATTGCCAGTTTAAGATGTATGCCTGTGGTTTAACTCAAAATGTCTGTATGAAATATTAGGCGTCCCTTTTTTCATTATCGCATTGAAATCCTTACAGCCTGATGTGCAAGTAGCGTTTTTATTAGCTGCATCATCTAATCGCAAATGGTGTTAATTGCCGAATTGAAGCGACGAGAAGCAGCTTGCCCATAAGAAGCCCTGTTCTATTTTTGATTGTTACGTTGAAATTTCGTGTAAAAAAGATCGGTAATCAAGGTTGAGATTTAGCAACAGCTAAATTTGGCACCCAACTTATGTCATATTTCTAATTTAAGACTTTATCCGATACGAGGTACAGCTCAACCACCTTAATGGCCTCGTACCAAGACTCATGACCGATATCGACGCGACGATTGTATCGGTATGCGAGATGCTAGGTGGTACAACGGTCCTCGTGTCAACGCTGGGCCAATATTAGCAATACATCACGTTACGGTTATAATTTAAGGGTACGTGTTATACGTCGACTGAGACGCCACGAGGGCGAATGAGATGACGCACGGAGAGTGTCTCGCCGCAACAAAAATTATGCTTTCACAGCATTCATTAATTTGCTTCACTAGCAAAAAAATCGTATATGAAGATAACAAATCGTTTGCTATACAGGTCAATAACGGAATGGATCTGATTTATTATACAGCAACAAAGAATATTTGTGCATGCGGCATAATAGAATGACGATAAAAAATATTGGTGGCATTAGAAGTAAACGAAAAACATATTTTTCCGACTCGGGAATTAGTTTTTTAGAGAGACGGAGACGCTTTGTTTACGATTCAGTGTCGTATCTCAAAATCAAAATTATTCGCGGATAGCCCAATACATATGTATATAAAATTTGGATTTTGCGTTTACAATATGTTAACAAATATGTGTTTACTATTTGTACATTCGTTTGTGCATCCCCCCCCCCCCCCCCACACACACACAAACGAATGTACCAACAGCAAACACATATTTGTTATAAACGCAAACCAAATTTCATACAACGACATAAACGTGTACCCAATCGTCTTAAGGCAAAGCTCATTTTCGACTGAGCACCGCTATTGGAATACCGCAAGTGCGAGATTGATTGAAAAATGATGGATATATGAGCTCACTCCGTGCTGTTCACGCAATCAGTTTCCGACGTCCCTACAAAAATTTGGGTTCGAGAAAAATGTATTGAAAGTTTCTAGATCAAGTGTTTCGTGCCACTCCTTAAGTGAAGGTGAATATGGAAGGTGACTTAATAAACTTTAAATCGCTTTCATCCACATTTGATTAGCACTAAATATTTTATTAAATTCGTCCGAAAAACAGTTAACAACCACGACGCGAAAAACCTATGACTCTTTGCCGATCTCACATTGACATGCATTGCTTTCAGATGGAAGGTTACCCGAAGTAAAACCATCATTCCAAAGGAAGTTAGGACTGGCGCTTTCTATCAAAGTAGAAGTATAACCACCTTGATCAAAAAGTTTTAGGAATTTATTCATAAAATCGAAAATACAAATTTATTCATAAAACTCGATATGATCCCATTCAAAGTACTACCGATCGACTGCATCGCACTTACGCCAGCGCTTTATCCAACCCTTGAAACACCGCTGGTACTCAATTTTCGGTATGTCCATCAGAGTCGTCTTCAATTTTTTCATAATATACTCTCGGGTGCTGCAACGCGTTCCGCGAAGCGGTTTTTTAAGTCGGTTAAACAGGAAAAAGTCGCAGGGAGCCAGATCAGGTGAATTCGAAGGCTGCTGGATAGTATTCGTGTTGTTTTTGGTCAAAAACTCACGGATAAGGATCGCATTGTGCAACGGTGCGTTATCGTGGTGCAAAATCCACGAGTTCTTATCCCACGAATCCGGTCTTTTTTGGCGAATTGCTTCACGCAAACGTCGCATAACGCCCAAATAATACTCTTTGTTGACTGTCTGTTTTTCTGACAAGAATTCATGATGTACAACACCGTTGTAATCCATGAAAACCGTGAGCATCGCCTTTTTTGACTAAAAACGACGTGGTTTTTTCGGTCTCGGCTCATTCGGTGCACACCATTCACTCGCTTGATGTCTGGATTGCGTGTCATACTCATAAATCCACGTCTCGTCTCCAGTAATTATCCGTTTGATAAATGTTGGGTCGGATTCGGCCTTGAAAATCATGTCTTTCGCGATTTCAACGCGGTCCTTTTTTTGCATGAAATTGAGGTCTTTCGGAACCAGTTTTGCAGTGACACGTCTGAGGCCCAAATCACTAACCAAAATGTCTTGCGCGGATCCATAAACGATGTTCAAGTTCTCTGCCAGCTCTCTGATGGTCGATTTGCGGTTTCCGGCCAACATTTCTTTGATTTTATGCTGTTTTCATCGATTTTCGACATCGACGGTCTGCCACTGCGTTCGTCATCCTCGACCACTCACGGCCACTTTTAAAGCGTTCGTGCCACCGAAAAACGTTTGATCTCTAAAGAGTATCGTTGCCGAAACACTTGTCCAACATTTTCAAGGTCTGCGGATCGTTAAATCCGTTTTTCACACAAAATTTAATGCCAACTCGTTGATGCACAATTGATGGAATTTTCAAACTTGTAAAAAATCAAAAACACGCACAAAGACAGATGTACTCAGTACAGCCTAACTTTCACAAATGTCAAGCTATGACGCTGAACTTGGAGGGAAGTGTCAGGGACAGATGTGTTAACCTAACAAAAAAAAAATTGCAATCGGGTGACTGAGGGCGCCACACGGTGGCCGGTCCTAAAACTTTTTGATCGAGGTAGTATTCAACGTCGATTTTCCTAAGTTTTTCAATAGAATCGTTCACTCACGCATCACTCACATCTACGCCTCTATTTTCATCATTTAAATATCTATATTTTTTAACTGATACTACCGAGTTCGATATGATTAATATTGGACACGAGTATAGCCCGTCACATAGTTACGGGCTATACTATTGTTAACAGGCCGGGAGTCTGTCTTGGCGCCACCACCAATAGATGCAATATCGGTATGAAGAATTAATTTCGTGGAGCATTGGTAACGTATATCGGTCGGATTCGGCCCGTTGTTACATTTCGAGGATCAGTACCCAGCGATGCGCCTTTCTTTGCTGATATTTTTCCATCGTCAGAATCCCACTTGTAAGCCTAACGCGATTGTACCAAGTTTCTTCTCTATCAAATTACCATCTTTACTTCTGATTGCGACATCTGGGCCCAAATAACCTGTCGAGTCGGCGAATATTTTCCAGTAGTCGCTGTTGTGAGGTACACCGTGCCACCCCCGAGACCATTGCTCACGCCGATATCCCGGCTAGTTTCGACATTTTAAGCTACACATTGATATTGCTTACAACTTCCGTTTCCTTCCAAATCAAAGAAATAAAAAATTAAAAAATCTTCTCACCCACTTGGAGTGATTCGTCCTATAAGATAATGGTCTACTGTTTAAATATACTGCCAGCTCGTCACACTGCCCTCTCTCAAATTCTATCGGATCGTTCGAATGCCACCTCTCGAGTACCGAACTTGATTATCGAAAGACGTACCCTTCTCTCATCGGTAAGTATGCGTGCAATTGTCCACCCGCTCTATCAACTCTATGGTACTTGTCGTGTACACAGGTCGCTCGAGCAATGAGCGTTCCCCACAAAATGGAGTAATTTATGTGTCGTGTCGTTGATAGAGTATCGAGCGAGACCAGGGCTATCGGTGCTCCAATCGTCTCTAAAACATGTACGATGATAACAGTGTGTTCGCATATTATTGTCAGGTATGATAGTTTTAAGATATTGTGAATGTGTAATTGTCAAACGGCTATGTCGCATCTTGCATATTACGCCACGCCGTTTATCGTGCCTTGGATTTTATTAGAACTGCTGGGCGCTTATAAGACGGTCGTTCTATCGATGCGAGACGACGACCAACAGAGAATAATTTCCCAATGAGGTTATATTTGATAATTTTGGAATCGTTACACGTCCATTTTGATTTCGCTCCTACGAAAAAATCTATCCTGGTTGGAAGCATCAAAGCTAACCGACGTGTGTTTCTGAAGAACACATATCAAATAGAGAAACATTGGAATTCTCTTGTTAATGATCGCCACGCGACTGACCATTAGCACCGTCAATCCAACAGCTTGTAGGGATAAGATTGTGCAACTGCGTTCCCGGACCGAATCGAATATCGAATGAGATAAGTGTATTTCATTGCGTTGCATCGGTTGATAGTATGCGAGGAAAATGTACTCTTCATCCATTTGTACGAATCTCGATCTGTCGGTAGACTTACTCCTCCGGTCGAGATCCGTATGATCAAGAATGATTTGACCTTTTGAAGGTATCTGTTTTATCGGCTCTGGTAGTCAAAGCAATACGGAATATGCCTCTGAGAAATTGAGGGGACTGTTAAGTTGACGTTGATAGCCGAATGTAAAATTATGTTATGATACTTGAGGTATCTAATGAAATATGAAAAGTCTTGCGCTAAGCAAAAGACGTACTCGTTTTGGCTTAAATAGTTCAATGTAAAAATATGTGATAATAGTCGAGGTATCCGATTTACAGCCAAATATAATAAATGGTATTCCATTGATCAAGCGATGTAGTGGTCGTATCGGCTCCAATCACCTAGTGTAATATTTTATGTGGAATCTTATGAATCTTCGTCCTAAACTACGAAATGGATTTTTGAGAGCAACTCTAGCAATATTTCGAAGCAATTCGCTAGCCCAGCTAAAGTAAATCGTATAATTGCCACGTGAAAATCGAAATAACAAGGGAATGAAAATTGGTTAAGGATTTCACGCAAGATATTATCGAATAATTAAATTGTTTATTCCAATTGCGACCCATCAGAGGGCGTAAGACTGAAATTTAATAAGCAACGAATATCAAATGAGTTGCTTTTGATGGCATCGTTTGGTATATGAATGGTGAGAAATATCGACTCGAACCACGCACTATTGGTTACCCTCGGTGGCTCCCTTCGATTGTGTATTGTATGCCTGCTTGTCAAAATATGCTCAACACAGTAAGCATCACTCGAGACGTGATGTAAATAAAAAAAAATTATATATATTTACACCAAGAAAAGAAAATTTATCACAATACCTATCGTAGCCTGCTTTTAGCTCTCTTTGAAAAACATCGAGCGCACACCGCTTCTTTTCATTCTTCTCGTCAGAACTAGCATACACTGTACTTGGTTCGTCTGCCTTGCAACATGCATTCTTTACCCCTTGTTACGCTTCATTTCCATCCAACCCTCGTGAAACTGCCTAACCCCTTCGTCATTCTTCTTTTTAACTTTCATCGTTCGCACGACGCCAAGGAGTACACGAAAGCACGGGGATGCACGGCCAACAGACGATCACCGACCAAAATCGATTGAAACCCAAGAGCCTTTGGCGCTCCTTTGCTTACTCCTCTATACGTTACTTTGAATCGCTCGACAAATAACGAATTCATCATATACACGAAGATTCAAACAACTCGAGCATACAGATCAAGACGCAATGCAAATGTGGACATTCGTGACCACGCTCTCTGTACGGACCAAACATTGAAGCTAAATTAATTTTCCAGACGAGTTGAATAAAGAAGCGGTTGTGAGTGTAGTGAAAAAATTCGTTGCCGTGCACAAAGATTGAAACGGGTAGAATACTTTTTCACCTCTATTTCCTAACGCACACCACAAATCGGGGCTATTCTTAAGAATGCGACTAAGAAATGTCTTGTCTCTTTAAATGACCGAATTTCGTTGTAGAATATGCCTACAATAAATAATGCACGCTCAAAAACTATTTCTCACAGTGTAATTAACGCAGATAAAGATGAATAACCGTCAAGAATCATGATTTATTTTTTACATTCGATGACCGGAGATTGGATATAATAAAACGTCGGCTTGTCCCCATTTCCGGATACGTAAAGGTCACATTGTCGTGTACTATTAAAAAATATTAATTATTGATACCACATTTGGTTTTACAGAGTTAGCGAGTACTCAGTGATTTATGGATTCATAGGTAAATTTGTAATATCGATGAATTGGAACAGTCATTTTGCATGCAATGGAAAAGGTTAACGGTGATGGGGGCATGACTGGTGGATATTGGACACAACTAGGACGGTGGAGCTATGACACAGGCAACCGCATCATTATCTACAAAAATAATTGAATCAACGATACTTTGTAGAAGATGATGATAAGATTATACAGGGTTGGTGAAACAACAACTCCCCGCGCATTTCGAGACTGCTGAAAATATCATACCTCGCTCGGATCGGCTCAAGGATACAAGGGTATCCTTGATCCAAGGTCGAGAATGGTGATCTTATTTATTCAAATTTATATAAATATCAACAAAACAACTAAATTTCGACTCATCATTGCAGCTGTTGTACCTAAAATTATGGTTGATAATAGCTATGTAACTCACAGATCATAATATTATATCTCTTTGATTGTTCGTGCAATGTGTATTTATTAACGTAGTCCTTGGACTTGTGCACGTAGTAGAGTAAGAATGTTTAATGTGTTAATCCTAGGGCATCATTCGTTGCATTAGCAAAATTTAAATGTATCTTAACGACCGTATCGACGAAAAACCTCAAGTTATAAATTGCGATTTTACACGGAAAAAAAGAAGTAGTCGCGATAACCACTTCCAGCATATGCTGTGTCGCGAGTTTCGTTACAGAAATAAAATCGTAATAATACTCCCAACTATTTGCGATTGGTTAGCGAGAAATAGTAACGAAGATCAATGACTTGATTCCTGTAACCAAACACAGTGCTGTCGCCACCACGAGCCGTTAGGTGGTGTAAGTAACGTCGGTGGTAGATGCAACAAGCATTTGGATAGTAACGTCGGCGGTAGATGCAACAAACATTTGGATAGTAACGGCAATCTACGAGTTGGTTCCCATTACCAATCGCGTTTCGTCTATAACCAACCGGTTGGTACGTGCTACGAGTAAAAATTTTCACAGAGGTAAACGACGCCATTGTTCGAAGTGACAGGTGGTTGTGGATAGACCAAGGGTTGCAAAAAATATAAGTAAAACGCATTGAATATTTGGTAAATATACAGTGAAATATTGTGAATAGATGACCTTTGTCTATCGAAGCATCGCACCAAGTACTCGCCGATCTTCGCCACTGTAAATAAATAGAAATATTCGTTTTAACCTGGTTTTTTTTTATCGTATTGCGCTCAACCAGTGAATTGCACTAACCAACCGATAAGCTGAGGTTGCTATCTCGGTTGGTTACCGTTACTACAGACACTGCAGTTTCTTGAATCAACCGAGTAGTTGGCGCTATGCTAAATATTCCGGTTGGTTGTCGGAACCAATGTGTCAGTTTTCCCAACTACTTTTTTTCTTTCCGTGTAGCATATCAGGGCGTATACGGCGTAACCGCTACCGCCTGCACTCGCCGTTTGACAGAATAGCGCAAAGAAACATCGTAACAGCGTAAAAGCTGAATAGTTAACGAGAGACTGTTTGCGATGGTGATGTACCTACATGATCGATGTACGCCCTAGAGTGCGTAGTTTTTAACTTTCTGTTTTTTTCTACTTGAAATTTTTTTTTTTAATCTCCCAAGTGTTGTCTTACTCGATGTTTATACTCAAGCCATGCGGCATTTCTTAGACTCAATTGCTACCGAGCCCCGTACGCGTGATGCTTCTTAAAGTCATTTGCTAATCGCACGTAGAATCCGGTTATGTCACAGTAACAGAAGTTTAGCTATGCTAGCAAATATTTTATTCGGCAATTGCATTTGCTGTCCCTGTATCGACAAATATTTGTTGGCCCAATAAAATCGTTTTCTTCGCGTATACATTCTGTAGCAGCATTTTCAAATGTTAATATAGCAAAAATTGTGTACTGACGACAAACAAATATTTGTTATGAAAGCAAAGAATGCACAATCCCGAAAGATTTACTGATATAACAAATGATTTGCTAGCGATTCACGTAAGTTTTGCTGGTGGAACAAATAGGATTGGTAATGCCAGCACCCATATGGTTGCTATAAATAGACACATATTTTTCTCAGGTTGTTTGTAAAGATAATTTATAATTTGCTGTTAGCGCCTAAAATATTTGCTATTGGAACACACATGAACAATAACTAATATCTTGACGACTTTCCAATGCTGTGGCAGCAAAAATCAAAATTATCCGCGCATAGCCTAAATGAATCTAAAAGATTTCTTAGAGTTTGTTATTATTGTTTAATTGAATTATCATCAAATATTTATCTCGTACATCTATTATACCATTAACCCTCCGTATGTACACTCGGTCTTCAAAGGAACAGTCAAAATTTCAAACTCTCAAAATTTCCTCTCCGGGTCTGGCTATTTACCTGCAAATGCCAGTCGGTGCAAGTCGCGACCGTTTCCTGAAAGAGTCAGTTTACACGCGACGTCGATATTTCGAAAGGTAAGTGGACAAAGTTTTTTCTTTTTTTTTTTTTTCGTAGTTTTTTTAGTCGTTTCATGGCTAAAATTATTATTTCATGTTATTGAATGCTTTTTTTAAAAGCTATTTTTAGGTACTTTTATGTTAAAAATACGCCTTTTTGGAATGTTTGGCTTATACTTGTGACCTATCTACATCCGTAAAATATTTCCCACTTTCAGGTGCTGAAATAATTCAACTTTCCGGAGCCCACACCAATGACACTATGTTCTCTTGAAAGCTCATAGTATAAGCTATAAACCCCTAAGACTGTTTTTTTTTTAAATATTTGTTTATTGCAGAATTACGAATTTTTTTTAACGAAATTCCATTTTTTTGCATTTTTGACTATGCTTCAATTTTTATTAACAACGATTTTTAACTTTCGGCTTTGGCAACACTACTGTGCCATGTAGTAGATACGTCGAGACGTAATACTGCATTTTTTCAGATTTTTCGAAAGCCTAGAAAACTTTGAAAACCCGACTGTTCCCTAAAAGAGCTAGTGTTCACACCGCGTCTCGAAATATATAGTGTACACACGGACGGTTAAATATATTCAATTTCCCGTAACCTCCGGGAAAAGGTGTGAAATTACGGTCACTAACGATATGCAGTCTGGCATGCGCTACGGACGTTCGCGACTAAATCGTAAACAAACCGTCCCTCCTCGCGATCGTATTATCATCAACAGCGCGTTCCCCGAAGAACCGGACTATCTCAATCTATACATACGAAAAAATTCTATTGTTTGAGTTCGTTATCGTTGTTGAATTATATTATTGACGATGTTGTATCTCATACAATTATTATGCCATTTAGATACATTAAACAATCTACATTCAACTCACTAGTAATGACAAAAATATGTCTGAAAAAATTATTCCCCAGTCGAAAGTACATGTTGTTGTTTACTTTTAATGTCATCAATATTTATATTCGTCATATTATCATGTCGCATGCGCAACACAGTACACAGGGACACTAAATATTATTCGCTACCATAGGAAATCATTTGTAATATACGCAAGCATCCTTTGTTGCTGCAACAAATCAGATCGCTTCCCATGTCCAACTGTGTAGCATACAATTAGTTATATTCACATGTTTTTTTCTAGTAAAGCAAATGAATGAATGCTAGCAAACCATTTTTGTTACCGTGACAAATAATTATGCTGTCGCTATATCAAGATACAACATCGCGGAGTTCGATCGTTAAACTAAGCAATAACTACGAAAGTATTGTTAGTCGAGAAAAAAGTTGTAGACAAAAGATGTAGATAGTTAAATGATCTATAAGTTTGATAATAAGTAAAATTCAATAAAAGTGAACGGTTAGGGTGATAAAGGCGAAAAAAAGACGAAAATAGGGAAGTTTGTGCGATATTTCGAATGGAATAAGTCGAAGAATATTAATGCTAGAAAAAAAAGTTAGGAAATTTAATTTATATGGGAAAAAAGGTCTCTATAGTTTTTTGTGTAAAATGAACCATTCTCGAGATATTGAATTAAACGCGTTACTCGCGATAGTGGCGCCACTGACACTCGGGGGACCCCTCAAATCCGGCATTATGCTCAGAATACACCCCTGTAACAAATAATACTATCACGCAAACTACTATTTTTTATGTAAATTGATTCACCTATTGACTGGACTAAATATCCCAAAAATGGTTGAGCCCACGAAATAATATTTTATACAAAATTTGTAGTATATCACAGGGTACGTACAATGGTCCCACGGTCATTTTCACTGATAGAGGTTAGCTAAGGGTCACCTTTATTTTTTTTTCCCGAACCCATAATGTTCATTACATAAAATTGTTGTCGGTTTCGAGCCTAATCTACAGAAAAATAGTCGTCTGGTGTTTAAAAAAAACCCCGGAGTTATCGGAGCTTCTCGACCTCAAAAAACGCCGCGCCATAGTGGTCCGGTATAGTAATTAAGTCTAAGAGGTGCCTCATGACTGGAGTGTAAACATCGAGTGAGACGCCACTTGGAGTTTCTGACCACGCATCCTTCCCCCTGACCCTTACGTTTGAGATTCTTTTTTAATTTCAACTCTACTTATACTTGAACATATGGGAGGGTGAAAAAAGAATAAAAAGTTAAAATTGGCACACCCTGGTATGCGCGTGTACTCCGTACCACTTGATAGCTTTCTTTCTGAAAAAATATATCCCTGCACGTATGTGCACGCGCTTCTTCTATGTGTATTTTCACACCACGACCTCTGACTTTCCTATTTTTATTATATTTCTTTTATTTTTCTACCAAGTGCCGATAGAAGACTCGCGGAGTCGCGTTATGGCCAAATGGCATAATCCGGCGGCCGCTTCTTTTCAAATTTTACGAAAAGATAAAAGTGACTCATGCCAAAGCAATATTATTCTCACATGGCGTTCGCTTCCTTAATCTCCGTAATACTTGTTGTCAATTTGTTGCGAACGTGTCGGGAGTATCATCGGTGTCAAGAAAGCAAGCAAATTATGAAATAAATTTCCACAGTAGCCTCATTTATTTATACTTTCCTTTATGAAGAGACGTCAAAAAAAAAAAAAAAAAAGCAAATGGACGTGCGTCCATTTATTTTTGCGCAATACTGCAAGATACAAAAAGGATCAAATAATTTCGATGAAATTGTAATCGGTGCATGACGTGGACTGAAAAGAAAGAGTAAATAATATAGCTAAGAGGATAAGGCGTTCTTTTGGTGTTCCCTCGTGTGAATTGGACAATCAATTTGCATTATTCGAAACGCCAGGCCGCTGGGAAATGGCTACAAGGCATAAAGAGGAAAATAGGCCCCGCGTCGGTCTAGTCCAGGGGTCTCCAAACTACGGCCCGCGGGCCACATTCGGCCCGCGGACAGATTTTGGACTATTTCACTTTTTACCACCGGCAACAATGATAATATGGTTTTGGCCCTCGGAACTTACTGGAGTAATCAGTATGGCCCTAAGGCTGGAAAGTTTGGAGACCCCTGGTCTAGTCGATGCCCCACGCACTCCTGTTCTTCCACCGCGACTCCGGTCATCCCTTCTGCGTTTGCAACAGCTCGAGCGCTCCATCCTCGTATACCGCATACATCGAGACGGAAGCCATCGCCGATTCACGTTTTCGAGACACTTATTCTTACTTATTATTATCGTGGGCTAGCGTCCGAGTCTTCTCCGACACGAGGAAAGCCCACAATAACTTTTCCGATGGAATGTTTACGGGAGTGAATCTCAATGTGATTCGTAATCAGTAGAAAATGTATCATCATGAGATTAGAGATGAAGAGGACGATAAGTATCATACACCGGCGTTATCGTGTTCTGTTATATGAATAGTCACGTGACATTTTTTAATAGAATTTCCTGGCGAATGTGCTACATAAATTAGATTATCGTTATATCACTTTTTCTCCGAGACATTAATGGTGAAGCATCATTGTAAAGGACACGATGAACGTCATCGAGGCTCCAAATAACGTTGGTTTCTCTCGCTTTCGGACGAGCTTTTTCCGTGTAAATATTAGAACGTGGGTCGATGTTCTGGTTTATAACATGTACGCGAGAAAAACGTACAGGACGAAAAAGGATTCTGTGATGATGGCGGGTCGGGGGGGGGGGGGGGTGTCTTGGCTCGTTGCTTGCGGTTCCGAGGTCTATGCACATAGAAAATTGGAAAAGTAGCGGGAATCGAAAGTTTTGCAAGAGACCGCTTTTCATTACGTTTTACTAAATCTATGCGAGTATAACTTTTGCGAATAATAAATGCAATTTACTTCCACCTAATAATGAGACTTGCAAGGGACCATTTACTCTCGATAATAATGATAATGATAATTATTATTATATAACAACAACAAAAATAATAAATGCGATTTACTTAAATAATAATTAATAATCTCTCGGAAGACTGCACGGAGAGAAAAATATGGCAATGATTCCCAGATTCGTATAGCAGTTGGAGTACGAAATGAAAAAAATGGCATTTTTATACTTGTCGCTTGCAATTGTTCAAAATTGTCCCCAAGCGTATATCAAATTTATCAAGTTTCTTCGTTATAGACGACTCAAAGTCTATCGACAGGTAACACAGGATTCACTATTTCCCGCGGTATGTGACTCATGAAGGAATTACTCTAAAGTAGAGTAAAATGACCTTTAATTCGACAAGTGCCTCTGAAAGTTGTTCTTACGATGAAGGAGCGTGCGATCTTGACGATACGCATTGTCACTGAAGCACCACGCAGTCAACGGTTCGCTGTTCCAACAGTTGCGTGATGACTTCCAGACATTTTCGTATGAGTTCCCAAGTTCCAATCGATATAGTGTTATACTTATCGATTGACATCATGCCAAGGACACGTGATTTCCGAATGAGAGTAAAAAACCGTTAGTCTTGCCAGTGTTAGCATACAGTGAGCTTCGTCGTCGTACTCAGCTTCTCATGATATTTCCGGACAGAACTTATTTATTCATTTATTTATATTATTATTTAATTTATATTGTACACGTGTTTTTTATTGTGACCTCAACGATTACTTTCATTAATAAAGAGAGTGACTGTTTGCATTACATTTACAAACGTCGAAATTGATGCCATCACAAATAAAATAAACTCTGCCAGATTAATAAATGTCGCGTATTTATGAATTCAGAATTAGCATTTTTATTGTTATCCATTTCCAATGAATTGTTTTTCAGCGCAGGATAATTTCATTTAAGGTTATGTGCCATACCGACTGAGCTGCTATAAGTGCAAGTGGGATAGCATCATTGGAGATCGCCGAGGAGCAAGAGAGACAACCAAAAATGTGTAGCACGTCACGATATTGCGTCAGAATTACTACACGATGCTTATCGTAACCTGCAATTCGCACTGTCGCTCCACACCAAACAGATTGGGAATTATTCATAGACCGTGTCGGCGGCATTACTAAATGGTTTATAGCGGTGCCCTCGCGCGTAACGTGCTGGTTATCGACCCGCGTTGCCGCTTCACCGAAACAGTCTGGGAATAAATACTAAACTTTGTCGATAGCGTATCACGTTTGTACAGTGTTTGCCGATTCATTCGGCTTTTCCAAACGGTGAAGGAAACATTTCCAGATTTCTTTTTATTGTTCATTTCCGACCATTCCTTTACTCAACGGAAATCATACAATTTTGGTTGATGAATATCGCGAATGAAAAAACTTGAGAATACGGTGTTTTCCCGTATTTATTTCTAACTACGCGGTTGCAACTTTTGCGTAGATATATCCAAGAGTTTTTCATGAGACGCGGTGGATATATAGAAATATATATTGTTACGAATACAGAATGACGGACTGTAGACACATGGACACCAACTGAAATTAGTTTAGGTTACAACAAAGGAGTCTCCGACTTGGAAACCACAGAATAACGAACTAGTCTTATTTATGAACTTAAAGCCGATTCAGATGGGCGACTGCTTGTGATGCTGCAACTAAATGCCAATAAAGACATTTGAACAAACTTAAAGCCGAACAACTGGTAAATAAAGAATTTACGCGGGTGCCGATAAACGTCATCACGCTCTGTTACGAACTCCCGACTCTTCGTTTCGTAACAATATGTTAACGGAATTGCAGCGTTTGTTCCTCGACTCGGCTGCTTCTTACCCGCGAGTCTCCACGACAATAAGAAGAAACGAAAAAAGTAGAGACGCCGAGGGCCTACGATGTTGCAAGGTACTTAAACAAAGGTTGAGACGAAGAAAATTAAAAAATGCGATGCATCTCGTACCTGTCAATCTCTCATTCTCCCTTTGTCGTTGTTGTTGTCATTGTCGAGGGAGAGAAAGAGACAGAGAGCAAGAATTTGTTCTCATTTTTCCCTCCGAATATAATACTCGAATAAAAAGAATAATGCCAGTAGCGTGATATGCAAGGAGAGGAGAATGAGCTACGTAGAATATAGAAATTCACTTGGGAGAAGGGTGCGTTTGAGTATCGATGAAAAATAACGAAATAAATAAATGAAGAGACGTATATCCCAAAACAGTGGATAGGTACGTGTTAGCGGTGCATTCGTTGACCGTGCACTGATTAGTATAGGCAATCTGATTCCGATAAAAAGCAACTGATAAGAAATCAAGCGAGTGCCGATTGGTTGAAAATCGAGACCCAACCAATTAATTACGATAATGCTCGGCAGGCTGTACGGAAGTAGTTGAAAACATGCATTATAGGACCGGACACAATGTCGAGTATTAGAGTATTAATTCAAGAAGAAAAATGTACTCTCGACTTGTACGTATAGATACGATAACTTATTCCAAATACTTTGCATGTGTCCGATGGTTATCGTTTATCACGTCCGCGTCTCTTTTTTATTTTCTGCAAGTCAAAAGGTAGTTGCCGAATCGATTGATTTCTTATGCATAGACTCGCATCGAGTGTATCTTCCGCACTACGACTACCGGTGACGGTAGCTGCGACTGACCGAGTTACACGCGTCACATTTTATAATTGTGCGAGTACATAAAATCGCCTATGGAATCCCAAGTATATTACTATAGATAGATAATGTATAAGTTCGGAGCCATGCGATGCACCGAGAACCAATTATTTACATCGATATATAATCTTTATAATATTTGTTCCAAAC
Organism: Cylloceria caligata; assembly: GCA_963942595.1. NCBI lineage: Eukaryota > Metazoa > Arthropoda > Insecta > Hymenoptera > Ichneumonidae > Cylloceria > Cylloceria caligata. The sequence continues at coordinate 383,275 of OZ012710.1, forward strand.
CCCCGGAAAAAAATACTGGGAAAAGTGTATTTGACTATGAGTTTTCTAATTTGCGCTAATATTTTATACCGGACGCGCGAGTGTAATGTCGCGCGTTTCACATCGACGCTCAAATAAAGTTACACATATATATATATTGCATAATCTATATATATATATATATATATACAGGCGTATCGGAGTCGCAGTCAGGCGCAACAGGACTAACGGTTAGAGAGCCAGTCAGAAAACGCGCACGCGTACAAATCTGTGCACTTGAACGCGCATCGACAGTGACCGCGAAATTGGTATTTTCTCTTGCCCTTTTTCTAGTAGAAGCATTTTTTGAGCCCGCGGAGGTTACTTAACGCGTGAGACTGCCACGAGAGCGTCGACATTCGCTCTACGCCGTATACTGCCCATTTTATAGACTCTGTTTCACTCTGAAAACCTACACGTCTGCTATAGCGGGTTGTAAATTTAAATGTTGGTTTGTTTGTTTATTTACGTGCTAACACGCTAGTTAGCACGCAAATAAGCACAGACGTAGGTGATGTTATGATCCGCCACGTGTCTCCGCGGATCAACGAGAGTACCAATGGTTCACGGAATTTACTTATTCTTGTGTAATCACTATGAACAGTAAAAATTAGCCGACACAGCTCTACAATCTAGTGTATAGGTAGTATTACATTCGTTTGGCTTTCAGGTTAAAAATTTGTCGCCGACGCAACTCGAATTTTACCGATGACGCAATAAATTCTAGCTTATGCATCGAATTCTCGATATGGTATATTCAACTGGGATATTGCATATATACCAAGGATATTACGGGAGAAATCCGTGGATGTTTTTCAAACGAGTAGATGATGCATCAAAAGATTTTTCGAAAGATGTTAATTTTAAATAACACATGTTATATATATATATATATAATATAAAAAGAACTTGACGCCGTGTACAAGAATCGAGAATCCAGGCGTCAAAGGACACATCTAGACCCCGATTATTTCAAGTCTCCTAACAGATTTCCCCCGATTACAGTGTATCCCATATCAAGTGTCAATAATATATTGGGAATTTCATGCCAAGTGTCAGAGTTTGAATCTCGGTGCTTATTATCGACCTCCTCCATGGGTCAATAATAAGGCTGGGGGGCAGGGGAGGGGTTCAATGATAGCGATTCCCAAAGGTGTGGTTTGGGCCGGACGAAACTCTATTATATGCGATAGCGACAAAAGGAAACGCAATAGTATCAGGGCGAAATCCCTTCGCGCCGTCGTCGTTGTATCGTACAGAGCTCCTCTGCAAAATTCTCAAAAATTCTTCAAAAAAGTTAGCTTATTCTCGAGTATAGATTTTTCCCGCAGAGCGACAAGACTCAGTCGACGACACTTGTAATACGGGAGAATAAAAAATAGAATAATCGCCGTTCCTCTGTGCCCCGTGCGATGACGAAACGCGTTAATTACAATGTATTATTTATTGCATTTAACACGTGATACTATTCCCCGAATCATTCCAACGGATCAACAAAACTCTCATTCTGTGCCAAGTTGAATGATTAACCCTTAATGATTAACTTAATTTGTTTTGCTTCTATCATAGTTTTGAAGGGTGTATCAACCTTTTGAGCAGTCGCAATTGGTGAGGAAGCAAAACTTATTGTCATTTGAGTAACCGATCGGAAGATATTTTTTGGTTAATTCGGATTTTATTGCGTTTTTCTCAACTCCTGTTGGAGACATTGCAAAAAAAATAGTTTTTTTGCGTTTTTCTCGGCTCCTATGGGAGATGGAGCGAAAATTTGATTAAGTAATTGCGAATGATTTCATTATTTTTTCTACCCGTTGTCAATCCCGAAGGAACTCAATATCAAGCAATCTCGGTCGTAAGTAGACTCGAGTAGAAACGTTCGGTTAGATACCTTGAAATTCGGACTCCCTCAATATTAATTAATCTTCATACGATAAAAGTGTAGCAACCGATCCAGCGGCATGACAAATTTCAGTCCGATGATACTAGCCGTTCTTATATAGTCGATTGAATTTTTAATTACCCGTGGCGCGCGCGCGCGTCCTCTATGAGGAAGCACAAGTATTGAAAATTCAATGAAATAATTCTTTACATCTTTGTTGGGAGCCTTTACGAAGACTGTATACCCTTGTCTGCATAGTTATCAAGAAATTGTAAAAATAAAACTGTTTGGGATGTAAAATAATTTACGTTCGGGTCTCGCAACACGGGCCTCTGTCCCTCGTACTTCCTCTCGGTAGCAACCCTCCTTGAATGAAGTAAGGCTATGAAAATTAATTTGGCAAATCGCGACAAGCGTCCTGATTGATTCTCCGCTTCCTAGTCGAGTTAGCCGCTGTCGACCGCACAACCGACACTCGAGATGCGTACGAGGCACGAAGCGCGTGTTTTGCAACGAAACTCATACACAGAGCAGTATTCGCGTTCTCACTTCTCATTCACGCGCGTTAGTCGCCTTGTCCGCGCGGAGGGACCCGAACGATGCACGCACGCGCGTCAATGGTGGCGCGCCGGTTCACTTGACAGAAGGCTCCGCGCTTCGGCCGCTGCTGCTCTCGATGATAGAGTCGCTCTACTCTCGAGAAGCGCGTCATGCTGCCGTGGCCACGGATTATCGTGTATACTAGATATTTTGCTAGTGTCGTAAAAATTTAGTGGGCTCCGGTGACTGTCGGTCGTCATCGCTCCCGACGACTCGTTCTCTCGTTGACTCGTCCAATAGCGGAAGTTAATCCACCGCGGATACGCACCAGAAACATCGTACCGCATTCATATAGATTATATAGGAGAAATTGAAAAAAATAAAGAAAGGCGCGAAGCTGGGGTATCAATTACAAACCGTACTGAAACGCGTTAACGAGAAAAATAAGGGAATTGCGATGTTATTTGTGTCTCCGCGACGACGAGATATCACGTGCGGCCACAATCGCTTGGCTACCATGGAAATTGATAATGAAAAAGAAACAGAAAGACTGTACGGAGAAGCGTAGATGTTGTCACTTTTGCTCCAATACTCGGCGACAACTGTATGACAATATTCAAAAGCAACGAGGGACTATGCGCGCTCCAAGGAATGCATTGCAGGCGCATTTATTTACTTACTGGTTTATCGGTTATTGCGCTCGCCGAAAGTCAATTGGAAGACTAAAAGCACAGCACGCGTCTTCGGAATACGCATTCGGTGTTCCTGCTTCGTTGCCCTTTCCTCTACAGCAATATTTTATTCATTTCTCTCTCATTAATAATCCTTGCTGTTTGTTAGCCGTTGGATTGACTTTATTCGGAATGTTGTCCACTTGTCCCGACTCTACCGATATAACACAACTGCCAGGATTTTCCTCTTTATATGAAAAAATAAAAAATACACTAATGCACGAACACACTGGTTTTATCGCACACACTCGGGCACACGTACGCGCACGCACATGGTTCGAGAAGGTTGCGGCCCTCCTTTTCTGGCGATCATCACCTGCTCGGTGCCTCCGCGGTATACACAGTGTCTCGTTCTCTCCTCTCCTCCGCTACTTATCTCTTTCGCCCTCCGTATCACGTGTGTTTTCGTTCGCACGCCCGATCTTACGAACTCGCAATGCGAGCGACAGAGAGGTGGAATGCAGGCGAGCACGCCACTCGTTTACCCGAAAACACGTTATATATCTTTAACTATTTCGACTACCGCTATTACTACTACTGAAATAACGTGAAAATTCGAGCGATGTGCTTTGCCGGCATGAAAAGTCCCTCTTTTCGTACTGTTATGGATAACACCGAGTGATAAGTGGTAGTATCGTTACAGCAGAAAAGCTGCTGCTGCTGCTGCTGCTGCTGCTGCTGCTGCCGCTGCTGCTGCCGCTGCTGCTGCCGCTGCCGGTGGTGATGATGGTAGACACGAATACAACATATCGCGCGCGCGTTTATGTTATTACGTTTACGTTATTGTCGTCAGACGGTAGAGCGCGCGCACACGCGGAGATCGCGGCCACGAGAGCGGCACCGGAACAAGCGTGACAAGATGGCCGTGGTTGTTGGACCGTCCGCACCCGATTAGGTGGAAAATGCCGGAATGTGTGTTGTGTATAGTATAGGAAAGATCGACTGACTGGCGAACTGCTCCGTGGCCCTAAGTGGTTTGACGTTAAGAACGACGCGGAACGAAGCATGTGTGAGAAGGACGGAGAGCGCGAGCAAAGAGACGGAGAGAAAACAACATAGGGATATGGATAATCGTGAAAGAGCAAGGAGGATGGCGATAGACAGATGCCCGCGAGCGACAAGGATACACGTATCGAAGTAGAATGTGCGAGACAGGGAGGGATAAATATGTACGGGGTGGGAGATGGATGGCACGGCTGGAGCCGCACGGTAGGGTCCGGGTTGTGAAAAAGTGGGGAGACGCGATAGGGGAGAATCCCCACCTTCTTCCTATTTTCTCACCGCGCCCGCGCACATGTACAAAGCAAACTTCGGGAAAGTTCGTGGAGATTCGTTTCGAGAGCCAACGTGCGATACACTTGCATGTATGTTTTATATACGATATACATCTACGGTCGATTGTCGTTCTCTCACTCATTTTTCGCCCTTTCTTCCGTCTACCCTTTAAGGGGAGGTGAAACATGCACGAATGCGAGAAAGATAAAAGTAAATGACGCTTCACAGCGGAGCGAGAGAGAAGCGGTCGATGTGCGTAAACGTTGAGGTTTCGCTTCGCCTTAGTCTTCTCACGATATCACAAGCGTAAAGCTTCACAAATACGTGTACCACAAGACACAACATTCTTCCTCGGATGAAGCCTCGCGACATTTCTCTCTCCCCACGCCACAGAGTCCCTCGCGGTAGTATACGTTTCTCCGTTGTTTCCTCCTTCATTCGCGCACTCACGCGCTTCGCCGAAGAATCTTTTAAAATCAATATAATAACTATAAAGTTTATATTTTTTCCCAATTTTTCCACTGCTCTCGATTTATCGCTGAGCAAACGTAGTATCTATTTACCTTTTACAACTGTTTTCTTTTATATATATATATATATTTCACTATCTTTAAGTTGTTGTGTCGATCGTATCGCGCGGCGTTTCGATACGTCGCTCAATGGAACTCGAAAGGTCGGCGTCCTCGTTGTCGTTGGAGATGGTCAGGTCTCGGAAATACTAGCTGTACCGCGTTGTGATGTGCAACAGTAATAACAACAATGTTTGCCGGTGAATGCAACCATCTTGGCTATCATTGATAACGAAACATCTTCTCCTGATCATCCAGTCGTGTAAACCTGAATAATTATGCGCCAACATCGCGTCAATTGAGTGTAATAAACCGATTGACGGACAGCCTCTTCGGTTTTACTTAGGAGTTAATGACAATAACGCACGCATTACAATCGTACATACGTGGATCGGCGAAAGTACGTTTGACGTTTTGTCGGAGGCAGAGTTGTGCGCGCTAGCGTTTAGTTGGAAAGGGTCAAGGACCCATTCGGAAACGCTCGAGACGATAGATCGGCCATGATCGCAGTCCCGGTGGTCGCCGGAAAAGAGTGTGCCGGAGAGAGACAGCAACATAGAAGCAAGCTGGCGGCCGCGAGTCGAGAAGCACGCAAAGCTCAACGCAAGAAAGGCGAAAGGGAAAATTTTTCATCAGCCAGCTCGCCACCGGTGCCCCTCTTTCCCTTTATTCCACTCGCCTCTCGAAAAGGGATTGTTATTTCTTTCGCGGACTTGGTGAGAGAGAGAGAGAGAGAGCGCGAAAATGCATTTACCAATGGAGGAAAAAAAAATATATAAGCAACGGCGGGGCAGGTTAGCTGCTCGTGCAAGGATTTTTAATCAAGGAAGATTGAGGAAAGATAATTCATTTGATCCTACTACAATTTATGTGGCCCGAAGCATATTGCAAGACGGCCAGAAGTGTCTTTGAAGAAAATGATACATTGGGCTGAGACTCGAGGAAAAATTATTTGATACGCTCCAAGCAAATTTATTTAATCCGCTGATTATGCAACAGTAGTGAAAAATTATATATTGTAACAAGTGAATAATGTAACTATCAGGTCGACTGGCATTCGAAAGCGGAGTAGCTCGCTATACGCAATATATAAAAAAAAGAAAAAAGAGAGCCAGTCCTTGGCATACAGAACTAATTAACTATGAAGAGTAAGCAAATTGGAGAATAGAGGCGGAGAGGTATAGAGCTAGCACTTAAATTGTAGTATGACTCAACGGCCGGGCTAATTTGTCACCGTGTCACAGCCGTATGCATTTATACGATGTATAATATGGTAAACGTGTCGGTAAAAAAAAAAAAAGAGAGCACAGGTTCAAAAACAGACGATAATTATTCATTTTCTGTAACTTGACAACCGACTCTGTATAATACATATGTTATTATATAAGCGGTAGGTGAGTACAATGGTAAACATTGATTAGCAGTTTGGAGATGATTGGGACGGTAAAACAGCTGTAAATGCGGTAGAATAGCGAGAGCCGGCAATACTCGAACTCTGATATTAGTTACTACAGCAGCGAGAACGAAAAATGAGGAATTCAGATTTTCAACAGATTTACCTACGGCATGTTGAGCTGCATGGGCTTTTCTGGCTGATCAAAGGGTCGATCGAGTTACAGAGACGGACACCGCGACCGTGTGTATTCCACCGTAGTACGGTGGTTTCGGTAATTGTCGTTTCTCATGGACGATGAGCGCCGTTTCCATAGCTCTGACTGATATCTTACCAATCGCTCGATGATGATTTTCGTAATCGACAAAACTTGAACAACGATAATCGCGGTTGCGAGTGTGGCTCGTTGAGTCCGCCGTGTGCGACCGAAAATCCTTTGTTCAATTTATGACGATCATCGTCGAATGGCTCGGTGACGCTGTGCGAATAGACTCAAATTCAGTCAACTACCGATGAACTTGCATCGCCGTTACCCGACTCGTGGCATAGACACAACAACATTTTCCTTGGCAATAGTCGGCAACGACATGATTGACGAACGTAAAAAACTAGTGGGAACGGAAGATAGAAAATGCAGAATGGAGAAAAACGTATAAAGCTCCACTCCTCGATTTATTCGCCTTCTTCGTATCACCTCTTTTTCCGTCTCTCGGTTGCACCTCTCTCTTTATCCATTCCTGACCAAAAGCACTCCTACAATGATAATTAGCTAACCTCAAATTAACCGCTAATTAGCCCGTTCGATTGACGCATGTGACGGTGAAACCGAGGTTTCGTCTCCTTCGTTACTCGCCTTTCGCAATTCTCAAACTCGAGTTACTTAAAGTTTTTATTGTCTTTTTGCTCATTATAATACCGGAAAATGTTTTCTACCGTATTATATGTTATAATATTACATACGAAATATAATATATTATATCGAGCGCACTGAGTACGCGAAATTGACGTGAGAGAGGAAGAGGCGAAAATCGGCGGCTTGTTCGACTCGCCGGAGTACCCACTGCAGCGGGGTTCTCTCTATTTTGGAATGGTTGCTGTTGCTGCTGCTGCTGCTGCAGCGCGGGTCAGCGGGGAACAACGAACCAACATCCAGCAAATAGAGTATATTCGGATCAAAACTTCAATTTCCCAACTTTTGCGCAAAGCTTGTGACGCGCGGATTCACCCAAGAGACTACAAAGAGCGAGACTTGGAGGGTAAATGGCCGTATGGTAGAGGCCGCTAAAGTGCGAATATATGAAAAAACCAGAACCAATGAATAACCGCTTGAGAAGAGCCCGTGCGGTGGTGAAGCGTCTGGCAATGCCCGCCCGGACGTATCCGATAACGCCCTCTTTTCGTCTCTCTTGGTGTTGCCTCGACAATTGCCTATTATCAGGCTCCATTTAGTACACACGGGTCTTTTATTTCATGGATATATGAGGATATTTGGCAACTAGCGCGTTCTACGATGCAATGTACAAGTGAAGATGGTTGTAAATTGCAGAAATAACGAATCACGCGCAATCGTCCGTGTTTCGCCGCTGATTCCTCGACGTTGACGCGCTTTCTTTTTGCTGGACGTACGGATGCCGTTGCTACCTGAGCAACGTCTCACGTTATTGGATGAGAATGAGGGGTAACCAAAAAACATTGAGTTTTCCGAGTACAGTTGCGACGCAGCGCCACGCGGGGTAACATACCCGATGCCTGCGATTGCCTCGAAAATTTCGAGACCAACTTACCAGCCAATCTTTCGCTCTGTTTCGCAGTGTTTCGCTCTATACACGTTCCCCCTCGGTAGCTTCGGTAATTTAATTTTATGTGTATTTTTATGCGATACGTTTAATTTGGTACCTCTGTTACTCGCAAAGTTAAATTAACATAAAATACGGGCGTCCGATCAACGCCTACGTTGCTCGCTGCCTTTATTCCTGGTCGACGCATGCGAGGAACAGTGATTGGGCGTGATTCGAGCAACATGTCCACGTACAATTCTGCATGGCTGGTGGAATTGAACTTATCGCCTACTATGAATATCAGAGGAATCTATCATTGCAATCGGCAGTAGCATTTAGCGCGCGATTCCCGTCGTAGGTTCCCGACATTATCGACGTGCACGTTGGTACTTTACGCGGTGGCCGAGGACGCAAAGTGCACGCACGCACGCACGCACGACATACAGCGTAGAGAGACAGCGGGCAGTGGCAGAGACAGGTGAAAAACATACAGCAGCGGCAACAGGAGCATAGATTGTGCGTTTTTCCTCAAACGGACGTCGTATTTTCTAAAATTCTGCAATGGTAAGCCTGCTCCGCGAGAGACAACCGTTGTTCGAGACTTACGATGATGGCCGCATATTTTCACTCTACTCAATTGATACCGATTAAGTTGTATAAAAAAAAAAGTTTACTTTTCCTAACGCTCGAGTTTGGTGAAAAAAAAGAAGAAAAAATTGCTCCTGTCTGTCACTGTTGATGAACTTCACGAATTTTTATGTTTTCTCCGTTGATCGTTGCACAAGGGGATACAATTTAATAAGGGCAGTTCAATTGAATTTGAGAAGAGCGTAGGCAATGCGCGGCAATAGAATAAGGAAGAATCTTCTAACCTTAAAACGACGATTCCAGGATGTATCAGGGTTTTCCAACGACACCTTTGACGTCAAAGACTGGATCAACAATACATTCAAGTCGGCCGAGGCGGAAGATGAGAAAGACGTGAGTCGTACTAAATGAATACCGTCGCGAACCCTATAGACTCGCTAACTTTTCCCGCAGGCTTTTTGAATTTAAGCCGCATTTGTACGCAGTCAACGACTAAACTGACGGCGCTCCCATTGAACGGCGGTCAATGACACCATGCGCCCCGTTTTTAAAAAGATAACTTTTTAGCAGTGTCGTAGGTGATGAAAATATGTATTTCAGTTTTTTTTGTTTAATGATCAGAATAATTTGGTGTATATATAGCGCTAGTTCAACTTGATATATTTGTTGAAATTTCAACATAATCTCGAATAAAACATATGTTTCTTATTTAATTTCTATGCAAGAAATGTATTGTTATTTTCCGTTCTTACCAGGTATTTGTGTCGTCCCTTGTTATGAAATTGCAATTGTACGTCCAGCAAGTGAACGGAGCGCTCGAGGAAACCAGTCAGTCGGTACTGTCCGGTTTGCCAAGAATGCTGCGGGATACGCAATTACTGCGTCAGGAAGCGGAATCTCTGAAAGAAAAAATGATTATCGTGAAAGAGGAGATTGCGCAGGTACTCGTGGCACCTTTGACGAGTTTTACCCGCACAATCTTGGATCGATTGACAAATTTTTGGTTTCGACAGGTCCAACTAAATACCGGCCTGTCGATGAAGACGCTCGAGAAACTTGACAGATTCAAGACAGATTTGGAAATTACTAAGCAAAGCCTCCACGAAGCTGACAATTGGAGCGCACTCGCCAATGACGTCGAGGAGGTAATCGAATGAGAAATTAATAATACATGGAAGATAGAACGAGGGATTTTATTATTTTTTGGGAGTCGCAGGTCTTTGAGTCCGGCGACATGAAAGATGTAGCTGGCAAACTGTCGAGTATGCAAAAGTCTCTGTCGATGCTAGTCACTGCGGTGGATTACGAGGACAAGAAGATGCAGCTAGAGGGGTTGAAGAATCGTCTCGAGGCTATGGCGAGTCCTCGACTCGTACGTGCCTTCACTGCCAACAATTTGGGTATCTGTCCTTGGTTTCGCCGATACTTGGCCCGATTAGCAAACTCTCTTAATATTATTTCCGTATATTTCAGAACAATCAAAAATTTATGTCGATATTTTCCGAAAAATCGACAGACTGCCCCAGTTGATAAAATATTATCAAAATTGCTTAAAAGTTTCCCTCTGTCAGGAATGGCGACGCATTACGGAAGTGGCGCAAGACGAAACTGTTACGTACTGGCTACAAACCTTTTACGACAAGTTACTCGCCGAATGGAACGATCAGGTGATTCACTGAATTACTCTATTTATCTCTGTTCTTTGTCGAATAAATTTCTTTATCTTTCACTTGTTTCCGTGTTTCAAAGGCAAAATGGTGCAACCAGGTATTCCCAAATATGTCGACGGAAACACTGTTGGAAGTTTACACGGATCTCTTGCGTAGCTTACATCCAAGTTTTGGCGATTGCATCACCGCTGCTCTCCGGCAACATTCCAACGCTATGCAGTTATCGCTGTTATTGGAAATTAAGGAAACAACGAGAAATTTTGCAACGAATTTCAACAACGCCGTGGAAGTTTCGTTACAGGGAAGATTGCCGGTTTCCAAGTTGGAATCTCTCGCTCAGGCTATTTACGCGCCATATGTTCCATACGTTAACAAGTACAGCACTTACGAGAGCGCACAGCTCCTTCAACAGCTCAACTCTTTAGAATGTATTCATGATGATCTCAGTGATACAATCAATTCACTTTCCCTGAGTATATCTCGGGTGATCGATAATGCCAATGAGGCTAACAAGAGATGTAAACTTTTTACCGATGGCTGTGGATACCCTGGCTTACGGAAAGCGCTCAACGTACGAGAATTTATTTCAAATTTTTCAATAAAAGGCTGACTAACTTTGTATCTAACTTTGGAAAATTTGCCACAGACCTACTTGAATGAGTACCTCGACAAGTACAGATTAGGTGTACGACAGTTGGAACGACGAAAGGTCAAACACGAGGATTGGAACTTGTTTCAAATGTGTCTGACTCTCATGCAGAGCATAGGTATTTTAATTAACTAATTGTTATTAACGCAGTGTCGGAATCTTTGCTCAATCAACTCGATTTATATATTCAGGAGATCTGCTGATTAACGTTGAGCAATTGGAAAAAAAAGTGGTCATCAGTATTGTCGAGGCTAATAACGAATTGCTAAGTCCGAGCGTTGGGGTATTTAAGCGATACAAAAGTTTACTTCTCCATTCCGCGGGCAGAGCAGAACTGGATAATCTAATAACCTCGCTTCAACAAGGTACGTTGGCTGGCCCCGGCATCTCGGTTTTATACTCAGAACTCTTCAATGTATCGCGATACATTCAACTGTTGCAGAGGACAAAACTTTTTTGGATTCGATTGTAAAAGCAATTCATCAACTTTCTTCCGACCTGCATCGCATAACGTACGACGTGATATTTTCACCGATATTCACTCAACTGTTGCTCGTACAGAGAGCACCTGCTTGGTCGATAGAAGGTGGCAAATCATCGAATCTCAGCTCTGACTTGCCGGACTACAGTTTTGCACCTCAAGAGTACATAACTCAAGTTGGCCAGTATTTAATGACTCTGCCACAACATTTGGAGCCCTTTTTCTTGAGGGACAATCCTAGTTTGACGCACGCGCTTAGAGCAGCCGATCCTCAGTACAGCCAAGGTTCCACGGATTCCGGTTTTACCGATATTCTTCTGGGAATCATCGCGAAAGGCACGTGTCAAATGTTTCAAGACCAGACGCTCGGAATCTGTGAATTGAATGCCGCGGCTTGCAAGCAACTCGCCACCGACATCGGTGAGCCAATGCATTTCGTTCGATACAACGACAATAAAAATCCTCCAATTCTTCATCCGCTATGTATTGATTTTATAGATTACCTTGGAAATGTACTGGAAGAACTGGGTCTCTCGCTTTCCGATAATCTGCAACAAATGAAACTGCTACTGAGATTGACACCCGACGATTATCAATCTGGTTGCTCGGGATGTAATGCTCGTGTCGTAGCTGCAGTGAGGCAGATGCGTAACATTGCCTCATCGGGCTGACGAAACCGTTACTGATTCTCAAGAAATAATAAATTTCACGGAAACTATTTATTTTCTCATATTTTATTATTGCGAATTCCTCATTACCCAATTATCATTCCTTCTTTGCGTCGTTCAGCTGTATTCAACAACATTTTTTCTTTTTATCTTATTTACAAGTCACCGAAAGCACAATGAAAATACTTTCAATCTGTTGTTACATCGATTTTATTTATGTACAGTAGAATTAAATATCTCCTGAGCGTTGCTTCAGATCTCAATTGGCAGCGTTACAACATAACGAGAGAAAATAATTCGTCAGACAAATAAAACGAATTTATTAATTTCATTGGCAACCTCATGTTTTATCTTTCTAGTTAAATACATTAAATGTTGCGTCGTGAAAATTAGAATAAGCTATTTGAAAGTAGCTGTACGAGCGACTTGTTATATTTTCTTGTGGTTCAGTTTTTCATTAAAACCCGATAGGTAGTCTTCAGCTGGATATCTATGTAAAACTCGCTTTTTCCTATTTTCGTTATTGCTGGTGTCAGGTCCTTTTTTGTCTGCTCTCATTTATCAGATTGCAAACATTTCTAATGATAATGACATTTTCTCCACGCAGTTGACAGTATACTTGCTACATTTGAAGCAATTTACGATTTTCAAGGTGACGTGGACCTTGCACATTATATTACCCAAGCATTGGTGGTAGGAATCTATGTAAGGAAAAATGAAAATTTAATCGACTTTGATTTGTCCTAAATCGAAATATCTCTGATTAAATAATTTTATTTATCAATTGAAGTTTGCATCTACAAAAGAGAAAAAAAGTCGCCCCAACAAAGATTACTTTTCGTTCCAGTAACAAGAAATACCCTGTTTACTCTAATGCTGTCGAAGAGTCAGGTATACCGTCGCGTCATTCACAAAATAGTATAAACAATTTCCAATTTTTATCCATCTCCAGAGAAATTGATACGATAAAAATTAATCTTTTTCTTGTTCCGTATCAATGTGGACGAATCCCTTGATATATACCGAGTTTTACGCGAGTGGAGTTGATAAATTGGTTTAACAACCTATTTAATATAATATTTCGCCAAGGTTATATTTGCTACAATCGAAGCATCATTACCAATAAGAATGTTCGATCGACCAACCGTAGCTCCAAGTTAAAAATAAACCCGCACCCCTTTGCGTGAATTTTGACCGTAATTCCCGCAGTCGCGTTACGCGTTAAATTGAAAAATCAGCGACAAGCGTACATCGTTGGGTGACTTTAGTCATTGATGTCTGCCAATACAATGGAGGAGACGCGGCCAGAGGTAACATAGATCGGGGCGCGCTTAACATCTAAAGGCATCGTAAAGCATCTTGGATGCATATTTATCTCCGTCGCTTGTTTTAAAACTATACGAGTCGGTTGTAACTTTGAGCAGCAATTCCCATCGTTTATCACAATACATTCTTGCAATTGTACTTTTCATCGCAATGCGTGTACAAAAGTAGCTAATACAATGAGTAATTACAACGATATGCCTATGAAAATGGGAATTAGCATCACTTGACCGCGCTATCTTATCTTAGTCTCGGACATAAAACGAAAGAATAAACACTAGAGTTTAAATGGTTATCAACATCGCAATTAGTACAACAACTATGATGGGTATGCATACGAAACTCTTATTTCAATAATAAACACGATGATAAACTCCGAACAGCGATTCGGCTAGCGTACACTCCTATAAAATATATCAAGTATATAGACTAATAAATTCGTTAACGTGGCTGAATAAATTCAATTTACTTAAAAATCTCATTGCGGCCAAAGTACTTGTGCGTACAAGAAAATTCGTTACCAGCATGCTTGTCGTATATATTATCTATCTATAATATATACACGGTAATACGAATGGTTGCGGGTGTGTGTGTGTGTGTGTGTGTGTGTGTGTGCGCGTGCGCGCGCGCGTGTTTCTCGATGCGGCAAAAACGTTAGACGACCAAGCGTTAAATGGTTAATTTTTGTTTTCTTCAATTTCTTTTTCAATATTTCAATTTTTTTTTAATACGAAATTGATTAGCATTTCGAAGGACCTATTATGACGATAGACTTGGAAAGTGACAAATTGATCGAAATAGAAAAGAGTCCGCGAAAGAGTTCCGATTGTTGTTGTTCTTGCAGTTTCAAGCTGCACGAGTCGACGACCCTTTCTGACTAGATTTCACCTGGCCCTGCACTGTCACTTCGACCCACCCCGTTCAACGACTCTCACCGATATATCACAATAATCAATGGTCAATCAAAATGCCTCTATTGTTTTGTTAGTCGTAGCGCTAACATTTATGAATAACGGTAGAATGGTTATGGTGAGCAACGAAGCGCACAACTCTGCTAGAAACATTAATTGGCATCGTGGAGAGATTCAAACCTTCGAGGCTATGCACGACGATAGAGCGACAACGCGTAGGGTTCATCGAAATATTTATTGCGGGTTTTGGCTGTCGAAAAATTGCCAAGCTGTTGACCGTCTTTCGCTGATTGCGGCTTTGCACGAGAGTGCAAGCTGCCGCATGCGTAGCTCCCATATTTATCAAATAAAATCTGCTCAACTCGTCTCAAGAAGTTGGTCCTCCTCCTTAATGCGGTCGGCAGCCATAAAGTTTCATGGTACTTTCTTCTTGGTCGGCTTTTTGCTTCGAGGCAAAGTTGCAAAGCTTGTGATCTAGAAAAAAAGAAAACAAAAATAATAACGCTAATGATCGTGAATGAAAGGTCAATGACTCGGGACTGCAGAAATGCAGGCAAAAGTTGGGCTCTCTCTCAAGAGACAAGCGCGTCAACAAGTAACAACACGTGTAAATCGTAAATTCGAAAATTAAATACACACTCTATGACAACGCAAATGCATTCGCGACAATTGAATGATGCGTTTGTTAATATTATGAAGGTAAAAAATGAAATCAAAAGTATATAAACTCTGACACAAGGTCGCGTTAGATTTTCTCGGTATGCATTGTTAGAGTTTGCGTTTGGCAATGAATAAGAATATTCTTTTCATACGGTATTCCTTGGGTGATGTGATTTTCCATACAAGTATCCAGTTTGGAGCATACGACTAGAAAGTAAGGTGGCAATTGGTTACTTGTTGGAAATAATTAGTTGGCAATTGAGAAAAGATTATAGGGAACATCCGTCGAATTTGTTTTTATGGGCTGCGGCATAGTTTTTCGCTCGTCGCGTCCAAAAATCTCTTTTGCTTACTCTTGAAAGTTGGTAGTATCGAATCCTCGACTCTCAGCAGGAGTTGACGGATTAATATTCATTTTCTTTATTCAAGCCCGCAGCGATCAGAGCTATCCGACAGAGCGACTCTGATCAATTTATCTTGAACGTCAATCGGTTGTTTTGTCAATGACGCGGAATCGAAATTGTTGAGCGAAACACCGTGCAAACTAAACGCTCACCGATCGTAATTTCGTCGCGCCAGTCGCGGAAAGCATCGAACTCGAGTCTTCGTCTCTGGCTGGATCGTTTTTTCGATCCATGTGAAAAGTATTATTGAAAATGGTCTTTGGTAACATAAAGAGTTTTGAAAAGCTTTCTTTTCTCCGTCTCATCTTCATCGTGGATTTGGAGATATCCGGGAGATGCGAGACAAAGACATTTTTCGTCTCACTTTGATTGGTAAATCTTTTCAAAGTGCCAGTTTTTATAACGAGAGTTGCCTTTAACGCACTCTGTGACGTACCATCGTCGAGATCGTCCTCTGTATTCGATGTCGGTGCTTCCGGTGCTGGTTTCTTGTTGTACCTTCCCGCACGGGAGTCGCCTTCCGAATTACTTGGCGAGACGTTCGGAGCTCTCCGTACACGGAGAGAATACCGACTGTCGGTCTTAAGAGCGGCGATACATCCCTCCTCTATTTGACAAAAATTTTCGCATTCTTCGATGCTTCCTTGTTTCACGCTGTTGACCGTTTCCTGCGACGACACAACGTTACTCACAGCTTTATGCGCATTACTCGGCAGTACCTCGAGTCGATCGAGCTTGTCCTGGCGAGTCTTATCGGTGATTTTATCGATATCCATTTTTGGACATGTGTCTCCTGGAGATTGCGGACCGATCACGGCTCTGCCGCTCTGCTCCTCTGCCAGAGCAACTTGAACTTTATCCTCCCGCACGAGCTCGCTCTCACGAGAAATATTAACTTTTGGCATTTCAACGATTTTTCCGATAGATGCTAAATGTATTTGACGACGATCAGTCGCTGCGATTTCTTTTGCCGTACAATCTGCCTCGGAGTTGGAATTTTCCAATTTGGAAATTGTACTCTCGAATATCTTTTTTACTTCATTGGGATCGAGTTGGGACAAGAGTGATGGAATCTCGAGCAGTGTTTGCTCAGCAGCGAAGAGGGACAGTGGGAACGGGAACTGTGTACTATCCGAAGAAGGAAACTCGCGTATGAGGTTGTCGACGTCCTCTTCATCGTCCTTCAAATTCCAGAAAGTTATAACAATTAATCGCGTCATTAATTCGATAAAAAAAATGAATAATACTTGAATTGAATGTGATAAACTTGGCTCGAGCAGTACTATCGGAGTAGCGGTAGAGAAAAAATGTTTTACATATTATTAACAAACCTCTGGGGCCTTCTTGGTGGTTGTCGAACGTGGTCTGGCCCGGGTTCTTGCACCGACACTGGACGTTCTTAAAAGTGAATCGCCTTGGGCGGCGACACGGTGAGATTGAAGGGCTTCGCCGCTACTGTATCCACTCGATATGTCGTCCGATGATCTAATATTACTGTCCAATAATCGTTCGATCCATACCGTTATGAGTAGTGACATACGCGAGCATTCGACTGTACAAGTATACAAGACACCGTATATTACATACGTTAAGCTAGCTATAGGATCCCTGGATCTCGGTTGCCTCACATCGACATCCACTTCGGAGAAGTACATTTCCACGCGATTGCTGCTCGACTGTGTCCTGCGGGGACTGTATCCTCTTCTGCCTGGATGCTCTCTTCGACGAGGCTCTACTGAAAATTATACGAGGAAAAAGTTGTATAAGATCCTGTGTTCCGAATCGGTATGTAAACAAATATTTTTAAGAAAAATTCTTCCAAGACAACAACATCAACCTTCCATGTCTGTCTCGTCACGCATGCTCGAAGTATTTCTATTTTCATCTTCCTTTTCTCCTGTAAGATCGCTGAGACTGTAGCTCTTCTTGAGTTGCTGAACAAGTCCACCACCACCCTGGAAAATGAAAAAAAAAAATGTAGGAGTATCAAATCGCGCGAACGTTATTACGACACAAATAAAATTAATGAAAAACAATAACAATTACAACAACAACAACAACAACAACAACAAGAAACAAAAGAGTAATAAATGAAAATCAAAGTAGTGCGCTCTCACCAACGTCAAAATAGTGTTAATGTGTTATCTGCCATCACCGGTACGAAGGGTATTTTTTCTTAAACGAGCTACGCAGTGAGTTGGCTTTTTTCGATTTATTATTTGTCATCTTGCTGTAGTTGTAGATTTGATAGGGGAAAACATTGAAAACGGTATACTCGTACCGTGGCATAAGTTAAGAGGTTAAATGCTACAGCGATCCAAGCGTTGGCGATGACTGTGGTATCCAGAGGTATTTTCCAGTGAGTCTTTCAAGCGTTTATCTCTCAATGCGCTCGACTAATTAATCATCCATTTTGGTAATCAGGTGTAGCCATTATATGAGTTAGGCACGAGCGGACGAGCAAGCCGTTTGGATAGTCCAAGAGTGTGTAATTGCAACTACATAATTAATGATCTGGATAATTAGAAGAGTGAAAATAGATTCGTACAGCCAAGTTAAAAATTGCATTTATTTGAAAAATAAGAACTCGTAATACCGAGAATCTTTGGATCTTGAGGTTATAAAAACATTCTTACGAACTACTAGGACTAATAGTAATTATCGCAGTAGAGGAGGGTCGAGTGATGTGCTTGTTTAAATTAATGAATCCTAACACAGATACGTAAATATTGGCGACTTGATTAACGAAGCATACAAGAGGGCCAATGTAACATAATCAATATATAAATAATATAGTCGAATACACGAGTATTAGCCAAGCTTATCACTTATCACACTGTGCTCCGCGGCACTTGGTGGCACATCGAATTGACATGTTATTTCTTGACAACAGGTCGATTTAAGTAAGCTCGATATTAAACGAAACAACGATGATAAACTGTATCCGTAAAACTAAAAAATAAGAAGTAGAAAAAAGCGTACTCATTATTGTATTTTAGAGTCGAATGATATTCAATTATTTTATTTTATTCTTCGACGTTGGGCACGAGATATCTCAGTCTTAGTGGGCGATAAAAGGACAGAAAACTCCTTTTCACCAGTCTTTTAGCGCAACTCGATTCCCTCTATAAATTAGACACGTTGAATTTTCATAAAAATTTTGGGCTGCCCTTAACATTCAGATGCTGTACCTATAATACGAATGATCCGACCATCTCGTATAGCGAGTCGTGACGGTAAAATTTCTCAAGAAATTTTGACGATCAACCACGCGACTGGTGACTGGCTTTTATATATTCATTTTTTTCATCAAGATCGCGAGGATGCACAGTTCTTCAGAAGAAAAATTAAGACAAGTGCAACTTTATGGGGTCGAAACCATTTTTTTCTTCCTCGAAGATGCGTTTGTAATTTTACCGAGAGAAAATATCTATAATATGTCAATTTAAATCGATATGCTCAGTGTGTTGACAGAGGTCAAAACAGGGTTGTACAACAACTAGATAGCATCGGTCTCGTCGCTAAATTCTGTATCAAAATTTCTCAGAGTAGCTTTTCGCGTGTTGGTTCTGAGTCGCTCTTTCTTTTGAATCTTTTTCGGCTTACGCTTGGGTACTTTAAACTCCGGGAATTCTTCCACTTCCTCATGCTGCTGTTGTTGTTGCAGCTGCTGCTGCTGCTGCTGCTGCTGCTGCTGCTGCTGCTGCTGCTGCTCCTCCTCCTCCTCCTCCTCCTCCTCTTCATCCTCCTCCTCCTCCTCGTATATCAGCAAGTTTTTCTTTCTTAACGGATAATTCAACAGCTCTTGGTTCGATATGTTGCCGTGATCGGTCGACTGTTCGTAGATGATTCTCGTGGAAGTCGGTGATATTAAACCAACGGTTCGATCAACGGAACTGGGAGAATGACTGTCGTCGTTTCTAGTTGGACGACGCGAGCTCGCTCGAGGTACAACACCGTCCGAACTGTCCACCCTCGATGATTCCTTGGTTGTCAGCGCGGTTCTGGGATTGGCTAAGCTAGAAATCGCCGAGTCTGATTGGCTGGCGGGAAGGGCGCTCTGGGGGTTTATCGGGATGACGTTCGAAAAATTCTGTCTTGACGTTAGGCGAACCAGGCACCCGTGAAAAGCATACCACAAGAGGGGTAAACGATCGAACGTGCGTTAAGAGCGGTTTCACAAAAGTTAGATGACGCGTGCCGTATATTATGACGGTGACCGATGATTATCGAAGGTATTGCAGCAGTGATCGATATGTTGCCGATCGATCCGATTTTTTCCGACGGATTTCGTGTATCGTGATGTAAGCATGGGAAATTGCGGGATTACCAAGGAGAATGAAGTAGAATGCCCGGTTGGAGATTAGGAATGGAACGAAGCAAAAAAAACAACGTAAATTAGAAATTAATAAATTAATAAATAAATAAATACATAAATAAAGAGTAAAAAAATAAGCTGTAGACAATAGTGAGGTAGCAATGCACGTTATTTTTTATAATCGATTAGGATCAAAATCTACGGTACAAAATACAAATTGCACCTTTTAGCAGTTTTTTTTCTTGGTTAATACACATGTAATAATTTGGAAAATGACTAGCGAAATGTATGTCAGCTATGTAAAAATTGAAAAGGAGTAAAAATGTAAATGGCGGATAAATTTCGGAAATGTCGTCGTTACCTTTATGGCAGTCTGCATGAGTACCGTTGTGGCATAGTTGACCCCTCGAGTACCAAGGTGCAAAACAGCCGTATATCCCTGCTCCGTGGCCCTAGCGAGAGCCTCATCGATCTCCGCTTCACGACGACTCAGAGCAGGATGAACAAAACGACGATAGAGGATGCTCGAACCCTTGGTCGCGGGACTGAGCAGCCACAGCACCAGAATAATTTTGATCTCGTAGTAAAATGGGAACCTGGCAGAGTGGATAGAATGGCAAGGATTTAATTTCTTTTTTCAAGCGCTATAAAACTCTACAAAGGGTAACGAAGGGAGAGGGAGGCACGCTTTTCTGTGTAACTCGAATTTGTAGTATCAGCATATCGAGATTCTCTTTCTCGAGACCAACACCAAAGACCCAGAGATGCAAAAGGATTTTCTCTGGTATAGCATGTGTATGCGCGCGAGTCAATATCCATCTCGTACGGAATTAGACATTCGGGATTGTGTGAGGAACGCGCCTCGGAGCATTAACACCGAGACTCTGGATATGCTGTCGCTTGTAGCCAGAGTGGCACCAGCACACGGATTTCGATCATTTAATTTTCCGTTGAATCTAGATATGACAAAAAATACTTACCAGAAGCTGAAGAAAACATCGGTGAAGGTCTCGGCGCAGGTGAAAAGTGCAAATACTATCCAGTACATCATCCATTTTACCTTTGGAGAAAGTATAAATACAAAGAAAACAAAAATGAATCAACATCTGAACAGAACTCGGAAGTAATCGCGTCATACTCACGTATTCTTTGACGTTCTTCGTTCGGACTGCTTTATAAGAGGCATAGGCCGGGTAAAGGGTACCAAAGACCAATCTGAAAATAGGATAGACGAGTATGTAAGTGAAGGCCCGAGGCATCATTATAGCTAGGGCGACCGCGAGGAATCCGAGATTTCCCAATGTCAGCCTTATCGGTAATTTCTCAAGGTTGTTTCGGGCCCAGAGCAAAGACTTTTTTGCGATAATTTGCGATACGCTCGTTCTACGCGCGACGGACATCGTCAGCTCGTCGAAATCTTTATTCGTGTAGCTGCTGGTATCCTCGTGCTCTCGAATTTGCATTATTATTTGACATTCGCTCGTCGTATCGGATTTTGTCGACATAGTTATCTCATACTCGAGAAAATCGTTTCGAGAAAAATCAATGTCAACCACACCGACTCTACATTTCTCGTACGAGATAAGCTTCCTTGCTGTATTCTGATTTGTCGATAGACGCGTGGAATCGGCAAACGATCGAAAACAGACAAGTCGTCGGAACAAGACGCGAGATTTCACCACATTTTGATAGATGTCAGATAATGCAATGACGATGACCTCGTTTGAATCAGAGTTATCGAACCAGCGGGCTCGCGGGTCAAGCGTAGCTTTCCCGGTTCCGATGCCTCAAGATTGTCGTTGCTCGCGCACTGAATCTCTCGCTCGGGACTGTCTAGTTTTCGAGACGAACGACCCTCTTGTCGAACTAGCCGCGCGCGGGTACGTCTGCTCGAGAACGGTGCGAGAGCCGTTGCCGATGTAGCGATGGAGGAGAATGAGATCGAGCCGCTGACTTAGCAAGCGGCAACTTGGTCTTCCGAGGAACACCGCGGCAGCGAGCGAACGGGGACTCGGCTGTCGAGGGTATGCATGGACCAGCCCGTGAGACTCTATTTTCGCACTCCTCCGTAAAGCACGTTCAGTCACCAACGGGGAACTTGAAGATAGAGCGCGTAAGTAGTTTCCGGGTCTCAAATTCGAGTAACCTCGATCACTCAATAATGCCACCGAGTTTTTCACATTCTATATATATATGGAAAGAGCGAAAAATTGAAATTGAACCGTGCAAATATGCGTCGCGGAATTCGTGGCGACGCACTCGTACGGCGTGCCAGCCAAGTCACTCACTACTAACGAGTCCATGTAGAACGCTATAGAGTGAACAGAGCTCCGAGTATTGCTCGTTTAAACTCATCGAAACTGCGACGATTATATCTACCGGTACGTAGCTGCTATACGCGCAGTCGAGGTGAAGAGCGAGTGGACACGAGCAGCGCTCCCAATCTAACAGGTAATTGAATGATTGTCGCCAATGTCACTCCGTCGCATCTTATGTAATACTAATCCATCTAGTCCCGTCTCTTGCGCTTGTCAGCATCGAATAGAGATTGATGTATCCAGTGACTGAAAACTTGAGATAAACCAAGTTAAGGGGCGAGAGGGCCAATAGTTCCGTGCTACTTCGATCATTTAATAGTTCGTTTGTTATTCTCTAATTATATTATCTTCTACGAAGATGTTTTACCTATGAAACCGTTGTACATATTTACCGTTACCTTATTTATCGGTAACCGAGTGTACTATGGGAAAAGCGCGTGTTCCTCTTGTTTATGCAGTGAGCTTCTTAATCGTTGTTCTCGTTTTACAGCTATTCGTCTAACTCGTACTTTTACCTTCCGCTCCGTTTATCGTTTTTCTTCGTTGCCAAAAAGTACAAGAGCAGGAGAAGAAGCAAAAGAGGGACTCGCGTGCTGCGAAGATCATTGTTAAAATGGTTCACCACGCAGCCCTACTCCCATTGGGGTATATTCTTCGCGGGCGAGCATGAAAATGACTCCCGCTCACTCGGCACGGAATTCGTATGATTCTATCCTTCACGGGCATACTCCTCAACGACCTCTCAATGAGTTTGAACCTGAATGACCTTCCCGTGTACGGCATCTTATACGCGGTCAGGTATATCTAGTTTTGTTGTATCGATGAGAAAATAAATCGTAAATAGTAGAAGAAAAAGCGAGACGGGAATTGAAACAGTGAAAATCCGTCTTATCGGTTCAATTGCGGAGAAAAGGCAAAATTATTTTTCGATAATTCTATATTTGGATTATGTATACTTATTCTCTCGTTTGCTTATCATCGTTTCCGATCGTCCCCGCGAGATTCACTCAAGGCTAGCATTCAACGATTAGTTAAATTCATATCGAGTCGATGTAGCATTTATTTGTTATTGCTGTTCAGATACAGTAATTTCCGAGTTAATTTTCAAAGGACTCGGTAGAACAATGATCGAAGCTGTATTCACAACGATAACTGTTTTGAATACGGGAGCGTGAAAATTTCGGGAATATCGTGCAGTTGTTGGGACGATCAACGGTAGACTGGTACGATTCGGAGGGGTGAAGCAGGTCATCTTGAGGGTTTCGTCCTTTCGATCCGTTGAATTTCACCAAGAATCGTCGAGATGAGTCATACGAGTCTTCTCGATAGTTGACTTATTACCAATTAGAAAATCTCCGACTCGCGGACTTTTTAATAGTATTGAGCACAGTTGCAAAGCGAGTCTATACGTCTATTTGCCACCAGTCTTATCACTATTATCGACTACGTATATATATATATATCGACATATACATCCTACCATGGTATCCATTAAAAGTGATTCTTTTATTTCAAACTATGCTATTCTCTATAAATACTAAAACTTTATTCTCCAAGGTTTCGTCTTTTTAAAATTCTTTTTAATCGTCCAATCGGCAACGTTAAGTGCGATCTCCGCCACCAATTTAATCGCGTATATAGTTATACATATGTTCGATTACTGCGATACGGAGTCTTGGAGAGTTTTGAGCTTGGTTGGTCAAGTCGATGATTAAGTCGCCTCCGAAGGATGTCTTTCTTTTCCAGATTTAAATGTAAATGACAACGACACCGTCGTTGAAGAATACGGTGATCCGAATCTGTTGTCTCACGGGTGCCGACATTGCGTTATTTTTCGGTTATGCGAGCAACGAGTAGCAGCAGTAGTATCGAATGTCGAACTCTCTGATTCGCAACACGACAAACAAGACGAGACGAGTTTCACTGCTAGTCCAACGATGCAAAAGTCTCGTTGCAGCAACAACAACAATGATAATGATGATTATAAGCTATCCATCGGATTATTTAGATTCTCTCTCTGTAGAATCCACTCTCGATCGATTATCCGGATCGTTATAGTTTAACGGTTGAAAGTCACTTGAGCTTATACTCGGTGTGTATATTGACTTCTTTCATTATTGGCCTAGCCAATCGGGTAATCGTCCTAGCCGACCACACTCGGTGTAGGCTTTCGGTGATATGCCCGCGCTCCGAACGAATGTTTCTATCTCTATCACCAGCCAGTTCTGCACCAGAGTCGCAATTGGTAGTCGTCCCGTGTATAATGTAAATAAATAAATAAATAAATAAATAAATAAATAAATACGGGCGATGACAAATTTCTTGACTACGTAGATATACGTAAACTCGATATAGAAGGACGGGCGCTCAACTGCTGTTTCGCGAGGCACCGCAACGCCGAGACTAGAAGCTCGTTCACTCGTGCATTCGAATTTATATTTAAACCGCAACCGTTCGAGCAGAGGGTATCAACGTCATAGAGTTCCTTCAACGACGACGCGTCGCCATAACTTTGTCTCTTGAATACATCTTCGGCGTACGCGAGAGTGGCTCAAACTTATAATATCGCCGATGCAAAACAAAAGGAACCAATAATATCCCTGTATTGTAATATTGACTAAAAAAAAATTTAGTCAATATTTCGATCGATCGGAATAACTTGTTAACACAATTTCTTTATCAACGGGATATAAAAATGCATTGTTCGATACGACAAAGAGTATTTCAGTATAATAATATCCGTACAATAAGAATCGATATAACATCAACCTCCTAGCTTACTAGAGCACAATATACGCGAGTAGTAGATGAAAGAGGAACATCAAAGGCCCTATTCGTGCGTATACGTATGAAAAGTTGATGGAAACGAGAGCGAGAGAGCCTAAATGGAAATTGGTGTATCGTTGGCACGTTGATTTTGGGCGCCCGAGAGACGGGTGAATGAAATATTGTTCCTTGATCGTGGAACGCGAGCGAGTTTGTCCCCTCCTCTGGTGCTTGAGCCGATGAGGCGTTGGAAAATCCAACGAATACAAAAGCTAAGAAAAGAGAGAGAGAGAGAGAGAGAGAGAGAGAGAGAGAGAGAGAGAGCATGTTCCCATGCGTAACGCGCAATGCGACTGAACTCCCTTAGGTATTTTCTTGAAATATAATGATGAACCAACAGAGAAAGAGAGATGCGCGCTCGCGAGGCTTATCCTAGCGAGTGTCATTAAAAACTTGAATATAATATTTCTTATCTATTTTTTAAATTATAATATTTTCTTCTATTTTTAAAAACTTGAATACATTATAGAAGGGCCAACGATCTCGCGCCACCCCCTTCGCTATACAACATTACACGACGAAGGAGTCTCGAGTATGAGTCCAAAGTTCTCCCTCAGCCATCGTAGCCTCGATCCAACTGTACGTAGCACGATGCTGCGCGCCCTCGACAACTTTGGCAGCTCTCCAGGTGGATAGAGATATGCGAAACGAGCTAAGACACTAACCAAGGACGAGAAAAGTAGAAAACGGATCCACGCTCCCGTGATAATTGTATTTTCCGTTGTGTAATAAATTGGAAATAAGCGGGAGATCCGAATGCCGGAGTGCAAGGGAGATGTGCAATTCCATGAAATATCCACAAGCAAAAAGTGAGGATATTTTGAAGTAAGAACCGAATACGGCGGTTTCGACGATGCGACATTTTTTTAGGGTGCACGACAGATTATGGGGTAACACAACTGTACATTTTTCAAAAAATCGATTTTTTTTTAATAGCTTAAAAAATACTTTGAACCCTTTAGAATATGGGACAAACCCGTTTGTTACCGGAAAAAAATTTGTTTCCATCAAATTTCGCACCTTTCACCAAGCGCGTCAGACTACTTTACGGAGCAGCGTTAGTACGTCATCCCGTTGTGTGTCGAGCGTGAGAGATTGGAACGTTATAGACCGTGTCGCGGATTGTTCAGACTAACCGACGGTTAGTGAGTTATTTTATTTTATTTATCTGATTATATTTGACTTAATTTTATTATTTATAGAAGAAATATATTTAAAAAACGTCAGGCCTCGGAGGGAGAGGTAAATTGACTACCAATTTGATCGATCAACTCACAATTTATTGTGGCTTAGCAATTCGTCGGAATCAAAACTCAGTGGAAGATATAAAAAAAAGAAATATGGGCGACGTTATACCATACATTATCAACCGACCAAAAACCGCAGCACGATGGATGTTCAGAATCTTGGTGCGACTGGAAGAAGGCGCAAGCAGCAAATTCCTTGGGAACCTTCCATCATAAGCCGCCACTTTCCCAAGAAATTTTCAACGCGATAAAACCAATTTACGAAGAACTGAGCCGGGACGAGTTGCTGAATCATTGCTTAGGAGGATATACGCAAAACAGCAACGAAAGTTTCAACGCAACGGTCTGGAGATTGGCACCAAAATCGTATTCCAGCGGAAAAAAAGTGTTGAACATAGCGACTGATATTGCAGTGTGCTGTTTTAACGATGGTCTAACAAGCATTTTGCGAATTATGAAAGTTCTGCAGATGGATATAGGGGTCAATTCGTATAATTTCTGCCTCGAAGCCGACGCAAAGCGAATCGAACACGCCGAACGAACTTTGACGGATGCAGCAAAAGAGGCGCGCTCTGCCCTAAAATCGTCGCGAAAAGCAAGTGAGGAGGAATTTTCCAACGTGGAAGGACAGCTTTATGGTCCTGGGATAGCGGATCAACGGTAAACATTTTTTAGTCATCGAAACGCGTTTTTCTCGAAATGTCATTTTTCAAAACGGCACGCAGCATAACTCGAACAATTTTTATTTTTTTGATTTGAACTTTTGAAAATATCTTTAAAATAACATCTGGAAGAGGACTACGTACGGGATTTTCGATAACTTAATTAAAACATTTTTTATTAACAAATGATTGCCTTTTTTGCCGAAAATTAGTCATTTTCTGTTTAATTGCTCGCCAATTCTACAAAAATCAATATTTTTAAAATCCCCTACGTATTTCTCTAGCTTTAACGATATAGATAACAGAGAATTTTTGTTTTTTGTTCCAGGTCCAAAATTGCACCAGTTATGCTGCGTGCCGCGGTGCGCCTCGAATTCGCCATGGCTGCGGAGAACGTCTCCTGCGGACTCCTCCTGTGGAGTGGCTCCAACGTCGCCATTTAAAAATATTTTTTGATAAACATTCTTTGTAATATACTTCAATATATATTCAATAACTTCCTTGAATTGTATTTTCGTATCACCTTTCCTTCCAACCAAAAAAAAATCGTAAAAAAGCGTTTTTTTAGGCCGTTACAGTGGTGTTACCCATTAATAACGATTATCCTTAAAATCTCGCCTCGCATTCCAGCAGGGCCGGCATCGACACGTCGAGCTCGAGAATAAATACGAGTCCGAGTGTATAAGAAAGGTGGCATAGTCATTTTCAATATACCTTTTATGTATCGCCTTACCTTAAGGCGAGGCAAAACCTCCGTGCTTACACAGATGTGCTGCTTCTCTTTTACTCCGCCGTGAGCGCCATACTAGCTTGTCTCTTTAGCACTCATGGATGGAGTTAGAGGTATCGCCTCCCCTTAACGAGAGAGAGAGAGAGAGAGAGAGAGAGAGAGAGAGAGAGAGAGAGAGAGAGAGAGAGAGAGAGAGAGCGAGCGAGAGTAACAGACTGCGGTGGTAGTAAAATCGAAACGAGAACTCTACACCGCACCAGCCTCTCAGCGACAGCACAGCTTTAATACGCTCCTGTTGCCAGCCCTGCATCGATCCAACGTCCGACAAGGACGTTACGAGGATGCAATGCGATAATCTCCTCGGTGTTATACACCTTTTACCGAGGAATCACTCGCATAACATTTTACTTAATTATTACGTCGTCAATTCAATAATTAACCTTTTCTTGAATGAAAAATAATAATTACATTTAATAGAGGGAGAATCGCGGAGATTTACATTTTTTTCTCTTCACTGGTGCACACAACGCTTCACAATATATTTCGCCTCGGTCTCATTTCTCATTTCAATGAATCGTGCTCGTCGTCTCGGTTGTACGTATATGTATATCGTATCCGCGAAGGGAAGCCTCCAAGTGGAAGTGTCAGCCAGTGAAGTGAGTCACGCGCTTGGCTATGGCTGAGTCGCGCGTTCTTTATGGCGCAGGCCAACGACAGAGACGGCAGTAGCGCATGCGTTGACGCCTATAAGCGAGCGCATTCGACCCTGCAGCACCTTCTCTCGGTATGCTTGTGTAAGTGTAAATCAGTGAGAAGAAAATAACTCGTGAAAATGGAAGGAATTCGAGGCAACTCATTCGCTTCTGGGAAAAGAGCGTGCGACGACCTCTCGAGTAACGCATTCGCTCGCCTTTGTGCGATTTTGTTTGCCAGAGCACTGCCACTGATCAGTTGTTTCGCAAATTGTACTTGTACGTAACGATAAAGAAAGGGAAAACGTTGTGTACACGGAGCTTACATATTCTGAATGTACTATTCTTTAAGTACATTTAAAAAATGGCTTAAAACGCCATTGCTAAAAATTAATAGGAAAGCTTATATTACTACATAAGATATTGCAGCACTGACCGACGCTCCTACCGACGTAACATACTACAGTCGGTAACATAAAAATGTAATTAACAATTTTTTTTAATACCACATAACACAAGTGTTAATTCGAGATGATTCGTTTTTCTCCTAATTAAATTTGTCCTCTCGAAACGGCTACAAAATTTCATAAAAACGTGAGCGACATTTTCAGTAGAATGAATACAATATTCACTTTTGCTTGATCAAGATGGTCGTGAAATAAGTTTTGAAAGGACAAGAACGCACTCTCTATCTCTCAATGGGGCGATGTTGTGACGCAACACGCGACGGGCACGTCGATCAGCTGATTCGAGCGTGCAGTTAAGGGCCCGTTACTGCCACGCTTTGCCGAGGCTCCGTGCTCCGACCGCGCGCTGCACAAGCAAAACGGGAAAGAGCGAGAGCGGGTGGGGGACTAAAACAAAAAATAACAAGTGATTCATGGTAGCAGAATAAAACGTTGACGGGAACGGGCAAAAGACCATCGGCGAGCATAGATCCAGGCCCTTAACCATTTTTGGACGATGCTTTCGAAATGCACAGAGCAGTTTGTCCGCCTTGGCGGTACGGGTGATAGGTACTATACGTATGACTACATTTAGGAACCGAGCAACATGTATCGTTGATGTTTTATTTTTAAACTGAGAAGAAACATCGCGCGATGCATCTTCAACCCCCCCCCCCCCCATTAGACCTAGATTCGACTCTCATCCGATTATCTTCTTGGTTTGCGATAATTTGCCTAAAGAATATCTGAATCGGTTATGTGTTTTATACATGATGTCAAATCGAGTCCAAGTGAATTATCTTCGTGATATATTCCAAATTAATACATAGATATATGATTGATTCATGTGGGAAAAATCAATTTCATATTGCTATAATTTGTGGTATCTTGCATTATCTTTATTTTTAATTATCTCATGATTGACTGCTATTCGACTAGGTGCTGCGAAAGGACAATCTTAAGGCGAAGCGATACACAGACTGAGTGACAAAACGACAAATTCCTTATTTTCTTAGAGACGTTTAATATTTCAGACAAACACCAATTAGATTCGGATGCATGTTGAAATCCCGCGCGTGTATGTATTTTGCTTTTGTCCGAATTAGGAAGCGTCTCTGAAAAAATAGGTAATGCAACCTCATACCGTCGGAGCCTCAAGTACGGTTGCTCCGTCGGTATGTCGCATCGTCTTAAGGGGTACTGCACTACACATCAACTGTCTCTTAGATCGCCATAAGTACGAGAGAGATGGTAGAATTCACTCGCGAATCGGCGAGAATTGATATTAGGAAATAATAATGCGACCTCTATAGCTTATAGTACCGCGGTTTATGTTTTCCCTGTTGAAAATCGTTTAATATGACAAATACAAGTGTCCTTTTGTTCTCGATAGCATACACGAGTCTCGTCGTGATCTCCGGTATATTGGTAGGCGATAGTTAATAACGAAACGACGAATGAGGTCAGTAGCTTCATTCTCAACTAGCTAAAACAGCAACGTTGTAATGAATTTCAAGGACTTGCCCGTAGTCGTTAAACTTGGATAATGCCCATTTGTGCGTTAGCTCGATTATGCGCAAATATATAAAGCAATAGGGTCGCTTTGTTCGACTTGGCAACATATTTGCAGATAGCCGACAGATATAAACGTTAACCTGTACTGATGTTTCTATTGAAAGTTAATATCGAAGTAATCGGGCGTAAAACAACATGGAACACAACAGTAGAGCCCCCCCCCCCTCCCCTCTGTTAAGTTCATATACGATAGTACTACTGCATCCATACTGACGATTGGGCATTGAGACAAAGAGGAATGTACGTACAAAACTGGACTTGAGTTACCAGAAGAGAAAACATTCATCGAGCGTTGATGAAGTTATTCAAGAAAGACATTATTTTGCTCTCGGTAAATGTCGCTAGCTCCGTCATTATCGCTAAAATGACAGGTTTGTGCATGTATTCCACAGTGAGCGCTGAATACGATCGATAGATTTTCAACGTCGAGGGATTTGACGATGCGTCGCCAAAGGACCCTGTGTTTAGACAACGGGAAAGATGATCGCATCTCCGGTCGATGATGGACGTATTTATTGAGATTTTAAAGAACCCGAGTATATTACCACTGAGGATACCATCAAGATCGATGAGTCGGCGAATAAATTAGGTTGCCAAATGCGAGGTAAGTACGCCAGTTTTGTTGCCAAATAGATTTTCACAAGGGCATTGTTCAGCCGTTTACAGTCTGGTTCATCGTATCCTCGACACCGATGGCTTCTCGATATTTCGGCGGTTCTTGCGTAGAATATACAATAATCTCGGTACTCACATGACCAAACGTGACACGATCGAAGATATCATATTAGCGGTTCGAAGCACAGAACTATGTGCGCGCGATCAGCTAAAACTAACGAATTAAGCGGAGGCCCGAACGTAGCACCGCTGCTCTCACAGGTCAGCCATGTTGGACTGGCAGCTGGCTACTGCTGCGCCTCTGACGTCACATGGTGTTTTCGTCACGTGACCTCAGGAGCGTAGGTATCGCGATCACGCTCGGAGGCTCTGTCGCTCGTTAAATTGTTAAGTTTTCGAGAGGGCTTGAAAATTTTCCAACCTTTATCTTGGTACTTTGATGTGATATTTTATAAATTTACCTCACATATTCAATTCCAATGAAACAATTTTATGAAATTCATATATTTTTCAGTAAAATCGATATTCCTAGATACCATATAACGAGTAAATATAGAATGCCGTGAAAAAGATCGGGTTACTCAACGCGGGAATTGACAATGAATTTGGCAACAAAAGCGTTATGTATTATAATGTGTAATTATTAAATTGATTGTTTCTAACCTTGTTATTTCAACGATTGTCATTGTGTACTTCTGGCTCATCGTGCCAGCGTTTTGCCAACCCTCCGATCAATCGTATCTCAATCGTTTTCAGTGCCCAACCGAAACCCTACCGTGATACCAGAAGCTTGGCACATTGGTCAACAGGATAAGGACGTGTACCGCAACTAAAAATGAGTTAATACACCTGTATCGTGATGGCTCGGGAAACTGATAAATGTATGCGTTGTATTTGAATTGTTCAAAGATACCGAGTCTGTATCAATCTATTTCCCAATTTCTATCAAGTACGATGGGATATTGATTAACTTTCAATTCGATTTCCATTTTTCTTATTTCTCTGTAGAGCTTCGACCGATTAATAATTAATAACCCAACTCTGTACGTGGCTGAAACATGAGTCTTGCGTGCGTCTTACGCGGCACCATCAATTGTCACTCTCTTGGATATTTTGTTCGCGACAGCAGCGCTACCTATCTCGCATCGTCGGTGATATCGCGTACGGCGGTGACGGGCGAGACGTCGAGGGATCCACGGAGAAGGTGGCAGTAGCGGTAGCACCCAAGGAGGGGACGTCGATGGCAGAAACGGGCGGGAGGTCGAGTCACGGACCGGTGTCTCCGTACCGTCCGCCGTCGGCCCGCAGTACGCGTTACGCGACA
The DNA here is from genome assembly GCA_963942595.1 of Cylloceria caligata. Classification (NCBI taxonomy): domain Eukaryota; kingdom Metazoa; phylum Arthropoda; class Insecta; order Hymenoptera; family Ichneumonidae; genus Cylloceria; species Cylloceria caligata. The sequence continues at coordinate 415,565 of OZ012710.1, forward strand.
TCGCAGGTTGGTCGTTTGCGCGTTATTCCACGTTCACATGCATAAGTTTTCGGTATCTCTTGGTCAAGCCTTGTTATTAATATGTGACAAGTTACACCTCAGGACAAATAGTAGTCAATTCCCAAATTATTTGATACAACGAACGAATCCTAAATACAAGAGTAATAAAACAGGGAGAATGTGCTTGGGGTATGATATATTCATTAACTTATAGAATGTATTGAAAGGAGTGGAAACGGATCACAAGAAAATTAAACGATAAGAAACTCCTCTTTCTTCTCTGATTTTGTATTTTTCTCCACCGTTGAAACGTCGCGAGCTCAAGATGCAGCGGTAGTTCTTCAGAGCCATATAATAATAACACGGATAATCCGTGTGAACGAGAGAACCGAACGAAATGTGCGGTTACCTGAATTAAGAGTCCTATTATAATAACTGTAACACGGGGGGGTTATAAGTAGCTAAACCTCAATTGAAGAATATCATGAGCTTCTTGTTGCAGTGTGACGGTGGTTGGGGTAGTTGTGCTGCTGCTGCTGCTGCTGCTGCTGCTGCTGCAATAAATCGACGCGGAGACGGAATAAATCGTGCGGCAAGCATGGATACGAAGTAAGGCGCTTCTACTCGAGAAAACCGAGTGAGTAGGTCACGTGAGAATCGTCGCTCCCGATAATAGTGCAGGCACTAGGGTTCGAAAGAAAAAAACAAACAAAAAAAAAAGGAAGAGATTCAGAATGGCTAGCCTTGAAGTGGTTGGGTCTTATTTTTGGAGAACCTCGATCACCGAGCGGAAGTATCTTAAGTATTATTCAAACGAGTCCAGCGCGGTGGCTGCTATCTAAGTCAACATAGTAAGGCGAGTCGACTGTGAAATCTACGTGCTTTTATCGACCACCATCTCCCTCGCTCTCATCGAGTGGTCAACGGGGATCCTCTTGTACAGTTATTCGGGATGAGTGGAATAACCTTTTTGATATAGTACAATATAGATGGCCTCAAATTGACGAGTAACGTCACGAGCTATTTGTTGGAAAGTCGCCGGCAACCAAGACAGCTGCTCGGAAGTGGTCCGGGTGATTTCGAAGAATTCGGTCCAAGTCGAATTTTCGAGAGCCCGGCCCGTATTCCGTGGATCCCGGACATTCCGTGAATCGCGTTGTATTATGGCGTACAAGTTTCGCGAGGAGATCGTGGGAAAGAGGTTCCTCTCAGTGAGTGGTTTCGCCAAGCTTAAGGTTAATAAGATCAGTGAGTGGGGGTGGCGTGCTGGTGTTATACGTGCGGCGAGTCACAGGGACAACGGCTGTCAGGATTTACAGGTGACTTTCATTTGCATATCTAAATATTGATAGTTGAATAATTATTTAATAAATCCCTTTCGGGGTTGTATATTATTAACCATATTATTACAATAATTCTCGATAATGTCAAAATATATGTGAGGAAGCAACCGAAGAAAAAGTAGAAGGCATTGTTTCATTTCAAGTAGAATGTGTCTCGAAAATATTCGAGTATATTTGTTCTCTCGATATCTACACATTTGATACTCTTGGAACATAGCACAAAAGAACGAGAAACGACCACGCATTTCAAAGAATTGAATTCGGTGTTATTGTTATGCGTGGTCACAAGAGTAGCGAACTTCCGTCGAAAGTAGGTGAACGGTGAGGAGTTTATCGAAGATGGGAAGTGACGCTGCGGTCACGATGTTAAGCGGGATGGAGTGCCAATAGTATATATATAGGTACCGTTCCGGAAATGCGGTGCTTCAAAGATTAGGACGGCGATCGATGAGGAGTCAGACGAAGACGACTTGGATCGCGTCTTAAGAAAAGTTCAGATAAGTACGCAGACGCTTCGAGATAGAGAGTATGGAAAATTAATATTCCGAGGAAATACAACTTCCGATTTCTGACTGAAATCCACTTGATAAGAGAGACATGACCCTGAATCGGCACGAGGCAACTGAATATGGAGTTGGTAGTTGCGAACTTTGACCAGTGACTTGGTATAATTGTAACAGGAGCAGTCGGCGTACTAACGATTATCAATTCTTCTTGATGTTCGATCGTAGCTCACGTGGTCGCGTATCACAAAGAAACCATTTTTGGATTTCATTCGTACATCAGTTCATTCGTACTCGATACTCCGTATACGACTGATGACGGTACTCCTTAATACTTATGCGACATATAATTTAATTCGCAATTATGTGAGATTTCAACTGTGAAAAATGTTTGCTCTTGGAGCGTTTAACGCTCAACCATTAGAAGTTACGTAAAATGTGCATGAATAGAGAGTCTCGGGACCTTCCTTTGACATTAGTGTATTTTATATGTATTCGCGGTAGAGGTTAGAATACCTGCATGCATACGATGAACCGTGCATCAATGGCATTCGGGTGAGAGATACCGTCTGACCGATAGGGAAATTCATCATAAGTAGATTAACAAATCGATAAACGCATCAGCGTACACTTTACGCTCGTGTAAACTATAGCAAAAACGGCCTCGGCAGCAACACGCCCATGGCTATCTCTTAGGATTGACGGTGCGTTTGGGAGTGCTTAACAAATCCCGTAAAAGTTAGCAGAGCAAAATTGCTAAAATAACGCTTACTATACATACAGAAATGATGGGCTAAGATGTGCCTAATTCAAAAACCATTTAAAAATTGCTCTGCTAGCTTTTTTAACTCTCGACTGCCAAGACTGGACATACAAGTTTCACTGCTCTCAGTTGTTGGAGAGGGGTATTGCGTTGTCATCGGAAAAAGATGATAATTACTTTATCAATTTTTGCACACTTGTAGCTTGTAGCTATATTTTGTTAGGATCGGACGTGAACTCGCGGAGAAAAAACAATATTACCGAATAGTCCGTTTAAACAAAATGAAATGCAACAAAAGTATCAAAAAAAGTGTGGCTGTGATTAAATTTGCACCCAGTTTTTCTCTCTCTCGAGGAAGCGAGAGAATGCAGTGCGTCAACTTCAATCGATATTTGTACATTATACATCGATACATCGTCACAGCTGTTATCACAGCCAAGTAGAACCCTGGACATTGCTTCCTCATTATTTCCCACTTTTTCCAAAACCTCTGTGAGGAAGTGTGTTGATGATTAATTTTATCTTCCTCGTAGAGCAAGTAAATATAATGATGAAGCAACGTGTAAAGTTCTACTTCGTAGGGTTGTTTAATAAATGTATTCCATGTCTCGTGTACCTTAATTACAACAAATGCCAATGAATCTCTAAGTAGAACGCCACTAATATCTAATATTACTCTATATTACATAATACATTTGTAATTTTTCGAATTTATCCATGTTTATTACCATACTGAAAATTTCTCACAGGTACAACAAGTTGCCTTCTTGTAAATATGTACCGCATGGAGAAGGCATTTATCGTTATTACGAATAAACGAAATGTAGTGAAAATAAAATGCCGTAAAAAATTTTTTGTACGAAGAAAACGAAAGGTTGGCCACCTGATTTGTTTCATCGGTGCAAATCGAATGGCTATTGGCAAAAAATAGACACTATAGCCCATGCGTGGCATTCTGATTTTCATAATTTCGATATAACTCGATCCCTCAACATCTTATCTTAAATAATATGACATAACCACGTGCTGTAGATTTTGTATGATAAACTTGGTTGAAAAATCTACGAGATAAATTGATTACTGCGAGGCAAGTCGACTACGTAAGGTGAACAGCTCTCGAAATCGGGGTACGACGTTCAATTTCTTGACTATAGCAGTTAAGACGTAATTTGAAATTATAGAGTTTGCTACCGTCTCCCTAGAAAGCAGATAATTTTGGTCAGTCGTAAATCCATTTTCCAGAGTTTCCTTCGCTACCGTCACGAAAGTATAGCTCTCCCGCGTCGAGTTCCGGTTTACGGCTGCTGGCTGGCTGTAATGCCTAATTTGACCCTCTCTTCTAAAGCGTAAGTCTAGAAATGAGAGCACAATATCCCTCGGCGCATTTCGCTTCAACACATACTTTCTTAGTCTTAAAATATTTCAACTATAATTATGTTTTCTTCGCGATTCGATAAACCCTGGAATTTAATTGAGGAAAATCAATGTTGTGCTGGCATACACAGCGAAGACCAGGGCCAAAGGTAATACGTGTCCGTTGTAACGAATGCCGCTGTGGCGCCGCAGACGATATTATATGGATGTATATAATATAAAATAACGATTTTTATAGAGAGAGAGAAAGAGAAATTGATTGTATTTATTTATGTCGTAGTCAAACTCTGAGACAAATATAAGTAAAAGAAAAAAATCACGTGAAAATTCAACTTACAGAAGAAGATGAGAAGCAGTAAAATCGTATATAAACCAAAAATAAAAATAAAAATAAAAATAAATAAATTAATAATCGAGTACAACTATAATATTAATTATACTCAATTAAATAGCACTAAATCGCAGTAACAATGTAACCTTTCCAAAATAATTACCTTGGTATACTTTTAATGCACGGTGCTATAATCTCAACCTCGCATGCACGAAACGTAGAAATTCAATTAATATTAATCGGAAATAACCATGCAAATTTAAAATTTGCAATTTGCATCCTTGTGTTTCTAGCACACCTACAGATCCTCTATTTGCAATAGCTATCTCAGTTCTGGCTTCCTGATAGAGGAATTGGTATTAAAATGTTCAATAGTATAAAAAATTTAGTAAAATTGCCAATTTCGTACAGTTTAAACCCCTCGATCGATTTTCACAAAATTCAAGATTAAGTATCATTGTACCGTAGCCAATTTGTATGCCAAGGTTCGCTTTGATAAAAATTTACAAAAGTTAGAGCAAAAAGAAATTTCTTTCGAAAAATTTGGAAAACTCATAATTCTATAGAATCTCCACACCTTGATTGGTTCTTGCCAAACTCATTACCGAACAACATTGTCCCCTGGCCTATTCTCGTAATAAGTTTAAGCTCGATAGCACAAAGTTTACGAAAGTTAGAGAGATTCCCTTTTTTTTTCCAAAAATTCAAACAACCCTAAATTGATACACCGGGTGCGAAGTTATAAAAAAGATCCAGCAACCCGATCTTGAGATATATAGCCATTTCAATTTTGCAAGCTCACACACACACACACACACACAAAATTTATTTTGACGTTTTGGTACAGTTTAAGTACTATGACATAAAAATCTCTAGATTATTATTTTTTACGAAAACATCTAAAAGAACCGTGTTAAAAAACCGTGCGGCGTAAGAGTTGAATCAATAGCAATGCTCTGAAAAACTAAAACTTGAGCACATAAATTGTCGAGTATATGTATGACTGCAAATACTAACCGAGCCTCATCAAACTTAAACGTAAACTTGGTAAACTCGTAATGAATGCGCCAACGTTTCATTTCAGAAATTACGTTCCTAAAATCGTCTAATCAGGGATATGTATTTCACCTGTTTCTACAAGAAGAAAAAAATGCGAAAAAGACCTTTTTTAGGATATTTTTTGAGACAGAGATACCATCGAGTCTGATGGGAGCAAATGCTACAAACAAATAGCCGAGAGGAGTATAAAATAATTGCAATAAGTGGCAGTATGGTAGGACGGGATGTGATGAAAAGAGCAGCGGAACGCAGTGGTCTCTGCCCAGCCGGTATTTTTCATTATTTGATAACGTATAGAAGGGATATATGGCACCTCACACGATAGATATAACAACAAAGGAAATCTATTTTTCGATTAAGAAATCGGTGGTTATGGCTAAGAAGCCATAACCACCGATTTTCATGTCTATAGAGATAAATGTGTATGTCTCTTTTAAGGTCGAAGATGAATCTTGTGCACCAGCTTACCAGCCTCCTATAATTTCTATCAGGCTCATGTGTTAAATGATAAACTAGATATCAGTAGCCAATTATAGGGAAAGATAACGGTGTTACTTGTTTGCATCCGAGTTCAAATGACTAAGCTTCTTGCGATACTTAAGTTTGTGAGATATGCGAGACGTCACCGTTCCATGATAGATTTGATATCATTACAACTGTCAGATTCCGTACTTTTGATACATATTGTCGGTTAACTCCGTCTACTTTGATAGGAGGTAAAGTGCTGACATCAATGGACTTGACAAACATAGTACCATGACCTTGGACTTGGTAAGATTAAGAGACAATCTATTAGATTACGCATAGTTGGAAATTGCTTTGATCCAAGTATCACTTGCAAGTTCCAAATTGCGAGGTCCAAATTAAGCCTAGCGAAAGTGGAAGATGAGAATATCGATATGTGGAGTTTTACTAGAAGATGGAGACAGTGTTGAAGGCCTTAACGAAGTCGAAAAGAACGAGAATCGTGACACGTCTATCGTCTATGTTTTACCTCACATCGTCACGCACTCGAAGCTGATCTGTTTGAGTGCTGCCTGAGCGATAGCCATATTGTCGCGAATCGAGAAGATGATTGTCATCAATAAATTTAACCATTTGTTCATGAAAAATCACGGGGTGATACTGGCCTAGTCGAAGCACTTTGGGTTGAAAGCACCTGTGAGAGACGGTCTACATTTTCATTGAGCCGTTGAATTTTATCGTTGCGCTCGAGTTATTTTTTCTCCGGAATACAGTCCATCTTTGACCTGAGCTCGACATTAGCCCTCGTTTGGTGCTCCATAATACTATAATATTTAATGTAACAGTCGCCTTGTTTATTTTGTTGAGTTTTTCTAATATGCCGAGAATCCTGTGTATACGCAGGATACATATGTGGAAGATAATATTTCCTAACAGAAGTATTAAGTTTTAAGCTATATAGGTAGTAAAGTACCATTTACGTGAGATCTCAGACAAATGCATCGAAAAAAAAAAAGATTTCATTCATTCAAATAACTCGGAACATTGAAATTTCTTTCATTGAATCAACCAAATATTCATTCGAGTCAATACAAATATTTATTTGATTTCAATTATGTGAAGCCGTTGAACCGCGATGAGGATATTTTATTGCCTTCAAATAACCATTTATTTGATAATACTTGAGGGGTTATGCCAATATAGAATTTTCGAAAAATCGATTTGTTTCTAATGGTCTTTTATGACCTCAAAAATGATGAAGATTATGGCCGGGAAAAATCTCTAAGTACTCGGTTTTCCAATTTTAGTACAAGGCCGCCTGATCGGCAGCGAGCTGGTTTTGTGATACTTCTATCAACTTTTCTCGATATTTCTGTGATCTTTCATTTCTTTTTCCCTGTGTAATTATTAATGTGTTTTTACAATGAGTGACAAAGTAGTGTACAACGAGAAGGAAGGAGGAAAAACGGCATCTGGCAACAGCAAGAGACCAAAACCAATTATTCATGATTTTCTACTGCTGAAAACCTCAAACGCGTTTATCTCAAAACTGCATTTTCCAAGTTGGCCGGAAACATAACTCAGACAATTTTCAACCGATTCACTTGAAAATTTGAATATATCTTTAAAAATACATTGTCTATGGAAGTACGTAGGATTTTTTTTATATTGCATAGTTAATTTGTTATTAACAATTTTCTGACGATTTTTTAGGCAAATTTTCCACTTTTCACTTTAGAAGTGCGCCATTTGGCCAAAAATCAATATATCGAAAAAATCCTACGTACTTCTATAGCTGTTGTTATATATAATCGAAGAAAAATTCATTGGCTCATCATAATTCAAAAATTACAGGAGCTGCTTGTACGGCCGTGGACCCTGGAAAAACGGAGACGTCATCGCAAAAACGCTGCTCAGTCGCCATTTTGAAATTGATCGCTTCAAAAAAATTATTGTATACAGTCACTGAAATGTATGATAAACACTCTTTTTTGTAATCTCGATTTATTTTGTAGTTTTTCCGAAAAAAAATCCCCAAAAAGCCTATTTTTTCGGCCTCTAGAGTGGCATAACCCCTTAATAATGCGTGCGTGTGCAGGCGCGTGTTGAGACGTGAATCCTCTAGAATCCCAAAGTCGATTTAGCTATCGAGGTATATAGAATTGGGCTCGTCTGAACAGAAAATAAAAATCCCTGCAAAGGTACCAAGTCCACAAGCCTGCAAGTCCACAAGTAAAAAAAAATATAGTACCTACCAACATTTGGTGCTATTTAGATGCTAGTTAAATGCCACGGTTAAAAATTAAGGGGGGAGTCTCTTTTTTTTTGGTCCAAAAATCAATTTTTTGGGAATTTTTTTTACCAAAACTATACGATCTTTTAATTTTATCTTTTGCGTAAGTTTTTATAATACATTTATTTATTAAAAAATATTTTTTTCATTAAAAATATCGCCTGCTATTTCTCCTCAACTATGATGCCGCGTGGGGTGCCTTAATCGCTGGTTGACACAATGTCAACCTTTGAGATCATCTGAAAGAAAAAAACCAAACGGCGTTTTCTTCTGTATACATGTAGTTATTGCGTGAACCAGAACTAAGCGAAAGCAAAATTTTTTTTTGAGAATATCAACTTGTCAAACTTAAATAATCGACTTTACTGTTAAAATTGGTAATTCTTTTTGCAATAAAAAAAAACTATATAACGTATCACTTTTTCTTTAGTTCACGCGATAGAGGGATGTTTTCTGAACATACAGTTAACATTTCAAGTCAATCGATTGAATAGTTTTTTAGAAATCATGTCAATCAGTTGAAAAAAAACTGTTTCGAGAAAAACGCATTTAAAGTTTCAAGTTGAGTTTATGACGATGAATCAAGTACTTACAGCTAATCTGCTATACCATACAGCATGCCTTCTTCTTGCTAGTAAAACTTGTCTTTTTCTTGTTGTTCCATTCTTTAATAACTTTCGTTATTATTTTGTGTTTCACCACCCAAACATCTTTCTAATAATTTTTTTCATGATAATTCATCGTAAATTGGCGCTTCAAAATATACCTGCGCGCCGAGTTGGTTTACGGTTTATAACTTTCACAATTTCATTAATTTCAAATAAAAACTTTACAGAAGTATTTTCAAGACCTTATACTACAAGGTTCCGTAAAAAAAAATCGACTTTTTTGACCAAAAAAAGAGGCTCCCTCCCTTAACGACAACGAGGGACTCTACACGCACCCCTGCTTTCACTGGCTATTTGTCTGCTTACATACCGCGCAGGCATGCTACGAGTACTCTGTCTAGAACAGCGACTTTACAAGAATACGGTGGCTCGGTATAAAGCTAGGTACCTCCATGTTCGACCTATGCTGCAATTTTGGCAATTTTTTTATTCGTGTTGTTGTTGCGAAATTTATCTAAGTTACAAGAACGCTAGCACTTGCTAGCTGTGTTTGTTTTTTCAAATCAAGTCAAGTGAATAATAAATTACCTGACTCCCAGGACAATACCAAAGTTGCCAAAGGGCGGTTTCAAATCTCGCATGAGAATCTAGCAGAGTTACTAGTGAAAAATGATAGCATGCTTGATACTTTTATCAATCAGCAGAATAAGTTCAACGGTGCCGTGTCAATGAAAATCAATGCTAAAACAGCTAAATAAATTTTAATAACTCTATTTTGAGTTGAGTTTTTCTTAATTTCTACTTGTTAACAGCATCTCTGATATATGATAAACTTATTAAAATTTACATGCTGTTGAATAAAATATATATACAAATATTGAATGAATCTTACGGGCTTTTTCTGTCACTCCGCCGTGAGTGCTCTGAAGTTAAGTACAGATGAACGAGTATAACAGGAACGCCGGCCATCTTGTAGCATTTCGATATATACACCAAGAGAAAAAGTTTCATCGGATCAACGGGATTTCATTGAAACCTTGGTTTATGCAACTTTTATTTAACAGATCGCGAATTTTATGAATGCGGTGGCATTGAATCAATGCAAATTGTATCGAAGCCTACTAATCACTTTTATTTACTTTAATGAAACTTTTATTTGTTGCTCAGTCAGTTGCTCAATGATAGTATGATGCAATTCGTTCAAATTCTAAATTTTTTATCTCTTGAGCGAATTCACCAATTTCACAAAATTCTGTCGTGTCTGGCATGCCATATCAGACACGTTCACTTTGGACACTTGTTCTTACTTTATTTTACTTAAAAGGAGTTAAAGTTAAGGTGTAGTAACAGAAACATTACAATGAACCAATGGTTATTGTCAAAAAAACGGTGTCTTATTGCGTTTTTGACACACACACACACACACACACACACACACACACACACACACACACACACACACACACACACACAAAGAAACAAACATACAAATACAGGGTGATTTTTTTGAGGTTAGGATTTTCATGCATTAGTATTTGACAGATCACGCGGGATTTCAGACAAGGTGTCAAAGAGAAAGATGCTCAGTATGCTTTGACATTTCATAATGAATAGACTTACTAACGAGCAACGCTTGCAAATAATTGAATTTTATTACAAAAATCAGTGTTCGGTTCGAAAAGTGTTTCGCGATTTACGTCCGATTTATGGTCTACATAATCGACCAAGTGAGCAAACAATTAATGCGATTGTGACCAAGTTTCGCACTCAGTTTACTTTATTGGACATTAAACCAACCACACGAATGCGTACAGTGCGTACAGAAGAGAATATTGCGTCTGTTTCTGAGAGTGTTGCTGAAGACCGTGAAATGTCGATTCGTCGCCGTTCGCAGCAATTGGGTTTGTGTTATTCGACGACATGGAAGATTTTACGCAAAGATCTTGGTGTAAAACCGTATAAAATACAGCTCCTGCAACAACTGAAGCCGAACGATCTGCCACAACGTCGAATTTTCAGTGAATGGGCCCTAGAAAAGTTGGCAGAAAATCCGCTTTTTTATCGACAAATTTTGTTCAGCGATGAGGCTCATTTCTGGTTGAATGGCTACGTAAATAAGCAAAATTGCCGCATTTGGAGTGAAGAGCAACCAGAAGCCGTTCAAGAACTGCCCATGCATCCCGAAAAATGCACTGTTTGGTGTGGTTTGTACGCTGGTGGAATCATTGGACCGTATTTTTTCAAAGATGCTGTTGGACGCAACGTTACGGTGAATGGCGATCGCTATCGTTCGATGCTAACAAACTTTTTGTTGCCAAAAATGGAAGAACTGAACTTAGTTGACATGTGGTTTCAACAAGATGGCGCTACATGCCACACAGCTCGCGATTCTATGGCCATTTTGAGCGAAAACTTCGGAGAACAATTCATCTCAAGAAATGGCCCGGTAAGTTGGCCACCAAGATCATGCGATTTGACGCCATTAGACTATTTTTTGTGGGGCTACGTCAAGTCTAAAGTCTACAGAAATAAGCCAGCAACTATTCCAGTTTTGGAAGACAACATTTCCGAAGAAATTCGGGCTATTCCGGCCCAAATGCTCGAAAAAGTTGCCCAAAATTGGACTTTCCGAATGGACCACCTAAGACGCAGCCGCGGTCAACATTTAAATGAAATTATCTTCAAAAAGTAAATGTCATGGACCAATCTAACGTTTCAAATAAAGAACCGATGAGATTTTGCAAATTTTATGCGTTTTTTTTAAAAAAAAAGTTCTCAAGCTCTTAAAAAATCACCCTTTACTATAATGATATTTTGGTGTCAAAGGATACATGCATTTCGCATATCGCGGCACTTTTTTCATAAGTATCTATAAATAGTTCGGTGATATTTATCTATGACAACATTATAAGTTATGTTTTATTTTTGCATCCGTTTAATGTTCATTTATTATTACAAACCTCCGAATGTAATAACTTATTCGCGGATACCAGCCTCCTTCAAAAAGATCATATTTTCCGCTGAGTTAAAAGCGAGCGTATACACGACTGCTTTCTAAAATCAATGTCCCATTCCTTTCTACTGATACACGTGCTGTAGCAAACTCAAGTGAAATATTCAATTTATATGAAAGTTTTTATGTGAAAATAATATTTATAATCCCACCGGAATCAAGGTACCGTAATTCGTATAGCACATACATGACCATTTTATGCATCTGCAATCATGTCAAGAAGGTAGTAGATGGAAGGTGCATTGCTACCTTAGTATTGTTTGATTTTTGCAGAACATTTCATACTGGATTCTCGGACACCGCGCTTTGATGGGTTATTTCCTATCTTGTGGCGATATCTCAATAAGCTACCATCGATAACTCAATAGTATCGGAATGGTTGCCAACTATTGGTGGAGTGCCGCAGGGATCGATCCTTGGCCCGCTATCGTTTTCACTATTTATTAATGATATTGGCAATGTCTTGAAATACTCTAACCAGCTGTCTCTCATCTGTTCTTAATACGGGACTGGTCCAAATCATTCTCGGTGCCAAGGAAGTATCTTGATACGCTGTCGAAAATAGCTTAACGGTCAATCTGGCCAAATCGAAAGTTTAAAGATATTAGGAAGTAATTGGTTGTACGCGCATGCTATTGATATTAACCAGCTACCCGCTATCTCGATCAATCAGGCGGATGCTCTACCTTGGAAGCACGAAATCTTGGGGTAATTGGCAACGCTGATCTATCGCGGACTAAACCCGCAAAGAGAAAAGGTTTCATTGAATCAAAGAGATTTCATTGAAATCTTGGCCTATGAAATTTTCATTTGCCGTAATTGAAAAAATATATTTAAGTTAATACTATCTTTTATTTTATTGATCGCGAATTGTACTAAATACGGTGCCATTGAGAAAATGTAAATTGTATTCAAACCAACTAATCGCTTTCATTTACTTTAATGAAACTTTTTATTTGACCGATAAGATCCGTGAATGCACAGGGGTATGTTAAAATTGCGGAAGTTATGCAGTGTATTGAGCTTCACCAGTGGAGTAGTGGGGAGAAAGCCAAATCCGCAGTGATTAGAAAATAGTACCAAGGATTACTTGATTTTCCAGCAAACTTGTAAACATTCGAGTGCTGATTATTAATCTAAGTAGCATTAATGCATTAATCTTGTATGCATGCTACGAGTATCTTCTGCAATGGAAACGACCTCAGGCAGAGCAAAGCACAGTCAAAGCTGATATAAGCTGAGTAATAAAAAAAAGTATTGATGTCTACTCACAAGAGAACGAGAAAGAATGAATGTATTTATTGTACATTAGTACCGGAGGTCCTTCAGAAACTTCGCTACCTCATCACGTAACAATGTCGAATGTAGGAACAAAAGTAAAAATAAAATTAAGATGAAATTAACGCCATTACATGAACGCAACTAAGAATAAATGCAAGATACAAATAAAATTAAGGCAGCTAAAAATAAATGGAACCCAAAAATGAACACGGCGAAAATAAAAGCGCAACCCAAAAACAAGCAGGACAGAAATAATCATAGCTCCCCCTTAAGGAGCAACTCTCCGACGAGGGCCTTAAATCCATCTCATCTCAGTGACTACATTAAGGGGTAGCTGATTCAGGAACTCTGCACCTACATTATAAAAAGTATGTCTTTTCGTTTCAATACGAATGGCATTCACGTGCAGAATGTGCTGCCGAGGACGGGGGGGGGGGGGGGGGGAGAAAGAGAGAGAGACTGACGGATTGATTAATATATTTATACCTTTAGGCAAATTGTGGAGTACAAAGAATAATAGCAATAAAATAAAATAACATTGAAAACATAATCATAATAAAGTATCACAAAATATACAAAACAGAAGATAATATAACATAAAATATAATCTAAATAAAACCAAAATAAAAATAAATAGCATATGGACTATCCAAATAAAATATCCAGATGAAAGAGGTGAGCAAATAGGTGGGCTTTGAGAATTCCTATAGTTGGAGATGTTAGAATCTCAGTAGGCAGACAGTGCCAAAAATGTACGGCTGTGATGGAGAAAGAGTTGCGATAAGTACTCGTGCAACACGTTGGGGTAAGAAAGACTAACGGTCGCAACTTGTAAATAAATTATAATACCGCAATTTATGAGTTTTTGTAGCATAGCATTTTGCTCACTAGTACCATCATTGTATTAACCAACAATAGTCTAGGAGTGGGAAGATGAGAGAGATAACCAGAGTAGTTCTCAGTTTCTAAGGAAGGGCATTCTTGTGAAATTTCAATTTATAGAGAGAATAATGAGCTCTCTTCGAGAGGGATATGATATGCTTTCTCCATGAAAGATTACACGTCATTATGACTTATAAGTTGCATATTTCATCAAAATAGGTAGAGTAGTGGCATTAATGATTATTGAGGCAAGCTTATCCAATTATATGCGACTCACAAACGCTTTACTGCCTTAAATGAACACCTCAGACTTCTTAAAATTAAGTTTGAGACCATTGCTGTAGGCGTATGAAGAAATGACTGCTAGCTCATGTGTGATTTTAGTAAGACCATTGTTCAGATCAGAGGGCAAACAGGTAGATTTTCGTGTCATCAGTAAAGATTATGTGCTGAGAGTATTTCAAATGTGCACCTATATCATTTATGAACAGAGAGAAAAGAAGGGGTCCTAATACTGAACCCTGAGATACTCCTGTAGAAGTAGACAGCCAATCAAAACATCCAATCTTGTTATCAATTACATTTAAGTATAGTGCTTAAAAAGCCTATTTCCCAAAGTTTAATAAGTAGCTCGAGGTGATCAACGGTATCGAAAGCTTTGAAAAAATCAAATAGAACAAGATTTTTTAGGCCTCTTAGGTCCACTCCATACCTGACATCTTCACTTAGGCGCAGCAGGGTTGTTTGTGTACTGAAACGACATCGGTATCCTGACTAACGCTGGTTTAATATATTGTTACTGACATTGAAACGCGTAAATTGATTATAGACAATTCTTTCTATGATCTTGGAAAGTTTGCATACATTAGCAATTGATGTCGTATCCGACGGTGAGTGATGTGGATTTACTTTCAAAAGTGGTCTAATAAATGCACGTTTCCAAGAGGACAGAAAGTGAGCTAGTGTCAAACTCTGGTTGAATAATTCTGTAATCAGACTACTGTAATCAGGGTAGTAGTTGATTTTAGGGGCAAGGACACATTCTCAGATGTAACTGGTGCAAATTAAAAAATCAGCTGAGGTATCGATAACTCGGCAATAGCATTTGAAACTTCATGCCACTCACATGCTGATACGACATTAGCTATGCTTGCGAAGACGACATTAATGCGAGCTCTGACCAAATCGATATGACTTAACAATGAATTTACGTTGAATTACGATATATCGATACGTTTAAACGCAAGGGATGAGACACTTAGAGTAATACCAACACTATTAGTGTTTGGGCTCTCCGATGAAAGTAAGATTAGCTACGCTAGATCTGCTTCAGAATTAATGTGTAGAATAAGACCACCATCGACTTTACGAACATTAATTACACCCGATTTCGTCCAAACATACTTGTAATCATACTGAGCAACCTTAGTATGCGACGCAGCAACTTGTCAGTGGTATTCGGTATAGAAGCTCGTTGACAAAAATATTTCCTTTTTTTTTTCAACGAAAAACCTTCGTTTATAGTCAAGTTCTTCTTACCACGTTTTTTGCTATTATACGGTCGCGTCCCATACGTGATTCCAAGTGTAACAGTAAGTGTCTTAGGTTTTGAATTATAAACACTGTTAGACGAAACTATAAATATCCCCCATTACATCGTTAATTTTTCTATCGAGAGTGCGAATGGCAAGGACATGGCTTAGTAATTCAGGATTGCCAAGAGCTTAAAAATCCCTTCTGCACAATTGACTCGGGAGAATCAGTGACTTCGACAGGGATACCAAAGTGATTTCTGCTCGAGTATTTTGCGATTCGATTATTGATGAGCGACTTGATAATTCTGTGATTTGCCCGTTAGCTCTTTATTTTCGTTGCGTATTGCCACAGATTTCGAGCAAGCAAGATCCACATTAGTTTCAAAAGTAGCTATCCTGTTAGCTACTTTGCTAGTTTCAAAAGTTGCTACTGTTAGTTACATAGCTTCATGCGATGCAGATAAATCGGAGGCATACAAATACCACACCGTGTCACCATCTGTACGTTGACGCGAAGCTTTGTATAGGTAGTGGGAGTAGCATAAACGAAGTAGATGTGTCAGTAGAATAGCAGTGGAAGCTCCGGTAGTGCAGTGCAATGATGAACGATATAGACGGAATGCGATAAGCTCAAGAAGGCATGCGCCAAGAATGATGGAATCGGCAGAATTCGGAGAAGTTCGAGCGTGTATGTACAGTAGCGTCAAGACCAGTATCGTAAGCGGTCCAACTCGGTGAAATTCGAATCGGTAGCGATGTTCTACGACGCATGCGCAATGAGCAAAATAAGGACCAGGTTGCAGTTCTCCAAAAGTAAGGTTAGGTGTCAAACAAACTTTTTGACTCCATTACTAGTAAACGAGTGTATGGCAATTTTGATTGTTTGGGCAAAGAAGCGACAATTGGGCTTACTTTAATGTCTCCAAGAAAAAGGCCTGAAGGCAGAAAGTAGCAGGAACGGGTTTAATACGAGCAGAGCAAGTCAGCAGTCCAGTAGTTGTAGTCATATATATGGTATATATAATATAACTTATTATTCACAACTTATTCACGCGAAAATGTAAATATTGATCGTCTGCTCCGGGAACATGACGGTACAATGACGGTCGTCGCATAATCTCCGTACACAACGAACCTGATTTTAATGGTGGTCACAGCAACTGACCACGTGATTCAAGAAACAAATTGGATGTAAAAACTCGAACCGAGCGGAGCTCGTTCAGTTGCTTTCTTTTACAATAGCAGTCTTTACGTGGACGAAAAATTGGTAAAAAAAGTGCGAACCGTAAAGCAACTGTACGGTCAAACGTATTGAAGAAATAAGTTTGCAATGAGCGTATCAATGATACAGTGTGAATCAGAGATTAGTCAGATATGTAATAAAAAATACTAAGCTAACAGAACAAGTTTATTTTGAAAAAGATACAAATATTAGAGCATCGAAATTTAAATGCCGCGAATTGGTCGAGAAACTCTGTACAACAGACCTAGACGAACAGTTGATCGGCATCGAAATAAAAAATGCACGGGTTGTAAGAATTATAAGCATTGAATTGTAATGAGGCAATCGGACGGTGCGCAAGCGAAAAAGTGCTTGGGCAGCAGGCGAATGAGAGTGACAACGGGAAAGAAAGACCAACAGCGAGAGCCAGTCTCGCAGGTCTCGCGACGATCTATTCTTCTATGCGCACAAAGCTAAGTGGCGTCGCTTGTGGCCAGTTTTGTATTTTTGGCCCTTTGGATAGCATACAGCTGCATAAATCGACGAGATATTAAAATTTTTTATTCAATGATAAAAGAACAATGAAATGTGAAGATTTTTTTACGAGTAGGGTTAAAAAACAGGATATATATATGAGAAAATGATGCTCATTTCTCGAGACGTTAAGTTTTTGTTTTTGTTATCTCGACTGGAATGAAAAAAAGGGAGAGAACTTCTTTGTTCAGTTCTTTGCGAGCCATTGACATCGTTACATGGGACATGTGTTAACGTCTGTATTTTTTAATAAATGCTCGACCGTATGAACTCATTGGTTGTGAGTTTTGTTCTGGCCATTGAGATTCATTAATAGCGTTATCTCTTGAAATATTTAGTGGACTTTTCAAGACCATTCCTCAGATAATAGGATCTATCATCATCGTTCTTAGGAGTTGATCCTTTCGTCATCCACTTTGGAACCTAAGGAATTCAACAACTATCAACGAGTCGACACAACAGATATTAATTCGAACTGACCGTCCCCATCTCAGGTAATTGCATCACGCTCCACGATCCTTTTACAATGCTTCACATTATTTTCTCCGTCTAATAAATTCTCCTATTTGTCAATAATAATTATGTACGATGTACAATTCCCGGTAATTGTTTTAAAATCATGCTCGTCCCAAGGCCCATTGCGCAGGAGGATAACGCTCATCAATTATAAACACAATTGTTTCTTCGAGAATTTGATTCGATGGAATGTTCCTTTTGTAAATCGAATGATGACGCGAAGATATTCTCGATACCATTTTGTCCAAAAGCTTTGAATCGTTTGAGCTAAATGTTGCCAGCGTGATAATCTCAATGTTTGAAGATGCGCAAGGTTTGGTTCAGGGATTAATGTGAGCGATTGCCCAATAAGAAAATGCGCTGGTGTGAGTACGTCCAAATCGTCGGGATTATTCGTTAATGGACATGGCGGCCGTGAGTTTAGGATAGTTTCAGTTTGAATAAGGAACGTTACCATTTCTTCGTATGTGAAAAGCATCGTTCCAGTAATACGTCGAAGATGATATTTCAGTGACTTGATGCCTGCTTCCCATTTCCCACCAAAATGAGGAGCAGCAGGTGGATTAAAATTCCATGTGGTCCCGTCAATTGCTATGAGAGCGAGAGATTTTTCGAGGTCACTCGATGTTGCAGAGAACAACGTTTTTAATTCTTGATCTGCTCTTTTAAAATTTGTACCACAATCACTTGATAAAATTGCGCAGATGCTCCTTCCTCCGATAAATCTTTGATAGGCAGCGAGAAATGCTTCTGCAGAATAACCAGTTACGAGTTCCAAATGGATAGCTGAAGTTGAATAACAAGTTTTCAACAAAAAAGGACCAGCGACCCCAGTATGAAAGGATGCTCGTGACGGATTAACTCTAGAATAAGGAAGCTGCCCCATTAGTTGTTGAGCATTTGCTTTTCGTTACCGAGTACATTTGATGCATTTGAGAATGTGCGAACGAACTGGATTGCGTCTTCCAAAAATCCAATATTCGCTTCGAATATAAGCTACAGTATCTTGAGTGGATCCATGAAAGGTTTGTTCGTGAGCATGCTTGATAATTATAAATGAAAAATGGCTATCTTTTGGTAAAATAATCGGATGTTTTGCATTATTTTCCAAATTTGAGTTTTCAATTCGTCCACCAATACGTAACAATCCGTCATTATCCAAAACTGGAATAAGACGAACAAGAGGATTCGATTTTGCGAGGTTGTTATTGCTTTGAATGGTTTGCATCTCAGTTTGAAAAAATTAACTTTGGATCGATTTAATCCAATATTGTATGGGAAAAAATCCGCGAGTGAGAGCGTTTGGTGGCAGCACCGTCGAAAGAGTGGGGCGAGCCGGATTTCCGGAAGAAAAAGTTGTGTGCCATGACTGCTCCGAGACCGACGTAAAAATAATAAATCGATCACTTGTGTTTGGCTACATTAGTAATGATCAACGTCATATTGAAAATTAATTAAGGATTAATACAGAAAACAAGTGCGTGAATGTGAGGTAGATGAGTATTATATAATTTCAGACATGAATATGAATAAAGTGATAGCTACGTGAACAATAGAGGTGAACAATATACGTGTCGTGTGGAACAACATTCGATCGCCTAGTTCTTTTCCTACGCACTGTCAGCTGACATTTCGATAGCGAGTCCTACATCTTAAACAAATATAACATGTTCTTGCATAATTTATTTCTAAAGGAGCGAGAGTTGAATTTAATGATGCTTGCGGAATATTTAAATTTCTTAATTGCCTCTTGACAGCGAGCTGTAATTCGGAGCAACCGCATTAGCGATGAATATTTCATCAGGCGGTTCCAATTATTGACTTTAGTGACAGCACAGGAGTTTAGCAATTTCGATGGAAGTTTTTCTTCAAGATCTGATAATGATTCAAGCACTGAAGCACTGATGGGGAATGAATTGGCCAGTTTGATGGGGGCTCTGATAGCCATGAACGGCCATTCCACCAAAGATCGTGAGCTTGAAGTTCTGTAACTGACATGCCTCTAGTGGCACAATCAGCTGGATTGTTCATTCCCGGAACATGTCGCCATTGGACAGTCGGTAATGTTTCTTGTAGGCAACATACACTGTTATGAACGAATTCTTTCCACTTAGAAGGGTGATTATTAATTCAAACATTTACAATCGACGAATCAGTCCATAGATAACAAGGAGCTACACAAAATTCTTGACTAAGACTTGACGGCAATGACGCATTTGTTAACATGGCTGCAACGGAAAGCTCAAGCCGGGGAATTGTCATTCGTTTAATGGGCGTAACTTTTGTTTTCGAGGAAACGAGAATAACAGTGACTTGATTTTCAAGAACAACTGATCTAATGTCAATACGGCAGCCATCGCAAAATTCATGGAATTCTATTGACGAGTTTGAAAACGTTCCTAGCCACCGCGGAATTGCAATCGTGTTTAAATTAGTTAATGAATTAATAATTTGTTGCCAATTCCGTAATTGAGGAGGTGGAAGTTTATCATCCGAATCAAGTGGTGGAATCAGGTCAAGCGGATCAAAGAATTGAGCAATTTTTTAAAGCACTGCTCGTTTAGTACGTAATTTTGGCGTTGATTGAACCAATTTAAAGTGGAAAGTATTCGAATAAGACTTTCAATCCAATCCGAGCGCATGTATAACATCATCCTGAATAGTTTCCCTGTATGACAATCAGACGGGATCAAGTTGAGGACGTGAGAATTATTACTGTTTCATTTTTTCAAGGGAAATCCGTCTGCGATGCACAAATTAAGTACTTGACGAGCCTTTACTTGAGCTTGTATTATTGTATCTCCACCAGCAAAAATATCGTCAACGGAAATGTTTCACAATCTTGTTGTTAAGTTTCTATAGAATTGTTGGAATTTCCAATCATCTGCATGGACTTGAATTTGTCTGTACATTTTCTCAATGTCAGATGAAAATAAAAATTTTAATTGCCGCAACCAAACAAGCACATCGAACAAATCTGTTTGAAGTTTTGCGCCAGTGTGTAAGAGATCGTTGATTGATTTTTCACCAATGACTTGACACGATCCATTAAATACAACCCGTCATTTAGTTGTAGTGCTTGATTTACGAATAACTCCGTGATGATGTAAATAAAACGCATGATCCGGATCTTGAGCTTCATTAAGGACTCTTTTCATGATATTCCTTGAGAAATGTTGAATAAGCTTTAAAATTTAATTGAGATGAATTAAATTTTCGTTGCAAATGATTCAACATCCTAAAAGCGGATTGTTCCGAATTTCCGAATTCGTTGAGGGGTACCTTGAAAGGTAAACAAACTATATATCTCCCGTTAGTGTTTCGAGTGTGAGTGGAAACAAAATTATCTTTGCAGTCTTGATCAATAGTAGAAAAAAGTTGATTCCTATAGGTAGAGATTTCTTCTTGGTGCCAAAATTTTTCTAGAAGTATAAGACGATCTTTATCTAATTCCTGCAAGTTAAGGAATTAGATGATTCTTCACGAGTAGTTTCCTTAGACGATCCGGAAAGAATCCAACCGAATGTTGTGAGTTGTGCGATTGGAGCGTCAATTTCTCCCTTAATAACTGGTCCTTTTAATAATTGACGACAGATGTCAGGGCCAATTAAAAGATTAACTTTATTTGGAATCATAAAATTAGGATCAGCTAACAACAGATTTTTTAAATGAGGCCAATCAATATTACGATTTTTTTTCTGACGGTGTTGACGTAGTTAGTTTAGGCAATACATATGCTTCAATATGGAAGACTTGATTGTAGTAACAATTTTTTCGTTTGTAGTAGTTCCAAAAAAAGTTATAGGATTTTGAAAAAAGCGCTGCACTCGACTTGGTCGACACTCAAATTTTGCAGTTCATTCCTATAGAGAATCGTTTGTAGTTGATTGTAGTGAAAAAAGTTCCGTTTGTAGTTGAATGGAAAAAAAGTTATAAACATTTTTTTGTTATTAATTTTTTTTTTTATAAACAAGAAAAAGTTACTACAACCGAAAAAATAGTACTACAAACAACTACAAACGAAATTAAGTTACTATAAACGAAAAAAAAGCCACTACAAACGCAAGAACGCGACTACAAACAAAACGGAGTTACTGCAAACGAAAAAAACGGTACTACAAACAACTAGAAGGTAAACAAAGTTACTACCATGTTTTTTAATGACAACTGATCCGGCTCGAAAGACCAAAAAATGCTAAACGAATTAAACCCATCGTTGATTTTCAGAATAGTCTGGCTGTAATCTCCGGTTTTGTCGATTGATATACAGGTAGATTTGATTTCTCCGTTGATCAAAATCTTGGTCGGTTCTGATGGTTGGATAAAGATTCTGAGGGGGAGAAGGGACATCAAACGTTAGTTCTTCATTCAGTATAAATTATATGTAACCTTTATTTGGTTAAGAGAAAAACAATAGACCAATTAGTTTTAGAACCAATTATTGATTTTAAATGATGATAATTGTATACAAGATCTTGTGGAAAATAGAACCTGTGAAAGGAGATATTTTCTATAAGAACATGCTTAACAGTTCTCACTATAATGAAGAAGCATATGGATAACCAATAAATGAGAGATGCGGACGTTTCGAGTATGCCAGTTTGGAACAGATTCCTCATGAATGAGTCGAGGATCAGAACATTCATGACGAATGCGATGTTTCCTGGTTTCGAACGGAAAACGCTAATGAGCGTTATACAAGAAAGGGATCCCTTAAAAATTGATCGAGAGCACGGGGTTTAACGTAAGTCGTGAGACGCAGATGTACCAGGTTTAGCATGATTATAGAACAATTACCGGGAATTATACATCGTACATAATTGTTATTGACAAATAGGAGAATTTATTAGCCGGAGCAAATAATGTGAACTGTTGTAAAAGGATAGCGGAGCATGATGCAATTACCTGAAAAGGAGACGATCGGTTCGAATCGGTACCTGTAGTGTCGATTCGTTGATAGTTGTTGAATTCCTTAGGTTCCAAAGTGGACGACGAAAAGATAAAATCCTAAGGACGACGATGATTGATCCTTTTATCTGAGGAATGGTCTTGAGAAGTCCACTGAATTTTTCAAGAGATAACGTTATTAATGAAGGTAATACCAAAACTTGCCAACAAGTTTTGTTAGATAATTCAAGTCGGACACGATTACAACACCACAGCGATACCCGTAAGATGAAAACTGTCGATAGAATGAGACCCGATGTATTATAATTCTTTGAACTCGTACAATATGATTTTTTTAAGTGAAACATATATGTTTTACCGCCACAGCAGTCGACAGTTAACTTCCTCTCCGTTCGAGGTCGAATTTTAGACCTTCTAGTCTGAAACATTTTATGTCAACGGCTAAATACCGTTACGAAGTACAGAATACCGCTTATGTCTCAAATTGTAAATCTCAAGCTTTTTAAATATTGTGTTTTTGGCAGGTTTTTACTTTTTGTTTTTTACTAATTGTTTTTCCCTGATGTGGCGTCACTCATGAGGAATGTCAATGAGATGTAAGTGAAAAAATTATGAAGCATGATAATTTGATACTCGAGATGGCACAACTTACACAGGCAACTGTACCTGCGCAGAAAAAAAATCTGGGATAGAGTGCAGAAGTGAGTCCAGAATGGACAATAGGATTTAATTCGATCCCAATGTCCATTGTGGGATCTATCCCGGGCTTCATCCGGGACTTGAGCCTGGACTCCCGAGATTCCATCCGGGTTACGAATCTTATGTTGGGTAATGCGTGATTCCGGAAATCTCGGCCAATATCCTCTCTATTTGCGATGCCTCTACTTTTTTCCTTTTTGTCCATAATACGAACACTCGACGAATAACGCGTGCAACTATCTCTGCCCTTGTAACCATATACGGCAACGTCACTCCGTTATTGACATGTTTTTCTCGATCACTTCATGTTCTTCACGTGACGGGCAATAGTATTATACGCGTATGCTTGTTGGTGAAACCCTTAATAAGTCACACCGCCCGAAACCGTCCCGGAATGGGATTATCAAGAGTAGAGCAGGAGTAACGCGTTCTTACGGTAGAACCATGGAGTGGAGATATTCTTGTGACTTACAAAGGGTTAAACACTGATGATGCGATGTTTGGTATCTGTATATACGTTAGCAATATTAATTAATTTCAGAAAACATTGGCGGAATTATAGATACCGTTGCACACGGCATATCAAAAAAAAATATACGTATTCGAATTACGGCGATTTTCACTGCGAAATATCGAGAGACCAACGAATGGGCATCATTGCTGTTGTCAGTCTTGGCATATTTTTATACGGAGGTGTAACGACTGAGGTACGGATAGAGTGAAATCGCCAAAATGCGGGAATATTTCTCAATTGCCACGCTGAATATAAAAAGAATCCCCATATCTACTCTTTATACAAATACGATGGAACCTTAGCTAAATCGTAGGACCATAAATATGTTTGAAACGCATGTTATAATTGTCCCCGCGCTGTCTGTGACAATTGACAAAGCCCCCCTGTCCTCGAGTCCCAATGGTTTAGCGTAAGAAAAAACGAAATTCGATATGTATTTCCTTCGATCCCGGTCTCCTCTAGTCAAATGACAATTCGTATGATGCACGCATTGAAACGTGTAACTTGTCCGCGAGTTTGCAATCTCCCAACACATCTCTGGCGATACTACGTACGTAGTAATCAATACCATCTAGCGAGTTATCGATGCAGCTATCAAGTTTAGATGTCTATCCTTGTTGTGTAATAAAATCTTGATGATAGTAATAAAATCTTTATGATAGTTTGTCTTAATTTTAATATTTTTTATAAGGTCACGTTTGGCAATAATTTCTTAAATTTAATTATTATTTCTTGCACATATATATTATATATCTACGTATATACAATTATTCATGATTTAAGAAATATTTTTATTCCGATCCTCTTTTTCTCGCGTGGCGTGTGACGGCGCCATTTATATTTTTCATGAGATTTAATATGAATTCGTGTCTTCGACGTGATAGCGTTTATGCTTCATTCTATGGCAGTCTTTTGACAGTCGACGATCTAACATTTTATTTCGAACGAATGAATATTTTGGTTAATGAATTTATCAACCAAAAAAAATTAATTGTGATGCGTGGAAAAAAAATTGTTGCCTATATTTTAATTTTTATAATATTTTAACGTGAATTTTATTATTACGACCCGTCACAAAGAAGAGGATAAAGAAAAATATGTATATATATTGATAACGGAACGTATGTCTCGTGAGTATTTAAATAGATTTGTATTGTTATCGTGTTTTTTATTTGTTTATTATTTGTTTATTAGTATTTTTGGTAAAAATAATATGTATGCTCACTTATATAATTTAACAATAATTATTTTCTTGTAAAATATCGTACTTGTAATTGTCTGGCTGACGATTCACTTTAAGAACAATTTCCTTACATTGAAATGAAGAAAATGTGTGATTATTAAAAAAATTGTTCATCTCAAATTTTCAAGAAATTACGTCTAAAAAAATGTAATAAAAAAGTAATGTTGTCAATTTGAACATATCTAGCAATCGGACATGATCTTGGCAAATTTTCATTCTCATTGCATAACATAACAGTATAAAGAACACTTGAATCCGTGCGGACACAAAAGTGGTAATTGTAGCGAAAAATCATTGCTTTTTCTAGGTATTCCACATTTCACCTTGTCCAAATGGATTTAAACTCTGTGGGTTATGAGTTTACGTCGATACAAAGGAATTCTATCGAGGAGAATAAAATGAGTTGAGTGAAAGTATCGTCCGCTACGATACTTTCAGGAAGGTAAAAAGTAATAGGCCCTCTTCCAAAGAGTAAGTGCCTAAAAATAACTATCCGACACCGCCGCGCCGCCGAGTATGAGAATCGAGAAAAACTCGGAAGAACCTAATGATCGTCCGTGGCAGCTCTCTGCGGGCGAGCGAACGGGGGTGAGGTGAATTCCTTGCAGGAGACCCCTTCTTTCCAGGCGCACATTATTTCAATTTACCCTTGGAGCCCCCTCCGTGCCCGGATTATTCCAAGTAACATTTATATCCAGGATTGTATATTTGGGACAAGATTTATCTAAAATTATTATCAAGTGGTCAACGTTTGTTCCATGTAGATGAAAAAAAAAAAAATCAACACAAATGCTGCATGTCTATAATAGTTGTAAGAAGAATATTAATAATTGTCGAGGAAATGTCAAGGGGTGCGGATCGCAGCCGTGTTGATTCGACGTGGAATGCCTCATATGTAGACGAAATGCTCGCAAAGGAGAGAGCCAGTCGTCTACACAAGGAGAGAGTAGTCGGTAGATGCGACCGACCGACGCAAGGTCAGGCGGTGGCCTCTAACTTCCGGTGTTGCTCCTCTGTGAAAGAACGCATATGCACGCCCGTGACACAGGTGGGTGTAGCTCTTGCGTACGTACAACAGGGTTGTTATAAAAATTTATACTAAAGGTATAAGTGAAATTTATGCAAAACTTATATTGCTTTAATATGTTGCATACATGCTATATATTTGAAATATATGACGCATGCAAACCTCATCCTCTGGGCTTTGTCCTCAATTTTTGATATTATTGTTACAGCCCTGAAATTCATACACCTTTTTCTGTAGATTTTATTTGGTAGCACCTGGTTAAAAACGATTTTCTCGGAAATAAATTACACGATGCAAAAAGTTAGCCACTTTTTATAAATTTGTAAAAAAATCACAATAATCCTGTGCCGCGTATCCCAAAGTGAGCCGCCGTCGGCGTAAGCTTATTTTTCTTTCGAAAATTAATTGACAAAATGAAACTGCATGTCAGCTCGCTCCGAGATGTAGCTTGAAAAGTTTATCATCAAACAAAAAGGTTTGAACTCTCTTAATAATTTTTCAAACAGAAGTCTAATTTTGTATTTCCAAAAAACACAATTCAATGGCCGAAATCTAAAATTCGGAAAGCATTCACTGAGATCCTGTGATAGATACATACAAATTTTGAAGCTACATTTCAGACTCGGTTTTATTTTAAACTAAAATTTATTTAAACTAAAATTAATTTGTGATGCGGCGATTGTTCATTTTGTTCTAACAGAACCGTTTAACGGAACATACGTCTTGTGAGTATTAATTCATTTTTAACATAAACATATGTATCTTATTATCATAATTGTTTTATCTTATTTGCCTTATTTTACAAAATAATATTTTTTTAAATGCCACACTTAACATTGCCCGACTAGTGATTCACTTTAGGAATAGTTTTATCACATTGAAAGGAAGAAAATGTCGGATTATAGAAAAATTTCCATCGCGCATTTTCACGAAATTGCAATAACAAAAAATGTTCTTATTGTCATCAATTTGTTAATTTCTAACTATCAGAAATGATTTAAATTGCGTCAACCTTTTCATTTTTATTATACAAGATAACAGTGTAAAGCACTATTTAATCCGGTTGAGGTGTTGCCGAGTTCTCACTCAGATGGACGCAAACGTGCTAATTTTAGTTGAAAATCACTATTTTTTCTAGGAATTCCATGGATTATGAGTTTATTCCTCAATTTTATATTGAGAGAGGAAGGAACCCTATCAAGGAAAACCAAATCGGTCCGATATAGTTGCCGAGATATCATTACGGACGGACAAATGACGAGACACATTCGAAAAGACAATAATAGCAGGCCCTCATATAAGGAACCGGGTGCCTAAAAAATTATTCTAATATAAATTAATTTTTGTGAATTGTTACAAATTAATAAAAAGTGACCTTTTAAGTAAACGTGAAAGGATTTTGTTTTCGTGTCATTTTATTCAACATAAATCGTATTTAAATACGTGCCAACGAAAAAAAAGTACAAGAAAGCATGCATGCTTTTAGGGTTGTACCAACAACGATATATAAAATTGTCGGCGAAATTCCAGCGAGGACGAGAGTCGTAACCAGGTCGATTTGACGTGGAATCCATGTTTCATAAAGAAAGTATATACGAGTGTATACGTATTTTAGATATGAAAAATATAAATATAACACTTGTGAGAACGTATATAGGAGAACGTATGTAATATGTACGCAGTTATACACGTGCATATGTATGTTTATAGTAATGCCGCATACATATTAGGTATATATTACATATGCGTATAAATAAGATATACTATACATATTCGAATATATAAGGTTTGGTTATATCGGAAGCACCATAGCCAATGTTCCGGTATTGTACCTAATACCAAGGCAAACTGCATCGCATCGCGCGCATTATCGAATTCGATAATAATAATATGCCAACTGCTGGACGGCGGATAGCTCGTATCGGGACTAGCGAGACTTTTCGCTCGCGGGCTTGGTTAGTAGCTGTAAGATTTCCGGCCGAATATTACAGCAGATTGCAGGTTTGAAGTATCGTCAAAGATGAACGGCAAAGTAACCGTTTTGCAGTAGTATATAATATTAGATATCGTATAACGATCGTCTGATGGGTGCATCCAAACCTTTCAGAACTATCGACACGGAATATTGCACTTGGAAGACTCGGTCATAATTATAAAAAGATAACCCTTTACCTACCTATCTCTGCGTTGTTTACAGGTGAATAACATTTTATTTTATAAAGTAAATTGAAAATTGAATCAACAAGTTATTTTCGCATAAATAATCGACCCTTCCCTGACCCTTCT
Organism: Cylloceria caligata; assembly: GCA_963942595.1. Lineage (NCBI taxonomy): Eukaryota > Metazoa > Arthropoda > Insecta > Hymenoptera > Ichneumonidae > Cylloceria > Cylloceria caligata. The sequence goes on from OZ012710.1 coordinate 443,964, forward strand.
CATCGAGTCCTCGTTCATGCTTGCACCTCTTTTTCATACAGATGCACATCTATCATTGTGTTTATATCGATGTGGAAGTTAATACGTATTCGGATAACACTTGGAAATTATTATACATGGATCGCGTGACGAAACCGGGAAAGGTAAAATTGTCAACAGTTCACCAGACAAAATTTTATATTTCTGCCTACCTAATATCTGCTTACGACTGTAATCACGAGGAATGTAAAAAAAAAAAAAAAATTGCACATTGCACCAAACTACAATGGTAAACATGTAATTTTTATGAGAGTTAAACAAGATTTACATGTGAAATGTATTCACTGTGGACAATATTTGTCATATAAAAAGTAAATATGATTATTATATGAGATTTATATAAGATCAAGATTTTTATATAAAATATATGTGAAATATATATATTTTTCATATATTTCACATGTATAAATCTCCATGTGGGGATTTTAAAACAGCTTCAAAGTGTGAATCTTCCGGAGCGTCAATGTTCTCCACCGAGCAGCACTTTCTTACGGGTTTGTGAAAAATTGAGTCCACTCATTTGTAGTTGAGACAGACGATTGATATACGTATGTCTAACAAGACAAGAGAGTAAAAGAACGACGCGTGGCTGTGGTAGCACATATATTACCGCATGCTTATTATGTTTAACAGACATTTATAGAATGAGCAAGGAACAAATTACCGCGGTGGAAGATTTTTTAAAACTTTCGAGTGTGTCATCAAGTGAATTTAGGTGTGCAGTTGGAAATTCTTCGAATGCTTATAATCGGGGCTTCGATTAATTGATTATTAATATTTTTTTAACTCGCGCTACCGTAAACGAGTGTTTTTGTTCACATGCTATTCAAATGAGGAATATTTAATTCAAAGCTTATAACTAGGAAAACATTAACTCTATTGACAAATGTGTTTCTCTTTATGAATTTTCTGATTATCGTGAAAAAAGTTATATCAATTCCCACAGAGGAAAATATCTTTAGAATTGCTTAAACAAATGCACGATGTACAGTTTCTATCGTTTCCATGCTCGACTGATCATAACGAAAGCGATGCAACAAAGTCAAGGGGACGAAATAAAAATGGATATAGAATTTATTTATCGTCCGACAAATAACTACAAAAAATCTGCTTTCTGAAATGTCAAGAAAAAGTACATGATACCTTTGAAAAATCGTATGTTTAAAATCGTGACGCACATTTAACTAGAGTCGAATCGATGTACGTATTAAACAAATGGATAATCGAATTCGTTCGAACTCGTATTAGAATTGTTCGCTGGTCCTAAAATATTACATAACGTCGTTTGTGTTGAAATACTATCGATTGATGGGGCGAAGGGTTAATAAAAAAATTATTTTCGATACACCCTAATAATGCACTGAGCGTATACAGGTACAATGAAATTTTATGTTTCCTCTTTTTAATTTAACTGACACTATAGAGCAGGGGTCTCCGAACTACGGCCCGCGGGCCACATTCGGCCCGCGGACAGATTTTGGACTATTTCACTTTTTACCACCGGCAACAATGATAATATGGTTTTGGCCCTCGGAACTTACTGGAGTAATCAGTATGGCCCTAAGGCTGTCAAGTTTGGAGACCCCTGCTATAGAGAATTGGACGAGCGAGCGACAAGAAAATTCACAATCGTTTGCAACAATTCGTCACCTGTTATGACATCATCTGTAAAACTCGAGAGATAAGTTTCTCGGGCTCTGTAAGTATTTCAAGATTCAAACGTGTCTGTGTTGCTTATTTTAAGTATCATTGTAGAGGAAAAAAATTGCGAGATATCAGTAAGTTTACTATAACGGGTTATATTAAATTTACGAAACACGCGGATTTCTTTGTGATTGATCTACATGGAATTTAATAGATAACATGCAAGGTTTTATGTATAATCCGCATCTTAAATTTCAAATGCGTCTGTATTCAGTTTTTGAGTACCTGTATATGAGTAATATTCATATGGTGATAATGGTTGCATTACTGTATCCGGGTACTTGACATTTACCAATGGCCCCTAATATTTTTCCGTATAACGCGAACTGTACATGGACTTTCGTACACATTTCTTCGCAACGCTTTTAACGAACGGCATATTTGAAGAAAACTGTAAATGCAGCAGATACACCGCAAACAGGGAATAGTTACTCCGGAGTAACATCAACTTTTATGTTTATATTATAAACACGTACGCATTAATTGAAAAAATTCTCAGAGATGTATAAAAATGTCGGCGTATTTACAAGGCGGCGATTCAGTGATGACACCACGAGGGATGGATTCTGAAAAGAAAAACTCAACCGTCAGTTATGTAACACAACCGATGATCAGCTTTTTGATGTTTGAATCAGCTCTGACACAGATATATCGGTACCGAAGTAACTCGAGTCTGATGCATATTATTTTAGTCCAGTGTTGGCGGCTCGTCCTTTAGCGGAGACATGTCTGTCACTCTTTTCAAAAGTCTTATACATTACGAGGCATACTTACAGTTGCGGGAAGCGCTTGACTTACTCGATATCCATAGGAATGCTGCACAATTTACGATGCGATACAAGTGTTTTCATTTTCCTTTGGCTCTTTGGACTCTACGTGTAATTTGCGATTTTTAATTACCGGTATGAAATTTTTCTTAACGACTGTGATGTATTTGATTTTGCTAGTCCGACTTTCCGAAATTTTCAGACCGACCCAAACGTAATTTCATTACAAAAAGTAATGTACATTGGTTTTCATTCGATATAGCTATTTTCATTTTACGAAAGATTGGTCAAGTTATAATGCTGGGTGCACGAATTTTATTTTATTTCATACACAAAGTTGATAAATTTCATATTCCTGAATAAGATAAATTTATATTCATTCTTTGCAGTTTCACGGAAATTAAATGGGGTTGTCGATAATATAACATCGAAACAATAGTAATCTTTTTGTAGTAATTCTTCCATGACTCGTGTTCGTTATAACTGCAACTTATATCTTAAATAACACTCGCCGTTGAAATATATACGACGTTGATGCTATAGTAAAATATTTATATTAAAATTTGCAAGCTAATGCGTTACTCGTGAATAAGTTCAAAGTCAATTTTACTATTTACCTAGCTTGCACAGTCCGAGGAGATGGAATAACTCGTCCTTATAACGGTAACCAGTATTAGCGTATATTGCTATTGTAGGGTAGAACATTGAATCGTATGTTTCGGACAAGACATATCTACTCGTACTATATCATCAGTGGTAAAATGTACCTATTGGACGAAATCGAATTTGCCCCCGAGTGTAGTTAAATATGCTTTGTCCTTGTAACGACGAGAAACGGGGCACGAATCACTATAGTCTCCATGTTTAGTAGTTTTGGCTACTGTTACAGAGTAGTGGTTTTGAACGACGCATGCGCCACTATACCATCCACGCTGCCATAGTGTTATTGTTTCCACGGGTATCCGCGCCGGGTACACGTGTTAATTCCATCCCGAAACTGCAAACCGGAGTATTGGAAGAAAAACGGAAGGCACGTGTAATGCGCAAAAGTAACAGCAGAATAATGGACCAATGGTATTATCTAAAAAGTTGGACGAGAATTATTATATTTTTTTATGTGAAACCCACAACAGGCAAACAAGGACAGAATCTTACAACTTACGACATGCTGGCTTACAAATTTCCTTGTTGAATGATCCAGATAAAAAAAACATTTTACATAGCGACGCATCACGGATTTAGTTTTCGCATATGCATACAACTCAAATACCCTATCACACGTTAATATAAATATATAGATACGAGAGAGTTTTTACCAACGTGAAAGTACAAGATTATACAACTACTTGCGTAAGAGTATAATGTTAAATATTTGTTTCAAAGAAATATGTACAATATTGGACAGACTGTCTACAATAAAAATTGATATTGTTATCGAAATAACTTGGTTTCAATTTATTCATACAATTCAGTACAAATGCTACCGGAACTATAATTATAGTAGTATTTACTAAAATTATATGATATCATGGATCGTTGCTAATTGAAAATATTATACAATGCATGTAAATTTAACGATATATACACGTATTAGGCATTACTTTACAACTGACGTATCATTTACAAGTGTAGCAATGTACCGATGACTATACTGCGAATGTTGTCTTTCCCATTGGTAGTACCTTTAAGGATAACAATATTATTATGGTAAGAATTACCAGTGTAGGAAAGAAGATATAACTAAGATTCGAACGTTATACGTAGCAATGGTTTGGTCTTTATTTTATTTCTGACGCTTGTTACAGTCACGATAGTGATTTTACTACAATTACGTGTTATTCTTAACCGCAGACGATCTCTCTCCTTACATCAACCATTGATGGTTGTGGTTTAAGCTACTACAATTGTTGGCCACGATAGAATTTTTTTTCTTTCCGTGGTAAATAAGTGATAATCCCGTCCGGGATTGTTTTACAGTCACGGGAGAGGTACTTTGTCTACATAGCGTTATTCGTGTTTTTGCATCTTTCCGAGCCCCTCCGTTGCCGTTGTTGGCAACTCAAAGATCCGTTTCTCCTCGCTAGAATGCTCGGTGCTTTGAGCGTCGATCGGGTGTTATACGCCGATCCTCGAATCTTTGGTGGGGTAAAGACGCACGACGGGGAGAATTGAGGCAGGTCGAGATCCACCATGGCCGTCGGTTTCCTTGGTAACCATTAAATCCCACCCACGCGAGTGCCAGAGGCGTGGCTCGAAACTAGCGGCCATCATGGATATCGGAACCCGATGGATACCGCCGTCTGGCGAGTGCTCCACGGTACTAATCCACGTCACCCGACTACCGAGTATAAGAATTTTGGCACACCACGGATTACTCTGATTCCAAGATATACAATCACTTTCTCTTCTCTCGGGACTATTACGTTGAATGTAGGGGCCAGCGGGGTGGGATGCGCGCCGCCTTTCTCGACTGGTATCGTCGATTATTTCCACAGATTTGATCTTCAGAGATAAATAGGGTCTGTACCGAAGAGCACGATAGTCGTCAGCTCCGATACTCGTGCTTCTCTTCGTCTCTTTCTAGTCTCTTGGGCGCCGTCGTCGACTTCTGACAACGACGAGCAGTAGCTATTCGCGTACACGACTCTTGGCCCTGCGGGTCGTTGCTCCCCATCGTTTCCGTCCGCTCACTCCGGTCACGCCGGGCCAATGTGGGCTAGTTGGCAAAATCGTACAACCGATAATATGACAATTGTCCATCGATATTCGTGCGACAGCCTGCTCACCGCTACTCTTCCGCATCGGTACTCATTCGGTGTCCAGCATCGGCAGCGGATTGCACTCGAATATCTAATTTAAACGGAGGACAATTTAAAAATAATACCCATGAGCTTTTTCGTATATTTCACTTTTTTCTTGTTCTTTTTATATTTATCTTCCCCGTCATTTATTTTGCGGCACCATACGCCCGCAGTCTCTTTTATTTATTTCATTTGACAATTAAATACCTTAAACCGTATTGCGATCACTTTAATGACACTGACTCGAGTGAATATATAGCTGGGTGAACGGATAGTATCAAAACTCTTTATTCCGAGCGTGCTCTTGAACGATCGATTCTTGCGGTGTAAAGTTAGGTGCGAGAGGTGCGCCGGTGAATTTGTGTGCTCAACCGAGTTGCGCGCATCTAAATAAAGATATATACCTACCGAACCGAGAGTGTAAAATGAGTGCACGCCTCGTTCGTAGTCTCGTTCGTAATCGCGATCGGGCTATCCTCGATTCCCTCATGAGTAAGGCATTATAATACAATTATGACTCTTTATATAGTTATTCATACATGGGCTCGATGTAAACACTGGATCGACCATTCCTCTTCGCCGCCACATTTCTCGCTTGCCTACACTTGCCAAGCGGTTCATATATATCGCGAACAAAAACTCGATGACTACCGGGAAAAGTATTGAGTGCGTATTGTTGTATATCAATGGGATTATATTAACATCTTAAACGCGATGGGTTATCGGCTAGGATCGCATATTCACATGCATAGAGTAGTGTCGGATGAAAGGAACGAAGAAACGAGACGCGAGTGTGCGAGTTTTGGCACGTAGCCGGGTGTCAGTCGTTGACGCAATATCAATTATTTATGAGTTTTTAGTACTTAATCCGCTTCGTTTACCGGAGAGACCGAAAAATGATCATGATGATTACATATTTCGGGCTGGGCCGTGAATGCATTTTTGTCTTTGTTGAAATTCATCATTGCTCTTATTATATGCAGATTAATATTTATTATTAAAATACCTCCCGAGTGATACTTTTTGGTTTGATTTATCGTAAGAGCAAACATACCTATAACTCGAATGAAATTATTTATGTTTCCAGGTGCTCGTTGAATACGACGACGCAGAGTGGCAGAGACGCGAATGGCTGTCCCCGCACACGAATGCTCTATTCTCGTTTTTCCTCGTGGAGAAGGGCCTCTGCTGGGCCGAGAGAATTGATCCGCGTCACAACAACAGTCTTGAGGCCATCGAGCGCAATAATAACACCAACAAGAATCATCATAGTCATAATCATCACCATCAACAACAACAACAACATCATCATCATCATCATCATCATCATCATCATCATCATCATCATTATCATAGGCACAGACAAAACGGAAAACTGGCCAGAGGTGCAGCTACCACTGGCAATACAATCGTTTGGCCTGCAATCGTAAGTATAATATCACATGCACTTTGCGTTACATATCTGCATAGCTTTGTATAGAGTTGTCAATAAAATAAATCAAGTGTAACGAGTACAAAATGATATTAAAGCAGAAAAGAAAAAAAAAAGCATTTTTTCATCAAGTAATTCGATGACAAAATACATTAAATATAAGTGGCTCGCGTACACTGCCACTCGGACTTGACTCGATCCGAGCTACCGTGTACTCGGTGCTTCTTTCTGCTTTGCTCCTCCGTACGCTCTCACATTCGCGTACGGTAGCACGATTCCCGGTACCGTTAGTTCCACATTGCATCCGTGCCGATTACTCTAGACTCTAGTCGACTCCAGCCCCTATCGTTGCTTACACTCCGGCATATATTTTTCATTATACATACAGGATAAGATGCAACATCAGAATAATTTAATTCATCTTTGTTGTTGTTGTTGTTGTTATTATCGTTGTATTATCTACATATCCGGAGAATTTTAACATGTACGTCAAACGATATGACAAATATCGGTATCACAACCGTCCGCATGGGTACAAACACGTATATATGTGCGTTACGCCCTCGTGTACAGTTCTTGTTTCTCGTGGCAACGGGAAAATGATTAACGATACTCGCGCATATTTCGTGTGTTGAATTGCAAAATCGCACGACATTGTACGTACCTCTGTATCAATCGTGAATCTCGCGATGCCAAGAGCTACAAGGGACATTATTATATAGTACGTTGTAGTAAGGGAGGTGAATTCTTTTTGCTCGTTGCCTCGGATAACCGGTTATCTTACGGTCGCCCGACCACCGCATGCCACGATTAATTACCAGTCTGGTGAGCGTGTATGCGCGGACCGACCGGCTGGTCTGCTCTTTACGAGCTACGAGGCGTCAAACGCGATGCGATGCGGGCCCGCAACCCGTGTAGTCCGTAACAGGAAACGCTGCGGTTTGAATGCGAAGGAGTATCTTTCCCCTGGTGTACCGTACTACCATGCACTACGAGCGGTTCAGCCATTGGCATAGCAACGCATACATACTTGAAATAGACAACGCGTACCGAATCATACGTAAACGCGCAATCTCTCGCAAAAATGTGTCACCTATACTATCATGATATACCACGAGTTACTGCTATTTTAGAACAAGTTAGAAAACATATAGACAATTCGTTTCTCGACTTTGATACTCGCGTCTCAACCAACGCGTAATCTTAATCAACCAACGTATCTTTGGCAACTGAGCAAAATTCGGTCGTGAGGTGTTTAGTGAAAAAACGACGCCAAGTTTTTATAATGCTGACCCTTCTGCATTTACGAATTCCGTTTAAAAGTAGTATAAATAATCATTTTGTTTATGTTTTTTTTTTCAGTCTTATTACCCTCTGGTGGTACGCGCGGAACTAAACGAGGACGCAATGCCCGTCGAGTTTATGCAGGATCGTAGAATCGAGTTTGTCAAGTACTCGAAACTTACACCCTTTTCCGTGAGTACGATCTTCAAATATCAATATCATTGTGTATACTCGTATATGGCCACACACTTGACTTCATTCCCTAGTTGGCTGTGAACGGTCATAACGATCTACCAGTAGGATCGATGGACTTATTCAGCAGTCAACCTATGAGATTGCTCCTTTATCGTAACGTGTTTGCGCATCTGTGAAAAACCCATTCGCCTTTCGTACAAAACGAAATGCCTTAAATTTTTCTTCTCTTCGTGATTTTAGTTACATTTATTTTGCCTCCATTAAAGAATTATTAGTTTTTATTCAAGTGCGAGATGCCGGAACGATTGCACCGGCGGATAGCACACCCCGAGCATCACCCTTGTACCGCGCTGGCTACATTCGATAAATTTTGCGATTAAGGTCCCTGTGCATGACGATTCGTCGTAGGACGTTTCGTCCTTGACACAGTAGGTCACAACTTGTAATATTATACGTACGTCTGTATCATATATCGGTACAGAAAAAGTACATGCGTATATGTATAAGACGATCGAGCGGGTGTCGAACCTTTGGTCCGTAAATTGTTTTCACCAAAATAGCTAGATTGCCGGAAGTTTTGCTGTTGAAATTCGATGTCGATGTCGGACAGAGAGCAAGGCACCGATAAGCCTGTTATCCACCCGCTCGCCTGGACGACTACTCCCTTGCTCATTTAACACGTGATCAACGATTCAACGGATGTCAGAGTGTGCGTGCGACACACACCAGCCGGTTGGACAACATTTCGCAAAGATAGTGATGCTCTTGGACAATATTTCTATCTCGTTCGTTACCTACCAGATCGGATACTCGAAAAAAATATAACGTCTCATTTTGTACTCGTATTCGTTGATTTTCCTTTAAACGAATGTAAATTTTTATTTTCTTATATAAGTATTTTTAGATGAAAACAGCAAAAAAAATTATTGCTGTACAGGATGGTGACCTACCGTGTCGACAGGAACATTTTGCCAAATATATGCCTGATGGTATAGGGAAGCTTGATAAATAGCTTTTTTTTTTAAATAACGAGACCATGGAGACCAGAGGGAAGGATTGCTATCTTCACATTCTGGCGTGTACGTAAAAGTCTCCCGAGGCGCTGTAGACGCCAAGAACCGCATGTGCTATATAGACACGTATGTTTTGCGCATGCGTTGCTTTCAGCTGTCACATAAGCTGACAATTCTCATTTCCTTAACCTTAATCCTTAATTCACTTTAGAAATAAATCGTGTGTAGCTGTAACAGTGCTTTAAGGTGTTTCTACATTCAAGTGATCGTGCAATTACCCAGCTAAATCCGAAAAAAAACAAACACATAAAAAATGTCATAAAAATTTATAAACGACAAAGTAAACTTCGTCTATAACAGTCAAATGGCCGAGATTATAGCGTGTCGTTTTTGTTTGCGCGAGGTCTCAGCTTCAAATCTCGATTAGTAAATTTTTCTCTTAATCAAAATTATTCATTTTTAACTGCTATTATTTGATGTGTCTTTTATCTGTTAATTAGTTTGATTATTGATTACATTTATATTATAATAATCACAATGATTGAAATAAAAAAAATAATATGATAACTATTGTGCGTCCGAAATAAGAATTTCGCCAATCTACACTTTTTACTGCCTAAAATATATATTGTTATGTAATAATTAATTTGTGTTTGATAAAATTTCTTCAACAAAAAAAAAATTCGTCGTGCGAAAAAAATGATTCATGGTGGACCACTTTAAAACCAGCAGGAGAAAATAAAAGAACGATAATCGAAGTATGTATTTGTTTAGTTAAATAAGAAATTACTATTGTTTATTTTATATTATTTTTTCAGCGCATAGCTTCCGATAAATTTGTACCTCTGAATTATAATATTACACAGTCTTCAAACATATTTAGAATATAATTCCAAGGCATTGTGTTATTTGTCCGGAAGGTTCGAACACCATGGATATAGGAAGAACAGACGTATTGAATGAAAATCCGCGTCACAGACTGGACACTGGTACTTTTTGGTACGACGTGTGCACGTCTGGGATTTGCTATCGCCGCTGCACTTTATTACAAAGATGAAGCGAGTGACAAAAGAGTAATTTGGGCTAAGGGTGATCGCGCTTTTGGATGTTCTAGAATGGGGATTGAAAAATTAAGATTAGATTTGTAATTAAAAAGTAACATATTAGATACTTGATTCGTCTCTCTCAAAGTCGCTGCTGCAAATAAGTAATTTTAAACGCAAACGAGTACGTAAACAAAGTAAACGCAAACGATTAAACCACCATGACGGTCAGTTTCACTCTGTGCACTGACTCTATTACTATATTTTCGGTACCTAACTACAATGCGACGCCTACAGGGCGATTTGTCGTCAAAACACATTTACGGACGTTTTCTGTACAGTCTCGCCATACGAAGCTAGTACTCCTTCCCTCTAGTCTCCATGAACGAGAGACTGGACGAGGACTGACTATACGAGCATAAACTATAAGTAGCATAAGAACAGTGGACCGAATTGAATTCTTGGTCGGGGATACTCGCAGCGGCTCGCGCACCACCTATTATCGCTTGTATAAGTACAGAGCCGCAACTTATGGCCGGCAAGGTTTAGTCCAGAGGCAAGTTCGAATCAAATTAAAGAAGAAGAAGAAGAAGAAGAAGAAGAAGAAGAAGAAGATCGAGTAGAAGAATACGTATATACGTACACTTGAATTTTTCTCTTGAGATATTCTCCCTGACACAGAGAGACGCTTGTACCTACCGCGTCATATGACGCTGGATGCGGATGTTTTATTCTATAACAATATTATTTGAGTAAAAAAAACGAGCAAAGTCGATGCACGATTAAACTGTACGATATATGTCCGTTACAACTGTTACATCGAATTTTTATGGTTGATGCGACAGTATATTCGTTATAACGCTATTTGTGGTATTAATTTCGAAATTCTACTCGATAGTTATCAATTACATTTCTCATACAAGCTGTTTTTTAATTCTTGACCGTTGATATATCGCAGAAGTTTAACGCTCCAACGTCTGAGACCTTTGAAACTTTTCGACAGTCCCGAATGACTCAAACTTTCTGATCAATAATTAGTTATAATACTCGTTACGTATTTATACATAGAAATACAGATAGTGAAGACGGTAAACGAGAGGCAAACTTTGTTTTGTCGGCAAAGTTTGATCGATCAAACTGGCAAGGAGGCTCGACGTGGGAAGCAGGCATGCAGGAGACCGGGCACGGCTCTCTTGTATTTTCGAACGAGTTGATCAGAATCGTGACTCGAGGTCGTAATTCGTCCTTGATAAATCTCCTACTGCCAGTTTCTTAGACTTAATTACCCTGCGAAACGTAACATAATAAACTGAAAAAAAGTGTGAGTTATAATAAACTGAATGTTTTTACTTTCTCATCACACACCAAGTATGTAATGAAGAAAAATGAGGCGATGAAAAAAAAATCAACAGATTTTAGTGTAAATACATGTTCCGAGTGTCCTGGAGTGAGAAAAAAGTGTTGATTAATTTCCGTTTGTTTGTCTGTGACGTGCAAAAACACATTGAATTTTTAAGGAGACCAAAATTCATTTAAAATTCATTACTAAAATTAACATGCATACCGCATAGACAAACATTTTCTGATCAATAATTAGCTATAATACTCGGCACGTATTTATACATATATAGGTATACAGATAGTCAAGACGGTTAGCGAGAGGCCAACTTTGTATTGTCGACAGAGTTTCATCGATCATACTGGCAAGGAGGGTCGACGTGGGTAGCAGGCATGGAGGAGAGCGGGCACAACAAATTTAGGGTTAGGCTCGAACATGAAAGCGGTGAAGCATGGTGATGAATGGTATTACATTTAAAACTATTCACTTATATGCAGTACCGCAGCATCTAAGTGAATTGAGTACTGGATCCAAGTGTGGTATATACCACGCGTCACCGTCAGAGAACAGGATCCTCCGGTTACCTACCGGCAAATAACTAATACACGTATTCAAAACAATTGGCCAGATACATGTTCCCAATCTTAGAACTTGTGTGAATCATGCGCCAACGCGTCGATGGCATTTTTTTCAAAGCTCTCCATATAGATAGATCCATAAAAATGTTTTTGCATTATTGTTAAGAATCGCCAACGTAAATGTGCACCTCGATTAATTGAGTAATAAAAACAAATGGTGGGCTGAAATGTTTCGACAGCAGGATTGGGAATTGACGAATGTATCGATGCCATGGGAAAGTGCCGTGAGACGATGGACAGAGATGCAGGACGGTCAAAGGATTCTTTTGACAACGCCAAGTATCCTCGTTGGCTTCAGAGTCGAGGTTTACCGTGCCGAAGGTACAACCCAGTGGTATACAGCAGTTATAGCCGGTTACAGTGAGGCTACGAAGGTGAGCACTTGACAAATCGAGACTCGTATGGAATTTTCAGTGAAAATAACTCGAAAGTCAAATTTTTATCGGTGCGTTTGCCAATAGGACTTGACGGTAACCGATGACACAGTGCTGGAGGACCACAGCGAGGACCCTGGTCTGGTGCAAATGCGTCTAATCGGTGATGGAGGTGAGTTTTATGACAAAGGCAAAAAATATTAACACGGGTAGTTTTCGTTGTGCCTTTTACTTCCTTTTTTTTCTATTATCGAAAGTTATCAACGGACAATTTTCTGGTTCATGTTCCGCTTAATTATCGAATAATTGTTTTTATTTCTTTTTTATTTACATATCGTACAGTTGTGGAAAGCATTATGAGGGGCGAAGACGTAGGAATGACTCCAAGAAGATCACGATCATCCACAGGCCTGATGAAACACACGATTGCTGTGGTGAGTAAGAAATTAATTTTTATTTCTAATGTTAGAAGAACCGAATTCCGATACGTGCTTTCCCTTTAAATCCCGGCAATCAATAGAGCAGGTACGCCACCGAGTCGATATACTCGCACCAGCAACATATTTCAACGGTTGCATTACTTATTTCTATATTGCATATTTCTCTGTCAACCTACAGAATATTGTAATAGTACCGTCTACCATGTATGAACTGGTATATGTAGAGCGGATTATGATTTGAGAGAAGATGCCCTGCCCTTAAAAGTAACTATCGAGCTACCGCTCGGCGGAAGGTTTGGATGTTCGCCAGCCACTCCAGACTCTCTCAAGTTCATCCGCGGAATCATGGACGATGTTTCAATGAAGAGGGCAGAGAGAGAGAGAGAGAGAGAGAGAGAGAGAGAGAGAGAGAGAGAGAGAGAGAGAGAGAGAGAGAAAACAGCCAAGTTAAACAGGACAAGAACATATGAAAATAATGATTGGGCACACACAGCGCGAAATTATATTTCGTCTATTTGTTGGTGATGACATAATATTTAAAAAAAAATGTATTATATTATTATAATGAAATATTATTTATCCTTTCATCTATCAACATCTATGGTATTGCAGTAAACTTGTAGCAGTTAACATTTCACCAAGGTATCATTGTGATCGCGTATCTTTATCAAGTACAAGCAGAGAAAAACACGAGTTACACCAGTCAAGGCATGGAATGGATAAGGAAACCGATCGAAAATGAATCATGTCAATTTAATGACGTTCAATCGGCTTCAATAATATTTTCCAAGTAGAGCATTAACAGAAAAATTTCTGTCTGTTCGAGGAAATGGAACGCGAAGGCGGAGAAAAAGAAAAAGTCTTTGGAGACACCGAGAGAGACTCGAAGAGGTGCCGAAGGGGGCTTTTACGAACAACGTGTCTAGGGGTCGAAGCAGAGAGAACGCGCGAGAGCACTATGAAGAATCGAAGGCCAGAGTTGCAGCGCTTGAAAACCAGGGAAAAGCCAGTAGGACGGTTCACGGGTGAAGGGAGGGGGTGGGGGTAACCTTCCGCGGCTCTACATTCTACCTTGGAACGTGCTCGGTGTAGGTGTGTAGGTAAACGAGGAGTAAGGGTACGGCGCCGCGCGGGTTCGGAGCTGTATTGATTCTCCGGAGGTAGGTAGAGTCAAGGGGTCGCAGGCGTTTAAGTGGGATGAGAGACCGACGAGAGAGGAGACCCATACACCCCCGTTGGCCAGGGTAACGGAACTTTGCTACCAGCCATCGGCAGGCAGTCTCAACCCCACCCAGTCGTTCTCTCTCGCACTGGTACAGAGCCGCGCGTGCACCCGCCTTCCGCATCGATCCCACCCTTCTGCCCTCCTCGCATCGGCATCACCCCTTTGGGGCTTTCGCATCCTCGATGCTCTCGTGTTTACATCCGCGAACTAATAGCTCCGTATACACAGCAGCCCGTCGATCCCCTTCCGTCCGTTAATTCGTTTCTCCTCTCTTCCTCAATCCAATGTTGCTTTAAACCTGACATCTACACTCCGCTGCTCGACATTACCGTGTGGAATCCTCTGCTTCGTAGGCAAAACATTGGAGCGGATACACGTACAACCAATAGTTGTAGCGACTCGATGTACATTGTACACGGAACGTAGCGAATAACCGCATTGAGTCGTCGAAGATATATCCTACATACGAAAGAATATATTTACGTGCATGTATATGCGGTCTAATATAATATATACATTATTATTAATTATATTATGATATAATATATATATATATATTAGACACGTAGATATATAATTTTGTGTATAAATAAAAAGGTACGCCACGATAGTAAGTAGCCGAAAGCCTTTCCTTTCTCAGTGATTGCTTTTATTTTCAACATGAAGCTATCGATGTGCATTCGTGGGTGGACGGACCCTTCGTGACTTTCCGGACGCGTGTATTATATTATAGAATATACGGTACCCAGTCCCCGTCTTTCTTCGTCCCGTTCCTCTCTCACTTTGTGCTTTGTGTATAGATGCGCGGGAATCCGTTTATCACGAGCGAAGGGCTATACGGGGCTCGCACGAGCGCGGAGTTACGCGCGGGCACAGCAACAGCCGCCAGTAGGGGTGCGACGATCGCTAGATCTCATCGACTTGGTTCCCGGCTCCACCTCTCTAACCTCATCCCACCCGTTTGTGCGCTACTTTTAACCATCTCCAAGTGTGACTCGGTACGGTATAACGTATAGTTAGTCAATGTGATATTATATATCAAATCCATGTGAAATAGTACAGCATTTGTCGCTTGATACGTACGTACATACGAGTGTCGTTAACGCGAGAATATTTACGGTGTACGTATGTGTCAGCGATGTGATTAATGTCGGTGCGATAGCTAGGCGATTCGATTCGGGTAGACCATCGATTGCCAATAAAATCTGCATAGCCGTATCTCCCAAAGCGTAAAGATATTGGTAATTTCATTCACGACTCAACGATTCACAATGAGTTTGCGCGACTCTAGCCCGGTGCAGCTAGTAATCATGCTTGCATTACTATTCCGTGCGTGCATCTCTGGTCCACCTCTCATTTTCTCCAGCGATGGACATAAACCAGGTATAGCTTAACGGGCTATTGGGACATGTCAGCTATTTGCAAAATTCTCCCGGCTTGTAGTAATCATCATTGCTGCATCGTCTACATAAGATATAAAATAAATCATTGCAGTTAGACGTTCGTCTATCGTTTTCGATTGATGACAAATTAAAGAAATACATTAGAAAACGCCGCTTTCGGTTGTTAATAATTGTGCCTGGTTCTCGTACCGTACGCTACAGCGTATTGAAAATTCGAACAACACCTCACTCGTTGCGCTTATAAGATACGATAAGATAACGAGCAAAGAATAGAGCGCGAGTGAGTATGTACGTGTACGCGTCTTCCTCGCAGCCTCAATCGCTGTACAGCCTCGGGACACCGATACCCCCTCCTCTGGCCCTTTGGTATTCGTTTCTGTCTTTGTTCCATCGGTCTTACCGCGTCTAACTGCACCAGACCTGCTTCGAGCAGCTACGAAATTGAGCGTATCCAATGACCAGCAATAGTGCGTAGTATTTGCGCGAACAACGCGAAAGATCGTGCAATGTCCCGGGCCACGCCTTACAGTACCTACTTAGTAATATCAGACGGCACGGGATAATCAATTTGGTTTCCTCGACCCAAAGAGGTACATAGGCTCGCATTAACGGACAGATCTCTTATCATTATCTTCTCTTTGATGGAATTTGAAGAAAGTAGTTGGCGCATTCCCGCCGGTACGACGAGCGCGAAAAAAAAAAGTACAGTGAGCGTTCGGACACGACGAGCGGTACCCGTCCTTCGAGCGTCCGCGGTGTTCGCGTCGGGTCCGAGTCAACGCGAGACGGACGCGCGCGTAGGTGCGGAGGCGCGGGAGGACACCGACCGGCGCGACTCTCGAGCGCTCCCGGCGCTGGTGGTGGCGGCGGTGGTGGACACGGAGGGCTGATGCCCCGGCGTCTCGTCCCGCCGACCACCGACGCGGTAGGGGCAGGGGCTGCGGCGAACGGTGAACGACGAACGCAAAACCTCCTCGCCTCCTGGTCTACCAGTAGACGGCAGCACTGCGGCCCGCGCGTATCGCAGTTCGCGTCCGACTTTGTACACGGCTTTATTCACTTACGACCCCCACGAGTACGCCGCCTTTGCCAAAGGAATTTCTACGAGAAAGATGTTCGAGTGAGATGTGGAGCAACGAAAACTAAGCCAGTAGAGAAGCGTTTTTTCGTCCGTTTTGATGTGCATACAAATCGGGCTTTTGCGAGACCCGCTACAGTGGTGCCTTCGATGGTCAAATAAATGAGTAAATAGAAAAAAAGGAGGGTGCGCGCAGTCGTGTCTCACGCATTGTTACGTTCTTGAATATACAAATATAGAGTACAACAAGTGGTGAGAGTCGTCGCTATCTCGTTCCTTGCGTTATCCGGATCGACCGAGTCACCATAATTCCACTTGTGCTTACTGTGTGTCAGAACGAAATTGTCATCGTCGACATTCTCTGTCAAACAGTCAATAATTGTATATGTATGGTTTGCGTCGATCCTTTTTTTCAAATTATAAGAGGATCGATACAAACCTAATTCAGATTGAGATGCAAGCGACTGTAACGAATATATATAATTATGCACAGTTGCAATGGTGCGTAAATGTGTAACTTTAAAGCCGTGACAATTTCCTGATAACGTAATAATAATAAATAATTAATAATAAATAATTAATAATAAATAAATAAATTAATAATAATAATAATAATAATAATAATAATAATAATAATAATAATAAGGGGAACTTGTTTTGCTGAATTGCTTGGAGGATTGGCGAGGGTGGGGGAGGGGGGGAGGTAGAATTCTTGACGAGTAAATACATGTATGTTAATAATAGTACGGTAAGAGCGTAAGTGTAGTGTCAGCCGGATATTGCCGGTGCTTAACCGAGTAAAAGTGTTATATTGGTGATGTCGAGTCAGTGAAAGCTACCGGGCTGACCCTCGTTGACCCTCCGCTGATAATATATATATATAATAAGAGAGTGTAAAAGTCCGCCTGCTTCTCATCGGTCGCCGTACAGCCAGTGCAAACAAAAATACAGAGTTTCATCTCGCTGTCGGCGTCCAACATATTCCATAAAAAAGTAAGTTATTGTAATAATAAGAGGCGATCGAACAGTCTGACCACGCGAGTGCAGATATACGCGTTTAATCATCTATCATTTCGAGACAAGGAAAATATGTTGGGTTTTTTTTTAGTAGTCTGGTAGAGATTTAATGATGTAGAAATGAGGTAAACAATCGCGTAAATAGAATGGGGAATAACGAAGCAGTTTGTCACTGTGTCGGATCGAGGGCCGCGAGAGGGAGGGATGGAAGAACCGAGCGATAGAATCCATTATCCGCGTAGCTACGTGAAACGACGAAGCACGGACATGAGAACCCGAGTGAGAGAGATGCAAGTAGGAAGCAGGAAGGAAGATTAGGAGGAATAGCGAAAGCAGAGCAGAAGTCTCATCGTCCACCCTTGGGGAGGGTTCCGGGAGCTCGGCGGATGGGGCCATCAGGGCGGGAGAGAGCAATGGAAGGGAAAATAAATTCCCGTGCCGGCACACAGTCGAATATGACGGTTCGATCGATCGCGGAGTTTCCGCCGCCACGTTGTATGTCGCTGTTGGCTGGTTGGCGGAATTGTTGAACATATAGCTGGTGTGAGTGTGTATCTTCTGAGATTCTGGCAACTAGTTTTTTCCATCTCCGATTTTACAGTCATACTAAAAAGTTAAATGATCTATCAACCTTGATATTAAATCTTTGGCAGAGTCAACATTTTACCCTTGTGCAAACTTATCAGTGGAAACAAAAGGTTGACACAGCAGGTGCACGATGAC
Organism: Cylloceria caligata; assembly: GCA_963942595.1. Classification (NCBI taxonomy): domain Eukaryota; kingdom Metazoa; phylum Arthropoda; class Insecta; order Hymenoptera; family Ichneumonidae; genus Cylloceria; species Cylloceria caligata. The sequence continues at coordinate 462,479 of OZ012710.1, forward strand.
GAATATTTCTGGACGGGTCATGTCAGCTGGGGTTTTATTATTCAAGTGCGTCGACAGCCTTCTCACAGGAGTGCGGTTCGTGCGTACATCGACACACGATACACCCACGAGCGTCCCTGCCTTTTGTTGTTTTTTTATTGTTCTACTCGCCGTACTTTCTAACGAGCATCTCCAGAAATGTTCGGAATATTTATATATCTATATACCTAGTGAAACGAAAAAAATATGTAGAAGGGCAGCCTGTATAACGTTAAGTACATTGCGTACGCGTATCGCAAAAACACGACCATTTATCGTGAATCGTCGGCACGAATTTTTATTAATAATAATTATTCGCTTATCCGCTTATCCGCTTATCCGCGTATTTTGCTTATCAAGAGAAAATGGCACATTTCTGAATCTACCATTAATTCTTCGGCAATAAGTCGTTTCGACAGGTACCAAGTGAATTCAGCAGCGACTCCACACACGTCAACTGCACATCTGGTACGATTTGGAATGAACAGTGTGCAGTTGACGTTCGGTTGACGCGTGTGAATCGTTGCTGTGTTCATTTGGAATCTGCATAAATGATTTACTGTCAGTTTCTCTACCAAAAAACATCTTTACCTCAAGACAACTCTGTGGCGCTGATGATGGTAAAAAATGTGAGAGTTGTCTCATGGTAGTGATATAATCTAATAGTCCTGTTTTCTTGGTAGAAAAATTAATGGTAGATTTATAAATGTCACGGAAAAATAGCAGGATATTCAATCGAAAAACTTAAGAAGAAAAATATTTAAATCTTTAAGGATTTTTCGCGAAGACGTTATCTTTTTCCGTCTTTTGATCTTATAGAAAGTTTCATAATTTCCCATTAACCATAAGAATACGTTTGATGTACAAGTTTCACAACTCGACGTATTCGATTCTTACCTATCATCACGATCTGGTACCCGTGCTTGTGTCTGCATGTACCGTTGTAAGAATATGTTATGTTGGCTTCAAGTTCAATTTTTATGCGCTATTGCGTTCGATTATATTCGAGTGCATCGCGTACATAAACGCACGATTAAGGTCCCGCACGAGTGTACGCAAAGATATTCATCTCTAACGTTTTGTTCGAGGTCTAGTTGCGTATTTTACTGTATATCGTATAAATTTGAAATTTGCGCGCTATCTCGTATGTATACCTCACCGGCGATGTTACCATGCCCTAACGCTTTGCTCGATACTTATTATCCGATTGGGCTGGGACGACCCTGCACTCTCATCGAGAACTACGCAATTCACTGCGCTAATAAATTCGATTCATTTCGATCGTCAGTTTTTATCAGGGTCGACGTCTGCTTCATCGAAGAGTCGGTCACCTTTAAAACTTTTTTTGTCCAGCGTCATTGATACTATGATTTAACAATAATTCGTATTCATATGTTTTCTATCTCTGTTATATGTGTTACAGCCGCGAAGTGGTCGGAGGCCACGAGGACGTCCGGAAAACGATTTTCATCATCGATCCACATCGGGCACGCAGTTTCCAATTTCTCGACAGCTTGAAAAAGGTTAATTCTATTTATATATTTATTAATGATCGTGCTACACGTAAAACTATTTTTTCGCGTCTTAAAACCTATTCAACCGATTAAGTATGGCACGGGACATAGCGAATATTCGAGTAGTATATAAATGTGCAGGAATGTGCGTCGCCGACTCGATTTCATTAATGATCCGACAACTCTCCGTCGATTCAGAATTAGATTAGATCCACTCCGACGTGCTTCCGAAGTCCGCTCTTGTCTCTCCCGCGATCAGAAAAGTCGTGCAGAGATCGAGAGTGCCTCAACATCCTGGAACGAGTCAAACGAGACTGAGTGGAGAAGCAGGCTTATTCGCAACGAAAAAAGATGGAGAAAAAAAAAGGGGAAAAAGAGATTGAGGAATCGTATAGGTATGCCGTGAAGCAAAGAGCGCTTCGTATTTCGGCTGACATCCTGTCCTTGCGAAAAGGGAGAGGGACGCAGCCAAACTACGGTAAGCAGAAGTTTAATGAACCGAGAGTATAGACAACTGCAACAAAATAAACGCATACAGGGGAATAATAAGAGGAGAGGAAAGTTGGTCGGTGAAGTAAATAAAAGAAAAAACGAAAAAAAAATAATGTAAAATAAAATGAAAAAAGTAATGGGGTTGGCAGCGTAGCACACGGGATTCAAACACCAGCAACCTACAGTCGAGCGAGGAGAAGCATGAGCGAAAGCAAAGAAGAACGAGCTAAAGAGCACAAGAAAAAGAAAGAAAAATGTAAGAGCGGTGCGCGAGAGAGCCAGCCGGAATAAACGGTTCGAGGAACTAGCGGCAAACCACTCGACTCGCCTTCACCAACAAACAAAAGGATTCAGAGAGAGAGAGAGACGGAAACAGTCTTTGGCTTCGCTGACGCGCTCTTGTATTACCAGTCTCTGTTCGATAAGCACGTAAAAAGAATAGCGAAGAAGACGAGGAAGAGAACAGAATATCGCAGTAAGAAGAGTATAGAAGAAAGCAAAAAAATAAACAAAAGATGGGGTAGTAAGAAGAAAGGCAAGGGATCCATTGCTAAGCGAGAAAAGAATTACGTAGCTCGCGTCGGTCGGAGTGAGTTCCGTGAGTCCCGATTCGTCGTGCATTTTTCCCCTCTAACAGTGTCCCTTAAATTGTTTCCTCCATCTTTCGTGTTTATTGGCGAAACAAAAAACAAAAACACATCCGGTGCCTTTGTCCGCGATGATACTCTCGCTCGGCGCCCGGCAAAAATACTGTAACGTAATTTTTACAGTAAGAACCACTCGCTACTCTATAGACCCGTCAAGCTGCTTTACTCTCTTTTATTTCGCTCTTGCGAGCTGGGCGCCAGGCGCGTTTCAATGCACGCCGGGCGAAAAACAGTGTTGTTCGTGGCGAGTTTCGGCGTAGGCTAACTGCAGTTATTCGAGGTAGAGCGGGTGGTTCATTGAGATGAGGGTCCGTGCAATAATAATCGTTGAAACAACAAGTACGGGGCATACCAACACGCCAACTTGGCAAATTATTTATTTAATTCAAAGTAACAATGAATTGGTCGGCAGTACAATTTGATAACGAATAAAAATGCCCCGCCAAATTACTTCAAGATTTTCACCTTGCCTTTCATTCATTTTTCCGATACTGATTTGCTCGCGCTGGCGGAAATAATACGCTGGACTCGCACTGTCTCACGCCCGCATGCGCAAGATAAAAAATATTTCAAAAATTATTATTATTCTGCGCGACGCGGCCTTTTCCGATTGACTTGCTCACAAATTCCAATTTGACGGAACTATAGATAAGCACGCACGTGAATATACGATACGAAGACGATATCCAAGGTGTGTGGCCCGTGCTGTACACACCCATCCGCACACTTAAACAACTAGGAGACAACGGAGAATCACGTACGCAACGTATGCACCGAAATAACAATTTTTAATAAGCGATACAGTCTATCACGTACAAATACCACGCGTACAACGCACTGCGGGATGACGAAAAAACACTCACGCGGCCAAACATCTAAACTATGACTTTTTCCCAAGAATTCGACTCCAAGGGCGACGCGACGATTGACGCGCAACCGAGGTTGAATGCAATATACATCACCGACATTCAATCGCTATAAAAAATAATTCGGTACCTGAGCAGCGTTAGTTCGTCATGCGGGAACGAATACACACAAGATATGACACGTGGAAGCCAACTAAAATACCAAAAGTGCTCACGACCATTACATCCAATTTCGCGACGAGTATTCCGCAGCGCAAACGGGAAAAAAGTTACCGGCACGATCGAATCTGATTGGCATAATAATTAACCCGCGAGACAATATTCCATTACACTTCGAGACCGGAGGAAGATAACGAAAGGTCTTGATGGGCTGAAGAGCGACACGTCCACTCCTCGCATAATATTCCCTCATAAACTTGCTTCTCTCGTTCTTTACTTTCGACTATACCACTCGACGGTTGCTCGTTGCGTTCTTCTCACTCAACGTCATACGGGAAAAGTCCCCGAGTGACCGTCGTCATTCGCACTCGCGGATTTTGCTCTCCACCCCCAGATACTAAATTTTCGCGATTTGGGGACGGGACTCGGCGCTTCGTTAAGTGAACCGCGAAATTAGTCCCTCCGATAGTTAAGCGTATCGAGGTGCGGAGGTACTTCGCATCCTGTAGTTCTTGGTGAGCGGGACTGCGCAAAATCTTGGTCAGCGTATCCCGAATAATCTCGTTGTATGTAGGCGAATTTCCCCAGGTGCTTATGACTGAAGGCCATGGGTGATGGATTACTTGATCTCCTCAAGATTTATCATGTTGGAGAATCTCATCCACGTGACCCAGAGAAAAGGGCGAGTAGATAGCTCGTTGGGTAGGACATTGGCGGTGTGGTCTTTAGAGTCGATCGGACGACAGCGGCGTACGGATTTAAGCTGATATATTCTCTCTCTCTCTCTCTCTCTCTCTCTCTCTCTCTCTCTCTCTCTCTCTCTCTCTCTCTCCGACAGTTTTACATAAATAAATAAATAATAGATAGAATAAATAATAAATAGTTATTCTATTCTTTTACAAAATTGGGTCCCGCGAAATCCCCTTCGAGTGGAAGAATGCAAAGGACGTAGGGACTATTGTAACGCCCAAATTTACCGAATTACAGTAACATACTAAGTTCGTGTTAAAGGCGATTGAGTCACAGTATCAAGTGTTTGAAGTATCAATAAGGTTGCTCTGCCCCAGTTACGAGCCAATAAAATGATCGATACGAATTTCGAATCATCCCGTAGTACTTGAAATACTTGGTACTTTATCAGTACTATTTGCCCGATTGTGTTCTCGCCGAAAGCTCTTAAATCCTCGAAATTATTTTTTTTCCTCGACTCTTTTATCAACAGAATCATCTTTCACTCGGTACGAGCCTTTCCGACTCGCAATCGTATCTAACTGCCGTGTCTGTTTTCACACTTTAGTCATCCCGACAGCGTTATATATCTCAACTGCATTTCTTCGTTCTTGATGACGTCGACTTTACGAGCAAAATCATTCCACTTCTCGCTTATCAACAGTAGTAAAAATAAAAGTGTAAAATAATTTAAAAAAATACTTTAAAGCTACGAAATGTTCGCTATAAAGATTATAACTTACTCGTCACCTCTTTTATTTGAGTGAGGCCGGATCGCCGTCGTCAGACGCCGGATGGCGAGTCTTTGAAGTACCATAATTCTGTTGCGTGTCTCTTGTTGGTATCATTCCGTTCCATGGTCCCCGGATGCTAACCGCTTCGGATACTCCACTCGAATTGTGTATTCAGCTACTTTCCTTAAATTCTATGTTTAAATCTTGAACGCCTAAAAGTGCGCGAGCGGTAGCTCTTGAATACTAAACTTGTGTCAAACGATACATGGCCGGAAATATTAGCATTCGGTGCGTATAATAGGACATGTAAATATTATTGCATCGGTACTACTTGGGTATATGTATGCGTGAGCGAGGGTCTTCTCAGGTTGCAGTTTACAAACCAATCATAGGCAGAAAGATTTATTCGCAAAAGAATAAATGAGCTATCGATCGGCTAATCGGATAAACCAAGTTTGCGTACCTTTCGTTAACGAACGATATACATATACGTGCATGGATGACTCACAAGGATGTCATACGCGTCGCCACCGTTTTTCTATCTCTCTCTTTGTACTTCAGTCTGGTTCATATAAACGCGAAGGCGTACATCTGATTCCCTCAGGGCTTATCACCGGGCTGGGTAAAGTTCGACGTACTGTAGTGCCGGGGAAAAAAAGGCTTGCTTCGCTACGCTTGTTTGTTGCTTCTGTGCGAGCGAGTTGCAGGGATCGAGTTTTTATGTATTCGTCTCTCAACGCCGCCACCGGCTCGAATACACAAATTGGTCGTTTTCACGTTCTAATGTTCCTGACAGTAGCAGCAGGCGATACGCGGAGACTTACACCGATCGCCCAAAGTTACGGAACACGGATAATTATCGTTCTTAAATTCACTAGCAAGTTTGCGTTCCGAGAAGTCGAGTCTCTCTCTCCTGAGAATCGATCCACACTTCTCACCCTCGAGCTCCTCGCCCCCGGTATCTCCCCTTGCTTTTCTCCAGATTTATTTTTTCTTTTATCGACGCACCCCCTCTTCAATCCTTTTATTTATCTTAACAGTCAGTATATTTTGTTGCTGTTCTTGAACTGGGATTGTGAATTGGAATCGTGACAATTAGTTTTGAATAGTATTTAGCGTCTTGCGTCTTCTTTTCTTTTATATTAGAAGCGCAATACAATACAATAAGAGTAGGGTGACGATCGTAAAATAGCAGCATGCAGGTGTAAAACCAGCACGTTGCACTCATTCGTGTTATACGCCTATATATAATCAGATGTTCGTTGCATATCTATTTCAGGTTTGTAATTTGAAAAATATGTCCTGTACGTCCCATGAATATGTATTCTGCATCCATGCATGTATATATTGTAAAGTGGTGGAATACTCGATATATGACGATGATTCGAATTAAGTATGGTAAGCGGCCTGGCGTAGTTCAGTGGTTAAGCGCAGTCGACCGGCATTTGGAAGGTACCGGGTTCGAATCCTGGCTCTGGGCCACTGTTCATTTCTTTCAGATTGTTCCTCGTATATTCTACTTTTTCCGGGTTATAACATATGCATGAATGTCTAGAACCCATCGTATACCTAAATCATTCGTGTGTCATCGTGTGTTGCTGACATAATCGTGTGATATTAATACACGTATACGCACGTATACGAGGTCTTAATCGAAGCGGAAAGATTCGCGTATGATTGGAAGCCCAATTGGCATATTTGGTGATGATTAATTAACGCACGAGACATAATGTGTATCGTACACGTTGATCGCGTATAACATTGACGGCTGTGGGATTGGCCGACAAATAGATATAGGCGTATTGATCCACGTTCCGCGTATATCCATTTTTTGGCCAACTTAGCCTTCGATGCTAGTTACAATAAACGGGTACAATTTTTCATATCTCGTGTACTAATAAATGATCACCAAATGTTCCAATGGGGCTACCAATTATTAGGAAACTTTACTGCTTCGATTAAGAGCTGGTAGAGCTAAATCGATTGAGAATCGTCAGATTTACAAACCAGAACGACCAATCCCAACCTTCGATGCCACGCGTACTGTACAATTACGTTTTTTTTTTAAATTTCATGCGCTAATCAATGACCATCGAATATTTTTGTTACGCTACCAATCATGAGCTAACTTTACTGCTTCGATGAAGACTTGGTCCGGCGATATCGATTCAGAATTATTCATTTTATCAACCAGAAAGTGTGACGGTACTACTCTTCGACCGATCCTATACCTTTAGATGCACGTTGTATCGAACAGGGACGTTGTTATATATCGGATTTAACAATCAAACACCATCAAACATTCTAATTATACTATATGTAATTAGCAAATCTTTACGCTTCGAATAAGACCTCGGAGAGGAAAATCAATGAAGCAATATCTGATTCATCGACTATAAACGTGGATTCATCGGCTCGCCCCAAAATCGAATTTTGTCAAAAAAATTAGTGTGCTACTGCAAAAATATGGTAAAAATGCCATCCATGTTTACCGTTTGTCACCATAATTTAAACATCGTAACGTATAGACATGTCAGCGCAGCGCGAAGCGCGACCTCCACCACCCAAGTTCCTAAAAAAATGACACGGTGGAACGTATACATATGGTATATGCGCGCACGAGGGTTCCACGCTGCTCGGGCGTTACGCACCTTACCGATCGGTCATTGAACCTCCCCTGGCTCTGACATTGAACCACCTGCAAAGATGTTTTGAATTAAAAATCTTTTGACGTTTGTATACCCTGTATATAAAATCTTTTGACGTTTGTATACCCTGTATATAAAATCTTTTGACACCGGTGCACCGGTACCACCAATTCCTCAAGACTATCTATGATGGGCCCGTCTCTTTCCTATCTATCTTGTGCTCCCGCATTCGAATCGATTTAATGTACCGCTGCTACTTCTTCGATACCATTGCCATCCGACGTCTGTCATTACTCAGATTCGTGAATCGTCATTTCTGCTGAAACGACGATGACATTGCAGAAGACTAGCGAGAACGGGAAACGGAGTGTAAAGCAAATAAGACGAAGCAACCAGCTGCCAGATTCAACCTGTCTCAGCACCCTCCTCCTTTCTTTCTTTGCTCCTTAGGATAACCCCCCCCCCCCCCCCAACGTATCACCTGCGTCCTTCTGGTATTCCGTTTCTCTGTATTCACTCGGTTTCAATGCGGGTCGTGTGTAAGAAAGAGAAGAGGTTGTAAACTAAAAAAGAGGCAACTTTATGAGTCTCTTGATGCAATATCTAGCTATATCAAATTGAACGCTGTAACCACGTAATCAGAGTTGATATCAAAATGTTGTTTGCAATTCCATAATTGTTGTTAATGATCCAATTGACGATAAGAGTGAGCGGGTGGTCGGGACCGATTTGTGTATCGCAGAAAAAAGATCAAATTTAAGTATTGAACAATGAGACATGTGTAAATGTTAAAACATTGTGACCGAATGATATGTATACGTACAGTATTAACTGATCAATGAGCTAAGCGCCTGCGATAACGATTCGCCGACGCGGCAGCACAATAGACTATGCTACGCTCTTGTGGGAACTACCTATAATGTTATCGTGGGACACCCGTCATTCGTGTTGCGTTGTACAACTCATCAATGGAACCATTGACAAATCCTCGTCAAATACATGGCAACTCCGGACATTGACTCGTCGGATATCATTACGGCCCCGTCTCCTCTTCGTCACAAAGTATTTCACACAGTTGAAAGAAAGCATGATAAGACATTTATTTAAAACCTAGCTGCCAGGTTGTTCTGTCCGAAGACTTTTCAACGATTCGATTGTTGTAAAGCGTCCCCTTGTATGAATTTAGTGTGCCAACGATAACTCAACGGAAAAGCAAGCGCTAATATTATAAGTTTAGCATTATATTCTCCAGCATGTTGACGCATGTTGACGCATATCGACGCGACGCGTTGTACATTGTTTTTACGTATACTATAATACAATGGATATATTAAATTAGAAATCGGAACCTGATAAACGAGGGCGCGCCAGTGTGTAGGTGTGTATGTGCGCGCGCGTGTATGCGTAATAGAGGGAGAGAGATTGACTGAACATAATGGGAACTTGGAATGTTCAAAGACCTCCGTCGGGCATAACGACGTAATTCGAGGTTAGCGATAACGATCGACCTTACGCAATGTAGCGGCCGAGTAGGCAGAGGCAACTCAGTGTTCAGCAATCGGGATAATTGCATTCCCCGAAGAGAGCACGAGCAACAGGATAATATCCCTTACCTGTGAAATTGAAAAAGAAAATCCTCAAGTATTATTCATATAGGTTAACTGCGTACCGCTGGTGTACTGACACTTAGCAAAGAACGAATAGTAAAAGGCTTACCTACGGTCAGAGTCTGGTTCGAAAGGACTGCTATAAATATATCTTGTTGCGGTACATGTCCTATAACCCGGGAAAGTGGAACATAGGAGGAACAATTTTTTTAATTGCGCGGCATCTGGGCCGAGATTCGAACCCGGGACCTTCCGATTGCCGATTGACTGCTCTGGCCACTCTGTTACATTAGGCCGCGTACTACGCTTAATTCGAATTCTCCTTGTATATTGAATATTCCACCATGTTACAATCCCTGTATGAATATACCCGTGACCTTGTTCGACTTTCAATCAATGTGGAAGCGAGCCCGGTAAGAAAAAAGAATGAAAATTTTTCGCCACATTACCACCGTCCCGACATTCCCCAAATGTTTTGACAGTGAGCGAATTATTTATCTCTAATACAGATAAATGCGTTCTGAAAATTCTTTATTAATTAGACATCGGACTAGTCTAAAAGGTTGGATGGAGCAAGTGGTGATCTCCCTGCGATCGAGGGCGTGCTCGAATCAAAGCCCCCGGTTTCGCCGAAAACGTATTCGCGAGGTACGAGGTTCCTCTGTAAGCAAGGAAGCGACTAACTAACCAGTCAGACATGCCAGCACGCAAGCGAACCAACCGGTTCTCCTGATACTCTCTTCTATTGGCTTCAAGCTGAAAAGAAGGCACACTACCAGACCGGTTCCCATCTGGTTTAGCGGATGAGCAAAGGGGACAAGAGAAAAGGGAGAGGCGAACGAGAGGTTTAGTACGAGTTGGAGGGTCGTATACCTGACTAGCGAAAAGTATACGGGATCCAGTACCTGCTGTAACTCAATGCCAGATATATACTATGTGCTACTAATATACATGTAGCTTATACATAGGTACGTGACTCTGAGTGTCGTGTACCTTCTTTCAAGTTCTTAAACCCACGAGATACCTGGAATCCTGACGAGGCCCCACGCGAGTTCGACCAGTCTCTCGAATATCGTCTTTAATCTTTTTCTTTTTTTTTAGTATTTTCGTTTGTTTCTAACTGAGTTTCATTATTGCGCGTGACTATGATAAATCCGATTAAAATAATGCGAGCTACGGAAATCAACACAGGATGTGTTATACAAGTTGTCACTACGAGGAAAATAATAGGAAAATAAGAATGCTAAGTAATACTGCACGATGCTTCGTTATTAATTCCCACCTTCGACAAAACCAACTCTATGAGGACGTATGTTGATTAATTTCGACATCTGCGTGGCATTGTAAAAATTTGGAAAATAATACAATGACAGCTCGTTTCGGCAGATTTATTGGAAGTAGAACCCTCATTCCTATCCAGATTGAATGAATAATACTTTCTGAACGTTAGTTGGATTTCGTTAAAAATCTTAGTTCCACTGATCAAAGATTGCACGATTATTTAGAGCGATAACGTAAGTTTTTCGAAATATTCAAAATTTTACAAAACTAGGATTTCTTTATAGATTCGGCTCAGATTAAATTCCAAATGTCCTTGAACATTACCCTATTTGTAGAGAACTATTGACTTGGGTAGCTAAAAATTTGGGACAACTAACTTAACTATCGATATGTGCTCTTGTCATTTTCTTTGCCGATTTTCCCCAATACCTCCAGCAACCAAGCCACACGGCAGTAGCGACCGCATTCTGGAGCTTCTACGATGTACTCTCACCTATTTCTCCGGCGAGACTCGTTTGACGAAAGTTTTCTCATGTATGTGACGTAACGAGGGAAACCCTTTGCCCCACTCACGGGCAACGCGTATTCAGTCGAGACACCGAGATGGAAGGATTTCCAATCTGCGCGTCAATTTTCTTCCGAGTGGGAATAATTAATTGTCCGTTCGTTCCTTCAAATAATAGAATGTGTACAGTGTTTACCCACTGTGACATCGGATCGTGCGCTGGCCGCAGCCCGTACTCCGTTTCGACGCGCGCTAATCCTCCATGAGCCCGCCACTCGGGTACGTTCGTTCCCAAAGTTGCTGGTGCACACGGGGGCGCGAATACGAGTTAATAATGCGATTGCCTGAGTTAACTCTCGTCGACTAGCAGCGCTAGCAGGACGAGCAACGTTAGCACAGTTTAGAATTAGTTTTAAAGCTCTTGTCTCGGTTGCTTCGGCTGCTCTCTCGACTCTATGCGCTTACCGATTTCTACCTATCTCTTGGTTAAATATCGCGAGTAGATTCCGCCTAGCCCTATGTTTCTCGTCGATGGATATAGTACATAATTACATACGTATATCCATATTATCCACTCTGTGTAAGTGTTCGTACGTATTTAGATCATAACGCGATGGAACTTGTTCTGCTTGAGAGATTTTTCTATGGCGGCTGTCCACATGTATTATTATCATTATTTCTTCTGTATACGGCTCGAGCCCATAAAAGTTTCTGATACATGACCTCTCTCTGTTTCGCACTGCCGCTCCTTCAGAACTCCCGAGATTCGATTATTTCTTGAAAGGGAAGAAAAACATATTACATTTCTGCTCATAAGTTATCAATCTACCGTGTACTCGGCAATAAGCTCCGATTGTAATATTGGCAGTATGAGTATAGTACGTACTGATATCTGTAACTGACCGTAAAATTTTTTGGGACTTTGAATTTTTTTTTTCTCTTATCCCCGTTGAAATATCGTGCCACGAACTGCCTGCTCCACGTTTTTTCCTTCATTCGGGAAACTTATGCCGTCGTCTTTTTTCTGTTTGCGCTGAAAAAGGTTTTCGGCTGCTGATACGACGCAAAATATAAAGAGGCAATAAAGCAGCACATATCTGCGGCATATCAAGTTGATGATAACAACTTTATTATGGGCCAGCGAAGTTACATTAACAAATCGCGATACAAATCTTGCTCACATTCGCGCTTGTACTCTTTCAAAGTAACGCCTTGTACATTTCCGTTACTATATTATGTTTAATCGGAAAATTGATACGTGAATTAGAATTGAAAATGTTATGAACAATCATTAATTTTCTCGGTCTGTTATACGTAAAAGACTAAGCATCCATCGCTGCATTTTACAATAATTCACCGATACTGCAACGTGATAAAATATTTGTCAATTATGAAACCACGCCGGAAGTGATTGGAGTAAACATAGTGTCGCACGATACGCTCTGCGCACTTCAACTGTTTATCTACCTTTTTTTATCTGGTAGTTGATGGCTAGGCGCATCCAAGTTTTCGATCGAGTTTTTGCTATTCACGAAGTCATACGACCGATAATTTGCTGCCTATCGTAGCGAAACTTGATAGCAAGAACGCGACGGTGATTAAAGCTGTGTCAGTAGCAAAATATATGATTCATGCGGATCAGCATTATGCTGTTAGATTTATTAACGTATGCATAAACGAACATGCCGAGGCGTGTAATTAAAACTCTTGGCACTACTGTCATGTCGTTCACGCGCCTGCCCGCACGTGACTCACGTTTGGCGAACCTTAATATCCTCGGAAAAGTTTCCATTGTTTGTCAAATAGCCGTCTAGTCTTAGTTTTTCTAGCAATTTCTAAATCCAATATCTAAATCAATAATCCGTTTTTTTCAACAGTTTCATAACGGTATAAGATGGAGAGACAGAGAGAGAGACAGAGAGAGAGAGAGAGAGAGAGAGAGAGAGAGAGAGAGTACTACAGATGATTTTCGAATCTTTTAAATGCTGTCACCCATCAAATTTCGTCGGATTACATTTAGTTTCCCGTGGATATATTAGTTTGATGGTAGCTCGATGTTTTGGAGTAGTCACAATTTTCTGTAGCAAAGTTTCAATGCCACGCCCCAGCCCTTCTAAACGAGAAATAGCATTGGATTGAGCAGAGATGAGGGAAGCAGCATCGAAGAAGACAGAGGCTCGACGCTCGGGGGTCAATGCGGTACCAGTCGACTCTAGTCGGTTAAACCGGTTCCACTGGTTCTCGTTTTAGTCTCGCCTCCTCCCTCTTCTTTCACCTCGAGCGCGAGCGTGCGTTACGTGCTTATTTTTTACTCCTCTTCTTTGTCGTCTACTTCACCGATACCGACGCCGATACGGCTCTCCGACACGTCCAGTGTGCCACTTGAGTGGGACGCTGCGGAGACGGATATTACAGCGTAGGTGCAATCGGGAGCTACTTCATCGGGTCAGAGGAGCAAAGTCGGGAAGGAGGCAAAACCATAGGACGAGAGGAAACTTTACCTTTTTCAATCTTGTCATCTCTTACTTTCTCATTGTTTGACCAACCTTATCACTGTCACGGTCGTTCCAAGGTCTATTAAGTTAGCACCCCCGCCATATACAAAATAATTTTTAAATATCTAGAAATTGTAGGCTTTTTGTAGGCTTTGAATCCCACTAAAATACATTTTTGGGCTCAATCTTGTTCGGAGAAAATCGATACAAAATGTGGGGGTGCCAGCTTGCCGGCAAGTCAACGCCAAATTTGAAAAAAATGTACAAAAATACATAAAATATTTTTTATAGTCCCATATTTATATCCTATTTATGACCTCTTCAAATATGTCACCCGCATTTAAATTTAGATTTTGTCCGAACAGGATTCAGCCCAAAAATCAATTTTAGTGGGATTCAAGAGCCGATAAAAAGCCTATAATTTCTAGATATCTAGACTTGCCGTTTCAATATCGTGTTCCACTTGATTATCAATGTTTCTCCGTTACGATATACAAAAACTTGTGTCCACGTGTTTCAAGAAATACTTGTGTGTTCTCATATATCTGTTCTCTCTCTTTCTCCGACGACTTCCAAAATTTCGACTGTACACATAGAATTCAAGATGCCTTGCTCGAAAACCAATTGAATGCAGACCAACTTGATAAAATCGGTCTAAGGGCAGGACATCGCGGCCTGTGTCAAATCAGATTTTATTCAAAGTTCGGATGTATAATCTCCATTTTCGTTAAAACATTGGCATTGTGTACGTTATATATATGTACAAGATACGACACGCGAAAGGGTGCGAATATAGATACGACGGAATGTAAATTGGATACCCGTCGTCGCTAGATTAACTTTTGTTTATAGGATCTTTATTTCATTATTCCTATTATTGTAACTTTACTACCAGCGTTATGCGGTATCTGATGTATTTATAACATTTTGCTTATATCATTTTGTATCTTGTAGTATTCGGATCATTATCCATTGACTCATTGACACATTGAAATGCATCCAACTACTCTTTTTCACCATTATTTGTCTCTGATATCTCTATTTTTTAGTCCTTCATCACGGCAATTTTGAAAAAAAAAAAAAAAAAGTAAACCAAACTTTATACATTCCGATAACGTAGAACGACGTTTAAGAGTCAGTGAAACATGGCTGCGGCCCGTTGATGTTGTAGATGGTGTCTCCGTGATTGCTAAAGCAGGAAGGGGACAACTTATATGGAACTTTGTTACTTTTCGAACGGCACAGACGCGGCCAACGGATACCAACTTTCCCCGGTAACCGTACTCTTTTCTCACAAATTCTAACAACTTTTTTCAAAAAAGAGAAACCAGTATCAATGATCAAATTTCTAAGAGGCAACGAAAGAGAGAACAAAGGTGATATACATGTTAACTCTAGATGGATTCATATAGATTGATATAAAAAAAAGAAACCAAGAGATTTATGCTAGCAAGACGGTGTGAGGCTTCTTGAATAACATAGTCAATAACTAACAATAATCCAAAGCAAATACAGGATGACACAATTCTAGAAAACTCGCTACTTCGACCGTTCCCTCATTAAACTAGTCCGCAGCTACTTCTTTTAACCATATACAGGGTGTGCCATCTTTTATGTCGGTATGTAAACATTGAATAACTTTAAAAAAAAACAACCGATTTCCATATATGAGGTATTTTTATTTAATTTGGTCCTTTACAATTTATTTGGACTAGTTTTTGAATACCACATCAATCAAGTGGCCGCCTTTATTGGCCAAAGGAAAATGTGCCCTTTTTCCTGCGTTTTCCATCACTTTTTCGAGCATCTCGGGCGGTATAGCGATGATTTCGGCACGAATGTTTGCCTTGAGCTCGTCAATGGTTTGAGGCTTGCTGGCGTACACTTTGTTTTTCAAATAACCCCACAAAAACAAGTCCGGAGGGGTCAAATCTGGAGATCTGGGTGGCCAGTCAATGTCGCCATTTTTTGACATCACACGTCCAGGGAATTTTCGTTGCAGAAACTGCATTGTTTGATTTGCAGTGTGGCATGGCGCACCGTCTTGTTGAAACCAGTAACCGTCCAGACCTTTTTCACACATTTGTGGGCAGACATAATGAGCCAACATCCACCGATATCGATTCCCATCGAATGTTTCGCCTTCTCTGAAGAAAAATGGCCCAATGATGGTTTTGGCGCAAACGCCGGCCCAAACAGTCACTTTTTGGTCATGCAATGGTGTTTCATGGATCTCGTGTGGATTCTCCGTTCCCCAAATGCGCCAATTTTGCTTGTTAACGGCGCCTGAGAATGTGAAATGGGCCTCGTCGGTCATCAAAATTTGCTTCCAAAAATCAGATTCAGTGTCATCCATTGAGCGACTGTTTGGCCGTATTCCAAGCGACGTGGACGGTCTGTAGGCAATATTCTTTGAGTCAATTGCACTTTATATGGAAACAAATGCAAATCATCCTTCAAAATGCGCCGCAAAGTGGTTCCACTGACGCCAAAATGCTGAGCACGGTGACGAAACGACACATGTGGGTTCTCGGCAAAACTCTCTCTTACCGCTTCAACCAGTTCATTGGAACGTCTTGGGCGTTGATGAACGGCACATGGACGATCTCCCACTGCCCCGTGCTCAACAAAATTCGACACCAAACGACGAATAGTGTTGTCAGACGGTGCTTGCTGGCCACGATATTTTCGACGATATGCACGTTGGGTTAACACAACTGAACGACTATTTTCAATGTACAGCGTCACTATTTTGGCGCGTTGTTTCGGTGTGAAGCGATTCATGGTTAAAATTGTATTGAATTGACGTTTCAAAAACATGTCTACTCAAGTCAATCGGTTGATAAATGTCAAAGTTATTCAATGTTTACATACCGACATAAAAGATGGCGCACCCTGTATATAGTACCACTCAACACGAATAATAGTGGTTGTCTCCGCTGGAAATCCAACTGCCCGCGCCGAGAATCTCTCCTGGGCTCCATCCCGGACTCTTTACGAACATCCCAGCGGGATTTAAAGCGTCCATCTCGGACGCCCGGAAACCCATCCCGGTTCCGATCCTGGACGCTCGAGACTTCTTCCGGGTTACGACTCCTATATTGGAAACTCTGTGTGACGACGCGATAACGGGAATCTCGGCCAATAGCTTCCGTACTTACGATGCTTTTTTTTACGATTTATTTTTGTCAAAATACGAGCACCCAGATAATTACACACTTAAAACGCGGATGACGCGTGCAACCAACTGTCCTCGTCACCGCCCACGGCAACGTCACTCCGTTATTGACTTATTTTTCTTAGTCACTTCTTTTTCTTTGCGTGAATGTATTTACTTTCCGGCCGTAACTTTCCTTCTTTTGAACGCCCTAATGGAACTAATCTTTAATTTTGGTTAGTAACAATCTGGCCAATCTGATTGATGAGTAAGTTTTATACAAAGTTGCTGCTTACCGGTCGGCCTGGTACGAATTACATATGCTGCCAACGCTGGTAAAGCGTTTCCTTCATACATAATATTGTGTCTGTGGCCATCCGATCCGATATATAGGATGACAATAGGAGGACTGGGATCAAGTCCGGGATTGACTCGTGGGACATCAGGATGGAATCCGGGATCACGTCCAGGACAGATTTTTATCTGCGCGGGTGACTCACATAAAAAATAAGAGAAAGTTAATACGACGACAGTTACGATTGACAGCCGTTTTTTTAAATTTATTCTTGAGTATTGATTGCTCGGTTATTATTAGAGAGTTTGTCAAGGAAAAATCGCATGAAATTATTAATTGTCGTATGATCCAACGAGGGCTGCTAATTATAATTAAGTTGCATCGTCGACTTGCCCGCGACTTGGTGCCCAATGAAAAAACATCGCAGTATTTGCGACTAGATTGCCTGCGTGCTCACCCAGTATATTATATCTTTCTCAAGATCGATAAGCGGACAACAGCGCTTGCCTGGTCGGGAGACTCCCTCGATTCACCTTGTAGAGAACAGAAATAGGTAGTACAAATTCTGTTACATCCGATGACTCACTCCTTTCTCCCGGTTCTCCCGCCACTTAGCCCGACACACAATCTCGAAGCACTGTAAAGGAGATTCCAGTTTGTGTGGACCCTCAAACGATTCAACTCTAGTCGAGTCGAGGGGTTACGAAACTAGCTTGTGCGCATATCGACGGTACGAGGTGGTTGCACAAGATGTCATTATTACCTGAAGCGGGAGAGTGCAGTCGTCCTTTTAATTTTATCAAATTTTCCCGCATAATATATATCTCTCTCTGATATCTGTACAGCTCTAACCACGCGTTTTTCACAGTCGACATCTCATACGGCTAATATAGATGCGAGTGCGCGCTGCAATGAAAGAGGCAGAATCCATCCGTAGAATTACGCAGGATTCGATTATCGATTTCCGCTATCCTATTACTCTCCGGGGCATTGTATTTCACATAAACCATCCTTTTTATGTGCTACGGATGTAATTCCGTTTATATTTTTCTGCACCACTATCCGTTTATATATGGGGTGTTTTACGGAAAATCGACCTAGTTGCATCCATCGTGTTCTGGAGTTTGATGAAAATTTTTTTTTAGTGCTGCTACAACTCTAGCAGGTATACAGCTTTTTTGGCAGCGCTTACTTGAGAGCGGATTTTTTCAGAAAAAAAGTTTTAAATGTTGACCACTTTTTCAAATAAGAAAATTCACAAAAATCCTGTTACGGATATCAAAATTGGTAAGCCATATCTCAGTGTAGACCGCGGTTCGCATCTGCTTTTTTTCGGATTTTTCTTTCTTTCGATAATTAATTTAAAAAATATAACAGGAAGTCAGCCCACTTTGGAATATAGTGCAGAATTTTGTTATCTAACAGGGGAGTTTTATATATCTTCGTTATAAAAGAATCTTGGCGCCACCGCCACCGTGTCAATAATCGAAATAAAACACCCAGGCCCGGTTATTCCAAGCCCCTGTTCAAGCCTCTTCCCTGTTCGAGGCCTAGTGACAGAAGGCTCAAATACAGGGACAGGGAAGGTTTAAAGAGAACGTGTAGAACCTGATCCGTAAGATACCTTAATTTATACATACATGTAAATATATATATTTATGGAAAAAGGTATTTAAAGACGTAGTCTGCTTGAAGTAAAATCAACTAGTCCAACACTTTGGCTTCTTACGTTCGCCTTGTACGCGGCTAAAAGTTGAGAGAATTATCCAACTAGTGGCACTTGTCGAGGTTCTGTTTTGATTTTGAATTTCTATTACTTCTTCCTTCAATTTTCATCGCTCTATATTTTTATGCATACGCGGCAGTAGGTAGTTGTAGAGGGGCAGTGCAGCGTGCGCACTATTAGCAGCGGTAAAAGTCCTTGAAAATAAGAAATATCGAGACATACGCGAGTCGATATTTTTCGGGTCTATTTGCCTTCCGTGAAGCCCAAATCCTTTGTGCAGTCGAACGCCAAGACCGGTTTCACCCTCGGTTCAACCTACAGGCACCCTACTTGGAAGGTCAACCGTTATTTGCGACCATTCGTCAATCCGCCGAAACCTACATCCGTTGATCCTTACAAGTAGTCATTCCGCGGCTAAGCGGTCACCGCATGCCGAGGGCTGCTCACAAGCAAAGCAACTTGACCTCGGTAAACGACGGAGCCGTATACCGACACTGCAATCACCCCTATTGGTATAAATCTCAAATGAAAAAAAAATTCTCATAATCGCAGGTTGAAAATAGCCACTTGCGAAATCAAATTTTTACATCCCATGTGTATGAAAATTAGTACTCAGGAACTTTGGACATCTTTATTTCAAAATCTAAAAGTAAACGTTTTAATTTCTATAACGTATTTTTACTTCATATACCAGGTCTATAAATATGAAACCGGAATTTGCCCATAGATGGCCCTAGCTGTCAATGTAGTTACCGTCAAACCGCGTCATGGCGCCATTTCCTTGTTGACATCTCTGACAAAGATTTTCAACTCACAACATTACAAGTTTCATACAACAGCATAGTTTGTAATAGCGTTGAACATGTTGAATTTTGTGCCTGGAAACTACGATTTGCTGAGAGCATTGATTTTCTGTTACCATTTGAAGAAAACTGGTGCAGAATCGCATCGAATGCTTGTCGAAGCTTACGGTGAGCATGCTCTTGGTAAATCACAGTGCTTTGAGTGGTTTTTTCAAATTCAAAAGTGGCGATTTTGACGTGAGAAACGAAGAACGTGGAAGACCACCGAAAAAGTTTGAAGACAGCGAATTGCAAGCATTGTTGGATGAGGATGACGCTCAAACGCAACAACAACTCGCGGATCAATTAAATGTGACACAAGAAGCCGTCTCCATACGTTTGAAAGCCATGGGAAAGATCCAGAAGATGGGAAAATGGGTTCCACATGAACTGAATGAAAGACTGCAGGAAAACCGAAAAACCACTTGCGAAATGCTGCTCGCCAGGTACAAAAGAAAGTCATTTCTCCATCGAATTGTGACTGGCGATGAAAAGTGGATATATTTTGAGAATCCTAAGCGTAAAAGATGATGGGTAACTCGAGGCGAACCATCGACATCGACTGCAAGGCCAAATCGCTATGGACGGACGACAATGCTCTGTGTTTGGTGGGATCAGAAGGGTGTGATCTATTATGAGCTGCTAAAACCTGGCGAAACCGTTAATACTGAACGCTACCGAGAACAAATGATCGATTTGAATCAAGCTTTGCGTGAAAAACGACCAGAATATCAAAAAAGGCAACACAAAGTGATTTTGCTTCATGATAATGCACCATCACACACAGCAAAACTGGTCAAGGAAACGATTGAGGCGTTTAGTTGGGAAATACTTTCGCATGCGGCTTACTCACCAGACTTGGCTCCGTCCGATTACTACTTATTTGCATCGATGGGACACGCACTTGCTGAGCAGCGCTTTACTTCTTACGAAAATGTACGAAAATTGCTCGATGACTGGTTTGCCTCAAAAGAGCAACAGTTTTTTTGGCGTGGCATCCACAAATTGTCAGACAGGTGGGAAAATGTATAGCTAACGATGGGCAATACTTCGAATAAAATATTTTTTATCATTTTCATACAATAAACGTGTATTTTCTATACAAAAATTCCGGTTTCATATTTATAGACCTGGTACCCGGTGGGACTACAAAAATCCCCTGGTACTAATTTGCATGTGGATCGTATACAGTTTTTTTTTATTTGACGAGGCACTGTTTAATTTTCTATTTTTTAATAAAAGAAAATGCTCACTTCAGATTAGGCAATCGGCCTCTTCAAAAAGTTTCGGGTACTTATTTACATGCAGTTAGTGCAAAGCCTTGATTTGGTAAATTTTTTACTGCTTAAGATTCTCAATCGACTACACCAAACATTTCTGAGGATTAGTTTTTATGCTAGTTAGAAATAAGTCACATTAAAGCGGCCACTCTGAATTGATGAAATATCTAGAAATTTTCGACGAATGAAATTTAAATTAAAACCCACTATCCCCCATCCTGCCCCTCGAGAGTTCATCTATTACCCCAATGATCGTTGTCCTCGACGCAGTCATTCTGTTATCGAAGTAAAAGACATCGGTATCGTCGGTTTAGCCTAAGTAGTCAGCGTACTTGTCATTAGGTAGATAGGAAGTTACGTAGGTTGATGGCAACTTCTTGGATAGTGTTACAAAAAATTCGTATACAATTTTTAGTATTGCAGTATAATGATCTGTTGTGAAAGTACTTCTTGAACTGAATAATTAATTGTCATTTTGATTCCACTGAATATTATAGGCGTTTTGCAAGCGCGTTCGTGATCGAGCCAACGGAGGGTGTGGAGGTTCTGAGGACGATATACGATGGGTGCATCAAGGTCTCCGTTCACTCCGAATGTGCACTTTCTTCGAATTTGGGAGTCTGGTAGAATTAAATTTGTATTTGGTTTCGTAATGCGAGATATTCATCATTCACCCAGACAGACGGGGCTGTCAGCAAGAAAAATTCAAGTATCTGACCGATACTATTATCGCCGGGATTTCAGGTTCAACGGAGGGTCAGAAATGTCACCTTGGGCAGGACAGAGCGTTAAATTTATAAAAGTATGATATGACAGCGGCGCGATCCATAAAAATGTGGGCATAAATAAAAGAGACAAAAGCAGTAGGATAGAAGTTGAAAGACGCTTTCAAACCTGTAAACCAACTTTTCAGTCCGCCACTACATTCGACTTGCAGCACGTAAATTTATCGAATAAGTAAGTATATGTACTCTATACGTGCTCGGAATCTGAATAGCTAACTATGCATACAAGATTATGTAAGTAGAGCCGCGCAAGCTATTGCTAATGCTGCTACACGTAGCAAGTTAACAAGATTTGGTAAGGTTAAACAATTTCTAGCCTTTCCCGCCGTTTCATCGTCATCTTTCCCCTATATGTATATATTAACAAATATACGACTGAGTAAATGCCCCACCTATTTAAAATTGGCATTGATAACTTTAATGGAACGTATTGTCGAGCCTGCTGCAGTCTCCCAAATGCTCGTAGATCTCTAGGATTATGGCGTGATCCTGGTAACGAAGGAATTCTCTCTCTCTCTCAGTCTTTCCCGTTAATGTAAATTTAAGTGTTCATCAGAGGTCAGTTTTAGGACCTTTGTTAGTCCTATTATAATATATAAATGACATTATAGAGGCTATTAATGATAGATGTGCAATAAGTTTGTTCGCGGATGTTGCGTTGATTTATACAACAGGCTATTCAAGTATAGAAATTAATGATAATCTCAATGAGCAAATGGTGAAAGGGGAAGAATGGTTAAAGATAAATAGATTGTATGTTAATGTTGATAAGACTAAGATTATGTTAATAAGAGTTTGAAAGAAAACAACAGAGGACAATTTGAAAAATAAACTGCAGAATAAGGTACTAGAGATTATAAGTGAAATTAAATATCTAGGAGTAATAATTGATAAAAATTAAAAAATTTCTAAACATGTAGAATACATTAGTAAAAAGGTAGGAGCGAAATTAGGTGTTATGCGGAGAATTGGGATGGACTTATCAGCAAACACGAGGTGCATTGCATTTAGCAATAGTAATTCCATTGTTCGAATATTGCTCATTTATACTAGTGGGTATAAGTAAAACAAATTTGGAGCATCTACAAAAAATGCAAAACCAAAGGATGAGAATAATATTAAGATGCAATAGAAGAGTAAGAATCAGTGATATGTTAGAAGCAGTACATTTTGTCGATAAAAGAAAGGCTCGAGTAGAATTAGTGCAATATGGAGAAGGTGTAAGTACACGGCAAAAAGGAAATATTTATATCAACAGATGTAGAACTACGGAGTAACAGAAAATGTTATGGTATGAAGGACCGAAAATGTACAATGCGTTACCAAACGAAATAAAAAGAGAAGACAGATAGCCAAATTTCAGAAGAATGTTAGCGAAACATATTCAGATAACAGAGAGGGGATGAAATATATAATATATGTATAATAGAGTTGCGTTTAGTAGAATACTTTCAGAATCATTAAGTCCATATATTTATTATTGTAATATATAAGCAAACTTATTATGTAGCTATTGAAGCTAATAAACGACTATCATCATCATCTCTCTCTCTCTCTCTCTCTCTCTCTCTCTCTCTCTCTCTCTCTCTCTCTCTCTCTCTCTCTCTCTCTCTCTCTCTCTCTCTCTCTCTCTCTCTCTCTCTCTCTCTCTCTCTCTCTTTATGAAAAATATCAAACGGCGGTATTGTTTCGCGACGACACGCATGATCTTGGTTCGAGATTCGGCCAACACATGCTCACATATTATGTTGTAAACTTGCCGTTGTTTCAAAAAATGCCAATTATTCTCTCAGCCAATCTCTGACTGACGGTTGGTTAATGTTTAGCAGTAATTCAAGGCCGAACGTCAGCTTAGCGATTGGATCTGTTCTGTTTTAAGATTTCTTCTATGCTCGTGCCATTTCAGGATGTCGAGACGCATTGACCAACGCGTTTGGTCAGAGCTTAGATGATTGTCTAAGATCGGCATGCGATTGGGTTGGTTCTTCGTGTACCTCTTGTACATTTACCGAATGGTATTGAGAGTATTACGTTGACATTTCTCTTGATTGCAATTCTCCCGATTATTATTTTAAGAAGAAAGGGGGGACTGGTAAAGTGGTAATTTTAAACTTCGTCCCTGCGATATTTTGGAAAATTTAATTCACGGTAAAAAGCCAATTGAAAATAAAATTTGATAACTTAATACAATAAACCGAATAATTGACATGAAGACATAACGATAAACCGTTGAAGAAGCTCCTGGCTCTTTATAAGACCTTCGCTACTGAAATTCCCCAACTCTGGGCGTGCTGACATTCAACATAAGCATAACCTCGTAAAGCAGTTGATGCAATCGCTCTGTTGTTATGGCGGAGGTCCTGGTTACTCCATGACGTATTTCAACCAGGTTTGATGATGGAGTATGTGACGCTGCAATTTCGGGAATACATAGAGTGTTTATTTTCTTTTTCCGCGTATGCAAAACATAATCAATAATTTAACGATATAATGATTATTAATTGAAAAATATTGTTGTGACTTGTTTCAGGAAAGGCAAGTTCGAGAAATAATCAGCGAAGGCGGGTGAGCGAGGGAACTTTCCGTGACAATAATAAGGATACCGTTGCCAATGAAGAGAGTTCGCTATCCGCGAGCCAAGAAGACCGTGAGAACAAAGGTCCACTGACCGGGAGACCTGACAATAGAGTCCCAAGGTCAGTGTTGGAGGAGGCGAACAACGCGACAGGTAGCATTAGTATTTCGAAGCTTCGTAGACGAACGGTAACCGGTACTTTCAAAAGCAATATTGTCGAGACAAACTCAAGAAGGCTAGCGAGGAACACTGATCGACGATATACGAGATCTAAACTCGAGTTGAAAACTCGTGAGCGGAACAACGAGGATCAATGTCCAAATGAAAACCAAGATGAAGATCGCCTGAATTGGGACAAATCGTCGTTCGAAGATTCCGAGCGATTGGATAGACGTTCGGAAGTTGAGAGCGAAGAGAAAACGGAGCAACGGAATGAAGGAATCGATAATGTCCGAATTTCGACCTGCGTCAAGAAACCAGAGCGGACAGATCTGTTTATAAAGAGGCTCAAGACAACGACTTCAACTAGACGCTTAAGATCGGATCGTAAAACTCAAGGGGATATAGGTAACGAAGAAGCAGCGGCGGAAAACACTGATAAAGAGAATAAAGAAGAAGCGAAGATAAACGTTTCGAGAAAGCTGCAACAGAAATTCCAAGAGTCGGAGGAACTCGAGGAGGAGGAAGAGAGCGAGTCAAGGAAAAGGGATCGCGAGCCAGAGCCTACACCTCGAGACAAATCAGTTTCAGCTGGTGTCAGGACAAAAAATAAATTGTTGTTCGGCAGCATCGATCGCTTAGCCGGATTTGATAAGAAGACGTCTTTAAACAGTTTCGTGGATTGTTCCAGTGACCGGACAACATATCCCGTGAATGAAGTCGGTACGGTAAAATCTACCGATGTTAACGTGAAAAATTATGAAACTGGCGACCAAGTCGTCGTCGTCGATTCCTCTAGAACGGTGAGACGCCCAGCGAAGCACAGAAGGAACGTAAACAATCACAGAGTGCACATAAATCGACGCAAACAAGAGGGAAAACAGAATAGAAAGGGGAAAAAGTACGAGTGCATAGTCAAGAAGGGCGGACGGAGAAGGCGGATAATTGAGGAAAAGGAGTTGGACGAGGCTGCTGCGGAGAAGGCAAGCGCGATAATCGCAGCTGAAAGTAGTGATAAATTAAGGAAAAACGTAGCGAGGTGCGTTGTCGCGAAGAGCCCCAGTGAGATAATTCAAGGGCGCGCAACGAGTGTCGAGTCAATCGTCGAGTTTATCGAGTCGGGCAGTCGGGACGACGGCTCCGTGCTGGAGAGATTGAGTTCGTTGAGCGGTGGCCCGGGGAGGCAGAACCTGCTCTTCGACGAGCAGGAACGCAACCGGCACAACGAGAGCCCCGTTATATTGTCTGAGAAGCTAAATAAGCCACCACCTTCGCACTCGACAACGGTAACGGTTCAGCATCGTCAGCATCGATACCAACAGCACAAGTTTCATTATAATCAACAACAACAGCATCAGTCGGCACAACATCAAAATCCCGATAATTTTCATCATCAGACACTCGAACAAACGCTCCAGCAGCGTTACACATCGAATGGTAGCCCAGTGATTCAACATTCTCATCATCACCAGCAACGCAGCATCCTAAACGGCAGTGGCCGTCACCTGCAGCAGCATCATCATCGCGCGACGAACTCGAAGCACCCGGCGGAAGTGAACCTCTCCTTGTCGGGCAACGATCGACGAGACTCTTATTCGATAAATCAAAAGTACGGTGGCAATGAGGCCGGCCACCTCATGGAGGTGGAGGTCGGGGCCGTTGGTATATCATTGCCAGGTGCTACAGCCGTTGTTACCTCAAGAAGAATTCACGGAATCTCTGGTGGATCCGTCGGTATTGCCGGCAACAACAGCATCAACGATAACGTCAACAAGTTCGTACTCTCGGGGAACGGTTCAGGCCCGACTGGAATCATCGGCCCACACGGAAGCGGCAGTAACAGTTCCAGCGGTCTCGTTCTCGGTGTTGGGAGCCTTATCAATACAAGCAGCACCGTGTCTTCGCGGACTTCATTGGCATCGGTGGCAGTCGCAACAGCAGCTGCAAGCTCGACTTACGGGGACAGCGGTTCCGACAGCGGGGTAAGCTCCCTCAGGAGTGCAAGCTCGGGAGACGAGAGAAGCGGCAGTCGAAGCTCGGCATTGAGCAACGAGGAACTCACCAGCTCCGTTGCACCCTCGGGTGCACTAACTTCGTCTTCTTCTTCCTCATCTTCCTCTTCTTCTTCTTCTTCGTCATCGTCGTCTTCGTCGTCTTCCTCCTCTTCGGTTAGTGCTTCAATTGCCGCAATTGCGACAGCCTCAGCCACACCAGCCCGTATCTGGCACGTGCAAAGCGTTCAGCATACTTCTTTACTCATGGCCCATCCTCAGGCTCATCCGGCTCAGGTACCACCGTCCTCGACGCCCATAGGATGCTCCGGATCCACGGTAACCCTCGGGTACCAGAGTTCCATATCTGTTCCCCCACCCGGTCACCATCATCCTACCGCAGGTACGGAAATTCTCTGGAGACCATCGCGATATCCACCTCTGCCCCATGGAGTTCTCGCACCTGCTCAGCCGAACCCCGAAGAGATGCTTGAAAGAGATCGGCACGAGAAGAGGATACTTCGGTGAGTACAAAAAAATGTATAGGCATTATTCAATAACAATTTTATTAATAATTCTACTGCACATTCTAGAGAACAGGTGGAATCCAAAATTCCAACTCAATTGAAACACCGGCTCTTAAAGACAATCCCGCGTGTTATTTAAAGGGTTATTCTACTGTTATCAACGTCTAATCTGGCTAACTTTGGGGATTAATTTCGAAAAAACTACAAATACAATATTTAACATTGTTTTAATATATATTTATATACACCTTAAGGATTGTGCGTACAAATTTTTATTAAACAATATTAACATTTTTGTGCGTTTTACAACTTCGCGTCTAATGATGTTTTTCGCGCGTGCTCAATCTGCGAGCACGATTTCTGAAATATGCTTCGTCTGAAAAAAAAAAAAAAAATCATAGCTCATTTACTTGATTCTATTAGCAACCGTATGACGTAAGATTTTTTTCCTCCTAGCTTACGAAATAAAAATTCCTCAATTTCTTTTGCCGTTTTCAACTGAAAAATGCGTACTATTATATTATTGTTATTGATATTTATAGCACAAAAAATGTATCCACAAGATCCTACGTCATACTAAAAGTACTCGTCCTCTGAATATATATGCCAAAAGTCGATTCATTAATTACAGCTTGAGATATCGTGCCCGCCGTTCTGTAAAACATAATTTCGAGACAAGCGCATTTAGTTTGAGCACTAGTTGTTTCGGTAAAACCCTTACCAAATTACTGAAAAAAATGCTATTCCTACCGCGTACAGTGGACCTCCGCATGTAGAGCCTCTTCGTAGGCGTTGTGGATAAGCGGTCAAAAGTTGATACAACGTAGTTCACATTTATTACTTATCCAAGCCTGCGAATACTTGATTCACAAAATGTTATATTTACGTCACACTCTTTGCATGTAACTCAAAATATACTTGGAATATCTATATGAAACCATCTGCATATTGATCTTAACAGTTCAAACTATTATTTAAAGAAGAAGAAATGTTTTTTTTAATTCAACAGTAAGATAACCCCTTAATATGATCGTGTGATGCGTTGACTGCTTTATGGATCCTTGGGAACTTTTGGCTCCCAAGTACAGGGTTATATGAATTCTGTTACGGCTCGTCGTGCTATCGAACGGTAGACAAACAATCTATTTCTAGTACTATTTCACTGAATTTCTAGTAGTAGGTTACATCACGAACATAAGTGACGCTGAGTTCCATACTTGAGATTTATCCGATATCGGAAACAATCGGCGAGCACGGTGGTAGGCTCGTAATTCCACAAAAGTTCTGTTTTTGACGGCCGTTGAGTTCGCGAGAGAAACGTACGTGTCACGGGCGTAGAGGAAAGCAGCGTGTGCGCGTGAGTCCGATAAGTAACGGTAAATCTTGAAGTGAGTCGAAAGCCGAAACGTCAGCTGATGTAATATACTCATGCATAGCTCTAAGGCTAATTTCTACATTAATTCACTCAAAAGGTGGAATAACCTTGACAAGAATATTCGAATAACAATGGAGGTGGAAGACGGAAAGATTTTTCACTCCATTTCACGTGGCAAACGGCTTCGTTTGATTGGTTTGATTCATAAAAATCATCGGAAACCGGTGAGATTGCATTCCAAGGAACCAGGTGAACGGGACAGCAGAGGCGCGTGCGGGCTTCGTTCCTACGGCACGACACCAGGAATTGTTGGCGCACATTCCTACTGCGCTCATTCATCTCGTTAATCTTACGAGATATTTATTAATTCACAATAATATTGCTTCCTTTTTTTCCGTTTTTTCTTCAATCGCTTTTTATTCCAAGGGAAGATTCCGAGGGTTTGAAACAGATAGGGTGATTGCGGAGATTCTCGAGCAAGTAGCAGGTTGTCTAGGTCGAGGTTCAATAAACGAGCAAGAAATAGATTACATGCCTACAGTGTGATATGCACTCAATCCCCTTGTACTCTTGTTGCACGAATTGCCTTTCCACGAGGGCAACAAAGCGTGCGTACCCAGAGCCCCCGAGGCCACGTGCGTTACGCGTCGTGGTACATGCACGTGAATCCTTAATCTCACAAACTATCCGGCGTTGCCTGAGAAAGTCTCGCGCCATAGTCCGGGAAACAACCGTTGACTGCTGCTCGCGGATGCTCCAGCGATCATGAAGGTCTTCGACCCAATGAATCATTGCTGTCGGCTCGTAATTGCCGTTCCTACATATGTTGACCGAACGGAGCGATGATGCGTCAATTCTCATCTATGCAAGTCACTCAAAACAGTGATTGCGCTCCGGGAATTTATTTTACCGTGATGTTTTAAAAAAAAATTATTTCCAAAGTACGAAATCTGAATTATGCACCCTTGTTTGCAGAAAAAACACACATAAACGCGGATAAATATTCGTGGAGAAAAATTGAATAGTCCGAGAAACTACTTCGAGTACGATGCACTACCGCAGATTGCGTGTGTCAAGATATACACACGACTTGGCAACTTTTACCCCCCCCCCCCCGATGGTTCACTCTCCTTCGCACTAGAAGTTGAACAGAGTCGAGCAAAGAGAGACTCTCCGCTGACAAACCACGCCAGGTGCCAGTCCCGCACGCGAAATTCGTCCGTTACGAATGTATCCGCTCATTATATTTATATCCGAGTGCGCATTGGCTCGCTCGTAAATTAGTGTAAAAATAGATTAGGCAGCATATCTCTCTAGCTCTCTCTCTCTCTCTCTCTCTCTCTCTCTCTCTCTCTCTCTCTCTTTCTCTCTCTCTCTCTCTCTCTCTCTCTCTCTCTCTCGAGTGCACGCTCTCTTGTTCTTTTACTTGATCTCAGCTGCCGACGAGTCGCTTCGAGATCGCTTATCGAGAGGCATCGCGGATCAAACGTTGACCGGTACTGCTTTATTTTTCACTTACGCGCTTTGCTTCTTGCTCTAATAAAGTGCCGACGGTGCCTTCCAGGTGCAGAAAATGCTATTTCTGCAAACTTGTACGGTATACATAAAGAAAAAAGTAGCACATGTAAATATGGCCCTGCACATTTAACGCATCATATTATTGGTAGTAAACGAATGCAAAATAGGGTCATTGGGTATCAGAATACGAGTACAATAAAAATATGTGTGCTTCCTGATTATACCGCACACTATACTGGAACAAGTAGATTGGCTGTGCTGCTACGCCTGATACGTTGATTTGACGGTTCTTCGACTTCAACACTCGACAAAAGTTTGTTATTAATTTCATACCATTCCTGTGTAATACACTGGAAGAAGGAGGATAAAAAGTACATGTACCTTACGATCAAAAAGTACCCAGAATATGTCAATAAAACGAAAACGGTTAAATTATTCATCGATATTTATTTTATTCCCTTCAAAGTAATCTCAATCGTAAGCAATACACATTCCAACGCCTCTACCCATCTTTAAAACACTTTTCACAAGCCGATTTTGGAATCGCCTTGAGCTCCTTCTGCGAATTCTCCTTTATCGCCTGAATCGTCTCAAAACGCTTTCCGCGAAGTGGTAACTTGAGTTGTGTGAACAGGAAAAAGTCACACGGGGCCATGTCAGGTGAATACGGAGCTTGCGGAACGGTATTAACGTTTTTTTTTGGTCAAATAGTTGCGTACATAATGAGATGTGTGAGCCGATGCATTGTCGTGGTGAAGAAACCACGAGTTGTTTCTCCACAATTCCGGCCTCTTGCGACGAACATTCTCCCTCAAACGCTTTAGTACGCTCACATAATACTCCTTATTTACTGTTAGGCCTGGCGGAAGGAATTCGGAGTGGACGCTTTTGGATCGACTTTGTCGTGGTTTTTTGGGTTTTGACTCGTCTGAGAAGCGACATTCCGATGATTGTTGGTTCGTTTCAATGTCATATTCATAGACCCAAGTTTCGTCACCGGTAATAATGCCTTCGATAACATTTTGGCCCAAAGAAAGTTTTTCTTTAGCGACTGTAATGCGATGCTGTTGCACATCGTGCCCGCTCTGCACCGATCCGAACGACACACCGAGATCGGCTGCTATCTCCCTGATGCTCACACGACGATCTTCGAGCACAATTTTCGAGCACAGGAATGAAGTTCCTTTCACTATATATTATGTATTAAATAAGAGGCACAATTAAATAAATTAACAGCGTTGGAGAGTAATTAAATGAAAAAATAAAATAAATGAAGGAATGGTAATAAAATTGTAATTAATATATTTTTTTAGGAATAAACTTTTTATTACTAATTATTGTACAAAAAAATATTAACTAAATATAAACTTAATCTGTACAGTCAATCGTAGTAATGATTGGTTTGTGATAACTAAAATAGGACACATATGTTTGCGATTGAATGTTATGTAAGTGTCTCGAAAAAACTGCATCGATAGTGGTATTGTATCTTGTTGTAGATTCTGCTGGATCATTGTTAATTTTTAAATCAAATTCATCCAAAAGAAATTGAAACAATGGCTTTGACTTTTTATCAGAAAAGTTGATGTTAAAATCGCCAGCCAAAATGAGTGGAAGTTTATGTAAATTTTTGTTGTATCTGCTAAGCGTTTGAGATACATCTTTAGAATACTCTAACAGTGCTCTATGAATGAATTGTTGAATATCTGTTATTTTGTTATTTGGTGATACGTAGATGACTGCCATGATTAAGGTGACACCGTTTTCCATGAAACACTCTGCTGCACATAAATCTGCAACACTTGTAGATCTTACGTGCAAGTCCCGAATATTGTTCATTATTACCTCCATATTTGGTCCTACAACATTAGCCGTATCACTTTTGTTTTGATATATTGCAACTCCACCTGAACGAACAGAATCAGGTTTAAAGTGAGTAATACAATTAAAATTTGGTACCTCACATTCCTCTTTATTGTCCAACCACGAGTTCACGAAGGGCGAAGCAAGTAGCTGCCGTCGAATTTGTAAAAGCGACACAGAAACAATTTCCGTCTAAAGGAATCTCCGTATCATGATAAAAAAGAACTTGTGACTATGCACAGTTGCTACGCTGCTGATATGGAGCTTGGAATGAATTACTTTGCTCTATTTGTTCTGGATGGTCACATATTTGCATTTGTGAATTACAATTCTCGGGAGATCTAAAAATAACCATACAAAAAAATATCGAACTAATATAAATCATATTTCACAGAGAATATACAGTAGAAAGATAAATAAATTACTTAGGCATCTGAATGATGTTTTGCTAGCAAGGTATTTAATTGAATACGTTGATTTTTTAATTTTCTTTTCCGTCGATATTCCTTCATCTATTCAGTACGACTTGTAGTCGAGATGCTATAATATCAACATAAAATAAAATAATTTTAAAAATATTAATAAATATATATCAGCTAATGATGATGATAATCTTTAATAAATAAAATTAATAAACGGTAAATGTAAATATTTATAATGTGATATGTTACCTTGGAAGATGGTCTGTATTTTGCTGCTGTAATTCAATGTTTTGTTTCTTTATTGTTATATCGTGTAATGTTTGTTGTGCATCAGTTGTCGGTTTTTAAATTTCTTCATTAGATCTTTGTCGAAGATGGACAGTATTTTTCAGCTGTATTTCAATTAGTTTGTTTTTGTTTTTTTTTTGTCACGATATTCTTTAGATCTTTGCTTATGCATTTTAGGTTTTTTAATTTCTTCTAATTTTTCTCTCTCACGACATTCATCAGAACTTTGTGCACTGATGTTTTGTACTCTTATATCCTGTTTTTTTTTCTCTCACCATATTCTTTACATGTTTGCGTATTTGTTTTTTTTTTTTTTTGATCTTGTAGCTTGTATTTAAGTAGTCGACGCTTTTGTTGATTCGCTATTGAAATAAAATATGTATATGTATATATGTATATCTTCTAATATATAAAATTCTCGTGTCACAGTTTTCGTTGCCATACTCCTCCGAAACGGCTTGACCGATTTTGATGAAATTTTTTGTGCTTATCCGGTATCTATGAGAATCGGCCAACATCTATTTTTCATCCCCCTAAATGTTAGGGGTAGTCCACCCCTAAGTTTATTTTTTTATTTTTTAGACAAAATTTTTAATTTCTATTTTTTTATGATACAACATACAAAAATACATACAATCCTCAATTTTCACCCTTCTACGATCAACCCTTATTTTTTAATAGCCATTTTAGTAATTTAATCATTTTTCCTCTCCGGTCGAAAACTGATCAATCGTCATTTAATTAGTTATCCCCGCCAGATGTCTACAGGTGTCACTTCTGACCCAGTAAACAGCACGGAGTAGGGATGAGAACGAAGCCGGTCTCCTTTCTTTCTCACTCCCTACACAGTTGTCGGCCATCATTATTGTTTATGCATCAAGTGTAGTAGTAACGTTGACAATTATTATTTTGCTATCTCAGTGTAACTCTCATATTAACTTTTAATCATTCCTATTTTATCAATAATAATTAAATTATCAATTTTGAGTGTATTTTGCACGATTAGTTAATCAAGTGATTTTATAACCTCAAAAGTACTCAACACGTGACACGAGCTTCCAATAACAACGGATTTTGTGTTGTAAGTATACTTTTTTTTATTAATATCGAAAATGTTGTTGATCTTATAAAAATGTAATTTTAATTTAATTTTATTAAAAAAATGCAATTGAACAATTAAGATTTTCATAGTTTCCAAAAAATCAATCATTATGAATCTTTATTTTGAAATGTCAATGGAAATATTGGTTGTATGAAAAAATTATAAGAGACAATGTTTTCATAAAATTTAATTTTTTACTTTTGTTTGAAAAATTTTTCCATAAAACTTATATTTTTGTTATAATTTCATAAATTAAAACTAATCATTTCAAAACTGCGGCAAAAATCCTGGCCCTAATTATACTTTTAACATTTTTCATCATTAAATAATTTCATTAATTCTATTTATGTATGTTTTGTACAGTGAGCAATGCCAAGAAAACGCAAAGGGGCTGATTTGAGCCGCAGTACAAGTAAAGCTCGAAACTTGCGAAATAGCAGATCCGAAAGAACAGAAGAACAAATCCAGCAACAAAGTACTGATGCACGTGTCAGAATGGCGCAATTGCATCAAGAAGAGCCAGAAGATACACGAGCTGAACGCAATGAAGTCAGAAGATTAGAACAACGACAATCACGCCGTTTCACAGTCAATAGACGAAGAACAAATGACCAACAACGACAACAGGTACATCGAGCATTTATATCTGATTCATTCCTGCGTCTAGCATTCCAGTATGAGCCCGATATTGAATATTATGCTCATTCAAAAGTGGTAATTGGTGCTATGGACAAGGAATGTCCGCATTGTCATGCTCTGAAATTCAAAAATGAGCCAGCTGGGATGTGTTGCGCGTCAGGAAAAGTGCAACTACCTGAAATTGAAACACAACCTGAACCATTGAACGGCTTACTTATCGGCACGGATCCAGATTCTAACGTGTTCCTGAAGTCAATTCGAAGATTCAATTCATGCTTTCAAATGACATCGTTCGGAGCAACAGAAATAGTTCGAAATACTAATGCAAATGGTCAACAATTCAATTCTACATTCAAAATCAGAGGCCAAGTTTATCATAAAATGGGCTCACTGCTGCCAATGCCAAACGAACCACATAAATTCTTACAAATCTACTTTATGGGCGGCGAGGATTCCGGAAGCGCACTTGCCAATCGCGTGAATGCACGTTGTGATTATAATAACCTTGATTCACTTTATGCCAGGCGCATCGTCAGCGAGCTAGATGCTCTTTTGAACGAGCACAACGAGTTGTTGAAAATATTCAAATCACATATGCACCAATTACAAAGCGATAATCACGCTATCGTCATTAATCCTGATAAAACACCAGCTGGAGAGCATATTCGTAGATTCAATGCACCCGTTGTTGATGATGTTGCTGGAATCATGGTTGGCGATTGTACAGCTGCACGAGAAATTGTGATTCGTAGAAGAAATAATAATCTTCAGTTCATTGCTGACACACATCGTTCATATGACGCTCTCCAATATCCGCTAATATTCTGGAAGGGACAAGACGGATATTGCATAAACATAAAACAACGAGATCCCGTATCAGGTACTTCATTGATTATTAATTTGATCATTAATCATTTAACAAAACAATTAAATTATTGAACGTAATAAATTTAAATTAATTTTTATGAACAAATATTACAGGAGCTGAAATAAACAAGAACGTTAGCTCAAAGGATTATTATGCGTACCGATTAATGATTAGACGTGGCCTGGACAACGTCATTTTACGATGTCGTGAGCTTTGTCAACAATTCATGGTCGACATGTACGCGAAGATTGAGAGCGAACGACTACGATACTTACGATATAATCAACAAAAGCTGCGCGCGGAAGAGTACATTCATTTGCGAGACGCTATCAACAACAACGCCGACGTCGCCGAAATTGGTAACCATGTCATTTTACCATCATCGTACGTAGGCAGTCCACGTCATATGCAAGAATATATACAGGATGCTCTGACTTTCGTGCGCGAATATGGACGACCATGTTTATTTATCACGTTCACATGTAATCCAAAATGGCCAGAGATTACATCTTTCCTACTGCCTGGCCAAAATGCAATACATCGCCATGACATTACAGCACGTGTGTTCAGACAAAAGTTGAAGTCTTTAATAAGTTTCATTACTAAATCACATGTATTTGGTCCCACACGTTGCTGGATGTATTCGGTTGAGTGGCAAAAGCGAGGATTACCTCATGCACACATTTTGGTTTGGTTCATCGACAAAATCCGTCCTGAAGAAATCGATAGTATCATTTCTGCGGAAATTCCAGATCCATCCACTGACCAACTGCTGTTTGATATTGTTACAACAAACATGATTCATGGTCCATGTGGTACTCTTAATAGTTCATCGCCTTGCATGGCTGATGGAAAATGTACTAAAAATTTCCCTAAAGATTTTACCAATGATACGGTCACAAATGTCGACGGATACCCAATATATCGTCGAAGAAATCCTGAAAATGGCGGACAATCATTTATTAAAAATATCATCAACACAGACATTGATATTGACAATCGTTGGGTGGTGCCATATTCGCCTCTGCTGAGCAAGACATATAATGCTCATATTAATGTTGAGTTCTGCAGTTCTGTGAAGAGCATCAAATACATTTGCAAGTATGTCCATAAAGGCAGTGATATGGCTGTGTTTAGAGTGGAAAATACTAATGTGAATGCTCCTCCAGTGAATAAAAACGATGAAATAACGCTCTACCAAATTGGTCGGTACATCAGCTCCAATGAAGCTGCTTGGCGTATCTTTGGTTTTCCAATTCATGAACGGGATCCAGCAGTTGTTCAGTTAGCCATCCATCTTGAAAACGGTCAGCGTGTATTTTTCACGAACGAGACAGCGATTTATCGTGCAATAAATCCACCTAAAACTACACTCACTGCATTTTTTGAATTGTGTAATCGTGCGGATGATTTTGGTGCCTTCGCACGAACATTACTCTATTCACAAGTACCACGCTATTTCACATGGACTCAAACAAAAACATGGATGCCCCGCAAGCAAGGCTCACCAGTTGCTGCATGTCTCAATTTATTTAAATCAAACGCCTTGGGGCGATTATTTACAGTCAATCCAAGACACACGGAGTGCTTTTATCTTCGACTGTTGTTGGTTAATGTTACTGGCCCATTATCATTTCAAGATATACCTAAAGTGAATGGGCAACAATATCCAACGTATAAAGATGCATGCCTTGCACTCGGCTTGCTGGAAGACGACAACCAGTGGGAATGCATGCTTGCTGAAGCTGCATTGAACTGTACAGCAATACAAATTCGTCTACTATTCGCTATAGTGTTGACTACATGTTTCCCAGCCCGAGCACAGATATTATGGGAAAATCACAAAGATTCAATGACTGATGATATATTGCATCAACATCGTATACGGTGCCACGATCTAACCATAACATTCAGCGACGAAATGTACAATGAAGCATTGATTGCTATTGAGGATCTTTGCATTGTCATTGCCAACTTACCACTTAGTAATTTCGGTATGAATTCGCCAAATCGAACTGCATCTGATTTAATGAATACTGAAATGAATCGTGAACTGCAGTACAGTACTGTAGAAATGGCAGCGATTGTTGCCCGCAATGTCCCACTAATGAATGAGGAACAAAGAACCATTTATGATCGCATTATGCTCGCAGTTTCAGCTGGACAAGGTGGGTTCTTCTTTTTGGATGCACCGGGTGGAACTGGCAAAACATTCGTTATTTCGCTAATTCTTGCTGAAATACGATCAAATAATGGCATCGCATTGGCCGTTGCATCATCGGGCATTGCAGCAACTTTATTGGATGGAGGTAGAACAGCTCATTCAGTATTTAAGCTGCCACTAAATATTCAGAATAACCCTGACGCAGTATGCAACATTAAGAAACAATCGTCCATGGCCACTGTGCTGAAACGGTGTAAAATTATTATTTGGGATGAATGTACTATGGCACACAAACATTCACTTGAGGCGTTGAACAGGACATTGAAAGATATTAAAAACAGTGACAAACTATTTGGCGGAACTCTGTTGGTCCTTTCAGGTGATTTCAGACAAACACTTCCAGTCATTCCACGTTCAACATACGCTGATGAGATCAACGCTTGCTTAAAATCATCTCCATTGTGGCGTAATGTTGAAAAATTACAGCTAAAAATAAATATGCGCGTTCAAATGCTTCAAGATCCATCCGCTGAAACATTTTCAAAACAACTCTTAGATATCGGTGATGGAAAAGTTGCTATAGATGAAACTGGATACGTAAAATTACCGACCGATTTCTGCACAATCGCTGATTCGCAAGATACTCTCATTGAACAAATATTTCCCGATGTACACACACAGTACATAAATCATGAGTGGCTTGCAGAAAGAGCGATTTTAGCGGCAAAAAATGTAGACGTTGACAATTTAAATCTGAAGATACAAATGTTGTTGCCAGGGAACTTGGTATCATATAAATCTATTGATACAGTTTGCGACGACAGCGAAGCAGTAAATTTTCCCACAGAGTTTTTGAACTCACTGGATTTGCCAGGCATGCCACCGCATAATTTACAATTAAAGGTTGGATCTCCAATTATCTTGCTTCGTAATTTGAACCCGCCCCGGCTGTGCAACGGTACGCGATTAGTCATTCAAAAATTAATGAAAAACGTGATCGAAGCCAGGATTTTAAATGGCAAGTTCAGAGGTGAAAATATACTCATACCACGGATTCCTATTATACCTACAGATGTGCCAATTCAATTCAAACGTATTCAGTTTCCGATTAGATTGGCATTTGCAATGACTATCAACAAATCCCAAGGTCAAACGATGTCTGTTTGTGGATTAGATTTGAGAACACCATGTTTTTCACACGGACAATTATACGTGGCATGCTCTCGAGTGGGTAAACCATCCAGTTTGTTTGTGTTAGCTAAAGATGGACTAACAAAAAATATTGTTCACGCTATAGCATTAAGAGATTGATATTGTTTAATAGTGTTACTGTCGTAATTGTTTAATTAATGATATATAATTTTAAGGAATAAATTATAATAACTTAAAAATAATGTTTGCCTTTTGTTATTTTTATATTCCCTCATCGTTCACAGCGCTCCATGCTTATTTCACGCATATACCACATTCTTACATACATACAATATACACATTCTAACATACATACATACTTACAATAAGTAAGCTATTTTTTGTCTACACTAGAAATTACTAGGAAATTATTTATATGGCAAAACAACGTTTGCCGGGTCAGCTAGTATAAATATATATATGAGGATATGACATGTATATAAATATGTATATGTATATGTGTATTTTGTTGTCTGTTTGTGGAAAATTTATAGTTAATGTATTGATTATTAATTTAATTAAATATCGAGGTTAGTGATTATTGCCTAATTTCAACTTTTTAACTATAATTCACTGAATTTTCATTGCACACAAATGCGTTTCGTCTTCAATTTGAAGAATATTATGGAAAAAGTCGAAAAACTATATAAAAAAAATTTTTTCCAACGATTTTTCTTCAATTTTTCGAATTTTCTGATAAATTGACTTTGGATTGACATTTTTCCAACTTTTTTCTACTATTTACTCACATTTATGACTAAATACAGCTTTTGGTAAATAAAAAAGTTAAAATTTGGGAAAAGCCACAAAACGGCATAATTACCGTAGATCTAATTATTTTTTTAGGTCTTTACCTATGGGCTTGCCCATCATGAAAAAATATGGAAAAATTTTGTTTTTTATCCAAGAATTTATTGTAAAATTTAAAACCGAAAAAAAACGTCCTTTTTGAAAAATCACTATTTTGCTATCTGTGACCAAACTAATGACGAAAAAAATCTAGAAATTTGTGTACAGTGTTTTTTTTACATTGCCCTACAACATACTAAAAGGAAAAAAAATACGAGGGAAAAAACAGGTCATTTTCACTAAGAATATAGCCCCATATAGAGGTTATGACGCGCACGGCTTGTTAAACGTTGAATAGTGAAGATAGGTTAGGACGCGCACGGCTTTGTAAACACATACGCATATACGAATACAGATAACTAAGCAATAACTTGTGTTTTAACAAGACTAGTAATATTACATTTTGTTGACCAAAAACATAACACATTGAAGCTGATTTTAACTAGATTTGTACATGTAGTATTTCTTATTATTGAGGAATAGAGTATAATGCCTGCAGTATAACACTGGTACTTACCTGACTCCATCATCACTATCCTCAACTATCATCACTGAATCACGTTCACAATTCATTGTTCATTATTTATTAATAACAATAACTACATACGCACACAAGAATACAACTGACGCGCACGCCGCTTGGCTTTCAGACTGCAGTAATATACCTATACATAACGCGCACGCCGCGTGGCTTGTATAGCAGAGTGCCGTACGCAGCTGCCTGTCCCCACTCCGAGCGCTGTGAGAAAAAGAGAGAGAGAGAGAAGCATATTATAGCCGTATACGCTACTGCGGCACGCCCCTCTCCAAGCGGTGGAGAGAGAGAGCGAGGGCGAGAGAGAGAGAGAGAGAGAGAGAGAGAGAGAGAGAGCGTGTTAACGTACTATAGCAAAACTGTCGTGACGTTTTGCTACAGTCCAAATGTTACACCTTTCTCGGTCTAGCCCCCATCCTGCCAAGCGTATACCGTGCGATAAGGAACTTCGGTCCAAAAATAAATAAAAATTTGAGCTGCCTTATATTTTTATATGTTGTTTCTCTCACTGATTACGAATTCCCTACCTATTGTCTCAAAAATTCAAGAATTCCCATTTAACCTCTTAGCTTACAATTACGTCTCAGAGGAGTCGCAAGGTTTTCGGACCAAACATGAATATGACGCCTCAGAGGCGTCGCAAGGTTATCGGACCAAACATTTTACGAATAAGTACATTTTTGCATTTTGCAAATAATAATGTGGCCAATAGAAGTGATAAATTAAACAAAATAAAACCCGTGATAAATTATTTTAATCAACAATTTCAAGAAATATATACAATGGAAGAGGACAAAATTTAAAAAAGGGGAATATGAAATGAGAAGCTGCAATGGATTACTGGCAATAAAATGGAAAGATAAACGAGACGTTTTTATTCTATCTACAAAACACACAACAATAGCACTGACTGAGCAAAGCAAAAATCATCACAATCCTACTTGGAAACCAAAGTGTATCGTCGAATACAACAAAGGGATGATAGGAGTTGATCGACAAGATCAAATGTTAGCATGCTTCCCAATTTGCAACAATAAATCTTTTTTTTTGTTTAATAATCAACTAATCGTAATTATTTATCAAGCATCTTGCAAAGTTAATTGTACCGCGCACGTGTATATACAAATCATAGGAAGTTTGCGATTTGTACAGTTTCGAACGCTGAGCCAGGCTGTGTATGTCCCTGCGCGCGACCGACCTTGGTGCCGCTTTTGGCCCGCACAGTTGGAAATTAAATCGTAAGGCAAGGGGTTAAACCAACTAAAAAACATTGTTTAAATGATTTTTTGTTCTGCTACTACGACTAATTGAGATTCTCATAAAAACTCTTGCAGCTTCATAATTAGCAAATTACGGCCAGATCAGGAGCTTAACATTTTATTCAAATAGATTATTGAGACCCGAGAGGTTCATTTCTAAATGTCGCCTTGAATTCTGAGGCGTCGTGTAGCCGTAAAAAATATTTTCGACTTTAGTGAAGGTTCAAGGGCTTATCCGATGGGAAATTTTTCGCTGATATAATTATCATATGTCATATTATCTAACACATATAATCATTTGATGTGTACCTTGACATTTGAATAAACCGAATTTGATCACGGATCTATGACCCGAGCGACCAATCAGGGCACGAATATCACGGTAATAATGTGTTTGCCCTTTTAAAATATTGTGAAAACATCGTGATGAACCACTTTTTAGGGGTGGAAAACCTCCCTCTCTTGCCTACCTCCGAAACTTGGCATTTGGCATAAGCCTATTGGAGGAAGCGATTTGGACGCGACGCGTGCTCTTGAGGCAAACGTCGTGTCCGTGGGTTCCATATGCGAGACGCATAGTGGTATGCGCGACTCGCGTGTGTCTCTTGGTTTTGCAAACCTGTGTGCGCTGTACGTCAATATGCTGCCTAACGAGAGGCAAAACCTCAACACTTGCACACATTAGCTGTTCTACTCTTACTTCGCCATGAAGAGACATTTATAGTATTATCTCTCTCGCACGCATACATGTTTCGCGTAATCTTAACGCGAGCTGCGCTCACGTCTACCACTATTCCTTGTGAATTTCCTTAATCGGCATATAGTTACTAGGGTTTCATAGAGATCGGGTGTCCTGACTTCGTATCGTTGACCTCCCGATACGTATCACTGCCCCCCCCCCCCCCCCCCGCCTGTCCCTATATTTGACCTCCCCCCCAATATTTTTTTACGCAACGGCAGCGGGATACATTGTAATAATACGGAGCGATATGTTTACTATGTTGAATGTATAAATAGAACCAGAGTCTCGTAGTGGAGGCTGGATGCTCTGACTTGACTGCGATAAACCTCAAGGATGCACAACTTCTGGTGTGGGGGCACACACAGATGGAATATTGCCGTTGCTATCGCCCGTCCGCGTCAAACCATGCCGTTTATTCGTGCATTCGAAATCGAGAAAGGTACTCCCCCCGTATTGCACCGATCTCGTACACCTCGCGACCCGCGCGAAAAAAAATCATTTTGAGCTCTCCACTGGCCCATTACAGGTTGACCCAACTCATTTAGCCCAGAATGGAAATCTAACGATTGCCTTCCTAGACTGGTCCCGCTTCGATTTATGGAGCTTTCCCATCAAGTCGCCACAAAACCGACCAATAAAATTAACATTGAATAAAATGCAACAATGGAACCTTGCACATTGCTTTATCATGATTGTCCAAACTGTTGAAAAAATTGTAAATTTACTGTGACAAATAGCATGAGATTTGGAAAATTACAAAATTTGTGTAATATTTCGGTTATTACATGAAAAAAATTGTAAAATAAAAATCCATTTATTAATATTCATTAACCGATTTGAAAATTCTTTTCATATACTTGAATATTTATATATATATATATTACAAGTTCACCGTCACGAAATTTTCAACTACACATACTGAAAAAATCGCGTGCTTGTCTCGTTAAAATTTCTATAGTGTGCATACTTAAAAATCACAGAGTTATTCTTTTGTTCCAAGCCGATTTGAAATATAAATACGTTTCTATTAGAAGAATCGAAGCGCTATCGAAATACAAGCTCCATGAGATGGCTTGACGTGCAAAAATCTATCCAGTAATTTTCTGTCATAATCCAAGTTAAATAATGCGTTTTGTTACTTATTTTCATTAATCGTAATCACGATTAGTCATCGTATTATCCCATTTTCGATTCTTGTCGGTCACGATCTCGGTAGTCGGAACTCGGTGTTTAGCGAGGGGAAGAAATAAAAAGTATGAGAATAAGAACTCGATCTATCGACAATATAGAACAAACGAATTCCATGTCGCGTCCTTGAGGCTCGCGACTTCTCGTTTCGCCTTCGCATCAAACTGTAATAGCGCACACAGGAGTATGCGGCGTCAGGTACACGTACGACAAGAACTCGATTGCTTGGCCGAGACTTCTGAAAGACGAAAACGAGGACGACAAACAACGAGAGAGAAACACGAGGGCGTGCGAGAGAAAGATGAACGTGGACGATAGGAAAAGATGTTAGTTACCAGTTCCCCAGAGGTCAGCGGAGCGCCTCTTGTATCACGCACCGAGAGAGTAGGGGGCTTTACAGCGTGCGCGCTTTCATCATCCGTCTCGCCAGTGCACACATACCGAGTATACCAGGCGCTCGCGTACATGCCCGCGGCATTGTCTTTTTTCCTTTTTTTATTCCGCTCTTCGTCTTCGGCGAAGAATAGTGCCCAAACCAGTCTCTCTTGCTCTTCCTCCGATGCTTTCCTGGGGGAAAAAGAGTGAAAGAGAGACTGCGCGAGTCCCCTTACTTCGGGGCCGGATACGTGGCGCGTAGTTATGCGTTATATATATATACCGCATAGCGCGGGACCGAGAAAGATCGAGCACAAGGATCGAAAGTCGGCGTTGGGGAGACTCTGGGGTACTGCATAATACATAACCACGGAGAGAAGGAGAACCTTAGGGGCACGGAGAGGCGCTACATGGTCAGGTAAATGTTGGAAGCTGAACCTGTCGAACCGGTCTATTCCACTACTACAACGGACTTGCCGTTCGTTCCCTCTCTAAATCCTTCTTTTCCTTCTCCAGAGTTTGCCTACGCGCAGCCGGAGATCTCGGTAAAAGAGCAGTAGATCTGGAGAAAAGAGAGTGGGAGAGAGGAAACTTTTCTCTCGCTTGATCGCTACGAGCCCAGTCTCACGCGGCCAGACCAGATTCGTATTCGTACTGTAGCTGCACCGAACAAGACGTAAAAGAAGACCAAGAAGGAGGATCGGCTTTCTCGCAACACCCGGCAATCGTACTTTTCCCATGAATTTCCTATTTTAATAGCCAAAAAACTAGTAATTTTATTTTTTCCGAGAGACGATAAAGCTTTCGGGGATAAGCATTTCGCATCGTCTTAACAGTTTACAGTCTCTGCGATCAATCAAATTCACCACATCCACTTCCGTCTCCGTACATCGACGAAACACACTTTGACAGCTATAGTAAATATATAATATGCGGGAGACGATGGTTGAACACGCTGCAGTCGGCGAACTCCCTATAAACTTGCTATCGGGCTCTGAATAATTCATAGGTAAACAGCTGCTGGGGAATATCTGTATTCGCCGAATTCAGCATACCTCACCATTCACTCTTTGGGAGATCGTTTTCAAGAATGTTCATCGTGTATCAACTCCATGAGTTTGCTTAATATTTTGTTACGTTAGGTACAACTTGTATGAATTATAAAAGTTACACGTAGTAGAATATTCGATATACGAGGATCATTCGGATCAAGTATGGCGTAAGGGACGCAACGAAGCTCTATTGGTCAGCGCAGTCGACTTGCAATCAGAAGATTTCGGGTTCGAACTCGGTCCAAAACACTCTGCAA
This sequence comes from Cylloceria caligata, assembly GCA_963942595.1. Classification (NCBI taxonomy): domain Eukaryota; kingdom Metazoa; phylum Arthropoda; class Insecta; order Hymenoptera; family Ichneumonidae; genus Cylloceria; species Cylloceria caligata. The sequence goes on from OZ012710.1 coordinate 507,198, forward strand.
TTTTTTCCGGAGTGTTCTTTAAATGCTTTTTTCCAGTTTGTAGTATAAGCTTCTACGGTCAAACTTTGTACATTTCAAAATTCGTGCATCTGAAAATATTATATCCCGACCCGACCGGGTACTCTTTAAAACATGCTATTTTAACTCGTATTTTTATTCAGCCGGTCACTGGATCAATGGCCTTCCAACATTTTAGCATCTCCGTCGTTCGCCGTCCCCTTTCCTTCTTAGATTTTTTTCGAATCACCGATGCTTCATTCTCTCGGTTACCACCAGTCACATTACGGCAGAAAAAGGAGAACATTTAGTTAGAGCGCCGGTGATCCTGACCTTTCCGCGAAGTCGTTACCTCGTGTCTCTCAAATTTCGAATCAAGAGAATCCGACGCTATTGGTGTTACAGTATCGAGGGAATGAAGAACGAGCCCCCCCCCCCCCTCTCTCTCTCTCTCTCTCCTTGGAGGTCCAAAGCGCGCACGAAACCCACTGAACCACCTCGAGAGAAGAGAATTCTTCGAGTCATGAACGATAGTCTTACCGGATTTTGCCACGAGGCTGCTTCTGCTTCTCTTGCTGTTGCCATGACTAAGCCCCCGAGGGTCAGTCTAAAGCGATTTTCTACGAGATAGTAAGTATACCTGCTGCCTGTGGTACACCGGTGCATCGAGCAAGCGCGAGTTCTCACTAAGAAAGGAGACGGTGGTAAGAGGCAGGTAAGAGAACTGCCGGAAATGCAGAGCGAAGCTGGAACAGGAGCCGCAACACTCATCTGGGTCAATTGCACAAGCGCGACTGTGCATGTTTTTCCAGCCTACCGAGTAAACTAAATACAATGTGTGTCTAATGTGCAGTTATTTCTCACTTTAGAACTTGCGGGCTTTTTAATTTCAAAATATCCGGGCTTTTCAATTTTTAAAAATATTTGTCTTCGCATTTTGCAGAAAATGCATCACGCAGCACCGTCCAAAGCATATATTTAATCCACTATCTCCATTTCGTCCCTCTTGCACTTTGGTCATTCAAGGGGAAATATATTCTTGGTTCACGAGTCAATTCGATTTCGCGACTTCTCGAGTACCGTCTTAGGAGGGCTTAGGGGGAGGCCCTATCTATCGTCGGTGGGGCGAGCACCGAGGAAAAGTACGTGTTTGAGGTCGCAGCTGACCTCTTTCTCACAGGCGTGTCAACCTTACTGGGCGATATCGGAGAAAGAGCCGCGTCTCATAACATCCGCTACGTTATGCTTTCGGCTAAGATTTATGGAGACGAAACGTCGAACGAACGAACAAGCGATAGATCGCTCGGGCTTATCTATCGATACGATTACTCGACTTGTTATCCAATTTGCTTCTCTGAATGGGCTAATAAAAAGAACACGAACAATGGTATTCCGTAAACGAGAGACGTTAGAAAAACGAACCGTTTCCGCTTATCGAAAATAATGGTTGAATGCGAACAAGAATAAATATTGCATAAAGATTGCAAAGCGGGAGAGTGAAACCGCGAATGCAGAGTAAATATTTCTGTTGTTACTCGCTAGCTGCTTCGCTTTTTCTCTTCTACCTATGTTATAACGTGCTCCTCGACGGAACTTGAATCTCGAAGCGCAGCGGGCTACGCTGCGCCAATCTGCTTCAGATTTGCTCGCTTGCGCAATAGCACCATCCTTCCCCACTCGCGCTCTCTATCCCTCTCTTCTATACCTTCTTGCCCGTTTACACCAACACACTCGAGTCTACTGCCGCTCAAGTAGGTTCTCGGTTGGCCCCATTCTTTCTTTCTCTCTTGCTCCTCGGTCTCTCCCTCTTACAATACCGTACAGGATAATTTTCAAGTGCTGTAGCAGATCTCTGCAAGCCTGCTTGTACCTTCCCGAGTCTATATCGCGCTCGACTCGCCTCGTTCTTAATGCAGCTAAACTCGTTTAGCGACTTGTTTGTTCGTCTCCCCCTCTTCTATATACTTATATATATATATACGTTGCAATAGTGTCTATATGTGATTCACAGTGTAGTAGTATCCGAGAACCAATGACACGTAAGGATAATTTACGCTTCTACGATCCTTTCGTCCCAGTATACGGTACAAGAGCGAGAAAATAAGTAAGAGACGACGACGATTAAGGCGAAATTCTGTCTGAAAAACGAGATACATATATGTGCTTCATAGCCTCATCTTAAACTGTTGGAAAAGTCATGTTACCATCAACCTAATGGGAGTGGTGATCTACCTGCTGCCCTTCTATTTCGAAAAAACAAAAAAGAAAACGTTAAAGGCCTTCGGTAGAATGTAAGTTCAACGGTCGTAGGACTCGGTCCCCGCACAATTGGACTATTCGTCGCAGTTGTGTAGAACGTGACAGACTAGATGTTATAGCGAGCAATGAAAAGTCGGAAAAGCAAGAGGGAGTATTTGAAGAAGGGATCGTGCAAAAGTAAGACACGATGAAGAAGGTAGTTCTGCTTTTGGGGCAACTCCCGCAACATCTGCTCGCGCGTTAGCAGGTAGTAAACTGGTAGTGAAGACCGGTCGTAACAGTGTCGGCGTGAACAGCGAAAGCGCATCGTACCTTCGAAAACTTGTCGCGTATTGCCAGTTAAATGTTGTATACGAGTGCAGCAGCGCACGCCGTAAGCTCAAGATTCGTCCGGAGGCTAAAGCAATCACGATAGCCTGCGAGGATTGGAGCGGATTGCTATAGGTGGAGGGAGCCAGGAGTGCCCAGCCGCAATGAAAGAAGAAGGGAGAGAAATTTGGAATGCACCCTGCCGCCATGTCAATCCTGATAGGGAGCCGCATCTTGCTTCCTCGACGCAAGGGTACGGTGCATACCTTGCTCTCTCTCTCTCTCTCTCTATATATATATCCCTACCTCCCGGCCCAGCCCAGCCCTGAGCTTTACCTTAACCGAGACAGCTGGGTTCGTTCGTGGCTCGCGTTAACGTATAGACTTAACAAGATCGAGAGTAATGACAGCGAGGAATTGATCGACTGGAATGCAAAGTCGTTCCGCTTCACAGTGACACATGCAAAATTCCTTTCGTTGCTTTAAAACTGACTTGATCATGGGACAGACCCTTTGAATCGATATACCTGTATGGTGTATTTGAGCCACACGATCACGGCCGAGCCCCGAGGAATTCACAGGTAGCTAAATCGGTGGGAGTTCTTAATGAGGATTTCGGTCTCCGAAAGTTATGGAGAAACTGAACGAGTCAACGGACAACGATCACAACGGTACGGATAAGCTGTAATTTTTTTTTACGTAAAGGAAACGGCGTAGACGTCCCATTCGTTATTGTATTTTTTCCCATTATTCGTTATTATCAATATTTTCTGTGTGAGAAATTTTGTTTCCAGCAAACTGATGAATTCTATTTTTAATCTATCACTTAAAGCTTGGAATGAAGAATTATTCTATCGTAGCAGAATCAATTCGGTCAATTGGTTAAACCGGTTTTAGGTTTTTTCAACTTAGCGCATGATCCAGAATACGACGTGTCATTTTGTTTGCAACAATGTTCCAACACCGATTAAGCGGAGCAAATAATTGAAAAAAGTTAGATATCTCGCAGAGGTACATCATTCTAGACACCAAAATTATTTAAACTTTTTTTTAATTAGTCCATAGCTCTGAACTGAGTCAAAATGATGTTGCGACGAAAATGAAACATCATAGAGTAAAATCCATCGAGTGGTTTGTTCCGAATGACGCGCTGTGTTGAAAAAGCACATTACCGGCTTACGAGGGAGCCAGTTGACCGAATTAGTTCCGCCACGACAGAAAAATTCCTCATTCCATTCTGCATTTTGTAGCTGACTCGACCCCCTTGAGTGCGCTGAAACCAAATATCAATGAATGTATTTCATCTTCTCGTCCTATGTTTTAACTTCCTATCTTTCCTATGTTCGGTATAGGTTCTTCGGCGATTTGTTTCTAGCTGTCAGTCTTCACATTATACCAAGTGCGTCAATTAATACGTGTACAATTATGTATTAAAATCTGCACGGCGGTTGGACTTTGCTCACGTCTGAACCGTATCCTCTATCCGTATCCGTACGAGACTTATCACTCGCGACTCTGTTGACGTTGGAAGCCCAGCAGCTGTGCTTATCGGACGTACACTTTGGAATACGCCGCTTGTCACTCGACGTTCTAATAACCCGCGCAAACGCATACTCTGCCTCACCCTATACAATAGCAATAATATTCTCGTTCTATCTTTCCTCTCGCTCTAATCGACCCTAGTAGTCTCTCGTCAAACTGTTATTCGCGCAGAATAATAATATAATACGCTCGAAACGTCACGTCGTTACGATTTTGGAGGAGCGCGCGTTCAGCGGAAAACGAAATTAATGAAAAATCGAATGCCGTATGTTCGACTTGTTGGCGAGAGTCCAGACCAAATCCAAGAGTCTCTCGGGTATTTCTGGGAGCGTCTACCAGATTGAAAATCGTGGGTGGGTATCGAGGCGAGGCGAAATCACAATCTCGTAAACGCCAACTCAGTCGATAACAAATTTACCTGTGCAAATTGTTTATAGCGTGTCGTGAATTTATTGATAACAGAAATGCTTTAGCTTTGGATTACATAGATAGAACTGAAACTCATTTTTTCCTGAAAAGTCGATGTTTTAAACTTAAAAAAAAATGTCCATGGAAATATTTGTTACCGACTGAGTAATCGTGTTTATTTATATTACATAGAATGAAAATTGCCACAAAAATATCCTTATATGGTAATTTCATTTAATCCTTGTGATGTTTGACGAAATGTAAAAAAGTGGGCGCTCGGTTTAATTGTCGTAAAATGTTGGGTATTGAGCCAAGTAGTTTTTCATAATTGCAAATACGTTATAATTTCTTTGGTATTGAGATCGAACAAAATCAAAAGAAGAATTCGCAAAACACGAGTTGAAGTGTAAAAACTTTGTACGCGAATAAAGTACGATTCAGCGCTGTTTCGTACAGAGTTTTGGCAAAATCTGTAAAGTCGTTAACAATTTATTCCATATTGAATTCTTCTACTTGTCACTGGTTAAATTCCGGTAAATGTTGGGATAACCAAGACTTGTCGCACATTCAAGGATGTTTGGTATAAATTTTGGGCAAAATCGATAAAGAAAATTAACTTTCTTATTTCGATATCCCTTTTCTTTGCAAAAATTAAAGACCTGGAGATTGCAAAATACTTGAGTAATCCAACTAAAATTTGGTACGGAAGTAAAGCGCAATCACGAACTCTTCATCTATTGCCATTTTCGCTTAAATATGGTGGTATTTTATGGTAGTTAAAATTTTTTTGTGCTATAGACTCAAGTTTGTAAAGGGTGATTTTTTAAGAGCTTGAGAACTTTTTTTTAAAAAAAAACGCATAAAATTTGCAAAATCTCATCGGTTCTTTATTTGAAACGTTAGATTGGTCCATGACATTTACTTTTTGAAGATAATTTCATTTAAATGTTGACCGCGGCTGCGTCTTAGGTGGTCCATTCGGAAAGTCCAATTTTGGGCAACTTTTTCGAGCATTTCGGCCGGAATAGCCCGAATTTCTTCGGAAATGTTGTCTTCCAAAACTGGAATAGTTGCTGGCTTATTTCTGTAGACTTTAGACTTGACGTAGCCCCACAAAAAATAGTCTAAAGGCGTCAAATCGCATGATCTTGGTGGCCAACTTACCGGGCCATTTCTTGAGATGAATTGTTCTCCGAAGTTTTCGCTCAAAATGGCCATAGAATCGCGAGCTGTGTGGCATGTAGCGCCATCTTGTTGAAACCACATGTCAACTAAGTTCAGTTCTTCCATTTTTGGCAACAAAAAGTTTGTTAGCATCGAACGATAGCGATCGCCATTCACCGTAACGTTGCGTCCAACAGCATCTTTGAAAAAATACGGTCCAATGATTCCACCAGCGTACAAACCACACCAAACAGTGCATTTTTCGGGATGCATGGGCAGTTCTTGAACGGCTTCTGGTTGCTCTTCACTCCAAATGCGGCAATTTTGCCTATTTACGTAGCCATTCAACCAGAAATGAGCCTCATCGCTGAACAAAATTTGTCGATAAAAAAGCGGATTTTCTGCCAACTTTTCTAGGGCCCATTCGCGGTCAACATTTAAATGAAATTATCTTCAAAAAGTAAATGTCATGGACCAATCTAACGTTTCAAATAAAGAACCGATGAGATTTTGCAAATTTTATGCGTTTTTTTTTAAAAAAAAGTTCTCAAGCTCTTAAAAAATCACCCTTTAGTTTGTACCGGTTAATAATGCGGATTCCGTAATCAAAGAAAACATGATAATTTCAAGCGAAACATCAAAAGTGCTTTATTCAAAGTAACGTCCATCGCCTAGCTACACATTTTCCCCATCTTCCAGGTAATTTGTGGATCCCGTCCCGATATACGGTCACTTCTTCGTACGTTTTCAAGTGCTACTCGGAAAATGCGTGTGCCATCGATCGGAACAAGTGGTAATCCGAAGGAGCCAAGGTCAGGTGAATGCGGCGGGTGGATTAATACTTACCAGGCAAGATCTTTGAACGTGGCTTTTACTGGTATTGGGGTGTGCGATGATGCGTTATTGTGAAGCACAATTACTTTGTCGTTGATCTACGATCAAAGCATGGTTCCAATTAATTATTTATCGTCTGTGGCGATCAGTATTAACGGTTTCACCTAGTTTTAGAAACTCATAATACACCACACCTTCCTGATCCCACCAAACGCAGAGCATTTGTCTTCTGACCGAAGATCTTTCGGTTGATCTGGACGTTCTTTGTCTTTCACATCGTAATCATCACTTTTAAAGCGTTTAAACCAGCATTCACGAATATCTTGAGATGGAGCATGTTCACCATAAGCTTCCCGAAATATACGATAACTTTGAGTAGCACTTTTCTTCAGAATAAAATAATGAATTAATTGCTTGCTCTTTGGGACGAAACTTGACATTTTTAAGGATAAAAATGTCTATGATATCAACACTTTCGGAAAATTTGACATACGAAGTTTTGAAGCTTGTTGCCAATAAACAAAATAGCATACATATGAAATCGCATAGATATCAACAAATGCGTAACTCCATTTATTGAAAAAAATCCGAATTATTAACCGGTACACCTGGTACACGGTTGCTCCTTCAAAATTAAAATCTTGCACGTTGCTTCCTCATTCTGACGGTCCGTCATCCACATAGCTTCTTCTATGAGAAAGTAAAAATTGATCAGCGAACTTACTCACAGAGAAGGGTGTGCGGATGCGAGAAAGAGTGAAGTGAAAGACGGTTGACGATGAAGCGAAAGAGATACAACTAGCGTGCATAAGCGTTGACGTTTCGATTCGACTCGAGGCAATGCGACGCCTCTCTCCGTCGGCCGACCCGAGCCCAATCGCTATAAAAAACTGTAATTCTATGTTCTCAAATTAGGTTCCACTGCAGAACTCGTGCACGCGGTGGAACCTCATTTCTTCGATCCCAGAAATGATCGGCACTCTTGAAAAAATAGAATTACAGTTTTTGGTACCGACCGCGGTGCGTCACATAACCTTAACGGAGGATTATCGAATGAGAACTAGGTCGCGACAGTTATACAGTCGTTCGTTCTTGATCGGTCGAGGACTGGTCGACACTTTTATGCAGGCAGCGTAGGTGCACACTTTGTAGGTATAATATAGTAAACGAAATATACATATGTGTATATTCACAATTCAAAAAAAGATATTTCATTCGCTCTTGATACAAATACTTGCCATTCAGATGGAAATATTTTACGGGATATTACTACGACGAATTCCATTTTTATACCCTGAAGAATGAATCGTATTCATAAAATTTATTTAGTAAAGACGCAGCGACAGCCCCGACAACGTAAACCACATCGTATACGGTGAATGTGCAAGATCCTACATACTCGTTTACGGAAGAAAATAGCACCGGCATATACACATATATTCCGACTAGGTATATAATGTTCAATGTTTGCGGTATAGCTAAACGCACGTACGTAATACGTTTCGGGCCACCTTTTCACGTTAGTCGGGCATGTTACAGGTACATTCGCATACATGCGACTCTCGCTATTTTCCACGGTTCAACACGCTCATAAACGGTCTTTCTTACTCTTCTATAGCAGTTGACATCGGTGTGCTGGGACTTTGGCCGTTGGCTAATCAACGTCGCGCACCTCCCCTACACACGCACGCACGCATACATCCATCCAAAGTCGAGCGATATGCATCGATAAGCTCTGTATGTACAGCAAGTACTGTATTGTGCTCCTCCTCGGCACCCGTGCCGAACCTCGAGGGTGGGATCGTATTGGAGGAACACGTGCAGATTACACGGACACGCACGTGTGGGCTTCTCAGTTTCCTCTTTCTCTCACTGCCCGTTTGGTTGTCGTTGTCTCGTGGTCGTACACGATGCAGCCCGACCGTCCCATTTCTGCATGCGAAATGCATTATGTATCGACGAACGGCAAGGGGAATGGAGAGAACCCAGAAGGGCGTCGAGCGGGAGGTGGCGATGGTGGTAGTGGTAGCGAAGTGGCTCAGCCGGTGGTTACTCATATATAGTTGGGACAGCGGTGGTGCTGCGCGAACTGTGAACAAACGAGCGAACGAGCGAACGAGCCGGAGGCCTTTGACCTCCCGGCGCGCTCGCTTCTCTGTCTTAGCTGTCTGTCTTCTTCCGCCGAGGGCCGCCAGTGACGATGCACTCTCACCGCCGCAGCCGCCATCGCAGTATCGCGCTCTCCCTCTCGGAACTGCTCGAGTTCGGAGTAGGAGCGGCAGCGAGACGGAGAGAGGGAAGCAGCCGTTCGCTCGCTCTAGGAGCTATTATAGTGTAATGCAGCAACGTGGCCGACGACGCGCATGATACGCTATCCGCTTCTCTCTTCACCATTCGACTCGATGCGAGCTGTATCCTTTTTCCTCTGCATACGATCTACACGCATACGGGGCCTACCTAACAGGGCACAGAGTATGTATAGCGTATAAGGTGTATCGCGCGGTCAACGCGCAATGCGTCGTATACACTGCGTTTTGCACGCAGCCCGACGCACCCCCAGCCTGTTTTCGGCGTCGAGTATACATATACGAGATTACAGAATTCTACCGCACGCCAAAGACACGACAGCGACGAGCGACGTCAATGATAAACGAAACCGCAGTGCGTGCTAAGTGTATTATAACCTCCCACGTTCCCGTCGCCAAAGGTCACGTCTTAACGAGCTGCTCCGTCCCGAGACTCGCTCGCTGCTAGGCGCTCGTTACACTCGACTACACTCGCTACTCTCCTCTATTCCGCTCAACGGTATCCTCGAATTACGCTACTTCGCTCAACACGGTTAGCACACTTTTCTCTCAACCTTATTTTCTATTTTGGTAGAGACCCAGGCGGAGATGGGGATTCTCTCCCTCTGTGTCGTTCACCGAGAAAAAAACTGTTGACGCGGAGGCAAAGTAAATTTAATTAAGCAAAGTGAATAAAGTTGAGTTAATCTAAGGTTCGATATGGTGAAACTCACGATGAACTTGATGGAGAAAGGAATACGCGCATGGTTCCTGTACCGGAGTGAAGAAACCATTGCCGCATTCTTCTCTCCTGTGTCTAGCTAACGTACCATATCGCGCAGTTGAACCGACTCAACTGAATCCAGTTGGCTCCGACCGAAAATACGTTTCATCTCAAAGTTTACTCTCGATAAGCTCTTCGCCGCGTAACGCCCTTTTCTCAACCGACGATTACCTCTGTTGCCGCGTACGTATAGCGGTATAATGCGCGTATCATAATTGCGCCCTTTCTCTTTTGGACGACGTACTATTCGGAACTGTTTCTCTTTTCGAGTCTGCGACGTAGAACGTGCCTGCAGCGCGTCTCACTGCCGAAATCGTCACAGAGACCTTTAGCTCAATTTTTCAAGGTTGATTAAAGGGACGCGAAACATCCACGAGTGCGCAAGAGATAGAAGTACTGTGGCTCGCACGGCGGTGGAAGAGAGAAGCAGCACACCCGTGTAAGCACGGACGTTTCGCCTCGCGAGCCAACCCCTCTCTCGCTACTCCGCGATCCCGTAAACGCCAACTCTGTCGGTAACAAAACTTTCCGTTCAATTCTTTTCTAGGTTATCGAGTCTTTGACGATAAGAGCAAAGCTTTAGCCGATGCACAGCGAATCACCTCCCCTCAAGGTTATGCCCAACTACTCGGTCGGTAACATAAAATGTAATATGAATTTGTTCGTCGCACAATTGATCTGTCGAAAAAAAGCCGAGAACGTTGCTCCCCGCCTAATAATAATTCTGCAGTGTCACGTTATTGTCTTTTATCGGACGGATCAACGATGACGGGGAAATTCGGGATCGCAAAATTAGTTGTACCTCTCTTGCACTTGTACATATTTAACATCATCTTGAGAGTACGCGAAACCTCCTTGTACTTGTTATACCTCGAGTGCGAAAGAGGTAGGACTGGTACGGCGCTCGCGGCGGACCGAGAGAGCAGCACGTCCGTCCAAGTATGCGGGTGTTACGCGCATTAGCTGTTTATCTCTCGCTCCGCCGTTAAGCGCCATTATTTCTATCTCTCTCGTACCCACGCACGTTTCGCCTTCCCTAAAAGTAGTATAGATTTTTAAGATCTTATCGAACATTCCGAGAGGGGTCGCGTTTCACATCTTGTCACAATTGACTTCCGTCTCTCTCAGCGTCATCAGTTTCATTCGCGCTATGCCTGCTGTCGCATATCCAAAGATTCGTTAACGGCATATACCAACGACGCGAGTAGTTGTATGTAAATCCGTCTTTACGGGTGAGCTGGATAGGTGACACAGCGGTGTAGCTACATCGCGCAACTTGGAGTTGCCGGCTGGAGACCTACGAACGGGCACTACGGGCAGATGCTTGGATCGTTATTCGCAAGATGGCCGCCATTGCCACGTGACCTCGTGCATCCACCGACGCTCGTGGTAGTCATGGCCCGTTGACTCGTCGTTCGACGCGTAAGCCCTCCGAGCCGCCACCTCGGTCGAAGCTATCGACCGAGGGATCGAGGGGGAATAACGAGTGGGTTATCGCGGCGGGGATGCAAGACGGATCCGAGTCAGTCCGTCGATGTTTGCGGCTACACGTGCATCGGCGACGAATCGCCTCACTTGCGCATACCGGTGCGCTGCATTCCCTTGGATTCGGTGCTTTCTACCGCGTGCAACCATACCGTATATTTGTATTTCGCAGATGCGGATCGGAGAGATTATGCACAACTTTCGACATACTTGGCTTGTCAATGATTTATAAATAATTGTTATCATTTTTACGATTTGTCATTTGAAGCGGAGTCGTCGAGTTTTTCCAATCAGTCGCCGTACCTCGGCATTGTTAAAATTATCTTTGGAAATACTTATCGCGACGACAAGCATGATTCGTTGCCTTATCTTTTGATCGGACAGTCGTGATTCTCTATTTTTTCATGTCCGCGCCTCGAAATATTCATTGGCAAAGCACAGTCACCAATATTACGCGGAAGCAATTTTTCTTGCGGTGTCGTACGTGCGATATAACGTACATTATCATAATAGTCTAACATAAATCATAAGCAAATAATGTCAATAATGGAAAACATTGGTTAAAGATTAAAGAATATCAAAGAATCATTGCGAAATCGTGGGAGATGAAAGGTCTTGTATGGATTTCAGAGGAGCTGAAAATTGAATTGATGACCTTGAGTGCTAAAAAGCGAGAGCCATAGGTTCGTATTTCCGTATAGGACTGACGGTCTGCTGTGCCCGTGTGCGAGTGTACTCCCAGCCACTGGATAGTCGAAAGTTGAAAGACGAGCGCGCTCGGCTCAGACGCCCGGTGCTTTTTCTTTCACTTTGTCTGTCGCACTCGGCACTTGGGAGCGAGCCCGAGGCTCGTGGAGGAAAGCATTTCTTGACCTCACTGCTGCCGCCGTTGTTTCCGTTACCGCTCACCGCTTGCAAGCAGACTCGACACACCGCGGCAGTGGCTTGTGCCAAGTTCGAGGAAACGAAATGTTGTGTGGTTTCCCCTCTACGATATGACCCACTCCACTCGGACGATATACAGATCGAACCGCCGGTACGCTCACTCCGTGTTTTTAAACATCGATCTACTTCAGTTTTTAATACCGTATATAAAAATCACCTGCACGAACATCATCTTCTTATCGTACTATTATTAATAATAGTACGATAATATAATAGGATAGAATAGCTCACCGACATCTAAAATCCTAACTGTGATGCAAGCAAAATTTTCCAACTCGTTCGAGGCAGGTGAAACTTTTCTCCTATCTCTATCTCGACTGTCTCGCGTGAGTTTCACGCTCGGTTCGCAACGTCGGTTGACTCATTGCCATTTATAAGTATAAAGAGTGGTGTATGCTTCAAGATATGTACATTTTATTCACTTTATAGAGCAGAACACTCGTTTGAGAATCTAAACGAGAGCTGTTTATGCATTAGTGCATCGATCGATGAAGATTATTAGTCAGAAATATTCAACGGTAAAACACTTGATCGAAGAAAGTATCACTGAAAATCGAATATACTCGATGGCGAACATCTCGGTTTCCTTAATTACGATTGAATTTCAATTTAGGACAGTTGCTATACCGTTGTGATAATCACTCGAGAACCGAAAGTTGATATCTGTTATATCGTTACGTGTAAGACACCGGTAGCAACTCGGCACATACACTATTTACACGTAATTACCATAAAAACAGGCCGAACACTCGCATGAATATGAGAGTATAGGAAAAATAGAAAAGCAAATGAGCAAGAAGTTAAGAGAATAAAGAGACCAACAAACGGGCTATATCGCTATTGGCCCGTTACGTATTTTACTACATTCCCATCGTCGTGGCCTTGGATCGCACGATACCTACATTCGTTCGTGAAATATCTCGATATCGAACGATCGTGTTTACGTTTCTCTTGGTGACAGCCGGTGTGTCTATCACCTCGCATCCTGATAATACTATATTGCATAATGTATAATTACTGCGACTCGCGTGCGATCACGTATTGTCATTCCGTCTCATAGTTGCGAAACCATTGCTCCAATTAAATTTTTATCGTCATTTAAGATTTTCTCCGGTGCGACTACAGTCGAATAACTTTATTTGACATTCTACTCGAATGTCTGAAGCAACGCGAATTCACAAACCGTGGCATCAGCGGTATACGTGTTACGATGTATTCAACGAGACCCGACGATGAGTGGTCAAGAGAATAGCTCAAATAGCTTGGGAGGAAAGACATTTGGAAAGAGCAGCCCTCGTTCCGAGGGTCTGCTTTAGCACAAAAAAGCTCGCGTGTCGACGCTCTGCTGCTTGCAAGCACATATACTCTCGTGCGTTCTAATCTATGTTTCTATATATAATCTACTACAATTTAAACAAATATGTATACCGCAATAGTATATAGCCAGAATCGTACTGCTCAACGGTAGAGTACGTAACGCAAAGAGGTTCACGCTCGTACGTCGTCGTGCATCGTCGATCGAGCCTCGGGTATCTTGGGTTCTTCCCTTGCGCACTGTACAATATTACTGTACTACACTGTACGTTCGAGGCAGCGTACACGGATACATGGGCTGCACATGGACTCGGTTAGCATTCGTGACTGCGCTTGGTACGGGGAAGGGAAGACGGATAGAGGAGAGTCGTATAATATGGGGGGAGTGTGCGTGAACGCACGTCGAGTCTTTTTTGCGGTTGCACGAGTCGTGTTTGAGTTGGCCGAGCTCCGTCGGTCGTGTTCGGTCACAGAGATCGAGAGAAAGAGTAGGAGTAACTGTGAGGACGAGACGAGAGAAGGCGAAGAGAAGAGAGGAGCGGAACGAGTCTCGGCAGCGGCCAAGATAGCGAGAGAAAGAGTTCCGAGTGACGTACGTAGGAGGAAGCGAGATGCGAGAGAGGAGAACAGCGGGAGCCGCCAGCAGCGGCAGAGAAATACCCAGAGCGAGGGCAGATCCGGAGATCGAGTATGAGAGAGAACAATAGAGAAGGAGCGCGCCGTTGGGCGACCAGGGAAGCGGCGGAGAAGCCAGCCATGGCGCGCATACGGCAACTACGACGCCGATGCTGCGGTTTACTTGTCTCCGGTGCCGCTGTGCCGGTGTTGCTCGCCTCGCCTCGGCTAGCATCGCCAGGACGCGCCAGCGGAAGAGGCAAGGGGGATCGCTCGCTGCTGCTGCTGCTGCTGCTGCTGCTGCTGCTATGTTGATACACTGCTACGACTGCTGTTGGTGCCTGTCGGCGACGGTGGAGGCGCGCGCTAGAGGGAGAACAGCCATCACCGACAAAGAGAGAGTGCACTCGTGAGCGGCAATGGCCAAGGGGCATGCGGGGTACGGGCGGACCACCTCGAACGTCCGCGTGGAGGGGGTCGAGTTCTCCTCGTAGCGGCAGTAGAGTAGCGGCCTTCGACGCGGCTTGGTTACGCGCGACGATACGTGAAAGCGCCGTTTCCATCCCGCCTCGCTTTAAACACGACCTATTTATAAAAAAGGAAGTTGAGAGAAAAAAAGGAGTAGGAACCAAGTATTATTTAATAAACTCGAGGATTATCCACTCGGAATAATATGGTGCAAAGTGTCTAGTATCGCTGAGGGAGGAACGTTATTCTTCGTATATACACACACACACATATATATGTATATATTGAGAGCGGGTGAATATTACACTGCGACAGAATCATCGCCGAGCTCTCGCCAGTCGTTTCGCGAATGTACGACCCACACCCCCAAGGTCTTTTGTCTCTCACGAGTCGTGCGATCGGTCGCCGCGTAAGCGTACCCATTGCAAAGTGATAATACAGTACACCACTCTGTTTTTGTATGCTACAGAGAAGTGGAGTGCACCCATCGACCGGATCACCCAATTTTCTCGTACTGTTCTTGCGATGAGCTTTTTGTCTAATCGACAAAGAACAAGTGCGTATGGTTCAACTGCTGTGCTTGTGTGCTGCTACTGCTTGTGTGTGTGGCCGTTGTGTACTCGTGAAAGAGATTGAGCTCTCTCGTCCAGTTCTGTGACCTCGCTCCCGTTACTTAACACAAACTTGGGTTAATCAAGGATACAACCCAACGAAAGATGGAGGATTATCTTTGAAGCTGTACCGTGAAGTTTCGTTATTATTTTTTTTTTGTGCATTCGATGTATCGTAGAGTGAAATTGTGAGGAGAGTATCATTGCGCGAGGAGTTACCAAGTGCGTTCGTTGATTACGGATTAAGAGAGCTCGAGATTAGATTCGCAAGCGACCCAAGTGTATTGAGTGAGTAAGTGGTAAACGGCAAAGCCAACGATCGATCGCCGCGACGCCCTTGCCTTGGCTTCTGTCGTTGAGCAACGAAAAGAGGAAGAGAGAGAGAGCCATTCCATTCCGAGCAGAGCTCAGTCGCTCAAAGGTGAATTAGAGCTGTTTTGTGGGAGGTGAAATAAAGAGAAGACTTCTCCCCTTCCGCGCTTCTCCCTTGGCATTGTTCCTTCTATTGTTTCGCGAGGGACAGCGCTCTTTGCGCATTCTGGCGAACGAGCCAAGGTCCGTTACTCCGACAGAAGAAAAAGAAGCTGTCGTATTGTGCAAGTGAGGAGCGAGATAGATAGATAGATAGAGAGAGAGAGAGAGAGAGAGAGAGAGAGAGAGAGAGAGAGGGCGAGAGAGCGCATGTTAACCACCAACCAAGTGATATTACTACCGTTGGATGTGGATAATGTCCAGGGTCAAACTACGCTTTCTTCACGGCTTCATCTTGTTCTTGTTCCAAGTTCCCAATTGCATTTCACTTCGATAAACAAACAACTAGAAATTTCTTTTGTATAAATGAGATTAAAAATGTAGGAATAATAAGGATTTCACTGACCGAGGATATCTCAAGTATAACGAATTTGAGCTCAAGCCTCTCGAGGTCATTAACCTTTTCGGAGTAAGACGTAAGGCGTGTGTGAGCGACGACGAGGCTGAGGGGCTTGCGGTGCTGGAAAAGAGTGAAGGGGAAGAGAGAATCGCAAGAAGAAAGTGCGCGTTGCATCGAGGAAGCCGGTGTGCAAAAGAGAGAAGGATCACCATTGTTGCTCGATCGCAAAGCTTGGCAGCTAGCTAGGTAACGCGCGCGGCTACTTCGTGCACGTTCGGCCATTCTCGGGTACAGCGCACCGTGTCGTCGTCCCTATTCGTGTGCCTTGGACGAGTGCACGGGCGATTACGAATGATAACGGCCAGTGGGTGTTCTCGTCGTATAATCTTTTCGTGAATTATTAATACTCACGAGGATCTCTTTTATATTCCGATAGACGCGCATAAATAGAGGCAATCGCGATCCTGTACTTTGGATCTATCGCTTGATAAAGCGAGGCATAAAAGTCTGAAGCGAAGGATTATGCGCCGGGACAGTGGGGGCACGGTTAAACATAGAATAACAATAATGAAATCGGCATTTGGAAGAAGCGACTTGAGCAATTCGTCTCAAGGATGCCACCGGTGTTAGGAGGCGCGGCGGCAATGGCGGTTCTTCCGGCGAGTCCGCAGACTGCCACGCAGGGTAATCCGCATCCCCATTCCCAACAGGGCCAGAGCCAACCACTGCCGGTGGGCAACGACGGAGCCGGTGCCAGTGGAAGTGGAGGAAGCAACGGAGGGGTTGCGAGCATCGTCGGTGTCGGTGTCGGTGTCGGTGTCGCGAACCAGGCGAATCAGCCGCAGCTTCTGTATCAGCCCTACAATTTAATGCCAGCGGACTCGCCCTCTCAGGGCACGGCCAGTCCTCCCACGATCGCTCAGCGTATCTATACTCATACCCATAGGCATCGATATAATATCTATCCCCACGATGGTCATCAACCGGACACACTTACGGACTCTCCGACCACCCCCACCGCCGAGTAAGTTGTATATTTTTTTTGCATTTCCAAGCGCTAAAGATTATCTTTATTTTCTCAACGGCCGCCCTGGATGTTCTTATCTTTGTGTACCCTATCGAAATATTACAAGTCGGCCAGCTCGAATGCTGCGTAATGAATATTGGCAGTTTCTTGGTGAATATGGCGCTAGTTGCCAGCACTGAAAACTTGTGAAATACGGCGGATACCGCGAGGTCGAGTATGCGACCAGCGAAGCAAAACCGTGCAAACACGAGTGGCTCGGACCGGTGAAGCGTTTTAAAAATACGCCCTTAAAAAATAGCACTTTTGCTACTCATTTAATTCCTTATCTTCGTGACTCTACCTTTTTCCTCTGCATCTTTTACGCCATATTTGAGACCCGGAGACATATATACATCTAAAACGAAAGACAGGTAAAAATATAGTATTACAGCTCATAATTTTGCTGTTGTTATATCCAGATGGTCGTGCACCCTCCGATATACTGTTGCCAACTGTATTTTTGGACAAGTTGAATGCGTTTACCTTGCTTTTAGAATGATTAAGTTGGAACGCGTGTAAACAAAAACACAATGGTGTCGAATGACCCTTGCTCACGGTTATTTTGTAAGGACGCAGGAAATACCTAACGATGGATGAGGAGCATGAGAAAAAATAGCAACGTCAAGATCTCTCCTTCTTCGTCATTTCACAGCGGCGGCGCTGGATCAACGAATAGAGAAACTGCAGGCGCTTGGGTACAGTTTACCGAGTACAGTCTGAACCTTCTGCATATTGAAAACTTCATACTACTCAGACCCGGTCAACCTTTGCTTGGCTCTTCTAAAGGGATAAATGTATATTAAGTAAACTATACTACACTCTGTCTGCGTGTGAGTGTGCGCGCGCGCGCGCGCATCTATATATATTCTACCTGCTGCTGCAGCTATTGTGCGCGTAAGCTTGCCCATTCCTTCGGTATGCACAATGCGTCCTTTGTCGGATAAGAAATTCCTTCGAAAGGTTACAACCCCCCAGGGTCATCGAAAAAAAAGGCTCATAACATTTTAACGCGTGCGCTATCTGCGGATATTTATTAATGTGCAACCTGTAAATAATATAAATAACTATTTATTAACAACACACTATTTGCTTCATTTGACGTAATTGATTGAATGCGGAATACTGAATACTAAGAATTTCATGAGGATTCACGTGAATATGAGAGACGAAAAAGAAAAAATTGTGATGGAACACAAAATGATCTTGTATCGCTATGCACACATTCAAACTGAGTTATCGTATTATATAGGTAATACAAATAAGTACAATTTTACGTTTGATCGCTCTCGCTTGATTTTTTTATGTAACGACACATCTCGTGTTCACGTTCGATCTTGGACTATCCTATTTCTGATCGACTATTCCCTCGTTTTATTCGAGCCCTGTGAATCATAACCGCAAATACCCTCGAATGTATGGTCTCGACTAGGCGATCGCATTGCGTGTCAGAGTCGTTTTTCGACTTCTCGGTGATCTGGCAGAGACGGGAGGGAGTGTCTCCGATCGACGGATATCATAATGTACTGCGGTAATTGATACGACACTTTCTTGCAGTCTACGAGCATGTGCAGTACAAAGACGGCAGAAGATGATGATCCACGGGGCCACGATCTAGGTCAATGGATGCTTCTCTCTCTCTCTCTCTCTCTCTCTCTCTCTCTCTCTCTCTCACTCTCTCTCTCTCTCACTCTCTATATATATCTGGCTTTCGCTCTTGTCCGCGCTAGTCCTAAGCCTTAATGCAGAAACTAGTCTCTTCCCTGTAACTGTATCGACTACGGCTACGATCACGACTGGTCTTGTATTCAGAGGCAACACTTGCGCAATCAATGTAAGCCTCGACTCGCCAACTCCATTAACATGGGTCACGCGTCTGAGGCACGAAAAAAACTCGTTAGGAAACGAGACTGTGACAACTTCATCTGTCTTTCTTTCCCGTTTAATACCCGACACTTGTTTAATATCGCATTGTATTCATCCGCCATTTCCTTTTTCTTCCTCCGATTATCAATAATGATTCAGGACTTTCCTGGTGTAAATATTCTTATTATAAATATCAATAAACGTACGACTGTATATCTGTTGTTCGTGCTTGATCGTGCTCTTTGGAATTTTCGGCAGTGGAAAAATAGAATAATAATTTATTGTAATCAGGGTAATGTATTTTGACTCTTATGCGATAATTGAGGTCTCCTGCCTAGGCAATTTCAAGAAAAATGAGATAAGACATAAATAGAAGAGCCCCGAGTCTCGTATCTCTTTACGATTCTTCGCTCTCGTCAATATTCATTCTCTGTCTGTATCAACGCTGCGTCATCCGAGAGCCGCACCACGCCGCCCAATCTATTTCTAGACTCGCAACATGCATGAGTTTAGACTTCCGAGACGAAGGTATTCGCTAGCTGCGTTCTATATCCAGTTAGTAGTGGACAGCTTCGGCCATACCATATAATCGATTATAATCCTACTTTGGACATGCGAGCGATACAATGCTAAGTTTACAACTTGATGCCATCTTGTTGATTTTAGTATTTGAGGTCAATGGGCGTCGTGTATAGCACGTTTAAACACGAAGCCTCGTGATTCGATTTCTAGTGTAGCAATCGATTGCTCAGCAATGCCAAAGGAATCGTTAAGAATGACAGAGAGAGAGAGAGAGAGAAAAAAGATGGACAACACGATCTAGATAAAACGTTACGGCTGAGGGACCAAGGATTTATCACGAGAATAATGCACTCCTGATCAGAAGGAGAAGAAGAGGAACGACCAAGTTCGATGAAGCAGAGACAGTAAGTGTAGCCTCTCGACGAAAAGTCGTGCGTTTATGCCTCGCACTCTGGAAGCACGCCAACCGAGTGTTTACGGAAATAGAGCTTCCGCGAGTGCAAGATACTGAGATCTACAATGAAATTTCGAGAGAACGTTGGAAAATGAAGGCAGAGGTTGTAAAAAAGACCATGCCCTGCCTCCACTGAGTTGTAATATGACACAATGGTGAGAGACAAATGTTGTTCCCATTGTTTCCTTCCTCTAGTTGTGAGTTAAAATTTCTCTGTCACATTTATAGGTATGCATTGTAAAGTCATTGTCTCAGAACTTTTCGATGCGCCTACAGGTTCGTAAGACGGATAACATTACAGGGCAATGTTATAACGCTTTTCCGTACGTGCGTGTACGTGCATCTCTTTCCTTGCTATTCGCCAATTGGTCTTACATATGGTGTCTGACCTGGTCACGCGTCATCGTTTTCTCGACAACGACAAGCGCGAGGCAAAATCGTGTACTCTATCTCTATCTCTTTTAATCGCTTACCCGGAAGTCGAACAGCCGGTCCGCCATTTCGTCGACCCACCTTAGAGAGGATATTCGAGCTAGAAAATTGTTGGTTCGACTATCTTTATACTCTACGACGTCCGGTAGAAGCAGACTTGAGAGTATAGAAGAAGCAACGACAGATATAGTATGCATGTCTCTGATATAGTCGGGTCGGGCGAGTCCTTTCTTTCGAGAATATATACAACATTCATATCTATAAAACTTGACTGAGTTGTTAACCTTTTGATCCATCGGCGAGAGCGACGTAAAATCAGCATTTCATCAAAATATAAACACACAGAATCGTTTTAGTTAATCACTCTAAGCGACGGTCATCCCTGACGATTGAGAGAATGGGAAATCAAATGTCGTAGTACAAATTCGGGTTTCGTTCGTTCTCGAAAGGGCGACAGAGGCGAGGTTTGGTGGCGGCTTACGTTCAGGCATCTTGAGAGTCGAGCGAACACGTCTTAATTGAAGCACGCTCATCGATAAACGGCATCACTCAGCAGCCCTTTATTCTCTTCGTTCTACTTACTTTTTTTCTTAAATATCCCTTCTACTGGTTTGATCGTTACTTTTTCATTTTACTCAGACATCCAGCCTGGATACCTGTCAGCGCAAGATCTCGAACTTTCATGGTGTGTCGACTCGTGGCAGAATTTATCGTTTGCACCATCCCAGTCAGCCAGTTCAACAATCAACCGAACCCCAACGTTATCCTCGGTTTCTCGAAGCGTATTTTCAAATGCCAGAATTCAAAAAGTCACCAACAATTTTTTGGCTTACTTCAGTTGGAAGAAATGCGGAGACAATCAAATTTAATTCCCATTTCATTGGAGGATACAATTTGATAACTAGTATTACAGTGTACTTGTGCGTATAATTTAGTGTACACGATGACATATCCCCATTTCAAAATCCATACACGCGCATGATATAGGAGACTATTGTAAACTTACCGGTGGCAACCGAATGCCGAATGGAACACCTGCTGAATTTTCGGCCCCCTTTTCCGGGTCCTCGACAATTGTTTTCGCTCGCAACGAGACGATGGACGTTGCGAATTTAACCCCTCGAGTACCAGCGCCGTAAATATACGCCGCCGGCTTTTAACAGTAACGATGTTTCAGTCATTCGTTAAACTTCTATTAGCTCAATAAAGCGTGGAAAAAAAAATGTAAGCAATACCTTGAGTTATCATTAATTTGATGGTGACAAGATATTAATCACCCCTGTCTATATTGTTATTAAAATACCAATAAAAGTTGAAATTCTTCGTTGCCAGCGGTAGCTCTCTGGTACTTGAAATAAGTTAATATAGGAAAGTTGTTATTGATACGTCTATGCGTATTCTCTGTTCATATATTTCTCTGTCGGTCTCCTCCTCTAGTAGACTTTTAGTCCCACGTGCCGCTGGATATGATCAATGTCCAATTCCATCGTCATTGATCGGAGTTTAAACTCTTAAAATTCGGTTTAAAAAAATGAACCATATTTAAACCGCGTTAGGGGATACGGGCGCAAATGACATTCTTCATTTCTATTCCGATATTAGAAATTCTGTTACGTGGGACCCATTCTATGGTGTGTGTGTGGATTTACAGCCGCAGTTCTACCGTACAGGGTCAATTACGCCATCTCGACATTATTAGAAATCACGGGAAGGTGCAACGTTCCAACCGGACTCGAGTGCAGAAAGCGTAGGAATCCAGCTATATCGTACACGTCGACATAATACGACGAAAATCAACGCTAGTTTTAAGCATTCTTGATGTAAATTTCGAACAAATAATAATGGAGATAGAACAGAATGAAGAGTGTAGAAAAAAAATGGCAAGATAAAAACAGAATTTAGGTCGATCAATCGGTAATCGTTGAATCGTCATTTCGACACGATACAACTCTTGAAACGTGAATTCCTTTTATTTGAACAGCGCAAGCGCGAGTGTTGGTTCGTCTTCGCTTCGTTGGAAGAGCGAAGGCCAACCGCAACTCGAGAGCGAACGTGCTCGAGTGGCGCCACAGCGCGTGCACGCACAGGCAACGTGTAGCCCGATTGGCCCAATGCGGAATCAGCACAAGTCGCGTCGCTCCTACTCTTTCGCCACGTTGCCGGTTGTGTGACATGAGCCCCGTGATAAGAAAGTAGCTCGGCAGATCTGATGTCGAGGTGCGCGCAACGTTGCTCCCGTGCATGTATCGCTATTTCGCCCGTTAAGTTTGTTCAAGAAGGACGTCTGCGGCAAATAATCGGACAAGAATAAAGAACCAGTTCGACGTCGATTAATTAATTAATAAATTAGTTATTGTATATACGAGATATCGTCGAGGCACAAGTGCCACTCGATTCGAACACTTCCGATCGTCAAGCCGAGGTACGAGAAGGAAGAACATCCGACGGCCATGTTGGAATCCACGTTTTATAGTGAGTAGTTGGATTAATTTTCGTCTTGTCCACGTTGATCAACGCTATTTATATTCGAATTTAACCTGTGCCCCAATTTTTTATCGAAGGGTATCCTCGTTCGGATGCCGGTTATATAATCGTTTTGTTATACGATCGAAAGATTTCGTACCGTAATAGATGAACCATTTTCCGATGCAGTGCAAAGTTTTAGTCTATAATAATTAGAAGTTACGAGATTCGAATCACATCACCTGGGTACTAGTTTTTTTAAGTCAAATTTTCATACAACTGTGTGGATTTATTAGAAAAAAAATTGTGATTAGAACGGAGTTTCGATGTTGAGATCCATTGGCAGCGCCGCATCCGGACAAACAATTGTATAATGTTAATGCGGGTACCGTATAGTGCTGATTTATTAATTTTATCCGGACTAGTGTACAATATTTACCCGGGTACTTGGGTATTAGGAAATAAGGTTATCGGAATAATACCGACTTTAGAGATACAACCCAAAGTGTTTCACCCGAAGACAAAATTTGTACAGACTTGATCAAGTCGGTCTTTGGGAAAGACACCTCGGCTTGTCGGTATCGAGTCGGTTTTTCTCGACTATATACTATGGAGAAAAAACGTAGTACGCGTATCGTCAATTTCCGGAAGAACAACATCCATTTATTCGTCCGGATTTACTTTAATACATTATATTTTTTAAAGTTTTATCGTTTTACAAATTAAATTCGCATCGTCGTACTACAAAATCACGCGACTACTCGATTACATTTTTCCTATTTTTTATTTCATAAACATTCATAAACGTATGATCCACGTATTTAAAAAATATTAATTTAAAAAATGTCGCCTCAAATTGAGCAATTTAGGAATAGGGTAGGCTAATAATTAATATCTAGAGCAGGGGTCTCCAAACTTTCCAGCCTTAGGGCCATACTGATTACTCCAGTAAGTTCCGAGGGCCAAAACCATATTATCATTGTTGCCGGTGGTAAAAAGTGAAATAGTCCAAAATCTGTCCGCGGGCCGAACGTGGCCCGCGGGCCGTAGTTTGGAGACCCCTGATCTAGAGAATTGAGCAGAATGCTGCGAAGTAGCGTCAAGGTGGATTATATTCTCGACTCGGTAAATAAAAGGTGGCGCGCGAAGCCCGTGTATTTGCCTCGAGAAACAGAAAGAAAGGAAAACAAAAGAAGATAGGAGAGGAAGATGAGCGCGCGTCCTCTTTCGGTGATCATCCGGCGATCGTACGTCGAGAACACGGTGTTTCTGGTTTGTCCGGTTTCTTTCTTCTTCCTTTTGCACGAATCCCAAGGGGAATCGACGTTGCAGACATTTTTACCCACCGAGCACGGGTGGTTCCGTAGAGTTCCCTGCCCTCTGTTCCCCCGTTTTGTCGGCAGCCGTCTCGATTGCTCCCGTCTCGTTCGGCAACTTGTTTTGTTCCCAGTAGAGCGCAAGACACATTCGTACGGAATAGGGTTGGAGCGCGCGCGCGCGCGCGGTCGACACTCGCCAGCACTACTTGACTTGCTCTCGTTCTATCTTCCGCTCTCTCGGTTGTGACTCGCTCATAGCTATATACCGCAGAGTGAAAAGGCCGAGATTAAAGAGAATAGGACGTAGATGATTTTGTTCCGCTTGTATGGCTCTCCGCGAGACTCGGATCTTAATCTCACGCGTCAAGAAATAAAACTCTGGAGACTGACAGCTAGAAATGAATTAATTAATTAATTTTAAAATCGCTGCAACCGTAAAAGCAGTCATCTTTTTTCTCGAATCTCCGTTACACTGGCACTAGCGTCGCTGCTGGTGACGTCGTTTTTTCTATCGGAAGAAACGATTGGTCTTTCTAACAATACCATCGCGGCTTTACCGAGCAAATGCGACACGTACTATAAAGAATATGTCAAAGGGCCACCGTGTCGCTCCACGTTTATTGAAAATGACAATTGCACGATACTGCATCTTTACCGAGGAATTAATCTGAAGCGGTGTCCTTTGGGGTACATCGTACCGCGGCTCTATTTCCAACAAGATGCGTGTGATTCAGATCGCATTATCCCATTGTAACGTTCGCAGGGCAGTACTGACGTTCGCTGCCACGTAACAGGAGAAATAACTAGCGCAAATGCGCGTTAATATATCTCCTGATCTTGTCTCGCGCCGTTCACAAGTCTCGATGCACGACGCGCACAAAAGTCTCTCGTTGCTCTCTCGGAGAGAGGAAGAGAATTATACGTACGAGCGAGCTCTATGCCTTCTTATAGTACTCGTATGTTTGTTATTCATTTCCATCGCAAAGCCAGCTGGAGAACACGCACGTGTGTATATTATGGGCACTGCCTTTTGGTATCGCGCGGCTAACTGGCTTGACGCGACTCGGCCGACCGACACCGCGGCACCGGTAACGCCAACAGCAGCGTGTGTTCATCGACCGTATCGCATTCGTGAAGGATGTACTTTCCCGAATCTCCCCGTGCGACAGATAAAAAAATAAAAAAACTCCACGGTCCTGACCTTATTTACTTAAGATTATATGGATTTTTTCCAAGATTTTATCCACAGTGTATTTGTCTGGGACATTTATAGGCGCGCATATGTATTTTCTATATCGCGGTATACACAACTATAACATTTCCGTTACATTGAAAGAGCAAAACGAACATATTGCATCTGTAATGTCACGAGATACGTGAGTTCGAGCGCATTTCGCCGTGGTATTATTCGGACCACAGCAGCATCTCGAGTGACGGGTTCAAGCGCTTTTCCCCTACTTTTGTTTAAACTTTGTTTTCCCAAAAGCACTTTTATTCTCGAGATTTTTATGTCCGAATACTTAAAATGTTCCAAAATGTCGAGAAATCGTATTTAGAAAAAATGAAATGGCTAAAACAGATCGAGCGATCTTTCTGAAACCTTGTACACGAGCCGGGTCGCGACTCCCCTCAATTTGATCTCTCTAATTTTCATAAGTTCTGAGCTCTCGAGCTAAAAATTTCTACAAGAATGAGCAAAAAGACAAGGTATCGATCTTGTTTATCGGCATTGAGTTTTGCAGGAATCAATCGACGTGTCAGATTTTTATTGAAAACAAAAATCTATTGTCGCTTTAACTTCCGTAAATGTTCACCTATCCAACCGAAACTTGGTATAAAAATTAGCAAACTTCAAATTAGCAAACGTGCAAATTTGTATGCGTCTTGTATGTTTGTGTTATCAAGTTTTAACGTGTGACTAATGTGAAATTGTTGATTCGACCGGACGGAATGCATTCTTTTCCAACGTTTCCTTCGTTCAAGGTCATGGACATAACGAATAATGTGCATAGCTGTTCACTGTGTGACACTCGCGATGCGCCTAAACCGCGTATTGGATTTTGTCATGTAGCACGCCATGAATAACGGCGAATCAAGCCGAAATTGGCTTCGAAAAAACCAATTTCGCTCACCACCTCCTCCAGGAGTCATTTCCTCCACACGGAAGCACTGCTTTGGAGCACGTAATCCTTTGTCCCTCGAGCCTCCGGTTATAAGCATAAGACGTCCTGTGTCCACGGATAAATCTTGTGTAATGTATATTAATTTACGTACCGTTGACTGATCTTTTAATTTTCTTGTATCGTCGTAGGGAGCGTCGAGAGGCGGAGGTGCGAGAGCAAGAGAAACGGGAACGGGAATTCGAAGCTAGAATGGAACGGGACAGGCTCGAAAAGCAGAGGGTGGCCGAGCAAGCTGTTCACAAACACTTTGAGGAGTCGTTGAGGCTGGCACAACAAAAGGTGAGTCTAACATACCGGACTATTCAAGTGTTATCCCCTCCGTTATATCGATTTGCGGAACAGTATCGATCGTCCAAGGTTTTTTAAGCACCGTCGCGCAGTTCAAACGACCTATTCCGTCTGATGGAAGAATATAAAATTCGTAAAAGACGCATAGTTCCTGCAGCATGTTGCATTCGCTGAACGAGATCTTGACGGAAGTTGAACAAGACTCGGTAAAACTTGCTTGAAACTCGACAAGTTTTGGGGCACTCTCCGAATTCTTCGTGAAAAGTTAAGATAACTCGCCGAGCGTGGGAAGTTAAGAAAACTCAGATGAAGCGGACTGGTTCGTTGGTTTACCTATCCTCGTAATATTATACATAGCGCGCGTATCGTCGTGCATACCGAAATCTATACGACTACAGTCAGGCTGGTTTACCAAGAGCAATAGCCGCGGTAACTTATTCAACTACGCAACTCGCGATAGATACAATCTCCATCGGCTTTTGTTTGAACATTGGGTTTATGTACTTGGTAACATTTTTTTACTCTCCTTGCGACGGTGGAAAGCTTTACGAAAACTCGAGCGAACTTATCGAAGCTCTACCCTCGTTTTCTTGTGTATACTCGTGAAGCAATTATCTTTATGCCTTCATTTCCCTTATCTGTTTTACTCAAGGCTGCATCTAGTCAAATAAAAGTCCATCATTTTTTCGATGTACATATGACAAAAGTTTTATGCGATTCGATCAATTGCTTATTCTACTTTAGATATCGGAGTAAAGTATTGTTTTAGGAAATTCGTTCAGTATGTTATCGGTGAATATATATATATATTATTCGTTAAAAACGCAACCGTTGCGATTTTTCCATAAGTGCCTACGTCAAAACTCTTGACTTTTAACATCATTCGTAACTTCGTATTCGTATGGATTCGGTAACCTCCCCAGTTTTTTGTCCACATACGTCCCTTATTACTGTTTATTCAACATATAACAAATTCAAGTATCCATCTAATACGCATTCTCATGAAAGAACTACCTTAGCATCTTGTTTATTCGTACAACTTCTGGTGTTGTATATTTTTGATAATACATTTATAATCTCATTACTACCATATATGCTAGTTTTCCATGTATCGTAATGGGGCATTATTTAATTCACAACACTAGCAGATTCTCATAATTCCGCAGTTATTAATATTTACGAGAATAACGCCAAGTATACAGATACGACGGGTAGTCGCCTGTTCGCTCAGTTCCCTTAGCATCTTCAGGAGTTTCTCGGTCCTTGCGTCAGCAGTTTACTTATCGAGTTTCCATGGACGCTACGAGAATTTTTGGTCAAAAGTTAATTAGCTATCGCGGCGCAACGTGTATGTCCTTGTGCTAAAACAGTTGACGTGGTAAACACACTTTCGCACGCGCGCGAACGTATTTTTATTTCCTAAAATATCAGGGGATCAGGAAGTCATCTGTTGGTTGAATACCTTGGATGAAGGTGGCTTCAAGTTTTCTCTACTCATCGACACGTGCGCACGATGCCCTTCGGTCGACATTTTTGCGTCCTCTTTTTATAAGCTGTCACACTCGTTACTCTTGATTTCGACTATTGTGCTCGCATTCGCCCTCGTACATTTTTCGACTCGACTCAACAGCGAAAGCCGAACTTTCGAACCGAGTCGAAAGTTCACTTTTATATTTATTAAAAATATTACATAACCCATTTAAATGATTTTAGACATTCAAATGTAGACGCAAATGTTCCGATTAATATAGCGTATTCGAGACACGAGGCGAAAGAGAGGGAGAGAAATCGGGTATCCGGAGAATGTGTTGAGCGAATGTTCCTCGTTCTCTTATCGTTCTCGCCTTCTGTTATCATTAGTGTACACTCGTTATCTCTGTTTGCTTCCAACTTTAATATTCTCTAGTGGCGTGTGTGCGCCCATCAGGCTTCGACTCAGCCCGATAAGATAAGATTTATGATAGAGTATTATTTTACGAACGAACGTGTTATACATGGTGTAAGCGGAGGCAGTGCGAATTATCGCACTCGTTCCCATCTTTGTCACGTGGATTTTACCACTTATAGGCATTCTATTATTTCTTGTGTATTCCTTCGTGTGATACTTGATAATGTCTTACATTTTCTTAAGCTGTTACAACCGCAAGAAATTTCCTTATTTGTATCGCATTCATTCATTAGTAAATGGCTATTGTTACAATAATCCATTCTTTGCCGGTAATTTATGATGAATTTACACATAATCGAGTTTATACGAATGATGAAAGACAAAACAATAAAATGGCACCTCGACACTCCATGGCGTGACATCTTTCATTATTACTTTTTACCATTTTTATTAGTCCGCGTGAAACTTGGTGCGCTGGTTGCAATTGAGCGCCCATGTACAATGTGGGTTGACGTTAACTCTACTCGCGTCTCATGATTAGCGTAGTAATCTTCGGTACGCACGCGGTAGCTAAAATTAGATTCGCGCTCTTGACGGGCTGCTAATTGGACTACGGGTGTGCCTGACTGCATCGAGCTCTTCCGCGCCTATGCATCTCTCTGGCTCTCTCTGGCTCTGACTCTGGTGTTGTGGGCTTCGTTCGCGTAGGTCAAGCTAAATGTGAATACGTTATTGGTCGACCAGCAAATAAGAGAATAGTCGTAAGATGCGGCTGCGGCTGCGGCTGCGGCTTCTGCTACTGTACGTCAATGTCCTTTGCTTCATTTTTTTCAATCATTCACTCCTCTCTGTTCTACCAATTGTTGTTCGTCAACCGTTGCTGACTCCCATCGTCAATGAGTCACATTTTCTTAATTTTTTTCCTTTCTACTGACGTCAAATTTTCAACGTCTCAAATTAAGCGTGGTTTTAAATAGGTGACGTACGTCTCTACTTTTACTGAACGTATCGTCACTGGTTCACTGGGATAAATATTAAATCATCATTTTTATTATACCATAGTTCCTCAAGGTTGGTAAGATCCTGGACGAGGTGTCGGCACTTGCTAAACACATTCAATACGTTTAATTATACTATTCTTAGATTTATTATTCGATTTAGCGCCAAAATATCAGGAAGAGCGTTGCTTATAAATATCGAGTATTTTTTTATCGGCAGTATTGATTGAAGTAGGTGTCTTATGCTCCACAGAGAAACATGCAATCGGCCTCAATGGCGTGGAATAGTTTCATCCCTCTACCACCACCGGGTAGTCGAACTCATGGGACAGCTCCACCCCACGCAGGCTTAACGTCCCACGGAGCTCCCCATCACCATCCGGCTGGTCCAGGAGGTGCTGCGACACATCCGGTTACTGTAGCCCAACAGCAGCAGCAGCAACAACAACAACAACAACAACAACAACAACAACAACGAGAACGTGAAGAGCGAGATGCACGAGAGCGCGAAAGGGATACCCAAATTAGAGAGCGAGAGCGCGAAAGAGAACGCGAACGTGAACATCTGGCCGTCACGGAGAGACTGCACAGACAGGCGGAAGCCCGGGATCACGCAGCGAGGGCGGCTTATGTTTATGCCGCAGCCGCACCACCCACTGCTCAACAGGTAAAATATTGAGAATAATAATTTATTGAGATTTTGTTAGGAGGACAATAAGCATGTATCTAAAAAGTGTCACATTAAATTGACCGTTTTTTTTTTTTATGTTACATACAACAAATAGATTAGATTTATTCCACTATGTGTCCTCTTTGATCTTTCACAATTCTTTTTGAAATAATTTCCGCATGATAACAATACAGTCCAGATTTCTATGTCCTTAAGATTACTTTATAAAATTTCAAACTTTTCTCATAGCTTTTAGAATTTCCCAATTTCTTTTCTCCCGGCCGCCGCTATATTTTCATTCTGTGTTTAACCTTCCCGCAAGACTGGCGCCCGGTAATAAATTATATTGTTCCCCGCTGGTTATCAACGCAACTTCGAGTGTTTTATACAACCATCTGATTCTTCCGACTATCCATTGTTGTTAATTCTCCAAGAAAAGCAACTTTAATGACTCGAATAAGCGTAGCTTGCAAAAACGCGTCTGTCCCCGTGAAGGCCATCTTGACCCTCTCATGTTACATATTTTTGTTTACGTTTCAGGTCTTACGACCATCGAGCGTATCGACTAAAATCGAGTATCAACCTCCCCCAGCGCACTCGAGAACTTCGAAATCTTCGTTGCCCGTGACGAGCCACCATGAAAAAACGTCCGCGTCACCGCAGATAGTGGGTCCTCCTCACAGTGCCCTGCCCAAGGCCGAATCAAACGTCAATCTTTTTAGTTATTCGACGTATCAGCCGCAGGGCTCTTATATGCACGACATAAAGATGAAGAATGATCTTCAACACAAATCTATAGTAGGGAAAGGGCTTAACAGTGGTATAGAGCGTGATCATCATGGCAGGGATATGTTGCCTAATCCACCACCATTATTGTCCGATCACAAGAGTTCGGTTATCGTGAAGAACGATGGCAGAGAACTTCAGCAAAAGGCACTTCCTCCTCCGCCACATTCGTCCAGTCCAAAAATGATGTCCTATTTGAGCGTTCAATCGGTCGTACCACCGCCGCCGTCGCAACAACAACAACAACAACAACAACAACAACAACACAAACCGGTGGCTTACGAGTACAGAAGTCCAACGCAGAGTCCGCATCTTCATCACCTGGATAGTGTACAGGCTTCGAAGGGAATGTCTTCGCAAATCGGACATCATGGTGGACGTAGCACGACTCCGGCGCAACTTCCACCGAGTCCTCATGGCCATCCATCGAATCCGCACAATCGACAGTCGCCTCACGGTCAAGCTCACCCTCATCAGGTGCCACATCCATCGCCACCGGAGCCTCGATATCTAAGCAGGCCTGAGCCGGGCCTGCCGTACGCTACCGCAAAACCCCCCTACTCTTATCCTCATCCGCCAACGGCATCGCCAACTTCACATTATTCCGCTCCTCCACCCGGTTCCAAGCCAAAAGTCAGTAGTCCCGCTCCACCGCACATTTATGGCAAGCCCAATTCTGGTATAATGTCTGGAACGCCGGTATGCCGTGCCTCGGAGCCCGTTGTCACTGCGCCATTGCCACTGACATCGAAAGCCGGTGGTAGCAGCTCCCCTTACCAACAAGTGCCTCATCATCACGGGGCGCCACCGCCACCTCCTCCACCTCCTGCGCACAGCAGTAGATCGGTATACGATTCGCGAAGCTTCGCGGGGCCATTACCGGCCTCGAAGCTACCCCCCTTGCACGGTTCGCCGACAACGACGGCATCGGCTCCGCTATCGAGACCGCACGTTGCGCATCCGTCGCATCACGTTAGTCCTCATCAGCCGGGCCAGCAAATGCAGCATCAGCAAGCTCCGATCAATGCTACTTTTCAGACGCAACCTCTCGATCTCGGTGTTGAGCGATCTGGTTCCCCCAAAAGGAAAGCTCCGACCTCGATTGACCATCCCGATCAGGCTGTATCGCTGGAGGTATCGAAGAAACGTCGAACCGAAGAACCTCAATTTCAGCCTCTTTCTCTACAGAGTGTCGGGCCACCTGTCGTTTCAAGGGTCAACGAACCCAGTCCACTGATCGCCTCCGCAGCGACTTCCATCACAACCGTCGTCAACACCGCTCTATTGACACAACCGAACAATCAGAGTCATCAAGACTCGAGAACGTTGACCTCGTTGAGTCCAGCGCCGAGAACGGATAGCGGTGACGGCTCGATCAGACCGGCGAGTTCCGGAAGTGTTGGTTCTCTAAATCCATTGGCGAATGCAACGTTGAGCGCAGCACCGAGCCCCGTTCCTACTCCGAGTCCAGCATTACCGGCTTCTGCTCCCAGTCCGGCACCAAGTGCGCCCGGTACACCGGCAAAAGCCAATCCGACGAATACCGACAGTGAAAAGTCCAACAGTCCAGCACCGAGGCCACCGAGCACAACCAACTATCCTGTTCACAAGCTTAAAAAGGCTTGGCTGCAGAGGCACTCGGGCGAGGACGGAGCCGAGGATACGACCGGGGTCGTCGGCAGTGGATCCTGCGTGATGTTGCCTTTGAAAATTGCCCAGGCACCTTCCCAACCGCTAAATAACAAGGAGCGCGATACCGCGATGACCACCACGGGCTCGACGACGACAATCACGACGACGATGACGACAATAGTATCGACGAGCGTTTCGACGGTAACAGCAACGACGACCACCTCTGCTACAAACAATGTGCCGAGTACCGTTAATTCTATTCACAATATCGGCAGTATGGCTGTAAATAGTATAAATAAGAGCAAAGTAGCCGGCAAGACCGGTCGAAAGTCCGCCGCCGTTAAAGATACACTTAATGGACACGCGAACGAAGTTAAAAGCAGCGTCCAGGAGGATTCCTCGAGCAGCGATCCAGAGCGGAAGTCGCCACCTAAAAGAAAACCGCCCAAGGTATATATACAGCCCGTTTGAATGTTTTATGTTGATCGAATATAGCTGCACGTTCATTTTACTTCAACACGGAAGAAGCTTTGTTTCCACGAAAACATTTTTTTTCAAGAGAGTTTAATGTTAGGACTCTCAAAGCGCCGGGAAAAGTTTATTAGAATCAATATCCGGATGGGGATGCGCGTGTGCCACTGCATCTCGACCGATCGAACTGAAATTTGGCACACAGGTAAAATAGAATCGTCTCTTTGTTCTGTATCATTGTCGTCAAAATTGATTCACGTTTTGAATTTTGCTGAATTTTGCTCTTTACAAATAGAATAATATTCAAGGACATTTAGGATGGAATCTGAGAAAAATCTATAAAGAGATTTTGACTAAATAGAACTTTCATTTTTTCGAAAAAAAAAAAAAAAAAAAAAAAATTGTGTTCAGAAGGGAACTAACGTACAGACGTATTATATATATTCAATTTGGTGAAAATCGAAATATAATATAAGATTATAATATAAGATATAAGGTTCAGATTTGCTAACAATAAAAATATCAAATTTAACACTGTTTCTACTTCCGAAACATCCAACGAACCGATTAAAAAAAATTCTTTTATTATTTTTCACCGTTGACAAAGCTTTCTATGAGGAAGCCAAAATCGATCAAGGTACTTCATCGTACGACCACTTTGTCAAAGGTGGAAAATAATGAGGAAGCAACGTGCAAGGTTCTACTTTGCATAATTAAGGTATTGCGTCCGCGCCGCAGCGGTAATGATGGATACGGTGGTGTGCGGGAGGTTATGTAAGCCGGTTGCGTGCGCCATTCACGCATCGTCACATTTCTATTTAACGCACGATATTTCGAAAAACTAAACGGTAAACCATACTCAAGTTATTTCGACCATAGTTGTTTTATATTTCTCTAAAATACTCGAGTTTTTCGTTAAATATCGTTCAGATGGTAGACAAAAAAAACGTATCATTTGTGCGTGTTTGCTATAAGAGATATATGCTAATCGTGTCAACTGTAATTATCTCGACATGGAAACGGTAAATCTTGTTTAAATTGCACAGACCTTCGGTTAATACTTTTGAGTTGTATATACGTTAAGTTTGAACTAATTCTTGGTATAATATATATATTTCTTTTGACTTCCTCTGCTGTTAACAAATATACGATTAATTGCACGAGAAGAAAATTTCTTCGAGGTTTTTCGAATTTTCGATTCGAATGCCCCGCTAGTCGAGTGACGCCATTACGGCGTCACGTGCGCTTGCTAAAACGAGCGTCATGAGCGCTGCGAGACGAGTCGACAAGAGCGCGGTGCGCGAAGCAGTGAAGTGGATCGAGTGCGTTTCAGAGTGGCCGCGCGTATTATATCAAGTTGCTCGGTTTGTAGTAAATATTCACGTCAGACAATCAACTCGATGGCGGTTATTAATTTCTATCGCGTTGAATAAACAAGTTTTAACAATGGTACGTTATCCTTTCAAGACAAAAGAGCGTCTTATTGCGTCACTTAACCTCGATAGCGTGTTGAAATGTTGCGCGCGGTGTCGTCTGTCGCTTAGGAATAGACGATTCCTCGGATCACTCGGGATTCATGTATTATCATTTTCTTGCTGTTGAATATAATTTAAGAGTTCGAATATCTTAAGAGTAAATTGAATATCAGGTTGATCGTACAGCCTTACTCGGTTGCCGCTACAAGAGCATGAACTTCACGACTACTTAATAATCTATATCATGCGGTAGGTAAAACGAAAGAAGGGAGCAGTGCGGAGACAACAGGCGGCTGCGGAGGATCAAAGGAGACGGAAGGAGGAAAAACAATCGGGAGGCGCTACCGTTGGAGCTCCTAGCGATTCTAGCAACGAAAGCGAAGCGGGTTCCACGAGCGACATCGGCGAACAGATGACCTCGACGACTCAGTCGAGCTCGAGGGTGCGAAACACCAGTGCCAATTCCAACAATTCACCCGGGAATGGTCAGTCCCCTTGACTGGTTAGGTCGATTAACTTTTCCTCGAGAAAATGATTTATCAATTTGTCGTATCGTCATTTTATCTTTGCGCGTCTTTCAGCGTTCTTTATCAAATAAGATTATCCACGATGATGAAAGATGATATTATAGAATAACCGTGATATGTTATTGATTGAGCTTTTTAACACTGATATACACTGGCCAATAGAATAATTAGAGTTA
The DNA here is from genome assembly GCA_963942595.1 of Cylloceria caligata. Lineage (NCBI taxonomy): Eukaryota > Metazoa > Arthropoda > Insecta > Hymenoptera > Ichneumonidae > Cylloceria > Cylloceria caligata. The sequence continues at coordinate 542,302 of OZ012710.1, forward strand.
TCCGAAATTTAGTTAATACATATATTTATATCGGTACAGGCAACGGTAAGGAACCAAGAAAACGAGGCCGGAGACCAAAAACGAGTAAGGGCAACGAGGCGGGTGACGACGATCAACAGCCTCGTCAAAAAAAAGAACGCAGAGACGAAAACACAAATACAAGCGGTGGAAGCGGCGAGACTGGTGGCGGGAGCGGCTCCGGAGGCGGAGGAAATAGCTCCGCTGCCGGTGGTAATGGTCAGGGCAGCGGTGGCAGCGTCGTTAAGCCTACGATCGCCCAATTGAAGAAATCAGGAGCCAGCTGGTTGCAAGACGATGCCTGCGTATCATTTTCCAGGCTTGCCAAGTGCCGTGAATGCATCACGGGAACTATAAGCATACCACGGAATACTTTCTGCAGATTTTATCAATTTCGCAGACTTCGGTATACGAAGAACGGCTTGGTAACTGTAGCCGGATTCAGCGATCCGCACAGAGACATTAAGGAGGTGTGTGCTTAACGGATCAACGTGAATTTTGCGATTATTCGTTAGCTACTAAATGTAAAGGTCAAATTAATCAATAGTGTGATCTGATGATGCAGTCCGATCTGTCGCTCTGGCTGCCTGGAAAGGAACATCAACTGGTACAGCAAAAGACTGGAGAAAAAACGGAAAAAAACGACAAGGAGAGCGTGGCCGACAAAGCTGATATGGATTTAGAAATGGCTCACATACTCCTGCGTCAGGTTGGCGATCAATTTTGTGATCTTCTCAATCAAGAAATGGACGCTCTTGCGGAACACATATCTGAAGGTATCTTATATAATTCTGTACATATATATATATACTTGAACAACTTTGAAGAGTGTCGATGTTTTAAAATAGCGCTACGGTTTAGTATTATTTAACGTTTTACAATGATATTGACAGCGATGTCCGGTATCGTAGAGGGCACGGTGGCTTGGAAACGAGTGATCAAGGGTGTTCGAGAACTGTGTGACGTGTGCGAGACAACCCTATTCAATATCCACTGGGCATGCGGTAAATGTGGCTTTGTCGTCTGCATCGACTGCTACCAGGTAAGAGAGAGTGTCTTTGTTGAAAATTGAACAAATTGAAGTTAAAAAATATAATAAAATGATGTAAATCCTATTTGTTTGAAAAAATACGTGATATTATAATATTGAGCTTTTTAACACTGAAACCAATTGGAATCTGCATACCCGGTACGAGCATCTTTTTATGAGCGACGTTGGTGACATTCGTAAAACTTTGTTGGATACAGGGACGAAAAAACGGTACTATCAAGATCTGGGGCGAGTGCGCAAAGGATCGCGATGATTTCTCATGGATCGTCTGTAAAAATCGACAAGCTCACGAACTCGAGAGACTCATGCTCACTCAAATAATTCCCGGAGACACTCTAGTGCGGATTGGTGATCGTCTGCACGAGAGTCGAGCCGAGTGGGGTATACCTCAACACTGTGGGTGTTCACTCGCCAAGTCTGCACCAGCCAACGAAACCCTGAGAAGTTTGATAAAAGGCGACTCTATGATGCTCGTAAAAAACAGTGCCGCGAATGACGTCAAGGATCAAGACAAGAGCAACAAAGAGTCGAACGGCTCGTCCGATAGCAAAACAAACGGTGAAGACAAGAATTCACCGCTCAACTGGCTCGCGGATGTCGCCCTTCAGAATCAAGAGAAAAACGAAAGTAATTCGAGTTCGGATTCCGACGAGGATCGGGACGGCAACTTTTCGACCCTCAGGGAACTGTTAATCAGGCCGTCGCACAAGCCAAACGGTACGGGTTCTCGATCGAATTCACCGACCATCAACAATAGCGGCAACGGGGCTCGTGGTGGTGGTGGTGGTGGTGCGGGTGGCGGCGTGGGCGCTGGTGTAACAAATACAAACGTGACAACCGGTATTTCGACGCAAAATAATAGTGCGCGAGTTGGGAAGAAATCAAAGATGGATACGCTCGATGAGGTTATATCGAGCGTCATAGAGCACAGTGTAAAGAAAGAAAGAGACGGTAGTACGGATAACGACGAGAAGCCACGGGAGTTGAAGCACTTTGTGCGCCGTTACAAGTGGGCACAAAGAGGTCGGGAACCTCTGCCTATAAGAATAATGACGTTAACGGAAAGCATGAGTCTATATCCAGACGTGCCGCATTCGTGGCTTTGCGATGGCAAGTTACTGAGGCTCAACGAACCGAATAATCCAAACAACTACAGAATATTCCAAGATCAGTGGAAGAGAGGACAGCCGGTTATCGTCTCGGACGTCTCAAAAACCCTTGACACGGAGCTCTGGCATCCGGACTCGTTTGCGCGTGATTTTGGCAATGACAAAAACGACTTTATCAATTGCATGACCGGTAATCTCGTGCCGAATCAACCGATGCGCAAGTTCTGGGAAGGCTTTGAACACTTTTCCAAACGTCTCAAAGACGAACGGGGTAATCCAATGCTCCTTAAGCTCAAAGACTGGCCACCGGGTGATGATTTCTCAGAGTTGCTACCCTCCCGATTCGCCGATCTCATGAAGAGTCTTCCCTTGTCGGAGTACACACACAGAAACGGCAGGTTGAATCTTGCGAGTCGATTACCCGAGCGTTGCGTCAGGCCCGATCTGGGGCCCAAAATGTATACCGCATATGGTTCGGCTCTTTATCCGAAAAAAGGAACGACGAATCTCCATTTGGACATTTCCGATGCCGTCAATGTCATGGTGTATGTTGGCATTCCCAAGGATGGCGACAACGACGAACACGTTAAAGGTACTTTTTTTTTTATCCGTAACCTTATCCGCCAACAGTTTCAATATTTTCGTTGGTCAATTTCAATTTGCTCAATACACTGAATTGATACTGACATTTTACAGAAGCGCTTAGAGCGATAGACGAAGCAGGCTGTGATATTCTAACGCGTCGACGAGTGCGGGAGCGCGGCGAAGCACCTGGGGCCCTCTGGCACATCTACGCAGCTCGCGACGCTGACAAGATTCGCGATCTTTTGAACGCAGTTGCGCTCGAACGCGGAGCTCGCCTTGAGCCGCATCATGATCCCATTCATGATCAGAGCTGTTATCTCGATGGTCCCTTGCGAGAACGGCTATACCGCGAGTACGGCGTCGAAGGGTAAGTCAGTCAGTCAGTCTCTCTCTCTCTCTCTCTCTCTCTCTCTCTCTAACGCGACGACGAGTATGCGAACGTTGCGAAGCACTTTAGCGCAGCCCGTGACGCTGATGAAAAAATACTCATCGTTACAAGTGGTCTTAATCTTATCATTGTGTCTACGCTAATTTAATAATTATTGTTTTCTTACTTGGTCAGGTACGCCATAGTCCAATGTTTGGGTGACGCTGTTTTTGTACCCGCGGGTGCACCGCATCAAGTGCGCAATCTTCACAACTGTATCAAGGTTGCCGAGGACTTTGTATCCCCGGAAAATGTGTCCCACTGTTTTCACATGACGCAAGAATTTCGAGCATTGTCCGAGTCGCATATTAATCGTGAGGATAAGCTTCAGATAAAGAACATTATTTATCATGCAGTCAAGGATTCCCTTACCGTACTGGCGGACGCTAAGGATGAGGTCCTTTCCAAGCTCAAGAAGGCCAATAACGAGGTCAAAGTCAAGGAGGAGACGTAGCGATAAGCCCCGCTGTGCAGATCGTGAGATCTCAATTAAACTATAAACGACCATACACACTTATCTGTTATATGAAAAATGTATATAATCGATAATAATGTACACGTGAATCTCGGGGCGGGATGCGAGATTCTGGTGTATTACGTAAGTAAATACCGACCAGGACGATTGGTAGGGATTCTTTAGGATAAACAAATGAATTAATAAACTTGATATTTATTTAAACGCCGTATTGTATATATTTTGCCCTTATTCGTTGCAATTAAACACGAGTGCTCTGTGATAGTAATTTTTTTTCCGATACCAGTGTACGTCGTTCGCCAAAAGTGATGTCGAGTGGCCAACATCGTAGCCGTCACGTGACACGGACATGCCTCTTGAATATCATAAATCGCATAAATCATACACGAATAAACAAGGCATTTTTTAATTTATCCGTGTGCGTGTATATATGTGTAAATTAGATAATGGATGGGGCAAGCTTCGAAACCAATCAAGTTTGGTACTTGATTGTAGATTGAAAAATTATTTCAACCCAATAGAAATAATATAAAAATATGTAAGAGAATATAATACAGGATAAAGAAATAAATAACCTGGAATGAGAAGGAAATTATGAAAGCGCGCAACAATGGAAATCATAATTTAGTTATAGGCTCGATTGAAATACATGTAGTACGGCATATAAAAACATGATTGCGAGTATACCTCAGCGGGATCGAATGGGTGTCTCGGTCGGGCATATCTTGACAGTTGACCACTCCTTGAATTATTTTATACAAAATTAATATCTCAATTGAAGCTTTCGTAGCAAAATAGTCGACACGTAAATAATCATGATAAACTTTACCCCTAATGTTAAATTTAAACAAAAAAAATGTTAACCAAACCATCGACGAATACTTTAGTGGAGCGCGTACCAAAGCACAAAATAACATGTAAGCTTCAACAGAAGCGACGAATTCTTGAAATGCACCGGATGTCACCCAATCAAGTCTAACAATCGCAAAGTTTGCCGACAAAAGAAATATACAAATACGCCACGATCCTTGGCCGAACTAACGCGTACAAATTTCGAATTGTTCAACGAATAAGTAAAAAAATCGGCTTGGGCGTTCTAAAAACGTAAATAATAAAAAATGTTGATTGGTTAAGCGTCACCGTGTTTTGCGCACAGCGCTTCGAAACTCCGTCAAGTTCACTTTGCATCGCGGGTCGTGCATTCCGTCTAGAAAGACAGACTTGCACTTGACGCGTCGTGCGGTCATTTACGTCCGCATTAGACGGGATCGCGGGAGCACGGCAGAGCCTGGATTCAGTATTCGGCACGATAATTATGAATATACGGATGCTGATGACTGCATTCCGCCGACACAGCGTACCGCTTCGTACCGGTACTTGTCTATTTGGGTATGCTTCTCGTGAATCTACCAAAAACTGGGGTCATGCACCTAGTTTAGCCGGAGATCCCACTTTATTTCGCATCGCGAGAACATAGGTCGCGGACCACCGCGCTTCTATGCGAGTCCGATTTGGTTGGGCTTGCGCGCAACGTATTATTTTTTAAATCTTTAAATCAGCGGTATATAAAAAAAAAATATATATATATATATAATTCATAAATAGACTAAAGAAATAAATAAATGATTATCCAAGTGAGAATTGTGCGTGGAACACCGAAACAAGTCTCAAAGGTCATCACAAGTTGTTAGGCTACATTTTCGTTCCGACGGCAAATCGGTTTCAATGTGGGTTTTTGTCCGTTAAAATCATTTTAATGTGAGCAGCTGCAATGAAACTCCCGCCTCGTGCCGCACTTTATAACAATTATCGATTACGGAGATATAACGAGGCTATAATCCATACTGCTGCATGAATACCAAAAGCTCTGAGCCAACGATGCAACGAACAATGATCCACAGTATCAAAAGCTTTATCAAGGTCAGAGAAGTTTCCGTGGTAACTCTCGCGGAGAACGTTAATTAATTTATTAATACCCGGTAAGTTATTATGATAAGGATTTTCAGCGGGCGCTCAGTCATTGTACGAGTGCCAGGAAGAAAGGTAGGTTAAACGATAAACGATTGATGATAGGTTACCGCACTATATACCGGCTATCACGGACGCGTGACAAAAGTGTGGTAAAGCTGCTACGGTGAAACGCTACCCTGAGGCGCTCGAAATGCCATCAAATGGACAATTTTTTGTCTTCATTACCGTTATGTCCCGTCCTTTTTTTCCCTCTTGCAACAAATTGTTGGTCTTTTAAAGATTCCATTCTTGCGGAATAATTAAGATCCGACTCCAAACACGTATCCTTATCTCTTTTCTATATTTCTCATATTATATAATCGGCATCGAGAATTCACCCAACCGCACGACGCGATTGTACACAGCGTCTTTATAATACTTTTACGGACGCTATAATAACGCTACGATTATAATCGCGGTTCGCGCAATAACGGTGTGTATCATCGCGTGTAATAATACCGTGCACCATCAAGACGTGTACTAAATTCCTTGTACATTCGCATGTACACAAAAAAAATTGTGTGCCTTTGCAAAACTTGCCTACAATTAAATCATGTATTCTTCCAAAATGAGTTTACTTGAAAATTTGTCAATTACTTAAATAATATATCATTATTTTCATATATTAATAATAAGTTAAAAAATCTTACGCACGAGTACGAATTTTTAGAGAATCACTTGTGAAAATGTGCACAATGTAAAAAAGGATAATTTTATAAATATATTAAAAATACAATAAAAAAATTGAAACAAAGGACCGATAAGAAATATCTCTTGCCTCTTTGATAGATTTCGATTTCGAGTTGAAAAACCTAAAGCGTGATATAAAAAATGAAGTAACATTTTTTATTTTAATTCTTGACCGCAAAAAACTATAATAAAAATGATTTTTATTTGAAAAGTCTTGTTTGATAAAAATGAATTTAAGAGCGAAATTATTTCCAAAATCATTTTGGATAACTAATTATTTTAATCGGAACCATTCGTTTCTTGCCCTCGCCACAGTTAGGATGGGCCTCTCGAGTCAAGTGTCGGCGTCTCGAATATCAATTGACAAGAAAATAAATGCGAAATATCATGTCTCCCGACTGTAGCGAGGATAGTAAATTAATAATTATAATTATATATCCAATAGTCGTTTGGAGTCGGGAAAAAACGAAAATTTTTTAATATAAACAATTGATCAAGTGAATATATAATATATAATATAATTTAAAAATGTTCAACTCCCGTCGAACGAAAAGAGCACGGTAATTATATTTTTAAATCTATTAATAACTTTAACCTATCTATTGAACTCAGTGAAATAGAATATCGCAATACTATTGGCTGTAAAATCAATGATACGCACCTAATTTACGAAACTAATGACACAAATCGTATGAAATAAACTTTCGTATCGATGAAACGCAAAACATTATTTTTAGTTGGCGAAAAGAACGAGAAAAAAAAACGATCGTTTTATTCGCTATGGACCGAACATAATTTTCTCCGCAGTGCACTAAAAATATTATTAATTATTTGTATAATTAGTTATGATAAACGGAGCGGTGGAGTTGAAATATACGTTTTCGTATACCCCGTTATTAAATTCTTTTATCACGATTGGTATGGGACGGTTTCATCCCATTTCAAATTAAGGCGAGGCGAAACCTCCACACTTACACCGTTGATGTGCTCTTTCTCTTTCATTCCGCCGTGTCCGCCGTACTAGTTCTACCTCTTTCGCACTTATGGATGTTTCGCCTCCCGATAAGACTCGAACAATTCAGTAACGATCACTCGGAAATTCCCAATTAAATAAAACATAAACTTATATCCGTAGGAAATAAACGATACGGGGAAAGTTGCTGTGCAAAGTACATCGCGGACGATTACGCGAACATAGTTGTGACGGCCACGCGTCGATATACACGCAGGTCTATTTTCATTGCGAAATATTGTAAAATATTTTTTGATGAATTTAGGATGGCGCCAAAAAAATTATTCGAATATTCGTAAACACGGAAGATGGCATGGTCCCGTAGAATACCTTGCACCGCGATAAGCTCCGGACGTCCGGGACAGTCTCGTGGAACACCTGGATCACGAGAGACGCGTTTCGGTCGCTCAGGACTTCGGAGCAGTCTCGTGGGATCCCCGGACGACGGTAAACGATGCCCGGTCAAGTCGGATCTCGTCCGACGTGGATCAGGGACTCCGGTCCACGGTTTTGCGCAAAGACCGTACAGTCCCCGGAGCTCTGGGGACTTGGGTCCGACGAAGCTCACGGCGCCATCTGTCGCGCGTACCAATCAATCTACGTAGAGCGTGCCAGTAACTTTTTTCCGAACATCAGACCCTGAGAGCCTACTCGTCTCTGCTACCAGGAACAAGTTCCGTTGAGAGAGAAGCGGTAGGTGGTTAAAGAAGAAGAGAGAGAACGAAAACACGATATCGATTGTCGATGCATCGACTGCGTATATCGCGCCGCGGCGGATTCCTCTCCCGCAAATTCGCTGCTGCTATCTCGTTTGCGGTAGGTAGCTGTGTGCTGTGTTTATGGGTGTTTACGCGGCACGCTGAACACCCCGTGGACAAGCGTATCGATTGTTCGACGGATAGTTCTTCGGGCCTGCCGTGCGCATTGATATTTGGCCAAGTTTTTGCCGTTTGTGCTTTTGGAAGAATAAGATGAGCAGTAGCGACGGCACCGAGTGCCAGTGCGAGCGTAGAACCGAAGCCTACGGAACCGCTATGGGAGACGTCCTGGCAAAGGGTTATTACCGCGAAGACGAGTCCGGAGCGGAGTGTAGCGACGATGCCCAGGAGGATCCGAGAACATTGAGTAAACGTAAACCGAGTGACCGTGACGAGCTCGTTCCCTCGGTCTCCTCGTCGAGCAGCGTTTACCGACCACCTGATTTCACCGAGGTATAGCGTCTCTCGATCGCTCGCCAGCGTATTTTCGCCTTTCATAATTTCCCATGTTCGTGGTCTTTCGATTGATTTCTACCAAACGTCGATACATTGATTCTTTTATAGGATAATATTCCTCTCGAGGATACAGATTCCAAGGACAGTGCCCTCAGAATAGAGGACGACGGAGCGAGCCCGTGTTTGACGTACGCGAAAGCGAGTGCTCGAGCGCAGCAGAAATCTTCTGGGAGCCCCTTGATCTGCCGTGACGAGAGATCTCGACTTCTCGATGGCGCTTGTCCCTGTGACACGCGAGATCTCTGCAAACTTAAGAGGTCGGTTATGCTCCGAAACACGATTGAAGAACTTGGCGTCCAAGAGCTAGGAAGGTTAAGGCTTACCTTGTGTATATTGAATAGGGTAATGATAGACGACGAATTGAAGCGAGAGATCAGGTGGCACAGACTTTGGACAGAACTGAAAGATCACGTACGATCCGTATTCGACGCCGCGACGGAAGCCACCGCGCTCGTACCGAACACGTTTCGATATCGATGCGATCCTTGTAGATTGAGTCAACTTCGTGAAAATGTTATTCGGTGAGTCTACCTTAAATGTCGAATCGATTATCCGGTGACGCGTGAAGCGAGCGAGTCGTCGATGACGGTATATATATTTTATATATTTCTTGCTTCGTAGGATGTGTAAGAGGAATTCGCAACAATTACTGCTGATGTTGATAGTGCAAGCTCAAGAATTTGTAGTAGAGTTGAAGAATCGCATCAAGGAAACTCTTTGCGATCGCAACCTCACGAATGTCGCTGAAATCTTTCTCACGAGTAAGTAAAATCGCGATTAACGTTACATCCGTCACTCTCGTTCCAGATGTTCACGAGGGAGCGTATCTTTTTGTTTATACAGGAATTCTTGATGGCTACGATGCATTTGTTTTGACGGCCAAGCAAGTTACAGACTTGGTGAAGCCCGTAGAAGAGAGGCATCTTCTGAAATTCAATCTCACGTGGGAATTTTTTAACAAAGCGCTGTACGAAAACCATATCTGGATGTCCGAACCATCGATGCGTAACGTCACCGGTTCATTTACCACGCAAGTAAGTGGCGCACTTTCGCGATAACTTTAAACGTTCGAAATTTCAGTATTCGAGATATACAAATTGATTAACAGCTGACAAAGTCGCGGAATCGTCACAATTATCAAGCATTGTTCGAAAGATACGTCGCATTTGTCGAGGAGATGATGAGAGTCGCTGAATTGTGGCCAGAAACGGAGCGTCTTATACTGAAATGGAAGTAAGTTGGGTCGCGCCGATTTACTATCCGTCGTTTCATTGAGAGCCGTCGATCCGTCTATTGATTATATTAACTTGTATTGCAGTGACAAGCAGACCGCTGAACGTAGACGAGAACCTGATGCTTTAGACGTATCCAATGTCTCATCCAGTTCCGATATTGTTACGAGAAGGTTCGACGCATATCGTCATGCCTCTAATGGAAACGACGTATTCCAAGATACCAAAAAGGAAAATACGGACCGCAAAAATACAGAGTCTGCGAGAAGTTCAATTTCTCCACGACTGAGTAACGGTATGTGCGTTAACCCATGTACGGAAACAAACGGTCTGCATTCATTGCCGTTTCATTCTTCGATTTCAGAAGGTAAGCAACGTACGATGACTCGTGAGAATTCAGACTACCTATTTCTACGTAAAACTTATCAACATTTTCTAGTTGGCAATATGGTATCGCGGAAAGATTTCAACGAGGCGCGAAAGGAAAGATTGCTCATGAAAAGAACGAGTACCGGGGATATATTGAATTCTCTGCAGGAGCTCGACGTGGCGTTGCGACACAAGACTGATATCGTTCAGGAGATTGCCAACGATCTTTCGGAAAATACCGATCGTATGCCACAGAGGCAGATGTGCCAATGCATATACGAGCATATGAGAGAAATTGACGAGACTGGCAGAACGTGGTGGTCGAACTCACCTTGTCTCTGTATACTCAATCTCAAATGGCTGTGTGGTGTCAGTAAGGCGTGTCCCTGTTTAGCTGCTGGTGCGTATCAAATATCCGCCTATATTTATTTCAAATATTTTACATCGTCTTCTCGTCGCATAGCTTCGACGACAAAGGCGATAACAAATGAGCGATCGGAATCAACATCGACAACATCTGTATCGTTAATGTTGAACGAGACGATGAGTAAGACACCGGATGGCTCGACCAGTAGCCTGTTTCAGTCGATCCAGAAGCAAATACGGCATTCCACGACGCAAACATCTAATTCAGAAGTAGCATCAGCGCCTATATCTACGTCGGCGGTAAAAATTCAGCCATCGCCTCCACCACCACCACCACCTCCTCCTCCTCTTCTTCCTCCTCCGCCACCTCCACCACCACCACCACCACCACCACCACCACCACCACCACCACCACCACCAAAAACAGCCACAACAAAAATAACAAAAACGGCAACAGCTAAACCAACGACAATAACGCACAATCATAGTGAAGTGACGCCGGATCAGGGTACGTGTAAGTGCTAACATCTTATTATTTCTTGTGTCTTTTTTTACAACGCTGTTTTCTCGTATCACTTAGTAAATATCACGTCAGCGTTTTCCCTAAACATCTTTTTTTATACCGATGTCCTCAGGCCGTGGGCATACGCACTTTCGAGGATCATCAAAAGATTTAGCCAAAGGCACAGGAGTGAACCATCGAGCTTACACGCATAACAACCATGCGTCACACGCTTGTCACAAACAAACTAAAGTCGAGCACATCAAGCGAGTACTGTGCAACGACCGTGAGTATCCGGATATTTACGTTGATAGTTATCCCCCTCGGATACCTTCTCCGAAACCTTTTGAATATATTGTTTACCAGTGAGTCCTGGCGAGGGAGATTGCTCGGATTCAGGAAGCAGTCACGAGGACTCGTGTTCAACGAGTAGTTCGACACCGCGGGATTCGAGTCGACACTGCGATTGCTGCTACTGCGAGGTTTTTGGCCCTGGGATTGTGAGTAATGTATGTTTATTCAACTACCGTACAAGTACGAAAAGCAACGATAATGGTTATCCTTTTGAATTCACAGCCGTCGGTCGCGCCGGTCAGTAGGAATTACAATGAGATGCGTGAACGGCTGAGACAGTTGCTGACAAAGAAAAAGGCAAAAAAATGCAAAGTCCCGTGCAGTCCACTGAAAAGTCACGCGGTTTCCTCGATACCGTCTAGCACTAGCGACGACCATAGACTTGCTTGCAATACGCGCCATGCGCCTCCACGGGCGAATACGCCAATCCCGGAGACTTGTTCGGTTCAACCGGAGCAACGCGATCAACGCGACCTAGAGGCTCTACTTGAGTTTATCGAGGGAAATCAAGGTACAAAAAGAGACAATAAGAAGACTGAGAAAAAAGCACGTCAGAAGCAGCGCAAGGTGAGACACGTTTTTAAAATATCTTTCGAGTATATTTTTCGGCGCTTTAAGAAGCTCTATTTCATGTTTGTTTATTGACTCACGACAGCTCGAAGAAGTGCTGAAGAAAGCAAAAGAGGAATCCGAAAAACAAAAGCTTATAGAATTACAAAAGAAAACCCCAGAAGTGACTATTACAGTCGTCGACCCACAGAAGCCCGTTTCTCAGAGATTGCCACAGCGTAATTTACCGGAAGTTTCGATATTGCCAGCGATGACTCCGAGGATTCCGGTTCTTGCAGCTCTTAAACAAGTCAATAAGAAGAAAGGCAATAAGCAACAGCAGCAACATGACAATGATAAAAAAATCGGCGCGGTTCCTGGCAATAGCAAAGCTAAAACATCGATGATTTCGGTCACACCGATAAAACTCGACGTTTTCGATTTTGTTGTAAGAGAAAGCATAGTAACGAAACAAAGTTCAAGTGGTCTCGATGGCGGGAAGAGTTATAAGGGTGTGTTTTCGAAAAACAGTAAATCCCTGTCGAAATCATCTGCCGACTTTGGCGAGTCTGGCATAGCGGATGTCAAATTGACGAAAAAAGAGCGAAAGAAATTGAGACGCGAGATGAAAAAGTTGGAAGAAGCGAAGTCGAAAGAGCCGGAGCAGCAGCGAGCAACGCAACTGCCGGATAATCAACCACAAATTGTTACAATCAAAAGGGTGATGGAATCGAACAGTGCCGAACCGACAGTGACGATAACTCTGAAGGGTCAAACACCTGCGGAGGATAAAGTCTTGTTTACACTGGTGAACGGACAGACGAAGGAACCTGGGATGGCTAAGTCCGAGCAAAATCAATGCCAACCATCGAATGGCAAAAAAAAAAAAGGAAAGAGCAACAATGGCAATAATAATCAGAATAACAGTAGTCATTTGCACCAACAGACAACGAAGGGACAATCGCAACAGGCTGGGAGCGCCAAGTCTCGAACGTCGCAAAAAGCAAATGATGCGAAATTTGGGAAACAGCAACAGCAACAACAGGCGAGTAGTGAGAAATGCAAGAGCAAGATAGCGGAGGATAAGAAAACGCAGCAGCAGCAGCAGCAGCAGAAGCAGCAGCAACAGCAACAGCAACAGCAACAACAACAACAGGGCATTCATGAAAGCAAGAGTTCCAAGTCGAAAAAAGATCAAAAGACTCTGATTTCCACGCTAACGTCGATGCCGCAAACGAATATTGCCGCCAAGAGTAAAAACGCTCAGCAGCAGCAGCAGCAGCAGCAGCAGCAACAACAGCAACAGCAACAGCAACAACTAAAGGGTTCGGGGAAGAAACAGAATAAAATCAATATATCACAGCAAGCGAAAGCAACTCAAAAACCACAGCAAAACCAAAATGCTACGATCGAATTCAATGTTAAAAAATCTAAGGGACAGCAACAACAGGAAAAGACTAATCAAACCAAGTCTTTTAAAAAACATAAAACCGCCGATGCGGTGTGCGGTAATACACAACACATCAAGGTTGAGAGAATTGAGAAGAATCGAGCGAACGGTAATGAAATGGCGTCGAAGCAGCAAAGACTGAGTGGCGATGCATCTAACAATGCCACCGAATCTAATGGAATCCCCCTCAGCTGTCAACTAAGGGATGTCAGTTCGAGCTCGAAAATTAATATAGAGAATCTGAAATTACCACCTGGTATTACTATAACAAAGGTAGATGCACCGGTGAAACCTCTGCCGATCAAGTCTGCTCAGATGCCGAAGCCAGTGACAACCTCGAAGCAAACAACGATAATCGCAGCTCCGATGAGCGGTGTTCAATCTAATTATCCGGGTACTCAAAGCGGTGGAAACGTTATCGTTGTTGATACGGGAAAGTTGAAGCAGGATCTTCTTCCAAAAAATGGCGACAAGGGTAAGAGTAAATAATTTTTCTTCAATTCCCATTCTTATAATTATGTTTGCTTAATCGTTGAATACATTTCTCACACGTTGTATCTTCAAATAGAAATACCTAAAGAGTCTCAAGTGAGTCAGAATACGCCATTCGGTAAGAAGAAGAAGAAGAAAAAAAAAAAAAAGGGAAATGACACTGAGGCGAGCTGTGGAAATGGTTCGATCATGACGAATGGATTTAATCGTGGGGGCAATGACTCGGGGAAAGAGAACGTCGATGAACCGGCAAGGATACTCCACAATCCTGGATCGAACATGGTAACCATACGGAATCCAGCTTTTGGCCCTCCGCCAAAGATGGATCCAACGCCTCAGGCAGCGATCATAAAAGTCTCGGAAAACGGAATGGTTACCATCAGGAGTCCGGCCCTACAGCAGGCTATAAATGCAGGCTTGACGCCACCGACAAAACCGGATTTTATCGTTAAGGGTGACCCATCGATCGCTAAAAGCAGCAACGCGACGTTGGCGATAGGAAACAGACCAACATTGTCTAACTCGACGAACCAAAAAAACGTGAATGGTATTATTCCCACGAATCTTGCGGAGCTTCGGAGTAGGCTGACGTCAGACTGCACCACCCTACCCGGGCTCGCGAATATTCACATCAGTAAAGTGACAAACGGTGAACCGATTCCCGAAAGCGGCATAAATCTCAAAGGCACGAGTGTCACGCTCACAAAGGTACGATCTTCCGAAGTCGCAGCAACGACCAACTCGGCGTCCAGCATCAGCACCGCGAGCCTCGAGGAGATTCGACAAGCCAAGTCCGCTGTACGAGAAGCGATAGGTGCCACGATGAACGTTCCCAATAGTAGCAAGAGCAAGAAGAAGAAAAAACGTGGGAACGGCAGTAGGCACTGCGGGGATGACTGGAACCTCGTTGGTGAGAACAAACCCCAATAATAATAATAATAATAATAATAATAATAATAATAATAATAATAATAATAATAATAATAATAATAATAATAATAATAATAATAATAATAATAGCAATAATAAAAACGATGTTTAAATATACCAGCAGCTAGCCTCTTTTATATCGTTCGTTTTTTCCGTTCTTTTGTTTGTTTGATTGTTTAAAAAAAAATGATTTACTTATTGCTGTTGTCGTTGCGATATTAGCTTATCTATTTCATTTGTAATATCGAGCTGGATGTTTTCTCTATTTGTTAGGCACTCAGATCGAATCTTCATCCGTCTCACCTCAAGTATCGCTTCCAAGTTCATCAATCGGTATACGATGATTTGATTGCCTCTTTTGGTCGTCGTCAGGATGTAGTCGATAGTCCCAAATTGATCTACGTTATGAATCCGAATACTCGTTAAAGAAAGTTAATCGACTAAAGTGGTGCTCAGGCTAATTGCTAAGCTCGGTACTCGTCTATCGGGGTGTTCCGTTTATTTATTTTCCCTCTTGTCACTGGATTTATTTGAAATACCGTATGCGCGTTCGGACATCGTTATGCCAACGCGCGCTACCTCGAACAATATTCGATATCTAGTTATAGCGTGAACTCCCCGGAATCGGGGCGGGTCGTGAATGTTTGCAGAAAAGAAAATGGAATAAAAGGGATATAAAGTGGCAAAGGCACGTCGGGTCGTTAACACGTCCCTACATATTGTTCTCAATTACCGATACTTAAAAACGGACTAGTAGAGACGCTCAACTTTGTAAAAACAAGTTATCACAGACTCGATTGTGATATTAAGACGTTATTAGATTCTTACGATTTAACTATTATCAATAGGACAAGTATAATTTTTAACCGATGGAGAATATTTCAATAAAAAATATTATTTTTTTCCAAGGCTCCGCTCTCTTTCTTTCCGATGAATTTGACATTATCTCCCAATTTCTGCCTGGGCTCTTCTCTCTGCATATTTTCTCTCTAACTATGCGATTATTATTATTATTTTTTTTTCGCAAAACACGAGTTATATTCAGTATTCATTTTTCATTTGTATTTTTACGTTATGTATTTGTTCCATAACGTCGTTTCATTCGTTATTATTGGCTATCTCGTTGGCTCGAACGTCGAATAACAAAAAGTAATTTATTTATTTTTCTCTCTATCTTTAATACACTTTCTTTCCTCTGATTATCGATATATCACAATCTGTAGTATTCAGAGCGTGTCTTTTGCAGAGAGCGTATTCACGCCAAAAGATATAGACCTCGAGGACGGCGAGATGGACGACGCGGAACGCGAACTGGAGGCCTTCAAGCGTTTCTGCCTGCAGTCGGTACCGCCCCCGCGAAAGGAAAAGGTTAATCTCAACATCAAGGACATCGTCCTGAAGAAAAAATCCTCTTCTTCATCGGCAGCTGGAGCGGCTATAGCCGCCAATTAATTTTAATTAACTATCCGCGTATGCGTATACCACTTACTGCCATTCTCGGTTAGCGAGCCGAGCTTTAATGCAAGAACGAGATAGATTTGACGATCAATAGACTCGTATACAGGCGGAGGAGGAGAAGAAGTAAAAGACGATGACTATAACGATGATGAAGAAGCGGAAAAAAACAAAACAGAAAAAAGGAAAAGGAACGGATAACTGCAATCGCGTATCCTGCTGAATAAGGACTACGCTGTGCGTGTGTGTACGTGTGTGTTACCAGTATGCAAGGTCGGGAAGCGCGGCATATCGTGCATCGGATAGACCGAAGCAACTATGGCTTTCGTAGGTAGCACTTGACTGCACGTCGTAATATTTACGGTAACGAGACTACTGTGCACGGTCTATTCGTCGCCCAGCGACTCATGGTTGTCGTTGACCGCCAGGACGGTAATTTCTCATTGCGTTGAACGCAAATTACCCGTGGTCAGCGAGACTGCGGCCGTTGTGCATATTGGGCAATAATGCGCCACGATTATGCGATTTATAATTGTAATAGAGTTTTAATAAGCACGTGTTTCAAGTAACAAAAGATTTACGAAAACCCGTAACAAAGATGAGTATCGGAAAGATAGCGAAGAAAGATAACGCGAGTAGCGGCGAAAGAGAAAATTATAGATGGAAGAAGATTGTGGGAAGTAGGCGCTTAACGCGAAACGTCTCGAGTCGTGCAGTGACAAGAGCTCGTAGTCCCTCGTTGCGGTAACGGGTGTCAATGATGAACATTAAACCAATGGGTTTTCGCATTCTCGACATGAAAACGAACCAAAAATCCAACACGGTTCATTTTGTACGACAAGCTTTAGTTATATATTGTATATGTTTGTATAATGTATCTGTGCGAGGAGAGAGGAGAACGCCAAGTAATTCGGGCTTTCGATCGAGAATAAAGAAATTTCCACCGCCCGCTGGAACAAGTGTGCCGGGACCCGTTTAGTTGTTAATTTTGCCGTGGGATTTGATAATTCTTGCCACTGATGAAATGAGACTCGTGGACGAAGATGTACCGCAGGGTAGAAAATAATTGTAGAATTTCAAGATTTAATCATTTTACTGTCTGTCACGACACATTTTTCTTTTTTTTTCTTTTTCTTTTTTTCTTTTTTTTTCTCCCAATAAACAAGAAACCGATGATGACACTTGCTTAACGGTAGTTAAGAGTCATTCCACTTATGTCCATCCTCTGCTTCATGCATATTATTAGTATTCCAATTTATATTAAATAACCTACTTATCGATTATCGGCGTTTACGATTGCAAGAGAGATAGCTGCTAATTGTCCATACAACGCCATTCAGAGACTATTGATATTTTAGGAAATAGCAAAGTGTCGACATACGTGGAATCAAGTTCCGCGGGTAGTGACAACTTTTTTTCAAAATGTTTACGACATCTGAATACTACTGTTTACAGTTTTCGTTATCGACTGAGTATGGTTTCATACCTTTTTTTTTTTTTTTTCAAGTGCTGTCTCGGTTGGTAACGAAAACTGTAATGGAAATTTCTGGGTGGTAACCAACGCCTGGAAGACTCATTTTCTCGAGCGTTCTCCTACGGTGTACCGTTGTTCAGTTGTTCCTGTTGGTCAAGCGTAATTCGAGACATTGGTTACCACCCAAATTTCTCCGCTACGATTGATTTTGCGGACAGTTTTTTGTACTACTCGGTCGGTAACAAAAATTGTATTTTGAATTTCCTCGTTACGGTTGATCCGTTGAATAAAAACTGAGAACGTTGCTCTCCGCCTAACAATTCTGCAGGGCGACATTCTCGTCTTTGATCCAACAGGGAAACTGAGGATCGCAAGATTAGTTCGATCTAAAAGAGAATAACCACGAACTGTCTCTCACTGTTGTAACGGTTCACCGTTCTATAATCTTTATCTAAAAATGATCCGAAAGATTAATCGTGGCGGGGAAAATGTCGTATCCCTCTCGCGCGTATGACGCTCGCAGAAAAATACAAACGACGTGAAGCACATTGTCCGAAGATGTATAAGCTTGTACGCTGTCTTCGTTGCGTAGGTATTTGTCATAAAAATAAGAGAGACGATGATATTCATTTGGATGCAGAGCGCTTTTGCGCCAATGAGCGATACAGAAAGCGAGAGGGAAATAAGACGCGCCCTCTTGCTCGTTTCTCTATTGCCATCCGTAGCGCGAGTGCACAAAAAAATTTTCTTCGCTCCATCGGTTCTTCTTCCGTCCGCTATACGGTGCGTACGTTTATCATTTTCCTCTCAACTTTGAGTTCTCGATCGACCTTTGCCATTTATAGGAATCGCCCGGCATATTGTACTCTTTACCGGCACTCCGAACGCAAGAGCCCCTTGACCACCATTAAATTCCGAGACCACTCCGGATCTCGTAGTCAACGTTGAGGATGATGAGGATTCTTACGAGCATCGACTACGTAAACCTTCGGAAGTTGGGTTGATGCAACGATCAAATCGCATCTCCGACGTACTTGTTTATTTAAGAGCCTCAATGCATCCATAAGCTGAAATAGTTTGGAAATTAAGTAAATACTATATCGATCCTATGTTGTCTCATGCGTCTTGGGTACAAAAAAATATGAAACTTGGTATATGTTAGGCCACAAATACGAGACTGTATGTAGAAATATTTGTATATATAGATAGATAGATAGAACTAATGGATTTCCAGAAATACATATATTATCGGAGATTTTCCAGAAGCCCACGGTTTCACGATCACGAGAGAATCCGAGACACGAAAGTCCGCCGTACGCACGTTCGCGTAATACAAACAAACTCTCGGAATCCAGAGCGTATATCAATATATTATGTATAGATTAAGAAGCGCGGTGAGCTCCACCGGTTTATTGAAACTAGAGTTACAGATGATTTTCTTAAGCTCGTGGACCGTGTCGGTAATGACCGATGCTCCAACGAATTCCTGTACCCCGAGAGCCGCACGCCTTTTCTATCAATAGAAACTGCTATAAAGGGACCGAGATAACTAAAAATCATGAAAATAAAATTGCGTTGCAATTAGCACATATGAAATTCTGCAACTTGGATAAATGCGTCACTTGACAAACAAAAAAAAAATTAAACGTTCTCACGAGTGAATTATCGTTTTGTCTATCCGGGCCAGTTCATCGGTGTACAAGCATTTGTTTTTCGACCAAATTTAATCCATCGGCTCAACTTGAATTATCCAAGTTGCAAATACAAAAAAAAAGTTTTAACCCATCAATCGGGCCACGAAATAAATAATTCGTTTATCAAAATGTTTAATTTTGTTGTGTTTTTCAAAAATTGCACATTTATCCAAGTTCCTGGATTTCATGTGTATACTTGCAACACAATTTCACTCACACGATGCTCGGGTGTCTCAGACGTGATGTATTATATAAAAATGGTTTCGAGATACTTATGACCAGTTAATAGATAACGAAAAATATCGTGAGGGGGGGGGGGGGGGGGGGGGGGGGGAGCACCGTAGCCTCGTTATTTCAAGGAAGATAAAACGAGCCAGTACATACCTCGGCATTGATCGCGGCAGTTTACACAAAGATACGCGGTCGGGGAAGAAATATGGTTCATCGAAGTCGGCTCTGGGAAGTTTGTCAGTGAAATAGAAAAACTAAAGCAGGAACTAAATAACTAAAATACTTTCCTAATGGAGATTTAGAATTGGCACCAATTATAATTAATCGTTTTCCGTGGAAAATCCGTTAAGAAAGATAGGGCTCGAAGTATTTTCATAAAGTCGATTAAACATCTCAATTAAAGTTAACGATTTAATTAAGAAAGTGTCGAGGGTTAATTTATCATTGGTGCACAAGAGCCCGTTGCCGCGCAACTGCAACAGTGTGCCAGAAATGTTTACTTGAGCTTCATCAAGAATCTACCGCTTATCGTATTTAACTTGTGTAGCGGAGTACATAATCCACGGGACTCGAGGAATTCGCCACGGAGCTACGATAAAAAAGGTCAAAGAACACGAGCGGGCAAGCGACTGTTACGGCTATTTCACTCTTGCGATGTGACAAAAAGTCAACAACTACTTTTCATCGTTCCGTCGATGAAACACAGGGAATGTACATAAAAAATGGTACGGATATAAATGAACAGGTTTCGATGTTGTCTTGAAAAAATAATTCTTTCACCAATAATTATTCGTGGAAAATTGCTCTTCTTTCGATTTATCATGACGTACATATGTTTGGTGCATCGTTACTTCGGTGTGATCCAATCAACCTACCGTTACCGACCTGTGGACCTCGGGCTGGATATCGTTATCCCCGATGGAGACTATACTCGTACCTCGTACCGCGCCGGTTTCGTCGTGCTACTCTCGCATTCCGACACCTCTCGAATCGTATACCATTATAATTTATAGTTAGGTACCTATTCTCCCCTGTCTCATTAGTGGCATTCGTCAGTCACCTCCTGCACGAATATGCGGTATATTCTCTGCTCCACCGATGAGAGGAGTCTACGCATATATTTTTATTTTATTTTCTCGAGGCTATTCTTGTTTGGCGCGCCGCTCCTTCGTACAGTTTCCCGCCGGTTATTGTTTCTCAGAGGTTGGAAAGTAGTCGGTCTTCCTCGGTGGAATTTTCTTCCTATCCAGACGAGCATCATCAGACTAACATTTATCAGGAGATTGCGTCAAGTGATACAATAAAAAAAAAAAATATTATCGATGACGTTTCGATGCCGGTGACCGAAGCTTCGGTTCCTTTCAACGTTTAAGAAAAACCTTAAAACTGAAAATGTTATCTTTTAAAAAATATTTTTCTCATTGAGTCACTGAGCTATCGGAAAGAAGAAGATGATGTTTTTATCCCATCGCAGTCGTGTGCCTCGGGTACTGAGGAGTCAAGGTAATTTATACTTTTGGTATCTTGCCCATATCCAGTGTTGTCAATTTATCGGGAAATTGCGTAAATTAATATTCTATCCGATTAATTTATGATTTATGTTACCGATTATTCAAGTAAATTACGTGCTGCCGGCTGCTCTGTAACGAGTCGACGAAACTTTCATTAAAAATTAAAAAAAATTATATTTATAAAGATATTATTTATTTTATAGATAAATCGCGGTAGGAATACGAACATCGTTCGAAGCTGTGGATAATTAACCGGTAATTTACTCATCGCTACTCGGATCTGTACAATTGGGACGGTACGAAGATGCGTATAGCTTTCAAGTGTTGCGCATATTCGGGGGTCGATGCCGTCGGTATTTCAAATAGACGAAGATGAGCGTCGAAGGTTTGGTGTAGCGTTGGGTCTCGCGCGTTGTCTCATCGTCTGGCCGCGCATCCCGCGCACCGCGCACCGCGCACGCTCGTCGGCTTTTGCGCTTCTCTTTGCATCCTAACGGAGCTTTTCCGTTCTTTCTCCTTTTCTCGAGCTAACTCGATCCACCAATTTTCCTCTGCTACTCTTATTTTCTGCATTCATTGATAACTATAAATATAACGTTTTATAAGGCTCCTCTAGATGGGCCAACGGATGCCTATTGAGAATAATGCACTCCGAACGTCATTCGAGTAGCCTCGCATTGTACGCATCTCCGGTTGCATCGCGCGGTGCTCGCATCAGCGATGCAGCATATTGGTCGTGCTATACACGGTCCTCTACTCTCGGTCCGCGATTTACGAATGGCGGCGCATCGTCTTCTCCGCCACTTTGCTGTCGTCGTCGGGGAGACGTCCAACTGTCTGGTGCTCTTGCAAAAATAGGATTGTGTCGCGCGAGTATCCAAGAGAATACTCTTTCTCCGTGTGACGGCCACGATATTCGAAACGGTGTATCTTATATACGGATGGATCACCAACAAAGATTAGGCTCAACGTTGTTGTTTTTATGACTTTGGCACGCGCTGCGCCGACGATCAACTCGAAATCGTCTTTACAACTGATGTACGTTCTTCGATATATTCGAATCGTCTACTATCGTTCTGGAGCACAGTCGCGGTGTCTAAGGTAGCCCTTACACGAGAATGAGTATCGGAACTTGTTATATATATATCGTATATATATACGAGTATACTTGGCGATTAGCTGCATAGATACCAATATATCGAGAGAATATTAAAAATGTTGTCAAGTTTCCGAATTTCGTAGATATCTCGAAAAGACGCGCTTATCCAATATTTTTCTCTAAAATCTAAAGTTAAACGAGTAATATGTACGTCGGCAAAATGGCGACTCGAACGAAAAAATCGAGGACTAACCAACAATACTGTGTCATGATAATTTGCAAATATTTCCATAAATATGATTGATACGTGCGTGTTGAATCATATTTTATCGGATTACAATTATTGGGATATCTTTATTTTCAATTGTTATTGGTTATGTTTACCCGCGTCGAAATAAGCTCACCTCATCATTTTGTTTGTCCACTCTTTTGTGGTACGACTGCGCGTAAACGTCATTGGGAAGCAATGCCGGTGTTTACTTTCTAAAAAATAGTATCAAGGGTAACCGTGTTGCAGCAACGAATACCGTTTATTCTTTATTTCTTGCTTCTGAAGCAAAGCATCAAGTGAAAATAACAAACTTTCGGGAGTACATATCGTTAAGAATGCTTGACACCGAGGATCGATCGGTGAAAAGAATGGTAGGTCACGTGGAAGAGTGTTTATGCGGTTAGTATTAATACCCGAGGATACAATGTGTAGTCTACTTACGTAGGCAAGGGCCAAGAGGCCGGTTAAACGTAGCGCGTCCGCGTACTGACTTGTTACAAGACGTCCCGATGTTAAGTCGCGCTGTACATCGAAATCGATTCAGCCGGATGTACGTAGTACGAATAAACGAGTCTGCCGTGTGCATCGCATTAACACTTTTACGTGGTTCGCGCGAGTAGTCATCGGTTAAGGTGCCTATCGAGACGCGCAATTGTGAGCACACGGCGTCCTGGTCGAGTGATCTGTGATAAGTGTCCCTTGGAGCTTGCATCAAATATGTAATTAAATTATAATTTATTCTTTTATAATATCGTCGGGAGAAGCTGTGCATGCAGCCGTCGGAAAACGTATAATATAATAATGAAAATAAAAGGGAGACTGAGCGGAGGATTGAGAGTCGCACGTACACGGAATACTATTTTAGGACCGAAGAGGCTCGTGCTCGACGCACAGGGCTATCGGTTGAGCGCGCGTCTGCGTAAGTATACGTAAATGTGCGTGCAATACCAGAATGAGGAGTAGCGGCAGCGAAAGCGCGAGCTCTGAGATTAGCGAAGCCCTCGATGTTGGGTAGACGAGGACCCCTCTGGAGGGTGACAGGTGCCGAGTGGTACGGTAAATCGTGCGAGACCGATGTCGGAAGGAAAAAAAGGCAAAGGAAGAAAGATGGAACAAGGGCTGGGAAGCGGGGAACCCGCTAAACCCTCTGTTATTGGATTCCCGCTAGAACAGAGAGAGATCTTTTTATTAATTTATATTTATTTAGCTTTCTCAGCTATTTGGTTATACATATATAAGGTCTCTTACATACTACTCTTACATACATACTATACAACTTTCGGGATAATATACTGTTTTAACACCCGCTTAAATGTTGTTAGTCTATCACATTGTTTCAATTCTGACGGCATGGCGTTGTACATCTGAATCCCTTCATAAAATATACTTTTTCGCGCACTTGTTGTTTTTCTAAATTGTATCACAATACTTTCTGCCTGCCTTGTTTGCCTCTCATTTGTACTTCCTACCAGAACTATCTTATTTCCTAATTGCTTCGGCAACCAACCTTTAACCATCTTAAATATAAATATACACACACTGTAATACAGTCTCTGTCTCACCGACATAAACTCCAACGCCTGCAACATTCTTTCTACTTTCGTATACCTGTCACATTGCAGTATGACTCGCATGGCACGGTTTTGCGCAACTTGCAATTAAGTGATGTGCGTTTCACCCATATTTGCTAAAATCGTAGCACAATACTGAAAATGTCATGTTATAATTGACTTATAAACTTTACATCTTGCATATCACGATATGTCATTGCCAATTGTATTTAAAAAACTTCTTTTTTTTTTCCCTATTTTCTTTAACGTGTAATCGCATTGATCCTCAAATCTGAGTTTCCTGTCAATAATTACACCAAGATATTTAGTATTTTCAATCCGTTCTATCATCGTGCCATCTAAACATTTAAATGTAATGGCTCCTCTCAATTCTTTCCTTGTACTTTTAATTATCATAAATGTTGTTTTGGAGGCATTAATTTTCAATTTATTAACATTCATCCAATTTTCTATTATAGGTAATAAATACCCTGTTTAGTTTTATATTTATTTCCTTGCTACCTCCTGCTTTCACATATATTATTGTATCGTCCGCAATCATTAGTGTACGCACTGCCCTCAACGACGCTGAACTTGCAAGCAGCAGCAGCAGCAACACAAGCACAAGAGGTGCGAGATAAACCCGAAGGAATATCGATCAACGACTTCGAGAACTCACATATTGAATAAAAATCTACGAGAATTCTCCCAAAGACGGAGAAAAGGTAATAATTAATATTTTTTACATATTATAAATATAAATTGATATAATAAACGATACCTCTTGATACTCGTTTCAAATTGGTCGTGTTGTATGAATGAATCTTTTGGAAACTCGATATACGAAGGATAATGAATGAATTTGAATTTGAAATCATGAATGAAGGTTCTTCTCCCGCAGCGCCGCCGTAAGCTTTTTTGGTCGAAAAGAGACAGACAGAGCGACGGAGGGAGGTCGCTCGAGGGGAAATGCAAAATTTCTCTCTCTACTCTCTAGCCATAGATCCGAGTGGAAAGATAGAGGTGAATACGCGTCGGTTTGTAGGTGTATCTATATATTCGTAGAGTCGCGAGTGTGCGTACAAAATCCGTGACTTGGTTCACGGTATGGACGAGTCAACCGAGAGGGAGAGCTCGCAAGACATGTTATATTCTCCATCGCAGACCTCCCTCGCTCACCTCACCGTTTCTCGTAACTATTTTCAGCCGCGTTTAATTAATCTTGAACCAAAAAGGTCGAGTGGGGAAAATGGCAAGTCCGTTGCCGAGCCACCTGGCAGAAATAGCTGCCAGCGGAGAGAGCACCGAGAGTCGGGACGCGAGAAACAAAACAAGTTCCACTTGGCACCTGCATCACCGCATAACTACCGGTGACGATAGATATCCCTGTCGGAACTTGCGACCGCCTTTCGACCGCCAAATTAGATGGTTTTAATCGTGCTTCAAAATTACCGCAAAAATATTGTAAAAACAACCGTGCGAATCGCCTTTGGCGAGCAGCGCGATAGTTTTTTTCACAATATTTCAACCGAAATATTGGAATTCGACTTGGCTAAAATGGTATTTAGACCGGTTGGATGACCGTCGTTTTACGGTCGAATTATCGAAAAATTACTTCTACAGTGCCAGCTTGTCGTTTTCCAAGTAATTTTGACATTTTTTTTTTTTTTTTTTTTTTTTTTTTTTTTCGGACGCGTATCTTTTTTTATAGTCAATCGTACCAACATGGGTACGACGACCGTGTAAAACGACAATTTCTTCACATTCCCTTTGATTTTTCTAACGAAAACCTTAGATTCCTTTGTACCGTTTACCTGTATTTTAATCTTTTTTTATCTTACATTATTGCCAGAAGGCAAATTATAAATTTAAATGTATCGTCGGTTATTGCAATGACAGAGAGGTTAGCGAACAATCGATCGAACGTGGATGCAATGGTTGCGCCCGCGAGACCGGAATGAGCTCTTGAGCAGGCTCGGGCGTAGTCGGTGGTGTACTCGTGGTATGAGATTTTATCTAATAATAAATGTTGTGCGACACACGTGCACATGCGTCTATTTTTGGGTGCTTGTACCTTTTTGAGAGTCGCTATATATTATAAATGAATTCGGCAAACGCGGATACGCGAGGAAAGGAAAACGGACCGGAAACCATTCGCTCGAATAGTCTCACCACGGGATTGCGGAAATATTATAAGGGAGATTGCCACTGGGCGCAACTTGGATTTGGCAAATTTCACCGTGCATAAGTCGCTGCGCTCGCGAGAGACCGAGCCAAAGCCGGACGTTTCTCCGGTATGAATGACGTAGAAAGACTCCACCCACGGTGCAATCGCCGGGAGCTCCGGCGAGGAACCGGTCTGCACTCCGAGCCAAACTTCGGAAAGATCGCGGGCTTGAAGTATCAGCGCGAACTTCTGTACGATTCCGAGGAGCGGATGACGCTCGGCGATACGACGTACCTATTAGGCAACGGCCCAACTTCCGGACGTCGCGGCGTGTCAAGTATGTACATTTACCCGCTAATTCTACTCGTCGAAATGTGTATCGGTGTAATGTAGTAGGTACGTGAGTCCCCGCCCCCGCCCGGAGCACGCGCAAAGCGTATCGACCGAGGAACGACTTCCAGCTCACTTCAGTCCTTTGATTTATTATTAATTAAGTATAATACAAGTTAAATTTTGGTAGCTCAAAAAGAAAGGGTAAGTATGTCTCTTTGAAATATTCACCGATACTGAAAAGCTTTGAACCTTAAATCGTACAAGTATTGCAATAGAGAAATCAAAGAATAGAGTAAAATGGACTAGATAATTCGCGGTATTGATGTCAGCCGAGGAGGAGGAAGAAGAGAAGCTTTCGAGGCACGTCAGTTGGCCGGCAACGGAGATAGGTTAGTGGAAAATGTCGCTCCGTATCCGCGGTATATTGGAAAAACGTTTAAACGAGAAATCCACATGACTTCCTTGTCCGGTTCGACCACTGTAGCATCACTCACGGAAGTCAAAGAGACAGCGAAGGAAGACGCGAGAGTGGAGAGCTTCTCCTCGTCATCCACTGAAGATGAGGACGATATTTCCTTCGCAGCGACGGAAGAATCTCCGTGGAAAGTGGGCGACGAAGTTACGCCGAACCGCCTGTCTCTCCGACTCAAGTCCGACGAGAGTTCAACAAGAATCAAAGACGATGGTAACAACCATGGATGGCTCTTGATTATAATTTACGTGCGAATCAATCGAGCAATTTATTACTACGAATGCATTTTGTTAGCGGACTCCTGCGTTTCTTCCACCAGTGACATATGCAGAATCTGTCACATGGGTGGATTTCCAGCTGTAATCGGCTATCGTCCTATGTGGGAGTGGCCCGATAGGGGAGCTCGGAGGCACGACAGTCAGATATCGACGTTGTCCTCCTATGCCTATTTGGGGCCATTGATATCGGCTTGCAAGTGAGCGTCGTTATCAAGATGATTTATTTGGACGAAAAAGCAATTGCGGGACTCGAGTATCGATCGAGTCTATGTCAATATATAATTTAATCGATTATCACTGCCAATAGGTGTAGAGGTACCGTTGGCCTCGTGCACACCGAATGCCTCGAACGATGGCTCACCGAATCTGGACACACGAGATGCGAATTGTGCGGTCACAGTTACTCTACCAAAAGAGTACCTCGTCATGGAATTATTCGGAGTGTCGTTATTTGGTTCAACACTGTAATAGCAACGAGACAGGCGAGTCGCCGGCATTTGGAAACTAAACGACAACAAAAAAACACCTTCCAGTCCTTGAAACTTACAAATGATTTTTTCCCTAGATGCTATTGGATATTCTATATCTGGTAGCGACCACACCACTCGCCCTATTTTCCTGTTACGTGTGTGCTCTTGCCCTCAAGATGATCGTGGAGAGTGGATTTCAAGATATACCCTGGATGATAGTCGCGATGCTACCGACCTGTTCGCTGACCCTCGTTGCTTATTGGGGCTGGTTGATCACTCTGGGAAGGTACATCAGCAGGTACCAGCGTCACAACAACGCGGATTTGAGGCTTCCTTGGAGCTTTGGTTATTTGAAAAATGTCAATCTTACCTATATCACTTTGATGAATCTACCGTTACTTTGTAGATTGCACGGTAGACGTTGGCATAGATTCTGGCGAAACAATTTCGTCGTTAGACTCATTCCCGAGAATACGAATTTTTCACTCCGCGACGATAACAGCGACGCTGCCCGAGAAAGGATGGAATATCGAAGCACAAGGCACACGACTTACCAG
Organism: Cylloceria caligata; assembly: GCA_963942595.1. NCBI lineage: Eukaryota > Metazoa > Arthropoda > Insecta > Hymenoptera > Ichneumonidae > Cylloceria > Cylloceria caligata. The sequence goes on from OZ012710.1 coordinate 570,759, forward strand.
GATAATGATTTGCTCTTCGAGAGAACAACTCCGGACGAGGAGCCTGAAGGTTTTCTCCAAATGATCTAACTATTTTTGGGTACTTTGTTTGTTTGAGTATCAATCAACCAAGTACAGACAAAGTATCTTGCGAATAACGAAAACAATTAAATAAACATTGGGATAGAAAATACTGAGTGGGATGGTATTCGAATGTCAAGTAGATGACAATTTGCTTTTCACTCTGCGGTCGTGCCACTTAATTGTAAAATATTACTTTTTCGAAAATATTGCTAATTACTAGACAAAGTTTATATCCGCGTCGTCAAAATTTATATTCGACGAACCAGCAACACGTTAATTGCAGAACTGTTGCGTACAAGACTATCGTAGGTAACACGCATGAGAGAATATATTACGCTGCGTGCGTATTAGCAACAGGCGAGCCAATGAACTTGACAACGGGAACTGCACCGCAACCCTATATATTTCTTAAATATTTTAATATTACTTAATTAATATCTTGGCTGGAGCGAATTTTGGAGAAATGTAAATAATGTGTAACGAGATATTCGCCGAAGGAAGATATTTCGAAGGAAAGCTCGGATAAATGCACGAACAAGTGTTGTGCCGCTAGTGAATCCACCCAGCCAGCGTTATTTTCAGATGAACCAATAGAAAAAAAGAATAAGTATTCAAGTTTAAACCGACGACGAGTGGATTAGTCACGCGTTTATTAAAAATAGAATACACCATAGCCTAGAGCAGCGACATATTATCGGCTTATTAATCTAGCCAAGTCCGCGTCTCGGCTGACAATTCTCACCATCATCAAAATAGCGTTACTGACATTCGGGTAGACAGATGAAATTCATTAAGGTATCCATTGGGGCAGATTTTATGACATGTTCGAAATATGCAGATTATTACATATTAAAACAATCGACAATACTTTTTATATACGTTTATATAATGAATTTACAGTCTCATTGTTGCACGTGTGTTATTTATTTCAGAAGAATTTTGACTTTTTTCCTCTCGAATTTGAGTCAATTCGATGGCTCAAGATGTTATACCCGACGGTAAGTTGCACTTTTCATTAGTACTCGATGCGTATAGTTACTTTTTAATTCCCGATCTAATTGGTAAACATAAGCTATGTCGTCCTGTGTTTTTTTTTTCTATACATCGATTATTTTGCCCTGTCATAGCCGCTTTAAAGTCTTTGGAGCGTCGGTCGAGCAGAGAGAAAAATTACGTTTTTATACAGGTTTTACTATAATTTATACTATAAGACAACATTAACAGCGAGTGAGAAGTTTGTTGTTTGAGCAGTCGTCGATGAGAACGGAAGGCGAAAAGGCGGCGAGAGTCGAACAATTCTACAGCAACAGCTATTATGGATCTGAGAAAAGTGGCGACGCAACGCCAACTGGAGCAAGATTCAACGAGTGGCTTGCGAGACTCGGGAACTACGAGGAGTCCTTCAACCTCGAGCAAGTAGAAGCAGGTGAGCCGAAGGAGATGGTAACGGTGGCGTTGAAAGTCACTGCGCCGTGAAAAGCCCCCGTGGTGCTAAGGATGCGGTACCTCCTGGTAATGTACAAGATATTACCCAATGCCCGAAGATACTTGCCACGATACGTTTGCGAGGTGTTTCGGGATGAGCAGGTGTGCGAGGAAAAAGATTCGAGATGAAAGGTCATATCGTTTAGAGCGCGCGCACTTTAGAGAAGGACCGGGACGCATCGATTACATCGTACAGGGGAACTTTGCGAATATATGATATCAAGTTGGACGGTTGCCGGTAAATGATTGCCATAAGTATAATTTTGCAATGATTGTTATCATTTGCATTCGTCTGACGAACGAGATGGTTTGATTGCATCGGACTGGTTGGAGCTATTCTGGAAAAGAAAAACGCATATTATAGGTTATTCATATTATAGGTTAGGGTGAAATAAAATTTCAATTTTTAAGAGGGTCCGCATCTCAGGATCGATACGTAAAAGTACAATTATCGAGAGTTTCCTTTTATTTTCCACTTACTCGTGAACACCTTGGGGCTCGTTCGTGTATAACCAATGGCATTATATGGATTATAAATTAGGCCAAAAAATGTTTGTTCTACCGATATAAAGAATCCACGTAAGTTGGATACGTATGTTGGAAGGTGTTGTGCGATAAAAACATGTTTATAGACGAGCACGGCTATCGGGGGAATTGAAAGTCACGTATCTTGGAGAGATAATTAACCGAGATCGGAGACCATTTGCTCGGTGAAGCGTGCTAGTTTGTTTGCTCTTCTGCCCCTGAGTCGTTGGCGAGGAGCGAGTACTCTCTCATCGATCAGCAGTGTGCGATAAGGAAGAAAATAACGCGGATCGCTCTTGCGCGAGACCCAAAGAGGAAGAACGCGAGATTCGATACATCTGGAAAAATATTTGTAGTCTCTTCGCATTTTTTACTCTCTCCTCCTTGAAATAATCTATTCATGCTCCTTTGGAAATTCTATCGATGGTACGGTGAAGCAAATTTTTCCATCTGCCCAAACACACTTGGATGCAAATTCTTCTTTCCACCGATCCATAATAGGTTATCGATAATATTTTTATTTCACCGAAAATAAATAGACCGCGAGATATCACGGATATTGAAAATAATGTTACGATAAAAACAATGTAAGATGTCCGAGAATTAGCAATTAGCGGAACGCGACCTATTGAACTTGCGCATTTTTTATCGAAATCCGATGTTCGTAAGCAGCCTTCGAAGGGTCCTAGGGTCGCAAGCTATATAGGCTTTACAAGCATCGGGGATTTAGTTTCAGTATCCGCATAGAAAGAGAGAAGCTGAGAGAGTGTTGAGATTGACGGATATCCTCGGTCGGTGGAGGCGAGGATAATTAACCAACTTTAACTGGTACTTACTGTCGGCGGTGATTTTTCTGTCGGCCTTCCGCGTGTTTCGATGCTCGACGTTATTTTGGGAACCGACTCCGAAGAGCGGTATAACCCTTCCGGCTGTTGCTCGAGGCTCTACGTGCGTGGGAGAGGGGCGGATCCGTAACGAGCGCACGAAGAAAAGGAGCGCGTGTCATAATTCCGGTAGCTGCTACAGGGATACAGAGGGTATGCGCGATCCTCTCTTCTCGTTCATCTCGAATTCGATGCCTCTTCGCCGCGGTATGCGTCTCTAACGCGAGCGTGCATTTACGCTCCACGAGATGTCACGCGACTGAGAAAAGAGGAGTCTAGCAGCTAGAAGCAGCTTGGGCGAAATAACGAAAAGGGAAAATATTAAAAAAAGAAAGAAAAAAAACTAGAGTAGAGCCCATGGTACGTGGCGGAAGAAGCGGAGGATCTTGTGACTCGAGTGCGGGTCGTTTCAATCGCCAGGGTAATCCAGAAGAAGCTATTGAGAATGAAAAAAGCAGGAACGAGAATAGAATGTTGCTATACTTACATCCTTGTGGTAACGATACTACAGGAGTCGGATTTCCGGAAGTTGACATTCCACTCGCGATGACATGCAATGTTGGGGATACAGCGGTTAAAGAGCCAATAGATACGGCCCGCGCGTGTAAGGTAGACGTTCGGCTACGTGCCAGTCGTGTTGATGTTGGAAACAAATGTCGTTTAAAATAACAAGTTATTAAAGTTTTCGATATTATATTCCAGGTATTACATCGTATCAAATGGATTTGAATAGAACTCGGTATTCGGAGCTTCTCGAGTACGGTGAATGTACGCCTAAAAACTCATTGGATTTCGATGAAACTCGAAACTCGGAGGTTTTTGAGGTTCCTCATTTCGCATCCTAACTCAAAATTCCGAAAATCCGGGTCTAAAAATTTTAAGGTTAAAAAAATCAAATTCAAAATAACCCTCGAATATACAACAAGTTTTCGACACGATTGTGTCGTCGGATTAAAAGCTACATATTTCCATGCGCATCATCAAAACGTATACATTCCCTGTAAAGTTTAAACCAGTAAAACATACGCGGATAAAAGCTGATTGACTATAACTCGTGGATGTCAACGTATGTTGTAAAAGAAAAATAAAAACAACTTGTCTTTCGGAGAACGTACAAAAGGGGACTTATTTTCTATACGATGGTTCGGATGAACTCTGATATGCCGGGGCGCCGAATAAAGTCGGAGACGTATGTAAAGAGCAGTCTCAACGGTCGGATATATAAATGGTACGTGATACGAATTGAAACGTTTATATTATTACTACGTCTCGGTATCAGAAATTTCTATCAGCAATTTTGAGCAAGGTAGTTTTATATAAAGTATAAAATATAGACAGGTCTATAATCGATGTATATCGTTGAAAACAGCTAACGGGCATATGTATATCGGTAGTTTACTTTGTTACTTTCGTCGTTACTTTGTTACCTGCTCCTCTTCTATCGCTGACTGTAAACTAGGCGGACAGCGGAGGCAGCCGCGAGCGAAACCGGTTTCATCGATCTGTCATGCATCCGCAATTGATATCGAGGCTCGATCGACGTGTCCCATCAATTGCCCCGATGCAATTAAGCTTATTAATTTCCTTAAGCAAGAATTAAGATAATTATTATCGAGCGAAAATTTATGCAAAAGACAGACTTAACGTTTGTGCGAGTGCCCGTCCATCGCGAGAACTCCAATAATACAAATGTAGAGGATGAGGGACGTCCAAGAAAATATAATAACACCGATCAAACATAATGAGACCACGTGGGTGACCGTGTTTCACACGAGAGCACAACAATATAGCGTATATCGCCATTGATCCGCAATAAAAATAGTCCGTCCCATCAATAAAATTGACATATTGTACAGGGTGACTTTTATTTTGAGACATTGAAATATCGCAAGAAATACGCATCGCACAAAATATCCGGTAAATTGGCCTGCCAGATCGCCAGACCTCGCGTCGTTGGATTTCTGTTTGCGGGGTAATTTGAAAAGTCGAGTTTACGAACAAGTGCTAACGACTCGTGAGAACGTGATTCAGCAAATACGGAATGTTTGTGTCCAAATAACACCGGAGACACTTCTTAGTTGTGTACAATCATTCGAAGCGTGGATTAACAAATGCATCGAAGTGGGCGGTTACCATTTTCAGCACTCGATGTAAAATATCAATTGAAAAGAAACATCCCGATGGCGAGAGGGGAGCGGACTCACCAAAAACAAGCACCCCGAAGGGAACAGAAAACTACTACGTCCACGTCGTTGTTTCTGGGTAGCGCTAAGAGTAGTTGTTTCATTGAATGTTTCCATCCTTGTTGTTGCAATGAGAAGCTTGCGTTTAAAAAATAAAATTGAACTTTCTGATTTTTTAACCCCGGGGGAGGGGGATGATTGAGGTGAAATTACGCACAATCGAATTATTCTCCTGAAAACATTCAACGCGGGCATCTTTACCTTAGATTTAAAGCGCATTTCTTGAAGTAATAAAAAAAATATTTTTTTTGTTTTAACAGCGCCATGCGTCTCGATTCGAAAGAAATTTTTCCAATAAAACTTGCGTATTTTTTAATGATGAATTCAAATTTGCAATAAAAAAAATAGGGGTTTCCATTTAAAAAATTCAAAGTTACCAGCTCTCCCGCTCTCAGAGTTTGGGTCGGGGGTTGATTTTTACGGGGTCAGTTTTCCCCATCGAGATCGAAAAGTTTTTATTGCCGAAATTTTTTTGTGCGATGCATATTTGTTGTGATATTTCGATGTCTCAAAATAAATAAACTCACCCTGTATATACCGAGAGCTATCACGCGAGCATACAGAACGAGATAGAGCTACACGGATATAGATGAGATGAATGAGAGTAAAAAAAAAAATTCTGTCGGAGGCTATTTTAATGTAGATCAATTTATTGTTCACTTTTCATTTAGAATATCATACGCCCGATTATAATTTTACTCGGTGAATTCTCCTTGCGAATAAATTTTTAAATCGATTCAATTATTCGTCATTACGTGAAACCGTTGGTATATAGGCCAGTCGTTGGGTATGATAGCCCGGGAGCCATGGATGGCTACGTTTGCCGGTAGCCACGTCGATGATTCTCGATGAGTAATGAGCGATAAAAGTGCGAGCGGCACATGTTACGTCCCAGTCGAGGCTGAATACGCTGTATTTACTATACTGTACGTTAACCCTTCATAAGTCACACCGTCCGAAACTATCCCGGAATGGGACTATACAGAGCAGAGTGGGGGTAACGCGTTCTTACGGCAGAGCCGTGGAGTGGGGACATTCTTGTGATTTATAAAGGATTAAGGCATTTGACACATGTGGCGGACATGCGCGTTAAAGCAGCAACATTTTTTCCTCATCATCGTCGTCGTATTGATAATATTTATAATTATTCGTATCGAAAAATTATGTCAATGCCCCTTGGCAATGTACTTGGTATCATATTCATTTGGCTTTAAGCGAAATAATGGACGATCAGTTTTGTCTTTCGATAAGAGAATTAACACAGGAAATTCAACATATAGAAGGTTAACCTCGCGGCGGGATTCTGCTCTGTATCGGAGCCTGCTAAAAAATTTGTCGAACCGATGATGCATGACTTTTGTATTCCGCACGATATAAACGCATACCCGCATACTCTATTCTAAAATCGAGGGAGACCCCCCCGACTGTATCGACGAATTTACTTATCTCGAGTGGACTATCGTCCAATTTGCAAGCGTACCAAATTGCCTGTTGAAACTTTTGAGATCTGTTGAGAAAATATTTATTTCATGAGAGTCATCTTGAAAAAAATTTGAAATAATATAATATATAAAAAGAAAACTAATCGATATAATTTATTATCTTTATGTTGTGTAATAATCGAGCGATCGGTGGTAACGGCGAGCTCGTGATGAGTCGGCTGTCTGCAAACGAGTATCGATTCGCGAGGAAACTTGTCGGATGATCGAAAAGAATTTAATACGAATAAAAAATATATTATTACGAGTGAGGGTTAAAGCATATATCTCGGTCAAGAGAGACGAACGAGTGTCGGAGGAGATACGAAGTAGTTGATTCTATTGTGAATTATAGAAATGAGAGCCACAAGCGTACCCGGGTCGCCGACCTCCCGTACCAAAAGCCACGTTAAACGCACGTCCAGCGACAGACCGGGGTGGTACAGAGTTCCATGTTACAACGGTCAGAGGTTGTGAGTGACGAGTGAGTGCACGGTCGTTACACTAACTGGCAATCACGGTAATGCGGTCATCAGCAGTGCCACCGAGTCTTCCTACCGTCCGCGCGATAACTCTCCTCGTATGCAGGACCATTTGTCATCGCTGTACGCTGCTCTACATACCTATACTCTACCTCTGTAATACCTACTACATGTGTATACTTACCAGCGAGTACTTACCTACTACATGTCTATAATTACCTCTTCCTCTCTAATATTTTAGTGGATCCGCTTTAGGGAAACGTTGTCGTGTGCAACAGCAATACCGGATACAGCGGTAAGATCGTGGAATGACCTGGTTCATTTACATGGTTCATACGGTGTGGTATTCTAAGATATTAATCGTACCTTTGAAACGGTAAACACAAACGCGCTATTGGAAAATATAAACAGATACGGGATCACGGAAGTCAGATTTAAGTAATAGGACGCAACATGTCAAATTTAGAAATACTTACCGTGTCAACGAAAAAAGTTACGGCTTATGGACGTATCGTGGGCATCATTTCTGGGACCATTGTTTTTTATAGATAATATACATAAATGATATTGCGAAACAAGTGAAATATTGTTCCTGTAAAATGTTTGCCGACTATACGATCGTATACGTAAGCATTATTAGTTACATAAACCAAGTTCACGTTGATCCAGTACCCTAGAAGAATGAATGTTGTTTGATGTGCATGGGACAATGAAATAATGTTACGGAACAAAAATATTTTGCAACGTTTGGTAATTTTGCGGAATGCGCGTGGCAGAGAAATATGACTTTATGTACAGACCTAAACTAATATGTGTCGACCTATGTGACGTGCACTATGCATAAAACGGTCATTGCTTCTCATTTCGAATATTGTAGCACATTATTGATAAACTGCAGTCAATTTAGTATGCAATTATTAGGAAAGGTCCAAATCAGGGCAACGAGGACAATTCGATGATGTAACATACGCACAGCCGTGCAGGACACATTGTCGGCTCTGTGTTTCATGTCGGTAAAAAGAACGAATAAAGGATTTATTAATGGGAGGCGAAACATCCATACTTAAACAGATGTGATGATTCTCCCCCACTTTGCATGAACGAATGGGAAAACAAATATCTATAGTTATTTCCCGCGAAAAATAAAAAAATCTATAGCATTACCACATAACCAGCCCAAAAACACACATGGTACGTCCACTCCGATTGCGATTTAGATAAGATGAACTGAGAAATCTTAGCTGGAAAAAAACAGTTTTTATTTTCGACAAAACATTCACGAGACATGACCGATAACCCTGCCAAGTATGAATGCCGCGAGAGAGCGCCAGTGTACCGTTTTATTACCAAAAGGGCTTCGGACCCGGCGAATCGTAGAAGAACCGTAGATTTTGACAATATTACTAGTGTTACAACAGAGATTCGCGTATAGGCAGTCCACTGTCCAAATTTTATTTTATTCTGTTGAGTGTCCTACGAGAAAAGAATCTCGAAAAATTCGATGTGACGGTGTGAGCGGGTGTGAGTCTTTCGCCTCCCCCTAAGGAGAGAGTTTTGAATTCTCGGTCTAATATGGCCAGTCTTTAAGCAGTGAAACGTAAATACCGTTGTATTAATTTAAGTAGATGAGATATATGTAGAAAATATATAGGAAATTTATTAAATTTATAAGCTGCACGTATCGGAGGTTAATGTTGTATATAGAAGATTTATTTATTGTGCATGCAACTTTTTGGCGCATTTAATACCTACGAAAAATGTACCTAAGAAAGGGCTTGCGCGCGCGCGCACGCACGCACGCACGAAAATTTATATTGAAAAAATTTCATGAAAATACAGCTTTTACTCAATAATGTTCCTTTTTTTTTTTCGAAAAATGTTCGTTTATCGTTCGTATATATTTTTTTATAGTTTGGAGGTGTATTTTGGTTCTGGAACATATATTTAATATAAAAACATTCACACCAACATAAATTATTCATTAAAAAATTGACATATGTTATGTATGTTAGAATCACATAACACTTATTTTCAAATTATATTTTATACTCCGAGATATATATTCACCATATATGTACATCACGGTGTATCCATGACGAGCATCAATTATACAGACCTATTATACATCTTTTTGACGGAATATATCTCGCCGTTATAAAATATATGTTGCATATATTTTACATGTATACATTTTCAAACGACTAGTGGTACTTACTGCTTCGCGTACAAAAAAGTCAATTGTACCCTTAAACATTGACTCTCTGTACGTTGATATGAAAATTACACCCGGGCATATCGAGTCCATCAATTTTCGGGTATACTTTTATACCGATGGTACGAAATCGCAAAACGAATTGCACACACACACGCGCGCGCGCGCGATAGCAGATATCGTCGACAATTCGTATATAGTTTCCGAGCTGAAAGTGATTTGCGGGTTTATCAAGTAGATTATGCGCGAGTGGTTTGTCTTATCTCGACGAATATTATTGTCAATCGAATAGTAGCGAACAGTCGCAGGAAAGAATCTTTCAAACCGGATGTACGTATGTGAAACGGCAGAGCCACAGGGGGAGCGAGAAACGAAAGACACGTCCCTCGCTTGCTTCGGAGCTAGATCTTGCCGATTCGCGTCGATTTTCCTCTGATCCGACTCGCTCTGTCATCCGTTGCCTTATTTACACGAGTAAAAGACTAAATAACATCATGAACCGTGGACCGTGTCGCCTTTTCTGTCGTCCTAGCTGTACTTACTCGTAGACGAGAAGGACGCGTGTCAAGATATTCGTTCGAAACGGACCGAATGAAAATAGACGTTGTTGGAAGGCTAAAAATAAACCTCGGTGTTGCATTCTGCATAAAATGAGGCTCATCATTTTCTATAGCTGCATTAGTCTCGACGTTTCAAAGGGATGTTATATCAGACTTGATTTTCCCGTATAAAATCAACAATAATTTATAGTCCCTCGGTATGACGTGCGCGTTCCAGGACTGATTTTCCAAACCAAGAGTTTACACGCAGCTCGTCGGTTTCAGGAGCACCGTTACACGCTGTTGAACTAGCGGATCGCCACGGGGTATCGGAGGCAGTCCATCGGGACGGAATAATGCGCGCGGCATTACGATGTACACGAATAAGCAAGGACCAGTCCGATCCAACGGCCGTACGCGCACGAGCTCCGACGAATTACGCAAGGACCGTAGCATTCGCTATAAGTGCGGACTGCATAAATAATCTGTGAGAAGGGGGTGTGGGAAAAAGAGGCGACCGAAGAGTGATCGAACATTCGAAAAGGACGCAGCACTCATTGGCATTGATCGACACCGTGCTTGGACACGAAATTCCAGCTACCGCGGTAGCTCGATTGCGTTGTGCATACAAATCGTGATTCAATAGTACGGGGGAGGGAGAGAGAGAGAGAAAGTGACTAGGGTGCGTGTGCAGTACCGCACTCGACGACCTTCCAAATGCAGGACGGTGATTAACCTCCGATCGGTATATTCCGCTCGAACGTCGGAATGGCACAAATACCGCAATAACGATTATGCCCTGGGTTTAATGAGGGCATCCGATGGTGTCGGGGGCGCTTCATCAATTATAAGATTAGCTACCCTCGATGTAGCGTACGCGGTACAGCAGCTGCAGCATTATAATCATTCTTTCGAGTTAGCATTAGTCCGTGGTAATTGCCTATTACCATGAGTAAACCCATGTATATGCGGCCGAATGAGAATGCATAATGTTATATTTATCCGCATGTTGTAAAAGGTGCTACATATATCTGTACAACGATCGCACGTATCGCTTGTTTTCTTCATCGGCGTGCGGTGCGGCTCTGCCTCTCCCTTCGTACGCGCAAGCCAGAGTAAACCATAAGTATATTCTTATCCTTACAATTATTTATGCACGTGCGTGCATCCTCAGCTCGTTTCCCTACAAATGCGTCCGCCGGGGATGTTTTGCTTTGGAACTCTGGCAACATACCATAACCGCGCGTATATACCTATATTCACCTGTATTATCGATAGGGCGGTGCATAGCTCCGCACAGTGCAAATTGCAAGTAAATTCGCGTAGGACTAAATTATTAGATGCGGATGGTAAGGAGGACAGTTTACAATAAAATAATTATGGGGAAAAAAGGGTTCTACGCGCAAAAAAAAATTCTCAACACAATGGCTATAAGTATTGTTTCAAGTATAATTTGTTCTTGAAGTAGTACCAAGAATATGTATGTTTAAATTCACAATAAAATAGTTGTGATGCGAGCCTATCGTTCATTTAAAGCATTTATAATGCTTGTTACGAGTATCGCGGTACGAAACGAGAAAGGATTTTCATGTATTTCCAAAGTTGAATATTAATATTATTTATTGTACATCGGTGTTATTATTCCTGCAGTGGTATTTTACAGCTCATGCTGAAAAGTTATATATCGGCGTCTATGTTGGCGAAGGTGTGAGATTAAGTGCCCGTGTTAAATGTGAACCTATTTATCTCCGTCCATGGCTTCATACGCCTGGTAACACCTGTTGATTACAGGAGAAAGGAAATGTCATTCGATCGATTATCTGATACAAGCGTTTTAATTATGTTCAATATTAGTAACTCAACGCTCAATTCTACAACAAGAACCATGATTTTTTGGCAATGCGTTCCAAATATCTCCAGATTGTTGTACAAATCATATCGAGGTCAATTGGCAGAATATTCCAAAGTTTGACGTAGCGGTTAACTCCGGGTCCAATGACCAATAATGTGAATTTTATAATCCTTTGCGACAGGGTAGTCGACAGAACATTTTTAATTGATATTGTACCGCGGTTGGCGGTACAGTGAGAAATTGTTATGATTGCAGCTTATACGGGCAACTTGTTTGAATAGTTTGCGTTTGCGAAGAGGTACGCGACACGTACTCTTGGCCAGTTCCAAGTATGAATATCCTGGATAAAAGAATAGAAATATTTGTAAAAAGTGCTTTGCGCTTCCCAAAACCATTAGACCATCGAGCATACAATATTCTTCTATCGATGCAGATGTATAAGCTTGAATTAATTATGATATTACCTAAGCATACATTTTTGCTCGTTCGAACCATTTGTTTTTTAGGTGTAGTATTCGATTTGCCATTTTCGTTAATGAGTTTGACGTCATTCGTTTTCGCCGGCGAAGCATCGTGACGGGGCGATTTCACTATACCCACAAAAATCGTTGAGTCTCTTGCCTCGTTACCAAGCTTGTATCTATACTCTTTTTAATCTTCGCGTAACGAGTGATGCGCGTGCGTCGAAAAATCTCCTCCTATCTTCTTCAGGCCAATACCAATTGAATTCGTATAACAAACTTGACTCTGAATCCCCGTAAAACGAGCTTTAACGAGTCGATTGTTCCGGGTCCGATATGATTTTTCAGCTCAAGAATCAGAACCATCGACGAGACAACGAAATAGACGAATAGCTCATCACGGCCATCGCATAATTTCAGACAAATTATATTCATATACGCCACAGCGCCCGACTTGTTCGGATCAACGTTACCTTTGCCAATAACCATACCACTAAATATGCTCGCTCCGTTTTGTTCTTGTCGTTTTTTTTTTTTTACATACCTAGATCTATATTCACGTACGTTTTTGTTGAACCACCGGGCTACTCGACGGCAGAACGAGCGCACGAGTATTATAGTATATTAGTATAGGAACCGAGTGGGGGAAGGAAACAGAGGAATAAGTACGTGTCCGTTAAAGCTTCCTGCAATAAATATCGCGATTGTCCATTCGTATGAGCATCGTCGTGACTCGATATCCTTTTATCATTCGTGCACAAACTCCGGGGAGCATTGTCGCAATTCAGACGCGATTATTTTCGTAATCAGCCAACGAGTGATGTCTACGACATACAGGGCAGTCGATTAAATGTATATCGCGTCAACCTCGTACTTTTTCATACTGATACGCGTGCTGCTATTCCACTCGATAAATCCTTTCTCATTCCATCGCTTTTGTTAGTTAATTGTCACCTGGTACGCCAGTTTCGACTCGTTCCTTCGTTGACTGCGCAAACATGAGAGGGAGAGGTTGTTGGGGAGAACCGACGAGCATGCACCAGAGAGAAACTCACGAATGAAGCGGACGTTGCGAATAACTGATTAGCGGCGTTCGATTCGGCAATCGAAAGCGACGAAGTAGAGGAGATGCGACTTGTTGTATCCGGCCAGACTGTCGCCCAATTATCTTTGCACCGCCCACGTTATACGCGTGTCGATGAACTAAAAGTGTATAGATAACGCTTTGACTGTTTAACGGGAGAGAAAAGTAGGTCGAGGAGAAGAGGAAAGACAACGAATAACCGAGTACATTTGTTTCATACAATTTGTATTATCTGTCAATTCCAACTTTACACGTGAGTTATATAATAAAATCAATTATTTCCTGTCTCAACCGACAATTAAAATGAATGATGTTGTATATAGATATATATTGTGACAGCAGAGAGACTGGGAAAGCCGAAGAGGAGTAAGATCCTTTAAAATTCGAAACGTCCTGTCGGACTATGGACGACCGACGAATAGTCAATTTTTCGTGATCGCTTCATACGTATTGTCCGAGGACGAATCAAGGAATACTATATACATATCGTATACAAAAGACGAGAATTCAAGAGGGCGAGAGAGAGAGAGAGAGAAAGCAGACGACGCGGGAACATCCGTTCGTGTGAGGCTGCTTATTCGGAATTTCAAGTAGAAGCTACACTTGTTCAAGAGGAAAGAGCTTAAGGTTCTTCTTTTACCGCGCCATATCTACTTTGGGGGATTCTACATTATCCTCTCTCAATCATCCAATGGTCTTCTGTGAGCTCTTTCTGTGAAATTCACCGAATTTCCATCGCCAATTGATAAAACCGTGCACGCTCAAAACTTCCTTAAGCATCAATGTCTGCCAAACGTTTCGTAGTGCGTAACGAACGATTCGCATTAAAATGTTTTTTCGATGGTAGCCCTCGAGACAACCTACAGGTTTTGCTATAATGGCGCCCTGCAGAAAATGGTATGGAAAATAACTATATCTTCTCTAGTTTACGATAATTAGTATCACAATTATAAGTGCTACGAACGCGAGTATACGTATATGTACGGAAAAATTCCAAGATATTTTGGAACTTTTATAGGGTTCGCCGGTCTGATTATACAATATATTGCTTCTACCCTTTTTCCTCTTACACCTATCGATTTCTTGGATTATCGGAAGAATTATGTCCAATTCATACTTCAATACAGTCACTCTAATACAAAATTCGAGTGCTGCGGATCTTTCCCCAGAGAAACATCTGTCTTCCATAGAGGACTGTAATAGGGCGCCTAGTCTCGCTGAGCCCTCGAAACGAGATCATTCAGTCGCAAAGAATGAGAGACTCGCGTTCATCGAGAGCTGAATAGAGCTTGTTCACGAGCATCCACAGAAAATGTATAGCTCATACGAGGTTCGAGAATTCTCTGCTTCTCTTTATTTCCAATATCGGGAAGACCCTTCGGCATCGGTCGCTGCTTTGGCTCTTCCCGAGACGCGCATTTATCCCTAAAATCCTTTTTTCTCAATGGAAAAAAAGCGATACGAGGGTGTCGGATTGATTCTTAAAATTTCGATTTTAAACTTAACGTCCCTACGCTGGTCAATTTACGTTAGCAACATTTACGCCCGGCTATTCAGAGCAGGTGCGCACTATACAGAGCAGTGCGCGTCTTCTCAGGATCGCCACCATCCGTGACGAGGTAATTGCGCGCACGAGTTCTTACCGACAGCCATCCCGCGAGAACTATACTTTGGTTAACTGTACGGCGTACTTGCCGCTAACCGGATTATTTAGACGCGTATCGCGTTCACCTTCCGCACGAAAGGGATGTTAGAAAAAAAGCAGCTGGAAATAACTAAATATTATTCAATTCAAGACGAAAAATAAGTAGCGAAGGCGAAAAATCTTGATGCGTTCTGCCGTGTAGACCCCTAATTCAGCGTTAACCCCGTGCAATGAGCTATTATTAACTCTTTTGCATTGAAATATTTTGCTTTGAAGAAAACCGAGGGGACTCTGGAAGAGTGACAAGCGTAGAGGAGGCTAAACAGGGATTCCAGGTACCGTAGCGAGACGACAAAACATTATTCGTTTATCGGAACGACGCAAAGGTCAGCATAATCCTCTCTCTGAACAATGCACTGTATCGAAATTCTAAAAAAAAGTCAGTGTCGTATCGCTCATCGCGTTACCCTCGCTTCTTCGTACCTTCGACCGTGTAAACGGTATCGCATTGATAGAGACCTCGAACTAATACTAATATATTTCGAAGGTATTGTAGGAATATCTTTGTTTAAATTAAATAAATAAATAAATAAATAAATAAAAGCCGACGGTATAAATGCATTATTGACAAGAGTATCTCGCAATCGTTTCATCTAATTTAATAAATGTTGCTGAATGGCAAGTTTGACTCTCTTGAAGTTTCCGGGGAGTTAAAATGTTGGATACGAAGGTGATGAAGCGTTAAACGACTTCCCGTAAAAGATTTCGTTGTAGCTATGAGAAACACACTGAAAAAAGAACCGATGTAAAGGAAAAAGTATAGTTGAACTATTTTCTTTCGAGATTGAGACTTTTTTTTCTCGAGTGTGGTTGCGGTGGCGGCGGCGACGGTAGCGGTCTTTCTCCGCTGTAATTATTTCACTCGGTCCATATGGACTCGAGAAAAAAAGATACACCACCAGTGAGAATTGAATGAGCAGTTGAGAAACTTTCAACGAGAATTCCCATGCTCCGAGTTGCTCCCTGATGTGACACCGGCTCTTTCCAATATGCGTAGGCTCCGAGCTTATAAAGGGTGATTTTTTTGAGGTTAGGATTTTCATGCATTAGTATTTGACAGATCACGCGGGATTTCAGACAAGGTGTCAAAGAGAAAGATGCTCAGTATGCTTTGACATTTCATAATGAATAGACTTACTAACGAGCAACGCTTGCAAATAATTGAATTTTATTACAAAAATCAGTGTTCGGTTCGAAAAGTGTTTCGCGATTTACGTCCGATTTATGGTCTACATAATCGACCAAGTGAGCAAACAATTAATGCGATTGTGACCAAGTTTCGCACTCAGTTTACTTTATTGGACATTAAACCAACCACACGAATGCGTACAGTGCGTACAGAAGAGAATATTGCGTCTGTTTCTGAGAGTGTTGCTGAAGACCGTGAAATGTCGATTCGTCGCCGTTCGCAGCAATTGGGTTTGTGTTATTCGACGACATGGAAGATTTTACGCAAAGATCTTGGTGTAAAACCGTATAAAATACAGCTCCTGCAACAACTGAAGCCGAACGATCTGCCACAACGTCGAATTTTCAGTGAATGGGCCCTAGAAAAGTTGGCAGAAAATCCGCTTTTTTATCGACAAATTTTGTTCAGCGATGAGGCTCATTTCTGGTTGAATGGCTACGTAAATAAGCAAAATTGCCGCATTTGGAGTGAAGAGCAACCAGAAGCCGTTCAAGAACTGCCCATGCATCCCGAAAAATGCACTGTTTGGTGTGGTTTGTACGCTGGTGGAATCATTGGACCGTATTTTTTCAAAGATGCTGTTGGACGCAACGTTACGGTGAATGGCGATCGCTATCGTTCGATGCTAACAAACTTTTTGTTGCCAAAAATGGAAGAACTGAACTTAGTTGACATGTGGTTTCAACAAGATGGCGCTACATGCCACACAGCTCGCGATTCTATGGCCATTTTGAGCGAAAACTTCGGAGAACAATTCATCTCAAGAAATGGCCCGGTAAGTTGGCCACCAAGATCATGCGATTTGACGCCATTAGACTATTTTTTGTGGGGCTACGTCAAGTCTAAAGTCTACAGAAATAAGCCAGCAACTATTCCAGTTTTGGAAGACAACATTTCCGAAGAAATTCGGGCTATTCCGGCCCAAATGCTCGAAAAAGTTGCCCAAAATTGGACTTTCCGAATGGACCACCTAAGACGCAGCCGCGGTCAACATTTAAATGAAATTATCTTCAAAAAGTAAATGTCATGGACCAATCTAACGTTTCAAATAAAGAACCGATGAGATTTTGCAAATTTTATGCGTTTTTTTTTTAAAAAAAGTTCTCAAGCTCTTAAAAAATCACCCTTTACTAGCCGCTGGTGCAACTATAGTACGTGTATAGCCAACGCGGAGGCTTCGAGAATAATCATTAAGGATGGAAGGAAACGTTGACCGGAAGCCACGCACCAAGTGTGACGGTTCCGACGCCCTTCTTTTTCCTCCCCCGCTCTATTCCATCAGCAGCTAGAGCGTAAGAAGCTGCTTCGCGTACTCGGAGATACTCATGATGCACGAGCCGGTTCTCCGACGTAAAACAGGCAGATGCCGCAAGGTATACTTATTCCTTGAGATTCTCGACAAACGGCCATCGCCCGCTCGATACTCACGTATCGTACGTACGACGCGACGGCCGGCAGACTGCCGCCTCTCGTACTACGTGCCAAGATGGTAGGAATAG
This sequence comes from Cylloceria caligata, assembly GCA_963942595.1. Taxonomy (NCBI): domain Eukaryota; kingdom Metazoa; phylum Arthropoda; class Insecta; order Hymenoptera; family Ichneumonidae; genus Cylloceria; species Cylloceria caligata. Next base: position 588,460 of record OZ012710.1, read on the forward strand.
GAAATGAAAAATCTTCAGAGATAGGAAATTAAATTAAAGCTTCTTAAAAAACAAATGTTTCAAGTTTATTTTTTATTTGAATATTCGTATCTCAACAATTGCGAGCTCTGATTGAACACTGCATGTTATTTTCTAGCTTAAGAGCACCGGGCTGTTAACGGCTCGTGCGAAAATCGTATGGTAAACCCGCGAGCGACTCTGACCGTTTTGCTTTGTTCCTACGCGCGAGTAACCGACTGTTGCGCGACGTCCGAGAGCGAGGCAGGTCTCGCACCAGCCCGGAACATCGTCTCTCGTTTCGTGGGATTTCAACGATCGTCTTATGTACGAGATCCGAACGAGGACGAAGGTAATCTCTCATGGAATCGAAAAAAAGCTTCCGCCCTATTTTCATAAATCATCACTCTCCCGTTCTCCTTTTCCACACTGAATATTTTTCCTAACATTTCAAACTTGGTGTGTACCCTGTGTACTTTTTGCGTAGCGCAGGATCAGAATCGTTATTCTTCCGGATAACTGGCTCCAACGGAATCTGTCGATGACGAAGACGATGATACACTCACAGCAGTTGAATAAACTGTCGAGACAATCCGTAAAACATATCTGTCCGCACCCAAATCCAAGTATCTTTATCTGGTATACGTGTATAAGAAAAACACTTGCCGTGGAGGATAACCACCCGCTCGTACAAGAACTGGAATAAAATACAAAGAACGGTGCTACCCGTTTCCCGTTTTTTTTCAATCCTCCAATAAGAAATGCTCCACCGGAAGGTCTTTCGGAACTTGAGATCCGAGTCTGGTGAACCGAGCGGCAAGGAGCCTCTGCTGGAAAGATCGAATTTCGAGCTTCACGCATTGAGCCTCGGGCAAACGCACGCTTCGATGCGCGCGTCGTTTTGACTTTTCCCAGAAATATTTTCCCAATTATATGTATAATTTATAGGTGTATGGGATGGAACGGAATGTCGGGGGTTTTGATAATGAGTCGCGGAACAATCTCGCATGCTCGTTCTCGCGAGCACGGGAAGAGAGCCGAGCAATAACGATCATACTCTAGCGTACGATTTCACGAGTCGGTAATCCTGCTCGAGCCAAACTAATGTACAATTATTAATGTCGTGCGCGCACTCTCGGTATGCGTATAACGTACGCGCTATGCATGTAATATGTAGTCATCAACGAGAGCCCGCTCGCGCTCACGGTCATCAAATTCAATCATCGAACTTTGCGCGCTATCAAACTATTTAGAAACCGTCACTCCGATATAGTTCGCTCCCTGTATTCTCATTAATTCACTCGAACCTGTATACTCTTTGATCCGTAGTTGGGTGATTACAGCATATACATAGCGATGTCATCAGCCTCGGTGATCCACTGACCTGTCTTATATGCCAAGGGTCCGGTGCGTGACGGATAGCAATCGTGATAGTACAATCCTTGGATTCCCTCGTACATCGCATTCCAGTGGCTCAACGAAAAATCTCGAAAGTAACAGCGGGCTTTTCAATTCGCGCTGCTCACGGAACGATACGCCGCCTCTGTCGGCTAAAAATGTAAACCTTGGAAGGATTCTCACGGCGGAAGCCGTTTTCCGAGTATGCACTCCCACTAGAGTTACATTCTCTATTCGTGGAAACTCCTTTCGAACCACGTGATCAGGCGTTAGGAACGCCGTCAACTCTCTTGAGTTTTGTGAATATGTAGCTACATCGAAGGCTTTTGACGGCTGACCGACGAATCGCGAGAGAAAATAAATCGTCACTCTTGTTTTGAGCAATTCGCAAAGAAAAAATCAAATAATAGCATAGAGAAAGAACAATGCAATTTTTTTTTAAATCAATAAACTTGCATTCCACAAATCACGGAGTGCTTTTATACTTAAATATTTATGGTTAAAGGGAAATTAAATAATATTTTTATTCCATTAAAATGTTAACTCAAACGGCTTTGTGAGTCATAATTTTTTTTCAATTTCAATGATGCAAGAGAAATTGATTAATGCTTCGAGTCTCGATTCAAGTACGAGGGAAGACAGAATGTAAAATTTGGCAACTGTCGTGGACTACTTCGGCTTCCTGAATAGGCAGACGTTTTATTAGCTGTAGACTCACAGGCATTATACTCGATGCTGGATCGTTGTACAGACATTTGGCAGATATTTAACCGGGTTGCGAGAAACGTCAGTGTCATCTTGATCCTCAAAGCCGTGAAGCGACAGACACGGCAAAAATAATGAAAAAATATTTTATTCATATTTACCTCAGTTTCAGTTTACGATTTGCACGAAGCAATCGTTATATTCTATTGCTTTTTAAATGAGTTTTTATTTACCGGAAGGAAGACAATTGATGTTAAAGTCATTGTCACAAGAAACTGTATATAAAGAGAAAATGAAGTGTAAATTTCGCTTGAACCGATCCATTAGGGACTAAACGCAACGGGGATCATGCGTTATTGGCAATGGAGGTGTGTCTCTCTCACTGTGAAAAACAAACAAGCTGCTTTTCGCACCTTTCCGGTGAAACAAAGAAGAACTATGGAATTTAGAACATTGCTAAGATATGCGGAACAACGGAAAAAGACGGAATTTCGGTCCAAGACGAAGAATTGGAGAAAAAATGTCGTCCGAGGGTCTCACCGCCATATTTCTCCTGTTGTCGTTATACCGCTGTTGAAATGGCGTTTTTCGGATGGCAACTTCCGGTCGCTGAATTACGTACCTCGGTGCGAACAAACTGGCAAACACGCGTGACAACGAGAGTTGTCCGAAGAAGTTTAAGAAGACTCCTTTTCTCGGCTCAGCGAATTTCCGGGATGGCAAGTAGATGCTTCGTCGTCGAAACCAGATTAAGAGAAAAATGGTGTTGGTGGAAATTTGAAAATATGCGGATATCGAAAAATTCGATTCTATCTCCGATCATACAATGACATAATAGAAGATTCTAGACTTGGCAAATTGTACATTATTAAGACGATATGTCGAGAATAACGAAGGGTAGGGCCTGTGGGAGCGAAAGGCGGGAAGAGCGGCAACCGCCAACTGCGTCGGTGCGGCCGAGTCGTGGGAGGAGAACTTTAATATATATCTTGGACCGAATGTGGCCAAGAGTTTACGAGTATCCCATAAACTTTTATATTTAGACGCGTCTTCGATAGGAACCACAATGGCCTCGTAACTTTCCATGGGCCTCCCGCTCCACCGACTATTCTAGTTTGATACACGTATCTCCTTAAACTACCGGCGTTGGTAAAACGCGGGCCTCGCCTACTCGACCGAACGGTATACGAGTCACGAACAATCAAATCTGTATTGATAATTCGACAATCGGTTCAAAGGTAAAATATATATTTCTCGATAAAGCTACCGACGGAGAAACATCGGTGGGTCGGAGGTGGCTCGAGGTGCGGGTCGGAGGCAGCGACAGACACATGTCGAGAATATGTTTCTTGACGACATTCGAAGCTGCGAAGGCAGTCAGGATTTTGGAGAGCGGTCACGGTTGTCCTCGCAACGTGTTACCGAACCCTCGGCGAGGCTACGCTCAAAAGATGGAACAGGGGCGCTGTAAAGTTGTCATTACAAACGTGCGCCATCTTCGACTCGTTCTAGCAGATTTGCATTCCAGTACGGGGATTGCCAAAGTCTGGACATGCCTCTGAACCAGGGACAGGTAATTTAATTTCAATTGAAGTTGAATAAGATCGAAAGAAAAAAAAATAGCGATGCTCTAGGAAAAACAGAAAATCCCTGAAATATTGTCACCTCGTCGGGCTGCATCGTCGTACAGTCGAGGACCGCTAATACTTCTGCAACGCTGCATCCGAGAGCGTCAAACGTTTGCAACGTTTCCCGACGCGCGCTATGCACTTGTACGCACGGGACACGGTATACGTAAAGCGGTATTGCGCGCTGCCGCAGCCTCTCAGCGGCAATGGCAATACCAAGGAGGGGATAACATTTTGCCGGGTGTCGAGAGTATAGTCGACGGTGCAGCCGCGGTGCCGCGGTGCCGTCCCGATGGAGGTGGGGCAAGAGCGTAGAGGGATGGCGGAGGGGAATGTGGGCGAGCGGTTATTTCAAGCATCGGTCTGGCACTTGGCCCCGAGCTTCCCGAGAGCATCCTTGGATAACGTCGGTCAGTGTCGCTATTCGACTCGCACGTATCACGAAGCTTCTTTCTCGAGCGGAGCTCACCCTTGTCCAGCGTGACAATTCATATTCGCCTCTCTGTATCGTCCAACAACACGGAAATAACAGTTTGAAGGGAAGCACATTTTTCAACGATTCGTTCCCCTCGAAATATTTTAGTACAGTGCTCATCTTCCAAAGGTCCGGAGAGTTGGAATTTGAAAAAAAAAAAAACATTTTTACGACGTGATTTCAAAAGTATTCGATGTGTCCTCTCGGTGATACCGTTCAATGTTTTCCGAACTTTGGTGCGTGATAGCATTCGATTGAACTAAACTTAATTGATAGAGACTCGTTAATTCGAGACACGCTCACGAAGGAAAGGTGTTTTTGTTTACAAGGAACGACAGATAAAACGCAAGTGTATTTTTCAGTGCCGGTCAATACGTTAGTCTGTGCCTTGGATTTCAAGTATCCGGTATTTCGCGTCTCGTGCATCGATCGAACTTGATTCGACTTCGCTTCGCGGTGTATATGTGTTCCATGCTTGTGCGGCAGTGAGACGAGAGAAAAAGCCGGGGTGCAACCATTTTCACTCGGTTTTCATTATTTCACCCTACCGGTGAACGATTAAAAAATACGAAAAATCGTCAGTGCCATCGAGAGTCAAGAATGCGAGGCGGCTTCGAAGAAGATTGAAATCGAGAGAGCGCGTCAGCGATCAACGATCGTGCGGAATATAGAATACCATCAGCCACCCACGAAATCGCCAATATTATTGTCAACTAGAAAAATTGGAAGGACCAGGCGACAACGAATCAGTGCTCGTCAGACGAACGATCGAGGAACCGCACGAGTATTACGGAGGAGAGAACTTTGATAGATTTTCCAGTCGGATAACATCGGAGATTGGTAAGTCACGTGTCCCATAAATTGAATAATCGCCAAGAGTAAACCTATTGACCCACCTAAAAATAGTCTTGCGTATAACAACAACAACAACAACAACAACAACAACAACAACAACAACAACAATAATAATAATAATAATAATAATAATGATAATAATAATGATAATGATAATGATAATGATAATGATAATGATAATGATAATGATAACCCAGTGGGACGAGTATAGCCAACGAGGATATTATTCCAGTATGGCGCTAAGAAACATTTATATCGTACTTGCGATTGTTATTATACACGAAGAAGAATCCTCTTCTGATGAATATATGAAATCATGAAATCTCCGAGTTTGGTTAAAACGTAAATACACGACGCAATACGAAATAGAGACAATACGACAAAATAATAATCTAAAAGAAAAGGATGCGACAAGTCCGCTTTCCCGATATAGTTAACGGAGATAAGGACTGTTCGCAGAGCAGCGCATTCGATAGTTAACGTAAATAAGGACTGTTCGCGGAGCGAACGCATCGATGTACAGCGGGCGGCGTACGGACACTATGGCCGACTTGGTTTAAATGGTCAAGTTTTAATTGGCGAGCGAGTAGATCGTACGTATGGCTGTACAACGAGCTCCAAGTTCGGAAAAAAAATAAGAGCGCCAAGACTCGTGCACGGGCTTTCTATTTTACGATATTGTCGTTCGATCACTCGATTTTCACGAGCAACAGCATCGAGAATCGTAAGAGTCGTACCGTACAATAGGTAAGTGCGTCGGTCGATCGTCCCTGTGACATCAAAGCGATGCCTAGCGACTGTACAAGATAAAAGCGAATCCGTCATCGACATAAATTTCGCGCTACCTCCTCTCGGTAGTTCCGAGAATACTCTTGATACAGCGCACACGAGTGATACAATATAAAAGACAAGACGGGATGTTATATTTCGTAGGTACGGTAGTTACTCGAGTGACTCGTAGTATGCGAATCACATTCGGCGTGTCCCGAGGCAGGTCCTGACTCACAACCCATTTAATTGAACCGTAAACCGTGCATGCGTTTATAGAGTGACACGACCGACCCGTCGAAATATTCGCTCGAACCGCCGCTACGCGCCGGAGATGAGAAAGAGCGAAGACGCGAGACACGGGACGAAAACGAGTATAAGAGAAGATTGAGAGACACGTACCGCCGGTGCTCGGCACCCGGACGATACTTTGTACCATACATCTGTAAACCAAAGTCTGTAAGGAGACGGAAGACTGCTGCGCGGTTACCTGACTCACTTTCGGTATTTATGACCCGATGCCAATTAATAAACTCGTCTTGCCTCGCGAGACGATCTCCACCGCATCGTGTTTACAAGTCTTTTACAAGCCTCGTATTTGCAAGTGCCGTAGTCACGCCGACGATAAGACGCGCTTGTTTCGGACCGTTACACTCGTACGTCCGTCAACGTTGCATATTTCTCTGCCTCGATATTTCATTTTCTATAATTTTTCAACGTCAGCCGACAAATTAATACAACGTACCTGCCTTGAATATCCTTCATCGTTAAAGTATATCGTTGGGTTTGAATGACCCATTCGTTGAATTAATTTTCTGTTTATCGTAATCCAAGATGAACCCCAGATTTCAATGAATAAACGAGCGGTATTGCTTAAATGCCGTAGTTCACGATTCTTCTTCTTCCTCTTCGTCCGAGAGGGCAGGAGAGAAGACAGTGTATCGCGTTGTTTAAAGATGTTTGTTCTGCCTCGTGCGCTCTTTCTATCTCCCGCTTTCTCACCAGCTCTCAGTTCTCGAGTTATTTCTTTTCACGGTCACTCTCCCGGGTGCGAGTAATTTTATATTAATCCTCTTGGTTCAGTCCTACACGAGCACCGCGCTCTCTTATCAAGCCTCGTCCCTTCTCTTCGTTTCATCGCTGTTCGTTTCGTTCCCTTTCTCGCTCCGGCGTCCTCTCGCCGCAAGACGCAGAGGGCGCGGCGTGTCCGCAGAGAAGCAAATAGAATATAAGCAACAGTGACTTTCTTACGAGAAGCAGCCGGCGATTTATTTGACAGATTCCAGGGCGACCCTGGAGAGTTCCTCGATGACAACGACAACGACAACGAGACCGTCTGGTTGCAACGAATGTGGTACAGTCTCCGAGTACTTCCATTTTATATGGCGAGATTGCCGGCCCCTCCGCTCGCTTGGCACCGCGCGTTCCTTCCGTCGGAATAGAATAATGGGTGTACGCGTCTAGTACGCGTATATGTACGGTAGATATGTATGTGCATCGGAGCGCTCGCTCGCTCCTTAATCCTAAGCAATCGACCACCTCTCCCTGTCCAATATTCTTTCGTATATAACACGTACGCCTCTCGGCAATTTGTCTCGCGCGTCCGCCCGAAGCGACTAACCCGGACTCGCTGCCATCTTCCACCTCGATTCTGACGCCCTTCCACGATTTCACTTTGCGGACAGAGACAGGCAGATGACAATGATCGGGTCGACAACGATGAATATGGTATCCGTAAACCGGCCCGCATCTTTTACGCGTTAAGTCGCTGCACGATCGTACTGTCGTCTCCGCGTGCGAGTTTCCGAGCAGTGTGCATGAATTCGCACGCGAGATTAACAAGATTTTGATCCTCTGAGAAACGATCGCGTGGCGCGTCTTCGTCCTGTAGAGACACGCGATATTATTTCTCGAGGATTTCAGTCGCGCTGCGAAAAATGAATGGCAGAGTCGAGGGAGAACGAGGAACAGAAATCAGTGCCGAAGACTCGCGCACCAGCCCCGAGAATCCTGCGGCATGAAATTTTCATTACTCATAACCGTGCAACAGTCCCATTAAGGAACTTTTGTATTGCGGTCTTTGAACTATTGGTAATTCGTTCCTGGAATTTTCATTCCCGTGGATCTCAGTTAACAAAACCTTGAGATCCCTCGATAAAACCAAGGGACTGTGAGCGATTAGATAAACGAAATAAACGAGAGATCCTACCGGAGGACGATAATATAATTTATTATGGATATCGAATTTTAGGATTTTTAAAAGATAGTGCAGAGTGCTTACGGAAGCAAGGAATGACTGATGGATTCACACTAAAGTGGAATCACTGTCCGAATGAAAACGACAGAGTCCGAGCGATAAATTTTATACAGTGGGGTACGAGCCACTTTTTCCATAAGCCGTTACTACTTTTAACCAAAAACAGTTTTTTTTTTTTTCTCGCTATTCGTACAAAATTTATCATTTATTTTGTATTGTGAAGTGGCTGTGAAAAAATCCGATCGATAGGAGTTACATATATCAAATCTGGAAGGACAAAAAAGACATTTTTTACGGGCGAAATGTAACTTAACGATGCGAGGCACAATATCCACAATCTGAATATGAATTGCACTGTTAACACGCGAGTCTTTGAATTATTTCTCGTCATTGTCAATGATTTCTAAACATTATTGGATAAAAAATGTATTTGACGATGATTTACGCATGATCTATCGATTACTCGTCGTTACCCACGGTACACCGACAATATTCACCACGAAACTAAAGTAATTGCATAAGTTTCAATGCATAAAAACTTGCATAACTATTTGACATTACGAAAGGCGTATTCAATAAAATGAAGAATATTTTTTGTTTGAGACCGATATCAAAGGGTTCTCTGTTATATTATCATTTTATTATCAACAAGACCCAAATTTTGTGGAAAGGTATAATTCGGGTCATGGCATAATTCACAATGGATCACTGTGTCGTAATTTAATGATCGGTAATTCAGCCAAAGATCGCTGTGGCTCATTGTGCTCCACTCTCCCCTAACTTATTGCGTTGATAGTGGCGAAATATTTGCTATGAGGGACTAAGAGTGGAAGTTGATCGTAAACATATCGTTACTGTCTGTACTAAGTTGTTGAGCGATATATTTTCCGATCGACATTCTACTACACTTGAATATCACGCGAGCAAAGTAATTAATCGCGTGGACCTGTGAAGCAGGTTTATTCAATCGCTCGCCTCCCTTTATCTACCATCAGGGCTCAGGTATTAGTAAGAAGATAGGCGGATCTGATGAAACTCGCTGGCGGTGGCGGCGGTGGCGAGGATTTATCTCTGCTCGGACATCGCAGTAAAGAAGGGATAAAAATACTATCGCGAAACGTACGGAATAGAATAAGAGGACGAAGACGAGAGAATTAAATGGAAAGGAATGGGAAAGCCGCGACTGCAGACGAATCGCAACGACGCACGATAAAATCTCACAACTCGGGTATTTTAATAATGTTAATCAATGAGGAATATAATATTGGAAAAGAGCTTCGCTCTTGGAATGGAAACAAAACATTGCCTGGCATAAACAAGTTAGGTTTAAAGGTCTACAACTCTCTCGATCGCGTTCACTCTCGCGCGTCAAATATCAATGGCGCTGCAAGTCGGTATGTACACATGTGCACATACACACGGATGTACACCTTGCGTCTATCTTGCTGTCACAAATACATTACACGCATAAGTTTCTCAGCTTGAGCGAACAAAGAATTGCGCAAAAGGCGAACAAGTACATAGTCTTGTGTGTGTATATATAAGTAACGTCGATTAGGTTAAAATTATACGCAATGTAGCCCCGAATAGGGTGGCACTATGCAATATCACTCCGCATCCTTTGAGTGTAACGACTCAACGATCTTTACGCCAAGATTATTAACGATCAACTTGAGTAAAGATTGAACTGCCGCGATTGCTTCACCGACCGATTCAAGAATAAATAAAAAATAGCAAGCGAATCAGCGAGCAAGTTAATTATTGTTGTCCAGTCAAGTGCAACGACGAGCGCGAGTCAAAGAGGATAAGCGTACGGGCGTGAGAGTACGCAGCAAGAGTGGGACCGCATAAATCGTGAGTAAATCAAGACAGACGGAGCCGTACGGAGAACCGGCAGTCATCTGTCTTCACTTATTCCACGCTAGTTGCTACCAGCTAAAAAGGACAGCAGAGATTAGGCTTCTGCAGTCGCGAGACTCGCATATTCGGTCGGTCAGGGCCTGAATTACCTTATTAGTATTATAGGCCATGCAGGTCCAACAAAGATTGTCCGGTATTACAGTAATTGTAGTATCCGTACATGATACTACTGTGTAGGCTTGACACGCGTGTCTGTAAACTCAAGTGCGGAACGGCCGGGAGTCGGACGCACGAGTCAAAACGTCATGTAACTCATCCCAGACTGGCGGTGCAACATGGAACACTTAATTATGTTACATTAAACGATCACTCGTTGTTATTACAAATACCGTAATATTGCCTCACGGAGCGCGATGCAGCGGCTTTCGATATGTATTTGTATCGTTATATTTGCCGTGGGCACGCTTTGGACGTCGAAGCGTCCATCGGAGTGGAGCGACGAGCGCTGGATAGGCACAATCCCCCGTATGCATACCGCACATCACCGGCAAGCTAATTCTTCGTGATAAATCACGATGCGGCTTTTCCATCGCTAATTACTCTAGCTCGTTGGGCATACTAATAATAGCTTGACCGGCCAACAACGAAGACGCAGCTAAAGCGGAAGCCAAAACCGACGATCAAGTAGCGTAAACGCAAACCGTATAAAGAGCTCTGGGAGCGGTAACGCGATGCGTTATATGCCATATACAGCATAACAGCGACGTTCCTTATATATTTGGTCATGGCGGGGCTTTATCGCATCATAGTGCTCGCTACTGCTATACATAATAGAGTTTGAGGCAATTACTCCGATGCGGGTGAGCGAAGCGTCAAGTTCAAGTTCGCCTGCTCCCTTCGCTTATGCTTCCAGTAGTACGCACACATCTTTATTTCTGTCTTGCGTACAACGCCGCGGTAACTAACTTGCCGACTAGTGCATTCAATGACGATATAGCATTAGGCGCATCGCATTTATCTAGCTACTCTATGCAAATGTTAAGTATCTAATGGGATTCAACCAGTGGCAATCAATAAAAGTAACACCCGCGAATAGACTGGGTTTTGTAAATATAGGGTGATTTTTTAAGAGCTTGAGAACTTTTTTTTAAAAAAAAACGCATAAAATTTGCAAAATCTCATCGGTTCTTTATTTGAAACGTTAGATTGGTCCATGACATTTACTTTTTGAAGATAATTTCATTTAAATGTTGACCGCGAATGGGCCCTAGAAAAGTTGGCAGAAAATCCGCTTTTTTATCGACAAATTTTGTTCAGCGATGAGGCTCATTTCTGGTTGAATGGCTACGTAAATAGGCAAAATTGCCGCATTTGGAGTGAAGAGCAACCAGAAGCCGTTCAAGAACTGCCCATGCATCCCGAAAAATGCACTGTTTGGTGTGGTTTGTACGCTGGTGGAATCATTGGACCGTATTTTTTCAAAGATGCTGTTGGACGCAACGTTACGGTGAATGGCGATCGCTATCGTTCGATGCTAACAAACTTTTTGTTGCCAAAAATGGAAGAACTGAACTTAGTTGACATGTGGTTTCAACAAGATGGCGCTACATGCCACACAGCTCGCGATTCTATGGCCATTTTGAGCGAAAACTTCGGAGAACAATTCATCTCAAGAAATGGCCCGGTAAGTTGGCCACCAAGATCATGCGATTTGACGCCTTTAGACTATTTTTTGTGGGGCTACGTCAAGTCTAAAGTCTACAGAAATAAGCCAGCAACTATTCCAGTTTTGGAAGACAACATTTCCGAAGAAATTCGGGCTATTCCGGCCGAAATGCTCGAAAAAGTTGCCCAAAATTGGACTTTCCGAATGGACCACCTAAGACGCAGCCGCGGTCAACATTTAAATGAAATTATCTTCAAAAAGTAAATGTCATGGACCAATCTAACGTTTCAAATAAAGAACCGATGAGATTTTGCAAATTTTATGCGTTTTTTTTTAAAAAAAAGTTCTCAAGCTCTTAAAAAATCACCCTTTATATTAACAAGTGCAACCTACTTTTTTAGATATAGAAACCCTATCGCATATATAGCAGGGTTTCGTACGTCAGTGAACATTCACAACGCTTTGTCGCTAGGCCTGAGATAAGAGGGGCTCCGAGGTATCTCGAATAATCCGGTCGGGTGGGATGTCTAAGGTGGACTTGGAATATTCGACCCTGGAAACAATTTTTCCAACTTCTTTTTAGAGGGTATCTATGTGAAACCTCACGCAAAGTTGCTTCGAGATCTTTAGGTTATTCCTCGGATTCTTATCGGTTCTTGCACACAGTGGCACCGGCAGCGACGTCGAAATCTTTACATCATACCATATATAAACCTATGTAGTATAAGCATAAAGTCAGCAGACGATAGGCGAGAGAGACGTTATTGGCGCGAAGAACGCGCTAACGAGACAGACGATGCGAGATTAATGAAGCACGCGAAAAAACAGGAGAGCGCAAACTTTGTCTGTAGCGCGGTGTATAGGTATACGTATGCAATAATATGTTATTTACTTACGTATCCCAATTTCGGTAAACTAAACGGAGATAAAACAGAGAGAATTATGGAATCGTGCGAGATTCCGGCTCTTGCTCACAACTTTGTTCGAGACTGTCGGCAGGCGTCTGCACCCGGTGGGCATACCGGTGCTTCGTTCCTTACGCGAGGTACTCAATGCAGGTGATGCGACACTTTTACGTGATACATAGAAAGCCGCTTCTCGGCAGTGAGCACATACCGTAGGAGAATTTAATAAAGGGGCGAACACTGTCTCTTGCACGTACGTATCTTTGATGATCCATCAGAAGATATCCATTGAGGAGTTTGTCACGAGTTTTTACCTTTAAAATGCGAGGTATATATTATTTACTTGGAAAATTCGTTGATACGTAAGTGAAGCGAATCATACCCGTATACGCGTGCACCGACCGCAAGACCCCTCGGCGGTCGTGTAATGGAATCTTGAATATATATATATATGATATTACTAAATATGCGAGGTAATAACGTGTAGCCGAAGAAGCAGACCGCGGTGGAGGAAATGTTTGATTTTTTATTTCACGATAATATAATGTGCACGTGATTATGCCATCGTGCGTATAACGATGCCTATCATTTTAACGGCATATATTTTATGGTGTATCGGAAATTAACTTTTTATTTATTTTTCCGCTCGTATTACTCTAAACTTCAGTTTTAGAGCTAAGGAAGTCCACGCGTAAGAATAAGGCCAACACAGTAGACATCGTTTTAAAGATTTTATAATTTCCATATACGTGAAATTTATTAATTTTTTTCTAAGGAATCTATAACTCGGCCACAAATAAGAGACAATAATTTCTTTGTGATTAAATCACTCGTGTCTCGACGCACTGCTGTGTCGAATGTGCCATCTTGCAATAGTCTCAAGAGAGGCAAAGCAGAGAGAGAGAGAGAGAGAGAGAGATACTCGCTCGACAATCACTTCGACCTCGTTGCGCTCATTACGTCAATTAACGTGAGGAAAGCGTAGAAAAAAGGGACTAGAAAACCAAAGAAGAACCGGAATTGAACAAGTTCCGAGAACAAATCGAGGCTCTTTGTCATAGAGAGAAAGAGAGAAAGAGAGATGCTATGGGGGATCTCGAAACGCTATCTGCCCTCGTCCGCCAATTCTCGAGGTCTGGGTTCCAACGCCGCGCATCGATGCTCATGGGGACTGCTAGCGCTGCTTCGCGTTCACGGTCAGCGACCAGAGCCAGCGCAATACTATATTAGTAGAAGCACCAGCATCAAGTGGTTTTTCCAGAGAACTTGGCTCACAGAGAAATCTCATATTATCCACGCAACGACGAGTGCTTTAATAATTGTTCATTAACACAGTGCATCCATCGCGGCTCCCCTTCCGCGTCGGTGTAATTTATATCGAGCTTGGATTATACCTCAAGATTTATCTGACGAATATAAGAGTCGTTTGAGATTCGAGTAGCTGCAATATACGCGTATATATACATGAATCACAACTGACAAAGAATAGATTACCTGTACAAAGTAATCGTTTCAACTTGTATTCTATTGCAATACGGTAGCCACGGCTCTCCACTTGTCGATCAAAAGTTATGTATAGTCAGTGCGTAAATCGATCCGTGACCAGCGTGTCGTCTCGCTCAAACCACATAGTTTGATGTTACAACTCATCGCCATAAAATAAACTATGCCCAGCACGTCGGACTTGCACTACTCGGAACTATTATGCGAGAAATTGCGATTGCGAGAGCATAGCCATATATATATATATATATATACATATTCTATAATTCTCTCGCTCTTCCTCATATGCATATATTGATAAAATTTGATGAAGTGAGAGTTGAACGTTGCGTTACTCTTATTTTATCAAATTTTTTCGCCCGAGCCTTGTTTTTACAGAGCTCCCGTTCTTTCTTCCTCATTATTTTTTACCATTAACAAAGTCACTTTCATGAGGAAATATGTTTATCGATATTGGATTCCTCACAAGGGAATCTTTGTCAAAGGTGAAAAATAATGAAGTAGTAAAGTAAAGTAAAGTAAAATAATAGCTTAATTGTTTCTGCTTTACCTGTGAGACAAGTTTTAGTTTGATCGGTCAAATAATTATGGAGATACACACGCACACGCATATCCAGCCTTTTCTTCCAAACCAGTCCCTCGAAATATAAAGAAAAAATATATTTTCCTGAATACGAAGCTTTTCTCTATGAATAACCAAAAGAAGTGAATATAACGCGTGAGGAAAACTAATGAGGGTCTATAGATAGTGACTGACAAATGAACCTTCCGGAGTCTTTGGTATTTTGGATGATACCCCATACTCGGGAGTTACGAGATAGGTTAACCGGCTCGCGAGAAGTCATTTAAACTTGGCGCGCTCTCTGCGGTAACAAGTCCGCACAGCGAGTGCGTCGATTCGTGGCACTGATAATGTTGCGATATATTTTTTTCGCACTGATTTTACCACGTATTATCTATCGTAATCCTTTGTTTGAGAGAATAGTATTTTTTTTTTCAAGTCCAAATGGGTATTTTCGTGCGCATGTGACTGCGCGTATCTGTGCATGTGCGTGCGTTAAGGGCCCTCGAAAATGTCAAGCGTCTGTATCTCTATAAATACTTGGCGATTGCACTGAAATTCGGTACACAGGGACTCTTTGTTCGATAGTTTTTCGTTATAATTGATTCGTGGATTTGAATTTCATAACGTTATTAAATAAAAAAAAAGTTATTTTATTTTTTGTTGTTTACAGAACGAATAACGTTCAAGGACGTTTAAGATTGAAACTGAGCCGAATCTATAAAGAGGTTCGGATCGTTTTTTTCGATCGAATTTGCCGAAATATTCATGTCGCTTTGATTAACGAAAACTTGGATCAGTTAAACTTACATTTTGTGCAGAAACGAACTAACGTTCGGAGATGTTATATATTCAATTTGGTGAAGATCGATACAAGTGTTCACATTTCATAGCAATTCAATTTTTTAATTTTACAACTGCTTTTACTTCCGAAACATGCGACGAATCGAGCTATTGTTTTTTAATTTTTCACCTTTGACATAAATGCTTCCTGTATGAGGAAGCCAAAATTGATCAACGTACTTAACGATAGAAGTAACCTTGTCAAAGATGAAAAATAATAAGAGCAATGTACAAGATTCACAGTCGTTGAAAAGAAAATTTCCAATAATTTCGTCGTTAATTATTCGTTTCGTGCGAGCCCGTACCTGGCGCAATAATCTCGATTACTGGGGAATTGCATTGGGCAGCCTCGAGTTTCTTCTGATTATTTTTGATATGGCGATACATGGAAGTTAGTCAGTACGGAAGAAGGGCTTGAGAATACAGAGACGAGAGAAAGAGAGTGTCCCTGGCGCGTAATGTCAGTCAAGTTGCTGTACGATTCGAGGGAGGAACATCGTAAATGTACAACAGCCTCGACGCTAGCGGACTCGTATTCCAGCTTCTGTGCCGCTAGAAGCAGAGAAGGAGTCGGACGCGACCAGCATTCTCATGAAAGCCCTGCACTCTTTTACAGCAGACCCCAAGTGAGTCGATAAAATAATCCTATTCGAGAGGACGAGTATAAGCCTACTTTCATAATAGCGCGTCTACCATGATACGATATTACTGCTCTGTCCAGGTTCACTGTCTTCTATATTATGGATGCGTTGCTCAACGATCCCTAATCGTAATCATCGATGTTATTATACTTCTTCTCACTCTCCCGTACTTGTTTCAGTTCTTTTTCAACTCGTTGCTCAATTAGTGTATATATATATACAACGAGAGTTACGGAGCTCATGTCGAGCTATTCCCGGATTGATAATTAATTGATAATAACGACATTTCAGTTACATTGCGCCGTATATTATTATTTTTCTTCAGTCGCACTTGTCGAGTACGCACCTTTCTTCTAGATTGACGCGAGATAGTTTTGCTAATATAAACCACGTGTGAGACTTGAAATAACTATGGCCAAGCTCCCGACGAAACCTACTGATACACCGAATTGAATAAAGACGCGATTGAACATAACGAATTCTAGACTTGTTTCTTTAAGCCCAACAAAAATCCTCGTTCTTACTCGAGATGTAATTTTACGAAATAGAATGCGAATCTACCGTTTTCTCGTCGATGCGCAGGTAAATTCGCAGAGTGTGCTCGAAGATGATGAAAATGCTGAATCTGTAGTGAGCCAAGTGTACGAGACACGGAGGGAATCATGAGCAATGAATTAATAAACTCGGAACGCCTCTTCGCAATTCGAGATATATCATGCATAAGTGTTGATTGGGGATGGAGGAGAAGATTTTGGCCAAATTTTGCTAGAGAAGTTTATGCCGTTGGTCACATTCCACGAACACGACCGACCGTCCAAAACGACGTGACCCGATAGACAAAACAATCCTAAAATATTATTCAACAACGCGGTAGTTGCCGTTCCACTGGCGTGTTCCATGCGCGGCATACAATTAAATTATTCATTTCGTCGAAATATTCTGTAATTTCTGACGTACGACTCTCCGTTGTATCAGTCGTGAAAATCATACCGCTGGAATTACTTGGCTCGTCGACTTGCACGAATTCCTTGCGCGGTGAACAAACAGCTTTATTGTCACTTGACTGTGCCGAGCGTGAATCGTTACATTGTTCGAGCGGCATCCAAGAGCATTTTCTGTACCTACATACATTTTATACAGCGGAGAATCTGCTGTAGAGCCCTATCGCCTTCTCGTGCGCCCGCTACATGTGGGTGCATTCTCGGTGCCGAACCTTCTACCGCTATTCTCAACTGGTAATAAAAACACTTGAAAGAAAGAATGCACGCACACAGATCCGATAAACCTTTTCAAGTAGTTTCGGATCACGAGAGAAAATCGTGATAGCAGCGATCGACCCAATAATTCTACATGAATAGCAAGACAATTTTTTAAAAATATAACACAAAGAATTTGGCATGTTAATAAAAAATAAACGTTAATAACGAGTCACCGTCGCAGTCAGTGTAGACTAACGCCTCCGGCTCTCTGTTTCTCTCTCTCTCTCTCTCTCTCTCTCTCTCTCTCTCTCTCTCTCTCTCTCTCTCTCTCTCTCTCTCTCTCTCTCTTTGGCAACTATTTATACTTTGCACAGACGT
Organism: Cylloceria caligata; assembly: GCA_963942595.1. NCBI lineage: Eukaryota > Metazoa > Arthropoda > Insecta > Hymenoptera > Ichneumonidae > Cylloceria > Cylloceria caligata. The sequence goes on from OZ012710.1 coordinate 606,100, forward strand.
CCACGCACTGCACTCTGCTATTCCAGCACCAAACGATGCTTTCGCACGTGGCGAAGAATATAACACGAGGGCAAACCGGTGCAGCCTCTTATTGCTCTACTATACCGCGTTTAGGCGGGACAAGAGACAAGAGAAAATGGGACATCGACGATAAATTTGGTGACGACTTTTCAATCGGATCTCAATTTCGGCGAAGATCGAATTCCTTCTTCGGAATACCAAGCATTCGTCTTGAAAAAAAAAAGTACCGTGTTTAACGTGAATTACAGAAGCACGAAGCTAGATCGAACACGTACGAAGTCTCTTCCGACGTGAAAACCAAACATTACGACTTCCGTCGACGTGTGAGTATCGTCGTTCGAGACCTTGGCTACTAACTTGAATCAATGAAGATTCTCGACACTCGTTCGATAGCTCGGGCTGGCAAGAGTGTCTCCAAGCTTTTTCGGCTCTGCTACGCACGTGACCATTTTTTTAAATCCCTGTACGAAGTTAGGATGGTGTCGCAGATAATGAGAACCGGAATTCAACAGTTTTTTCTTTCTTCTTTTTTTCATAAACAATTCCAGTAGTCATGTATAGCTGAATACAAGACGAGCGTATTCAGCGTTTTTTCATTCCGAGAGTCATCTTTGTCAGCGCAAGAGCAATTCGATAATATAATGTCCGTTGACCGCGCGCGGTCCGCAACGGGTTCCACATAAAATTCCAAGAAGGAGACCCTCCGTCACATGGCAACTCTCTCTCTCTCTCTCTCTCTCTCTCTCTCTTTCTCTCCTATAAGTGGTCGGAAAATCATTTGCGACTGCCGTGCAGTCCTCGTTGGAAAGGAAGTACCGTCCTTCTCGAAGGAAACAGCGGTGTCCGCAGCAAGTATAATGCGTTGCAGATGTCGAAAGTTATAGTCGTCGTTCGCAGCTTGGTACATTGCATACCAGTAGCAGTGGTAGGTAGAATAAAAGTAAAAAGCTCTTGCACGTGTTTCCTCCCACTTGCAACATCGTTTCTTATTGGTACACACGTACACACATCCATGTGTACCTATACCGTAGAAGCACGAGAGAGGTCAAGGGGTCGATGAGTTCCGCGGACAACTCTTCTGATATTGTTGGTAGTATGTACGTAGGATGCTGGTTGGCCGATTGTTCATGCTTGTTGCGAACAGCCCGTTTTTAGGATCCTATGTACATTTATACCGTGTGTCGCATTGGCACGTAGGTAGTTGGGTCGCTATCCGATAGCCCGCGGCCGCATGAGGCGAAGCACTCACCGAGTCAGCGACGTCTGTACCCGCGTCTACTCAGGAAACGGTCCATTACGTCGATCAGACGCCGACGTAGCAAACTCGGCCGTGCTCTCTCTCTCTCTCTCTCTCTCTCTCTCTCTCTCTCTCTCTCGATGCGTACGCGCGTGCTGTGTACAAGTATAAAGGAGGAGAAGCTGCGAGACAGCGGTACAGGCGTAGTACTATAACGTGTCAACACTCGAGTAAGATAAATAAGCTCGTATACGTACGAAACTTTCCATAAATCGCTGCGAAGGACCTACCAAAATAATACGACTGCAATTTCTTGAGAGTCCGAGTTCGGACGCGGCGATTCGATAAATTGAAATATATCGAAATACCGAAAAGACCAAAAAATTTTCCGTAAAAATTCTTCCGAGTGTTTTAACGACTCTCAACTCATTCGGTGTATACACTTATTTTTTCTTCGACCCTGGTCACGATCATCGATTTTTTGTTAAGACAGCTGCGTCGAGTCTGGCGAGACAGGAAAAAGGAAGACAGAATTTGGGGAGACAAAAAGAGTCTTCGAATACTCCGAATCTCTTCGCACTTATTTCCAACGTCGTTTATTAACTCGTTTGGTAGATAAAAAAAATGGAAAAATAGCCAAAAACCTTTGAGATTTTCTAAAATACATTAGGCGTGTTCATTCGACATGAGATATATTCATCGATCTTTAGTGGGAAACGCAGAGCATTATCACTGCGGCATATCTGAGAATTGAACTTGAAAAGTTTGAGCAGCCGCACTAAAACGACAAAAATGATTACACGGCAACTTCGGTTTTCCTCAAACGGAGGTTTGCCCCATCGTGTTTTCAACGTAAAACATAGCGCGTATGGCAGACGTACCTGTGATTCTCGAGGGTTTGCGCCTGACGATAAACGGTCGAGACACATGCGATAATATAAGTTATCTCGAAGATACTCAAGGCGCAGTTGATAATATATTCTTAAATTCCTGTATAAATAGTCACGATGAATAGATAACAAAAATAATAACAATGATGAAATGCATTCTAAGAATAGAACATTCTAGAATATTGAACAAGAGTTTGAAGTAAAAAAAATTTAATTACAGGAAAAGAATGAGCAGCGGTTAAAATGCGTGCGCGGCATTTTATCGTTTGATTATTTCATGGCGTGTACAAATGAGAGATGGATCGTCGATTCGAAATTCGAAATCCATCGGAGGATATAGCTGCGTCGGGAGGCGATAAGTATTCGATTCTCGTTCGATCAGCGTCGTCGACGATTCGAGGCGGTCGACGAGTAACCATCGAGCCTGCGCTTTGCCGCGTGCCGAGGAGCTAGGCTACGCACGTTTTCCGAAAGCGTTTATTATGCGCGTCACACGTGCGAGAGGCTTCTATTATATGCAGTACCTGTACGCCGTTCGTCGACGTTTCGAGTAGCCCAAGATGGCGAGGGCTTACCTCCGGATCGAGGACGTTACGTTATACTAATCTGTACACGGGACGCGCGATTGCGCCCGCGTTGCGTCGTCGTCTAAAACGGACAGGCGGAATAGCGTTAGCGAACGAGCCAACGAGCTCTTCGCCGCTATCGTTTGTTCGAATATCGCGGGTAGAGAACGATGCAAAAGTTTGTCTCTCCGATGTCCACCACTTTTCAATTTGGAATGGCTCCAACTACACCGTCGCACCGATTATTACGTTTGTAGCTGTTTCTCTCGTGAATTTCACGCCGGCTATTCTTCGCTGTAGCCCGCCATCCCGTCTGCTTCTCCAGCTTCAACGCGGCCGACAATGTTCGTACAAGCCTACGGAGCTCGATCACCGCGTGTCACGGATCGACGCCGATTTTCGCGCCTCGCCTCTCGCGCACTCTGTACCAGCCTTCGTCCTCGTACACCGCTATACGCGTATTGCCTGACTCCCAGAAGTAAATTATCGTGTCGATAACGCACCGCGCGCACCGAGAAACCCCGGAAAGCCCACTAGGGACGATTTATTTTCTTCTTTGTTCCACTCCGAGACGCCGGAGGGCCGGATGGTTCGTTCGCGATGAGAAAATAAAACGTTGCCACAAACATTGCTTCTCATCTTCATCGCGGAGCCGATAGCGGAGGAGAATCGGCCGGCCATCTGGCTTTGGCTCGAGCCACAACAATTTGAAGATCGTAAGATCAGGCGCAGCCTCCGCGTGCGTGCCAGCAGCGGCAAGTTTATAAACACCGGTGCAACGCACGTGTCCTCCGACTACTCGTATACACATCTGTATATTACGTATATACTTGTATTCCACCTTAACGCGATGTGCTATAAATTTCTGCCTTTCTCTCTCGGTCCACCGCCATCACCAATCGCGCTATCTCACTCGCACTCCTGGCAACTCGGTCGCTGTATCGCGTCGTCTTAAATCTCTGCTCCGCCATGGTCGAAACTTTTTTAAAAATACTTTTTTCCGCTCCAAAAAGAAGTCGTTAGTTTCGGAAAGCTCAAATTTATAGCATCAACGGTGGAAATATTTTTCGCATTCTCACAGATAATACGATCTTTTGACTTTTTTTTTAACTGTGGGTGTCGAAACTCTACCGCGACTCTTTGCACAGTGCGAATTCGCACGAGTTCTCCGTTCACTCGATAAAAATACGTTATAAGCATTCGCGCCGTTTGGTTTCATTTTACAAATATATTTATTAATCTTTTATTACTTTTAAATTGAAAAAACTTTGACTAAAAGGACGTGCGCGACATTGAATGGTCAAATGAGAGCATATATATATATATATGAATTTTATTCTATCTGTTTGCCCGCTTCTACGAAACTGAAACATATAATAATCCTAGATTTTTTATTAATACTTCAAGTTTGCCTGTGACACGAGTTAGGCGAAAAGGAAAACGACAAAAAAACTTGAAAGAAATCTTTAGAACGAAGCCAGACACCAGTTTCTATGGTCAAGAACTCCGTGTACCGGCCGTCATCGGCCCCTCTCTTTCCCCCCGATATACAAGAACTCGGTGAGGATACGTGAATCGCCCACTGAGTGGAGAAATAACTTATTTCAATTCGACTACAAATACTCCTATACCGAAATGTTTCGATTTTTTATTTCCTTCACTTTTTCTAGTTAGGTATTTGTATTTATTTTTTGAGCTATGACAGACATTTGTATCTGAGTTGTGCTCATGTTTTGAGTCGCTTTTCTTTTTATTTCCGCCTATTTTATTTTGCTTACATAGCCTGTTTTACATTGTTATTATGTGGTGTGGCGATGACGCGCCAAGATAAGCTCCGGCCCTAATGAACGATAAATTAATTTAAATTGAATTGAATTCTCTCTCGCTCCAGCTCTTCTCCTACGAAATAATTCGAAATTATATTAACTAAGCCAGAAACAAAGAGATACAAATTTATGTAGCCCGAAGGTCTTCGATGGAATAACGCAGATTTATTCAATGTCGCATCAGCCTTTTACAGTATATTACTCTATATTATATGAACATATATAATATATATTGTCGACTATGTCTGAAAATTTTATTTAAATACGCCGACGGGATTTCAGAACGTTTACTCGTGTCACCGGAAACTATGCGGCTCCTTACATCCTTCACGTAGGCCACCCACGTCCCATGTACGTGTCGCAGACCTTGTCTCATTCGCTGGCGGTGAAAGACAAGAGGGCGGGAATCACAGAGAGCGAGGAAACAAATTCCTTTTTCAGGAAAAACTCCCTTGGGGCAACAACGGATATCGTTGTTTCTGGTGGTAAGCCGATTACCGCGGCTCGGGATTGCCACCCTTCCGGTCCTCCCGTGGCACTCCTCTTCAACAGCTTCCTTGATCCTCGAACGACTCCTCGAATCTCTGATTATTCGAATGGCGATGCACGACGCACTTCCCCTTTATATACCTATCCGAACAATCGTGAATAGAAAACGGTGTGTTCGTTGACGCGAAAAACCACATTTTTATGTTATTAGGATTAGCATGTTAAATTGTACAAAAATTGTACCAAATCCCCAAAGAAAATCTGAATATGGAGGGACCAATCCGTGTGTGTAAAATTCCTATAAACAACAAACATTCATAAAAATTATAATACGGTTGGGAAGGCTGTCCCAAGTGGAGTCGCAGTAATATTTACCACACGGATGACGAATATAATGTTTCTATGGTCCGATCCTCAAAGTCTCTTTTGTCGTGGTGATTTGGTCGTCGCTCGTTTCACGCACTCTGTTCTCTCGTGCAGCCGCCTCCCTCGCATTGGTCGTCCCACTTTGAAGTCAATAGTCCCTACTATTCGGTAAATCTCGTAATGAGAAAATATAATATTTTTGATCAAATCATCGCGTTGGCCCGTCGTTCAATCATTCTATTATAAATCTTGTTTGTCGATCTAGGACCATCAGGTTGAATCGCGAGGGGCTTATCCCAATGGAAGCTCTTCTTTCACTCTCTTCTTGTCCAATGTCACACGCATCTTAATTACCATAATTATCGTACGTTAAATGCAGGTACCTACCCCATCACACGCTCTTCCTTTCACCTTCATTTTTTCTCTCGTCAGAGCAATCGGTAGCGACGCTTGATCTTCTTTTTCTCGTAAAAAAATAACCAACCTTCCACGTATTTTTGCAATGCGTCGCTTTATAGACGGCATAACCCTCGCGCGGAAGAATAAAAAGTGCCGACGTTTCGGCCCATGCATCACCAGAGGATTCAGCTTTAACCCTGCAACTCGTGCATACTCTTGGTGGATGCATGGTTTTCGTTAAGCGATTATACAAACATAGAGTGCACGTAGTTAGAGAAAGCACGGAACCGATGCTGGAACGGAACCCAGAGGCCATGTGCGCGCGTTTCTCGATTCTTAGACTACTTCGGAATCCCCTTGCCCTGCTGTCTGGGAAATATCACAACCTGCCGCGGAAAGTCCAAGTGACGTAAAGCTACTCGTGCTCGACTCTCTTGAACTTTCAAGTTTATCAACTGCGCGACAGAAGCCCACGCCGTTAAAATTCTAATCAGCGCAGATCGGCGAATCGTTTCGTTAGAAATTCTCGTCCCGATTAAATTCAAGACGTTCATCATTCGTATGTCGACCGCCAAGCTTGAATGTCTTATATGTGCGAATGTTTGCGTGTGTGTGTCATGTAAATGCGCTTTACAACACGCCACTAATTCTTATCCATAATGTATTCGCGAATGATGTGCGATCGTGGTGGAATGGTACGCGGCGTAATTGCGTATCGAACCGGAAACAGCAGCAGCGCTGGCTCGTGCGAGCGGGCGTGTTTCACTTCCTATCCGTACCAGGTTCGCGCAAGCATTATATAGAATAGACAGTGTAACAGTTGTGCATGTGCGAAGGCGCTACAGTCTCGATCCACGTACGTCCGCTCGGAGATTACATAATGCATTTCGTATCCTGCAGTCGAGAATTCAAATGGATCTAATGTAGATCCGAAGCTTTTTCTTATCCTTCTTCCTCTTCCGCGCTCATCTTCTCTTAGTCGAAAGATCCTACGAAACGGAAGTACCGAGCAGATAACTTGGCGCAATGTTTAATAATATATATATATATATATCTCCCTGCGTGTGTTTGTCTGTGTTACTGCACCTGCGGTGAATGCAGTAGCATTAATCTACGTTAGCGTCTGACTCGAATTATATTTTTCATAACAACCGAGTTCTCTTCGTTTAATTTATTAGGCGGGCGTCGCGGTAGGGAATAACCGGACCTAATTTCAGATCGGAGGCCGAGTCTGTTCGCGGTAAATACACGTTATGGTATCGCCAAGAAAACACTGAAGAAAAAACATTTGTAATCCCAGCGCGCAAGTGAGATCGATATAGTATAGTCAAAGAAGAACATTATTTGAATTATACTGTAATATTTGAACTATAAAGGAAGCTCCTCTTACTGAATATTACCGAATGAAGAATACATATAAAGGCAAAATTAATTTGAAGAGTGACTATCGATAAAAAATATTTCCCATGTATTACTCATAATAATTTATGTGCCTCGAGACAATTCCATCGGCGACTTATCGGTTAAAAATATGCAGGTTATTGTCGAAACAGGTACGGTCAATGAGTTGCACGAAATGCAGTCGACGAGTAAATTTTCCTTTCGCGCTTTGTACCAGACGCAGTCGAATGAAAATCTAGAATCAAGAAGAATACTCCAACTATGCTTCCTGATAAATTTAACGATCGAATATACAATTGAATAAAATTAATAATATCTGGCCGTGTAGACAAATAAATAATTTATCTTTTTCTTCTCTAATTTTACAGAACTTCATCCATGTCTCATCCGTATTAATTGAAGCTGCGGGCGATAGTATCGTAGTCGAGACGGCAGGGAAATGACATCGATGAAGCAGAATCGTATTGCCTTCGGGCTGTTGGTCGTTCTCTTCATAATCCTCGTGACGGTCCAAGGACGAATCGTTCAACTCGGTAAGTCAATCTGTCCTTTTTACGTTCTCATCACATACGAAGTATGTACAAAAGATAGTATTGTAATATAAAAAAAAAAAAAATTTTTTTTAAACCCGCCGCCAGATTATGGTGTAAATACATATGTTGAGTGTCGTAGATAACAAAAAAAGGATTCACTCATTTCTATGTGCACTGAGAAAAGAGTTTATTCACTATAACTAAATATATTTAGTTGTCCCGTTATCTAAAATATTTATTGAGTTAATAAATATTAGTGTTCTCATAATAAAATATTATACCGAAGGCACTTTTGTCAAAAAAACGATTTATTTGAGGAATTTGTTTCTCGTAACTCAGTCGATGTTTCTTACCAATAAAGAACGATTGGCGGCAACGTGATGAAGACGAAACGACTTTAGATTTGTTAATAATTAAGGAAAATTAATTTGACATAACTGTTGTTTCGGCGAAGCAAATGGATATTTGTCAATAATTAACAATTTCTTAATTGAAGCTAATACAAATTTGTTAATAGTTATCGAATCACCGCTCGAGGAGCGATCGCTGGTCTCGACTACCGATCGTTAACAGTTACCAAATCTATATTTGAGATAAGTAATTGTTAATAATTGTTTGTGCCAATTGAGAGGTTCAAATAAACGATTTGTTCACTTCAACTGAATATTTATTTCGCCATATCCAACTTTTTCATTTGTTTAACAGTCAACAAATCCTGGTGCCTACAAATAAACTCTTTTCACAGTGCACTCGTAGTAAACAGTTTGAGTTCGAGTTAGACTGTATTTAATTACATCCAAGTCTATTCACTTGGATGTAGTACCGCGCGTTACCGACAGAGAGCAGGTCCTTCCGGATACCGGGCAAGAAACAATGAAAATATTCAAAGCTGTCTGCTCGATGCATACTTGGAATTTCAGAACTTCGGTAAATCACAAGATCACGTGTAACTGTACGGCAGTAATAAATAGTTTGAAAAATTTACAAGGTGCCAACGCATCATCGGCACTTTTTACTTTTTCATCGCGCACAAAGTTCGTAAGGAGAAAAAGTATTGTAATCCAGGCAAAAATTTGACTATGACATTATTTTATAGTAAAATCCACATTACAGCAAAAAAAATATATATTTGGCGTTAACTATTTACAAAGCGTTACGGAGTGCACGAATCACGCTGATACCGTAATATAATATTAAATTAGATATTTTTACACCCGTATCTTGACGCAAGTAAAAATCGTGATTTTTTGATTATTCATTCATCAAGCTTAACACCGTTGTGAATGTAGGAAAAAATTGTTGATTCAAGAGATAAAAAAAACAAGATTTTCAGTTATATCTGATGTGACGACATTCCGGTTAACTGTACGTCTCGGTGTGTACTAATGATCGATAAAGGAAAAATTCTCAGCAGCTTATAACTGTGGTAATTGCCTTCGGAATGCACCTGACAGCCCTTGGGCGGTCCGTTTGAGTATGCCTTTTACCAAACGTGTCTTTTTCTCGGGGTTTCCTCCTCATTTTTCCGACCATTCCGAAGTTTTAACATTCATTCTTCTCTCGCATCAACAAGGTGTCGTCCAGCGACCGGGTACACTCTCGCCTATTGGTGAAGTTTTGAAAAACAAATTAACCTATTCTACCTGCAATACAATTATAATTTCATATATTCTTATAAAATCGATAGTCGGTTATAGTCAACTGTCGTTGATCGGAATATGCCAAACGAAAAATCATAACGGATCTTTATCGTCATCACTGTATCTCGAATTGGAATAATTTCCCTAAATAGAATTTTTTTAAATGTAACACGCAAGGAATCTTGCTTGAAGAAAAAGAACGAGAAGAAGAAGTGGTGGAAGGTGGGAGCGGAGAGATTGAAATTTCGTGTCTGAGAATGGGTCGGGCAGCTGCATCATAGGACTCTTGGGGATGGTGCGCCCACTCGAATAAATTATGCCCCGCCGATTAGCATAATCGAGGTGCTGCGTCCATCAGCTTGCCAACTTGAGGGACTGTTGGAAAAAAATGTAGCTCGCCGACTGTAGATGTGCTGTACAAGTGTGTAAACCAAGGTGTCTCAAAGAAAAAGCATAAGTAAATGAAGAGAAGATCGAAGATGGGGTTTGGCGCGAGTCAAGAAAATGTTATTGTTTGACCGAGAGTCGGGCGACGATGCCCGTAGTTCGACATCTGGTGCACAGACCCAAATCGACGTGTCCCTCGGTGGGACCTGCTAGGCGAGTACCCAACAACCTAACAACCCATAACAGTGTAAGCCCCGTAACCGCTCGCCGGTAGCTATAGCAGCAGCGGCAGCAGCAGCCCATCGGCATCGAGAGTAGCAAAAGAAAAAGCATCTATCCACGGAGCAACGGCACGCCGATACACACGAAAGCCTGTTTCGGACGCTGGTGTCTTCGCGCCGTAGTGCCGGGCAGGCGTTTTTAAAAGCGCGCACACGCGCAACACAAAACTTTGAATGGTGATGGTTCGGTGCGGTTATGAGCGCCAGAGAGATTCGGCGAAATTCTGCGAGTTGCCGAGCACGTGGTCCGCGCCCTTGTGTATCTTTAACTATGGAATTTGGGAACACTCGCCCTCGTTATTCTCTTTGTACTTGAGTTTCCCGCACTCGAAACTCGAAAGCTCTATATTTCCTGACTATATTAAGATTATATATTTATATTAATGGACTGGAATGAAACATCTACATACTCTGAATAATCCTAGTGCTCGGTACACGTAAGTATTATTATGATTGGGCTCAATTGTCCAATTGGCCGCGGTTATTGAATGCTCCTCGCAGCAGCCCTCGGCGGCTCTCGGCTGATATCACGTTGTCCCTCTCGCCATGTTGTTATTGGAGGTCGCGTACTCTACGCAGCGCACACACGCGTAAATACATGTTCGTATTACTCGTTCGTATTCTCAATTCAAGATGCAGCAGGACACAAAATAACAAATAAAGCTCCAAGTTCGTATGTCTACAGTCGTACTTTCGTGAGTTCCACGCCAAGTCTGCGATCGCAATCAAAGACATCAGATAGAGAGAGAGAGAGAGAGAGAGAGACACAACCTCGGGGATCTTTTGTCTATTAAATGTAACTAAAGGCACGGCCGCTGGAGTCGCCCAATTGTACAATAAAATCATGTAGACGGGTACGAGTGTGCGCGTCGAACCGATGGACGCGAAATCGAGCACGATTTAGAGCAAACGGTCCGGTCAGCTTGTCGGTAAAGAGACAAAATCCGCTATAATATTAATTATCATGTTGTCTCCAGCTCTTCAGGGTCAACTTCGAATATCGAGGACTTGGCTGTTCGAAAATTTTCTGACTATTACGGATCTCCGAGACGCTTTTGTAAAAGAGACTTGTAAGTCTCAAAGAGTCGTAATAGCTACAACAATTTAGTGGACATTGGGCTAATAGTTTTTTATAAGTAGGTTAAGGTTAAAGGATGTTGTATAGAAATGAACTGTTATTTAAGGGCTATCGGTTAGTCAGTTTGGTGAAGATCGTTTGAATTTTACATAAATTTGAATTTTTCAATTTTTAATAATAAATTTTAGTAATAACGTTCAAGTATGTTTTTCATTGAACTTGGTGAAAATCAACAGAGGCGTTCGCCATAGCCGAGGCTCGTAACTCATAAATAACTTGAGCAATTTGTCTGAAATTTATTATACCAATATAAAATAATTTTCAGTAATAAATCTAGTGACGGTCGGTTGAGATTTCGATTTTCTGATAATATGAATTTTTCGATAAACATTTGTTCGCGTTAATTTCCATCTATCGTGCTGAAGCTTTACACGGAGATGGACAACAGCCAAGATGAAATGAATATTGTATTATTTCACTTCAATGACTATAAATTTGGTAGGGATTTTCATACCACTGGAAGAAAAATCTTAAAAAATAGCTCAAAAATGCCATGCTTCGCGGATTTTTTTCTTTTTCATATCCGAATAATACTAATTCGTCAAGAGCAACGAACGTTTGAAGCCAAATAATGTTTATCGAAGCAATTTGTAAAAATGAGCAATATATAATTTTGAAGAAAGTTAAGTAAATAGAAATATTGAGTTTTCCAGTATTTTATCGCAACTACAATTGTTATTAAACCAACTAATTTTAACGGGTTTGTTCGGTCTGTAATTTGTCACAACAATTGACGCGATAGTTGATAAGCTAACGTATATAAAAAAAAAAAAAAAAGAATAATTTTAAAAACCCCTCCTGACATGATGATGCGCTATTAATTAAATGACGAGTGATTGACTGCGCGATAAAATGCGGTTTTAGAATATACGGTTGGAATGAGACGAGCCTTGAACGAAGTTCGTTCTCTCTTGACGTTTTCCGGAGTACCGCATTAGCATAGTCTTTCACCGTCTGACATTTATTTATCAATGTCAACTTGATAAAATTGTTCACGGCAAGTTTGTCGCGAGGGTTGTACAGGAAAGGAATTTTAATTGGGAGACATTGAATCTGAAATCATTACGGTGATTATCGTCGTAAGATTCCAATCATCGAGTGTATTATATAGGGAAGCCATACATCGGTGGCGTACACGCGATCAAGCGTACACGCGTAGGCCACGTCACGAAAACGAGGACGAGGAATCTATTTTTCTCGCATCGCCGGGACGCCGCGCATCTTGATTCTCACACGACGAGCCGCTTGAAAATAAGATTGAAATGAGAAAATACAATGAATCCAAGTGTTATCCTAATAGTATGAGACGAGGCGTGTACGCGATGCGGAGCAGACTAGACGAAACTCGTGACACCTGTTGCACGAACTTTGTTGCAACCTGTTAGTCCAACCTCACAACCTCGATTACGTTCGGTATATATCGTCGATTCAGCTTTTCAACCGCATTTTGTCTCTGACGTTCGAGTAACCCCTTAAAGTTTAACCCGGCGCTATCTCGGACGAAAGGTGTTGGCAATATGAAAATTAGAATGTAAGAAAGGCGCGGGGCGGGTCCGCGACGAGCGTGCATCAACGGGGGCTCCTGCACCAAGGATAAGTAGTCGCTGCGCGATACGGGGTACACGCAAAAACTCCCGAATTAATTTACGGCCAGCGCGTGCCTCGAGGAGTGAGTCGTGCAACCTATATATAGAAGCTATACGGTAGCTCTCGCTTTTTATATTCGCACGCGCTTCAACAGCTACAAACCACACGTGCGCGCCTGCTACAAGTACACACGTATACGAGTTTATTGATATACCTGTGATGATAAAAAACCGCTGGAGAAGTACTCTGTGTTGTATAGTATAAATAATAGAGAATCTTCCATCTCTGGTTTATACCTTTGGTTTATCCCGAGCGATGCGTATCTCTCTTGTTTTCATTCGAGCCGCGACTGCCGTAATATAAGCGCAACTCGACTCCAACAGCATCGAACGATTTTTCTCGAAACTACGGAATGATCGACAGGCGGAAGTTTTTCCCCGAGGCAGGGATGAGGTTTATGTTTAAGAAGAAGAAGAAGATTTCCAGAATTTGCGATGATTCACGCGTGCTATAGGTGCGAGAGAATGAGGGCCACTAGTCGCCAACTCTTCGAGGAATTCGTTGCTCTCTGGCTTCCGATCTGCTCATTTTCGGTGCTCAACGCGATCCACATCGACTGTAACAGCGGATGAACGCGCTGGGGGTGGCCGATCGGCTCTGAGATCCGACTCGAAGAAACAAACATCACGAATACTGGGTAGTGGCGGCGCTGTCAGGCGACGCGGAGCTTGACTCTCAGCACGGAAATGGAATGGTTACACTCCGCAGTCTAAACTTGAAACGCCTAATGGCTACTGTGGCTGTACTATACTACGCAGTTATGAACCAATCTTCTCTAACTCGGGCTCGCGTCTCTCGTCCGCTCCTGCCTCCTCCGTTTCAAGCTCCCATTAGACGTATATATGAGCCACAGCGAAGATTATATATTAAATAAATAAAAAAACCATTATGCACCTAACCCAATTACGTGCTGGAGAATCGATGGATTAGACACTCGTGACACTACTAAAAACAGCAGATCGGACCAAAAATCAGAAGAATCTTCTTCTCGCTCGGCTATTTTATTTTATTTTTTTCTTCTTTTTTGCAAAGCTCTCTCGTCTTCTTCTCTTTCTATAATATGCGAGCGTCTCGGGACAGACTCCGACGTACTTTCGAAATACTCTCGCGGCTATTCCTGGCGCCCGGCGTCGACCAGATGGCTCGTGACGTCACTCCGCCAATGATGCCGTTCCTCCTCTGCTTCCTTCCCGGCCTGAGAGTTTAAAGATAAATCTGTAAAACTCGGCTCGCATCGACGACAAATGAAATATTTAAAAGTTGCTGGGACTCTTGATCCAATATACGAGCTTCGATGGAATTATTTATTTCATTGTCATTCTTATTGCTGACCAACTTTCACCGCGTGTAGCCGTACGAGTGGAAGGAAGTGAAGAAGAAGGATAAAATAAAGAAGCCTTCCCGTGAGCTTCCACTGCATATACAGCGAGACAGCACGTGGGGACCAGACGCGCCCACCGTACCACTGCCGCACGAGAGATCACAGAGAGGCTGCGCGAACTCGGAGTAGAGACGGAAGACGAAGGAACAGGAGAGGAAGCTGAGAAACTGACTGGTGTGCGGAGGAGCGCGCGCGTGCGATTCCAGCGACAAATAAACCTTGATCGATTTCACTCTCTCGACTCTCAAGAGTCGAACAATGAGGCATCTGTCTCTGTACCCCGTCAGTCGTAATCCAGCCGTGATGAGCAGGATGTTTGAGTGCGTCTGGAAAACGATGCAAAAACCCTTTTCCGTGATAGACGCTATGTCGTACCATTATAGCACCATTGCTTCTCGAGTCGTGTGCTTTGAATACTCATTTCCAAAATGTTATTTTATCAAGAATAAGAGTAACGGTAAGGCATAGTCGGAAAAAAAAACTGACCATTCGAACTCGCGTGCGAGAACGATATTTGTGCGAAGCGCATACCTGACGCCATATATGCATTTCGAGAAATCAACGGACAAGTACCTACATATATGGCGGTGAGATGTGAATCCGAACAAAAGACAGGGCTGTCGGATTTAAGATACGCCGAGGTACGAGTACAGCGGCTCCTATACGCGCATGGTTTTTGCTGATCCTGGACCGCTGGTGCTGCAGCAGCGAGACATCTAGCCGAGATCTATAATTAGCGGTGTTGTGGAGCATTCTGGGGACAGGAAGGAAAGCCGCCCGACGACCGCGACGATGACGACGACCGAGACTGAGATTTGAACTTAAACTACGACGACTGGGAGCGAGAGCGGTGCGAGCGAGGAGTAAAAAAATAACAAAGTGTCAGAGAAACGAAATGGTGACGAGAGGGGATGGGCCGTGGCTGCAATAAGAGAAAAAGAGGACGAGGGCGAGAGGGATTGCGAACAGGGCAACGAAGGGAGGATCGCGCGTCAACTCGAGAGGGAGAGACAGTGTCGCGATTCAGTCCTGGCTGCAATCCAAAATAAACGGCTGCGACGCGGTGAATCTCCGAATCACGATATTCCACGAGAATGCACACTCATCTCCTCCGTCTCATCGTGAATGAGTCGAGAACAGCCACGAGGGCAACGAATAGCCAAATTTGTCAGAGTCAATGAGATTCGCGACAATCATTTTTTATGCAACTCCATGAGGACGAATCAACCCGTGTTCGTTATTTATTTATTTCAGTACGAATCGTGAATGAAATCTCGCAGTGGAGAGGGTCAAGGCCGACTAAAATGTTGTCACAACGACGAAGGATCGGTACAATTATGATGCGCACCGTTCATTTATTACACGAAGAAAAAACGTTATAGTTGTAAAGTAAAAAATAATTGTATATGAGAACCAATTTTCGTTGGTTGGTTTGACAATGAACATGTCAGCCAACCATAATAAAAACCTGCTGGTCAGCGTCCCGGTTGGTCGGTACAATCGATCGAAGTTGGCTACTTTTATTAATTAAATTCCGAACAACGAGGTTATGCTCGTTGTTCGATGTAAATTATCATTTGCTTTTTTTATCGCAATAGAAACAATCATCGTGACAACCATCAATTTATTCATTTTTTACTTACAGTGTACAGATAAACGAACGGAATAAGCTCTCTGGCCGTAGAATGTACGCCCCTCTTGAACATAGACGATATGTAAAAAGGACGTCGTTAGTAGTCGAGTCATTGTCGTTCGTTATCCGGGACCAATCGATTCGTAACGCGAACCAACGTGGAGAGAACCGCGTGTGCGCATCATTCCAAATGTTCAGTACTTACATCGACTGTCTTTCGCTGCTTGTGCCGAAAATTCCAATTGCCGCGTGATCAAGTTGTTGCAATTACTACGCTTGTATTTGAACGAAATCATCGATCGTGATTGCGCCAAATACTATTAGTTGGTAGAATTGCAAAATTTTATTATTAGTTGGCCAGACAAAGTAACCTTTGTCAAAGTTGAAATATAATGAGAAAGCAACGTGCAAGGTTCGACTCTGCATCGTTTAATAAATAACTTCAATCGCCGAGATCACCATTCGAATTAGTATTCCAATTTTAATGCTTCTACCATCTAATAATAGTATTTGGCGTAATCACGATCGATAAGTTCGTTTGATAAAGTAACCTTTGTCAAAATGTTGTGACAAAGAGACTGCGTACGCTTGTACGAATATGCTCCCATGAACACGCATGGAAATGCATAAAAATGCGTCAAATCGTAGCCCGTTTGTGTCAGTGATTCTCAACAGATTCTATGCCTAATGATGCTCGTTGTTGTTCATTTCTGTAGAAAATGTTCGCCCGATAATTAGAAATTTCCAAGCTGGAAGACATTTTTATAACAATTGAAATTATCACCAA
This sequence comes from Cylloceria caligata, assembly GCA_963942595.1. Classification (NCBI taxonomy): domain Eukaryota; kingdom Metazoa; phylum Arthropoda; class Insecta; order Hymenoptera; family Ichneumonidae; genus Cylloceria; species Cylloceria caligata. Next base: position 622,722 of record OZ012710.1, read on the forward strand.
ATCCAGATCCCAACTGATATCAATTGCTTGAGTCATTTACGATTTACAGCCCCTTTATTTTTACAAGCCTCGGCAATCATGAATATAAAAATGCATATTCTATAAAATTCAAACACTTGCGTCGATTTTTACCAAATTTGTTATCCCTGATCGTTTCGGAAGACAAAGTGGTGAAATTGAAAAAATCAAATTCCTATATATAACATTCAAACCGCTTACCGATCTTCACAAAATTTGATATATAACACCTCCGAATGTTAGTTTTTTTCTGTACAACATTCCAGTTCAACTGATTAAAGTTTACGTAAATGTGTACGAAAACATCGATTTTTCAAAAAATCCAAAGCATCTTTGAACATTACTCTGTTTGTAAAGAATTGATTAGCCTGATAGATAAAAATTTGCGGCATCTACAACATTTGCCGGCATTTTTCACAAAATTCAAAGCGTTGTATTGGATCTGGGAAAAAGTTCGTGGCGTTTTTTTTAGTAAAATTCAACTGGTTTTCTTATAATGTGAAAATGAATTTATTTAAATCAAATATGCTCCATTATTATCGACAATGTTTCGCCATTTTTCGGGTAGAGCCACGGTGTCATCGGTGAAGAACTTCTGTGGTTTCTGGTTGAAAAACTGAATCAAGTGGTTTTCACAGGCTTCTTTTGAAAGCAGCTTAATTCCATTATGAGAGTTCTGCAGAGATCGGAATAAGTGATAGTCAGAGGATGCTATGTCTGGACTATACGGTGGATGCATCAAAACTTCCCAACTAAGCTCTCGCAAATTTTGACGAGTCATCAAAGAAGTGTGTGGTCGGGCGTTGTCATGATGGAAGACAACAACTTTCCTATTAACTAATTCGGGCCGTTTTCTTTCAATTGCTTGTCGTAATCTCTCTAGTTGTCCACAGTAGAGTTGAGAATCAATCGTCTGACTAACTGGAAGTAACTTATGGTGGACGATTCCCTTCCAGTCCCATCACACACACAGCATCACCTTTTTCGCCGTCAATCCTGGCTTCGCGAACGCTTGTGACGGCTCACCATCCCTTGTCCACGATCTTTGACGCTTCCGATAGTCGTACGTGATCCATTTTTCATCACCGGTTATAACACGTTTCAGAAATGGCTCGATTTCATTGCGTTTCAGCAGCGCATTGCAGATGTTAATTCGGTCTATCATGTTTTTCGCGCTCAACTCATGAGAAACCCATACATCGAGCTTCTTTTTGTAGCCAGCTTTGTGTAAATGGTTCAAAACAGTTTTGTGGTCAATGCCTAGCTCCATACCAATATCGACACTGCTGATATGCTTACCTTGCTGGACTTTTTCAAGAATTTCATCAGCTTTTTTAGTGATTGGATGACCAGAGCGTGACTCATCTTTTACATCAAAATTACCAGAACGAAAGCGAGCGAACCATTTCCGCGCAGCAGATTTTCATTAAGTACCTTCACCGTACACAGCACAATTTTTTTCACGAGCCGCGCAGCGTTCGTCCCTTTGTCGTAATAAAATTGTGACATATAGCGCAATTTTTCATTACTTTTATCCATTTTGAAATGCAAACAACTTTCCAACCACTGCACCAATTTCGATGTTTATACACTCAAAGTAACGCTCGAAGTGTCACCTTTCGAACGAGCGTTTAGTGGTGTCGCTGCGATCTGTGTTTCCTGACTTATTTGCAATTGATGCCATCTATCGGGATAAGTGCCACAAACATTTTCCCAGACCCAATATTATCCGAATCAAAGAATCAATTTAAGCGAAAGTCTAACCGACCAAACGAACGTTTTTGCTTTATCCGTGTCCAAATGTTGGCTCGGTCGGTTGAGTAATTCCGAGGATACAGAGATGTCTCAACACATGCACACACATACAGCACGCATAATTTTGGACCATTTTGAGTGTCCTGACATAAAAATCTCTAAAATGTTGTTTTTCATGAAAACAAAGTTATTTTTGCGAACAAGTAAAAATGGTTGAGGAAAACAGGAAACTGCGGTAATCATTTTGATCGATATCACAACTAACATACACCCAAGTATTCAAAAGTTTCTTATCCCGACTAACCATTTTTTCCCTTGAGGAACAATGAAATAAATTCGACTATCGTATACGATAGCAATAGGACAGAACGAGTGAAAGTAATAGTGTTGAAATTGTCCTCTGACTCTGAGAGGTGCCGGGGAGTATTAGGAAACTGTCGGTCATTAGAGGCGGAATGGAACTTCTCAACAATTCTACATATTCATGCCCCAACCGCTCTATTTCTTTCGCACACCCAACTTTTATCGTTAGACTTTTTATATTCTCTATCTCTCTCTCTCTCTCGAATCGCTGTTACTTAAAAAAAAAACTCTTTTGATTAAAGAAAAAAACAATTGTGTAAAGATACCACGAGAGATTCAAGGGTTTCTTGAAAAGCAAACTTCATACATTTATTGTAGAATAGTAAAAATACAATTGAACGCGGTGAAGCCTCAATTAATGTTAGTTATGCTTGCATAGAACCTCATTATATTGTATTATTTTTCGTTCGTGTTACAGATTCGCCTAATGTAGAAGTTATTATCGCGGCCGGAAAAAAACTTACGCTGCGTTGTTCCTCGGCGAACAAGGACACGGACTCTACTTGGTACAAGGAGGGAGACGTAATTCGCCAGGTACCACCGAGGATACGGGTAGTCAAGCAGTCTCTCAAATTAAAATCCGTCCAAGTCGGTGACAGTGGAAACTACGCGTGTCGCTTGGAAACTGAACACTTGGCCGAGTGGAGAAACGTGACCGTCTTTGTCGAGGATATTCAAAACGATGGATACGAGACCGAAAGCGAAGAATTGGGTGGTATGCTCGGGGCCCTGCGACCGGACGAAGAGACCAACGAGCTCGATCTTGATTCGCGAAGTAAGAAAATAGTAAAACGCTATGTATTTTTCGACAATGAAATAGATTATTAGGTATACGGCAATTTTTATGTTTAAATGGAAACGTTTGTAAACTCAGATCTTCCTGAGACGCGCTCGCTTCACCTCGACGCCAATCTCGAAAGCGAGAGAGGCGAGAACGGAAATGCGGGTGATCACAACCAAACTGCGCCCGAGAGTCCACCGATGTTCAATAAAACCGACGAGATGCACAGTTCGATAGTGAAGCCGGCCGGCAATATGCTTCGTTTGCGTTGCGCGAGTGTCGGGAATCCTCGACCGAATATAACGTGGTACAAGAACAACGAAGAGCCAAAGCGATCGCTGGGTCCGATAATGATCACCAAATGGACCCTCAGGGTAGAGGACCTAGTCGGGTCTGATAGAGGAAACTACACTTGCATCGTGTGCAATAAATTCGCTTGCATAAACCACACCTTCAAGGTCGACGTTGTCGGTGAGTCGAGTGATAAAAAATAAATGTTTTTAGCCTTTAAACCACATAGAGGTACTTCAAATTAATTAGGATTTTAGAATTTAGTTATTACCGGTGCAATTAGGCTTAATACATATGTCAAGTGTAAATCAATAAAATCGTTCAGAGCGATTCCCGCACAAACCCTACATCAACCAGGGCTTCCCAAAGAACGTGACCGCGCTGGTGAACAGCGAGGTGCAATTCGAGTGCAAGATAATCTCCGATGTAGGGCCCTACATTCAGTGGGTCAAGGTAGCGGAGTATCCGGACGATCAGGACCGTTCGCCTAATGGAACTTTGCTTCAGGTAGACACAAACTCATCAGGCTTGCTGTGAGATCTGGTGGAGGTTCCCGGCAATATCGACGATACGTCCAAAAATATAATTCTAATGTTAACCTTCGTTTAAACGATATTCTATTCTTCGTGTGTAACAAACAAGGTTCTTTACGGTTTCACTCGCTCTCCGCAAATTACATTTTTCTCTGGTGGTAGCTTACGGTGTACACTATATTTATCTATATACTCGTGTTTATTTCACTCTGAATATACTAATAATTTACAGCGGTGGGGGGGATCTACGCACAATGTACGATAATAAAAGGAATTGAGAGATCTTTTAACCAGAGAGGGAGCTAAAACGTTCTCTTGGTTAATCAATAAGGTTTATCCCTCTTTGTCACAATAATCCTCTGTTGATTTCAATTATTTTATCTGTATGCCATTCGTTCTTCATACGCCTACACTTTTCCGTCAATGAAAAACGTCTCGTAATATCGGTGGTTGGGTCTATTTGAATTTAGAGAGCGTTCAACATCGGCCGATCCTGACGATTCCACCGAAAAACACGACTGTCCTTAGTGGAAGCAACGCAAGTATGACGTGCGAGGTGCTCTCGGACGCTCATCGTCATCTCGAGTGGTACCACGGACGCCACAAATCTTTTGAGACCGTCAACAAAACGAGCGAAAGCTTGAGGGTCGAGGTTGAGGTGGGCATGCAGTTCTCATCTGCGTAGCATGCACTTTCTCGATCCAGCGTAAATCAACGTCCTTCTTTGTGTCTATTGTGCTTTCCTCTGTGTCCCGGGAACAGTAAAAACTCGTTTCTAACGTTGCATGCTTTGTCCTCTTTATATCACTAGCGTTAATTATGGGGTTATTCCCTCGCGAATAACTAAAATCTCAAGCCCTTTTGTATAAAATTAAGCCGTTTGGTTTCCAATTAACAATTGTTGCTTCTTTCGTTTAGGCTGGAGCCGCAGAAAAACCAGAACTTCTCACGTTATACAATGTGACGGAAGAGGACGAAGGCTGGTATACTTGCATCGCCCAAAATACTCTAGGCGAGACGTTCAGCAGTGCTTATCTCGAGGTTGTGGAGAGTGAGTGCTTGGCGAGATTTTCTTTATATCTTATTCTCATCTATGCTTAATTAATTAAAATTAATCATATATGTTAAATAATCAACTTGTTTCTTTAATTTAGGCATAGATCCGCCGAGGGTTCCGATTCCCGCGCAATCTCAGATCTTCATGTTGGACATCCTTGCCGCGCTTCTCTGCGGATTTTTTGGCATCGGTGTTGTAGTCGTGATTTACATATTTCACCGTTTAAAACGCGAGAAGATGAAGAAACTTCTGGCGATTGAGACAGCCCGAGCTGCAGTGGTGACCCAGTGGACGAAGAAAGTAATCGTGGAGAAGCAAAACCTCGTGAATGCCCAGAACGTTCAAGAGCCCCTACTGATGCCGATCGTCAAAATTGAGAAGCAAAAATCCACGGTTACGACTGAGGATAGCAACGGTGGGGGCAGCATATCCGAGTACGAGCTTCCGCTGGATAGCGCTTGGGAATTGTCAAGGGAACATTTAGCACTGGGTAACACTCTTGGAGAAGGTGCTTTCGGTAAGGTCGTGAGAGCTCAAACCAACACCGGAAAGCCTGGAATTCCTTGCGTCGTCGCTGTCAAGATGCTCAAAGGTAATTGAGAGGTGCTTCGAGCGTTCGAGAAATTTTTATCGATTTCTTAAAACGAAAAATAAATAAACAAAAAACCATACGAATGATGTTGGTAAATTTAAACGAATTAAACTTTTCAGAGGGCCACACGGACGCCGAGATGATGGATCTTGTCTCGGAAATGGAAATGATGAAAATGATTGGCAAACATGTAAATATAATAAATCTGTTGGGTGCGTGTACGCAGGGAGGACCGTTATACGTTGTGGTAGAGTTTGCTCCGCACGGAAATCTCCGCGACTTTCTGCGAGACCACAGACCATCCTCGGGATACGAGCCGACGATCGGGCAAGAGGAAAAGGAGAGGAAGACACTGACGCAGAAGGACCTCGTCTCGTTTGCGTACCAGGTGGCTCGCGGAATGGAATACTTGGCGAGTAGACGATGCATTCACAGAGATCTCGCCGCTAGAAATGTTTTGGTCAGCGACGAGTATGTTCTCAAGATCGCCGACTTTGGTCTTGCCAGAGACATTCACTGTCACGACTACTACAGGAAGACCACCGATGGCAGACTGCCAGTCAAGTGGATGGCGCCGGAGGCCCTCTTCCACCGTGTATACACGACACAGTCCGACGTGTGAGTTTAAAACATAGATACAAGGTGACATCAAGAATTATTGGTATCAACGGTAATTTAATTAAAAATTATTCTTACGATTTCTTTCAGATGGTCGTACGGAATTCTATTGTGGGAAATCATGACCCTCGGTGGTACCCCCTATCCATCCGTGCCATCGGTCGAAAAATTGTTCCAGCTACTCAGGACTGGACATAGAATGGAGAAACCACCGTGTTGTTCAATCGAGATGTAAGCGTTTATATTAATAATATTTAACTATTTTTATTCCTATTATGCACGGGCATATGCAATTGATCTGAGTTTCTCAACAACAATGTTCAATGATATGGCAGATATTTGCTAATGCGAGACTGCTGGAGCTATTTACCTAACGAGAGACCCATGTTCGTCGAGCTGGTTCAAGATCTCGATAGGATACTGACGATGACGGCGAACGAGGTGAGACTAATTCGCTAATCAATTCCAGTCAATATTCCTACGGCACGGGTGCAGGTGCTCTACAAAAGTTTCTTCATGTTGCAGGAATATTTGGACTTGGGACTTCCGCAGCTGGACACTCCTCCATCGAGTCAGGAGTCCAGTGAAGCCGAGGACGACGATGAGGACGAGGCTGAGGAAAAGTTCCGAAATCTATTGTGAGATTCGAATCATCGAATAGAAAGCCAAACGGTGGAGCAAGAAAATGGATGAGTCCTAGGATGGAATGCCGCACAATGTCTCAACTCACGAAAACGTATAAAGAAAAGGACAGTTTGAGTTAATTCGGTCAAGTGATTCGACCAATGGAATTACAAGATGTGCGTGCGCGTGTGTGTATTTGTTTGTTTCCGAGCGCGTGTGCGCGGGCACTTATGCGTGTCAAACCGGAAACGATTGTCAGTATACGTCAATAGGACTGATGCGACGAGCAAGCCAAATACATACAACTAATGTGAATCAGTATTGAAATCCGTAGCTCGTATTCCGTAGTGTTTAAGTACCTAAAGAGAGGGGGAGAGAGAGAGAGAGAGAGAGAGAGAGAGAGAGAGAGAGAGAGAGAGAGAGAGAGAGAGAGAAAGAGAGAAAGAGAGAGATATGGACGAGACGGGACGAGACGAGAACGCGAATAGGAGCATCTAATCGTGGATGAACCAATTTGATTATTATCTAGGACCGTTAATAATCGCTAATTGATACTCAATATCGTCCAATTACTCAACGTTGTGCCATTAACGAGTGCCTACATATTGTTGTCATCAAACAACCACGCGAAGCAACGATTTGAAAGCCGAAGACTTAAGCAACTAATAACATCAACTTGACTGTGACACTGTAGAAATGAGAATCGTGGCCAGAAGAATAGACTATTTTTTGAGCAACTTTTTATTAAATCGCGTTATTAAATTTAGCAAATTTCAATATTCCAATGGCGCACGGAGGCACGATGTTGTGTTTGTAACTAGTCAATTTATACATTTATGCGTTTAATTATAATTTACTTTTTGTATAACATATCGGTATAATGCTACGTGAATGTATAAATAGAGTCTCAATAACAATTATCGGAGAATCTACGAAGTTGTCACGAAAATCATTGACGAAATATACACGAGCAAGATGACCGCTCCGATGAACCTTATAATATAACAGTACAGACACAGACCGGCAACGCTCAAACTGAGCATTGTTATAATGAATTATAATAATAATCAAGATATTTAAATAGCATTAGATTAATATTTATTCTTCGTAAAGCATAATTATTCGAACTTTGTATCGATTACTTTTTTACGTTCAGTCTTGAATTTTTAAGAGGCGAGATCATCGCGGACTATTTTCGATATTATAGCAAATATGTGTATTGAAACACACATGTCTGCACCTTGTAAAAAGCGTTAACTTGCTACAGTAGCTCCAAGTATTTAGTGTGTAGAAAAAGGAAGAAATGTACATAACGAGGATTTGTTTAATATTTATAGATTATATTGTTACTTCATTGAATTATAAATATCCCTGATCCCTCCCTCCTGCCCTCACTAGCTACGATAATCAGTAAATCAGCATTTACATAAAATTAACGAGAATTAAAAATGATTATGTTTAATCCGTGTACAATAATTGTGATGTCGAATCAAAGGCGCGAATGATAATAAAATTAAATTTGTGAAAAAAAATTGAATGTTCAATCGAGTACTATACTTACCGAATGAAGAACTCGCGACTCTCCACGGTCGATGCGTTGAGATCCGCCAGCGACGATCCTAGGAAGGTCCGACATCTTCAAAACATATTACTCAGAGGGCTTTTAAGATATGGTTATATATAGAGCCTTACGGAAAAAAACGAGGCAGAATCCTACATGAAAATCCTGCAGGTGAGGGGAGCGCCCCGATTAGTGATTACCTCTTGTTCTAATGATGAAAATTAATAGGGATAAACAATGATGTAAAAGTGTGCCTATTTCTTACCAATTCGGCCGTTCGTTGAATGGTGGGAAAAGCCCGCTAACCCGTAACAAACGAACCGTGTTAAAAGCATATCTATCTTTGGCAGTCACTGATTGGTACAGCTTAATCGAACCATTCATCTTACAACCTAACGATTGTGAACCGCGCGTTATTCTGAGATTGACAGTCAGCAATCACGATGGCGAGTTTTGTCGTCCCCTAGCAGACTGTTTTGATAATTCCACAAAATCTATCATGGATTTGTTACTGTTAAAAAAGTATTGACATACGGTCCTTCATTATTGAATAATAAGTAACATCTATCCAATAGTACAAAACTGGTGTCACGATAGTACGCTACCTCAGCTTCTTGCACACAGCGAATTTGGATCTAGAATTGCGGAGCGTACATTAAATGGCTGATTAGTTGAAATATTTAATCTGTGTCGGATGAATATATGCTGAGCACGGCTTGAAACATTTTCTTGAACGATAGTAATGATGTAGCGTGAAACGGTGTAAAAAATCTTTTCCCGTGTTTACAAACCAACCATTTGCGACTAATCTTTCGAAAAAACGATGTTTCCTTGTACTTGCAACTTATCGTTGAGTACGATCGATATTCAATCCAGTAACCGCATGGTTGTGCCAAGTCTACGTTTCCACCACCGATGGCGCAGCAGTCAGTCCCGTTTTGTTGTCATCGTCAGCCACATTTACAATAACTTGTTTTTAACATTTTAAGAATTTATCATCTTCCCAAAGTGTTTAATTTTCAATAAATTATCATAGCGCCGTGATAAAGTTACAAAAATGATGTCAACCGCGATGAGATTTTCTTCGCCATATCAAAAGTCGTACAACCAGTGAAAGTGTTATTCGCTCTTTACTAAGTTGAGGTTAGAATTCGGTAACCCACTTTCGAAGGACAAAAATTATTTGATTAGCGGCTGTTGGAGAATCAATTTAACGTAGATTAATTTTCAATTATCAGTCTGCACGCCTGAAAGGTTGAATAAGAATTTTCTACGCTTTATTTTCAACAGTTCAAACGTGAAAGATATGTTAATTTTTCCAAGTGAATCCGTCCGTTGTTAATGCCAAAAAGAGAAACTGTCAGTCGTCGTAGTAAACTGTATTGGTATTTAATCGACTTGGCAATGATTGCAGGTAATACCGCCCCAAGCTAATAAATGGTGCTTACCGGTGCCATGGAGAGAAGGATCAAACTCAAAACATTGAATAGCCACATAACGTGTAAAATATGTCGAGGCTACCTGATAGACGCGACCACTGTTACCGAGTGCCTACATACCTTCTGCAAGAGCTGTTTAGTGAAACATCTAGAGGAGAAACATACTTGTCCGACATGCCAAATAGTTATACACCAATCTCATCCCCTTCAGTACATCAGCTTCGACAGAACAATGCAGGATATTGTTTACAAACTAGTCCCTGACCTTCAGGAAAGTAAGTTTTTCTTCTAACGTGTTTATCGCTAAATTGTCAAAATATTTAATAAAAAATCTCTGACACAGACGGTAAAATTGCATCTTTTTCAGATGAAATAAAAAGAGAAAGAGAATTCTACAGGGCTAGAGGTTTGCCGTGTCCCAAAGATGTATTACCCAATGCCGGTGAGATCGAAGAGGAAAAGACCTCTGCCGATGCCCATGCCGAATCCGACTATCACAGAGCAGACGAGCAGGTAAGATTATCAAAGTTATTTTTATTACACATATTCTTCAATTGTACTTAATTAACGATCGATGCATTTTTTTTTACATCCCGACAGGTAAATGTTTGTTTGGAATGTATAAATGCCAGCTTAAAAACTTTGAAGCGCAGATTCATAAGGTGTTCGGCTCAAGCTACGATAACGCACCTGAAAAAGTTTATTGCCAAAAAAGTTTTGAATGGAATGGAGAAATATCGCGACGTGAGTATCCGGTGCACGAGATATTCTCAATTCCGTGGCATATTAATTTTAATGCGCAACGCTTTTTTTTTTTTTTTTATTATAGATTGATATTCTTTGCAACGACGAGCTATTGGGTAAGGATCACACGTTAAAGTTCGTGTATGTGACGCGATGGAGGTTCCGAGACCCACCCTTGCGGTTACAATACAGACCGCGTATAGACATTTAAGGATAATTCTTTTTATTTTCGTTTTATTCTTTTTCAAAGTGGATAAACATCAAGCGTCATCGGCTCGAATCATTGTCCATGTTTGATCAAAAGTTACTGTCATTTATAGAGTTACATTGTATCGATTCCGTGCGTATCGACCGTACTAAATGTCAGTAGCTCGGCATAACGTCTCAACTTACGCCTCAATATAATTGATTTCATCGTAATTTTTTAACGTCATTGTTACAGTGCAATTTATCAATCACCAAATAGCGTAACGTTGAACCTTTATAATTGGGTTTGGGCGTTCTTCCTCGGATTTTAGTACGTTCTAGGTTTTAAGTTTTGGAGTAAATTACCGTGTAAAATTAGTAATTTATATAACACGTAAATGTGTTAGGCTGGTATAGGGAAACATGGTGACAAACTTGTGGTTTTCGACTTAACGAAGACAATGAGTAAGAGAGGAAGAGGAAGGAAAAAGTGCATTTATTCACGGAAATCGGATTACGAATATTCGTTTGTAAATTTCGTCACAGCGTTAACGAACGCAAGTACGTTTTCCAAAATAATCTTCGCCGTGAATCCACCTAGCTGTCCACCCTTCAACAGGGGGGATGCAACATATTTTGACAGGGAGAACCAAAAGTAGACACCGCTTTAGGGTACTTTTCGGAGCGCCGAGTCTGGACCTTTCTAAACTTTTACGAAATTCACTGTTGACTTGTACAGAGCGGACTATAACATTTTCTGGTTAAGAAATTGACTATATTTTCAAAATATTTTCTCCAAAAATAGATATATATGAACTGCTGGATATAGTTAAAAATGTTCATTACATCGTGGCCGACGTCACGAGTTTGTCGCTTTTAGAGAGAAGAGGATAAAGGGAATTAATAAAAAGCGAATAATGTATATCTAACGTTAAAACGAAGAGTGTGATTGTTGTACATAATACTTAGAATGTTAAGACTGGTTTGTACACTTAACGTGTCATTATAAATTATTGAATAAATATGTTTTGTACAGTATCTCGACATTGTTCTTGTTCGAGGGACGCGGACGCGATGTACATTTTCTGTTTGAACGTTACGTTGTTATTTCATGCTCCCCTCTAAACATAACATTAAAGCGCATTGACGTAATAGCGGGGAAAGGAAGCAGTGTTCGAGAACGAGTACCACCGCGCGCCTTTCACTTTTACCGATACACGGAAAAGAGTGAAATGCAACTGGCGCGTACTCGCCTTTGCGCATAAACACTTGGACGCAGTGTTTTTATCGTAAATGGACGAAAGCGATAATATTCTTAATTTATTCAACAGCAAGCTTACGATGGTAATCGACGCGGTCGCTCCGAAGGGCTAATTTCCAATTTTAATCGATCGAATGTACCGACTTTGTACAAATAAGTTTCGATGATTATCGTCACGCTTCCGTAACTACCGGTTGGAGCCAATCATTTAAATCGATTAAAATATTCGTGACATTAATGAATCTAACGTTTCGAGTTACTACTCGTATAAGATTACATAAAGCTCTATTCACGGCATTTTATCGGGTTACGCGACAGTCGAGCGTCTTTCGCGGTGGCAACGACCTTGAGAGAACGCGCCATCTTCAATATTTAATTTCACGCGAAAAAGCACTTTCTATCAAATAGCTATAATAAATCTGTATCCGCGTAGCGTGGAACGCGTTTTTTACCATTAAACCTTCCAAAGGGCTTGAAGATCAACCGAATAAATGGGGGTAATTATACGCCTATAGCGATAGGCGATTTTACGGAACCGACGGAGCATGGTGCGATACAATGTTAATTTACACCCGGGCGTTTCGCATTAAACTAAAAAACAAGTCTCGCTTGGTTCATAATTAGTTTTTCATACGTTCGCCTACCGTAGCCATGACAAGTTATTAGATGGAGGATGGGGATAACAGGGGTATGCGTCGCCGCCGCGCGCATAACAACGGTAGCGCACGCGCATGATCCTCGGTGTAACTGTGACTGACAGTAGTGGTGGTGTGCGATAGTCGAAGAAGCGACGGGTCGCTACTGTGCGCATCCCATCCTTTCAACGTTTGGTGCGTCGCTAGACGGCTCAAAGAGATATGTGGTATATGTGACTATTCGTAGTTACGAGTCGCGAGAATACAGAATTTCTTCGACAAAAAGTTGTACCGAGTGTTTTGAGCTGAAATGTGAGTTGTGGAACGTCGTGCTGCGATATTCCCGAGATCCACGTCCAACGATAGATGAGTCTGCAGGACGGCATTTTCGTCGAAGAAGTGGAGAATGATATAACGCTGTTCTCGAAGGACGCGAGACGAAAGAGGTATGCTTTTACCAATATTTTTTACGGTACATATCCGATACCGAATAGCCCGACGGTATTACCAGGTATACGTACCAAAACGTGGAATCGCGTATCATCCGCAGTTGATACTCGACGCATGCTCGACCGATCGGATAATAAAAGGACACGGAGATGTTGTGTCATCGGTATTTTCCGTGCCGAACGCGGTCGCAACCCATTACGGTGCTTTCTCGTGTGTATTACCGACGCACGCCAATTGCATGCCACTCGCGTAGTACGCTACGATGATTACACGATATCTCGCGCTTGTTACACCTCCTCCCATCGCGGCGACGAGGCTGCACCTACTAAAACATTTCTCTGTTTTGTTTTTGGTTTGAGATAACCGATCGATACCACATGTTGCCGTGGCGGCTGCGGCGGCCTCGATAACGAGTCTGCTACTTCATTCTTACGTACTAGAAGCATTATTGCGCAACTTATTAATAATAAGTGTATCTACCGGCTATCCGCGGAATAATAAATAGTTTTCTTATCGCTTCCACTTTCGTTCTCGAAGTGACGCTACGATAAACGAAGCAATCGAGAGAATAAAAATAAAACTCGAATCTCCCGCACGTACGGCTCGTTCCACGCGAGTTACGACGACGGCAACGACAGTGTGTTTTTTTATGTAAAAAATGTCTGCCCTGTTATTTATATAAATCGTTAAATACTCGTTTGTAACGACGTATCTGATAGTATTTTCAACTTGACCCCTCGAATGCTCTGATCACGACGAAAATGTAATAGAAATTTGTGCTTCGGGAGGGATGTTCACCCGGAGTAAAGATCCTGCTTTGCAGGAAGATATCGAAAGTGAAAGTAAAATAAGCGCGCAGTGTCGAACGTTCCGCGTTATGTAAAAGTTTACCGGTGCTCTCGTATTGCCGAGGTAGCAGATACTGTACTATAGTAGGCAAGAATACTACGAGCAAGATGGTGGGGTTTGTAGCCCGACGACGCACGATACACCAGTGGCTAACACCCAAGAATTCCACGATCATTCTTGTTACGTCCACCTCTGCTCGTTCAGTTCAGTTTTACTTTCAAGCCCGATTCAGACGAGACACATACGTTTGTCTCTCTTTTTACTTTTTCCAGAGTACTCGTATTTCCACCGGTAAACAATTACCGACGATTTCTGATACATCGGTTGGTGCAGGACCACTTCGGCGATATCCTCAAAACATTTTCAATCGGACAGGGCCTTGCGAGACGGACCGTCGTCTGCTATCGCTCCGACGTTACAAGGTACCACGCATTATAGCTTTTTCCAATGATAGAACTGAGTGCACTGACTGTTTTTAACGTGCAAACTTATAGAAGATGCGCCCACCTTGTGTATACTTATCTCACTTGTTGTATTATCAAACCTTTCAACTCTTGTTAACGCGTACGCGGAAATAATTAATAATTTAACAATACACTTGACTTGAAGCACGCAGAGTACACTGGGGGTGGTGGGTGTCATATCCGGAATCGTACTATTTATTTTCAGTGACAATCGTGCTCCTCGCGCCATGTATACGGTGGCTCTTTTATCGACGCGCTCAGCAAATTCTATCGTCTTGAATGTTGCAGTAGCTATTCAAATTATTTTTAGAGATTCGCGTCGTGACGCGGGAATGTACAAACTACTCGAGGTATCCTTCGTACCGTAACCTGAATTCTATTTCGGAATTAGAAATTGTTGAACATTTGCCGCTCTTTTTGCCCGTTGGCTGTCTCCGGATTCGTTCCATTGCAAATTATAACTCGAGAGATAATTGTTTTTATTTGCGCAGAGATTATAAATTGAATGGTGTACCATCGAGAACGTGCGACGAGCCCGTTGACTCGTCTAGGCTGGACTCTGTTCGTGCAGCAATGGGCGTTGAAGAGCGACGATCACCGTCGGAGTCCCCGGAGTATTCGAGGATGAGGCAAGGTTTGTTTACTCAAAAACGAGACCATATCAAAAAGATTTTACAATCATCCAGCGAAGACTCGGACTCGGATAATCATTTTCGTAATTACTCACAAATACTTCGACAAGCTGTTTCAGTGAAATCGACACCCGCAGTTGAGATTTATAGACCCCCTGCGGCAAGGAGAGCAAGCAGAAACGGCTCGACATCGTCCGTTGTGACTGCTATCGCTGAGACACCGTCCTCTTCCGCAAAGTTAGTTGAACAACGGGAAGTTCATTCACTTTCCGCTACATGTATATCTCGCATTTAAATGTCACTGTTGCTTTCCCGTCAAGAATCTTATCTAGCGGCGACGCTGCATTTCTCTTATAATTTTACAGAGTTAATAGGCAGCGGAGACCGGATCGTGCGGTTTACGTGCCGAAGCATCGAAGAAGTGCGGAAACCGACAACGGCCCTTATACCCCCGAAGAAGCTGTTATATCGAATCGTCCGAGGTTCTGTCGTCCCAGGTTAATTTCTCCGTGTGGGAATGATCCATCCGGAGAGCCATCGTTGCTAAACGATCTCGATGAAAACGCCCAGAGTCCCGGTGAATCGTGGAATATCGAAAACTCGTCGACGTCCTCCTCCTCCTCCTCCTCGTCCTCCTCGTCCTCCTCCTCCTCGTCCTCCTCCACCACCACCACCACCTCCTCCTCCTCCGCTGCGGAATCGTGTAATAAGAATTACGAGCAGTTCGATAAAATATCGGGACAAGTGTCTCTAGCTGGAGATAAGCTGCATCATATGGAAATTTACCAAAGGGACAAAGTGTTATCGGGATACTACTCCAGTGCCAGCGAGACGTCCGAAGTAGCCAAATGTCCTGAGGAAACGAACCAACTTTCGGTGGACGGTACTCGGAGGTGTATGTCGGCAAGCTCCGATGAGTTTGTTAATTCAGTAAGGATAGAGAGCCAAGTATACGACGTAGACAAGTCTGCATCGTGCGATCTCATTTGTGAGGAACCTACCTTGAACGACGCGAGAAGAAACAGTGACGAGGGGCTTGTACGTGAATCATCGTCGTCGTCGTCACTCGCGGATTATCGAAAGAACAAAGTCGAACGGCGCGAATCCGCCGATAGTTATGACCAAGCGAACATAAAAAATCTTGAAAGTTTGAGACAGCGTTCAAGTTCGAACGTGCTTATAATATCGGATACGAAGCAACAAGAGTCAGTGGAAAAAAGTATAAAAATAGATAAACAAGTGGATAAACAAGTGTCTGCGAGTCCACCGGAGAAGAAACCGAAGAAAGTCGCGAGGGTCAAGAGCAAACCTGCTTCTCCACCTTCGCCACCAATTAAACTCAACCGAGACGAATGTGATTGGGACAGCCTCTTTGATGACAATGGAGAATGTCTTGACCCGACTTTAATCGAGGAGGTGAGTAATTATTTTTTTAACCTATTTGTCTCTTCTTTCTAAAAGCTCAAGCGCACTTGTCGATCAGTTAACAGCGGCAGTCGGCGAGGTGACGATACAGCAGCCAAAGAATGATTACAAAGCATTCGGTCGACCGGTCGAAGTGTCGACCGACGAGTTCGGCCACGTTGTGGAAATCTATAATTTCCCCTCGGATTTCAAAACCAGCGATCTCGCCGCCGTCTTTAGTCCGTGGAAAAATGGTGGGTTCGAACTCAAGTGGGTCGATGACACGCACTGTCTCGGAGTGTTTAGCAGTCCGCTCGTTGGTGAGTTATCGTACGCATTATTTTTTAATCGTTTTAATCAAAAGCTGCAAGAAAATTCATTTTGATTAACGTTGATCACTTTGTACGTTTGGTAACGATAGAATACGTTGGTATTACGCGTAAGGCACAATTGCAAATATAGTATTCGACATACGTATTACATCGCGAAGCAACGAATACGTGATAAACGTTGCCGCTTGCAAAATATCATCTGTGAATTATGCAACGAATCTCTGACCACGACCGTGGCCAATGCCACGAATTTATGAACAATTTACTTGTTTGGTAACTCTAGTAAAGTTGTTCTTTGAACCTTATCCGCGAAGAATTCAAATCCTATAATATTTCAATGTGAACCAATTTATTATAGCTGCCGAGGTGTTGTCGTCTGACCACCCTTTCGTAAAGACGAGACCACTCAGTGCTGCCACGGCACTGAGTAAAACAAAAGCTAGAAAAAGCGCCGAGTTTTTACAACCATATAAAAATCGTCCGGAAACTTGTGCGGCTCTGGCAAGACGTCTGGTCACGGGCGCGCTTGGAGTCAAACTTGCGACAGCTAGACAGGAGAGGGAGCAAGAAAAAGTGCTATTGCGAGAAGCGAAAGGTAGGAGTAGTCAAATTATTCGGTCCATCGCTCAACGTGATGTGACACACATACGGAAACTGTAATCGGTCATGAAAACTGTAATCCAAACTGCTCATAGATGTTTGAACTACAGATTTGAATACCGACTGCACCCGGATGAATGCGTGTGTATGTAATTTTGATAAAATCATATTTTATATTGGTGTGTTGCAATATCTTTACTTTTAATTGTCACACGATTGACTGTCATTCGACTAGGTGTTGCGAAAGGACTACTACCTTGCAAACTTATATTTTCCATGGTATTTGCATCGAAATTTCAAGTTTCAGTGTCACTACAGCCAGTCAAACGAAGCTCATTTCAGGCCAATGCCGCGGACAGCTATTAGCGGATACGTAAATTGCGAATGCTTTAAATCAGCTGGTAGAAACAGTGCCATTCTTCCTTAGGGCAAAAACAAGAAACTTTGTTAGTGACTTCAGTTTACTTATTTTATTCTAACAAGTGACAACTCTAACCGTGCAATCAAATTAAATAATTAAGAAAACGATTATGAAAATAAAAACATCTCTTAGAAAAAATAAAAGCTTCTTCACTAGATTTGTTGTCAGATAAATCAAAAAACCGATATCTGAATTACTACGAGACATTTGTCAATTGGAAGGAAACCGAAGGGAATTGCAAATCACAATTTATGTATAGGATAATAATTCCGCGCACCATTGGCCTTAAATTAACTTGTTTCTGACTGGCCACTGACACTGAGACTCGAAGTTTCGATATAGGTAATCGTGAAAAATATTGTGTGTGACACGGGATAAAGCACGATTTCAGACTTCGGGTGATGTCAGCCCTCGTCTACGGCTCGGGCTGGCAACTTCACCTTTAGTCTGAAATCGTTTTGTTTCATCTCTAGCCACACAATATACTATTTTTGTTGTCATGACAATAATTGATCGAAATGCAAAATAACGTCATGCGTCTGTCTTATTTTATTCTTTATTATTATTTTTTTTTTTCAGAGAAAAGAAGACTGGCTAACAAACAACGGGAGGACGTCTGGGAGGGAATAGTCGCCGAAAAATTGTGTGATTTACCATAAGCATAGGAAAGTCGTTTACGATAAACGTGCATCATTGTGCCTTACTCATCTAAGTTTCATAATCGGTTCTAAACCAATTTATCGAACTGATTACGGCTAAAAGGTTTTGGGATCACACGGGGATTTTATTTAGCCAGTGCTAGATGAGTGTGGCATGAAACAAACATTTAAAAGTTACGAAACTGCTGTCTGTGCCTCGAGTATCGATGATCAAAGAATTTTTATGTCAACATTGATCGTCGCGCATCGTGCATATCACTATAAACATATATGTCACTATATTCGTGCAGTGGACCTGATCGACGAATGATCGAACAGCCGATGAGCATTTTCTAATTTTTCTTTATTAAACTTGAGTTGTGCAAGATATGTAATAGGACAATATTTAAGTTCGTAGATGTTCTCATTTCATTTAATTTTAATTACCGTTTCTTTATTAAGAAAACCAGGGCTCTCTCGCATACCTCGAGTTATCTTATCTACAGAGTTTAAAGCTTTCTTCGTATCCGACGAGAAAATGTTACGACTTTACGATTAAGTTTCTTATTGTATGAACCGACTGCCGACTGTTTACTGCTTTACACAGGAAAACCGAATTTATCAAGCAAACTTGATTCAACACAAGACAATAATCGTAAAATATTCGGATGGTTGAAGATATATATATATATATTTTTCACAATAATTACATCCACGTGAAAGCAATACCTTCCAAGGTACGATGCTACAACTATCCGATTCAATGGGGAAAAGACGTTTCGTGCAAACTTTATGGAGCAACGAAAGGTTGGGTTGGCATTTAAAAAACAAATTGGAATTACGAATTTCGTATGCCAATTCCATTTTGTCAATGTTTTTAATATTTGGCGCACAAAACAATCGAGATAATTTTGCACGTGACGAAGGAAAAAAAAGTTTAAACATGACGCAAAAAATATAAATACATAAACAAATAAACAATAAAAACTCGAACACACAGATTGTATTTTTGTATGCAATTGTTACCAATGGATAATAAAATGAAAAGGGATATATTTGCCAATACCTAGTCATTACGGAAGAAAACATGTTACCTATATGTAGTGTTACGATGTTCCATTGTCTTAGTCGATGCGAAACACATCCTCGATATGAAATAATAAACGTATTTTATGTATTATATTTTTCACCAGTGTTCAATGCCTTTTACACCGATCTATCGAATGCCTATTCAATCATTTTTATGAAGAGCGCATTAAAAAAATGTAATTGTACGTATTATTAAGTTTATTAGGAAAAGCTTAGAATATTACAGAGTACACTGTGTTCCCCGTTACCACTTTCCACCCTTCTTCTTCTTTTTCTGTTGGACTTTACGTTGCTGTTGTCGAGGACCCGCGGTTTCCACAGCCGGACTGTGTCTGGGATTCGGCGATGGTTTCGCATTTGCAGGCATTTTCGTAATATCGCTGAAGGAGAGAATAAGGTAGACTAGTCTATTTAGCAACATAGCGGCGAGAAGGAGCGAACTTGTAAAATGTTTTAGAAGTATTTTAACTTACTACAAATCGCTGGCACCCGCGGCCGCTCCCTGTGTTCCTTTCATGGCAGCATCCCTGTTTCTTCTGTCCCGCTTTTTCCTAAAGCCACTTCGCTCGTGCCTCGGCAACCATCTCTCAGGATCCGGTGGAACGTTCGGGTCGTAGTTTTTAGGCATTTTACCCTTACGTTTTTGCTTTTTTTGTTTCTTCACTGCGGGGTCGATGCCGATTTTGCTGGAGAACAAGTATAGGCTGGAGTTAGCTCGAGAAGATTTAATGCAGATTGAAAAGACGTCGTGACGACTCACCCGGGCGACGGTTCGACCTTGCGTTTCACTACCTTCGTTCCGATTACCCAATTACTGCTCTCCAAACTGTCGACATCCGTAGTCTCGGCAAGATCGTGAAGAGGCGGCAACTGTTTCGACAGAGATTGAGCTTTTGTTGGGGAAAATTGAGCGTAAGCAATGACGAGCTGGGCCAAAGTTTTCTTGTCCTTGGGCGAAGCTTCGAGGAGAGCCTCCAAACTGGCTGCGGCGACGGTCACTTCACCTCCGCGAAGATGAAAATCAGCGGCTTGCCTCCACAGTGTTCCCAAATTCTCGGTACTCTCCTTATTTCTCTTGTAATAATTAACGGCGTCTTTTAGAACCGCCGAAGCTCTATCGCGATCGTTTTCCGCCATATGAAGAGTGACCAATGCACTGACGATGCCCGGCAGAGATTTCTCCTTCTCGTTGAGGTTTTCCAGAACGTCGATCGCCTTCTTTCGCTCGTTCTGACTCAGCAGCAATTGCACGGAAGCCAATTTCATTCGAATTTGATTCTCGCCGGTTGCGTACTCGGACAACAGATCGGCCGCCTCGCTTGCCTTTCCTTCTTTGCTCATTTGGACCGCTCTTACAAAATTTGCATCAGCAGCGAGCTCCGGATGTTCTTTCGACAACTTTTTGCAAAGTTGCTGGCAATGCTCGCTCTGCAAAATCATTGGGAATCTCGCACGTAACCAGCCAATAAAAAATTAATTCTTTTTATGCCAGCATAATCATATAAGAAAAAGTCAACTTAAACGTTAATTAAAAACTTTTTTTTTATTTCTATTTTGTTTTGTTAAATGAGATCTTTCGTTACCGGATATTTACCTGATTCGTATACATCGCGAGGAGGCATTGGTTGTAAGCTATGCTTCTTCTCTGCCTCGAAGTCAGCTTGTGCTCAAGTCCCTCGTGCGTCGCGTATTTCATTCTCTTCTTGCTGTCGAATACATTCTGATCTTTGTTCAAGGTTACGAGATTGTTGCTCGCAACTGCGGTCAGAGCAATGTCATCGGGTTTTGCCTTCAGAGCATTCGCGTATAGAACTTGCGCCTCTTTCTCCCGTCCTTGTAACTGCAAGCAGTACCCCAATTGCACCCGAATTATTCCGAGTTCATCCTCAATTTCGTCCTCGGGCACGCCGTCTTCTTCCAACGATTCTCTGCACATTTTCTCGGCAGATCGCAGCTTCTTCTCCGCTTCGATGAGAATCGCTCTGTCACCGGTGCTACCTTCGGCAACCATGCGGCAAGCTGCGTTGTAACTCAATTCGTAAGTATCCTCTCTCAACGACGCAACTTCCATCTCCTGCAACAGAGAAATATCGAACCGCTGATAAATTTTCAAAAGACAAAAACATTGGATAAGCAGCGATAAAAAGTAACCGTACCGAACCATGAATCGCCATGTTCACCAGCACGGCGCTCAGATTAGTCTCTCTTTCATCCTCGTAATCGTCATTGGAATTTTTTATAATGTCACGATAAACTGCAAAACAATCCTCGTACTTCTCCAGACGATACAGTATTTGTGCCTTCAATTCTTTGATCTTGAGCGATGGATTATGAACGTTTTCCACGACTTTCAGTGCTTCGCTGACTTGGTTCAATCGATAGAGGCAATAAGCCTTTTCAAACTCCAAACTGCTGCGATACAATAAATTACTTGGATATAAGAGATATTCTCTCTGCGCACGCTTCTTTCGTTTTTTTTTTTTTTTTGTGTTATTTACCTCGACAACTTGGGATTCTTTAGAATAAATTGGAGAGCGTCGTTAAACTTTGAGAGTTGCACCAAGCAAATAACTTTACAATGAATCGCAGTGCCCTCGTCTTGGTTGATACCTAGAACTGTTGAGATTGGAAAAAAGCCGAATAAATAATTATGATTAACTGTATTCTGTTTGTTACTCTATTATGTGGTGTATATGTATGATTGAGAAAACTGGTGTATCGATTAATCACCGAATCAACTGGATATAGGTTAAACCCATAAACCGCGGTTGTTGTTGGAAATAATATTTTGTCAAAGACCAGTAGTCTTTTCTCATCTTGTTAAAAGTAAATACTCACTTCTGTTTGCAGTTTTGAGCGCTCTCTCGAATTCTCCATTTCTCCCTAATTTGTTTAACTCCGCGTAAAGAGTAGACAGATTACTTTCTTTCGAAGCCATATTGGCGACGGAAACTCTGCCTCAAGCTCAAACGCCAATCGAGTCGTGTCAGCCGCTCAGAAGTTCCAACACGACACTCTTTGTGTGGATTTGACCGAGAGGCATATAATATAACAAGTGTCAATAGACGTTCCATCGAGATAGAATAAAAAAAAGAAGCAGCGTTATTTACAGTTACCGAGTAAAAATAAAATGAGAAATTATCGATACGAAGATTCGTCGATTGAAATGTTGAAAGGCTTGACATTTCGTAATTGATGGTGACGATTAATAGTAAATAATAATGAAATGTAAGAGGACATTGGCATAGTTGGCGAATGACCATCGGGGCCATGTTTCTGAGTCTCAAGTCGCTATCAGCGAAGCGGTACATTGAGAAAATACCACTTAGAATCACCTCGTCCAGCCCGCAGAGCAGTTCTCACTGTTACTTTCTCCCTCGGGCCTCGGCCGTGTACCGCTTTGCTAGCCGTTCTGATAATTTTATTTTTACAACGGTAAACAAATCATACGCGACTCTCCGATAGTCTTCTTTGAGTGAGTCTATTCATAAAGAAATTCTTAAACGTGCGCGCGGCAGCTCATATTTTTTCTCTTTCTTGACTAGACCATGATTAATATTCTTGTAAATCGAAGAAAATGCTGCAATACGCGATAAAAAGAGACAGTGCTGCCATTGAAATGGACCGGACTAGAAGGATCTTCCTGATACTTACGATCCTACTGTGTGCAATTTATGATGGTAAATATAATTGAACTAGTTGAATAGCTAACAATATATAGAATGGCGGTGGACGCGTTGATTATACGGCCGCACATTGTCTTTCATCCATTATTTATTATTGAATGAACGATAGAAACCGACTATTTCTCGGTTAAATACGGAAATGAGGGAGGTATACACGATATTCATTAATAATACATAAACTGCTGTGAATCACAAATATTTCGAGAATAATATTGCGATGGTGGTGTGCAGGTTTTCGAGCATCGATGTCTCCGCGTATAGCGGTGCGCGCTCGCGTTCTACATATTAATGACGCATACGATAACTCCAATATGGTCGAGCTTATTACCGTTGCTTTTAGGAAAGGCGCAGGACGATGAAGACACGGAGTACAGGGGCAAGTATCTCGGCAAATTGAACGCCTATCACCATCAAGTGTCGGGTGACGTTCACGCTGTCGACGAGTATACACTGCTCCTGACGTCCTTTAGTTACGATGGAAATGGTGCCGATACGTTTTTCTGGGCTGGAGCGTCGAATCGCCCGGGACCACAGGGTTTCATTATACCGGACGAATGGGGAAAGTAAATAATCGATCTACGCTGATGCGCGATGGATATCGACGTACGAATTCGCCTGTAATCGCGTATACAATTTTCAGGACAAACGTCCTCGATCGCTACTTCAACAAAGACTTCACCTTGACACTGCCGGACAATAAAAAAATAACGGAGATCAAATGGTTTGCAGTTTACGATCTCTCGAGTCAGGCAAGTGTTTTATCTCGGTGAATGAAATATACGAATATTAAAAAGGATTTCTTTCTTTTGCTAAATTCAGAATACTTTCGGAGACGTTTACATTCCCGAAGAATTCGATCCACCGGCACCGCAAAGAATAACCGGACTGGCAAAGCGCTCGCACGGCGTTACATCGACGTCGCTCATTATTCTCGATGCCAAAACTATAAGTATACCAAATTTTGAGTACGACGGTCAAGGAACGGATACTTACTTCTGGGTGGGTCCGGGACCACAGCCGTCGAGCAAGGGGACGAAAGTGCCGGACGAGTACGGCTAGTGAGTGTCGTCCAACAAGCATATTTGAAACAATATTTTTTATTTCTCTTTACCAGGGGTCTCCAAACTTTGCAGCCTTAGGGCCATACTGATTACTCCAGTAAGTTCCGAGGGCCAAAACCATATTATCATTGTTGCCGGTGGTAAAAAGTGAAATAGTCCAAAATCTGTCCGCGGGCCGAATGTGGCCCTCGGGCCGTAGTTTGGAGACCCCTGCTCTTTACGATGATTACCCCCCGAGAGGGTTGCAACTTCATTTTTACCGATCATGTTTTTCGTTCATCATTGTAACAGCTTGGATCGACTTCGCGAATACAAAATCGAGGACGTCGTGATACAGTTACCGGGAGAGATGACCGTTTTCAACATCGACTGGCTCAGTATTTACGATTTGGCAACCAAAACGAATTATGGCTCCGCTATAATCCCCGATGGACTCAACGTTCCACCTTCACTGGTCAAAGTAAGCTTTTGCCGAGAATCCCCGTAGAGGAATAGTACAGGCAAATTGTTGTAATAATTTTCCTCGTTGTACGCATCAGGTATTGAAACACGCGCAAACACTGCCGAACTGCGTTCAACTGCACAGGAGATACCAAGTTGCTTGGGAGATTTTTGGACCGCAAGTCACGATTCAACTGGCCGCACAAGTCGGTAAGGCCTTTCATCGTAATTATTGCAAAGGTATTTATTTGGAACGTTAGACAACAGACATGTCAGATAGAATAATAATAAACAAGATAAACCTGACGGTTGTTAAAGAAAAAGAATGACAGTCAAAGACGACGGAGGGAGAGGGGCAAGGTAGACAGCTTTCGATATTTCTTCGTCGATAGTTCCTGTTTTATTTATATTTGCGAAAAAAATGTTTTCCAACATGTTCATAAATTGGCGATAAAAAATTGTTTACCGTGTCACCCTATCATCAGGGGAGGACGAGTACATGGCCTTCGGTCTGTCTGGTTCTGAAGAAAAAAGTCAAATGGAGGGTGCCGATGTCGCTATCGCGTACATGGACGGCGTAAGGGGCTATGCGACTGATTACAACATCACAGCTAAAGCGCCTGTGAGTACCTGTCGCATTATGTATACAGTTGTATCTCAAGAGAATCGTTCGTTCGGACGAAACAGCAACGATAATCATTTTTTTTTTTTCAATTCGATCGATCGTTCCGTTCTGTTCAACAGTGTGGCAAGACTCTTGGACAATACAAAGGCGTTTGCAAAGACGAACTCGTGGGCGGATCGGACAACAATCAGCTTTTTACAGCGGTCAGAGAGAATGGCATTAATGTTATAACTTACAGACGTACTCTCGTTTCGTGTAAGTAGGCAAAATATTTTCATCAGCGGCCAAACTCGACATTCAAGAATACCGGATAAGTTGAAAATAATAATTATTAATTGTCGCAGCGGATTCAGGAGATAAAGAATATCCGACGGACAGATCTGTATACGTGGTATGGGCATTGGGAAGATTGGATGAGAATAAGGAGCCCAACTTTCACGATGTTTATCCGAAGAGCGATCTGAAACTGGAGCTCAATCGCAACGAGCCCGAGAATACATGTATGTATTTTACAGAAAATAACAAACAATTGAGGGAAACGTGGGAAAAGTCCGATATATTCGATAGAAGTATAAGGACATTCGTGGCAACTATCGGACCATCAGGAGGAAAAAGAGGATACCAAGGAATAACAGGTACGCTCGGTTAGATCGATCGAATCTTTGCAGAATTCCAACAGCGCAATCTCATTCCAAGGTTTTCGATTCAAGGTCTGACTACGACGGGATTCGCTTGGTACATAAATGGATTACTCGTACCCGAGTTGTACCTGCGAAGAGGTCTCACCTACAACTTCAAGGTACACGGAGGGAACAATCCGCATAGCGCGAATCTCTATCATCCTTTAATTATTACGGACGAACCTCACGGAGGTTACGACAGACTGAGCGACATCGCCCAGAGCAAAGTTAGAGTTTTAGCGGGTGTAGAGTTCACGAGAAGAGGTCGACCGAGACCTACGGCTGGTTCGTTAACTATAATATTTGCTATTGTTCATAATAACCACGAGAGAAACGAAGAAAATATATGTGTTTGAATTTTATCATTTCCAGTCGGTCCACTTTGTCTGAGCAAGCACGACGGACGAGACAGAAGGCTGGACGATGACTTTCAGACTTTTAAAAAATTCAACAGGACACTGGTGCACGTATGTGAATCCGGCGATCCTGGGATTCTCGAAGTTACGCCAAATTCCAGCTGGCCCGACACAGTCTACTACAATTCATTTACACACGCGAATATCGGCTGGAAAATTCACGTCGTTGACTCTTACACGAGGGTCAGCAGGAGCGGTTCCATCACGATCGGAGCAAGCTCGTTAGCGCTATTTCTGGCCGCGTCCTTTCGTTTTGTATAAAAGAATAAGACATAGATTCGTAAGACTGCTCAAATTCTTAAGATATTTGAGAATCCTATAAGACTATATTAAACGCTCATTATTCCTGTTTGATTTTTCTAAAACATACCGTTTTGTGCCGCGCAGCAGTCAATTCTATGTGCATCGAACGAGCTCATCTTCCGTCTTTGCGCATCATCAGGTTATACAAACTTGAAACCCTCTAGACTTTTATATTAAGTATTTATCAGGTATAAATATATTTTAACATTTAGATGACATATTGAAACCGTTATGTGTATAATTTAGCGTTTCTTTTCGATAACGAGGGCTCTTCGCTCAATACATATTGAAAGAAGATGCTTGAAAAAGTAATCACAAATCAACAAGTATTATAATACAGGGTGCGCCATCTTTTATGTCGGTATGTAAACATTGAATGACTTTGACATTTATCACCCGATTGACTTGAGTAGACATGTTTTTGAAACTTCTAATTGGCGTAATTGGTAACGTACCAGGCTAGAGTTCCCGGTTCGATCCCGGGCTGTGGCGATATTTTTTCACGATATCTTTAGAAGTTAAAAATCGTCAGGTCTGGTTGCGTCATTAAATCTTAATGAATAAGTGAGGCAATCAGAGTTGACTAAAATTAATGATTCGATTGTTAGAGGTCTTTCTGAGATCGATAACAGAGGAATCCGGGCGGCGCTGACTCACACCCCGAGTTGCGATTTGCCAAAAAATTCCATGTTAACATGTGGCCAAAACAATGTCGCATAGATTCACCACTCTAAAGAAACATGTATGACCGCGTATTGATTCGTTAACGTAAAGTTCAATGTTTACATACCGACATAAAAGATGGCACAGCCTGTACTCTCGTAATATAGTAATAGTAGCGGTAAAAGAGTAGAGTAATAGTAGTATCACAACCGAGCTGCTCGCCGTGCGCGTCGCTTCGTGCTATATAGTATCTTACGGACGGTTAAATCTCGCTGGTAAAACTTCATTTTTCGTGTTCGAATCTTGAATCTATACATTAATATTGCTTCATTGGTATGGCATTATATCGAGGACACGAGAATAATTATTCTTACACGTCAGAATTATCAGTTTGTTTGACTTTGAAAGAATTCGCGTGAAATTTCTGCAAAAACATCAAACACAAAAATACACGCTTATGTAAATTTATTGGGACTGAGTCTGATAATCGTATTTGAAGCTCGGCTAAGCTACGGCATTGACAAAGAGTCAAGAGGGAAGCGTACTATTGTTTACATCGGGATTAACTATATTACATTAACAACGCGATGAAGAATTGCTCGATCGTTTCATGTTTCACAGTGACGATCGCAACCGTAAAATTTCTTTGGAAACTGCGTTTGGCCGGGCCGCAGATATGTGCCACCGGACGCCGTGCCTTTTCAACAGTTCATTCGATTTTGCCAAATCAAAGAGAATTTGTAACAACACAACGGACGATGCTCTTATTCCTTGTGAAATTCTAGAAACTGATCGAGCGTCGCGGGCAGCTCGGTGCATTGAATTCCGTACTTAACTATAGCCTGTGCCGCGTGACACTGGAGGGTCATGTAATCGACGAGATTCACATTATTGTGCGGATTCAAGGATATCAGATGAGCCGGTGTGTCGCCCGCTTTATTTGGCGTATCCAAATGAGCTCCGTGATCCAGTAGTAATTTTATCAGCTGAATAAATGAAAAATAAAGATGGTGTCAAAATATTGAATGTACATGTGGGTCGATACGGCAATTTACAGGCATCGGACTCTTACTGGATTTAAAAAATTGTAAGCGTTGCTTGCTACGTGAAGAGGCGTCGATCGCGATTCATTTCTAGCATTCACGAAAGCACCACACTCGAGGAGCATCTTAACGACTTCGAGATGGGGAAACACAGTCTGAAATATTGAATTAAATTAATAAATGAATAATAATAATAATAATAATAATAATAATGAGTCACCAGTTTTTAAATCGGTCAGTAACATCGAAATAAAATACATAAAACCACCGCGTACCTGTACATCGTCGGCATTGAAATAACTCGAGTTTATAGTGTTCAAGCTAGAAACACAGAGATGCAGAAGCGTGTCTTCCGTCGAAGCGGACTGTGGATTTTGTTTGACCAAATCGTGAATGAGGATTCGGGCTTCGGCCTGCGCGTCGCTCGTTCTCGCGGTTTTCACCAACAAGTATATGAGGTGAGTGACACATTTTAAGATTCTATCGTAACTGTCCTGCTGTCGTTTGTGCACCGGACGCTTCTAGATAAAATCATAGTGGAATCGGCAACGTGACCTGATCATTCATCGATCATATGAATTTATTGATAATAATTACTACCTCGAGTAATTGTCGAGCCGGGCCGAGATGACTGGTCAGTAATTTGAATATATCTACTACGTCACAGAATCTAGGTTCTTCCTTGTCACGGTTACGATCTACCACCTCGAGAGTTTCTTCGTTTAAATCTACCATTATTCGTACGAGAGCTTGAGCAGTGAAGCACGTGTCGGTGTAAAGTATCTGTCGAAAATAATGGAAATTACAATAACGGTCGCTCCGTCGTCGATCGAATTGGATCGTCGTCCACACGACTTGATTCTTCCTTCGATACGTACCGAATCTTGTGCTACGCGTATCTCCAGTGCTCGTTTCCACAGATCTATGCAGTGTTGATACCTGAAGCGAAGATAAATAATTAGAAAATCATTTTACTTGCTAATTAAATGATACGATCGACGGAAATCCGCGGGTTCTTCCCGATACTGACCTAAGAGCGTCCGCGTACGACGCCCCTCTGTACATAAGTCTGAACAGCGTGTCTTTGTGATGTTCCCCCAAAATTCTCTCGCATATCAGAAGACTCTGTATCCGAATGGCATCCAAATCCAGAGCTATCAGGTGCAAGTCCTCGAGAGTCGTGAATTCCACGGCATTTCGAAAACTATCGTGTTTCGGCATCGTTGGCCTCTTTGGTAGCGGAGCCCCGTTGACGGTGTTGGAGTGCCTGATAGCCGTGGCCTTGCGCCAATATTTCAGGGCCGTTTGAGTATCGTTGTGCTCGTCGAAAAACGTCGAGCCCATTAGTTCATTCGCATTAGCTAATCTCTCTTGCGAGTACGATACGTTCTCCACTGAAATGGTAAAAACGAACCTGCTGCATTTTCTACTATTTCCTATTCGATATTAATTATATAGCAAATTAGCTTTATTCGCTTACCTACCTAAATAATCGAATATTTGGGTAGCTCCTTTGAGACAGGCCGTTTGAAGCGCATCGTCGTTGTGACGCGACCTGAGATGAGGATCCGCATTGTGATCCAACAGAAGTTTTGTCGTTGCAAATCTGTGTTCCTGAATCGCGTAATGCAGAGCAGTCTTGATTTGT
Organism: Cylloceria caligata; assembly: GCA_963942595.1. Classification (NCBI taxonomy): domain Eukaryota; kingdom Metazoa; phylum Arthropoda; class Insecta; order Hymenoptera; family Ichneumonidae; genus Cylloceria; species Cylloceria caligata. Next base: position 652,625 of record OZ012710.1, read on the forward strand.
ATGTCTCTGGCGTTTACATCAGCCCCGTGTCTCAGTAATAAGGTACAGAGTTCGACGCTTTGAACAGAATTTATCAAACACGTGCCACCGTTGTAATTAGCTCTTAGGATGTCAGCTCCGTATTCCACCAAATATTCCACAATATCTGAAAGCCGCAAGACTGAAATTGCCTCGTAATTTTGGCGCAGAGTCCCGATCCTCCCACTAATTTTTAACTCGCTCTACTCGTTTATTCCTTGCGTAAGCTACTTTCTATTCATTATCATCCCGTACGCCGTATCCCATAGACGGTAAAAAAAAAAGTAATTGGTCGTTACTTTTCTTTTGAGACATTTTTTCATATACGACAGATATAATCTTTGGATGTTCTTTCCAAAGCCAATGGAATTGGTAGTTAAAAAAGAAATTCAATTCAACTAACTATAAAAGAAACAAGTAAATATAATTAGTCGAAGAGTAAAGGCAGGGTCACGATTCTCTTTCGGCGCAAACATATATAGCTTTGGTCGAGCACAAGATAAATTAAAGCGCGTGACAAATACGACATTGGCGCAACCCAGACCCTCGTACGTGACCCACAAACGACGGATTCGGCCGAGAGACAATAAAAATAGAACCTTACCCAGATGCGTCATGAAGCACGCCGATCTTACAGGGGTGGATCCAGAGTCCGAAACTGCGTTTACCTCTGCTCCGTAGTGTATGAGACACTTTATCACGACTAGCTTTCCACAGACGGCGGCGCACCACAAGGGTGTCACAGAGTGAACGGATCTATCGTCCGGCACTTCGTACAATCCTCGTTGTTCTATGTCGGCGTTGCAAGTGACGATGAGGTACTCCGCAATCTCTACGTTTCCCCTCTTGCAGGCATAAAAAAGTGGAGCACAATCGTCTTTTAAGCGACTTACAATTTCTTTGCGCATGCTCTTTTTGTATTTCTCCAAACGGTTTCTGATAGAAAAGGAGAATCTAGCTCCCGGCGCTACAAATTTGCACTCTTTAATGAGGTCGTTGTACAATTGATCCATGGTAATGGTATTGGCGGTGTTGATTCGCATCTCAAGCCAGCCTCAAAACGCGATATCGTTCTAAGCCATGTATATGGGCTCTGAAATATAGATGTATCATTCGGATGATTAACTTTCCGAAGTTCAATATGGTGTTTGGCGACAGGTGCGAAACAAGGACAAAGATAAACAGAGCCAGGTAATACCACAAAGAACCTCGATGCGATAAGTCAAGTCCATTTTTAGATCGTTCTCGGATTTACCAAACGATCGAGTGGAAATATTTGTCGAGATGACAATTCGACATAACAACAATTCTTTTTGGGAGGTAATTTTAAGCGACAGTCAAGATAACAACACAACAAAGGCCACTATAGTCACTAACAATGTTTTATTTAACGATTCAATGCCGATGTTCACCACTTATTGTTATTAACATTCGTCGTAGAGCATAACCTTTGTTGTTCGCTTCTTGTTAAATTGAACAGTCCTTGTTACTGCTTGCCAGTAAATAATTCGATACCCCTTGTTAATTCTCACTTGTCGCAACCAAATGCTCATCGTTAACAAATAACATTGCACCGCGCTGAAACCTTTTTTTCAAACTGTCATTCACTCGTTCTCTCGCTATTTTCACTGACTGCGCGAGACGCGGTATGTACATACCACATACGATATCGAATGTCTAACGGTGTAAAAGTGACAGCAGCAACTATAGTCGGAAAATTGATCGTGAGATTCAACCGTGCAAGAAGCGCGCAACAAACGTAGCATTTTTTCTTTTATCGCTATATTTCTTTACTCCAATTGAGCCTTTACGAGTCCAGTGTCCTAGCAGCGCGAAAATAATAAGAATATAGTCGCGCACAAAGTGACGATGGTAACTCTCTCGGTTTCGCTCGGGACTACGGAAAATTGGGAGAGTGGGTACCGCTCATTATATACACACATCTGTGTGCTCTGGGACAGTATGGGATACGTCACGCGCGTCCTAACTCGTTCGACAATGACGCAGCGCTACCCGAAACTTTGCGCTAGAGAGAAAACGACGGGCGCCCCGACACAACGTCCATATGGAGCGTACCCCTTGGTAGTAGGGAGATAGCGACGGTGTGGTGGTCGCCCGCTGACGTCATACAGGTCATGACTACACACGAGACGCGCAAGTCCATTGACGTGGCCGTATGGACAAGTCGCTGACGCGAAATCCAGAGCAGCCTCGATCGCTGCTACGACGACGCGGATGATGCGACGAACAGTCACCGACGCGCGCGCCCTATCATCAGTCGACCAATGAGAATGAGTTTGGCGTTCGGCGCGGGTAATAGATTTTGATCGATTTGAGATTGTTACGAGCTCTGGTACGAGTTGTATTTGATAATGGTTTGCCTATCAACAAAATTCAACAGCTACGGAAATATACAACTTATTCTTTGAGATATTGCAATTTACCCCGTTCCAATTAAAAATGACAAAGGTTTATCAATAGAGAAAAGGAAAATACATGCAAATAGTGCCTTGTGCATGCACAACGATAAATACATTAGAATTACGTACCAAATACTTAATAACTTTGCTAAGAAAATATACTTTAGTTACAACATTCAATTATAATCTATTATTGAATAAGCAATTTTTCTAAACGAACGATTCAATATACAAACAATACAGAAATTAAATAACTTTTATTGTACGATGAATCATTCTTAGATAGTCCATAGAGTCCATGTAGAAAGGGTCTCTGGACAATGTCGAAGCGATTTCTGATTGATTCCGCCATTTTTGCTCAAGGCCCGAGTATAATACGTCCGTGGGCGCAACTGATCACACTTTCGCGTGCATGTCGTCCATGTCGAACGCATTGCCAGTTGCGAAAATGACGGCCGACCGTACGGTATCCGGACCCCGGTCTTACGTACGAAGAAAATCCAGGCCCATCGGGTCCACTGAACGTTTGTCCGCGTTTATCTCACACGTAGTCCGACATAGCGCTCTCCATCAATCACACGGAAGCACGAATTTGCCAATCCCCACCCTCCGTGGTCAAACCGTTCCAGCCACGGAGACCACAGGGAAGATTCGAATCCCCGTATTCCGGCAAGGAACAAGATTCCGGGTACGCGACGCTGCGGTACCATGTGCTATATGTACACGTATGTTTTGCGCATGCGTTGTTATCAGCTGTCTTGCAAGCAGACAATTCTGATTTCCTTAACCTGAATTCACTTTAGAAATAAATCTCGTGTAGCTGTGGTAGTGCCTTAAGGTGCCTAGATTCAAGTCATAGAGCAATTATCCAGCTAAGTACGTAAACAAACATCTCAAAAATGCCATGTACACGATAGATGTTTTTGTGCTTTGACAGGCGCAAACGATTAAGCCGCCATGACGGCCATGACTGTCAGTTTCACCCAAAGACGATCTTTGGTTTTACCCTGTGCACTGACTATTACTATATTTTAGTCATAGAACTACACTGCGACGCCTACAGGCCGTATTTAACACCCTGTATACGGACACACTTGGGGTGCTTCCCCATGTCGCGTAACTTGCGTACGCGTAAGATAATGTATAACTAATCGGAGCACCTTATCTAGGGATTCATGTATCCGCGATTCATTTTACGCTGTTATGCTTACATCGAAACCAAATGCCGATGCATGTGCATTAGTGCGTTTGTTATTGGCAGCTATTTATTTTGAACGGTTTGGCACGGTTATGTTCCTCATTGTTAAATGGCACTCGATATTAAATAAGTTATAATGAGTAACTAATGAGTATTATAATGAGTAACTCATAGCTTATAATAAATATAATAAGAAATAAGTTGTAAGCTATGATTAACTCATAACTTATAACATAGCTCTGTATCAACTCACTATTACGCCAGTTGATACAGAGCAAGTCATTTTAATAACTGGCGTCGACCAGCTTGTCAAGTGTTTGATAAGTCCTTAGCTTCCACTTTTCATACCGCTTCCAGATGATGATTTATGCCGAATCAGAATTCACTGTAAATAAATTTGAACTAATCAACACAGATCAGTCTCAACATAAATTGGTCGTAGAAAAACTGACTTTAATAAATATTTATTGTTTACAGGTTTAAACTCTTATTGCTATAGGTTATAACTCCGATCAACTCGCATGTGAAAGTGCCTATTCCCCATCGCGCATATTCAGCGCAACGCTACTTTACACATTCAATGATAATTCCGATTACGGTTTTCGTTTTAGTACTACACATGTTTGTTAATCTGCGAATGGTTGCGCTAAATACGCTTTACGAAAATACGCGCCATGGGGATACGGGGCTAAATAATATCGTAATCCGCTAGTGATTTTTCCCCATATTACTAACATCCGGAAGTTACGCGTACGCAAGTTACGCGGCATCGGGAGGAACCCTTACATACGATTTTTGTACCGTCTCTCTATACGAAGATTGGACTCCTGTCATATACTCTCCATTGTCTGGATCACGGTCTTGTGCACGAAGCAGCAGTATACTTCAAAGTCTATTATGATGAGACCGTGACTCCAGACTAGCAGCCTATTAGCGCTCGCCGAACTACACGCGGATTATAAATAAACTAAACATTTCGACACAGTTTTCCCTTACAAAAAACGGACGGGTAGTTCGGCCTTCACTGGTTTAGCTTTTGCATGGGCCTGGTTCTTTGCTCACGTGCCACCATAACCTAATTCTCAAAGCTAACTCCGACCAAGTAAGTCGCATTCGATTACAATGGTCCGCAAGAAGATTGACAATCGTATACGTGTTTTAATTGAAAATGGAGTTGCCGCGGGACACAGAACGCTTTTCGTCGTAATCGGCGAGAAAGCGAGAGATCAGGTAAATGACGGCGTGTCGGATACGTAAATTATCGTTGATTCAACGGGACCGTCAATATTAAATGAATTAATAAATGTTAGGTCGTGCTGCTTCATCACATGTTGTCGAAATCTGTTGTAAAAGCGAGACCCTCCGTGCTCTGGTGTTACAAGAAAGAGCTAGGATTCAGCAGTCATCGCAAGAAACGCATCAAGTCCATCCGGAAGAAGGTGAAAGCTGGAAAGCTAGATATAAAGGAGGACGATCCTTTTGAGTTATTCGTCGTTTCTACAAACATACGTTACTGTTATTACAACGAGACGCATAAGATTCTTGGGAATACGTACGGCATGTGCGTTCTTCAGGTATGAATAAAGTTGCGTACGACGAAAGGCGAACATTACCACGAAACAACGGTTAACAAGGATTAGCTTCTCCATAGGATTTTGAAGCTCTGACTCCTAATCTACTGGCTCGTACGATAGAAACCGTGGAAGGCGGCGGTATTATAGTACTTCTTTTACAATCAGTCGTTTCGCTGAGACAACTATACACCATGAGCATGGATGTGCACCAGCGTTTTCGTACAGAAGCGCATAAGGTAACATTTTGTAGCGAGTCGTGTATCGCGTGCTCCTCTGCGATGAATATTTGCAGCAAAAAATGTTATGAGTTTGCCGATTTTTTCAGGACATCGTGTGCAGGTTCAACGAGAGATTCCTGCTTTCCCTTGCCTCGTGCGATCGTTGTCTCGTCGTGGACGATCAATTGCGCGTTCTGCCGATATCTTCTCAAAACTTGAAAATTGAGGCTGTGCCTAAAGTCGCGACATCGACATCGGACGAACAGGCCCAGTTGGACACTCTGAAGTCCAGTTTTCAGGACACTCAGCCCGTCTCGTCGCTGATCAATTGTTGCAAGACCGTTGATCAGGCGAAAGCTCTTCTGAAAATGATCGAAACTATATCGGAGAAAACGTTGAGATCGACTATGTCGTTGACCGCGGCAAGAGGTCGGGGAAAATCCGCGACTCTCGGTCTCGCCATTGCCGGAGCAGTCGCCTTTGGTTATTCCAATATATATATTTCTAGCCCCAGTCCAGAAAATTTAAACACACTTTTCGAATTTGTTTTCAAAGGCAAGTCCAGGGTTTTTTACGTCGAGATACCGAGCGAATAACCGTCTTTCATCGTGAAATTTTCCCACTTGATTGCAGGATTCGATGCGCTGGCGTATCAGGAGCACCTGGATTACGGACTCGTACAGTCGACTAATCCGGAATTCAACAAAGCCACCGTCCGCGTTAATATATTCCGCGATCATCGACAAACTATTCAGTACATTCATCCGACGGACGTACACAAGCTGAGCCAAGCTGAATTGCTCGTGATCGACGAAGCAGCCGCTATTCCTTTGCCCTATGTGAAGGCCATGCTCGGTCCCTACCTCGTCTTTCTCTCATCCACGATAAACGGTTACGAAGGTACCGGACGATCTCTCTCGCTGAAGTTACTGCAGCAATTGAGAGCGCAAACCGCGACTCCCAACAGTCACGAGAAAACCGATAAGACTAAATCGGACAAAAATATTCTCGGACGTCAGCTGCACGAACTTAGCTTGGAGGAATCAATTCGTTACAGACCTGGTGACTCGGTCGAGGAATGGCTCACGAATTTGCTGTGCCTCGACGCAATGACACATGCACCCATCCTCTCGGGATGTCCACCACCGGACACCTGTCAGTTATACTACATAAACAGAGATACTCTGTTTTCCTATCACAAAGCGTCCGAGCTATTCTTGCAGAGGCTCGTGGCTCTTTACGTAGCATCGCATTACAAGGTAACGAAGTCGATCGATGCTTAAAAGTTGATAAATACAAATGTTACTCCATTTTATTATTATCTTCAGAACAGTCCGAATGATCTGCAAATGATGTCAGACGCGCCAGCGCATCATCTTTTTTGCCTCCTCGGCCCTGTCGATCCTAATCGTAAGACATTGCCAGAGATACTTGTCGTCATCCAGGTTTGTCTCGAGGGTGAAGTTAGCAAGGCGACGATATCGGACGGATTGGGACGAGGTCGAAGGGCAGCCGGTGATCTCATACCTTGGACGATAGCTCAGCAGTACCAAGACAACGATTTTCCTAGATTAGCGGGTGCGCGTATCGTACGAATAGCCACGCATCCGGACTACCATGGGGTATTAAAATCAATATGCTTCGATCGAATTAAACATCATGTCAATTTTCAATTAGATTTTTGAGCTACGTTAATTTTACTTCAGATGGGCTACGGGAGCCGGTCATTGGAGTTACTCAAACAATATTACGAAATGAAGATACCAAATATCGATGATAAGCCAACAGATGCTGCGACTATTGAAATTTCGAGGGTAGAGGACGATCGCATCGATCTCCTGGAAGAAACGATCGGTACTCGAGTTAAAATCTTATTGGATTTGCTTTCGCTTTTTGTCTCTGACTCGGGCGATTCGATGTCATGGCCTGATCTATATATCTCTTAGAACCCAGAGTGTCTCTGCCACCGTTACTGCTCAAGCTGAATGAGAGGCGACCGGAAAACTTGGATTATATCGGTGTGTCCTTCGGCTTGACCGAATCTCTACTGAAATTTTGGAAGCGATCCGGCTTCGTACCGGTCTATTTAAGGTATTTATCATTTACTCTCTTTAAATCCTCTGTGCGTCGAGCATGTAACTTTTCTGTAACTTTAGGCAAACCGCAAACGACATCACCGGAGAACACTCGTGCATCATGTTGTCCAAGGTATCTTCGGACGATGAAAAAGATTTTGGATGGTTAGATGCTTATTGGCGAGATTTTCGTCGAAGATTCATAACTCTATTGTCGTACTCGTTCAGCGGATACTCACCGTCTCTTGCTCTCAGTGTACTGACAAATAAAACTATTGAGCCATCGCGTACCGTCAGTGAGTTGTACTCCGGAATACTTATGGGTACAAAAAAAATTTCATTTTCATGCTCAATCTCTGGATCTCATTTATCATTTGTAGTCATCACGAAGGATACTCTAGACGCGTATTTCACATCGTACGACCTGAAACGTCTAGAAATGTACAGTAGTAACATGGCTGATTATCACTTGATCATGGACCTGTTGCCGCCACTGGCCCGATTGTATTTTCTCAACTTGATGGGAGACACACATTTTTCGCCCGTACAAGCTGTGCGTATATACAAAGGAACTTGCAACGAATCGCACTCGTTCTTTGATTCAGTAGCATTTCAATTTATTGGTTTACAGGCGATTATATTGGGACTGGGTCTTCAACACAAGACGGTCGACAAGCTGTCGGAAGAATTGAGCTTACCTTCCTCGCAACTGCTTGGTTTGTTCAATCGCGTCGTGCGTAAATCAATGCAATTATTGAATGGTATCGCAGAGGATTTTATTGAAAATACAATGGTTATAAAGAAGCGAACCAACGACGAGATTCACGTCGACGCGATCAAGGGAAAAAGTATGCATTTGGAACTCGAATCTGCGGCTAAGGTAGACCTTATTATTATTATTTCACGTATTTTCCCTTGAGAAGTGACTGGATGGTATTTACACGTATCCCTTTATTCCGCAGGAGCTCAAAGCGAAACAAAAGGCGGAACTCGCGAAGCTCAAGCAGGAGAATTTAAATCAGTATGCGATCAAAGGCACCGACGAAGATTGGACGATCGTTCTCAATAGCAACGCGAGCAAAGCTCTCATATCAGTGAAGAGTGGGGAGAAACGGGCCACATCGACAACCGACAACATTATCAATGAACTTCCGGACAGCGATCGAAAGAACAAGAAGAAGAAAAGATTTTCTAAGTGATTTTCCATTTAAACCTCAATTATACTGCTAATTCCTTCAAAGTCTGTACAGTAATGACCATTTATTAATCGACCATAATTGACATAGCGTTATTTCAATAGTTTCGAAGAACCTTTTAACAATAGGTACTATATACATTCGTCTTTGTAAATGTCATTGTAAAAAATTGTTGTCAGCAATGTATTTGATACATTGACAGATGAGATTACGTTCGTGTTGCATAGAGCGCGATAATAGTCGATGCAGCAACATCAAACTTTGGCGTTTCCGAGTGTTGCCTATGCTTGCGATATTATTGCGATTTATTTCTCTCGATTTATTCTCTGTCGAAGGTTCGTTTCGTATGCCTCTCGTAGATTTAAGATTTTTGGTTCCGTTGGACTCGTTGTTGCACATTTTCGGAGTATTTGTGTGCAAATTCTCCGTGGATTGTGCGCCGAAAGAACCCGGGATTTGTAGTGAATTCTCTTTGACAGGAAATTCTGGTCTTACTCTTTTTATTGGAGTCTCGACGGGACCTTCGTCTGCAATCAATGAAAACTACGTTATTTCAGATGCTCAATGTCGTTGTTTAAACGCAAACACTTACCATCGGTGGTATCGCTTCCGTAGTTGGCTACCAGACTGGCCAGACACGATTGATACGCTGCAGCCGGAGGTTCGGAACTCCGTACCGTCTGCTCCTCTTCGTCGGAGATATTGCACGTAACATCCGACAACGATGCGACGAATTCTGATTTTTCGTGAAGATCATGCTCAGCATCCTTCTCGTTCGTATCTTGTGGCAAATTAACTGCGCGCGACACATTCAATCTCGTTAGGTACGAACGGGAAACGTGTGTTAGAAAAATGAATAAAGTGTCATTTTACCAGTTCCAGCGAACGGACGTAAACCCCGGTAAGATTCCGTCACTGATTCTGGATTTGCTATCCAATGTCGAGTCTTGCGTTTTCGGAGCTTCCTCTTTCTATCCCGAACTGGCTTATCGGAAAGCTTTGATCCTGTTATCGATTGCTTCGCCTTGATTATCTCACCTCGCTTTTTCTTTTCACTTTCTTCCGCTCTCTTTTGTTCTATATTAGACTTGGTCGGATATTTTCTACAATAAGATTAGAGCAAGATAAATAAATTATAGAGGTGATTCAACGTTTGGAAGAATGTAGCTTACTTCTTCCTTTCGGCAATCCATTTCTGTATGTCCTCGGGTGTAGAAAGATTCTTCATTCTGCGATACAATCCGGTACAGTGTTGCATGCTTATGTGTTTCTCAATGAGCTTAGGATGCGCGGAAAAGTTACAGCCATCGATGTTACAAGTAGCGTGAGTCTCTTCGTGTCGCTCGAACAATTCTCGCGTGAAGAATTCGCGATCGCACACTTCGCAATAGTAGTTGCTCGTTTCGTCTCCCGAACTCACGTAATTCTCGTCTCGCTGATCGTACGGCTGATCTTCGTCATCACCTTGGTAGATATGAGCCTAAAAGAGCGTTCCCTTGAAATTGTTTCCCCAGTTAATGATATAACCCGATCGCTCCAAGTTAGATTCGTCTTGCGCGGTCAATTCCGGTAAAGGGGCACATCTTTTTTTTTCTTTTTTTTTTCAAGATTATGAATGTCGGTGCTCGAGAATTTAGAGGCTATTATCGGAAATGGCTTCGAGTCCTCGAAAGTCAAAACTGGATGTAAAAATTAATGCTAAATGCGAATTTGTGTGCACAGAAGTAAACTTCGGCACCACTTCTGTCAACTAGAATCTATCAAACTGGCTTGCGATTAAATAAATGTCTAAATAACATTTCCTTAAAACAAGAAATACCGGTTTGAAACATATACACATGGAACACCAAACCTCGAATTTGTATAAACATTATTTATTCTTACAATATCAATATCAGATACAAATTTGTGGTATTTTTGTTTCTCTGTGTTTTTTTTTCTTTTTCTTTATACTTTTGTCATTGCGCTGATTGAGTGCAGTTGATACGAGAGAATTATCGGTAACTTTACAAATTTAATGTAAATCGAGAGAGAGAGAGAGAGAGAGGAAAAAAGACTGTCGGCAATTAGTAATGCGAGCGACGTTCATGTGCAATTTTCGAGTTCACTGACGGTGGGCATATATATTCGCGTCTGTACAGAAATGGGAGCACTTGGACCCCCGTCACTCGCACCGGATTACACGTTATATGCTCTACTGATACTTAATCGTTAATAGATCCTTACGGAAAGAATACCAAAAAAAAACTCGCGAAAATACTCGTGAAAATTGATGAAAAACCAATGGTCCTCGATAGCTCCTCAGAAGTTTGAATTGAATTTAAACTAATTTACATATCGTACTTGATAAATTAATCTAAGATATCGACTTTTATTGCAAAATGCGATTACTATACCGATGAGGAATGTTATAGCACAAAACACACTTTGTACACGGATCGGCAGATTTTTAGGCTTTCCAGAGTCTTGTTTAGTAACGAAGTTACCATTTTTTTTTAAATTTCATCGTGTGTGTGTGTGCTTTAGATTTCATCCAAGTGTCATTATACAGCAAAAGTGTGCAGTTGTTGTTACGGGTAATGATTGAAATAATATGAAAAAATGAAAAATTTACGAAACTCCATTTTTGTTTTTATCCATTAATTAGACGATCGCGTGGCGAAGGAATTGTCGGAGTAGCAAAAAAATGTGAAGGGCATAATTAGATCCTAAGCGCGTGTTTCGAGAAGGCGGAATTGCTTATCTTACGGATGATGGTGGACATTGACCATGAACACGTACGAGATCCCAAGAAGAAAAAAATGTTTGAATCATTGCGACGGACTCGCGCTAAACTTTGTTACGTAAACACCAAAGACGGCATGTGCGTAAGTGAAATAATAATAATAATAATAATAATAATAATAATATAAAAAGAAGGAAGATACTTTTGATACACGAGAGACAACGATGTCGTATAGGTCGCGGTTCCTTTAGAATAGAATGCTATTATTTCGAAAAGGGAGGAGTAGCCGAAAGCTTTAGGACCGAGCCTGTTCGCTGGAAGGCTGCGTATCCTCCGTTATCTCCATTTTCTCTATTTTCTCAGGCGTATTCTCGGTAGTGGTATTTTCGGTATCATTCGACACAGTATTCTCGGTACCTTTGGTACACTCGTTTTTCATAGGGTTCTCTGTTTCCTGAACACCCTCGGATTCAATTGTATTCTTATCTTTGTTTTCTGTTTTTTGACCACCCTGCAATCAAAGTATCCCATAAACTGTTGTTTCCGACATCCAGATTCGACATTAATAGTGAATAATAAAGCTAATAGATTTTTCATTTGTTTTTTTTTTGTAGTTTTGCACACAATTGAAAAAGTATTGAATTTGATATATCGTTTATTAACCCTTTGCACTCCGAGTGTTTTGTTACTCAACAGCAGATGGCGCAATAGCGGCGCCTACGGAGTGCAAAGGGTTAAATCTGTCATTCCGAGTTAAATATTATAAGGGTGACCTCGTCTTTGGGAAAGAGGGCGGTCGTGTAGGATATTTACCAAGTTAAAATGTATCTGTGCTGACGCGCGCAGTAGTACCATTTACAAGGTTGTAGAGTTCTTCCAAGGACTCGTAAGAACAGAGAGAAAGAATAATCGATTTGGCGAGTTACGATAATTTTCATCTACTACGCGCAAGAAGTACGTATACCTACCGCTAATTCGATTACACAAGCCAAAGAATCTAACGTACGACTATCATCGGAGCTACGACGTATGGCAGTGAGAATCGACTCGCGAAGCAAGCAAATAGGAACAATGGCCATTAAATTAACACGACTGTCACAGCAAAATACGTACTTGTTCGGGATGTTTGGCCAGATAATCGTTCTTCGCGTCTCTGATCATTCGTGTTACTTTATTACGCAAATCCTTGAACTCGTTCCATTCTTTAGCATCCTTGTTCTTTTTTGCTTTGGCGTAAAGTTTATTTTTTTTTTGAATTTCACTACGTATCTCATCGGTCATCCATGGCTTCTTCAATTCTAGTTCCTGTGGATAGGTTAACAAAGTTGGTTAACGATGCTCCTTGGCGGTCGTATAAATTGGCAGTTTGGCGTCTCACTTACCTCCAGTTTGTTGACTTTTTTAATATTGCCGATAGGTTTGCTTTTGACGTTGCCATTTCCAATAGGAAATATGGGTCTCGCGTGTGCCAGACCTTGGGGTGGCAAGAGTCCTCTCGGTCCCATACCCCTGGGACCCATCATCGGTGGCATGAGAGGATGTACCCCCCGAGCTCTCGGACCAAAAAGCGGAGGAGGCGGACCGCCGGGTCTCATCATTCCGCCGGCTCGCGGAGGCATCATCCTCTGTCGTATAGGTCCAAACATCGGTCCCATAGGCAGTGGTATTCTCGGCGGCATACCTGGCATCGGAAGTCTTCCACCGAAACGTGGAAGAGGCGGTCTCATACCGAGCGGTGGCATTCTCGGACCGAGAAGAGGTCCTCTGTTCAACGGACTCATGTTCGTCCACCTTCTTATTTACTATTAACTCTTATTGATAATCTCACACTGGCTACTTTGAGCTTCGATGATGCTGCAAAAAGAACTCTCGGAGCAACGCGGTGGATTCGGCACGCTCTCGGAAATAGATTATCGAGCACGCGGTTATCGGGATGTTCAAATTTAAAAAAAAAAAACACAATTAACTCGATTACGGAAAGTTTAGCACTTTTTTAGCGCAATAAGTTGTATATTTAAGCGCGAGGCACACGCCATTTCCGATCAAATTGAGTTTACCTGCGAATCCTCTCCGCTGTGCTAGGGAAAGAACGAATTGCAAGTTTACAAGGTGGATTCGTCAAGGCGCCGGTGGCTACAGAAGTACAGATTGGTAGTCAGTCATTCGTGGAGAAGCGCCGATTTCGGATCCACAGAATAATTATTAACCAATAGGTGACTGTCGGCGGCGGCGCCGATAGAACGTTTAAGCAGCTGCCTTTTTTTCTCTTTAATAGTGCACGCGTGTTTTTCTTTGTTATCTCGTTTATCGAATGGGCGGTAAGAAAAGTGTTTTTTAAATTGACCATACGACAGTAGAACCAAGTAGCCCTGACTACGAGCGCTCTACCCGTTTGCCCTATATTCAAGCGCTATGTCTCTTATTTTGCGCGGCATAGCATTAGTATATCTATCTATTCTATCTTCTTTGTTTCCCCTTCCTTTCGAGTCTTACGAAGCTACCGAATTCTCACAGCGCCACGCTCTAGTCATCCCTACGCGTTTTGACAGTTATTATAAACGCGAGGCAGGCGCTGTTTGAAAATCTCGAATTGGCGAATTTTAATGGCGGCCGTAAAGACGTTATCGACGTTTGTACAGACGTAAATTATTCTGTGATTTTGCCAAGAAAATCAGTCAATTGAAATAATCGAAAGTTACAGCCCAAGAAATTAACGAGGACGGATCAAAGTGACCGAGCTCGGGCTTTGCCTGTACGGTCATTGCCATCAAAGGCAAGTGCTGCATCATCAAAATTTGAATGAACATCTTTAATTCAACAATTTTTGGTATACCGTTGCCATATGTACGTACCAGAGGCAGATACATTATTTTCTTCTACAACTAAAAATTATACAAATTATGAGTATACACACGCGGGTTTACTCGAATCTTTTAGTTGGGTTATACATCTTTTCTCGATTCAGTAAGATTCGTCGGTTATATATGTAGATTTCGCCCACACAGGTAGACCTAAATCATTTTCCGGATAAATAACTTCAAAGACGAACCTGTTTTAACTATCTATCGTTACGACTCGATGCCGATAAAGACCGATCGATAAAGGTACCTTGCGGACGGTTACCGTCGTGCATGGTCCTTCAATTTTAGCCATTGCCAAAATTAGACAATTGTTTCAATTACAATTTGCTTAATCGACATAGACTATAAATCATGGAGGAAGAAACGGAATACACGAAGCTGCCGCTGGAGGAACGCTGTATTCACAAGGTAAGTAGACTGTTAATTGTAATTGTTAAATCGGAGCATCTTCCTGTCGGCGACTAATTTTCTTGTCTTACGACACATTCGGTTCCAGTCTTGGAAAGCGCGACTCCACGGTTATGAGGAATGCGCTAAAAAGTTTCAATGCATCGACGACGAGAAGTCTCCCGAATGGAACAAATTTCTCGGATTAATGAAAAAGTTTGTCATCGACGGTAACGCAGCTGCTCAAGAGAAGGGACTCGAAGCTGCTCTGGCTTTTGTCGAGAATGCAGCCTGTGCCGGAAAGTAAGTCAGTCGCCGTCTGTCGGATGAAATTCATGCGCGTCGCCTACAATGTTTGTTAATGTTGCAGATGCGTCGGAGAGGTCATTACTGGAATAGTCAACAAGTGCGTTGCAGCGCCAAAAGCAAAGACAAAGGAGACGGCGGTTCAGGTGATTCTGATGTTTGTCGAGATAGAGAAGCAAGAGGCAGTGCAGGAGGAATTGATGAGAGGCACGGAGGCTAAGAATCCTAAGATCGTATCGGCGTGTATATCAGCGTTGACGCTGAGCCTAAAAGAATTTGGTCCTAAAGTAATAAATCTAAAGCCACTGATGAAGAAAATGCCAGGATTTCTGGAAGATCGCGACAAGACTGTCAGAGACGAGGGAAAAGCGATGGTCGTAGAGATGTACAGATGGATAGGCGGAGCTTTGAAGCAGCAACTGAACAGCCTGAAACCGGTAACGATTTCGGAGCTTGAGCTAGAATTTGAAAAGTTGAGCGACGCAAAAGCTTTTCCTACTCGTTACCTGCGTTCTCAAAAGCCAAAAACGGTCTGTGCCGGTGAGTTAGCGTCGGGCGTTGGCGGTGGAGATGGAATGGACAACGAAGAGGATGACGAGGAGGCTGCTGCGATCGACATAGACCCTTACGAGCTCATCAATCCGGTCGACATACTCTCCAAGCTCCCCAAGGATTTCTTCGAGAAGGTCGAGGCGAAAAAGTGGCAAGAGCGCAAAGAGGCGCTCGAGGTCCTCGAGACTTTGACGAAGAATCCAAAATTGGAGAGCGGCGAGTACGGGGATGTAGTGCGAGCTCTGAAAAAGATAATAAGCAAGGACGCGAACGTCGTTGTGGTGGCTCTTGCGGTAAAGTGTCTCACCGGGTTGGCCGGGGGTTTGAAGAAGCGGTTCCAGGCTTACGCGAGCGCCTGTCTCCCGGCTATTCTCGAGAAATTTCGCGAGAAGAAACCGAACGTGGTGACGACGCTTCGGGAGGCCGCCGATGCGGTGTTTCTCAGTGTGACGATCGAGGTTATACTCGAGGATTCGATTGCAGCTTTGGAGAATAAAAATCCTTCTGTAAAGTCAGAGACTGCTGGATTTTTGGCGCGATCTTTCGCGACGACCCCTCCCTCGTGTCTGAATAAAAAGTTGCTCAAGGCTTATACCGGGGCTCTACTGAAAACCTTGAACGAGCCCGACCCAACGGTGAGAGACAATTCGGCCGAGGCACTCGGGACAGCGATGAAACTCGTCGGTGAGAAAGCCATGCTACCGTTTCTCACTGATCTCGATGCTCTGAAAATGTCCAAGATCAAGGAATGCGCGGAGAAGGTGGTCATTCAGGCAAAGTACGCGAGTTCTCGTAAAACCGAACGTCCCAACACGGCACCGGCCAAGATACCGAGCGAATCGAAGACCAAGGACGCCGAGTCGGTTGCCACGGAGAAACAGAAAGTAGCAGCGGCGAAACGACCAAACACAACTGCATCGAAGAAAGCCTCGACGAAGAAGTCGGCGTCATCGTCGTCGACGACGAACTTGGCCGCCTCGAGAAAATCTTCGGCACCCAAGGTACAGATCGAAAGGAATCTCAGCAGCGAGGAAGTCGAGGAATTGGCATCGCAGATTTTACCCGGTGAAATAGTTTCGGGATTAACCGACGGCAATTGGAAGATTCGTCTCGCAGCCGTCGAACAACTGGCCGATGCAATTAGGCAGATGGAGACCGCGGATGTTCATACTCAAGTAATCGTTCGGACGCTTGCCAAAAAACCAGGTTTCAAGGATACAAATTTCCAGGTGGCTAAACTTCGTCTCGAGATCGTGAAAAACCTCGCCGAGAACTATCCATTCTCCTCGACCGCTTCCGAATACTGCATAATGGATATAACGGAAAAATTGGGCGACGCAAAGAACAGTTCAATCGCTGGCGAAACTTTGACAGCGATAGCCGAAGCCACGAGCTTCGAGTTAGTCGCCAACGAGGTTATGGGTTTTGCTTTTAATCAGAAAAATCCGAAAGTACAGCAGGAAACTTTGCGCTGGGTTGCCAACGCACTGCTCGAGTTCGGTTGCACGTTAAATGTTAAATCTCTGATGGACAGCTTGAACAAGGCGGTGGTTGCTACGAATCCTGCGGTTCGCACGCAAGCTATATCGCTTCTGGGAACTCTTTATCTTTTCATGGGAAGGCCTCTCCTCGTGTTCTTCGAGAATGAAAAACCAGCCCTGAGACAACAGATCGAACAAGAGTGCGAAAAACACGTCGGGGAGACAGCGCCCGCGCCTACACGCGGTCCAAAGGCGAGACAAATTGGCGGCAAGGCGAAACTCGAGGATCCGGAGGATGAGGGAGGTGACAACGATGAGCAAACGTGCGACGGACAACCGGACATGAACGACCTTTTGCCGAGAGTCGACATAAGCAATCAGATCACGGAGGCCCTGCTCGTCGAGCTCGCCGACAAGAGTTGGAAGGTGCGTAATGAGAGTTTGCAGAGAGTCGGGGCGATAATCAACGAGGCAAAGTTGATCAAGGGATCGATCGGTGAATTAGCTCGGGGTCTTGCTCCTCGCCTCGTCGACAGTAACACTAAAATAGCTCAAACGACTCTCGGCATTTGCGAGACCCTCGCGTCAGCGATGGGTCCACCGGCGAAACAACACATTCGCACACTTTTTCCCGGTTTCGTTCAGTGTCTCGGGGATTCGAAAAGCTGGATAAGAGGAGCCGCGATCTCTTGCATCAATACGTGGGGCGATCAATGCGGTTATAAGGAATTCTTCGACGGTGAGATGATTGGCAGCGCTCTCAAGACGGGCTCGCCTACTCTTCGCATCGAACTATGGAATTGGCTGTCGCTGAAATTGCCAGACATAACGCCGAGACAAGTTTCGAAGGAGGAGCTTATGGCGTGCGTGCCGCATTTGTACGGCAACCTCGAGGATCGTAATCCCGACGTGAGAAAGAACGCTCAGGAAGCTGTTCTCGGATTCATGATTCATCTGTCGTACGAAGGGATGGTGAGGCAAACGGAGAAACTCAAGCCTGGTTCGAAGAGCGTTATTCTTGCGGCGCTCGATAAGTCCAGGCCGAATCTCCCGATGAAGCCATTGCCTTCGAAGAAGGTCTTGGAGGAGCCGCTACCTCAAAAGAGCATCAAGAGCGGCGGTGCTACGAAAGCGGCGAAGAGCGTCGTTAAGACAAAGGGAGCAGGTACTACGAAGCCGAGCAGCGCTCGGAAAAAGGACGACGATGTCGACACCAATCCTCTTCTTCTTGTGAACAATCTCAAACACCAGAGACTCATCGACGAACAGAAACTCAAGATAATCAAGTGGAACTTTACCACTCCCAGGGAAGAATTCGTGGATCTTCTCAAAGAATTGATGAGTTCGGCGGGTGTCAATAAAACTCTGATAGCCAATATGTTTCACGCCGATTTTCGGTATCATTTGAAAGCGATCGAGACACTGACCGAGGATCTTCAGGACAATAGCAAAGCTCTCGTATCAAATTTGGATCTCATACTCAAGTGGCTTACGCTTCGTTTCTTCGACACGAATCCCTCGGTAATTATAAAAGGTCTGGAATATCTTCAAACGGTGTTCAATAGACTGATCGAAGACGAGTATCACATGCTCGAGAACGAAGCGGCCTCTTTCATTCCTTATCTCATAACAAAAGTCGGCGACCCTAAAGATACGGTTCGCATGGGTGTCAGATCCTTGTTCAAACAGATAGCGCTCGTCTATCCGGTGAGCAAACTCTTCTCCTACGTGATGGAGGGCTTAAAGTCAAAGAACGCTCGACAGAGAACCGAGTGTCTCGATCAGCTGGGCTCTCTTATCGAGAATTACGGAATCTCCGTTTGTCAACCTTCGCCTACGGCTGCTCTTCGAGAAGTTGCCAAACAGATTGCCGATCGCGACAATTCGGTACGCAACGCCGCCCTCAATTGTATAGTACAAGCGTACTTTCTCGAGGGTGAACGAATTATCAAATTAGTCGGACAGGTATGTCCTTCAGCAATGTAATGTTCGACGAGTCAAGGATATTCTTTGTTACTTTTTTATTCGTCATTCCGTCGTTGGTCTTGTTGTGTCGATAGATCTCGGAGAAGGATCTTTCGCTGTTGGAAGAGCGCATCAAGAGAGCAGCTAAGAATCGACCGGTGAAATCCGCCTCCTCGACGAGAATTACAGCGACACCCGCTGCCTGCGTTATCGCTGCACCGGTCGAAGATCCCGATGCCGACTATGGCGAGGACAACGAAGAGGAAGAACAGGACGAACCGGAGGAGATGCAGGAAGAAAGGTAAATGTCAACATTTGTTTGAGCGTTGTTAACAATTGCACAATTGCATATTAAAACTAACTGTAGTGGTATAATTTCCTTTGCAATTATTTACCTTATGTTGCTCGACCTGGCTAAACAATATTTTCAATTCGCGCGTTTTCGCTCTCTTTCTACAATTTGCACAGGGACGATATGCTTAAGAAAAACAATTTCCAAGTGGATGATAAGAACGTTCGAGTCCCGCCAACTGCGATACCTGCCGAGTTAGCGCGAGAGTCGCGGACGAGCACAAAGACAGACAATGCAGAAGATAAAGCATTCACAATCGACGATAACGCTAATCACGATAATGGGAAAACGTTTGTGCTCTTTGCTGATAATCTTATTATTTTGCTTTCTCGTGGGATTAGGGTAGCTTGGTGTTGGCAAATATAATTATTGGCTCCCCACCAACATTTCCCGCCCAACTCGGCTCTTACCCAACGGTATTTTGAGATGGATTGTTCGTGAATAACTAATCTTGGGAAATACAAATGGAAAAAACGGAAAAATCTTAGGAATGAAACGTTCCTTATTTCGGTATTTTCAATATATTTTTTGTATATATGTAAATATATATTTTTAAAAAAAATAGATTTCGCATGCATGGTCGGATAGCGATGTCGTTATATCGCTATGGGTATTGCGCCATCGTGCTTATATATTATTCAGTTGAAGTATGCAATTACTTGTCCGTGTGTCCTATATATCGTCGATTGTCAATCGTATCCAACATCAATGAAGGTAATAAATATTATTTAGGCACCCGTCACCAACTTCACAGACGAAAATTTCTGGGCCGTTCGGTCTTGATATGGATTTCTTAAAGAGAATCGAGGAGAGTGCGCCGGTGAGGTGGAAAATTCCCGACCTCGTGGAACCCACATGGGATCCAAACGAAAGTGTCGACACGTTGAACCCACCACCGACAACGTGAGTCGATCGATCGAGATCACCGGCGTTACCTACCGTGGTTACATCGGCTCTGATGTTTAACGTTTGCTTTCACAGTGTTATATCTCTCACACCACCGAAACTTACCGTATCCAGGACCGGATTATTATCGCCTGTAAGCGCACCACCGACAAAAGAAGATCGTCTGGAAAGAACAATCCTTTCCATGGCGAGCCTCGATCTGCCGATAGCTATACAGTCGATGAACACGGTTGAAAGTGTGAGTAAAGTTTCTCGTGATATGCCCGTATATCGTCGCACGATGATATCCTTGAATCATAATATTATTTGCAGTTATTACAATCGCACCAAGTGACGATGATCCAAACTAAGGAGGACAAATTCATAAGTTCGGTCAATATGCAGCTCAAGCTTTTGCAGACTTATCAATTGGGTCCGGAGAGCGCCGAAGTGGCAAAGGGTTTCCGAACAGCGTTCATGGTGACACTTTCGGTGAGTAAACTTGTAATTTTTCTCGTGTGCGAAATCCAAAACAGCCATTTGACTTTCCTTTCTCCATCAGTTCTATGATTCGGGAGTTCTCGGAAGGAACGTACCCGCGATGCATCTGCAAGAGCTCGTTCATCAGATGATAACTCTCCTCGCTGAGAATAAATTGGAACGTTTGGACCAGTCGGAAGCGTACACTCGAGTTATAAATAACATAGTTGTCAAAATAATTGATCACTCGAATCACACGACTATCATACGGTGAGTATGAGAATGACAATCGTAGATCTTTTGAGGTAAAACGAGTTATAGAATGTGACGAGTGATCAATTGGATTTCAGCGTGTTGATAAAATTATTGCACGGCTGTGCCGAGTCCAAGGGACCACCGAAGTACGAGGAACTGGTAATGAAGTGCTTGTGGAAAATCGTCAAGACCATATCTAATTGGGCCGGTGATTTGGATTACGATACGATTCTCCTTGAAGTACATCATTTCTTCAAGGTACAAGTTTCTTCGTGTACAGTGTTTCGTCTCGAAACCGTAAGCCCTGTGAGATTGAACGAAAAACATTTTTTTTTCACAGGACTATCCGTCAGCTTGGTGGAAAAAGCGAAACTCGGATATGCCGCTGCGGACGATAAAAACGGTGCTTCACAGTATGACAAAAGTGAAAGGGAGCACGATTCTCAGCCATATGACAAGAATAAATAACACACACGAGTCCGAGCTGCAATCTTACTTGGATCGCTTAATCGCGGTGAGTTGACTCGTTTGCGGAAAAACGCAAAACACGAAGAATTCATAGTAATTAATAGAACAAATCGGTGCAGACTTTCAAACCTGACGAGATTAGTTCCGGCACAAGGACAATAACCAAGGCTTCCAGTCAGGGAAGGGCCCCGAAGAGACTTTCCAAGTTCACGCACGAACAACTTTCAGAGATATTCAAAAAGATCGGTTCGAAGCATCAAGTCCAAGAGGTGCGCCACTGTAACGAATGTCTCGCTGGCAAAATTTTGCTAATAAAACGTTTTAATCGTTGCGCAGGGCTTGGCGCAGTTGTACGACTTTAAGCTTCAATATCCGGAAGCGGACGTGCAACCGTTCCTAGTGAAATCGCATCAATTCTTCCAAGATTTCATAGAGCAAGGACTCAAGGATATCGACCAAGCGCGAAAGAGCCAGAATATCACTCCTCAATTCAATAATCAGTATACAACGGGTAAAAGCACGGAGACCATAGTAATCTTCTTTATTCGCGTACCGACGGTACCGTTGATGTAACGAATTTCTCGGCTCAACAGAATCTATCCCGGAACCCGCGAGTATCACGACCGAAAAAGGCGTGATGGATCCCATTCAAAGGTTAGAAAAATTGCGAGCCCTGGAAGCGCAATATCGCGCGAGCGTATCCACTCAAGCGAATCAGACATGAAAGCAGGAATCTCAAAACTCGCCGCACGGCCCCAGGTAAGATATCCTTCGATCGACCGAATTACCTAAAGATTTTCTTAGTTTCTATATTTTTGCGCAGTGATGCAGCTCTCGACAAACGACGAATGATGATGACGGCAGTCGGCCCAGACTATGTACCTAATAATTGTCCCCTTGAACGTCCAATACGAGATTATCAGTAGAACTTGTGATCTATTTCATCATCAAGTAGTTGTGTATAGTTAACACTTATTAATTATATGATACTTATACGTAATATTATCAATCGTATTTATGACTCTTAGAATCGATGCAATTAAATAGAATCGTCAAGAATAATTAGGCGTCCAATTTTGTTGAACATTTCATTTTGTAGTATCTTTTCTATTACCTTATATTTTTTAAATAAACGATTAGACATTGAACGATGACTCCGCTAAAGTATTTATCTCACCTGTCTACGCTCGAAACGTACAGCCCTGATCGGAGATATACCGCTAAAATTTACATAGGTACTATATAAAAAGCAAATTATTATAAAGATTGGCATTTTCGAAAGGCGCTAATTATTCATTCGTCGCAAGTATATACATGGCAGTATGCCCAATCGATCGCCAACTGTGCTAATGTAACATAACATTCGCAAGAGTCATATACGTTTTACCGTCGCTAACAAGGACAATATATTCGTTTCGCCTTTGACGAAATATCTTATAGGATCAGAATGTTCAGAGTTCTGCTACAATATACAATTATTTGCTTACACATCGAAATAACCTTACAAGTACAAATACTGCGGAAATAGTAATTAAGAACTAAACCAATGGAATTTGTTGAAAAACGTCCCGGAAGTATCGAATAATTTGTGCCGATTCATTCTTCGTAGGAAATTATATTTATCATTTTGCTCAGTAGCAAAAACTATTGCCACCGCAGGTACTTGGTACTGTTCAACGCCGACGCCAGCAGCCACGGATACGAGTAATTTTGCAATGCGGAAACTATTCAAAAGCTTCCCAGAAGCACAAATATCATATTTCTATCTCAGCTATGCAACCGTGTTTCGTTTCTGATTAGTTCTTGCAACGTAATAAATCTCTGAAGCAGACATTAATTCCTTCTCGGAAAGACAACGAAGCACGACTGCGATACGGAATAACTGTACAATGACGATATTAATATAAAAAAATATAATATACAGATGATATCGGATTTTCAAGAATTGATAATACTATGGACGTGCCGTTTGACTGTACAAATATACAAACGTCTGTATATGTTAACACTGTTGACAGAATTTATCCAGGCAAGTACGATCAGCCTAGTGTTTCGATACACGAATGATTGCGCTAAACATCTTCGGTTGGATTTACGAAGATCGCCGACAGCGCGAATATCAAGAAGACAATTCCACCGATGATGGTCACTGAAATCGATAAATTATTTCATTATAATCTTTGCTCGCGACGAAGAGTATTCGCGCTAGATTGCAAAGAGGAAAACTCACCGGTGCGAACGGATATTCTTTGTGCTATCATTCGACCACCGAGTACGGCCAATCCTGTGCAAAACGAGTGTCCCAAAACGCCACCGACAACGACGCCGTAAACATCCTGAAATGAAAATATTTCGTCAAAAAGTGAGAAACAAAGGTTGGTCGACTCTTATCGTTTACCTCTCTAGCTGCGAGAATAATAGTCGTGAGTTGCGAGCGATCTCCCCACTCTGCGAGGAACGTCAGCGTGAATGCTTGGAAGAAAATCCTCGATAACGTCAGGAACACACTGGCTTTTTGCAATTTTCTTACAATGCCCGTTTCCGGATCTTGCACGACTGTACTTTCGGTTTGTCTATCGAGCTGAAAAGAAAGGTCCTTAGTTCTACAAGAATCTTTTGCGACGCTTCTCCGTACGTTTGTTCAAACATAGGCGGAGAAAAAAGGCAATTACCAAAAAACTACCTCTTCCTCTCGCTTTCTCAAATCCGATTGAACCTGTTCCAAGTCCTCTTGAGCCTCGGTCGGAGACATGTAGTAACCGTCTCTCAACATTTTCAACCCGAACAGAGCGAACAACGCCGTAGAGATGTAATAGGTGTAAGCTCTGGGTATCACGGTCGCCGCGTAACCGAATAAAACTGCAATAGAATGACATAAATCGGTACCCGTATTACATGTAAGACGTACGGAGGATCTTTCGTACCCGATAGTATCGTCATCACAGTGAGCGCACCGATGGCTCCGGCAAATACAGTCAGTCTGGGATGTCGCATCGCCATAATCGCGGCGATAAAGAAAGTTTTATCACCCAATTCCGAGACAACAATGACGGAAAGAGAAGCGACGAAAGCATGAAGAAATCCGAGGCTCCCCTGAACCGCGGTATTCGCTGTCGTGTCTTGTTCATTTTTCTAAAATGATATCCAAAAATTTTCCATTAACCAATTTTTGTTTTTTTTTTTTATTTCGACTTGTAACAACCGGACTTACGATCGAGGTGAGAGGATCTTCGGGTTTTGGTAATTCGAGAGGTATCTTTTCGGCGATTACCGACGCAACCGTGCAGTATGCAATTACACCGATTAGAATTATCTTGTCGGGATGCAATAAACCGCAGCAATATTGCAAACTTCTACTCATCTTGAACTCGACAAGATTTATAACCTTAAAATTGTATACGTCCTCAATTATGGATGTCCCTCAACGATGAACAAACTTTTTATCGCGGTCATATATGCAATACTCGTAACATATATGATCGCGGTACATCAGTGGGAAGCTGACAGCCACTGACGCTCTCACCTCTCCAGCGTCCAACCGGTGAACGGATCCGTGTCAGAGTCAAACGCGGGATCTCAGTCGTAGTTGGCTGGAAGCCCTAGAGACAGAGTCCAGACAATCTCAAAGCGATTTCCGATTGGTTCCGCCATTTTCGGTCAAGACCCGTGAGACCGTTGTGCGCGCAACCGAACGTACTTTCGCGTCCATTCCGATCAACACTGCCACACTGCCAGTTTCTTGACCGAAAATGGCGACCAAGAGTACGGTGTCCAGACACTTTCTATAGGGATTCTGGACGTAGCGGTGGCGCAGCGAGTACGATTTCGTGCACACTGACTCCGTCGATGGTACAGATATTCACGTACACCCAGGGGGTTCGCAGCAGATGCGGGGACTCCTGCTTCCTCGATAATACAGGTAGAGTCCTCCGGCTTGGGGGGACATATCCAATACCCATGCGATTCGAACAGGCCCGTTTGAGATCTTTGTACTAATATCTAATAGCTGTGCTTCAAATGTTATAATTTAGGAAGTGGTCTCGTATTACGCGACGGTGTTGGGTATATTTAACTATCGATAATAAATAATTAAATTTTCTTTCTACAATGACAATAATAATAATGATAATAATAATATGAAAAAGAGAGCGTAATCGAAGATGAAAGGGTAATGAATTATATTTTTTTTAACTCCCGATGGGAGTATGCGTTTCACTGGCGTAGCGCAAATATGCCAATTTCTATACGCGCGATGTTCTCCGAATCTGCTAAAGATGTCTTAACAGAACTGGGTACACAGATTCTGTGCATCGTAACCTCCACATTTGTCCTAAATTGTATATATCGGGTGAGATTTCAGAAAGATAAAAGCGTTCAACAAAAATGTGTACGAAGCACGGTTGTATATATCGAAATGCCACAAGATGGCCGTCATTCCTACTATAATCGTTCATCCGTACCTAACTTCGGAGCGCTCACGGTGGAGCGAGAGAAAGAGCACGTGGGCCATTAAGTCGTTAACAATTAGAAATGAATAAAAACGCAACGCAATTTTTTAATCGTTTTTGTTGATTTTATTCTAAATACACGAGTGCAAAAATTATTTAGCGAGCGATTAAATAAAATAGAGTTATTAAAAATGATTTGAATGTTTTAGTCTCAAAAAATATAGTGCCCACAAAAATATATAACAAGTATAAAAATACTGTAGAAAGTTACTAGCTGTAAAAAGTATAACATTAATAAATAATTTTCGTAACTCCCCACTGCGAAAAACTACCGATATCATTTTAGTTAACTTCATATTTAAATTTGAATAATTCACTTACCGCTGTCGTAGCGACGTCGGGAGACGTCGCTCGAAAATTGCAGCCGTCTTTTACATATCAAGAAACATCCTGGCGTCTGAACTCTAATATAAAAGAGCAATTATATACGATACGGACGTTTTCGAACGCAAAATTAGAGGTCTCCCGATTGTATAATGACAGCGGTAAACGTATTATTGTAGTTTAAATATAAAGTTAACTAAAATAACACCGGAAATTATTTTATTCTTTTTAGATTTATTTTCATAAAACTTCTTAAAGCTAAACTCCTGCTTATTATAGTTTTTTTGCAGTCGGGAGTTGGACATTAAAAATTTTTTTATCAGTTGTCGGTTGATCTCACTACCGCACACGTCTCAGAATCCAGTACAATACTATTTATTCCATATATATATGAGAATGTCTCCTGGTCTAAAAATAGATCGAAATTACTATAAAAAACCTTTATAAATTGAATATGGAACAGTTTTGGGTATACGCGACGGCATAACAAAGACACGATGCGATACGCGGTTTCGAGTAGGATATCACTTAGTAGTCATCGCCAGTTCGGCATCCTTAGCGAGATCGACTTTGGTGGATCTTCGTACGGGCCTGCTTGGCTTTCCGATCGGATTGCAATCGCTAATAGCAGGAAACGGTGGCCTTGTATGTAACAGGTATACCTGTCATTTAGCACTGTTGATCAGTTGCGAGTCCGCCGTTGAATCGTCGTCGTCTACTTCTCAATTGTGATCTCGCGCACCTATTATTTATTACGATATCCCAAAATCTACACTACACAATGTTATTACAACGTTAAACAATTATTATTATTATTATTATTATGAATTATACGAGAGTAGCTGCTTGTGAGAAAGTCAAATTCATATCAATCGTTCCTGTAATATTTTACCGGATGAGGAAAAAACGACGACACTCATCGGAGCTCGTCAGAAGTCAATTCGATCAGATATAAAGAGTGAAAAGCATTATATATGTCAATTGGTATAATAGCAGCGGAACCGGGCAACGGTGTAGCGACAGATACTGAAAAAAAAGTGAGATTGAATCAACTATTATGATTATACGTTGATGCAACTAAATTTCGGTTGAAACAGTATTGTTGGTAACGTGGCCTATGGAAAGACGACTTATTTTATTGAACGATTTCGGAATTGTGGGGTGAAACTGAGTGCATACTATCAAACGCGAGGAGAGAAATATATATATATATATATAGAGAGAGAGAGAGAGAGAGAGGGTCTGCCGACGGAGATCGATTTCTGGCTGTTTTGGCACGCGCTTGGGAAAATGCTCACCCTAAGAACTCGTATCAAGACTCCGAGTATGCGCGTAGCCACGTCCCTAGATGGATATTCCTTGATATTGGTCTATATATAAATATATATTTTTTATATAGGTAGCATTTTATTTCGTTACTTTTCTGTGAACGTTTGTATCGGCTTGATGTGCGTACTTCGCTCGTTTCTTAGCTTAAGATTTTTCTTTAGTTCTCCGTTTTTCTATGAACATGTATCTCGTGCGGTCTGTTGACGCGAGTCTGCAGTGATATGTAGATAAGACGGATAAATAAAAAATGTAGTTCTCTAATTGGCGAAAATCTTCCGCGTGCGTGTATTATTTTTTCAATTGATCGTTTAATACGGATGTATATGTAATTTGCGTATACGCCAATTACCGACGAATTCATCTTCGGGTTGAGAAAAAGGAACATATTATATCGGTCGAAGCGTGTTTTTCGTTCAGCTCAATTTCGATTGATGGAAAAACGTATTCGGCTACGACAAAAGGAGGCAAAGCTCACGACAAGAACTGGCTTTCCAACAATTATCTCACTCGATGTGTTTCACAGTGAAAAATGTGCAGTGTTGCATCCTCGAGGGCGATTTGTCCGCTCCAAACAACACACCTGTTAACCCGGTTAACCACACCTGTTACATTCGTGAGTTTTCAGATTATAAATCTTGTCGGCAGCCCACTGTATGCTTACGAGGGCGCACGCACGATTGATGCCTCTTTTACAGATACGTGCGGGATTTATTGATCGAACGAGGCGAAAAGAGAATAAATGAAACGCGAAGAAAATTCATCAGGCGATATTGACGTGGATGAAGCAAACTATATGAATTATGTGTCTCAGAGGTAAGTTTAAAAATTTTATATTACTTTATGCATCGATTTCCCGCATGTACTATATATATGTCAATACTAGAAATAGTGCCTACCGGCTTCCTAGGTAAATAGTAACTAAAGGTATCGCGCAGAAGGGTTACCGATCGTGCTATACGGTGCTTCTGCATGTTTATTAATTATTAAGGAGCTACGGGTTTGGGAATGATAGGAGGCCCGGAGCAGGTGGAAGGAGGATCGGAGGAGAAGAAGCGTAAGAAGGATACGGTAGAAGTATCTGTCGCACGACACGACGAGCAGGATCTACCGTTACGACGTCCTTAAGGATCTTATTAGCTAATAGGCAGGAGTCGCGATTACGAGTGGTCCGCGGTGGGGATCGCGTATCGTCTGAAATTAAGCTATTCCAATCACGCTAGCGGGCCTCCGACGGGCTCCCCGCTCTCGAGCGCACCGTCCTCGCATCTTACACCCCTCCCCCGTACTCCGAAGAAAGAGCGCGCGTAATAGACATTTTACGAAATGTAATGAATATCGAAGACAAGGGACAGTGCTCGTATTATGCGCGCAATCCCAACGCTGCGTCGCGGTACTACGATACGACAATATTATTTATACATGGAAGGAATAGGGTATTACGACTGTCCGAAACTCCATAGCCATCGACACGGTGGTCGTCGTTAGACCAAACGCGGACCCCGAGAACTCTGCGAGAGCGAGCTGCACCGCACTTTTCATCGAGTCGAATACGTCACTTTTCTATTCACTTTTGAGCCAAGTGCACGCACGCCACGATCGCTAACGCCGTCGCCATCAAAGTCTTACCGTCACTGAACGCAAACTGATCACGTCGAACCAACCCACGATACCTTGGGATACGCTTTACTCGTGCGTGAGTATCAACCTCCTTTTCATTCCCTTTTTATTTTCATTACCAATAATTTATCTCGTTCGGCTATTGACCACCAAACGTCTTATTTTTCTTTCATCGTTATCATCAAAGACCACATCCCCTCCGATTCTTAAGTATCTTTTTTTATTTATCGGTATATTCTAACGTTGAATTGTAGAAATACTTGCAAGGCCATGGACTCGTAGGCGCGTCTTCACAGTTCGAGATAATCGTTCGGCCCTGTTTAATTCGTAGTAAGGTAGGTCAACGCCGACTCCTCATTGTTATCAACGGTACCGCGTGATCGGTTTCCATTTCGACAGTAAATCTCCTGTAAAAATAAGAGGAGTGAGTATCGACCCTAGATCGAATATAGCTCATATTATTGCAAGTATAAACGAAAAACTGCTATTAAAGGGACGATCATTATCTTTTAATATATCCCCCTTGGTGTTTGCGCGTGCGTGCGTGCTTATTTCAAGATATTTTTCTTGTGACTCCTCCGCTTCTCGATGCTATCTTCGCTACAGCCATCGCGTATTAAAATAGAAGCTCGATCTCGGTGCACCATGATATCCGTGTGTGATGCATCGATGCACTCGCTTCCTCTTTGTGTCATCGTAAACTAATTGATAGGAATTCTCGGTGGGATAGGACGCGAACGATAAATTCAATGAAACACGGGAATACGTTAAACACATATTTCTTTAAAGACACGGAGAAAATCATCGCGCGTGTCTTTCCCTCGTCGTATAATTGAGATAATATTTGAGCTGTCTCTATCTTGTTTATCGATAGTTGAATTAGCGACCTGTATAGAAATTCCTTGCTCCTGGAGTTGTTGAATTTTTCGTGGGAATCCTGAAACGTACAAGATCGTTGTGTACAGAACAACGAGTGGTAACCGAGTCCAAGTTTGCCAAGGCTTGACAACGATCCGTGCCTGTTCCATTTCTATATCTCTCTGGGAACACTCTGCTCCACTCTTGTTAATTTTCGTTTTTATTGTATAACATATTCGCGAACGAACGCGGAAACGTGACCAAACTTCCGAGCGGTCTAATAATAACTCGACTTTTACCTGTACGTCCGTCCGATTTTGATTGAGGCAAATCGCAGCTGCACGACTTAATTCTACTCTTTCACCACTTGTTATTCCTCTCTTGATGATATTCAGCCTTCCTTCAATTCTACCGTCGTAAACTGTTGTTTAAATATTCTTTATCGTGTTACGTCGGTTTGTTGGTCGCTTTACGTTGTTCAGGCTTTAACTTCACTGAAGAATTATTTGGACAGCGATACGAGTTATACAACGTATCTATGCGCAACTGCGGAGTCGCAAGAATTAAGAATGAGACAAAAATAAATTGAGAAAACGAGGGAGTTTATACAAAATAGAATAAATCGGTCTGTACATATATACCGAGAAAAGTATACCACTCACATATTTCAGTTGCATAGAAACCACCTTTGGAACGTATACCGCGGTTAGATAGTGCAGTACATTTTTTGCTACAAGTAATCTTGATCCAGAGTCTCCTCGTCCTGATCATCATCATGTACGGACTACTATTGGAAAATATGGCCGAGTTCATAAGACAAGTGTACGGAGACGAACGGTGGGAAGAGATAAGGAGACAAGCCACCGTCGATCAACCGAGCTTCAGCGTCCATCAAGTGTATCCGGAAAATTTGCTACCGAAACTAGCGAAGAAAGCGATACAGGTAACAACACGACCGGCAATGTAATCAATGTTCTTTCTTTAACGCTTAAATGATTGAGAAACGTTGTTGAATTAATGTAATTGGTAAACCTAGGTTCTGGGAATCACGGAAAAAGAGTTTTTCGATCAGATGGGTGTCCATTTCGTGGGTTTCGTCGGTCAGTACGGCTATGATCGAGTACTTTCCGTTCTAGGACGTCACGTACGGGACTTTTTGAACGGTCTCGACAATCTTCACGAGTATCTCAAGTTTTCGTATCCGAGGATGCGAGCGCCTTCGTTCATCTGCGAAAACGAGACCAGGCAAGGTCGGAATAATGGAGTATCGCGAATGTCGTTATTCGTCGTTTAAGTATACTATTTAAGCCGGCTGCCGTACCTCGCGTCTACGTTAGTAATTTCCCGAGTAAGACTCCCGGTTGCCATGGGGATTTTTAACATCTCGATTATTGCATCAGAATGATTAAAATAAATTGAATAAACGCATTATACTTGTCGTCTTGACGTGCAATAATTTACTTGAAGCATATAAGAAAGCTTGTTTACTCAGGTCTGACCCTTCACTATCGGAGCAAACGCCGAGGTTTCGTTTACTACACAATGGGACAGATTCGGGAAGTAGCCAGGCACTTTTATCACAAAGAGTTGCAGATCGAACTTGTCAGAGAAGAAATTCTCTTCGACACGGTCCACGTGACGTTTCAACTGATCTTCGACAATCGAGCTTTCACACTCGCCTCTCTTGCAATGACTCGTGAAGAAAAGCATTTGCCGATTGGGGCTTCGGTGCTATTCGAGATTTTTCCATTTTGCATTGTATTCGGGTATGTTTCTTCGTCCCTTTCGTAATTCAATTTATTATCGCGGTGTTATAATCCAATTTATTCACCAGGGCGGACATGGTTATCAGAAGCATCGGTAATTCCCTTATGGTAATACTTCCCGACCTCGTGGGGAAGAAGATAACACACTGGTTCGATCTCGTTCGACCATTGATCGCCTTCAAATTTCAATCGGTAATTGCGCGATGATAATAGTATATTGATATTAGCGCTCGATTGAACCTCATTTATTTTATAATCACTTTAGATATTGAACAGAACGAACAACATATTTGAATTGCTGTCCGTTGAACCGGTACTTACCGATCGACCGGTCGATCGGAAAGGAAATACGTTAACACTGAGTGACGACAGCGTGAATTCGTCCGATGACAAAACATTGAGATTGAAGGGTGCGTATTAATGGTTTTTATTTTTTTGGTCTCCAGCTTATTTGTCAGCTCAAATCGATCTACTGATTTTCTATAAAAATATATAAAGATATCGAATATGATAAATTTACCTAACCGACTCTCATCAACAGGTCAGATGATTTATATGGACAACTGGAGAATGTTGATTTATCTCGGGACACCGGTAATGCCCGACTTGAACGCACTCATTGCGACAGGACTCTACATAAACGACTTGTCGATGCATGATTTCAGCAGGTGAATACACGTCTCACCTTCAATCACGAATAGTCTGTATTTTTATATCTATGGCATTATTCAAGAGATCTGATGTTGGCCGGAACCCAGCAGTCCGTTGAACTAAAGCTAGCCCTCGATCAAGAACAATTGAAGAGCAAGAAGCTTGAGGAATCGATGCGAAAGTTGGACGAAGAGATGAAGAGAACAGACGAATTGCTATATCAGATGATACCGAAACAAGTGGCCGATCGTTTGAGAAATGGCGAGAGTCCTATAGACACTTGCGAGGTGAGCAAAAAAAGCTTTCACCGTTTTTTCCCAACTTTATATGCGCTTGATCTTTGACAGATGTTCGACAGCGTCTCTATACTCTTTTCCGATGTGGTAACATTTACGGAAATATGCAGCAGGATAACCCCAATGGAAGTCGTTTCAATGCTGAACGCAATGTACTCGCTCTTCGACACTCTGACAGAGAGAAATCACGTTTACAAAGTACATACAAGGATTGCGGTAGACGCTCCGAGTCGTTAGGACTATGCAAATACAAATATTTTAATTGGCTTTTGTGTTTATTTCTGTTTGTTTCTTGACAAAGGTCGAGACTATAGGTGACGCTTACATGGTGGTTTCCGGTGCTCCGGCCAAGGAAAACGATCACGCTGATCGGGTTTGCGACATGGCACTGGACATGGTGGAAGCAATAACCGATCTCAAGGACCGCTCGACGGGTACCGATCGTTCGATATACAGATTATATTGGTGGTTGCAATTTTTTTTTAGTTTGGTCCAAAATATTGTAAATTTAACGTGCAGGCAATCATCTCCGGATAAGAGTCGGAGTTCACAGTGGAGCCGTTGTGGCGGGAATAGTTGGATTGAAAATGCCTCGTTACTGTCTATTTGGGGATTCCGTTAATACCGCTTCTCGTATGGAAGCGACAAGCGAAGCTATGCAAATACACATATCTCAGTCTACCAAAGAATTGCTGTCTCCGTCGTTCAAGGTGAAGGAACGGGGTGAGATACAGGTTAAAGGGAAAGGTACACTTGCACGATTTATATATCCCCTTATAAATATATATTTATAATAATAGTAATAATAATAATCAATTTCCTTAGGTTTCATGAAAACGTATTGGTTGGAGAAGAGAAACACCAAGTCTTTCGTAACTCGGGGTATAACGATTACCGAGCCACAATGGATGCTGAGCAGGGGTACGGAGAAAAGACCGTCCTGCTCGTCGTGTATCGGTTCCGCCTGTATCGTATCATCGGCAAAGTCCGATAGGCACACTTTTCACCCGGGGTCCCGATTATCTTCGCCGACACTGCAGGGTTTCGGTGGATTTTTTCACGAGGAACGAAGAATTTATTCACCCATAACCTTTCAGGATGTCGCGCGGCGTTCGGTCGCCAACTCGCCGACGAAAAATCCCGATTCCAGAGGTCTGTCGGATATAACATTCGTTTTTTGATTATTTTTATTTTCGCACGTAATTTAATTTGGTATTTAACTAGACCTTATCATAAACCTATGTCCTACAGAAATGCGATCGAATTCCGTTGGAGCAATGTCGGCATTGATGCGAAATCCTTCGAACGTCTTTGGCTCGTTGGTGAGTGACACCGAGGAGCATTTTAGACTCCACAGAGACAGCACTGCCTCGCGAGATCGGGAATCGGCGGGTGCGCACGTTAAACCCGAACCAAACAAGGGAAATACGGTAGATACCGCGAACACGACCCCGATTCCGACCACCGCGACAACTTGCCGTTCCTCGGAAGGGTCTCGAGACGGTGCGATGATGACTTTGATGGAAATCGGTTCACTGGAACGATCGGGAATCGTGGCAATCGAGAACGCCGAATTTTCACGGGCCGCCGACAGTAACGAATCCATAAACAATTCTCAATTGTTAGTTCGACAGGATCAGTGCTGCCCCGGTTTTACGATATCAAAGAGCGGAAAGCCACGAAATCAGGGCATCGCGTGTGCTATTTCTTAATTTGTCATCGCCTACGTAATGTCCGATTAAATATTATCAATTATAAGCAATCACAACAATAACATTATAAATATAACGATATGGACACAACTTCCATTGTTTCGATCGATATTCAGTGGAAAATATCGTTTGACATCGAAATTCTTTTTATTTCATTATTATAAGAAGAAGAATAGACGCTCTTCAGTCTCGTTACGCGCACTCGATTGTGCGCGCGTTGTTTGATGTATCGTAGAATCGGAAGCAAGATACTCAACGTGCCCATATCTTTGTCAAAGATTCGTCAAGTTCAATTAAAAAATTGGAAACTTTGAAAAAAAAGTATGTAAACAGCAAGTTAATGCTGTACAATTTATAGAGATCCACGCACGAATGAAGCTACGTACCGTTGTCGACGAAAGATCGTAACTGCAATTGCGATAAAAATTAATTATCTAAATAAGATGTATCGCGAAGCGCAGGTTTTATTTTTTTCATTGAGCAAGCAAGTCAATAATTGTTACAACGCAACTACCGAATGATTGTTCAAGAATTCAACGAATTTTGTGATAACGTATGGTGTGCCATACAGTGTGACAATAACTGCGAATAATTAGATTGAAACAATAGTTGATACATATATTTTTATCAAATCACAATTGACAATTGTACTTCACTTATAGTATAACATCGCTGTATAATTTTAAGAATATGTTAAACATATCCCAGTCTATGTTTGCACATGCGTGACATTGTTGAGTGTAACTACCAAGATTACATAGACAACAATAATATTCTCGTCGAATGTATACTACTTATTTATGTATGGAAATAAATTATCGTGGCGTAACGTAATCTCTTTTTCCTTCAAAATTTATTCATCCAGGCAATAGTAACAATTTTTAAAAATATTACTCCAAAACTGCCGCTGCCAAGTGGATAATTACAAGTAAATGCGTGGCGACCAAGGCAGAGTGCCAAATGTCGCGTTTCAGCACGAAATGCACCCAAAGATAGTCTTAGAGGGAGAGAATACGGTGAAGGGTTGGAGGGGCAAACAGATGGACGTCAGGCTGCTGTTGGTCTTAAACATAGGATTATCTACTTTCATCGATGACCCCACTATACAGAAAAACCGGGCACAATGGTGGTCAATGGCGGCTCGGCAACTCAACATTTTTCAAGATAGGCATCCTTACCATTGTTCCTTTGCGCGCACTTACCCACGTACTTTGGACATACCCGTTGGATGATGATCCACGTTGATGATGTTGGATGATGAAAAAAGAAAAGCGCCGAGTCTTACCATTTTCAGCGAAGAGCGGTGACAGTCACCCTGTACGAATACGTGAAAATTATTTCTATCGCGGAATTGGTAAACATTGGACAACCCATAAGCATCACAGAGATTGGTAAAAAATATCAATAATATACACGGAGCTTTCGTTATATTTAGATTCTAAAGATTATAAAATTACTATTTTTCCTTCGATTTCAATTTAAAGCAGCTTGAGAATGCGAAGGGTTGAAATTTCACAACGAACGTCGTGACACAAAAATTGGAAAAAGAACTGTTATTTCTACTTCGCTCAAAAAGTACCGAGTGACTCATCCGCTTGATTCTTACGCAAAGTTCAACAAGAGATTTCATATTAGCAGCGTGAAATAAAAGATGAGAGCTTTCATTCCTTCCGACTATGCTCCATAACCAAGAGATTCTCTTAGCTATAGCTAGAGACAAATATTTCAACTCTTACGAGATACTTTTACTTTCTGCGAATTGTGGCTCCTAGTTTGAGTTGCGCTTTGTTTCGAGCATGCATGGAAAAACTCGACCACGCAAATAGAGAAATCGCTTTGGTAAACGCGTACGTGTGCGGGCTATGTTCATTTTCCAATCTGCCTGTATAGAAATAAAGGATAGGAACTCGATTTTCCGTTGACAATTATGATATGTTGCGAGTCATAAATAAAACGAAGAAGATTATATAGGTAGGCCACGAAGGCGAAGAACGTTTTGGTGTGCGTGCCTTGGTTGTTGCCGCCGCGGTATAATTGAATGAAAATAATGTTGGGTTATCGTGTTGTACACTTGCTGGCCAATCATAACTCAGGTGAAGTTATCTTCTCGGCAACGAGGCGGGAGCTGCGCAACGGAGTATATAAAGGTGTCATCTCCGGATCCGAGGCACTCGTTTCCACCGCCAAGCCACACACTCGCACGCGTCCGATCTCTCAGCGAACTATCAAAAAGGCGAAAAGTCACCCGAAAATCCGCCTGGCAAGACCGCGTCATGGTGAGTCGAACGGAACGTCAACATTTTTTCGATTCATCTCTCACTCGCGTTGCTCCACACGTTTGATGCAGATTTTATGTTTCTATCAATTGTAACTAAAAACATAATCCTATTTGAGTAAATATTCAATAATTTTCACTTTTGGCTCGGTGAGAACGGTGTGCAAGCTCATTCGTAATCTTAATGCTGCGGTGGTTTTTTATTTCAATGATGTTTGTACGCGGGTCCGCAACAGACGAGTGCTCCTTATAATACTTACGGGAATGTCGATTTTCGTCGCTTCACATTTATTTTTACTTCGAAAGGGGGTGGGAGAAAAAATAATGGTCCGTACAGAACAATCCGAAGGATCTAAAAAAGTTTATCGCGAAAGAGCTTACGAGTTGGCCAAGTACTACCGCTCCTGCTAATCCTAACGCAAGAATAATTTCACGCACGCATCAAACTATGTACCCGGGAACGGTTAAAATACCAGCCGATCGTACACAGCTATTCTCTATCTTCATTTTGCTGTGCTCGTTTATGCTCGAATTTTTTAATGGGCCGATGGACATATGCGTTCCCGTTTCTTTTTTCACCGTGAATATATAATATTTTTCGTCGTGACAAAATTCTACCTATGGCACCGGGACGAGCTCGTATGTCCCTCGGCAGCGGAATAACTCGTCGGAGATGATCTACACTTTTTACATTCATCAGTCAACCCCGAGAGGATCTATTTATCAATCGATATAACGCGCTATCCGCTCGCACGTGGTTTATTCCGCTATGCACGGGAGACATTGTAACCAAGATTTCGGGTGTAAAAATTCGATAATCCAGGAATTTTTTCTCTGGAAACATGAGAGAGAAAGAGAGAATCGGTATTGTGTATCTGTGTTCTGATAACACTCATCTACGTGAGAAAAGTGGTGTTAAATATACTCGGTTTTCTAGAATACTTTATTCCGTCGTCACGAGAAACACGAGACGACGGTGAGACAGGGGTGCGACTGCGAACCATACGCTCGAGATCGCGCTATCGCAATCCTTACACGCAAGTGCGTTCGGCGCTCTCGATTTAATTTTACCGAGCATCACCGTCCCATTATCAGCAACCGCAAGGAAACCACTAGTTACGAATGTTCAAATCTCAATAATATTTTTCATTACGCCTTGCACTGAGAAAACGATACGCGATTCAACTACGATGTGAAACCTACCGAATATTTTGAATGAAAATTTCTACTTACGACACGAGGTAGTGGCAAATTCTTGCAGAAATCGCTGGATCAGCTGTATCGATGTAACTCGAGTCAGCAACAAAAGTTATTTAATTTTCATCAATAAGCTAATCTCGACACTCTATTCAGTTGTTACATTCGAGTTATTGATTTGTTAAGTACCGAAAAATGTAATAAGTTTTTTTTTAATTTTACATTTGTATCTGGTCTCAAGTTGATTAGCACGTACCAGAACCGACGTTATTTAATATCTATCGTTTTGAATAGATACATTGTACAATCAGCCATGCGAACGAAGAGCGAGGTGACATATGTACGTTGTTGAAATATTATTTACAGATCGCCCACACAATCTTCTATGGTATTGCGTTAGCTGGTAGCTGCGTAATCGTCTCGGGGACGATATTTTCACCATGGAAAGTCGATCCTACGTCGATTCGTCTGTACAAAACTGGCCCGGGGAACAATAACTTGGAGTATACGATACCGAAGCGAGGACGACAGGATGCCCAGGAGAGTTCAGACTCAAAAGAGAGACGAAGCCAGATGGGATCGTCGTTCCTCAGATTCGTACGAAGCTACGAAGGTAATCTCGAAAACGCTGATTACACGAGTGGCAACGAGATCCTCGATTCGGGTTTAACCTCGGTGGCCTCAGCCTCGAGAGTAGCGCGCGGACGCTCGGACGTTATAATCAGATTGGGCCGGGCCGATTTGAGGAATTTTCAAGAAACGACGCCGCATCGACTTTCAAACGCTGATATCAAATTTTTGAGGAACGGGGACAAGCCTCTTCGAGCTGTTCAGGACGATGATTTTGAGAAGCTGGCTATCGTGTGTTCCAATGTTCTTGATTCCATTGACGACAACGGTAATTACGCTAGTCTCTATCTCACAAAACTCGTTCGACTCTGCAATTCCCTGGACCTTGGAATCGAAGAAAATGAGGAGACTCGACGCAAGAGCAAGATTATCGAGATTCTCGATGATGACACTGAAGCAGAATCCGTAAAGAACGAATGAAAGGAACGCGCGATTGATAATTCATTGCCAAAATACTCTTGGGCGAGATCAGCTTGTTTCGAGATATTTATCTATTATTACTCGAGCACTAAAGTAATATTCAATTTCTACAATACACTTGTTTTCACTATTTTTTTTAGTCCCATTCTCCATCAAATCTATAATATACTTGGCGGTACATTTAATCCCCGATGATTCCGCGTGACTCGATTACAGCTGTACAGCCGAAGCTGATCCATGTTACTCGTTATGTAAAAGTACATCCACCTAACGGATATCTTGGCTGAGGGCATTGCGTTTACACGTTTCGCGAATAACTATCTCCGATAGTGCTCGCAGACAATTAAATGCGGAACAATTTATTCGATAACGTCAGAGTTTAACGGTAATTAATTGACTAAACGTAATACTACAAGAATCGAAATTTTGTTTAACGATACGCACCACGCTCTACCTCAGACACTCGATGATAAAGGAATAAACCAACAAGAAAAAAGTTATAGTGATAGAATATAAGGACGTTGTGAAAGTCTCGAATACCTCAAAGTAGACACGAAAACTATAAGCGTGTACATTCACTACATAAGTCAAGCAGCCAAATAAAATAGAAAAGTCGCTGAATTTTTATTGTCTCGACAATTTTTTATTCATTGTATTTATGCGGTAATGACGAAAAAAAAATATTTCTCACGCGTCTGTCTTGGCGTACTCGTGAAAAATTATTTTCAAGTGTTTTTTTTTTAACCTTTTTAATTCTTTTATTAATTCGACCGTTAGCCTCTTGGTGGGAACTTTGATGCAACTACCATTACACAAAAGCATCGGTGAGTCGCGAGACGCCTTCGGCGTGATCTTTCGTTTTCTCTTTATCTTATGACGATCGTCAGTCTCGAATTTTCTACTCTTCGTTGCTCATCGACTACCGGTATCGCACAAGAGTGATACTTAAAAATAAGTAGCAGAGTCATTGGACAAAAGAGTCGTGGTCGGCATTCGATGTAGTCAAACCGGAGTATCCTCGCGTTAGTTCAAGTTCGCACGGAATTACTAGAATTTATGAGACAAGAAACTGATAATTATATAGAACTGCAGTATATCTAGAGCATTTTCCTCGATAGACCCTGCTCTGTATCGGTGCTTAATCCCGTTGAGCCCCCGATCCCCGACCTACCGGGCCGAGAGGCCGACATAATATTTGTAAGGCTTCGTTGAGCTATGTCAGTCGGGGAGAAGTTTCCTCAGTTCGCCTCAGCAGCTATTGCACGGAGGGAGGTCCATCCGACAATCGTTCAAGTATGGTGGACTCGCAGCACCGACGCAAGTACACTTACATTTGATATTGTTTTTTTTTTAAATAAATTTAGCTAACGACGACTTCTCGATCGTAATTTTCATATTCACGTCGCCAGCGCAATGTTCGATTTTACGACGATTTAACTTGTCCGAATGCGGACAATGTAGCACGATATTCCGACTTTTTGTTATCATTATTTACAGTTTATCATCGCTGTCGATAATTCAGTAGCAGCAGCCATAAGCGAGTGGCGAGCAATTGAATATTACGAATAGAAAATCCTATTACTCGCTGGCGGCGTGCAACGCGTATCGTGCGAAACTCGCGTACAGGGCTGTAGGGTCCAATTACAAAAGAGGACAAAGTGTGGTACAGTTGATTCTTCTTCTTGCTCTTTTTTTTCAGCAAACACAGCTAACGAGTCTTTGCGGTAGACTCGAGAATAAAAATAATCATTCGAGGATCGCGCAGTCGATCGAAGTGACTAATAGAGTTAAAAGAGAAGAAGGGTCGTATCTCATTGGCAGCCGATGTATTATTACATTATCGGCGTATAATATTATAACGCTTTGGTAACGATGAACCAGTCCGAGTCGCAGCAGGATTTGTTGAGCAACGAGGCCCGTGCACCTTCGACGCAGTCATTGACACCCCCGAGCGACTATGCGCTTGGCCCAGTTGAGAAGCACTTCCTTCTCAGCGCGGAACGAGGTGATTGCGCCACTGTCAAAAGGTAATATCCTCCACCACCACCGCCGCGGTTATCGTAAATACCGGATGGATGAGCCGCCGCTATACATAAAACACTATCGGCACGCCCGTATGCCCACTCGACGATTGTCCACAATACCTACTACGGAGAGTCCGTCTTTGCATCGTTAAAGATCCGAAAAATCTAAGCACAAGTATAACTATGTGCGACGTCGTTCCTTCCCTCTGCAAAGTCAAAATAATCTAAAATCTTTATCCGATAGACTTGCATAGAAACTCGAAAAACACATGAATACTCGGAAGATCCGAATAATTTTTTTATCTAATTTAATATATCAATCGTTTGTATCGTACTCGCAGGTTGCTCGACGAGCACAAAGGCCACCCGGAGATCTTGGATATAAATTGCGTCGATCCTTTGAACAGATCCGCGCTCATAGCCGCCATCGAGAACGAAAACATTGAACTCATTAAGCTGCTTCTGGAACTTGAAATTCAAGTTAAGGTGAGAAAAAAGTATAAAACGGCGAGTGAGTATGGGAGTGACGAGCGCGGCGAAAGCGAGAGGGGCTGAACAAGGGGAGCATATATCTCGTTCGTGGGTGGTTCCCCTCGTTCTTTCGCGATTTCCCTCCCGACCCATCCATACGCGATCTTTAATTTACGCTCCTGTTTAATTTCGTGTTACATTAATTCGCGTAGGATGCACTTCTGCATGCCATCAAAGAGGAGTACGTCGAGGCCGTGGAAATTCTTCTCGAGTGGGAGGAGAGAACGCATCAGATCGGCCAACCTTACGTAAGTACCAAAGATAAATTTGCGGTATCCAAAAGTTTTCGAGTCTTCGTCTTATCCGTTATCCGATGCAACGAATGATCGTTTCCTCCAGAGTTGGGAAGCCGTCGACAGATCGTCGTCCAACTTTACACCCGACATCACACCGCTGATACTGGCTGCCCACAAGAACAATTACGAGATTCTTAAGATACTGCTGGATCGTGGGGCGACTCTACCGACTCCTCACGATGCCAGGTAATCCCGATTCGCCGATAGCATCCCTTATATCTTGACATATGTATATATGTAGGCCCGTTGCTACTCCGTGTGCCGCTCGCGGACTCGTTCCGTGAAAATGGATTTTTATACTTATGTTTTCTACCGCTTAAGATGCGGCTGTGACGAGTGCGTTACCTCGAGCGAACAGGATTCTCTTCGGCATTCACAGGCGAGAATAAACGCGTATCGCGCACTGACCTCGTCGTCTCTCATCGCACTCTCCTCCAGGGATCCTCTCCTCACGGCTTTTGAACTTTCGTGGGAACTCCGAAGACTCAGCAGAATGGAGCAGGAATTTCGTTTCGAGTACAACGTAAATTTGACGGATACTCGTTATTTATTATTATTATTTTTTTAAATAATCATTTTGTCCTTAAACTGTGCTATTGCGCTTGTACGAATTGAAAGGAAATGCGAGAACAGACCCAACTGTTCGCCA
This sequence comes from Cylloceria caligata, assembly GCA_963942595.1. Lineage (NCBI taxonomy): Eukaryota > Metazoa > Arthropoda > Insecta > Hymenoptera > Ichneumonidae > Cylloceria > Cylloceria caligata. The sequence goes on from OZ012710.1 coordinate 695,124, forward strand.
CCTCGCTGCTGGATCACGCTCGAACGTCCCACGAACTCGAAGTGATGCTCAATTACAATCCAACGGGTGACAACTGGGAGCCCGGTGAGAGACAGACTCTCGACAGACTGAAGCTCGCTATAAAATACAAGCAGAAGCAGGTACACGTTATCAACGACAAATAATAATACCGTTTTTTCCAATTTTGCTAAATAATTTTCCGTCGGCAGTTCGTTGCTCATCCAAACGTACAACAATTGCTCGCTGCCATTTGGTACGATGGACTACCTGGCTTTCGTAGACTGAGTATGGTCGGCCAGTTGATAGAAGTCGGAAAATTGGGAGGAATGTTTCCGGTCTACAGTTCGATCTACATGATGTCGCCCACATCGAAAATGGGACTCTTTATGAAGAAACCTTTCGTTAAATTTATTTGTCACTCGTCCTCGTACGCTTTCTTTCTCAGTGAGTCGCGATTCAGCGATGTAATTTTATACTTTTACCCAGTGCATCGCTGCACGCACTTCTGATTCTACCCATGAATTATTATTTTTTCTATTTAAAATACAGTGCTTTTGGGTATGGCCTCGCAGCGTATCGAATATCTCGTTATCGAGCTGTTTGGTAACGCGTGGATGCGAGAGATCCTCGCAGGATGGAAGAGGAGAGAGCGAGGCTGTATCCCCGGTTTTGTTGAGTCTGGAGTGATAATGTACATCATAAGTAAGTAAACGCACTTTAAAAAGCAAAATTCCCATATTTGCATCAATCGAAATAATGTATAAAACGTACTCCTCCGTCAGGTTTGGTCGTCGGCGAGATCAGATCCTTATGGGCGGATGGTTTGCTCGAATACGTATCGGATTTGTGGAACATCGTCGACTTTATACAAAATACTTTTTACGTTGTTTGGATATCTATGAGGCTCACAGCGTGGTACGTCGTTCAAGTGCGTATATTTTTCAATTATATTTCGTGCATCTGCTTTGCTAGGGAGGTCGGGGAATATGGGAGGCACTAGGAAAAAAAAATACGGGTGCAGATCGCTGCCAAATCCATAAACATAACGCTTGTTACGGAAATAATAGCATTTATAACGGTTGTACAGAGCATCCGTAACTTTTTTCATATAACTCGGGACTGATAATAATGTGTATTATACCGTACAGCCTAAGAGTTTTTCTACTTTTTCCTAACATCGTTAACGCGGTTTTTTAAATTATGCCTCAACGTTTGTATATAGATTCGCGCCAATTCGTTCAACTGACAGATATGGGCGCAGGCGCGTAGTTCATCACATCGGTTGGCGCATGCGCGTATTTACTTGGCGTAATTGCGCCCGTCATGCACTGTCACGGCACTAATAAACGCTTGACCGGTGTAATCAACTTTACAATATTAGATGGTTATAAATGAGACACCGATGCCTGAGTTTTCCTTTTTTACACAAATGAGTGTTGATACGCATTCTAAGAAGTTTAATAATATTCTTGTACTCGAGCAACGATGGGCTGCCGTCGAGGCGCCGGTACTATACGTTTCAAAGGAGAACTTTATTACTTCTTATAATTATAAGAGACGAGGTACGAGACATCAAAGAATATAAATAAACCCGGTCAGTATTTCGATCGTGCACAATGCACAGTGTGCTAAATTATAAATCGAACAGAGATTAATCCAACGACGGCAAATAGTAACCATTTGGCGGGTACAAATGACTTGACTGATATTTAACGATTATTAAACAGATTATTAATTATTAGATTGATTAGAATATATACCATTCCACAATGTTCGAGCCCTTTGTAACGTTCATCGGGTGTAGGGTTCATCGATACCTTGTAATGACAAACGAAGAAAAGGGTGTAAAAGTAAGACAACAAAGGTGCTTCCTTTGGGAAGGCCTGTACTCTGAATCCGCGATAGGTTGGATACACTATCAAAGTTGTAAGGGTTGGTTGCACGAATCATGCGCCGGTGTTGAATCGAAAGAATTACATCAATTAAAATCCAATTTTTATAAGTTACAAATGTAGTAGTAGTAGATAATATTGAAAACCAGTAATACGATTGACAATAAGACGTTTACACGCTAATGAAAATATCGCGTTAGTCTACTTCTCAAGATTGCCCACGTGTACTCGACGCACCATCTCCAAATCCCATTTTGCAGCGTGTCCCTAATTTGTCCGTAGTTTACAATTCATTACAACAACAACAATAATAATAATAATAATAATAATAATAATAATAATAGATTATAATTTACAATAGGTCATTTGTTCAATTTTGTTTATTTTGGTGCCTCCAGATTACATTCGTCTACCAATTTCTGTTTGCTTCGGAAACACATCTTTTTCCGATAATTCTGTGGGTAGCCCGTTCGTTGTTGCGAAAGCATCATACTTTTCGTCCCGATTCAATCCCGAATGTACCTTTATTTCGGCGTTCCCACTTTGTCCCCTATGTACAATTGTTTTCATATCCCAACTTTGCCCTGGTCTTATTTTTATTAATTTTTTAAATGCTTGCTGATGCAGAGAGAATATTGGAACGGTGAGGATCCTTGGTATCCCAGAGACCAATGGGACGCGTTTGATCCCATGCTTCTGTCCGAAGGAGCTTTCGCTGCAGGAATGATATTCAGGTATCTGTCGTTAGTTAATCATTACTCCCTCGACTTGCTTCATCTTTAAGTTGCTATTTTTGTCATTCGATAGTTTTCTCAAACTCGTCCATATATTCAGCGTGAATCCGCATCTCGGCCCTCTTCAAATCTCTCTGGGAAGAATGATCATTGATATTATCAAATTTTTCTTCATTTATACTCTTGTACTGTTTGCCTTTGGCTGTGGTAAGTTCATTCTCATATATATAGTTTTTTTCTCGATGAGCCTTCGACTTGTATATTATAAAACGGTATTTGTCAAGGTAAATCGAATTATTTAACCAGGAATGAATCAACTCATGTGGTACTACGCCGATTTGGAAAAAATGAAGTGTTACCACATGCCGAGTGGTTTACCCGATTTTGACAATCAAGAAAAAGCCTGCTCAATATGGAGAAGATTTGCCAAGTGAGCAAATAAATTACAGACAGTCTCTTTGGAGTGGATAATGACATCTCGCCTTTTTCTGTTTCTTTAGCCTCTTCGAAACCTCACAGTCGCTCTTCTGGGCGAGTTTCGGCATGGTCGACCTCATGTCTTTCGATCTCACGGGAATAAAGAGCTTCACGAGATTCTGGGCTCTTCTCATGTTCGGCTCGTACTCGGTAATCAACATCATCGTCCTGTTGAACATGCTTATCGCCATGATGTCCAATTCGTATCAAATTATTTCGGTAGGACATTAATAATATTTTATAATTGAATCTCTGGTACAAGGTTTTCCTAGGGAATTACCATAGTTCACTTAACACTCGAGGGGGTTTTTGCACCTCTGCGCGCTTCGCGCACCACCCTCCCAGTAAGAACCCGGACTCTGGAGAAAATCTCGGGCTCGGAAGTTCGGACGAGTACGGGGAGGATCGAGTTTCGATTCTCCTACACGTCGGCGGCGAAATGGCATTATAATATAGAGAGATATTTACTACGATTTCACACGACTCGGGTGCCCTCGTAATATCATTCAACTCCTTATCGATGTGGACTTTTGACCAGTGTTGTCCCATTTGGTGTTGATAGTAACACTTTTCACAGTGTTCAATTCACGTAAGCGATTGTGTTAAAATTACTCGGAGCCAATTAATTACTTTCAACACATTCATATTTTGGGGATTAATAGATAAAAAATAGTTAAATGTAAGCGATCAATGCAGACTTATGCTACGGATAAAATCCTAAAATATCATTGAATTTTATTCACCCAATTTCAAGTAAAATGTGTTAAAAGTTTTGAGATTGTAATGCCAATTGAGACCACTTATGAACACCGACCTTTGGCATCGGTCACCAGTGTGGACTCGTATGGATAGCATGCATGCTTCGGTGTAACACCGAATTTTTAACAGTGTAGGTTCCGCAGGGACTGTCCGAGGGAATAATCTATGTCCAAGGGGTATTTAGGTGTCCTTTCAACCCGGTCTTCTAGATTCACCTACACGGAATACATATATATAGTATATAATGAAAAGATGCCTCGACCGCCGTGTAGATGAACCAAGAAGACCGGGTGCAAAAGACACACCGTCAAAACTTTAAGACATTATAAATACAGATTATTCCAAGTGCCACCTAAAAAACCTAAATGTATTTTTTCGCAGGAAAGAGCCGACACGGAATGGAAATTCGCAAGGAGTCATCTTTGGATGAGTTACTTCGAGGATGGGGACACAGTTCCACCTCCGTTTAATATGATTCCGACGGCCAAGAGTTTCAACAAAATTGTCAAGTGTGGCAAAACGGGAAAACCGACAAAATCATTGATCGTGAGTCTCCGTGGTATAAATATATTTATAAATAGTTAGGGAAACTTGTGTCTTAGTTTTTATTCACTTATTTATCATTTCCAAACATTAACCGGTTCGTCGCAGAAAAAATCCCGCGAGAAAGCGTTCGAAAGACACGATACCGTGATGCGTCTTTTGATCAGACGTTACGTCACCGCCGAGCAAAGAAAACGCGACGATTTTGGAATCACCGAGGACGACGTTATGGAAATACGTCAGGATATCTCGACCCTTCGGTACGAGTTGATCGATATACTCCGGCAGAATGGTATGAGAACGCCGAATGTCGATAAGCAGGATGCTGCTCGTACGTATTGTCCATTTAACCAAAAAAAATAGATAACGCTTTTACAATCCCTCGATATCAATCGTGGTTATTGAATGAAAATGAAACGAAAAATTCTAGTATCCGGGAAGAAGGGCAGAGTGATGGAACGTCGTCTTCAGAAAGACTTCCAGATCGGAATGGTGGAAGGAATCGTGGCATCGGTAATCCAAAACGAGAAGGAACCTAAAGATGTATTCAGCCAAATCGCTCGAGCGATCGGTAAGAAAGGTAGCGGAAGCGGAAGCAAGAAAAAGGATTGGAACGCGGTCGTGAGGAAGAATACCCTGGCTCGAGACCCTATAGGAAGCAGAAACGAGGCTTTCATTCGGCAAACAAGACGCAGTCTTCGTCGACACCAAATGAATCATCCCAACTCCGATCTGGCCTCTCTCGATCCCGAGCGTCTCATCGAATACAATCCCAATTTATCGGTTGTATCGCCGACTACGAGAATCGCTTACGCCAAATTTATCATGGGCAGGATCAGGCCGAGCGAGGGTGGAATCGTCGAGGGAGAAGAAGGTGAATTCACTTGTCAATATTTATACTTGAACGTTATCATTCCGGTACTCGTAACGTCTTATCTTTCTGTTTGTCAAGGTACTGTCCAAAACGGAGGCGATGCAGGAGGCAAGAGCGCAAGTACTTCGCAGCGTTCGAGCATGAAAGTCGTCATAGCCGAGGCGGCTCAGCGTCCAAGTGTCCCTTCGGGATCGTTGAATGCATCTTTTAGCGAATCAATAAAGAAAGGCCTCTTGAAAACGATGAGTGCCGCCGGCAGCGTGGACAAGGGAAATCTCGAGGTTAAATCAGCGGTCAACAGGGCACCTTCACCGATCCCCGAGGATCCTCGCGAAGACGAGGCGAATAAATCGTCAATCGCGCCTTCGGGAGCAGCGAATGCTCCGGCGAAGCCGAGCGGCAGTACGAACGGAGGTGCGGAGGAACAAGGACAAGGAAAAGAGAAAAACAGCAAAGCTAACGATTCGAGCCAACAACAGAATCAAGATAAATCAAAGCAAGAAGCGAAAGAGAACGCAAAGAAGACGAAGGAAGTGGAGGAACAAGGAGAAGGAAAGGAGAAAAAGAGCGAAGCTAAAGAGGCGACCGAAGAACAGGTACAAGATAAATCGAAGCAAGAAGAGGAAGAGAAGAAAAAGAAGAAACAGGAGACCGAGGATCAAAGAAAAAAGGAAGCTGAATTGAACAAAGCTGGTCCAGCAAAGGATGACCAACCTGCGACCACGACCAAACTCAGAGGTAAATCAAAGGCTACCGGACAAGTAATGGGCGGATGGATCTAAATAAGGATATGTCGAAATTACGAAAATTGATATAACACGATGATAATACTTTTATCTTTTTTCTTGTATAAAATTGTCTTAATCATTAGCGAGTCGGATAATCATACACAACCACCGCAGATGACGCGCAAAAACGATCTGCGAAAATAAAATAAAAAGGAGACACGATTAGTGCCTTGTTATAATTCATCCATGGATACATAAAATTATTCCCTTTTACCATTCTATCCCACCAATAATTTCCTTGTGTTTTATTAATTGGTTCATTGATCGAACTCTCGAAACAATAATTAATCAATTAACGCACTGCCAAACATAATATTAAAGAGCAGAATACGGTAGTAGTTTACCCGGATAGCGTACGACTGGCGGAGTAGACGTAACGATTAGTCAATTGACAATCCGCAACGTCCCAGTCAGCCAGTCAAACTCTCCGTATAAAAATATATTCACAGACGCGATAATAAAAAATGTACTTGAATCGGTAAAAGGAAGATAGATATTAATTCTAGCAGCGTTTCGTACCTTCTACTCTTCTGTTTTGGACTATCGTTATTCAACTTGAATAAATCTTGATTCTTGATCTTGTTCTTCTTATTATTCCTTGTTCGCTCACTCTGCGAAATTTCAATGAAAACGTTAAAATTTATTCAGCCGAATTGTTTTTATTAATATTCTTTATAAGTTTTCACGACAGATAATGTCAGTGATAACTAATTCTCACCTCGACGAGTTCACCAATTCTGTATGACCTCAAGACATTTTTTGCGTCCGACGAGTGTCCAGCATCATCGAAGCTCGTGGTAGCGTCCTTTCCGGCGTACTCGGTCAGTAGATCGCTTCCTCCGGGATGCTGTGCATCGCGCGCGACACGATCAAAGATAAAACCCGAGATAATCCTATGATTTTATTATACGAATTCTTGAATTAATGTAAATTTCTTACCTCCGTATAATTCGTAACATCGTAAACGACACCCTTCATTACGATCCATGTACCGGCGTCGCCCGTGCCGTTGTGTTTTGCCACATCTTCGAGGGTGAAACAACGCGTCTCCGACATAATCTCGTAGTGCCACGCTACCCGACCCTGTATCACGATATATTGTAAAGGGTGTCCCAGCAAGAGCGCCGGATTTTAATTTGCCGCCATTTTGTTAATACGAGTTGTACGGTGATTTTTTTTTGACATTTGTCACGTTCAGACCACGCGATTTAAGAATATGGAAAAGTATTGAAACCAACAACGTTTAATTATTGTAAAAACACATTACAAAAATAGTGAAAGTTTTGCGAAAACAGTTGGCCAATTACGTAAAGTTTTTGGTCGCAATAATGCGCCAAATGAATCGACAGTGAGGCGTTTAACTACAAAATTTGAGACGAAATTTACGCTGATGGATCAGAAGATCATTGTTCGTCGTCGTCCTTGTCGGTCACTCGAAAATATAGCCACAATAACGGAATCTGTGGCCGAGAATCCAGGAACTTCTATTTGGCAACAATTAAACATTTCCGGTAGCACTATGCAACGAATTTTGGTAAAAGATCTGCATTTGCACGCGTACAAGGTTCAATTGGTGCAAGAAATAAAGCCAAGGGACCATGCGCAGCGCCGTGAATTTGCTGATTGGGTGTTGGGACATCATTAAATTAATGCGGATTGTTGACCACGATGCCGAATGGAAGTTCCTGGATTCTCGGCCACAGATTCCGTTACCGTGGATATATTTTTGAGTGACCGACAAGGACGACGACGAACAATGATCTTCTGATCCATCAGCGTTAATTTCGTCTCAAATTTTGTAATTAAACGCCTCACTGTCGATTCATTTGGCGCATTATTGCGACCAAAAACTTTACGTAATTGGCCAACTGTTTTCGCAAAACTTTCACTATTTTTGTAATGTGTTTTTACAATAATTAAACGTTGTTGGTTTCAATACTTCTCCATATTCTTAAATCGCGTGGTCTGAACGTGACAAATGTCAAAAAGAAATCGCCGTACAACTCGTATTAACAAAATGGCGGCAAATTTAAATCCGGCGCTCTTGCTGGGACACCCTTTATTTACACGGAAGTGCGCTGGTTATAAATCTTTAAGACTTAAGGCACACGCAACGAGAGAATAAATAATACGAAAAAATCACCGGCTATCGAGTCGATAGAGCCCGAGCTCGTACTATAATACAATCTGTACGTGCGCCAATCCGCGTTTTACATCAGGAGAAAAAGAGAGAGAGAGAGAGAGAGAGAGAGAGAGAGAGAGAGGGAGCTTTATCGTCGCACGTAGCAAGATTAGCTAGTATTTTCGATCGATCACAGCTTTTCCTTGCTGTATCCATCCTTGACCGATCGAGACGCTCGATATATCATCAGATACGGCATAGACGATCGGTACGTTCAGTGAGGAATAACTCCAAGTACCAATATCAATCGAGTAAATCTTATCTGTTGACGTTAGATATCATTTCACGTACTTTTATTTATCATAATTATTCACTTATCGGGTTTGAGTAGTATATCGCCCATATAATTATCGTAATAAAACTTTTTTTCCGTTGCTTAATGTAGCGGATATTGCATGATACTATATTTAGCGCAACCCATCGAAAAATTTTGCATCGTCGCATCGATATTAATCATTAGACAACAGTATAAAATGATACTCGCTTAAGCTCGAGTCGATTGAAATCCAATTTGTAGCTTAATCAGTACTGAAATCCCGTGACTCGCTGCATTCGTGTGGCATAGCTTGACACCCTCGCAAAGGCATTCTCATTTTCGTAACTGACCACTTTAATTTCAAGATACTCGTTGTTCGCTCGAGCATCGAAAGGACATCCACGTTGACTCTGAACGTACATAAAAATTGGCAAATTTTATAAAAATAATAAATAAAAATTGTAAGAATTTGTGAAAGAGAGAAAATTGATATATCGGAAGATGATCATCGGGAATCGAACCCGATTTGTTCTGGTACCGCGGAGTAAGAGCGCTATAACCATTTACCGAGTTTGTAAAATGTACACTGGTAACCGTTTCTATATCAGTGCACGCGTTATCGTCTACCGCGTTCCACGCTATCCCGCGCTAGTTGTTAGATACGACGGGAATCGTTAAGTATACTTCGATATCTTTGACACTCTCCGAGTCGGTGCTTCGTGACCTCATCCAACGATTACTCCAGTTTCTACGACCAACGACTGACTCGCTCCGTTATTTCCAGCAAGACGAATAGACCGAACGACATCTGAAAAAAAATTATAGACGCTTAACTCGTAGTTTCGTTGTCTTGAAAATTGCACGAATAATCTCGAGTTCATTTGCCATTTGAAGTAATATCACGCGAGGCGACGTCACTGACAATTCACTTTTGGCGATTATTTGATTTCAGTCTTGTCGATAACCCCGAGAACAATAAGAATTAATCGAATGGAAATGATTGTACCCCCGCACACGATAATTTCTTGACCCACAGCAACGAGACAACGGAAACCGGCCCCCGATGCAGTTCCATGTTTCCCTTCTGTATTCGGCAGATTAGACATAGTTATTTCAATATTCGTAACATTTAAAAACATGTAAAGGTCAATATTTTTTCTCTTAAATCTATAACTAATTCTTTAACTTGTTATGATTTAAAAAACTATTATTTATACAACAAAAATATTATATTTTGCGTAATTCTACAGTTGCAAGAGTTTTACAATTGTTTACAAATATATAGACTTTTAATGAATTCAAGTGACTGATTATTTTTTGTTTGATAATATTTAACATTCTTTTTAACGATCATCCCTTGTTAAATTGCACTCGGTGGCAGGGTAGCTATATCATCGCGACCTCAAAAATATCCATTATTATTATTCTTTTTGCTATTGCCATTAGGAAAAACATACTCGCATGACGTCGTACCTCAAGGTAGAGCCAACGACGACGATTAATGATATCGGCGAAAGGCCAGGACGAGCAGAGACGCTAGGGCAGTTATTTCGGAGCGAAGAATCGTAACCGCGTGACTGAAAAATCTTGCATGGCGGTTTATTTATTAGTCGGATATCGTATTCCTTTGACCAATCGGACAGTCGGGACGGGGATGAGGAATGGAAAATTCCCTGCAGGACTTGAGCATTCGAGAGGCGAGAGGACGAGCGGTGGAAATTTTATTAGTGTGCCGCCAAAGTTGGCAAAATTTGTCGTAATAACGAGTTTAAAACGGAGAAGGCCAAGGATACTCGCTAGCGAACTGAGCGATATATTTTACGAGAAAGCGCCCGAGGTTCGAACCACCCAGATCCAAATTTATTAATCGTCTTTGAGGTCCGAAGCAGTAGGAGCCGTATTCCTAGGGGTTATCTATAAATGACAGTTCGGGGATAAATTAGTGCCCGTATAGCAGTTTATCTGACTCGAAACTCGATAGAGGCCATTATCGTATACAATTGTATTATTGTACACCTACAAAATAGAAGCGATTAGTTACGCTGCCCGTTTTGCAGAAGACAATTATTAATAACGTCTACACCCTGGTATATCGTGAATTATTTCAATATAATTCCGTTGCAAACCTTTCAACTATCCACTATGATGCTATTCGATACATCGTTAATAAAAATCATTTCATTTTCAAGCCTACTCAGCGAATATTCTAATTCGATGATCCCGAGATTGTAAGAAACGTGCGATAAAACGGAGTCGGGAAAGTCCGTTGGTTCGCTAAATCGATCATTACAATTTGGCGCATCGTCGGACTTGTTGGTCCTGCTTGATTGCTCGCTGCCAATTCGCTGAACATAGAGGATGGTAAACAGCCGTTGGACGATTTGATCGATTCTCGACGAACCGTGACGACAAATTACCGAACGACGTCAAAGGAAGCACGGTTACCCAAATACGCTTTCGCCATTCCTTGCATCGATTGAACTGCATTTCGTTGTAGCGCAGTCTTAATCAAGAAGTTTCCAAGTACGTACTATCTAATAAAATTTCAAAGGCTAAATTTCATAACTTATTTAACTTATATATTTTTTATTTAACGATGCCCTTACATTCCAATCTATATCTGTGTTTTTTTTTAAGTTGCCAACAGTTTTTATTTATAATAAGACAAATAAATAAAGCGAATGAAATGAGAAAGGATACAAGGACGAATTACTTTTCAACCGTATTATATTTTTCATGTTGTATCGTTTTTCCCTTGTCAAAGTCCGTCGTCGTACATCGTTATAAACATTTATCTATTACGACGTGATCGCGATAACAATGCGTGGGTACTTGTACAAAGTCAACTTAACAGTATCACAAGAACATGTGTTCTCGTTGTTATTTTCATTAGTCATTTTCCTCATGAGAGAAATTACGCGCATCGGTAGAATTGTCTTCTCGGTGTCTTCGAACTTAATAAATGGTCGAGTGCGGCGGATGGGAGATTTCGTAATTGTTCTCGCGAGAAACATATGTACCCGTCCATCAACCAGGATTGTCGAGTCGTCTGGGAAATCCCTTTTCCATGTGCACACACACGAAACCGAATTTACCCTCCAGTCAGTCACGTTCCTGCTACTCGAATAACTTTAATCGCGATGACATGAATATATTATTTCTATAATTCATATATATTTACAACATTCGTTAAAAATATCCCGCAATTAACTCGGCATACATTGTTACATTGCTCTTATTCTATATCGAATAATATCCCTTTTTTAAATTTATATCTTTCTATTAATTTAATTAATGACCGATATTCGACACCCGCAATTTTATAAAAACCTTTCGGTCCAGTTTTGCCGACTGGAGGATCTATTTCCACGACAACTCGCCATACTCCGCCCTTTACTCCGAATATAATTATTCTAAAGTAGAAAAAATGAGTGAACCGGGAACAAAGCTTCGAACGTCTTACAAACGTCATTAGCGATGCTAAAATAAAAAAAAAATATTATATATTACGAAAGAGAGAGAGAGAGAGAGAGAGAGACGCGTTGTCGAAGTCAACGTTACGAGTCGGACGACAGTCTTTGTAGCAGCAAGTCCGCTTGACTTTGTGGCATATCTCTGACTCTGCTTCGTAGGTCGTGATAAACAATTCACAAACACGCGCGCACACGCACGCACACACACAGAAAGAGAGCCGAATACGCGCTCACACGCACGCCCGTACACCGAGAAACGCGAAAAGTTCGATCGATCGAGGACTATGGATGATCTTGTACAGTAATTTAAAAAATGTCTATTATTCTCACAAACCTCTCGTTTAATCAATTTCTTTAATATATTTATATATATATGTACACACGCACTCACGCACACACGCACACACATATATATATGAAAAACGTGTTCTGTATACATCTATTAAATATTTCAACAATGATGGCCTGGTCGAACCAATCGCGATTATATCCTCCTATCCTTTTCGTTTGTGTTCTATCGTGAATATCACCGTTCTGCGCTTATTTGAGAATACGTACGCTGTAATTTGCCCTTCTTAACTAAACATTTGTTACTCGAATCCGACATACACATGCATATCTCCATACAATCCAGTCGTATCGCTCGATCACTGATGAAAATCGATATAATATTTATCGTTACATCGAGATTATAAATATCAAACGTGGGATTACCGAGAAACACGTCTGACCGGATGTGCGAGGTTTAGATAAAAACAAAATTCGCTACGTAAATTGTGCGTCTCGCGCTGCGACCGAGAGCGGACCACGTGACTGGACTTTGTCATTGTACAGTGAATATATACGATACATCGCGTTTGATTTCGTTCACTTGCCAGCCATTTGCATATTGCAGCCTATACTAGATATATCGTGTCATCGACTTTACTGTATTTTATTCCTTTTTCATTGCTTTATCTCCTCTTTCCCTTTCTTGTGCTTTTCATCGCCTTCTATCTATTCGATCGTTACTTAAACTTTAGTTGCTCGTTACATTAGCGCGTCATTCGGTGTTTGATACTCCTATATTCCGTTCCTACATAGCCCAGTTCACCAAATGTTGCTAACCAATTCGATACTCGGTAATAACTTACATTCTTTCCTCGCTACACACATATTATTGAATATCGACACTCGCCTCGGAATCATACGGCACTGGAGGCCGAATTTTTTACGTCGTACGATAATAAGATATCAATAAATGTAATACTTATACATTAAAGATACGAAACTCCTGGTTTGCGTAGGTCGTTCCGGACCTACTTGAGTTATAATATTCTCTATCGACTACGTTTTTTCATTCAGCAACGTAAGATTCTGGTTATCTTAATATATCAGACCTTCGATTCTCACGATGGAGAGCAGTAGAAAGAGAGTGAGTGAGTGAGTGATAGTAACAGAGAGAGAGAGAGAGAGAAAGAGAGAGTCGTAGTTGTATCAGTAATTGATAGTTCTCAGTACGCGTATTGTTATTATAATTGACGTTTGCGACGCACTATCCGGCGTATCGTAGAATAACAAATCCTCGTTCGGCCGATCAACGCACCGGTAACGCTCCCAGGAAAAATCGTCTTCGCGGGAAACGTTACATTACGATTACAGTTAATATCATCAGCCATGCAAGTTGTCCCTTTGGCTTCACTAAATTCTATTCCTTTTCAATATCGTTGATTTCGGTACGTTATAGATACTCAACGATATCGCACTTTATCGAGATATTTGGACAGCTAGCTATACTCGCGCCGTAGCCACCCCTGGTGCAACTTTTGTGTCTCTCGGTAAGGAGCTTCTGAAATATCGGTAATATCTCGAGATCCAAGAGTTCACCGTCCGACACAGCTGTGTACATTTTCGAGAGATTTGCCGTTGAACCACTGTCCCCCCCGATATGACCAGATTTCCCGGATCCACCGGGAGCGTCGGTAATGCCACCGGTTCTATGAGTTACGGTACCCCTGCCACTGCCGCCGCCTCGAGGATTAGCGCTTCCGAATTTACTGTTGTGTATCGTCGCGACATTTGGGGTGCTCTGCACGTACTCGAGTCTTGCCTGCTGTCGTAGCTTTGACTCGGTATGTCTACACTCGCGGATTTTTCTAGCCTGAGCCCTGTGCCGGCATTCTCCCGATGAAATCGATCCCTGATGACTCGAGGTTCCTCTCGTTCTCGTGCACTTTTCTCGCGAACGTTCCGATACCGAGCGCTGAATTATCGACGCCATTGATTCTTCGTATTTTTCTGATAATTTACAGAAGGAATTAAAATGCATCTCTCTAGATCGAGATATATCGGGCAATTAGGTATAACGATATAATATAGAAAATGAAGGGTACATACCGGTGTCGGAGTAACTGGCGTTGACCATACCCGAAATACTCGGAGAGCTCGCATTTCTTCCATCGTCGTAGTGACTAGGACGCTTGCGCGGCGGCTCGGCGGAACCGTTCGACATGGATATCGCATGGCTGTGACCCCCGTGTTTGCCTCCTCCGTGTTTCTCACACCTGTATCCCGTCCCTGTGAACGGTCTCCTGTGACCGCACTCTCCGATTACGTATGCTCGTTCGAACGTACCGAGAGATTCCTCGATCGCCTCCACTCTCGAAACGTTCTCCGTTGAAATATAGCTTATCGTGTTTGCCGGAACGCTCGTTCTCCGCTTCTCGAAGAGCTCGTGGTGCGAGTGCGCAAGTCCATTGTTCTTCACCGAAGATCTCCGCTTTGAGGAGACTTGATGAGCCAGGCTCACGGATCCTGGAGTCGAATATTCTATAATGAAATGCGAAAAAAGAGATTTCGTCATCAGCGGGACAAAATGGGTCGAAATGGGGTTTGTAGACAAATTTTTTAAACAAAAAAAAATTCGTTTTTTTTTTTAATTTCGACTAAATTCTTGTATTTTACTAAAATAGCCGTAACTTTTCGTCCCTCTGGAGTTATGTCTGCAACGTTTTAATTCGACTCGACTAACCGGTATGCCGATGTTTCGGGACAAATTGCAATGGCGGTGGAAGTATCGTCTGCTCTAGGTAGCTCTGATCCTTGAGTTGACCGAACGAAACGTTCTTCACCGGTGGCGGAGTAGGCAGCCGCGCTCGCCTATTTTCCGGTGACTCGACTTTCGTCCTGTGACTCTTAACGTCCCTCGGTATTTCAGTCTCTTCGAGAACGACCGACTCCTCGGATTCTTCGACGGTCTCCGGCACAAAGTCAATGTTCGTCTTGCCTCCCTCTGATCTACGATCCGGACTGTGCTCGAGCAGGGGCTCGCTCTCGCGTCCTTCATCGTTTGATCGTGATTTTCTACGATCACGCGTAGCTATGACGTTGCCCGACTCGGATGCACTCCGCGAACACTGGTTTTCCGATCCGGCTAATGACGGAACTCCTCTGATTGCTTCCGGTACCAGAGGAACTCGCTCGCTGTCAATCGCGATTGCAGGTATCTTGCCGAAGCCCCCTTTGATCCTGAAACACGAAAAAAATCGATCATCGAAGGAACGATGGTTCGATCTCGCATCCCGGATTTATCTTAAAGTTTCTACGAGGATATTCATCGCGGCTATTCAAAGATTAACCTCCGTCGAACGGGACGCGTTTCGCGACCGACTCGATGAAGGACAATCGATGGATATCGGAGATACTGTACTTGCAAGAATGCGCGGAGAAAGAGAGACGATCGAGCGCGGACGAAGCGATCAATGATTTATTTATTTGAAGAATTTTAGGATACCAGCACGAATGCTCCGTCATTCATCGTTTGTTTCAACTTACTTTGCTGTCCCGGCTTTTTGCGCATCTATTTGGATTCTACGAGCTAGACGTACGGAGCTATTATTAACGCGGCTCATTTCGAATCTACCCACTTTGCGGCTTTTTGCTGATCACCGATTACACTGACGTTGACGTATTCGCCCTCTGGCTGAGAGGTTGCCATTGAATTCAGGCTGCACATGGACATCGAAACGTCTGTTGTTTCCGTAGTCATCGACGGACCTGTAACAATATTAATTTATTCAACACCGCGATAGTGATTTGAAAAACCGAACCCGGACACAAAAGTTCTAGGCACTCGGCTCAGTTGCTTCGAATTATCTATTGTATGCTGAGCTTGAGGAACCCGTGCTTCTGCATCAGGCTAAGTTGGAGACAAGCGTGAAAAATTGTTAATTAGCCTAGAAAATGTGTGTGTAGTATAAATTTGTGAGCCCACGGTAACGTGAAAACTGCAAAAATAAAGGAATATAATCTCTCGAAGCTATCGTTCTAATACCAAAGTTCCAATATTTCGCATTATTTATTCGTGCTTCACGAAACTCTTGGTGTCCTCCGACATGCTAATTATGCGGCTACTGCGCGAGCGAATAAATTCGTGTAAAATCGTCGAATATTGATATTGTTAATACTACAAGTAATCATAACGCAGTACGAAAAACTATGCTTTGGATTAAAAATTTTAAGCAATTGGATGCTCATGCGTCGCCCTCGTATCTTCTATTACACTGACCTTTGTGATTTTGTGTACCATACCGCTCGACAGTGGGCTCTAACACACAGAGTGCGAATGAGAGATAAGCACTCGACATCAGCTCGGTCGAATTTAGCGACAACCGTTAATGAGACGAAATTATGAAATATCGCTCTTTGTGATATCAAACATTTCGTTCCGTCGTTGATTCTTTTAAAATTTTTTTTTCTTACAACTAAAGTTTATACTATAGAACGCAAGAATGGAGATTACCTTCTCTCTTGATGAGAGTCTCGTTTCGCGGTACCGCCAGCTTGTTGATAGCTTCTTGAGTATCGTTCGATGTTTCATCGCCGAGTCTCCTTAAGAACATCTGAAAGCAACGCTCAAATAAAATTACAGCTGTACAAAGCATGTGACCAATAAAATACAACTGAGCTCACTTGAAGTTCCGATTCACGTTCCGTAAGTTGCTTACGGAATTTCTGATTTGCGGTGGTGGCATCTTTGAGGCGTTCCTCAAGTTCACTGACCGTAGAGTCTCTCCGAGTTTTTGACATAGGCCTCAAGGTCGCTCGTGTCTTTTTGTCAATGGCGCCTTGAGGATTTCTTCGCAATTCAATTAGCTGTAATGTCAAGTTACGCGGAATATTTACATCGAAGAATCACTCTTTTATGATTATTAGTTTAGCGAGGAAAAAAATAACAATTAAATCAAAACCTTTGGCACGAAGACGAGGCACAAGGTGGCTGTGCTGCAAAAAATTATGAAAATTGACAGCATAATGAACATGGTGTCTTGTTTGTCCGCGAGTACAAAGCTGATGGCGGCTCCCATGACGCACATTATGACGACGTTGTAGACACTCATACCGACATATTTACTGTCGTTTAACGCTGGTATACTGACGTGCCGCGTTTCCCACGCGAGAAAAGCACCGAAAATCTACGAAGAAAAGATGGAATAAAATACCACTCCGTTGCAAAGAGTACGTCTCACGTCTCGGTTCGACTCACCATCAATAGACCTTTGTAAGCGTAAATGCATCCCAGGTACACGGTCATTCTATTGCTTTGGCAGTACTCATTTTCCGGTATCATCATAATATCTTCGCTCGACGGATGAGGCTGCGCGACGTCGGACGTTATCAATTGTCGTTTTAAAAATTTCCAAATTGTACTAATTTCATTCACTCACGTATGGTTCCATTTGCTTAGTTTCTCTGTAAAATGGGTCAGCAACCTGCCAGGTGGTCATGATCCCTAAGTCGATAACCAGCAGTACCCCGACGACCATGAAGAGCTGATAGTCCTTGATAACCTGTGTCGCGACGCGTGATAATAAAATGTCGCTGGAGAATCAATCACGATCTACAGGGGGTGCGGTACGGTCTATGCATTGCGTCGTTTTATCTCGATTGGTGAATTAATATTGTTCGACTTACTTTTTTATTTAATTTGACGTCGGTGAATATGGAATGAACTCGCCATGTTTTCGAGAACATGGCGCCGAATGCGAGTGAAAAACCGGCCATCAGCAGCCACGCCCGTGCGGTACAAATGTAGGGAAAAGCTGTTACGCTCGACAATTGCGAATCCAGACCGAGTACGATGACACTACTGTAGGTCAGCACGCATCCGATGATAATGAGGTTGTTGAGATGCGGTGACGACATTTTTATGTATCTAGGAAATGATGTATTCTTATTATTAGTTTTATTATAAGAATATATTGTGTCGAGAAAAGTAAAGAAAAGGAACAAAAAATCATAAAGAGAATATAACGGTGGAGATAAAGAATGTACAAAAGTGGAGTACTGGATTGGAATTGGAGGATCGATGCGGTGCATCGAGGCTCTCGTTTCACAAGTTGATGCTGACACAGGAAGCGACATAACGTTAAACGTGAAGAATACTTGCGTAGAATGCGAGAAACGAAGAAGCTCGAGTCCTACGCATCCTACCGTCGCACACGATACGCATGTATATGGATATATAGATAATGAGTGTATCGATATAATTACCTCTGATTTCTGTATCTGATGTTAATGGCGAGAAAGACAGTTGCTATAACGATACCGACGCTCGCAGCTGACACGAGTATCGAATATATAGTGATGTTTACCGTCGAGTGTTGAATCACATGAACCGTTCGGTCCTTAGGGGGTGATCGGCCACGCCAGACCAGTGGCTGACCTCTGCTCAGGTCCAGCGTGCCAGTAACACCGTCGTACTCGCCCACTTTGACCTCGCTGCCGCCTGAAATCGATTACCGGCTTGTCACCGCTAGTACACAGCTACCACTCGATCTGTACTCTTCTATCCTACACCGATTAAGGCATCAATTTTTCAGCAAGAGCACCAGCAACCTTTAACCGCATTCACTGGTGCTATCGAATATTGATCATCATCTCGGAATACTCACTTTGAAACTGTTTTAAAAGTATATAGGCCTTTCTTTCGTTGTCGTAAAAACGCACGGGGCCCTGAAACATGAAAAATTTCATTGAATCTTTGGAAAGCGCATTGCGTCGTTTCAATCACATCTCGGGAGGGGATGTTTTGCCGGGACAAGAGTAGGGAGATCGAGAGGAGGATGTAAACGAGAGAGAAACACTTTGAGAGCTGCTGGCGAGTAAAGAAAGGACTCGGTGGGCCGTGGGTGACAAAGTGGGTCGAGGTCCGTGCAAAGCACGTTCGTTCAATTCGAGGCTCTCTGTGTTAGGCAGTTATGAGCTCGTGGCTTGTAATTCAATATGTTCACATCCTTGAAATTAGCTTGGAAAATGTGCTTAAACGGTGGACGAAAGAGAAGAAGAACGGTTGACTACCTGCAGAGTGGCCGAGTGAAAATTAATTTGTGACGAGGGTGAATCGAGTAACGCAAGGGAGGGGCGATACGACGAGTGGATCGAGTAGATAACTCACGGTAACTCCTTCGAAGCTCGTGTTCCTCAGTGCCTCGAGAAAGAGCTTCTCCCAGAGGGGGTCCCTGTACTTGAAGTCGGCGACGGTCTGATTTCTGCGAAAGTGGCGTATCCTTCTCGCAACGTGCTGTATCGCGAGTGCCACTGCCCATATACCATCGTACGTGTATCCGTGAAACCTCGAGTACTCGCTGCCCCTCATGGCGTCGTACTCGACTCTATACTCGTCCGGAGTCTGCGAAAATATGAGAAATGAACATTAAAAATGGCAGAAATGGGCATTTAAAATCACCAACTCGGTTCAAAGTTACAAAATTTCAGATTATCGGTAACGAGTAATGTTTTTCTTTTATTTCGATTCAATACTACTTGGACGCTCTGGCCTCGAGTATCTCACGAATGTTTACCTGCACCGGGTTGTTATCGTAGGTAACATTGTTGACCGGTAAAAGGGAGACGAGTCGAGTCTTTCGAGGAGTCGACGCATGTTTCGGGATCGGGGCTACTGTTCTTTCGCGATTACACGACAAGGATATTTTCTCTCTCTTGGATAAATAAGAGAGGAAAAAAGAAAAAAGAGTTACGCTCGTGGCGGTTACGGTAAAGGACTCCCGGGAGGAGGGGAGTCGCGACTAACGGTCCGATTCAACTTGGGCTTGAGAGCTCGTACCAAGATATTTCTCTCTCTCGACATCGAAGAAAAGTTTTATCGGACCTCGGGGGACTCGTTCGTCGAAAAGTCGAATGCCGAGGGGATGACAGAGAAATCTGATGTGCCGTTGAACCGAACTTGTACGAATCCCTCACCACGGTGAAAATATACTGGCAGGCTACTATCCGAAATGCGAACGGCGCGTTTACGGAAACGTATTCTTTCCCATTACGTACAACCGAGCGACTTACAGCTATGGCGTGAAAATACACGTGCGGAATTCTTTTCGGCAGAGACTCGCGAGTCTATAAACGGGCAATTTTTGTCTTCCTCCATCGATCCTACGTTATGTTTTTGTTATGAGATGTATCAGTGGCTGTCACCTCCGGAAAGCTTGATGAGAAGGCCCTCACTGCAGCTCTCAAAATTTCAACCATCGTCTCGGTATGTTACATCAGAAGAATAAGTGACACGCTGATGGTGTGCAAGCTGATGATAACAGAACGAAAATTTCGGACACCGTGGAAAAAGCCCGACGGAATTTTGTACGAGTATATGTTTCTGTAGTAAAGTGGGACACGCAATTTGATCAATGTCGGTACACAGCGATATATATTTAATGCGAACCGAGTGTGTTATCGTATACGAGTCTGCATGAAGCGAGCGTACGGGTTCATGCGCGGGGCTAACGTATTTTTAAATCGAGTCGAGGGCGGTTTTGTCAATGTGCCATAGAGTAGTTTTCTTGTCTGCAAAAGCGTGCTGAATATAATAATAGGCAACAACACGTTGTTGGCGGTCCGGAGGCCGAATGAAAAGTATCGAGAGCGGTAGGCCCAGCGCTGTAGTCGTCTGTCGGGTAATGCCCGATTCTTGGCTATTCCAGGCGCTACAAATATTAATGCCGCAATACGACGATATTACAAGTTGTTGCAGTACAGATACAATATTACAGAGGCAGAAACAGGCTCAATCGGTTCGTATTGGCTAGATGGCAAGGGAGGCTCATTCCGATTCAACGGCATTGAAACGGAGAGTTCCAGATCCGAGTGCGAAGAGGCTACCGAGTGGTGCTCGGCAAGGGCATTAGCATCGAGAGAAGAAGTATATAAAATGAGGCTTTACTCACTATTCCGGAAACGGTGATCTGCTGCTCGGTGGACAAGGGAAGTAGGTCAGTCAAGATGGCGGCATGAAGAGCCTCGGCGAGCTCCGAGGGTGCGCAGCCACCTCCTGGTCGTAGCCACCACTCTTCGGCGTAAGTGCCCATTATCACCCACTGGTACTTTCTCCCAAACATACCGAACCTCCGCGATAAGTGCACGAAGAAGAGGAAAACAAATAAAGAGAACAACGACTGGTTAAACAGTTGCCGCTGATATGGCTAATGGGTCTCATAAAATAGTACATTAGCAGCCAGTCTGTGTACACGTGTTAACTTCCTTTTTTGTTATACAGTGGCAAAGGCTTACTTGTAGGCCTCGCAGAATATTCGTCTGGCCCAGGCCTCGTTGAAATTTCCTAGAATTATTCTAACGTCCTTTTCTTTGAGCTTCTCGAGGGCGGACGTAACTTCCGTGGCGAAGCTTTGAGTCTCCACGACTTCCATCTTGTTGTCGTCGAGGTCGGCGACCAGTCTGTTGTGTGCCTGTGGACAAATGAAAATACAGACATCTTTGGTATTGTCGTTCGTATCGCAATTTCACGACATAACACTAATAAAATGTAGCGATAAGATAACAGTGTTAGATTCGAATAGATCCAAGGCCCGCTGTTGTCGGACCGCTGGGCGCCCAAAGCTTGTATCTAGATCAAAGCCGGATCTGTCGCGGTAGATACGCCCGGTAATGTTGAGCCGAGGGACAAGCTGCTCCGACGATAAATGCAGGTCACGGTACATAGCGTATGTACATATATTAACCGCCGGACTACATGTTGACACCGCCAAGGCAAACGCTCTCGGCATCCCCCACCCGCTATCCGCTAATTCGCTAGACCGCCCGAGACCGAATACCATCGTGTCGGTTTCTCTGTGGCTCTATTAGTGCGGTTCGGTGCCGTCGCATTCGTCTCGCTCGCGGTTACCGCGGAACCCGGTCGGACCGCTAGGGCCCGGGTACTCGCCGGGTACTCGCGAAGCCACGGAAGTGCTTCTTTGCCGCCCGGTATCGCCGTCTCATTCATCTCTCGCTGTCTTCAATTCCTACTGCATAACCAATAAAACCGCACCCGACTCTGCGACACCCTGGCTATCTACGAATGTTATCGAGTACACGCCAACTCGTACTCTCTCTCTCTCTCTCTCTCTCTCTCTCTCTCTCTCTCTCTCTCTCTCTCTCTCTCTCTCTGTAGGAATCAGTGATCGATGCATCAATCTACTTATTATAAACTGGCTATGAATAATAGAAAATAAAATAGCGAAAGTGATTTCAACGTTTCCAATTATTCCTGGCAACGCAATTTAAATAAATGTACATAACGATCCTCGAGGAAGGTCGAAGGAACTTGTGGAATTTACCGACGAAAGGCCGGGGACTACGATAAACGTCGTAATACAGGCTCGAGAGACCGAACTCCGGACTCGACTACGTAATTCGTATATTTCTCGTACGCGTCACTCCGTATAATCCGACTGAGTCAAGAATACAAACCAAGTAGGATGGAAAAGAACTTTTTCAGCCGAAATGTAGAGAGCCGAGACAAGTACGGTACTCGAAGCACCGGCGGTACTTACTTTTTAAAATTCCTTCGCGATAGCCACGCGACTTTCAGAAACCTCACTCGAGTGAGCTAGCAACAGAGAACGTGTGAGAATGCTGCGTCAATTAGGGTGTCCGAGAGAAACGCGAGTCTCGGAATGCTACAACGCGGCATGTCTATAGGCACTCACTGAATCAATGTAATTTACTGCTTTCATTTTAATATAAGGCGGCAGAGATCTCTTGGCACTGGTACCACCATAACAGCTAGCCTATTCTACTCGTTTTTCAAACAAAAAATAAAATTAATCGATTAATCAACGGTCAGAATTTTTTCTTTCCCATAGATTTTCGCGAAATTGTTTTTTTAACTCTAGATCGTTCTACCTATTATTTCAACAAAGATTTTTCATTAATACCACTGTAGCACAATATTCTATAGAAAATTGTAAACAATTAGCTCACATATACAACATTGACGTCGGTGAAACGAAGGTTTAATGGAATTGCTCGGATACTGGGTGGATGTTTAACATATAAATCTGTGGACAACACACTATGATTATTAATTCCTATTACGTATATATTAATTATAACGATTGAGCTCACATTCACACGTATAGTACAAGGTCTGCGGTATTTGCGGAGTAAAAGGAAGGAAGAAGGACGCGGGACAGGGGTATCAAGGGGTGCGGAAGAGTTCCTCGTCCATGCGGAATAATGTATGTATGAGCCGTCGAAGATGTAATCGGGTTTAATTAAAGTCTGTGACCTAGAAACGGTTATATTAATCCGAAGCTGGCTCGGTTGCGTTAGCTGCGGGGGAGGAGGGGGGCCAGGAGTTAAGGGAAATATATGTGCCGCGGTGTCACGACGATGCGGAATGAGAAAAGAGGGGAAGAAAGAGAGCGGGAAAATGTTCTCGCGAGATTTGCCGCGTAACTTACCGGAAGTAGCATCGGTAGAGAAGCAAAGTACGAAGCGACGTCGGGCAACTCGTAAAACCCGAATATGCTTCTGGGGCTGGGAGGAGGATAAGAGCAACGAGATGAGACGTATAACTGGTACAAAGATGCGACGACTCGCGTTCTCACAAGGTAAAACCCAACTACGATATTCCATACGTGCGCGGCAGATGGAAATAAAAGACTCGAGTGTCGGAAGTAGCTACTTTCGAAAAAAAATTTTTTTTCTATACGGAATACAAGAGGTCGGGCAAAATAGAAAAAAAGGTAGAGGAAACGAAGTCCTTTTGCATGCTTCTTTTTTACTCTTCCAATGTGTATTAGCTTAGCTTTATATTTTAATAATCCTCTCATTTATTCATATTGTACCCATTCCGTACTTCGTTTACTTAGCAGTTTATGTACCTCAGCAGTTTATGTATTTCTCCACAGTGTTTAATAATTCGACTGCCTTTCGTTGTAAGGGCCGCTGCTACGCTGTTCCGATTCAATGTTTATCATAATCCATTCGATTGATCCAAACGTACCATTTAAAAAATATATTTATAAATCTAATCTAACATTATAATATAAAATTTGCATTATATTTTGGGTATTGGGTTTAATAATCGTGAAATAATTTGGAAAGTTCGCGCCCTCAAATAAGAGCATGTTACAGACGCACAGCGCTTTGATGGCCACGAATGAGAGGGAGAGACTAGGGAAAGAGCATATCCGCACTCCGTCTGTCTATAATTTCAGTGCGGTGTTGCCGCATCGCTTCCACATCAATTTTTTATCGTCAAAACTAGATGGTCAACCGCTTAGAAATTTATCGAGATGTTTCGTTATGCATATTTTTTCCTTATGAAAAAATTTGAGAAAAATGGTAACAAGTATTTCGTTTTCGCAATCGAAAATGTACGCTGATTATTGCTTCGCACAGATGATGCCGTATACAAGGATTTTTTTTTAAATTAAATATCTCGGGTTCTAAGTCAATCAGTTTGAAATGTTATACATGTATTGAAAAAGCGTTGAATAACGAGCATGCAAAGTTTCAATTATTTCCTAAGAAAACAACTACCTTGAGTACCGGACAAATGTATAAAAGATATTTGAGATCCGGATCTCAAGCTTGTCCGCGCCTCAACCACGACAATGAGCTCGAACATAGAGAGAGAGAGAGAGATAAGATGCTGTTGCTGCAAGAAGAGAAGATTTCCGGACGAATATACAGAGATTAAATTCGTGATGTTTAGCGAATGCTCGAGGTTCGCAGGCTAAGCCAGTGGATTCAGATATTCGCGTTCAGTTCCAAATTCTATCCCGCTCAGTTAGTTAACGGGCGCAAAGTCGCAACGCAGACATAACGTAGGAGGAAGATGCCGGTGAAGCCGGAGGTTCGGTACGTGTATGAAATACGAGCGATTTCGTTTACCATAGCGCGGAATGTCGGGAAATATAATATCCGTCCTAGTAAGGGCGTATAGCTTTCACAGACGGACAGACGAGGAGGAGTCAGTGTAACTTTAAACTTGTCTTCTCTCTTCTCCGCACCCGTACGTGCATCTTCTATGTGCGAGTATGTACCAAAGCGACAGAGAGATTAATCATTAGACCCGCGAGCCAAGGTACACGCGTATATGAGCTAGCTACATATACGGAACGTACAGAGCTTCTGTACAGACTTTCTCTGGCGTGCACGGTGGCTGTGGTAATTGTGGCGCATAGCGGGAGTGTGCGCAAGACGAACCTCCGGGGTTGAGAGAAGTTCTCTTTGTACCTTACCTAAACTGTTTCCGAGTTCCGTTCTCGGCGAGGTTTCGAGCTCGAGGTTGCCCGGTCTAGCGCTGTCGCGAGTTTTAATGGATCTTAATAAGTTTTGTTTCACCGCGCGCGGCTTAACACCGCAATTGTTTATACTATACTCCCTTAATTATGTCACTGGCTCGCAATAGCAAAATTATACTCTTCCTCCATTATTACCAACACAAAAGCTCAAATATACCGCCGATGCTCATCTTCTACTTAATCGAACTCCATTTTCGACGGGAACTTGGATAGAGGGACTCGCTCTTCTGATGAACGAATTTATTCTCTCTGTCCTTGCCGTTTTCTTTTTCTAACTTTTATATAGTTTTTATAAATTGCTCGTCGTGTTTCCCTGAATACCACAGAAGATTGAAACAAAGACAAATCGTTACTGTCATAATAAATATTGCCACAATACAATGCTTCTCTATGTATTGACAACGGTGAAGAATAATTAAGAAGCAGCTTTCAAAGTTCTAATTTGCAAGAATGTAAACGACGTCATTTTTTTTTTTCGAAATATTTAAGATTCCATGAAGGATTCCTGTTGGCCGATTGCGCCCAAACTGAATATCAAAGAATCCAGAGCGTATCCGTATTTTCGGAAATTAGATCGATCGTGCCATTTTTTTAAAGTTGAAAACGTTATAAGATCTAAATGTTTCCGTATATTTTGTCAAAAACCGCACGAACCAACGAGGGGTTATTGCTTTGCTTGCGTACTAAATTACAACTCGAATGCTCTATTCGTTCTCGAGATGCAGACTCAAAGGCGCGCGCACACACTCACACACACGTCCGGACATTTTTCCAAACCGCTGGGTGTTGATAATGGTAATCTTGTCGCTCGTGTAATAATTATCCATACCACTGTTACGGTTACTGTATCGTAACTGTGTGATAGTATCAGAATCGGTTGCTACACTTACGAGAGCGTATCTTGGTTCATTCTGATACATCGTGCCCACTCTTGTCCAGTTGAAGTGATTCAGGAGAGCTACTCTTGGGGCGTTGAAGGCATTCTCAGATGGTACAACCCTGAAGAAGTTTGAGAAGCTTTCGCTCGTAAACATGGGATGGGTATCTGCGTAACTCAGCTGCAAGCACAAAGAACAAATGGTACATGAGAGATTCGTCGATGAAAGTTTATTAATAAAAACAAGAGTGCAAAGTGGAGCCGCGTACTCTTGCGCACGGAACTTTCTGTTGAAATAAATGTTATTTTTCATTCGCGCGATCGCGAGGCCGCTCACCCTTATACAGGATCCTAACCGCGGCTCTTCGAACAACGCGGAATGTTAAATGTCAATTCAACGATTTTCGACAAACACAACTAGCAACTGCATTTACGAAAATCAGCCAATGTAAGTGTTATCACCTCAACCCTAACGGTTGTTATTGGATCCGACTCGTACAAAATATTAAAATCTTAAACTAAAAGTTGAAGAATTCGATTGGATCTTCGTAAAAGACTCGAGAGCGCGATTGAAACTAAAATCATTAATGTTTTATGTTGTATTTCTTGACGTATAATAATTGAGCGGCCATCACTCCGTAAATTATAATAAACGGTAATATCTTTCTTTCGTACGAATACTTGTGTTCATTCTCCAACTCCCAATCGGCAAAAGATTCCAATACTAACTTTTTAAAATATTATTCCTACGCCGCGTAGATCGTAACTACGTGTTTACCAACATCAGCACGTTGCTACTTAATCATATTCCATCTTTAGCAATGCCACCTTTATGAGTAAGTATGCTCATAAATATTGACTTCCTCGTGGAGGAAGCTTTGTGAAAGCTCGAAAATAATGAGCAACTATTGCACCGAGGGAAAATATTTCATTGAATCGACTAAATATTTATTTGATTAAATGAAAATAATAACTTGATTCCAATAATGTAATGCATTTGAACTGCGATAAGTATATTCCATTGCCCTGAAGTAAACAATTATTTGATTGTACATACTTAATAAAGAAACGATTTATTTTATTCAAATGAATGTTTTTCCAATAGTGTTGCATCAAGAGACAAAACTGGCGAAACACCGATTGTTAGATTGTTACCTAAATGGAGAAATTTTTGAAGGAGGCTGGTATCCGTGAATGCGTTATTATTACATTCAAAGGTATGTAATAATAATAGATTAAAATGAAACGGATCCTCGAACCTAGTCTCGATTAATACCGCAAGCATGCAAAAGTAAAATATAACCTACAATGTAATCATAGATGAGCATCACGATCTATTTATAGACACATATAAAAAAAGTGCCGCTATATGCGAAACGCATGTATCCTCTGACGCGAAAATACTATTATAGTATTTGTATGTTTGCTTGTGTTGTGTTTGAGTTTGTGTGTCGGTGTGTGTGTGTGTGTGTGTGTGTGTGTGTGTGTGTGTGTGTGTGTGTGTGTGTGTGTCGCATGCATCACGTACGCGATTTTCAAGCCAAAAAACGCAATAAAAATATTGTAGCGTTTCTGTTACTACATCTTAACCTTAACTCCTTTGAAGTAAAATTAAGTAAGAAAAAGCAACCAAAGTGAACGTGTCCGATACGGCACGCCGCAGACACAACAGAGTTTGGTGAGATTCGCTCGAGAGATTTAAAATGTAGAATTTGAATGAAATGGATCCCACTATCGTTGTGAGATTGAGCAACAAATAAAAGTTTTATTGTAGTAAATAAAAGTCATTAGTAGACTTCGATACAATTTTCATTGATTCAATGCCATCGCGTTTAATACAATTCGCGATCAGTTAAATAAAAGATAGTGTTAACTTACATATATTTTTTCATTGGCGGCAAATAAAAACGTCATGGGCCAAGATTTCAATGAAATCTTTTTGATTCAATGAAACTTTTTCTCTCGGTGCAACGTGGATGGTTCAGCTTTGCATACTTGTTTAAAACAAATTGTAGAAAACGTTTAACGAAATTTCAGTCTTCGAGAACTAAAAAATTCAAAATACTCTAAAATTGCATTGCTTCGATATATTTTTTAAAACAATTATGTGAAAAGTATTAGATCAATTGCTTAAGTAATTCACGAGTCACGTGGCTTTTATCTCAGCGATTTTCGGCAATCGTGAATATAAAATTTCAATGTTCTACAAAATTTAAACACCTCCGTTGATTTTCACCGAATTTGATACTAAATGCACCTGAATATTATTACGCATTTGTTTAAAGTTTCAACTCGTTTTGTCAAGTATTTCGAAAGTTGTTTGCACCAACGTCGCTCTCGTGGCGATTTTAATATTCACGGCACTCGACGTGCTTCCCGACGCTCGTTGCCCCCACTGTCGTGCCTCTCGGTATTCCCGAAATGAGGATGAGTCGGTCTTGCTCATCATTGTTATCGCTTACTACGCTTATCGCGATAGTAAATTATTTAATCACACTTTCCCAAAACCTTGTCCTCCATCTACCTCGCGTAGTTGCGGGCGAACACGCGACAAAAGCAAAAGCCGTTGAAAAGAATTCAAGTTTCTATTTACAATTCGAACCGTTCTGTCGACCTTCACCAAATGAAATATTTAGCACTGCTGAATTGCTTACATCGTTTTGCCTTGTCAGTGAATTTTCACCGATATGTATATAGTGAATTAAAAAAAATATTATTTCGAAATCGAGCTTCTATGTATATCCAGAGCGCCGAGAGCCGAGGGACGAAGGGAGCTCGTAGCTGGCACGCCCATAATTACGAAGTTGCCGAGACGAGTAAATATTCTTTCCTAACGAGCTAACAATGTTCGCAGCTCCGGTTTTCTGTCATGGAGCGTCAATGTTTGTCTCGATATAATTAATCATGGCGCCAATGCACCCACGTTCCGGTATCTGTACTTGATGGTAGAACGCGTAACAAAAACGCGCTGATAAGCCAAAGCATCAACATTTTCAAACTTTCTCCCAGTCCTCGCTCCATGTTGTTTTTCATCTTGTATTCCGCGGTTCTATACACTCTAAATATAAGCGTTTGGTTTCGACAAGCTTCAGGTATGTTAACCGCATAGTTACTTTTTACATTACAGTGTACAATTACGCACATGTAAAACACTTTACGCAGAGAGCGTATGAAAAGTATGTGTCGTCGCTTGGCAAGTCGATTCTTCAATTTATGTCCACCAAACATGGTTCCGCAAAATTCGTTTTGACCTCAGGAACAACTTTTTATTGCTGAAAAACATTCTGCTCGTCGAAGGAATCGAAGGTCTTGAATAGGTAGGTCAAACATGTGCCCTTCGAAGAGAAAAAAATCGATAGACGCAGGGCTAGTGACTACGATCGTTTCGTCTGTATGTTATCGCATCTTCGAAACGCGTATGCGTGATACGTGCAGAGATCGGATCACCGCGGCTCGTCACTTCCCCGGTACGAAAGCCTAAATCCTCCCTGTCGTGTGTCTTTGATCGTCGTTCGGTGGGTGTTGACGTCGATTATATACAGAGATATGATAAAAATATGTCGCCACCGTTCCAACAGTTGAGTCGAATTCTTCAATCTCCTTTAATGTTCCATAACGACTTTTAATATGGGATTCCAAGGTCAAAAGTAGTTTTTTAATCTTTAAATCTCCTTTATACCCTCCATCGAGAATATTAATCTGTGGTTGAACGAGAGTCAAAGGAGGTTCGAAATTTATAATCCAAAAAGGCGTTTTTTTTATCCCGATCGTCGCGATTCTCCTGCTCGCCGGCGGCGGCGAGATATGTTTATAATATAGAGAGATTATCATAGGGTGGACTGTTATTTGACTCGGTGCTGCGAAAGGACCGACTCAACATGGTTAAAACTTAGTGTACGCACATTGGTATTTAACCCCTCAAATAGAAGCGTTGAATATATACGTCGCAACCTCTGGGCAGTAGCAATAACTAAACTATTCTAGTCGCCATGGTTTACGGTTTATTGATTATCAAGACAAGTCCAAGCGTGTAATTGTAACACGCTTTACGAGCATTTTCTTTCAACACGCTCTAAATGCTTTCACGCACGTTGTCACTTTTGACACACTTCTAGGCGTGTTGACCCTCCAATACATATTAAAGTGTGTATTTATAACAGGATTCACTTGTACATCGATCAAGATATATAAGAATATTACTGAAAAAAAATGAATACTAACAGTCTGATGACATAACATCCACACATCGTTGTTCAAGGATATCCATACGAAAACGAATATCTGTTTGATTACGTTGCAACTTCGCTAATCGGTCGAAAAAAGGACGCTGAATTTTTATTCTAATCTAAAAAACAATTTCACCGGCAAGTTTTTTAGCAATACGGGTCGAAATTTACGAATATTTTACGTAGGAAGGTGCTCAAAGCGATCAACATCAATAGAATGTAGCAATTCACTCCGTCATTTTCGATTCGTTCCTAATAAAAAATTAACAGAACGAAAAGGATACTGTGACAGATTATGCCCAAATCTGATGACGATTCACGTTCTAGCTTTTGAGTTTAATAGAATAAACAAGTGACCATTGGCGTCTATCTCTTTTCAGTTCTCTCGCGCTTTGATGGTGAAAAAGAAAATAAATTGCATCTCTGTTCGTATCTATTCGTAACAAAAGTACGACAGTTTTTTTCGATATGATTTTTGTTTGTGAGTAATTCATCGCTTCGAAATACGAAAGTTTTTACGCCAGTGTGCACTATTTCACGAGAAAAGTTTACCGAAGATCCTGACTGTCGCATAGAACTTGGTGGCACAAGGGAGTCCACACGATTGTGCCATATAATATTAATACGAAACCGCAATGTTGTATTTCGAAAGTGTTGTATTATTAGTATAATTACCGTGCACCTGTACCACGAGGTCAGATGTTGGGCGTTAAACGCGTCGATTAAACATATGTAACGTGTAAAATGTGTGTATTGCGCAGAGGGCACAAGAAAGTTGCATTGCAATCGTGTTGTTACGACATGCGCGCCGACCATCGTTCATTGTACTAATGCATTTTGTTGAAACAACACATTTGATATGTTTATCGTGTGTCGATGCTTCAACACGGTTAGGAACACGTTTCTTTTCAGAGTGTAGTGACTTTTTCGTGTTTATACAATTTTGTTGGAACGTGTTAAGAGTAAGAGTTATCGCTTGAGGAAAACTCGAGGGATATACCGCCCAACGTGGAACGGCTAAATGATTCCGTTATATATATATATATATATATATATGTATATATATATTATCCCGCATAGTTTTTCTATGCCGTATATCTGTATACCGCATTTTACAGTATACTTATGCGCATACTCGATAATACTTGGGGCTACAAACTTGTAAAGAATTGATGAGCTTGCTGCTCGCGAGCGAGAAGGACCACTTTGAGATATATAAGGATCGATTACATTCGCCTATATCGTGGATAGTGTACCAAAGTGAAGTATGTATATACAATGTACAGTTTATAGTATGCTGAGCACTCTTCAAAGTGTTTTGTACGATACTCCGAGTAACGACCGATACACTTTGATTGCACAAGTCAAGAGCCGTCTTCGTTTTGGGTGTTTTGTTTACGAAAATTATAGAATTCTCGATGAAATAATTTTTTTGATAATCTCGCGACTCCTCCGCGACACGGCCTTTTTCGTTTATTCGGAGACAAATAAAAAAATCATAACGGAGATAACTGCGAGGAACAGCTAATTGAATAATGGTTAACTCGATCGCTTTAATCCAGCCTAGTTTATTCATGCATCCTCAGCTCCAGGCGGGGAAAGCGCGTTGCCCCAACCGACGGTTAACATTCTATGGATTTTTAAGCCAACAAATATTCATACAGGGAAGAGTGCGGAGGGTTGCGCGTCCCAGAGCGGTACTTTGACGACGAACGACACCCTCGCCTCATCCCTGCTGTACCGGAGTACTCGGGAGAGAGCTTGACCCGAGGTTGCCCTACGTCACACGCGGTATAACCCACTTCCAAGCGAAATTCCCGGGGAAGCGCTATAAGAGCCCCTCCACACGCGTACGCTCGCTCGCGCGATACCAAAGCTTATTAAATTCGTGCACCATGATCTGTTTGCCACCTTCGTTCCTCGTTTAACGCGTTCAACGAATTTTACTTCAACATTTCTTCCACTTTCACGGAGTCAATCCTATTCCGGGAATCAACGACGAAAGGACGAATTTCCGAGCGTGTCAAAGGCTCGCGGCGTGGTTCTACTCCATCGAGAGCGATATATAGGTGACGAACTTGAGTCGGTGCAGACGGGCAAAAGGCTCCAGTGGCTTTTCGGTGAATACCAATCAAATTGGAAAGTCTCACTCCATTTCGTGCCCTTCTCTCATTTCTCGCGCTCTCTCGCAGAACATTCCAATAAATTAAGCTCCTAGTGGGAAAACTCTTTCACTCGTATTTTACGAGCCGGCTTCAATATTTTTCCTTCCAGCGGGTAACCTTTCCTTCATTCTTTTTCCTCCATATAATTTCATTTCATCGAAACGAATATTGAATGCCGAATATTTTTTATCAGCCAAGTGTTTCATCGTTAACGCGTACGAGCTGCTCTAAATTCTTTGATGTCATAGCGTAATTACGGAGTTGAATAATGTATTCTCCATGAGCTGCTGCTTTCGAGAAAAAAGAAAGAAAGGAGATAAAGACGGTTAAAAAAATATTACCGTGTGCCGGACGGCTTGTTCTTGCAGAAAAAAAGCTTTTTAAACTTAAATGACTTCCAGGCCGTCCAGGACGGTTGAGAAAGCCACGATAGTATCGTTGTAAAATCCTCAAGGGCACATACGTTAGATATAGGCGAGTGGGTCGAGAAATGTAGATAGACGTAACTCTACATTTAATATTCCATAAATTTCCATCAGTTCCCAGCCAAAAGTCCAACGATCCAACTTGGCATTACAATATTTTGCAGCTATCTTTAACGATATTTTCAAAGAACCTAATTTAGGACTCCGGTTTATATTCATCAACGCTCCCTGATACCCAGCAATGTATTTTATATATATATTATATATTAGTTTGATTGGTACGCGATAACTGCACACCGAACCTTACTTAGCGTTCCAATATGTACCCAAGAACAATCCGATCATATCACCAACCTGAGTAAGCCGCCAATGTTTAGAAGCTTTGGCTATGGGGTCGGTGACTTGTGTGCAGGCAGCCCCGAAGAGCATCACTTTGTGCGGCCCGCTGTGCATCATGTCGAAAAAGGCCTTGACTCCGACTGCCGCGTTGCACTGGAAAGAAAAAAACGTACACGTTGGTTTTTTTAAATATAAAATTCGCTGTGATACACGAAATGCTGAATGATGAAGTAAATACTACAACTACTTTACAGTCTTACAATTTGTATATATTAAGCTACCTAGTTACGTGTATATTGCGATGCAACTTCGAAGTAACTAAAGATAATATTGTTATAAGGAAATTCGGAGAGTACGTTATGTATTTTCTGCAGATAGTTACTTTGAATTTGTATATACATTCCCCCTCGTCTCGTCCATCCGTATCCTTTGCCTAACTTATTCTTTCTTTCATTGCCCTGCATTATGTTGTTTAGAGTAATGTACGCGCGTGTTTGTCGTACCATCTGTGCCAATTTACTATGTTTCGGCACTGCAGTTGCTTCTCTCGCGTACCAATTTAATATGTCATGAAACGTGGTTATCGCACGGGGTTCCCAGAGTACAACGGAGTCACTCTACAGGCAGCCTGGTAAGCATAGCGGTATGCGAGCAATGGTCATCGCAACGAGTTAAATT
Organism: Cylloceria caligata; assembly: GCA_963942595.1. Classification (NCBI taxonomy): domain Eukaryota; kingdom Metazoa; phylum Arthropoda; class Insecta; order Hymenoptera; family Ichneumonidae; genus Cylloceria; species Cylloceria caligata. Next base: position 729,395 of record OZ012710.1, read on the forward strand.
AACTGTACCAGGGGACAGTACGGATCTCTCTGTATATGCCCATACGCATATTCTGCTACCCTATGATATATGGCTATATCGCGGGTACACATCATGAATATCATAAACTGTATTGTACAATACAATAACGTTGCTGTTGAGGATCCGTATGGTAATCGCGGAGAGATATCGGCTTGATACTATAATTAGATATACGATTATCCTCGTTTAATATTCTATGAGGCCTCTTTCGGCACTTTCATATCAGATCATTATGCGTTCTACCGATATATAAATATATATATAAATAATTTTGAGTTGCTCAGAATTTGGAAATTTGTTGGTGCTAAAATTCAGCGAGGAGAATTCGTCATCGCTATACGGAGATCTGGCAAAATTGGACGCGGTAAAACGTCTGTCGCGGATAGATTCGGCTGTAACGCGCCGAATCGAGGCAATCGGTTTCATTACAGCTGTCCTTGACGTACGAGCGAGTAATGTTACAGACGGAAAAATGTGAATAAACAATAAAACGAACGACACCTCATTTTAAGTTTAAAATCTTTTTTCGCATCTTTTAGACTATTATTATTGAGTATACCCTCAACGGCAGCACTCCGGTTATACAAAAGCCACGATTTACACGAGTACCCGGGTGTATACAGATTTTTACCATACACAAGCAATTTAGTATGATTCAAGTGATAGAGGGCAAAACAGTATACCGTCCAAGACCTATTGATAATTAATTCCGCGGCGGTAACCGTCGCGACAATATGTTGCACCGTAAAACATGGATGGATATGGCAAAACTCTGCACAGTACCAGTTTGACACGTAAAACTTCGACATTTGAAAATTTCGAAAGAAAAAAAAATGAAAAAAGCTCCAATCACTGGAGCTCTCAAAATCGAATTAACTTTTTATACACATGACAATTATGACGAAGTGGCGCGTGGTACCGAAATGAATAGAGTGGTTCGTGAGACGAGGCAAACAAACCAGAGAGCTTAAGAAGAGCGAGCTATCCTGGTGGTGGAGTGGGTGGGTACCTTCAAATACCAGAGAAACGGTGTACACGTCAAAGGGAGATAGAGAATTTGCCGACAATCGACGTGTTTCTTTTTCGTTCTTTCTTTCTTTCTTTCATTTTTCCGACTACTTGACACTTTGCTTTGTAATCGCTTTTCGACACTCAAAATTCGCGGAATCTTCACAAGCTCGTGGAGACAAAAGGCAGAAACACTTTTTCCGTTGTAAAGACTTTTTTCAATAATCCTTTTTATCACTTGGTAGTAGTTACAATGTTTTCTCAGCGAGATTCAGCGTGACGTTTATCGCATCGAGTGTATGGAATTCGAAAGTTGTAAATTATCAGGGTTTTCGTGGTTCCGATAAGAGCCAGGGACGTCCCATCATTTAATACGAATAAATATTATACATTCACCGGTATCGTGAACTTATATTTATTTAAAATATATTCTGTTATGATCTTGTTACCGTAGCTCCGAATGGGACAGAAAAAAGCTTGATTAACCCCTCCGGTAGGTACGTCGCCCTTTATCTGTATCATCGGTCTTGCGATCTACATTTATAACAAAATTCAACGTAAAAATATTATCGTTGTATCTCTTAAAGTTTTATCGGTATAGAAAAATTAATCACCGAACTACAAACTTTATTGCATTCGTTATATCGTGCATCGACATTTTTTTCCACATATTTTATAAGTAAATTACTTGTTTGCGGATCGTCGATAGGGAATGTCCAGGAGGCAGAAAAGACGGAATTAAAAATGATGTATTCGTTATAAATTACGAGTTGGCTTTGATACCTGCAATTTTATAGCGTAATGTTGCATTACTATTTCTACAAAGTTTCGGCATTCAATCTCGCGTCCTTCCCAAAATAAAGTTCATTATAAAAGCAAGTGCATTATAATTTCTCCAACGTTAATATTCGAGGGATGGATCCTATATATCACGGCCGGAAACATTTTACTACAGTGAGTTAACGTAAAATTTTGCGCCAAAAACTGTGAAATTCAACATTTTTAAATGCACGTCGCTCGATAGCTCATTAAATACTTTGAATAATATATTTTTCATTTTTCATTTTACATGCAACGAAAGCTGTATATTTTGTATTTCGGACAACTCAGCCCGGTGGAAAACGCCGCGCCGTGGGAGCTCCGGCGCGCGTCATAATTTGAATTAGGCTTCTCGTTTCTGCGCTTAGAGAATCTGGCAATCACTTACTCACATCCGACTTGTGCCTCGCAAATTTTTAACTCCAATGACCGATGATAATATGGAATATTTAAATTGAAGGTTAAGAATATCACGGTAGCAGCCTGGAGCACTATGGTTAAATTGAATGTCTCGATGTACGTCACGAGTCTCAAGATAGCTCCTCTGCCCGACTCTTCTCGTACACCTTATTTTTATAACAGCACAACTCTCTCTTCTTCTAGCAGAAATATTTAGCTATGGGAAGCACCTTCCGATCTCAATAATTTTAGTGGTATATTACGTAGATCATCACTCTGAGTAAAGCAGTGAAAGTTTTGGCAGGTGGTCACTCTTTGTTAAAAAGTTATTAACAAACAAAGATTGAAAATTGAAATATAATTTCTCGACACCGTGTGTGTAGGTTGTTCTTTCAAACTCGTATCGTTCATTGAACGTAAGTTGCCTTTGTTTACTTTCGTACCTAGTGATGATGTCCTTTCTATACACAAGATCACTTGAGACTGAATAAAGCAGTATCCGACGAGTTTCCGTACAGATAACATCTAAAGTGTGAAATATTAAATAAAGAACCTAAAGAACCTAAATAACCTGAAGGGGCTGGAAGGTGAGGTGGGGACGAGTGTGTGTGGGAAGGGACCCGCTCATACTTGTACTATTCATCCGTACAAGTATAGGTATTTCATGTTCCATTTATGAAACTTTTTTTGTGTAATGGAGTTTCGTTTATAGACGTACGTATACCAAAGAAATGTAAATACATCTCGTCTCTTACTGTTTAACATGTATCTCCGGAACTAGAAGAGATTGCCATTGGATTCAAAGTATATTTTACTCAGGAATTAATACTCTATAACATGTATGAAAATGGAGATGATCCGTGCTGCAAAAGTATTATTGAGATCGGAAAGTGCTCCCTATAGCTGAATATTTACCGTAGGATTTATCGTAGTGTTTCCCTTTCTACCTCATTCTCGTCGTAAATCCAATTCACAGTGCATATCAGCTATCGAGCACCCTCGCAATCAGGGAATAGCGGCGGTATAGCCGCAGTCAGCTCTGATACCGGGCTTAGAAATGCGAGAATTTTCGTATTCTTCGCAATCGAGCGTGATTGCAGTTTTCGTGAGGGAACATTTCCTCTGAGACTCGTACCTCGGAATCTCGGAGAAAGTGCTCCTGGCACTGCTACGAATGCAACCGGTAATGCACCTTTGGCCTGTTTACTCAATCTCTGGCGTCCCTCTCGAGCTCGCTCCCCTAGCAGCGTCTCGACGAGCCCTCTCGGCCATTTCTGCTTTCGTCGATATAAAGCCACTCGTTGAATTATTTACTCACGCGAATCAATACTGTGTGTCGGTAAGCCGAACGTTTACAGTCATTCACGGAATGTATGCGAAAGAGTGATATGTTTTATGTTATCCACGATTTTTTCAATGTATTAGATGTGAAAAATAAGACAAGTGCTCGAAAAAATTGCGCAGAAAGAATTATACTATAGAGGAAAAAAGTATAGCAGCTTCGAGAGGCATTTGTCCCCAAGAATCTGGCTCATTTTGTATGGAAAGATAAATTGCGTTGAGAATTAATTACATTTTTTTTAAACTTCTCGAGTTGAGCATTTCCTCGAGTTGAAAATATTTCTGTAGACCCTGAGTGCAGTTGCTCGTGAGAATTTTCCGAGGTACTCGAGAGCTAATCAACGAAATTATTAAATGAGAAGCAGAGATGGAAGGACGGTTACCGAAGAGCCTCGTTGAAAAAGTCTGCATCGTCTCGCGTAATCGCATTGACGAAAATTCAATTAGTCGTGAACATAAGAATGATAGTAACGACAGTGACGTGGTCTCTCCCGCCAATCTTCCCATTCCATGACTTCCTGCTACCGCCAAGAGCCATTGGCACAATAAAGATGACGTTGTAATGGTAATATTCATCTTCTGTGCAAAAAAAAAAAAAAAATATTGTAAAATCTGTAGTATCTGGATAATGACTGGAATCTGAGCGTTGGATATAACCGTCGCGTTATAAAATATTTTCGGGACGTTATTAATAACTTGATCTTTATGATTAGAATCCCCATATATCGGATAGAATAACCCACGCTGTGACTAAATTGTTATTAATCCTATCACATTTATTCTAATACGAAGCATCGCAGTTCAGATAGCATTTCTTACAACAGCCGCAATTACAAACAAACAATGGCGGGAATGGTGGAAGCAAAGCATAAAATACATACATAACATGGACTGCCCATCAGATGAGACTGATAGAAGCACGAAGCTATGCGGCAAGAAGAGTTTTGTGAATTATGGACCTGAAACGTGCATCTAGTTTTTTTTTGAGGGGCCTGACCCCTTTTTTCGTTCTCTCCGCGACTTCAAAATGACATTTTTTAGCTGTACGAGGCAATGCCCCAACTTTAGGCGCGAGTTCGTTTTCGCAGCGCGTCGACCCTCGTGTAGTACAGCGTCGAAAAGAGAATTCGATCCAGACTGAGTTACATTTTGCTTAAACATTTCTTGACTAGTAGTAATCTTAGGAAACAAAGTAATGTTTATGAAATAAGTGTAAGGTTAACTTTGAATTGAATATGACAGTGACGTGGATAAAACAAGCTCGTTGGACAGTTCGTTGCGCGATAATGCTGCGCAAGGAAATTCATTGCTTGCAACGTTGCGAACCATGGTTATATTGATACACGCATAATTTGTGAAATTAATCGGGCTCAAGTGGAAGATCGAGAAAACTACTGCACCAATTGGATACAATGATACACCACATATTATTTTATCCGAATTCCGAAAAAAGAGCGTTATAAAATACTAATCTGGCAAAATGTTATCGGGAAATGTCAGAAAGTATGCCGAAAGGCTATAAGGCAACAAGTATTTTTAATGTCAAAGTAATCTTACGTACATGACGACGATGAAGAATATCCAACTTTGAGAATCGAAAAGAAATTAAACTTTTTCTTTATTACAAGACTGAATAGACTCGTGTGCACAATGTAAATAGTATACGTTACAAAATATTATACATGATAGTGCGTAAGAATCATTAGACGATAAGTCTAATCCATCACCCACATTGTGAGAAATTAGGCACGAACGCACGCACACGCCAAGAGAAAAAGAGAAAGAGTTACACGCTCGCGGAGTACCGAAGTAATATAGTGCTCGTTGTAACGAATTATTCTTTATTTTATTCGTTCATAACATTTTTAATAATGTTTAGTTTACAATATCAATAGAGATTTAATTTAATTGGTAGAAACATCGATCGCCTTTAATAATTTGTGCAAAGTTATCAATTTCAAATATAACGTTCGTGACATAAAAGAGGACACACACGCACACATTCCTTTCATACAGTTTTTCCATTTAAAAATAAAACTTGCCTCACCGGACCTCAATAATAAATACGGTATTCGATAAAATCATCCTCTAATGTGTCGGAGATAACGTATATCACTTACCCGTAATTATCGTATCCTCGCACGACGGATCTTCGGATAGTTGCGACTGAATACAGCGTACCGGTAAAAAGGTTAATACTTCATATAAAATGACGGGAAACTGTGGTTGTTGGTCAAGAAAACTTTTGTTGTGAAACAGATTATCTCGCTATTGCTAGACCCCCGTGTTTAGCTCGTAGGTCCGATGAGAAGTATCTATTAATCGAGGCACGCACAAGAATATCGTTAGAAATTCGTACCTTCACAGAGATCGATGAAAACTCTTAAGGCGAGGTGAAACCTCTATACTTGCACATACGTGCTGCTTCTCTTTCACTCCGCCGTCAGCGCCATACAAGCCTGTCTCTTTGGTACTCATGGGTGGAGTATAGAGGTTTCCCTTTGCCTCAACATGAATAAGTCGAATAGGAATAGATTCATTACAACGTGTATTATAGCGCATAATGAGTTTGATATCGTAGCGCATTAGCCGTGGGTTTCCCACGTTTTCGAGAGTGCCAATAGTTACAACGATGCATAGAGTGCTAATCTTCGTCCTCTTTCAATCCCCTGTTCTAACTATCGATTAACTATCGATTGCTATAATGTGGTTTCTATACATAGCTTTTATATCAGTAGAAATTCGTATTGAGATACGTCGGGAATATACATAAGCTCCATTGAGCTCAAATGGAGGCAGCGGTATCTCCAAGATTCATCGGAACGTACGGTAGTATAAATGTGGCTATGATATATAAACGGTTTAAAATGAAATTGTCGATTTAGTACGTCGGAAGTATTTTCAGTTATGTACTAAAATTTATACTTTAGCGACGATGGATGAACTCGAGAGCAAAGACGCAAATTTCTATCGCAGAGCTGAAACCTGCGGCTGTCATGCATGCGATGTACGTGCTACGCGACTCTTAGTTCGGTCTGGTTACATTAAGGTTATACACCATATATATATATGTACACAGGTACAGGGAGTCATAGAGTTAGCGCGCATCTCCGTCTCGCCGTTCTCAACTTCTCTACCCTCTCACCGTTGCTAATTCTAAATGAGCACCTCGCGATTTGCAGGGCGGTTTTCGTGTAATGCCGCAGCCGGAAGACCCGGTTTGTCGTTAATTAGAGGCCTCGGGCTTTCTCCGAGCAGGTGAGTCAAAGGGGCGATGGAAAGAGGGAGAATGATATTCAAATAAGCAGAACGACCGTACTAACATTGTTGAGGAAAGAATAGGCAGCTCTGTGCAGGACTCCTAACCGAATGCTAATACAAAGAGGATGAAATAAATTTCCCTCTCAGCCTAACAACTATATGGACAGAGATAGTTGCAATGAGTTAAGAATAAATTATACAAGACGAGCATTTCTTCGTGATCTTTTAAAAAACATGGTCTGAATTTATTTTTATTAAAATGCTGTTTTCTGAAATGGGATTATTTAATCTCTCTATCTAATAGAAATATCTTGGTGCCAAGGCCATCGCCGTGTAGAAGAATCGAAGAGCCCCCCTCCCCAGGTTCGGATTATTTCAAGTCCCACTAGGGCCCGCGCCCAGGCCCAAATTTAACTCACGCCTAGGGACATGGGGTTCAAAGACAGGGCAAGAGAGGTCCAATAACAGATTGCGAGGGCACATAGTGCCCGAGTCGTACAAAACTCTAGTTTTATATAAATTTATAGTAAACAATGATCAAATTTGTTGAGCAGCAACCGCTCTAATCTATAAATAGCGGTGTATCCGGATGATCAAATTGCACAGGCTCGACGATGTAATCGTAGGTTTCAACCAGCTTCCAAGTGTGAATTCATCAAATGGTCAACGCAAAAAGTGCCGCTTTAAACAGCTACGTGTGTTGAAAGATAAGGAGGGAGGGGGGATAAAACGTGTATTTTATTATCCCAGGGTGGCGACCCCAAAGTACCAACGAATAAGGTACAAAGGTTAAAAATCAGTATTAAAAATCAGAAAAAAACAATAAGACGAACTTCAATTTATCCTCATCCTATTGATCACAGCAGAGGATTGACGCTGCAATTTTTGACCGGATGTACTAAAATTTTACTGACAGGAAGTATAAGTAGGTCTGTCATTCTATGTACATATTGAAACTAATTGACAGAATATATAACTTCGAAATTATTAATAATACATTTTGATATCTCGAAATTATGATGGCTTACGCACAGCGGGTAGGAGTGAGTTCCAGAGCTAGTTGGCCTACGCGGGCGTCAAAAGTTCCGGTATAGCACGTACCTGCATGATGGGAGGGAAGAAGAAAGAGGTCGTTAATTACGAATCTCTCCATCGCTGCGATGTTGCTGTATAATAGGGAGGCCTTGCATGTGTTTGTCGTTGTCGTCTGAATAGACCTTCCTCCTTGAAACTCGGCTACACTGCAATGTTGTCCCGACAAAGCGATCTCCAATATTTTCGATACTCTGTCTTTCGTATAATGCACATAATTTACCTATATAATGCATTCGTCCATGGACGTGCAAGCAATATGCTTGCACGTCCGTGAACGCCTATTAATATAATAGGCGTTCACGTTTACGTTGAACCGCAATTCGTCTTTGCGATTTCACTTTCAAAGGAATTGTCATCGAGTCACAATTAATTCTCATCCTTCACCTTTATCATCAAGATTGGATACCATTAGATACTTTCACAGAATAAAAAGTAATAAAAATCGGAAACAATGCCGGATGATCGGAAGGGAAGGTAGGAATTCAGTGACTCTCAAACTGGGTTGGTGAGTCAGCACTCCGTAGGCACTCCGAGAGCTAATGCAAATGTTATATTTGCCGGCACACCCGCACCTCGCTACTCTTCTCTCTGTACATACACGCGGCACGCTGTCCGGATTTGGTTATCGGTTTTGCGATTGAGCTTTTAAACTCGCGAGCCGCGACAAGCGTCATGTCACACAGGGGAGAGAATATTTTGGTTACGGACTCTATAAAAATATGACAGAGAGCGCAGTAAACTTAAAACGTTTCGACAGTCCGGGGAATCCCCCCATACCTTTGAGTGCAAATGAATTATGCGTGCGTACAATGCAGTATGGAACAATTTCCCATAAATATTAGGCTCGACTCGCCACAGATGCAACAGAGATAACCGTGTAGTACGATAAAAATAACTACACGGCTTTTTATACATTCGTTCGTTCGTTCGTCCGTTTAGGTAACATTGCAATACTCCGTTGGATCTTTCTACGTAATGTAACCGAAGAAGCTCCCTCAACTGTTATTACCCTATTTTTTTCCTGGTTTTCCATGACAAAATCCATTGATTTGACTTTATTGTTGATATTACATTTTCTCACACATGACGCTGCAATCGAAAGCATGTATTCGTTTATCAATAAGTTAATAACTACTTTAAGCGTTACCCAGGAACAAAGACGTGGACGTAGTAGTTTTTTGTTCCCATAGGGTTTTCCAATCATGATTTTGAAGCAACTTCCATTTTCACCACAATGGGATAGGAATGGGGGAAGGGTGGATCGAGTTTCGTATCACTGAATAGCTTTTTGAAAAATTACACATGTGTTTTTTCCTTTTTCGATCCGATGTGTAATTTCTCGAGATATTCGCAAAAATCAGGTTTCTTGCGATTACAGCGCCATCTATCACGAATCGAAAAAAAAATGTTTCAGATAAAAGTTACTTATTTTTAATACCCATTAAAAAATGGGGGTTCCCATTCACGATTTCAAAGTTGCCCCTACCCCCACCCCAGGGGGTGGTCGACTTTGGTATCATTGAATGACCCTCTTCCAGTCGAACAAATTTTATTGAGAATTTTTTTTGATCCGATGCGTAGTTTTCGAAATATTTCAATGTCTTCAGATAAATCGGCCATTCTGTATGCTGCGCAAAAGCAACTTTTACTCACACGCCGGTCGCACTTGCACGATTTCGTCTGGTTGACAAGTTAATATCGCTGTAGCTCGAAGACTAACTGGCCGAGGATCGCGAGGCTGCGCGTGCAAGATCAGGCCTGGTACCTTACATTTTTTTTTTAGAGACGGGAGCCGCGCACCTTATCGGTTTGCTGGGAATTTCAAAGTGAACTTTCGCTTAGGACGAAATCGTCCCAGTGCGACCGCACAGTGTTAAGCATGGAACATATAGATTTTATTGCATTATTGCCCGGTCACTCGTCTGCTGCTATGTAACATGTATTATGACTACGCACGGAAAGAAAAAAGTAGCTGGGGACACATTGGTTCCGATACCCAACCGGAATAGTTATCATAGAGCTATCTACTCGGTTGGTTCAAGAAACTACAATGTCGGTAATAACGGTAACCAACCGAGATGGCATACACGCCGTGCCGATTATCGGTGCAATCCATCAGTACAGCGTAATACGAAAAAAAATCAGGTTAATACGGATATTTATATTTATTTACAGTGGCGAAGACCGGCGCGTACTTGGCGCGATGCTTCTGTAGACGAAGGTCATCCATTCACAATATTTTACTGTATATTTACGATATATTCAATGCATTTAACTTTTATTATTTGCAAGCCCTCGTCCATCCACAACCACCTGTCACTTCGAATAATGGCGTCGTGTGCCTCCGTGAAAAGTTTTATTCGTAGCACGTACCAACCGGTTGGTTATCGAAGGAAAGCGATTGGTAATGGGAACGGACTCGTCGATGCCGGTACTATCCAAATGCTGGTTCAAACTACCGCCGATGTTAATCGTACCACCCAACGGCTCGTGGCGGCGACAGCACTGTCACTGATTACGGGAATCAAGTCGTTGCGTTGGTCTTGGCACTATTTTTCGCTAACCAAACGAAAATAGTTGAGAATACTATTTCGATTTGGTTTCATTTTTAACAGTTGCGATACGATACGATAGCTTAACCACGACTTTGTTCGTTCGGTGCAAATGCTATATTATTATTTTATAAGTACTATATGAAATATAAAAATATATAGAAACGTTACATTTATTTATACCGCTGAGCTAATCTCAACGCGTTTATTTCCTAAATTTCGAATAGCGAAAGAAACTCACAACTCATCGTACGGTCGCTTTCATTACGCCGGGTAATTTAGTTCTCCTCAATACATATATCTTGAGAGGATCACTGAACCTCGAGGAACCAAAAAATCGGTTTCTTTTCTATTTTCCATACATCGCATAACTCTACACGCAGAGTAACGGCATAGCTATACGAATAGCGCCAGTCACCGGAAAGACGGAATATTTTTTTAATGCTAAGCCGAGTCGATAAATGTTCCTCGTATTCTTCTCTCCGTGTAATTTCACCCTTTTGTCTGTTACTCCGATCTCCATATTCGTAAAATAGCCTTCTCCTTCTCCGTCCCTACCGAGCGAAAAAGTACATAAGTACTACGAAACTTGTACTGGACACGGTACACAAATGCCGAAGTATATACATAATTCCATTTGGGCAGCATTCTGCTCGTCCCCCTTCTTTTCCGATTCAACTCTAGTAAACATGTTCCTTTCGGCCTTCTCAATTCTTCTCTCATTCTCCAAACTTTCCGATTCTCCAAATGTATCCGACTTTATCCGTTACTTTTCCTTCAACTTTGCATTTCCGTAAGATTCAGCCATTACGAAATAGGCAGACGAAGATCAGTGGCCCGTTGCAGAGACTCGACCCGCCGAGTCAGCATCCTAGTTATCGTTTGTCACATCGAATTATTCGATTTAGGCAATAGCAACGGCATGCCAGTGAAAATCTCAAGCAGCATGTGTGTGTGTGTGTGTGTGTGTGCGCGCGCGCGTGTGTAAAAACGGTTAAACGTGCAAGAGATGTCTCTTGTACGGTAAATAACCCATCTATCAAGTTTGAGTGATACATCTCCTGCAGTATTTGCAGAATCACATGACTCCCTTATTTTTTGCAGTCCTTCCAACAGTCGAAGAATTGGCGGACTGAAACAATGATGTCAACGATAGGGAAAATTGGAATAATACCGAACACACCAAAATACGTATCGATGATCTGAAATAACGTTCTATTCCACGGTTTACAAAAAAAGAAGGGTAACCAAATCCCAAAATAATTAATAAATTTAATACGTTGTCCTTTTGCGTATACTTGGCGTACAAGAAGTTTCGTTCGATTAAAAAAAAATACGAGATCAATCGTCGACAGATTTGCCGTGGAATCGCTCATAAATAAAATTTAGGTAGCTATTCGATACTCATTCTCATAAAAGGACTGTCCTTAAGCACACAAACAGATAGGTAGAATTGATAATACGAAATATAGTACAGTGGAATAGGCTTGAAAATGAAAGGATTTACATAATAAAGGAGAAAATTGTCTCATGTTAGAAATCGGAAAGAAGATTGAAGGATATAAAAAAAGAACGCTATAACGGAATAATGTTACCGCTCGAGGTTAGGTCTAATATTATAATAACGGTGTCGTGCCTAAGGTAACGAAGCGCGTATACGAATAAATTCAGAAATGGCGCCGGAGGCTGCGTGTTCACCCTCGCACCGCGAGTCGAAGGCGTTTACATGTTTTTCACGTGTCTCATATAATACACGCAAGACACCCGTTACAACGTTAATAATCGCATGTTACCGGGTCATAAATAAAATAGCGTGAGGAGACTAAAAATATGATATACAGAGTGGAAGTGAGAAATGTAGAATTTTTGCGAGCTTCGAGTATTATGCTTGGGACATAACGGAACGACGAAGTACGCGCTAGAACGATCGGAGAGGTTTTTTCTGCAAAATCTCCCACTGTATGCCAGGATACTTTATGTCCTTGACAGTTTGTACAGACTCTCGCGTTTTTTACAGTGAGATTCGATGTTATTCCCCGTCTGCCGGATCCTTTTACCGCCATGTACATATATTAGTCCCGGCGAGTCGAGGTAGTACAGACTCTCCGTTGAATGTTCACCGTAGCTATACATATTCTTCTCGTGTCTCGGGGGTTGACCCGATCGATATCTCATCCCGGTATTCGTTATACGGAATTTCTGAGGATGCCCTCTGCAGCTACCGAGACTCAAACTATCGGTTGAATAAAAATTTTTCAATAGACGCAGATCGACAGATGCGAAGCTCCAAAAACTGGAGCGACCTATACGTGAGCAAGTAGATAAACTAAGCTAGTTACGCAGCTTCCGTTGATATTGCCCAATTTTCCAATTATCGACTTTGCTGACTTATTTTTATCAAGATAGTATCTGATCTTCGCTCAATGAATCCTCGCACTGATGACCGTACACGGAATTTAACGACCGATAAAAACCGGAACTTTTTGTATTCAAAGGTAAAGCGTCGATTGGACTTTCTTTCTTGGGAAAACGGAGCTTCGTTATTCATGTATCGGCGTTAACGAGTGACAGAGTTTAAATAAGAGATCAACGTGATGTATAATTCGGTATCCGCGAATCGGGAAATATTCCAAATTCAGGGATGAAGTTGTGCCGTGGTATCAGAGTTAACTTTCAAATATAAATTAACGCTGAATCATTTTTTTTCTTCGTCACATTTTTATATCGAGCCGACATACGCCTGGATGAACTATTTATAAATATTTACAAGTATCGTATGACAATAATGCAATATTTTCGTAAAATACGTTAAACCAAATCTAAACGTTTGCCAAATACCCCCCCCCCCCCAACTCCTCCCGTCATCGCAATAACAATGTACATGTGATCAAAGTCTAAAGCAACGTAGATGAGAACAGAAAAATAGTCAACCAATAGATAAAAAACGAAAAAGAATGATATCGAACGTGACCAGCCGCGACATCGTTACGGCATTTTCGCGTGCGGTCGATCATATTGATTGGAAAACTTGGCCAACTCGGATGCTGCTGAACGAACTTGTACGATTTGCGCTCAATCGTCTGTTTTCTCCCTCGTTACCTCTGGCTCTCTCTCGATTGTTCGACAATCGGGAGGAGAGCTTTTGCGCGTCTCTAACCTAACCAGCGAAGCTCCTCTACGCCAGATTGCGCCGGAGGCTGGCACGTCCCGTGTGTGAGTGTGGCCGCATATATTTCTTTCCATTTCGATTAGTTTTTTTATCGCACCGAATGCTCGTCCGTTGTCATCGCAGCTACCGAGGAAGATCGCTTTCAATCGCATGCCACGAAAGTGACCCGAATTCTTTATACACACCAGCCGAGATTCCTGCCGAAAGAATGGTCACGATGGGTTTAGCAAAATGCGAGCCAATACGATGATATTGCTACGTTGGGTCTTGGTATAATTACTCAATTGGGTTTAAAATCGTATTGTTAGCAAGCTGACGCAGCGTTTTCCTGTCAGCATTTCTAGCACGGTTGTTCGCCCCGAGTTTCACATTCGGGATCCCTCCTTTGATGGAAGAAGAAGAAGAAAAAGATCCCATTGTACACTTGCTCGCCCGTAATCTACTACAATTTTTATTCGTTCATTCTTCACCCAACCTCACCCTGATGCAGTTCAGGGCAGTTATAAATGGAGCGAACTATTACCGCCAAAGAGTACCGTTGAATATATCGTCGTTTGATTCGGAATTTTTACTGCCCTAAAAAAAATTATGTAAATTTACTTTACTCGGGAATCCGGATTTTTTAAACTTCGTACATAAAAACAAAACTCGTACACCCAGCACTGTACATTCACTAATCTTTCGTAAAATAAACATTGCTGACATTGAATTTGAGAAATGACTCACGGAAAGAAATGAGGTTGTCGATATTACATCAAGACGATAGTAATCTTTTTGTAGTAATTTTTACATGAATCGTGGTCGTTATAACTACAACTTATATCTGAAATATCACACGCTGTTGTAATATATCACGTTGATGCTGTAGTAAAATATTTATATTAAAACTTACAAGCTAATGCGGTTCTTATGAATAAGTTTGAAGTAAATTTTACTATTTATCTAACTAGCGGAAGCTGAGGAGTTGGAATAACCCGTTAACTTGTTCTTATTACGGTAGACAGTAGCGTATATTGTTATTCCAGGGTATTACATTGAATCCTATATATGGGATAAGAAATATCTACTATACTCAGTAGTGAAATATATCTATAGGACGACATCGAATTTGCCATCGAGTGTAGTAAATATGCCTTGTCGTTCCAACGATAAAAAACGCGCCACGATTTACGTTGGTATCCGGTAACTTCGATATGTTTTGTAGTTTTAGCTACTATTATTGAGAATCAACACAATGGAAAAATTGCCGCTCAACCCAGTCGATCGAAAATTTGCAATCCTCAAAAATAACCAATATTACAGTATTAATAAATATTTGTAAGAGCAAGTCTTTTTCGAATGTTAATAATGGCTTAAATAACGCAGCATATAATAATTTTAAAAAAATTATAGATCGGGGGCTTCTTCGGAAAGTATAAATATATTTTGAAGACGCCAAACAAGTTAGGATGCAAATCATTGGCATCGCTCGATACCACTTCTCAAGCCATTTTTCCTCATATCGGATAAGGTAAACTTAATGTTGATTATCAATTTGTACACCGCTCTCGTTCCTCGGTCGCCGATATGCGGTGTCTGAAATTAGAAAAACCGACTTCTTTGACTGAAATATTTTATTTTCAATCTTTCCCAACTATTTTAACCAATATAGAAATTTTTAACTCTATCCTCAAAGTACTTTATTGTTATCACAAAAGGTTTCAAACGGAGAGCCGGTTTTCTCACTTTCGTCGCTCACCGTAAAAGTTTTAACTGTGTCATAAAATATATTCTTAACACCGCAACGAATTGAGAATCTACATTTACCTTCCCGCGCAGAAAAAAATTGTCCAGGAGAGAGTCCATCCTGGACTCCATCCCGGAAAATTGATATATATATATGTGAATTTTACTTGGTTTGCCACGAGACCAACGTAAATCCAAGTTTTAATAAATCTTGCGGTAAATGAAGGAAGGTGTTATTTCGTTGCTTTATTATTATTTAAATATGCGAGAGCTAGGACCGGATTTATAAAGCGGTAAATCGACTGCAACTCGCCGAGAGCCTCTGTAGTCAACAGTTCAACCCACACTCTATACTCTACGATATACACGAGAAAGTTCAGCTCGACCTTTGTCATCAAAGAGCCTCGACCAGAGAGCGAGCCGGATCGGAGTCCTTTCCATAATTTTTCACTTTGAAGGTAGGGCCATTAATAACGCTATAATGCAATGCGTTTTGTAATGCCATAAAGAATATCCGTCCTTTAGAGGATATACTGCTTTATCGTTCCGATGTTTGCTTCTCACGTCGTGTGACGTAAAAATATATCTGTGCGTGGGCGCGTTCGTATCTTTGCACGTGAGATTTTTATCGTCAAGACTATAGCCCTTGCAATTTTTTAAATATCGGACCGGAATTTCATTCACAAGTTGACTATCGTTCAAAAATTACACGTCAGATTTACAAATATTTTGAAATATACAGATTCTTGGGGGTACTTCCAATGGGGTTGTGACACGAATATTCGGAGAGTTCGTGAGGAATCTGTAAATATAGGAATAAGAAAAAAATAAAAGTGTTTGAAAAAAGAAGTTGGCGATGGTGTAATGGCACGCCCACATTTGCATTTCGATTTCCTCGAAACAGGGATAAGCACAAAAATCATTTTTAATGGGATCCAAGAGCCTAGAAAAAGTCTGTGATTTATAGATGTTTCAATATTTTTTTTGGACGTAACAGGAATTGTATACGGTACCGATGAATTTGGTTGCTGTGATCAATTTTTTGTTCTTTTCCGTACTACCCATTCATTCGATCGATGCAACTAACCCGCGACAGGTGAACGATCGGGCTGCCAAATCCTATGCAGCAACAACCGAAACACCTTTATTTATTATATACATATATATTAGGGTGGTCGTTAAAAATGAAATATTTTCAGGCGCCCCCTAAAAAGTTTCAGTTTCATGTAAAAACGTGAGGGAAATTTTTTTTTCGTGAAAAGATTAAAATTACACGTGCCGCAAGATGATCAAAGTTGATTTTTTTGACGAATCCGCAGTTTTTTGGATATATCTCGCGAAATATGCAAATTTGGCGAAAAATTCACATGTATGAATTTATGGGAAATTTAATTTTCTATAACAAATATCTCATCAATTTTTTTCAAAAATGTGTATTTAAAAAGATATTCCAAATAATCTTTCGTGAACTCATTGAGTATTGTAACAAAATTGTCAGTAGTGAATGATATTGTAGAACGAGGAGTGAAATTGATGCAAGAGTATAATGATTTATTTACAAAGAATGAAGAACAAAAGCAATTTCTCATCCAAATTTTGGATGACTATAGAAATAAAAAAATAAGAAATACGAAAGAAAGTTTACTCAAATGCTGGGATTAAAAAAATTGTTCATAAAAAATAAATAGTAATGAATGATTAATAAATAAAAATTGATGGTTTTGTATAAGCCATAATATTTTTGACATTTCTAACCCTTAAAATATTTACCAGGTGAAGTTCACGAAAGATTATTTGGAATATCTTTTTAATTAAATACACATTATTGAAAAAAATGGATGAGTCATTTTTTATAGAAAATTAAATGTCCCATAAATTCATACATGTGGATTTTTCGCCAAATTTACATATTTCGCGAGATATTTCCGAAAAACTGCGGATTCGTCAAAAAAATCAACTTTGATCATCTTGCGGCACGTGTTATTTTCATTTTTTCACGAAAAAAAAATTTCCCTCACGTTTTTACATGAAACTGAAACTTTTTAGGGGGCGCCTGAAAATATTTCATTTTTAAGGACCACCCTAATAATATATATGTGTCAGTTCTATTCAAAACGTGATTGAATCGAAAAACATAACGCGCGCACGACTAATATAGCGGTTCGCTTATTACTGGCGTCTTCTTGTTCGCGAATGGTGGCCGTGGTAACCACAACGATGCACGGTAGCAGGAGCACCGAGCAATGCAGTTGATAATATCCAGTTCTAACGAAAACTTGGTTATATCAGCAACTGTTGTCATTAGTCGTGATAACCAATTGTCGTGGTTGGTTCTTGGTGACCAAACTGAAAACAATTTCTTGGTTACGCGAACCAATCGCGTTGGTTGTATGTACCATTGTCCTGAAAAAGTTTTAATTGCCGAAGGAACCAATTGTAGGCTATTATGACGATGATTACATTGGACACCACGACCAATGTGTATCTAACCAGTAAAAATATTGTAACTCTTAACCAAGCCTTCTTTCCATGTGGAGCTTCTTCGTCATATGAAATGAGCATACGAAATGCTCAGTCTCGCACGGTATTACAATTGACTAGAACAATTAACATGTCATAATTTAGCAGTGACCCGACTTGTGCCAATTTTGTTGATCCGACTTGCTCCGTTTTACATCAGTCAACATTGTGTTAAATATCTCTGGATTTCGAATAACAGTTTTTGTCATTTGGATGTATGATCGGATCGGAGAAAATAATTTTCTCTAGATTGGGGAAATCGAGTCGACTGCCCACTTCGATTTTAATCAGAAATTACTATCAATTGATTGAAAGTTGTATCGTGTCAAGATGAATATGATCCAGAAGTGCCAAAACGTCACGCACAAAACCGTTTATTTTTAAAAGCTATTCATCCGCCTAGCCCGTTTTGGCCTATCTCGCAAATCCTCACAATCCGGCTCTCAAGTTCATTAATATTACAATTGATGCGTCGTCACTGACGTTACAATCACCATCAACATCCACTTATTATTCTTCGCTTTCAAAGCTGTATATATATATACGAATACCAACGTCTTTACCGGAGACGAAGCTTTCTCGTTCTCACCGAACACGGCTTTCTCGAAAACCTCCAAAAATGTATTACATGCGTGATAAATCTTTATTTGAAATTGACGACGTAGCTCGGTGTTGTCTTGCTTTAATCTGCCACTTGGAATCGATGCGACATTATCCAATAGGCCCCGCAGAATTAGCGGAAACAATTTTGTTATTTTTCGTGAAAAAGTAGCAAAAAATCTCTACAAGTACAATTTGATCTACAAGAGAGAAATAAAAATAAGATTATCCTCTGTGAGAGACTGATTTGTCGCGGTAATTGTCGAAAAGACCGCATGTTGATAAGTTGGAGCAGCGGCAGCTGAGTAACCAAGACGGAAAGGAGTTGGACGGATTTTCTAAGGTTCTCAAATCCGCCGCAACTACCTTCCCGACCAGGGCAAGCGCTTTTCTTATTGCTTCTTGTTTGAGTTCCCTTCTGCTGTTGTCTCTGAAACCATGTAAGAAACGAGGACACCATCGCAACAGCACAGAATATAAAAGAACTTCTTGAGTCATAGCTTTCGACATGTAACCAGAGTAAGAGAAAAGTCCGAATTTTTTTGTGTACTTTTGCTGGAATTCTTGATCAGATAAGATTCAATATTGATTAATGATATTCGTAACTAGAACACTTAGCGTAGGCACGTTTGCTCCAAGGACTTTTCCACTATTTTCTTCGACCGCAGACAAAAAACTCTGAAATTTCTGAACATCCACGCTGTCAAGTCCTTCTCCCTCACATTCTTCAGTCAACAATGCACGTTACTCTGCCCCTCTTTCTGTTCTTCCGTCGGCCACGTATCTTTCAAAACCATTGTCTCGAAACGGGAATTGAACATTTTAGGTCGAAAATATCGACGTACAGATTACCACGAGATAGAAAAGAAGCGAAAAAGCGAGAGGAGGAGAGACGACGAAGAAGAATCGACGATGAGAAAATGTCATCTTCCGCCTCTGCCTTGCGGAGGTTTAGTTCCGTTCGAATACATTACATAACGTAAATATGGTTACTAGGTCCGCATCACTAGCACAACTGCATTTTACTATTTGAGATGTTCACACAGGCTGACGCATCAACTCCGTCCCTTTTTCTTCCGCTATTTCTCCGTCGTCCCATTGGAGACATTCGTGAGTGCACGTACGTTGCTTATTAACCCTCAACATCTCGACCTTATTCGCGTCTATAACAAAATGCTCAGGCACTCGAGAGAAAGCTGTTGCTCTCGGAGAGCGTAAACACATGTTGGAGAAAACGTGTGAACAATTACGGGGAAAATAGGCTAAGCAAAACTCTCAAAACTGGCCAATGATATCGCAAAAAAATAATATTTTTCGCGTATTATAATAACTGGTAGAAATAGAATTATTTTAACTCGATGATATCGGAGTGATTATCCGCAGACGTTACGCCGATTAAATAGTATGTCAAAAATAAAATGTGTCACTGATCAATATTTTGTTTCGCTCAAGTGCCGCCATTGATTTCTTATGCTATACTTTCCACGTACTTCCCTCGTTTGTTGAAAATAAACATTTGATATCGTTGCGTTCAAAGTTTGTGTCCACAATTAAGTTGCCGAGAAGTACGTAAAAAGTTCGTGTCGAAAGTTGCTGTGTTCAAAGTTGGTGTCATCATTAATCAAGTGCGTGAGAATCACGCGAAGAGTTCGAGTTGTCAACCAAGTACGTGCCGAAAAAAAAAGATGTTTATCTAAGGAGATAATGGGGACACGAACTTTAAACGTAACAACTTTCGATACGAACTTTCCACGTACTTGATTGGTACATACAATGTATTTATATGATGTTCAAGAGCCCGTGAAACCCGAAGTACGTGAAAAGTATAGAATTGTCTCTCTGGCGGCACATCAGCTGAACATGATAATATTTTTAACACGGGTTACGGTTATCATCCTGCTTATAGTACTTCGGGCAGTTCCTTTGAACGAAGACTTATCTGTTTCTACACTTTTCGAAGTGAATCAATTCGGGAGCCTACATTCTCGCTTCAATCCACTATTTTGAAGGCAATATGAATTATAATATCGGGAAATACACCATACAAATTGTCGTGCTGAAACCAGTCATTGATACAATGTATAAAATAAACAACATGTCCCTTGAGCAATCCCCCGGGTGCATCATGACGAGCGAGGCCAGTTCGTATCAGGGAAGTTGGCACGCAGTAACTATACCGCGAACACGACCAGGATTCTCTCTCTCTCTCTCAGCATGCTTTTGCTGGCCTTCTCACTACCGTTGAATAAATCATTAAAATTTCATTCATCCGGCTTACCGGACTGTGGTAACGGTTACGCTCGCAGTACCATTAAATCGCCTCATCACCACAGCTCGCTCTCTATCTCTTGCATTTGTCACGGGATATGTGGAATAAACGCGTAGCCTCGCACATTAATTAGGTCGATAAGAATTATTTTATTTTGATGAGGCTCCAACGGTTCGAATTCGTAAAAGCAATTCTTAATTTTATTGAAATACGACCAACGAATTTGGGTACGACTCGGTTCGCGAAACTTCGGTGGCATCTTTCCACTGAATTTAAAAGTTCGGTTATTCAAGGTTTCGTGTATCGCGTGCCAACATCGCAGGACAATCTTTCCTCATAATCTTATCGTTATACCATGCCATTTTTTTAAGTAGTATATCATTAATATACCGAGCAAGGATAAATATAACGCAATTCGTATATTTATCGTCTGGTAGCATCGCTATGAGTTGAGCGTATTTGGGGTTCATAAAGAACCACGGTGACAAGAGGAAAATGCTTCGAAACGCCTAACAGGTAGTTCAGATTTATGCGTCGAGGCCAAAGATAGACGAGTGCGAGAAGTACACAGCTGAGTTTTCGATTGAAACTTCACGAAAGGTCATTGACATTCGCGTGTTCACTCATACGGTGGCTGTAAAATGAAGATTCAATGACGATACTGACACGCAGGGTGCCGCTGTACGCTAATCTATAATTAACGAACATGGTACCTACGCGGTGAATACATCAAAGATGCAGATACATTAGCGAGAAGGGGGCAGGCACCTGACGCTGGCCTCTGAGCCTCTCAGAGCCCTGAGAGAAGTGACGTTTGATGTGTTATTTATAGGCAGTGTGTATGCTGCAGGGTCGATTGTCAGGGCCCACGGTACTATCGTCATCAAAATCGCACGTGGAAAATGGCCCTACCTATGCTGCAAAGCACGTAGCTGACGCGTTGCAAACCAAGTTAAGGCGAAGATATCCCAGAACTCGAGTTACATACACCGAAAGTCCACGCATTATATATTATAATATTTTCAAAATATGATTTAAAAGATAATCTGCTTCTGACATTGCCCAGTCGTGTTTTCCAATATCTCGATTCAACCAAACAAATAACAGCTATTGAACTTTCAAAATAAAAAGCTATAACCTCCGATATATCATTCTCACTAATCGCTCGGAAGCTAATTTAAAATGAAAAATGTAAAATAAACGAAATCAACTGAAAACGGTTATTGAAATACTTAACGTTACCACAGTGGAGGGCGAGGCAGAGGAAGAGTATAGCGTATCGGAGTCTGTATAGCAGTTTACTAAACCGAGATATGTGTGTACAGTCGGCAAACGCGGTTTAGTTTGAAAATCGTTGAGAAACGGAAGTGACGAAAAGGACCATTGTCAACAGGAGCAGAGGGCAGCGGCTGCGGTACAGCAGAAGAGAATAGGGGCACACGAGAGCCGCGCAAGCGGATGATTCCCGATTGGCCAATGCGTCGCTCTGTCGGCCGAGAGAGAGAGAGAGAGAGAGAGAGAGAGAGAGAGAGAGAGAGAGAGAGAGAGAGAGAGAGAGAGAGAGAGAGCGAGAGAGAGAGCCGATTTGGGTCATCGGGAGCTCCTATCCTAGCGCCATAAAACACTAGCCCCTTCGCCCTCTCGCTATCTCTCTCGCACATATCGGTAAATACGAAATATTCTGCGGAACGAGGTTCATATCAGTTGGTATATAGCTACGTTCTCTATCGACTGGGGTGTACACACATGGAGAAAGAAAGAGGCAGAGGGATCCGACACACATGAACCGTCGCATTTTCACTGATTGTTAAAACTCCCTGCCGGTATTCTCCGCCGTCCGTAAATACGTACACGTATTACGGTAAACACGGAACGAGTACGCGTTTCCGGGAAAACAAACGTAGAGATACGAAAAAAATATGGGCTACTGCTGCCAGCACTGAATGTGAATGTGTGGATTACGTCGGCTCTTATATACGTGCCAAGAAAAGTCATATTTCTATTATCGTACGTGACCATCCTTCGATACGTCAAGCGTAAGCGTACCCGTACATCGAACGGCTTACGTGCGCTCGTTACGCCTGCTCTTAAGACGTATAAAGCTGCTAAATCTTAGAGTCTTCCAGTAATACCGGCTGCGAACAAAAGTTCTGTCGATATATCGCGATAGCTCTTGCCAAAGATTTTTGGGAACCCCAGGCTAAAGTGCTTTTCGTTCGACGTGCGATCCTCATTGTCATCGAGTAAAATATTCCTCTTCCGCTTTTTCCTACTAAAAAAAATCTAGACCCAAGCTCCGCCCCAAAGTGGGCAAAGAGGCTTTTATTTTTTTCGGCATATTACGTAAGATCCTTGGGGCAAAACAGATACGAGCTATATAATAAATCTACTATGTACCAAATAATATACAGCAAAACAATACGCCTCCACGGACTTTGTGGGCTTTCAAACAACATGAAAATTAAGTAATGGCAATGATATAAACCCCAATTGAAAGAGGGTGGTTACTCAACTAAAAATGATAAGAATAAGTTTAAATTTATGGAGGATATTTGTTTATGGGAATGACGATTCTATACAAAATTTCAAGTCTGAAAATTCATCTGCATCGTTGTCGAGTAATTAATTATTCGAGTTTCGTACTGTTACTCACGAGTGACACAGCAAAAATCATGGGATATCCAATGCAGCACTCCAAAAACAATACCAAAAATATTGAGAATTCTATGAAAATAAATCCAAATAACTCTTTACATCTTTGGAAAGTATTTTTATGAAATCCAAAATGCTTTGTCTATACAGTGTAACCCGGAAAAAGTGGAATAAATGAGAAACGATCAGCACAAAAATGCGGAGCGACCGTTTTTGATTCGAGTTGTCCTCGTATATCGAATGATCCACGACATTACAATTGAATTGTAAAAATAAAGGAGCTAGGATTGGACCTCTCCCTCGCACTCTACCCATCCGGCAGCCCGCACTCCGTACAAACTATCCTCGGCATTGGATGAGCCGACGCCCTATTGGACTATTTGTCTTAGAAGAAACGAGTAGTAAGATACCGGTTGAAAATCGTGTATAATATTTACTTTTATAGTACAATATTATACCATTTGATACAAAAAGAATTTTTTTCGCTGTCATTTATCCATCGGATGCTCGATAAGTTAACGGTAACGACAACGAATATTGTGATAACATAGCAGGTGATTGTGAAATTCGAGTTGATTGATCGACCGTAATGAGGGTGAAGGGGAGAATGCAATATTGAAACGGGCCGAGCCAATAATAGTGTTGTGGAGTACGTCGATGAGGTATGAGGCCACCGGCAGCGCATATAGCAAAAGGAGGGTGGGGGAAAACGTCCCGATTTTATTCGAGGATCACGACAACCTCCTCTGCCCACCCCCGCCGATCGCAATCGTTCCTTAGCAATAGGTTATACTTGGAATGGGAATAGAGAAAGAGAGAGAAGAAAAAAGCTCACCTTGACTCGGTGTGACCATGTGGTATCGATCGCTCGAGCAAACTCGCTAATGGAACGCTTGAGCTTCGCTACCAACGCCGGCCCCTCGCTCTTACAATTTAATCGTATACATGCAGCTTTCTCTTACGATATCTTATTCTAAATCCTTGTTTTCGAGCGCTACGGTTTTTATTGCTTTCCCATTAGTTTATGAGCATTTTCACCAGATTTTTACATGGCGTCTTAACGCGAGAGCTCGACCTGCGGAGCTGATTCTATACATCAGGAACATCGGGTTTCTATACATACAGGTCGGAAATATGTACGGTACCGATATTCTTTGAGAGTTTTGGTATTCCTGGCACAAGCAAATATGCCTGCCCTCCGCCCACTGAATCAGCAGAGCAAGCTAATTAGCAAGGAAAACGGGTAGTTGATACAATGACCTTATGGGTTGGCTATAAATAAGTTATGACGACCATTTCGTTAATTGCCGCAGCTATATCGAGCAGCTTTCTTGATAATTTATAATTGATTACAGGCAGGTAGGAGGTGTTAATAATCTTAATATTTGTCACAACCCATTTACATTGGTTTTAAATCTTACAATTGATAGCTTATTAATAATATTCAACTTAACTACTTTCGGCTATAGGCCGAACCCCCATCGATGCATTCGTAGAAGCATGTGACAATAGTTATGGTAGCCACTTGAATAGAGCGGGCAACTTATCTGTCAATTGACGTTACCGATAGGTGCGTTGAAACAATACGGGATAATAATTATTATAGTAAACCATTTGAATGACGCTTCTAGCTAGTTAGTTTGCACAATTAATCGGTTTGTACTTGCAACCAACTGACAGAGCGCACGCAGCCAAATTATAGCGAACAATGAAACCATAATTCTGATTGAACATCCTTTTGGAAAATCATTTAATATACTTATTTTTCATGTGACGTTGAATTTTTCAATTTTACGGAACAAAAAAAATTATTTGTAAGTCATTCAAATGTCTAATATATGTCAAATTCAAAAACGATGGTTATAATATTGTCATCTAAGCTGTCTGTATGCATTTGTTATACCATAACCAAATATTATAATTAGTGACGTCATATTGTTATTATCACGCGATAACTTGAATGACGAAGGCGATGCGAAGCACATCCCAAAGTGTGTTTACTGTTTTACCATAATCGGCAATGGCGCTGTATCGCAGGCACTTATGCGGGTTTTACATAAGGTTGGATCAAAAAACGCATTCGTTGCATTAGCTGCGCCAGTTAATTGTACCGATCCACTGAATTTGTATACGAGTAAACGCGATTGGACTGCCTGTTTAGTATGTAGACACAACTGACGTCTGTACCGTTGATATTCGAGTCCTGTGCGATAGATTCGTAGTGCCAACGGACTGGCAGACTGTCATATATAATAGATCCTTACTACAGCTATTTCTGTCTGACTAACGATAAGTGGTTACTCGATCTAATACATTATCTGGCGCAACCTGAGGTCCGAAAATCCGTCTCTTCAAGCAAATGCTTCGAACCCTGTGCCGATGGCACGAGGAAGTCAAACGTTACTAAGACAAATTCCACAATTTGCGAATCACTTTAAATTAATGCGAAATTCCGTCGTTCGCGGAAGAATCAGAGAAGAAGCATAAACTTACGGTAAGCAATAAATGTCTGATATAAAATTAAATTGTAGGGAATAGCTCGCAAATAAATAAATAATTTGAAGCGTAAGTGGCCTTAGAGTAGTATTTTATGCTGTTTGATATGAAGATTTTTATTTAAAAAGTGACTCACCTCTGTATCATTCCACCACATGTGAAGTCTATAATTTCGAAGTACGATAGGACTCTCGTTGATGTGATCGACGGCAAGCTTAACGGAAGGCATTACACCTCGTCCCACGTGATTCTCGGGCACGTGACGACCGTAAGGGAAAAAACCCGCGATGTAAACGTCGTGTCGCTTGACACCACCGAGATTTATCGGTTTTTGTCCGGCGCACGTTAAAATAGCACCGAGGCACAGAATAGTGGTGAAAATATAGGCGCACAGGCGGCTACGCCAACTCCCACAGAGCGACCCACCATCGACACAGTCCCGTTTCTCAGCATCGGCTGCCATTTTACGCCGACACTGCGAAACCCCTATATCAATTATTGAGTCTCACCGAAACATCCTACTCGTTTCGTACATGGTCGTTAAGCACTTTTTTTTCTTCATCGTCGTTGGATTCATTATCTTCGTCATGATCCTCATCATCGTGCAACCCTCGTTCGCCACCATCGTTTCCATTCGTCTCATGGTCGTCGTTATCGTCAACAGTCTTCTCGATATTCGATAGGCAATTGTCTCGTATGGTTGCCAGTGTCCCTTTCAGCAATAATTACAACGTCTTTATACTTGATAACGAATTTTAGTCCAAAAGATTTCATCGTCTTGTGAGATATCCCGATAAATCAGTGCAATTCCGCTGCATAATATCATTTATGTTGTACAAAAAATGTCGGATCGACGAGAAGGGTTTTCCGATGGATTTTCCAATGATCCGTGGAGTAAGCAAAAATTGATTGTCTTTATATGCAGCTCATCCAAGGTGCGGAGCTCGAGCATTTACGAAAAGTTCGATCGGTCCATGTTACACGTCTGTCGTAGGTTCCTTGCTCATTACGCGTAACAACTTTATGATGGATCGCTATCTTCAGTAAGATTGGCTTAATTTCATCAACGATCCCAGCGGCGTCCTTTCGTAGCTCGAATTTCCCGGAAAGGCTTTATTTTTCTTCTCTTAATTAAAAAAGTACAGGATCGTGAGGCCGTTGGGTCAAGGCGTTCCCTTCAGGATTATCGGAGAAGATGTATATTATTTAGATTCGGTTTCAACTTTGTATTAATCTTACGACTATTTATTTTACTGCTGCTGTTGTCATTATTATTTATTGTTGTTAGGAAGGGCCGATGACTTTGTTGCGTCTGGTTGTTCCTCGGTTAAGATAACACGATACACCGACTAAGCCGCCATGAGCGCAACAGAGTTAGCGCCATTAGCTATGGAGCTAGAGATAATGACCGAAACGTGTATCGCATCGTCTTGTGCCACGATGAATTTCTTCCCAGTGTCGTTTTCGATTGATGGAACTGGATGCGGACACCTGAAACAAAATGAAACAAAACGCTATAATTTCTTTGTTACGGCGACAATTTTTTTTTTTAATCAACCGTTTTCTAGGAAATATTCCCTTCAGCATGATATCATTGTTGCGTGTCTTTTCGTTGTCCGTCCTCTTCACTTAGAAGCTACCGATTAAAGCTTTATTGTTCTCTATTGAATTGCATAGCTGCATAATATCAATAATGGAGTTTCGTGGTAACAAGCTAGTGTAAGGCACGAAGGGAGACTCTGCACGCAATCAGGTAGACAGCCACGAATCATAACTCGAATGTTCTCGAGAATTTTATCTATGGGAACATGCTACTTGAGCCTGCTGCACCTGTGGCTTCCTCGTCACTCGCTCAAAGACCACTACTATCGTCTAAAGAACCGTTCATCGTTGCCACTGTTTCAGTTCGCACTCCTAAATGTGCATAATTGGCTACATAACTGCGCACTCGGACTGTCATATGTTTATAACAAGCAAACTAACGAGTATTTGCTTGACGCTCCTATATCCTAAATTGGTTAAAAGCTCTCTTAACAAGTTCAGTCTCACCAACTACTCGAAAAACGAAACAATATCAAGGAGTCGACTAAGAAGAGGAAAGACCATTGACGATGATCCAATAAAGCTGACAAGAATTACTGTACGGAAATTTGTATATCTACATATCTATGTGATAAAAACATTTTTCCGCCGCCGATGCAGTGTCAAGGATTCGCGTGACAGTTTAAACCCCCTTATACCCTGAATAACAACCGTTAACCTTGAGTTCAAGGAGGGTCAACGGAGGTTTATAATTTATAATACTAAAGATAGTATAGAAATATATTATAAATTGTTAACTTCTTTTGACCCTGCGTTAACCTCACTTTTCGAAAGTTCAAAAATTTATATTATCTTTGTATATTTAGTGTAATACAGATATATAATAAATTTTAAACCAATTTTGACCCTCCTTGAATCTCCGTTCAAAGGTTGTTACTAAGGGTTAAGGGAGGCTTACAATTTCAGCTAAATGGAAGACGGTGACGCGATCCTTCTATTACATAGAGATATTATGTCTGGGGCGTGGGCGCGCAGGGTATCGAAGTTTTAATGACAGAGGAGGTTTAATGATAGATCGCGAGGGCGCCTAGTGCCCGAGCCGTACCAAGCCCCAGTGTGAAATATATACGAATATAAGTAATATATGTTACACATATTTCTCATAGATTGTATATATTTGGGATATATTTTGACTATATTATATTTTATTTTAAATATATCTTAAATATACCATACGGCCATACGGTGGGAAGGTAAAGTTCTTTAGGATCTTAAAACCTTAAGTAGGTGTAAAATAGTGATAAAGCAATGCGAAAAGTTTTACTTTTCCAGGATTTTTCCCCTGGTTGTATTTTGTTTTTCTTGCGGTCTCAGTTTGTTCCTACTGCACCCGATCGTATTTTGTATGGCCGCGATAATCGTTCGTCCCGCGTCACGAACGTCCCTTATTGTTTCCCATCTATGATCTTCTATTCCTTCCGCAATTTTATTTTCTTTTCCACCGATCGTTATTTCTTTTCTGCCCTATTTAGTTTAGCACCCTTCCTGATTGCTTATTGTTATCTCCGCATCCACTCTTGCCACCCCATTATCGTCTTTTGTTTCCGCACGATCGTCTTTTGTTCCCGATTAAACCCCCACTCCTCTGGACCACCGTTATATATATGGCAACGGTAGCAGTAGCGTTGGCGAGATATTTTGATTATACAGAAATATAATAGAAACATACGACGGTGTCAGCGACTGAATCAAAATATTTTACAATAGCCATCCACGGTGCCATCCATGACCTGCGTGGCTTGTGATATGCCCTCTCTTACGCATGCATATCCCTAAGCCCTCGAATGTCGGTTCGGTTGTTAAATATACATATACGTAAATTTGATGTCGTTTTATTTTCGGGAAATTTAATTGTGTAAATTGTGCTGGGGAAGAAAGTGGCTCGAGAGGGAAACGCCGTTAAGTATTCTTTCGGCAAAGCCTGAATGTTTGAAAGCTCGGCATAAGACCCTCCAAGCGTTGTTTCGCTGTATCGTTTGGCCGATTCGCTCATAGCCAGGAGCGATGTAGTGCACAGAGAGAATCATTGAAACCGGTTGAAAGCCGAGATCTTCTCCTTTCCTCGTCTCTATTTCACTTGGTTTCTCACTTTCGCGTAACAATGGCTCAATCATGGTAGAACGGATAATCACACTTTAGCGGATCATGTCGAGCGGGGAAATAGCGAAACTTCACTCTCATGTTACGATTCTCAAACAAGATTCCTCAGCAGAAACACAACCGAGGACGCATAGTTTGCTGCTCGCGGAGAGACTGCTGCTTCGATAAGGTACCAGAAATCTCATCTTTGGACCGATCCAGAGAGGAATCATCTCGTTTACCGGGATAGTTTGCATGTTCGACGAAAATGATCATTTCTAAGATCGAGCCAGTTGGTATTATCTGCGTGTTCCGAATTACAGTTTATATATTTGAATATAGCCTATAAATAGCCAGTAAGAATAGGGTCGAACAAAGTCCAATTGTGTCTTTAAAGAGATTTCGATGAGTCTTAAAATTGCACGTAAACGTATCGAAGATTTGCTATAAATAGTCTGCAATTGTTGCACACAAATTTTCGGAATAACTTAAAATGTATGTATTTCAGACGAATCCGAGGGCCGTTTTACAAATGAGAGTATAACATAAAATATTTCCCGAGACACGTTCAAGAGCCTATAAGTTGCTTATAATTATCGTCCAAGGAATCCTCGATTAACTGGATTTTATCTCATGTAGATGCAATCAAGGGTAGGCTTACAAGCAAGGATGTAGTCTAAAATTTGTAACGAATTGCATTGATGAGCCTACGTATAGCCTGTAATTAAACCTCGCAGGAGGACTCGTGCAATATGCGATGAATTCTACAAAAAGAGGGCATGTGCGGTTTAAATAGAAAATTTGTAGGGTAAACAAATAATTGAAAAATAAAAATATTTGTAAAGGTATTTTCAGTTGAAAATATATCTATATTGAACGGCACTTCTGTGGCAGCTGAATTTTTCAATGACTTTTGTCCCGCTCTAAATTCGCTCGCACACTGGGCTCCACTTCTAGGTGCCTGTTTCGGTGCATACTCTGCACGCTTCCTTTCACGAAACGCCCTTACGCGCTGAGTTGAAGCTTTCGATTTGCTCCGTTAGGAAAGTAATTTTATTTTTTACTTAAATTTATTTGAACCACTGTTATTAATAACACTAACACACTGACACTATCGGAAATGTTTATACAAATTGTCTCAATACTAAAATACACGATTTAATTTACATGCGTATGAATTGGACTAAAGCATAAAGAAAAATGAAACACCATATCGTCGCTTTATCGACATTTGATTGAGAGTGAGAGCGCAACGAATATTGAAACACGCTAAACTCACTCTATTGTTGGGTTGCTGCGCGGGGAGTGGGGCGCTCAATATTCCCCTTCTCCGCTGCCGCGTTGAGTGCTCTCACTGTACCCCCACCCCCCTGCGCGTTTCACTTTTCGTTACGCTCCTATTTCTCAACATACCAACTTACCCTACCGCGACAAAAGAAGTTTCACTAAAAAAAAAACGTGACTACATACTCTTAAAAGCCTGTAATTATCCTGCAAAGATTTTATGACAAAAATTACTAGGTTTTTTTTAATTTAGTAGCACAATGTCTCGATTGTTAGCCCGATGGGCTTAGTGCAGATGGAGTTTTTACCTATTTATTCGAGGATTCTACAAAGAGACTTTAAACCCAGGACCAAGTAAAAAATGTAAATATTTCAGAAAAAAAGGTTGCGCTTGATTAATGGCAAACTGTCACCTCCGGCGTGAAATTTCGATTTTATCGAAGGAAGGAACAGCCCGAAAAATGTTTAGCGCGATTCAAAAACTTATAAAATCGTGTAATTTCTAGATATTTCTAAAATTTGTAGGACCAAAATATAATAATAACAATCAAATGCAGCATCCAGGGATAAGTTGAAAAAACAGGATTTATCTCTCCCCGTTTCTCTATCGAGATTTCATAATATTCCTTTGACGTATGTTGCCGGGCTAATTGCGAGTATTTCATCTGCGAAGCATCGACGAGTCGGTCGGAATAGACGACTATCGTTGAACAGTTTCTGTTTGCAGAGTCGATGAGAATGGCCGTACCATTTCGACATAGTCAAGCCGACGAACAATTGAGTTCGTGGTAACTGTATTGGACGTTAGAGTCGCGCCCTTGAAATAGCTCAAGGGGGATAGCTAGCCGGTCGTTAGATATGTTAAATGCTTGCCGGAGCCAGACCATTTCTAC
The DNA here is from genome assembly GCA_963942595.1 of Cylloceria caligata. Classification (NCBI taxonomy): domain Eukaryota; kingdom Metazoa; phylum Arthropoda; class Insecta; order Hymenoptera; family Ichneumonidae; genus Cylloceria; species Cylloceria caligata. The sequence continues at coordinate 761,180 of OZ012710.1, forward strand.
CCTTCTTCGTGCCCTACGGCAGTTTACTCGTAAAACAACCAACTAAACTCGGCGAATGACAGAGACGGAGCGAGAGCGAAAGCGTGTGAGTGCCAGTGAGCCGGTTGGAAATGGAATTGGGATCCAAGAATTTACACAGCGCGTCCTCGTGTGGTACTCGTGGAATTATCGATTCTTGTTCCGCGAAGGGAAATAACGACGCACGCCGACCGCCACGGCTATACGTAGCGTGATATCACGACCAGGACGACGACGCCGACGACGATGTAAAATGAGGTAGAAAAGGTAGACGACGCCAAGGCTATGACGTTACCTCGCGACTGCCGGTAACTCACTACTTGCCACCGACTCTCGAATTATGTTACTGTGCCAAGGCCTAGCCTTGGCGTGGCCGGCACACGGCCGTTCGCTTGAATACCGAATGAGATGTTATTACTTTCATCGCGGTGATCCACGAGCGTGCACGACTACTGACATTCGCCGGTTCTCCTCCTTGCGCGAGTTTATCTCTATAAGCAAACAGGTAGAACTCCTGATCGATAAGTCGCGTAGATCGTAACGATAAACGCGCAAGCTTGTCGGAACCATCAGCTTGGCGTGTAATCGATTGCTCGCACAAGACACAACACCTCGTGTCCAATAGACGAAATCATTGTACACCGATCGCTATTTTTTAGAAATAGCAAAAAGAATTTCACATTCTAGATCCGTCTTTCAAATTCCATAAGTTATCCTCACAATTCGCTAAAAGTATCACTTTTTGCTTCCTCATAGAGAAAGCTTTATTTTCATTAAAAAAATTTTTATTCGAAATTTTTATGTCAGGATACTCGAAATGGTCTAAAACGCCGAGAAAAGTGATTTAGAAAATGAAATAAACACGCGCGTACGGCATTCAAAATGCAATCCTCTCAATAACTCAAGAATCGCCAGAGCATCAGGCTGAAGTCTGACGCACGAGTGAAGAGTAGTAACCCTTCTTTGATTCTTGTGATTTTCGACAAAGTGTATGGAGAATTTTTTTTAAGCGCATGATTGCTCTAATTTCTGTAAAATGTCGACTTTTGTGTCAAACAGTTATTCATGATTGCAAACACTTTCTAGGTTGGTTGATATTGAATTTGGCCGAAATCGTTAAGGAAGTTCGGGTTTTGTGGGACTCTGAATTTTTCAAAAATTTATGTTATCGCAATACCTCCCCCATAACTTGAGCTGGCGACCCTAAACTTTTTACATCTGCAAATTTTTTCAAAATCTGCAAATATTTTCATTTGTGACTATCCCTACTACTGAAAATGTAGAGGTAACGAACTCGCACTTTTTGCACATACTTAATCGCGTTCATGGATGTTCCAATTAAAGGAGTATCAATGTCACACTAGTTTGAATTTATGACATCGATATTGCGTTTATTTGCAAAAATTAAGTGTACGTATATTAAGAACCTTCGAGCAATCAAATTTGGCACGTAACTAAAGTAGCGAGAGCTCTTCGTCCGATGCAACTTTCGTTAACATATATTGATACGGTCGGATTTGATGTAATTTGTTGAATTTCAAACTTGTCTAATTTCATAAAATTTCGGATTGTCTTGAGAGTTTATAAAGTAATTGACATATTCGAAATCTTGTTGTATCATGCGTCTGGTATATTCTCGTAAATTCTGTCCTGCTGTATGCAGTAGCAGCCATCAATTGTAAATATATTTTCTATATTACATTTTTATTTAATTATGATAAAGAAATTATAAAATAAAACTGAAATACTCATTTCATTTTCTATTGGAGAGTGCCACTGAGTATACGAAAAAAAAAAAAAAAAACAGTTTTGAGTGGTTTTTTGGTTTTACAAACGTCAATACATGTAGAGAGCGTTGAAGAACATCGAAGGGCAGAACACGTGAAACTTGAAAAAGAGTTCTTCAACGATAAAAATATGAGATTCGATTGGGTGGCGATTAAGATAACGCCTGTAATGAAAAATCAAAAAGAAAACTGCTCTCTTCCGCCATTCAGTATCAAATTCAGTACCGAAGTAGCAATTCCACTCAGATCGTCAAAGAAAATCGTCAAAAAAGTAAAAAAAAAAATCACAACCAGAAATGGAATACCGATCATATTTGTTTGAATTCGAAGGACAGAATAAATCGCAACGCACTCGAAACGATAGGTAGGGTACAATTGACAGCCTGCGGCGAACTAAAGCTCGTGCGGTCACTGGTATCAAAGCCGGAGTTTCGAGCGCTGTATGATTATACGTATACTCCGGTGATCTAAGAACGACGGGATGAAAAAAAAAGAGAGAAGAGCATCGTTCTTTGGACGTCGATATATTCCACGAGACATCCTTCCTCTTCAGCCTCGTCCGACTCTTGCGGACACGTCGAGCTCGGACAAAGCCTTAATTTTTTCGAGATAAGGAAACGTCTCTCGCGACGTGGAATCTTGCTATCCGGATGGAAGCCAAGCGTCGTTATCCATCTCCGCGACTCGCGTATATTTCCTTATGACTTTGCCCGGACCTAAAGGGCGCATCCGCCAACCGACGTACTTCTTGGAACTGCGAGTGGTGACGCGATGTCTGCGAGGCTCCGAAGAGCACGAGTCAGCTTTCACAATTGTAAAGATATGGAAACGATAAATATAGAGGTAGGAATGACGACGAGAATTGAAAGATTGAGAGACAAGGTCCTTCATTGAGCGACAGGAACATCCGATTGTCAACTGAATCTCTGAACGAGTATCAGTGGTTTCCAACTGGGTGGATATCTGTTGCCTGCGTCGGCGAAGGTAGCCACGCTTGAGGTTAATTCCGGAGACGTCGGAAACTTGGAGAATCGCAACAATCTCGAACGCTCGACGTTGAACTCGCTACCGTCGTACAATAACGTTAGTAATAGCAGTGTCGATACATGTATATTAGCCGATCCTTCGGGCTGAGTACTCGGCCCCTTATATTCTCAAACGTCAGGTTCTCGCCACAGGGGCGTGACGTATCAACTTGCCGAAGCGCGAAGCACTCTGCTGTACCGCGCCAATATCGACATCTGCCTCTCGCCCGTTTTACCAGCCTTTAGTTGGCCAAGTCTATAGCTACGTACTTTCTAAATACATGTTTACTTGGACGATAAAAAGAATCCTTCAAATGTTCTTTTTGCAGCCTGCTAGCAGCAGTAAAGTTAGCAATAAATATCTCGAGTGTAAATATGAAGAAAAAAAAAATGTATGAAGGCACAACGCTTTGGCTAGGAATCCTGAATATGGAACAATCGTTGCCAGCACAACAACCAACGCTCTAGGTCCGAGGGTATTCGTTGCTGTTTTCAATCTTAGGCGTGTGCACAATATTATGATGGAATTTATTTTCATTTGCCATTCATGGAAAAAATATATTTTAATATTTAACGGCAAAACAAAATGTTGCAATAGTCTAGCGAGAAAACGGAGCATAAAGCTATGGTGAGAATTGATAATTGTGAACCGCTTAAAGTTCATTAAGCTGTGAAATCAGAAAGTCAAAGGAAAAAAGATGCGGAAAGAAAAAACCTTTTCGGGGCTAACAATAGGAAACAGAGCATAACAGAAACGAAGACACAAATTTGTGAACGAGAGAGAGGAAGAAAATGGTGAATCCTGAGTCGTCAGGGTTATACCGGCTGTGGCTGGATGTTCTATACTTATCACGGCGTAGCAAACTCGAGGCGTTCATTGTTCCACATCGAACAATGCTGTCATTGTGGCGATGTGATTAAACCTCAAATAAATTTTCTATCGTATCCCCCAGACTCCCAGTCCTCTGGGTTGATAATTTCAGAGACCGCACACCAGAAGTGGCACAGAGAGGGGAAGGGGTGTGGGGCAAATAAAGAGAGAGAGAGGGAGAGAATGAAAACTGTACTATAGCGGAAAAAAATAACTTTGCATTTGAAAGCAAAGAAACAATACCGGAATACGTACGAATTCCTTACTTCAGATCATTCTTCACTGGACCCTTTACTTTCGTATACTTGAAAAATTTTCTAATATATGTAATTAAATATAACAAATATCAAATTTGGTTCCATGATTTCAATCAACCGAGTAGCGAATTTTGAAAAATTCGACTCGGAGGATACCGTTCAATTAATTCCGGTATCTTTATTTTTGTGGCCTCAAGAAAATTGGAAAAATCGGCAAAAACAATGAAAAGGGATATGCAAAAATCGTTGGTCCAATTTAAAAAATGTAGAATCATCGTAGCCTAATGAATTAAACGAATCGAAGAAGCAGATTCTTGATCAGCACACGATTTTGAATTCGATACGATGTAGGTAGTACGTTAATATTGGGAAGAAGCGAAATATCCAAAAAAGAAAACAAGAAACCCCTACCAACAATTTTATGTCACGATATTACCTCGAAACACCCGGAGGCCATTGTTGTTGGTATTCGTGGTCCGGTTGCCAGAAAAGTGGCTATAAACAATTTCAAAACAACATGAAATTTGACAGCCTCGGGTGAACAGCGAAAAGATAATTCGCGCGACAACGTGCCGTTAAGATAAAAATAATATTTTTATATTTGTTCGCCGGATTGGTTTGTTCAGCCGAAATGGTTTGTCGTCATTGCATATAGTTACGTCCCGCATTTCGGGAACAGATAAGTTGGGATAAATTATGTCAAAAGAAGTAAAGTGTAGAAGATCGGTGATTCAATTTATAAAGAGAAAATATACGAAGATAAAGATACGAAATTGCCGATTGCAACGATTACCTTGAAATATGCAAGAGCAACGACTAAATATTAGCGGAAATAGAAAACAAGGTCTTGCAGCCTCGTCGAGTAATATAACCGTTTGACAGGGGCCCTTGAGAAAAGCAAGAGCCTCTATTGATACAAAGAAAGCGTGGCTCACGAAGGAGGAGCGTAAGGGAGAGCGAGAGAGCGGAGGAGAGCAATGTACGTAGCGGAAAGGGTAAAATAGAAAGGTGAAAGAGCGGAGAGTGGAGCAAGAGTATTGAAAACTGAGTGCGAGGCTAATGTTCCTGGTTACCGGATATCTTCTATTATCAAGCCAAGCGCCTGTTTTTCCCGTTCGACGCTCCAAGTTTGACCCTCGTCGAGCGTCGGCTATCCGTCCGATAAAGGAGCAAGCGGCAAGAATACTTTTTTAATTCCTTAGTTTCCATCTGAGCATATTTAAATTTAAAATAAAGAAAAATGCAATATTTTCATAACATTTCACAACTGCCTTTGTCGTTAGTCAAGAAAAGTGGGAAAATAACAATTTATCTATCCGCCGAAAAAGTACATTGCCAAATAAAATGCCGATTTTTCCATACATACTTGTCTACTTGTAAGATCAATGATGTAATATAATTGGTAAAGTACTTTTTGTAAGTTCATTAGTTATGGTGGAATTATGATTAAAAAACATAAAAACCAAGGTAGACGGGTGTAATCGCCGTCGTCCGGTCGAAAGTGGCCCTACGAGAGGATGAAAAGCGTGCATGATGGACCGCGGTTGAATCAGAAATACTCATCCTTCCCAAAGAACATGTATATTTTGATACTTTGGTATTTCGTTTCGTGCAGTAATCAAATATGAAGCGCCGGTAGCGTCGCATCACGCACCGTCGGCACACGGCATACGACACTCGCGCGTTTCGACTTGTCGCTCTCCCAACGCAAGTAACGCCCGAGCTCACGACAATCGATATGTACCTTCGCACGACGTAACGTCAACGGGAACCGTGGGGGAAACGCGTGAACGACGACTCGGAGAGCGGTCGAAGAGCGGTCTACCGGTCTCTCGCGATGTGTGTGCGCAGGAGCACTGCACTACCACCGCCACTCGTCCTACTCTATGTACCGTCGTGTACATAGGTAGCGCGCCTTGGCTCTTTTCTTCGCTCTTCTCCGGTACGGCTACTGCAGAACCGTCACTGGCCATCGGTAATTTTACAACTCGCACAATGCGATTTAATCGATCTCGTAATGGTGAATCACCGCTCTTCGACACGAAGCACGAGAGAGAGAAAATTCAAAAGCTCTTCGTCGATATATTTTTTATTCGCCGAGACTCGGTCGAACGTGTTATCTTCTCTCTGCTGCACTTGAGCGATCGAAAGACGAGCTTCGAAAGCTAAAAGATCCTCTACCTCTCGGAGATTCATTGTTTTCCTATTCTATACGATTATACGTTGATGAGAATATTTATTAATCGGAAGATATCGTTCAAGGATCGATAAATGATCGCATCGATTAAAGATTTAAAAAATAATAGCACAGAAAAGGATACGGTATGTACCAGAATCGTTCTTTCCTAGTACTAATTCATTCATGTATGGTCAAAGGTCGAAAAGACGAAGGAGAAGCGAAAGAACGAGAAGGACAAGTGCGAGGAGGGCCGATGTCAATCGATATGCCATATAGACTGGGATATATATAGAATTTAATATACAGCGCAGCGGAGTGTGCGTGTGTGTAATAGACCTGGTGTGGCGACATCAGCCTTCGTACCACTCGACGTGGGGTTATTTTTTTTTACCGAGGTATTCCTTCGCAGGCCATTTTTACGAGAGGGATACGGAGAGACGGAACTAGAGCCTCATTGACACCTGTGCCCTACGCCGGAGCTACCATGTACATTGTTGTACCTAGAAAAACATAAAATTATAGGTGATACGTGCGGTAAACGTAGACCACCTACAATTTTCTGTCCCTCAATTCGATTACAAAATACGACCAAGTACAACATTTCATTTTATACCGAGGAAACTATAAATTTTTTCTCAATAATTATGTATCAAGTATCAAGCGTGGAAATAAAGAAAAAAATTAAGCTCACTTTCTCTTTACCGGGTCGAAGCTCATTTGCACCACGGGTCTCTCGCTCCTTGAATTCATAGCTCTTATTTTGGTCCTCGTATGCGGTGCCTCTATTTTTTACGACGAAAGACAGTCGCGAGATGATCGATCGTTGACACTGCAAATTACATCGAAGCACCGTTGCACTCTTCGGTAAAACAATATTTCATTAGTTCGATTGGCAAGCGGCTACCGATTGACAAGACTAAACATGACGAGTCCACCGAACTGCACACCGACGGCTCACTCGTGTCACTCACGTACTTTTCGTATTTTGCAGTTTCCAAGGTTTATCTTCGTTATTTATTAAGTAATTATTCATCGTCACGTGCAGTCCCTCAAACCGAATTATATTTAATAGTGATATCCCGCCTGGCTTTTCGCGGTTTACCCGACGCCTCCGACTCCGCGCCTCGGCTACCGGACGAAGCTCGCTGCTTGCACGAGAGCACGGTGGAAAACAACGTTTGAATCCACCTCGAGAATAAGCTTGAATAGAATTAAAAAAAAAAAAAAACAGTCAAACGGAAACGCAATGCAGGAGCGTCGCTGTCGAGTTCGCGAGTCAACCGAATCACTGGAGTGACAGAAGAACGAACGTACAGTCCGAGACTGTCTTATAGTCTTCGCATTGCATAGCTTCGCGAGACCATATCGAATAATAGCTATTCTCTTATCTTGAATTTCCCTTCGAACGGCGATTCTATCGAGGATATATTCGAGCCATGGGATTGTTTTTTTTTATTCGAGGCTAATTATATTTTTCGGATCTTGTCCTCTTTTCTCTTGTCTCTTGGTCACGCTGCACACTAGATAGTCGGTTAACCAGCCAGCGCACACACTCGTAGAGAAGACAGAGAAGAGGAGTTGGAGAAGGAGCGGCGGCGGCTTTATAAACGAGGGAGCACACGTACGTCGACGACGAGCGGATCGGGCAAGTCGCGACGACACGATGGGCTCACCGAATGCGACGCGAATGAGGGTTGGTCCTGCGCAACAGCGCTCTCCCGTGGCAGTCGGTAGAAACAACAGGGTCGCTGGCTGGTCGTGGCGGTGAACGGCACAGGCGGAAAGGGGGAGAGATATTCGCAGGGTTCGCGCACACGCGAGGGGATGCGAGCCCGAACGCCGATGAGGGTCGAAGCGAACGAACGAACAACCTCCTAAAAGCTCTTGCTCCTCTCGGGCTCGAGCAGCGAGTACCGACCAGTAGCAGCCACCCACAGTATCCGCGGCATCAACAACCCCCGGAGTATCGGTGCCACTCGGCTACCGCGGCCGTCCTGGCATTCGAGCTCGCTCTCCATCCGTTGGCCCGATGCGCGCTGCATCGCTTCTCTTTGTCTCTTTCGCTCATTCGTTCCGTATCCCCTTCCTCGCGGTAATCGCCCGAAGAGATGTATTTTCCGCTGTACACGAGTGCGAGCAAATGTTCACAGCGCTCTCTCCTACTCTCCGTTGGTTTCGCTTCGGCTCTTCTTCGACCCTCCTCAACCTCGTTACTCGCGATCTCGTACTTTCGTGCTTCTCGATCCCTCGTTTCGGTGTCCCAACGAAACTCGGTTACCGATTCCCAACTTGTATCTCGCACTCGCGCTGATTTCCATCGATTATTTTTCTCTACCGTAAACGCGATATCCTCGGAGGAAAACAGCTACCGTGACGAGACTTGCGCAACTTAAGCGAGTCCGTTCCCGTGCGCTTCGATCAGGCTCGAACGAGAAGATTATTCGGATTCGCAACGACTCCTGTCTCGGGTGGTTATGTCCGTATTTTCCTGCCACTTACAGCCACATCAGCCGCGCAGCGTCTTCTCCATATCGACGTACCACGCACGTCTTTCGCAACTGAAGCTAACAACGATTCGATAGTAAGTTCTTCACCCCGATGAATCTCGATACACCTGGGTCAAGGTCGTGTAATATGGATCGCCGTCACTTGTAAGCGCGTTACGTCAGCGACGGCGTAAAATGAATGTGGCAAGAAGATGCGGACATGCAAGGTTTTAGCGATAATTCTGTTGGCAGTCGAGCAAACACCGGACGAGTTTCGAATCATGATTATATAGCGTTTCGGGATTCTAGCCGGATTATCGATACTCGTATACATCTGATTATTTTGAGCGTCATTTTGTGGATGTCAGAGAAGACATTTTTCATCTCGCGTGATACGAAAACGGTACGGATGACGAGAGTGGCTCTGCGCGTATATCGGCCAACCGAAGGTAAACCTGAAAGCATATTTTATTCGTCGCTCTCTTACCTGCCTCCCTCGCCCCATGCCAGAGAATTTTCTCCCAGCAGACTCGGGTTGTTTCATGCATTGTTTAAATTAGAGGGACAAGAGTACAGCTGCCAAGCGCATTTTTTAGTAGAGATGAGAGACACGTTCGTCGGTGGTATTCGCAAGGAAAGAGGATTGAGAGACCTATAGTATTATATTACACTAGGATTGGCCCCGTAATAGCCAGAGTATACCGGACCACGCATGACGCAGGCCCGGAGACAGAGATATATACATATATAGGTAGGAATGTGCGTGACTTGCTCATTTTCAATTATTAATTAGAACGCGCGATCTTAAACGGCGGGTGAACCAGTCTCGAGTGGCAAGTGAAACGATCCTGGATTTAAATAAACCGATAACTCCATAAAAAGAGGTGAATGATCTTTCGGGTCGACACATATCCAGCGACGAGATTTGGCGATGTTCGTTGTACTCTTTGTAGATGTATGCATAATCAAACGTCTCGTGATTGACGTACGACGAATACTTGCAGGTTCAACGACGACGAACGACAGTCGCCGCAAGTCCTATTCAGCCTCTATATATATATATCATATATAGTTATGAGATTGCACCGAGTAGGAAAGGCACGGCGAAGAACAGAGAGCGCGGATGTCAACGACGACACGCTGCTTTGATAAACTCTGGTTTGTGCCCTTACCAAAACTGCACGAGCACTCTGTATGTACCACACTCAGCAGTGACGTCTCATCTCCTTCAGTCTCCTACTGTACCATGTACATTTATAAATGTTGCAAATGCATCCCGGGTGACCCTCGGGCTACATCTGACCTCGGCAGCACGAGGGTCATTGAGACCTTCGTCGTTACAAGAGTTCTCAGAGAAACTCTTCGTAAACAAGAACCGTCGAGTCTCGACCGAGGAAGCATTTTTCGTTTTAATAGTAGCTGCATCTATAAATTCTCGCTATCACGTACGATATTGTTTATTCCTTTATTTGTTATTAGAATATGAATCGAGTACCCTGCTTGTTGAATTTCACTTTTACTTTTGTTCGAGAATAAATTAAATGTTAAACAGCATCAAAGCCGACGAGTAAGTCTGCACTCTTATCGGGCTCTGTAAATTCATCGTGAAAGAAAAAGTTGCGCAAAGTCGATCCGAAGTTGTGGCAGTTGTGGCCGAATCGAACCAACTTCCGACGACTCGTCTCTCGATAGAAAAACTCTGCTGGAAGAGTTTCTCGTTTGATCAAATATAATTTATAGATGGAAAAGTATGCGAGGCTCGAGATACCTAAAAAATCATTGAATCATTGAAAAAATCGTTGATACGTATCGAAATTGGAAGCCGTCGTGTTATTTACATTTTACTGTATATTTTTCGTATTATTTACGCGCTGCATCAATGTTTTTCTCAACCGCCCGATAGGAGAGCATTAACGACGCCTCGAATATCTACCGATGCACCGCACGTGACAAAGGAAAAATTCTTTACGCTGGCGAAACTTTGAACGTGCGAGACTTTGCACTTTAACCAAGATCGGAGATATAAAAGTACTGCACTATAATTTTTCTCTATACTTAGTATAATATACAAGTATGAGAATGGCGAGCGAAGGAAATGGCGAGTCGAGTCAACGTCGACTGCAAGAGTTTTGTGGAGAGAAGGCTCGAGGGTACGAAATGCGACTGCCCTCCGGTGACTCCTCTATGTCGGAGGAAACAAGTTCGCGACAGTTTGGCTTTGCCAATATACACAAGCCAATAAACGCAATCGGGCGGAATGCGAAGAAGAGAAAAAAAAAAAAGCAAGTCGATCCAGAGCTCGTGGTGCTGCTATCTTATAGAATCGTCGGAAACTGTTGGCAACCGCGGTGCTCGCTGTATTTATCACAGCGCAAACACTCGGGTAGGTATTTTCATCGGAAATATCGTGTCTTGCGTGAGTGGTGATATATTATTATTGTGATTAAGACACGTGGCACGGAACTGCCGATCCGTCGGATTACTCGGTGAAAGCGTTTGGATGATTCGAATCGCGAGGATTAGTCGGCATAGTGAGCTATCGTTTTGTAGACATTGAACGAAGACGAGAGGGAAAAAACTCATCAGACTCGCGCGCACAATCGGCTTGGACGATATTTTTTTGTTTTTTCCTCGCCACTGTCACGTGCAATGTGCGACGATAATTCGTGACGAAGCTTCGTATGTATCGTTTGCCTCGAAGAAATACTGATAACACGGTGTTGTTGTTTACGAAAATGGCTTGGAATCGTGGATATGGGTAGAGTGGCGAGAGCCGGCGGCTCAGACTCCGGCAGAAGCGGTGAACGTACAAAAAATATCGGCAAACCGAGGACAAAGAGAAGGAAACGAAAAGATCTCGAGGAACTGCATCGCAATGTACTCGAGGCAAAGCGCAACTTGGTACGTTGCTTCCATAGTTTTGCGTCCATATTTTCATGAACTATGACTTTCCTCCTGTATTCTTCGATACAGGAATATCGATTTCTTCCTCGCGTCACGTATACCTCTTGTCATTCGTGCGAGGTAGTATCGTCGAGAATTTAGCGATCTTTGAGACCGAACGAACCACGGGTGTTATAAGCGCTATGTACGACATCCACGTACCGTATTTTCCGTGTAATTCGTAAAACTTTCGCTGACGTAAATTAAACATGAGAGAACCGTACGGGCAACGTATCTCTGTTGTCCAGACACTTTAATTTCAAGTGTATATCGTTTATCGATATTCACGTATTAAAACATGGTTCATCGTTGAGCGTACAAAATTATATCTTTGTAATAATAATAATTATTATTTACAGCGTATACAAGCACCACAAAAGAAAAAGAGAAAGGCAGCCCTTAGAAAAGTGTTGAAAAACTTTGCAGACAAGAGACAGGAGAATGTAATATTTCTTTTTTCCTACTTGATGGAATTTATGGCTGTATTAACAAGGCAAAGCAATCAAAAAAACCAAAAAAGTTTGAAATATTCTCTTTCAGGAAGACAAGAACCATGGTTTTGCAGAGAAAAAAGGTAGAAACATAAATACGAGGACCATCTGCGACAGACTATTGCCTGAACCGGTATTAAAGTATTTTTATTATTATTATATTTGTATACGTGGAATTACCAATTTACAACAAATTGACAATTTCAATTTTTTTTGTCCTCAAATATTCCATAGATCTTGGGGATATATCAAAATGGCACAAAGGGACGGGAAGTTCACAGAGGTAAGTGGATTTCACGAGTCGAAATGTTACTTTTTATGGATGGCTCGATCATTTGACAGAAACTTCTTCTTTTAATTCTTTTTACATATGCGCAACAGTGAATCGGGAGTTTGATAAGATAAATGCAGCTCGTCTTGAGGGTGATGTGTTGAAGCTTCTCAATGGCGATGAAACAAATTCCAAGTGAGTGCTTCGCGAGGAAGCTCGTTCGTAAGCGAATAAAGTGGGTAACGGTCTATCGTCGATACGAAATGTTAGACGATAAATGGATAATAATTTTGATAGATTGTCATGGAACTGCGGTGAGAAACAGGCACAGAACGGGAAAGGTAGCAAAGCTTTTCCATCCGATGAATCGGATTATGCTAGTTCGGTTGGGGATCGTGTCAACGCTATTGTTCTCAGCGACGATACCAAGGGGTAAGTCGGTGTAATTAAATTCCACACTCATCTCGCGACTATGAACAAAAATAAGCGCGCATGTTTCAGTGTTAAGCGTATAAATGAAGAGAAGAAGGAAACGAATTTTGTTGAGGAAGACACACCGGCACTCGCCAAGAATGAGCAGCAACAATTTCTTCAAAGGGACAACAAGTGTAAGAGAAGATTGTTCGAGCCGAATGAAGATCGGACAGGTTCGAATCATATTGGAAATGTTAGGGCTCGACTGGATTTTTTAATGGATGAAATACGGTTAGTTGCTGCTCTTTCCTCTATCGCAATCGATAAACGTTACGCGCTCTATGCTCGACGACGTCATTTTATGCATCATCATTTTATTTTCTGCTAAAGTTTCTCTCCCCCTCGGAGCATCGCTCGTAACGTCTCACCTCCGGGAGATGGTTTCAGAAAAAAACAGCGTGTGGAGTCGACAGAGGTTGAGACGAGGAAAAAAATAGATGAAAAGTTAATGCCGATTGACGCTAATTTCTGGGGCTGGTCCCCGACCATCTATTATGAGAGACTTTGCGCCATGATTTGCGCGGATAACTTTGAGAATAATCGACGAGAGCAACCGAGAGGTCCAGGTTCAGTAAATAGCATGAATATAGACTCAAATTCCTCTTCTCAAAAAGCTTCTAATTTATTTATATTTTCTATTTAATTGTTGAACTGCTCGACAGATCCAGTCGCTAAAATTCGGAGGACTCTCCGTGAATTCTACAGAAACGATTGTAGATATCGGCGTCCAGACCGGAACACAGTACTCGCCGAAGGGAACAAACGTCAAGAGCAAACTCCTTCAAAAGTTAGTTTTCCGTTGGTGGATTCGAGTTTCCCGAGTACTACAGAGATTCAAGCCTGTACCGCAGACTCTGAACTAGAACAAGAGTCCTCGGATAGTGATGCGACTAAAGTTGGCACGTGGCGGTCGAGACGCTTTGGCGGAATCTTCAACCCGAAAGATTCGAGTGTTTTATTCGATACGAATAAGACGACTGTTGAGTCGAAAAGACACAATAAAATAAGCCAGTTGGATAATGATAAGCCGGTGGTAGCACACGAACAGAGTCCTCTTTGCGAAAAATCGATTGATGGAGTAGAAAAAACGATAAATTCGGTATCGTTGTTTCTCGAGAAACTGAGGGAAAATAATCCGTCGAACGGTAAGGGCAATATTTTTGAAGTGGAAATGGCTTCGACACGATTCTCCGGGCAAAAAGAACATTTGGTTGATTATTCCGTGGAGAATCCACACCGAGATTTGACTTTTGATATGAATCTCAAAACTGTTGTGCGAAGAAATACAAAGCACGTTCCAACGATCCTACGACGGTCCAACAGCCGTTGCGGTCTCGTGGAAAGGGCGGATGAAAAACAGCGGCTGTTGCCGCCGTCAAACGATTGGCCGATAAATATACAAGAGCGTACGACAAGAACCATTGCTGCGTTGCCGCGGTGGTCGTCCCCGAACCCCGACGACTTCGATGATCTTCAGACACCGAGTGTCGTTAATCATTTTGCGGTTCTGAATAAAGCTAAAGGGAATATTCTAAAATCGAAATTGAACTTTATCAGAGCGAAGTACAGGCCTGATGCGAGATCCTTGTCCTCGGAATATCAGGGGCTTCAGAAATCAGAGGAGAAACACGACCAGCACATAGCGAAAGAAATAAAAGTATCAGCGAATAAGGTTTTCGTAAATGCAGCAAGTATGGATAATCGCGAATGGTACCGCACGGACTTTGTTCCTCGTGATCAAGAGCGCGCTAAAGAGCGAAAGACTGACCGCAGAGAGGAAGAATATGAAAAGAGACGGGTCAATTTCGACGAGAAGAGAGGTACTCGTGATTTTAAAGAGTCGAGCCTTGGGCCCTTCGAGACAGGCTCTCCCAAAGGCGTGTCCAAATATCAACTACCTCCTGCCAGCCATAACTATCCTGGCTATCACACGGAGACCGCCTCGAGCTTTTCGTCGTTTGAATTTGCGTGTCCCGACATTCCGAAAAATTCCGATACGCACAACCGTCATATCTTCGCTAGCGAAATGGAAAACTTCATATCGCAAAGATTAGAAGAAAACAGTGAAGAGACATCTATTCGACCTCGATATTTATCTCAAGATTTGAACACGTCACTATCAACGAGAGTATCTCGACTCTCGAATGCGGGGCCTTCCGCGTTCCGATTCGTCAATGAAATTAAATTTCCACCTAAAGAATATGTCGAACGTATTCCTATGTGCTCGGATAGTAAGGATCAATTAAAAAATCGAAGCTGCAAACCATTACCGAACTATGACGAGGACACTTTACCGTTCGATCGCCTGCCCAATGAAACGGCTGAATGCTCTCAGCATTGCCAAGGAGTTGTGCTTCGCCAACGCATACGCAAGCCAGTGATGCTCTTCAGACCTATCCAGGAAATGCGTCAACAGCAGGAAGTTCGCGATTCTCGTTACCGGTTACCCGAGAATGGAGAAGAGCCGATATACGATGCTGTTCGAAACTTGGGTGTTGTCACTTTCAAAGAAAATACTGGAAACCAGTCGAGTTCCAAGCGTCAGGTATCTCACGATACAGGAATGTACCATCTGTGTTATCAGCCACAACAACAACAACAATCATTGTCCCAACCTCGCCGTCATCCACAATTAGTGGACAACAGGCAGGGACACAGCCAAGAGTTCGATACTCGACCAGTAAAATATCTTGCTTTCGACGAGGCTGATGGTAGAAATCCTCGCAGATTGCCAATTTACGTGAAGGCTGGTTCTAATCAAGATGTTAATGCAGCCAGTGAGGTCGAAACATCGAAATTATTCAATATTTTTCCGAAACCAGAAAACAAGGAAATGACGTGTATGATGTGTCGTGATGTCGACGATCCAAGGCAACACGCCACAAGAGTGAGACGTTGTGGACAACAGCAGCAACTACAGGAACTGGGGCCCCGTCGGGCCTCCCAAGTCACTCTAATGGTGCCTTACCCTGCTCCGCTCTGCCAGGGAGCGTCCACCAATTTTCCTGCAACTACAACCCCGACGATTGCACCAACGAGTATCAAGGATATTCCAAGAGTTGTTTACAGCATGACATCCTGCGAAACTCTTGTTCCCGCAGAGATGACTTACCAACTCGAGCCTCCGTTGTGTGCTCAGTCTCGGTACGACAACGAGAGCCTCTCCAAAAGAGTCCACTTACCGGACGGCAGAGTTGGGATATTGGTGACGAAAAATTGCTCGATCGATAATCCGGAGCATCCGGATAACAGCGGTGGGCCAACTTTGAGCTTCAAGAGAATAGATACGGGAAACTCGAACGACAGAAATCATTCCAGCTTGGCCAACAGGAGGATTTATTATTAAGGTACGAATGTTTGTTTATTCTTTAGATGCGTTCGACTAATTTATTGGATGTTTGTAGGTTTGTTAGGATCACAGTGGCACCAAATCATATTCTGATTTCTTGGAATTGCCTAGATGATATTTGCTCAGATTAATCAGTGTCAAGAGCAACGACCCTTTTCGTTCCTGATAAAATGAATTATGTATAATAAGTTGTATGGTTTATCAATTAATTGGTAAGAGAACTGCCGGAGAGAAAGATTTGTGCAAGTGCGTATCAGTAGTCTCAGGCTTTCCGACCTACGAGATATTAGATATTACTTACTGTAGTAACCAAATGCTGCCTCCATATTGGCGTATATTATTGAAGATCAACGAGCCTTTAATAATATCGTTACATTCGATTGTATTCGTATCGTGTCGCATAATTCTTTTTTCAACGTTACGAGAGAGAAAAGAAGAGTTTCCTAATTAGTATTTTTCTTTATATTTGGCACAATGCCAAAAAAATGAGAAATGAAGTAAGCAATCGAGTACGATTATAACGAGCAAGAGTTATTGCAGTGGCGCGGGAATTAATCGATCGTGCACACGAGTGACAGAGGAAGAGAGCAGGGCGTAATGTCGGGAATCGCGAGACCGAGAGGTCGGGACTCTGAAATCTGACGCAGAGGAAGCCCCGGCGCCTGCTTGCTGCTGTTAATTGTCGCGTTTCTTTATCGGTGTGTAACACTACACATGAACAGAACTCATACCGTGACACGAATTTGTTCATAAACTCTTTATACTTCCATCTCTGATGACACGTATTTTCATTATCCTTCTACCTGAGGTAATTCGCTTATTTTTTCAATAATCAAACATCAAAAGAATACATATTGCGAGAATAAATGATTTTTGTCACTTGCCGCTGGTACCCGATAATACAATTATATTATGTTACTTAAACATTTATTTATAGACAGTGTTAAGATTATAATGTTGAAACGTGGTAACATTAGTCTAACATATTTCATCGACTCAAAATTTATTTGTAAGGGTTGTCGATTGCAGAGGTAATGCAGGAACTCGAGGAGAAAAATTCGTTCGAAATAATTGTGGGATCAGATTGTGCCCGCTAGTCGATCTCTAGCATTATCATTTTTCACCGAAGTACCAAAGATTCATAACGAAGCGAAATAGTGAGCCGCTGGAGGACAAAGCACGTCGGTCGTCCAGGATAACCGGGGCGTTCTGCGGAAAATCCCTTCAAGGCTCGATCGGGCTCCGGTCTGCTTTCTGGTCTCTGCTAGCGGGCGATAATTAGCCGGAAACAGATAACGAGACAATCTCTGGTGCGCACAACCGGTAGGGATGTGAACGAGTCCGCTCCGCCCTCGCCTTGTCCTGTTCGACAAACTCACAGCGAGACTCCCAAATCGCGAGAGAACTCGACTACGAATATCATTTGTATTGCAAGCCTCTCTTGCTCCGGCCACCTAAACTTTTATTTCGTTTTTTCTTTTGTTAAATATCTCGATACTCCTAATCTATTGATTCAACCACGTGCTCCACGCATCCTCGTTCCTTTTGATCCTCGCGTCCTTGTAATTATTTAAATTTTTTTTCTTTTTTTCATTCGTCGGAGTCACTTTTTCCTCGCGAGTGTTACTTCTGTGTATTAAGAATTGTCGCGATAATTTAGTCTCGGACGTCCACACGAAAAGTTGGTATTGTTGAATCGAGTGATTCGTGGAAACTAGCATCGCATCAGCAACGATCATCGACCGTCTGTGAGCAACGTTATGTCCAGTGATCGATACGGATATAAAATTTTCTAAAAAAGAAGAACAAAACGGTCAACGATGAAGTGCGTTACAGTTTTAATACTCGTTGCTCTGGGTGAATGTGCCGCAGGGCCATGGGAGAATGGACGTAAGTATACAAAGTTTGTTTTGTCAGCGTAAACATTCATCGCTCGTTCTCATTGATAGACGATTTTTTCTCTTTTTTATTCGACAGTCATCGGAAATAGCCTAAAGCAATGTCTATATTCGTTCGATGAATGTTAATTAATTACATTCCTGGCTGAACTCGCGATGCCTTTATAAGCTATTTTTTTTCTTCTACTATAATGCTGCAACTTTTTATGTCTTTCTCTCTCTCTCTCTTACCTACACACTACAGTCTCTCTGAAGCCTATACGTACGCGCACTATTATTATCCAAGTTTGGAGTTTTACTTGAAACGGTCAATTTACTTTTAGCTCGTTGCCCGGCATTGCCGTTCCCGAATGGTCGAATTCGAGCGAGGTCGAAGGGCAAAATTGTCAGATTTACCTGCTTCGAGGGTTACACGCTCGTGGGTAACAAGTACTCAACCTGCATACGGGGCAGATGGGACACTCCGATCCCTGTTTGCGTCAGTAAGTATGACGTAGCGGCAACAATAATAAGAGTAATGATAATGATAGAAAGCCAAATAGCTGAATTTGTATTATACACGTTAAAATGCATATGAAAAGTAATATAAGTAAACGAACGTTCGAGAGATATGAAACAAAAGAGATTTCGCAGATTCTCAATGTCCGACTCTACCACAACCGGAGCACTCCCTGGTCGCGACCAAGTACAATGGAGCAATATCAATGTATTTCTGCGAGCCAGGATACGTCCTCGTGGGTGCCGCGGAGATATACTGCAATGGCAGAAAGTGGAACGCCTCGGCACCTTATTGCAGAGGTACACCTGATACAGAGCGGTTGACGTGCTCTAATAAATGATATCGATAACGTGCCGTCTTGTATCACACGATGTCAAAAGTGTAATCGCGACGAATCCGCGTTTGTTAGCTTTTCAGTCAAATTTATCTTCATATCGTCAATTGACTAGTTTAAATACACGAGAAGAACAAATACATATGCATAATTTCATTGAAAGATTCGACCGCGGCTGCTCCATTGAGCTGCGACTTTGAGAAACCAGATCTGTGCTGGTGGGAACAGGATCCGACACACGATTTCGACTGGCAGAGGCACAATCTCGATACCCCGAGTTCGCATATCGGTACAGGACCTTCTCACGATCATACTCTGGGACCTGGATACGACGGTGAGTGACCTTAATCTCTCCGCTTCGTAATCTCATTGACGTTGTTTGTTGAACTTTAAATTTAGTTAGAATCAAAGATTATGTTCAGTCGCTTGCTCGCTGTTCGGAACTAATCTACCTAATTTTCTCGACCTCCACCATCAGGATACTATCTCTACATCGAGGCTTCCGGTCGTCTCGTAAACGATACCGCCAGAATCGTTTCACCGCTCTACAACTCCTCACTTACGGATTTCGGATGCTTCTCCTTCTGGTAAAGATATATTTTACTAATGGACTGAAAATTCACTAGAATGAAAATACTATTTCAAGCGACGTATAACTTTTACCACAGGTACCACATGTACGGGGCTGCTATTGGCGCTTTGAGAGTCTATTTTAAACCTGAAAATGCTGCCTCTCAACTTCAGTTCGAGAAAGAGGGTAATCAGGGTAATCGATGGATTCACGGCTATTTTAATTTGCCCATGATCAACACTAGTTTCCAAGTAACTCTTAATTTTTTAAATAATATAATTTAAAAATCCACCCTGCACCGTCGTATTTAAATATTCTTTGTCTCAAAATCGTCTCGTAGATAATAATTGAGGGTATCAGGGGCGCGAGCTACGTGAGCGATATGGCCGTGGACGACATCGTAATTCTGCAGGGCGAACAGTGCGAATTCGCCGGGACTACGTTGGCTCCGGAAGTCATTCCTACAAACGAGGGTAATTCTTATGTCCTTCTTCTCTTCCTTAATGAAACCAGTGAGTTTGACATTTTTTCAACGTTGAATCAGATCAAATTGAGCTGGTGAACTCTCTTCAAAGTTGCCGGGGTCGATGCGGAAACGGACCGCCCAGTCCCGATGCAGCGACAACGATTATACCCTCTAATTCTCCCGATGCGTGTCACTGCCATCTCGACTGCTTTGAGACATCCATCTGTTGTCCCGATTTCGGCGAATACTGCGTATTGGGTGAATAACATTAATGAAATCAATTACGGAAAGGAATATTAGAAGCGTTAAAATATTAATTACGTTGTATTATCAACTATTACCGTTGAATAGTTATCTCGCTTGAGATATTTACTAAATCGCGCTGTCACATTGCACAGGTGCGGCGGACGCAACGACGGGAACCATGAGTTTTGACCCAATACCATTGCCTACATCCACGAAGGCGCCCTCGATTCCCATGAAACCGATTCCGATAAATCCCAAAGACGACATAGATCCTTATGCGAAAGCAACGGAGATTCCAACTGTACCTCGGAGCAGTATTACTATAAAGACGAGTCCGAAAGTAGAAACAACATTGACAACGAGAGCTACGATTATCGCTGAGAAAACAACAAAATCTACGATGATGACAACACCAGCAAAGAAAGCTACGGCGATCCGCATTGATTCTCCTTTCCCTAGCGTTACCAGTACGTGGCAATATCCTCGTTCATCTTCTCGAACCGGTAAGTTTTTTAACCATATGCAAAAAAAAACTGCACAATTGAAATGTTTACCTTAACATTATTGCAGTTGAATAAACACCGCGTTTGTATTATTGTAATATATATTATAAAAATATCTCGCCGCCACCGCCGTTTAGGACAATTGAGACCCGATCCTCCCCGTATTTACCCGATCTTATTGGAAGGGGCAGGGGGCTGGGTTTTTCTCAGAGCCAGGATTCGTTGTGGAGGGGTTGGTGCGCAAGACGTACAAAAGGGGTTGGGCGACATCCCCATAGTATATATAATTAAAAAAAAAAAATTATATCAATTTTCGTTTTGAATATTGTTGGTTTCAGAAGCTCACGTTCGAGTGGAACAAGCAACAATACAACAACTCGATTCTCCAATATCCCTCGGGTCGAACGGTATAGCCATTGTAGTGGTGGTAGTAGCATCAGCGATCGTTCTAACGACAATTGTCACGTACGTTCTGTTGCGAAAACGAAAATCGTACAAAAGAGGGGCTGGCGGAAGTGGTTCGGCCCTCTCGGAGGACAGTGACGTTAGGTTTCTCACGTCCGACGAGATTCTCGATTTTAACATCGCTCGACCGACCGACTACGACGAGTGATCGATATTTGTTACATCAACATACCTGAGTATGCGGGACTCAATCTTTTTTAAGACAGAGGCCGACGAAAGAATAAAAAAAATGTATAAAAATATGTAGACTGCCGCGCTTTTTTTTTTTTTTTCGTACCCCGTTGGCATCGTGGCAAGGATTGGCAAGAAAAATCAACGCTCGATTGATAAATAATATTTTCAAAAAGATTCAATGTTAACTTGAACTACATTAAATGACACATCTAGTTACTACCTTATTAATAATAATTATTTTAATTCGTAAATTCGGTACCAGCATCTCCTTCCGTCCTTGCATTCTTTCTTTTCTTTATTTTTAATTTACAATAATTGTGCATTGATCACGGGGTGAAAGAGCATTAATGCTATATTGAGGAAAGCGCGAGTGATACGCGCGAGCGCGCAACTTGGTGACAAAATAAATATGTGTGCGATATATCACTGAGCGAAGTAGCAATAGTGCGATATTGTTGTTACAACATAGCAAATATATCAGTCCAACGACGACTACCGCTGCAGTTGTTACTATTGTATTATTCTTATTTTTATCATTAAAGGAATATTAAATGCTTTTCGGTATATCGTTTCTCAACGGAGCGTCCATTGGATCATTGACGTACCTACTGAGAATTTGAATCACGCGCGATCGTTGTGCTAATCAGTCGTGCGTTTGTAATATTGTGAAGCTAGATTAGTAGTACTTTTACGTGGAGTTTCGTAAAGAATAATAATAGAACGCTGATCAGGATGAATCGACGTGTATCAACATACCTACCTGATCACGCTTTACAAGGACTTTACGTTGACCGCGGCAAATGATGTTGTCAATCAAGCTCAAACGATGGTAATGGATCCTCGAGACTGACGCATGACGTGCCACCGCGTTCAGTCGGGAGTTACTCTTGTCGATGCTCAAAGATTCGGCTGAGTGAGAGAGAGAGAGAGAGAGAGAGAAGAATGAAAACCTGAGAGGCCCACATACGAGGGCTATCACATCAATGCTCGTATGGCCGACAAGACTCCCATTAAATCGATTATAATAACGAATGTAGACACGAGTTTCGTACGAATGATCTGAATTATCGGATGTCGCTGGCGGATCATAAAACTGCTTCGTTCTGCTACAAAGAATTAAGTGTGAGGTAATAAAAAGAGATAAAAGTATTGCAGTTATTGTCCCCGTATACGAGATGTTTTTACATCTTCGTTGTGTCTGGATGCCGATTTCATGAAATTACATATATCCTCATTGAATGGATAAAAGTGTATGACTATGACGCGATAATGTACTCTCAAAAAGATGGAAAAATCAATAATTGGGCGTAGGCTGGTTAACGGTACCCCAGAAGAGTATCAATCTCGATGACTCGTGTCTGATGAAAAATAAAAAGGGTCGTTCCGCGATAAATCTCTTGATGTCTCCGCCTCTCTGGAGAAGGACCGTAGTAGCGGCAGCCCCGACAGTCCCAGTCTCCGTGACGTCTATCTCGACCTTGTGAAGAACGTCCGAAGCAAAGAGACCGGGATTACCGATATTGTGACTGTTCCTAAGTGAATCCAAACCGAATTTGGAGTACGTCCCGCGTGACTGAAGAAATTTCACGAAAGAGTCGTCGATCGGACGACTCTGTCGCTTCGATCTCTCGGCTCGGGGCTCGAATTTGTACTTGTCCTCGCCGATACCAACGACCTTCACCCTGTCCTTCGAGTTACGCGACGACTCGTAAGATTCCGATTCCTCTCGAGTCACGGCGGCTCTACTTCGGTTCCGCGATCGCATCTCCATACTCTCGGTTGTCCGCTTCTCCGGTGATCTCCTGCGGCGTAGACTTCTGCGAATTTTCTCGATGATAACCCCAGAATCCCATTGCTTGACGGTGTAACCACCTTTTTTGTCTTCGTACCTGAAGTAGTTATTCTTTGTAGAGTGTTCGATGCTACCGTTGCCGGCCACACCGTCCACTGGATTATTTTCGTCGCCCTCTCCGATCCTCGTGAAGATCGAAGGCTCTCGGTTCGTCGACGTATCGTACCCCGGCGACAAAAGTCCGAGGTTCGATGAAGCGGGATCGAAGAGTGAGAAGAGTCCCAGCGATTGCAAAGCTTGATTCAGATTGAGATTGCTCGAGAGCTTCATGCGAGGCATTCCGAGGAGGCAAGTTTGGTTTGCCATGTTGCCAATCAGGCTGTCAAGAATATCGGTCGTTAGACGATTCTTGAGGTTGCTCAAAGCGTCTTCGTTCTTGGCCGTTGGCAGCAGAACGTACATCGCCGACTGATAATTGAAATTTGATTCCGTGCTCGCTGTCGGCTAAAGCGCGAAGCAGAAAGGAGAGAACGAGGAATCAATGTGACGTATATATATCGCGTACATTCGTATCTAACAGGAGACACGAATCTTCACTTACATCATAGCCTTTGTAAGGCAAAGCGACGATTTTAACGCCTAGCTGTTTGTCTTCGTAAAAGGGAAAGTCTCCGCCGCCGTACATCATATCTACCAAGATGGATCGAGTAGGCGTAACCGTGAACGGTTTCCTGTTAACACGTTAGAATATTCTTGATAATTAGCTGTGTTTTAAGCCAAAAGCCAAAAGTTGAAAGCCTTGAGCCGAATACCCTCGATCGAAGTCAGGAAATTGTATGAGAACGATCGACGATGGTAAATTGAAAATAATTACGATACAGTACGGATCTGCGACATTAGGTGTTATGAATAGCTTACCTCTTGGTCGCTCTGACAATAAAATGTCGATTCCATTCGCCACTGAAGTAAAGTGCCGAAGCTAAAATGAGTTTGGTGTCGGGATCGAGCGGCTGATTGAGGATACTCGTGATCCTGCCGTTTGTTCTTGCTTTCACCCAGTCGTTGACGGTCTGGCTGGCTTGATGCGAGTGACCTATGAAATCGAGGTTAACGACCTCGTTCTTGTAAACGTGTTGGCTGATGGCTTTGAACTCTGGTCGGATCGGGTAGCCGCTCTGTCGTAATGTAATACTCGAGTATAGATACGATCTTGCCGAAAGATCTTTTCTCTTTCTATTTTTTAAATATTTATTTAATATTCAACAATCACCTGTACGAATATACCGCTAGCCATGGTCACCCGTGGACCCTCGGTATTTGTTTTTGGGTCGATGGACTCCAAAAGGAGGCCGAACATCTGATGAACGATTTCCGAGTGCGCCGATATATCGACACCGGCCTCGAGACCCAGAATTCTCGCCACCTCGTCGAAGGTCACTCCGGCGGAACCCAGCAGAACCATCGCTAGAGTACCAACGAGACTCAACGGTGAGAATATGATGTTTTCCTTGTCGGTCGGAGATCTCGTTGTCTGAGTTCGATGGATCGCGTTGTCCATATCCAACGTAAATTTGGTTACCCCTCTCGCGATCAAATTGTTCACCTGTGTGCATCACGAAAAAATAAGAATATTTTTTAAAGAAGAAAAAGAAAAAGGAAAGAGATGTAAAGTGTTTTCGACGAAAGATTTAATATTGAACTCGATTATTTGATTGATTGTTCATTATTTCCTCACGTGATTACTCCAGTATTCAGCCTCGACGTCGTAGACGTTACCGGATGGCGAAAACATCGGTCTCGACGACGAAGCCGCCGGAGCGTTTGCATTGGCCAAAATCGGGATTTCTCCGCTTTGTCGAACATCGTGCATCACAATATTACTACCACTCGGTCTACCATTAATATCGAAATTCTCGCTACTCGGCAGAGTTGGAAATGGCTCTTTTACCGATAGGTCATTGGCTTCGGAGCTTTGCAGGACCGCCAACTGATCGGGAAAGATTATTTGCGCGTTGGCGCAAACCACCCAGCTCGCCAATAATACTTGCAGTCCCTTCATATCTGAAGTCAGAGTAAAACCCGTAATTCATTTTTTTTCTTTCATTCATTATTACAATACAACAGTTTAACGTTATGTAACGTTACCCCAGTACGATCAAACGTATATACCGGATAATTAATAAAATTGAGTTTGAAATAAGTTCAATGAGTCCCTGGGGTCATAAAAAAGGTAAAATGAGTTTAATGCGTGTCAAACTTACACGATCGCTCGTCTAGAATTGTCTATAAAATAATAGAGAACTGTGAGATTAATTCTACCAGAGCCACGGTGGCGTAATTGGTAACGCATCAGGCTGGAAATCTGGGAGTTTCCGGGTCGTGGCAGAATTTTTTTCCAAGTTCCTTCGTTAAAGAAATGTCGAATCTCGTTGCTTAATCAATTTTTATTTAATATTGGTTCAAACAATTAGATCCGATGTTTATAGTGATTCGCAAAGGACGTGGACGCTATACCGATATAAAAAATGTTAAACTTACACGGTCGCTTGCCTACAATTACTATGATTTATAATGTGTAATCAATATATACCAGGGTTGCATAGAACTCTGGCGTTATATACGTGCCGTCGCACCCATACGACCCAAACACACCTTTGTCCAAGACTTGAAATCATTAACAGCTCTATATATCTATCATGCGCTACCTCCTCTGTCCCGATTATTGATCAGTGAAGGGGTAGTGCGAATACCGGGAACACCCTTTACCCTTTGATTCTATAGTCAAATTGAGACCGTTCGCTCTACAATTCAAGATGAATATCCAAAATTCACAATTAAGGAGTCAAAATATGACATTTGACACAGAATATCCGATATATCTCTTTATAATACGGTGCACTTTGCGTAGAATTATCTATATACCTCAATAAATGACACGTCGGCTGCGGCAGCGGTGACGAGATCATCATCATTTTATAATAGAGAAGTATATTGAACAGTTAAAACCCACGCTTTTGACGCAATGCCGAGGCAAATACGAGAGTGACCAATCGGATCCGGGAAACGACCTCACAGTCGCAACTCGAGCTAATTTAGAAGCAATCGGGTAGCACGCTGTCAAATAGAGGGCTTTCACTGTATATCACACACACACACACGATTAACTTGTGTTCCAAGTAATATTTTATCTCCAATGTCAATGCCTGACGAAAAAATGTCAAGCGGGCACGTTCCGCCCCGGTAGATTAGCGCGATTGACGGCAAAGGAAACAGAAGAAGAGGAAGAGGAAGGGAAATACGAGAACCGCGCGATAATGGGTAATTACGTGAGTTAACGACTGCATGGACTCTGAGCTGCGCATAATTATCAACTGACATGGTATTATCCGGGAAAGATACGGTCCATCAACGCGACTGATGGAAGAATCCTGGAAATTTATATCGACGAGAAGAATATCCATTCTATTCGATGCCATATACCAACAGCGAGACTCGCCGGGGACCGATCAAGATCGTTATCGTTGAGAAAGGATAAATGAGAAAGAAAACACAATAATAATAATAATAATAATAATAAATAATCTTCTCGCCGAGTGTGCATTTGCCGTTCGTGACGGAGTGACAAAAGGATGTGCAATTAGCTAGACGAAGGCCAAACTATGACACGCTGCCACGTGCGGATCCAAGTTCGCGTTAACGAGATTGGCAACTCAACTAAAAGTATGTTGAGCACAAGTTCAAATTTATGGAGTATATTCCAAATGGAAATATACGAGATTCAAAATAAGTCATATGGAAATATGGAAAATTTCAAGTCGATCGTCTACACGGTTGCCTAGTAATGCATTATTGAAGTTGTGCTCTTGTACACGGGTGACATACCAACAATAATACGATATCTGACGCAACACTCAAAGAGCACACTAACAATGTTAAGAATTGTGATTGCAGTGACGATGGCCTGCCAAAGTAACGAAGAGAGAAAATATATATTGATCACCGGGGATCGAACCCTAATTGTTTTGGTACCGAGTAAAAGTGCTAATCACTGTGCCCGTGTCACCTATATATTCCTCTCATTCGAATCGTCTCCTTATATGCAAGGCAGACATCGTTGTAACAATTGAATAAAAATAAATCCAAATAATTCTTTACATCTTTTAAAATAACTTTTACGAATAGGAAAATGCTTTGTCCACACGGTTATCAAGATAATCAATGAGATCCGACAGTATAAATTAACGTGCGCTCGTGATTTCGCTACACGCGCCTCTTACTTTCGCACAATGCCCGCGCAACAATCCGTACGCTTATCGAGCATTTCTCGCATCTACCCGCCAGAATGACAGTAGCAACCCTTCATAAACGAACTCTAGACGCGATTGACAAAGCTCATGACCGTTGGCGGCGATGCTATATACTGTCGCGCGGTTTCAAACGAGCCTCCACCAATAGAGAAGGAGACAATCGGTATTGCGAGTGAATATCGGTAGACAAGTTTCGTCCGTGAGACTCGTTCGAAGGCTTGGGATTTTGAGCCGACAAAGCGCGTATCGTTCTGTATAAGCATCGCGAATAGACTATAGTCGTGCGGTGCGAGTACCGCGAGAATCAAGGTTCTTCGTCAACGTAGATTTAGTGGTCTGCTCTAAATTGCAAAACGCATGTTACTCGTACAGTAGGAAGCTTCTTATCGCTCGTTGGTGCGCACAAACAATGTACTGTTGTATTCGATAATATTATTGCACTCGAGTAGTAATGCGAGGACTACAAGGACAAACGATCGATTCTGGCTCGCGTGACTCGTCGATTGCGCATCGATTTCCAGCTTCGGCGTCTAACTATACATTCCTTCATTTGCCTATCTATCAGAGTCCTTTAATTGTATTCAGCGGTGTATAGAATAATTAGGTAAGTCGGTGAAATTGGATGGCAGATGTAACTAGGATATCCGAAGAGTTTTTTTTGCCTCTTGCCGTTGATCGGCATGGCTGTTTCGTGATGCTCGCACTTTGGTCCCCACGGACAAGATTAATCTGGGAGCCTTGATCTCCTTCACCTTGGTAACAGCCGTTTAATCTAATTCTATTTCTTCTCCGTCTTCTTGTATATTCGCTTCGAACTTTACAACCCGAGGAATCCCACGACAATAATATCGATGTGAAAATATATTTCATTCTCTTGCATATAACATTGTCGAGTTGTCGTGTGTGAAGCAAGAAAATCATATTATTATAGTATTTGCATATTAACTTATTCGCAACAATGTTGCGTTGTTCCCATTTATCGGTATAATCGTTGCAAATTCGCCTAAATCTCGTTAATGTATCTATCGGTTAGCGTAAGAAGCGAGCAAACGCAAGGCCGCACCTCGGTGCGTGTCAGTCAAAACTTTGTCATCCGGTCTCCGATACTCCGGTACATATGGCACCAGCGAGCTAAGTGGGCGCGTCGTCGAGAGTCGGCGATCGCGATATGGCGCTATACCTAACCTTCGTTGTATTAAACAACGCTGATCGCTATACTGTCAATTCGTGAACCAGTCCTCCGGTTATGAATTTTATTACCACACACGTTATTTTATCGGAATTCATTTTTAAATATCTTCATCACCTGTTTCTATCGTGGTTACTCGAATATAATATATCTGTTGAAAACTCCTGTCCTCAATTGATCGGCGTGAAAATCATGGCCACGAGTGACCCCGGTAAGACAAATTTATTTATTCACGTTGAATTACGTAGTAATTGATCGAGCAATCACTACCCAAAGTATCCTTGATTTTTTTGTTTCGACAATTATATGTATTTATTTATTTATTTATTTATAGCGAATTATTTCTCTCTATAAGGCGCGATTATTATAATTGACGCTCGAACTGACGGGCTAACGAGAGCCAACCGACTGCCACGACTCGACTGACTAGCCTATTGACTTGCACTCGTATTTACCGCGCTTATGTTCTCCTCCCCCCTGTCCAAGGATTGCGACGAGCGCGTACGTATATATGTGCGTAGATCGCGGCGCACACGTCGGAGAAGCGGCTCGCGACAACGTTTATCGCAAGTCCGCGCATCGCAGTGTTGTACAAAGTATCAGCGATCCCGCGACTTGTTCCACAGCCAAGCAGAGCCCTCGACATTGCCAAAGATACGAAACATGTTGTTGGCAGGTGACGGTGACGACGACATCGGGGACCCGCAGAATCGGTAAATGACGAATACTCGGTGATCAGCGCGTTGTCATCCTCGATACGGAGCATACATATGTGGCGCGTCTCTGTAAGATGATCTACGATCGAATTGCACGTCATACTTATCACTGCGGACGAGGTGTGGGCGTATAATTTACAAAAACTATGCTTCTTCGTCCGTCCGATTGAGCTGTGAAGCAACATGCTTCCACGGTCAAGGTTAATAAAAGTTAGGAAAGTCGAAAAAATTGAGTTGTTCGAATGACTCGGCCCCGTGAAGACGCCATACAATAGTCGAGATCCTTCGATCGATCGATTGAATGTAATTGATTCTCCTGTATACATCCTTTAAGCCTTTTGCGGGAGACCATGAAATGCCACCGATCTTGACAGTTGCCACTATACATTTATTGTACGGCAAACGATCGCGACATCGACCGAACGCCGCGAATATCTTCGTTCGGTAAAATGCAGAGGCGATGAACGTGATAGTTTTTGACGGAAGATAGCTTCTAATAAAAATATATTTGGTAACGAAACTCGATCATGAAAAATTTTCGCCGCAAAAGCACAGACACTTTTGCGCCGTAATCCGAAGAGAGGCCAATGTATACACGCGTGGTTGGGAAGTTCCCCGATAACCGGGTTTTCCACAAGTTTCTATATATACATCCGCATGACTCTCGCTCTCTCCTTCCCTACCTCTTCCTTCTTTTGATACCCAATGACGTGCAATGACACGACACATCAATGTTCTTCATTCGTAGCGTTCAATAGAACTATACGTCGGTTTACATACTTTCGCGAACAGTTCTTTTTTATGCACTAGACCGATAAAACGGTGTTTCGCACAGGAATCCGTCATACCATGGGAATGCTCTGTTAACGATAAAGCTTGTGAAAGTTAAACTTTTGCCACTATCGAGTATCGACAAAAGAAATTAATAAACCCTTAAATTGACAAGTTTTGTATAGGAATATCGATAATTCCATGTGAAAAGGGCACTGACTCTCATCTCTTTGTTTTTCATCTGCAGCTAAAAGTCAAGTATCTCCTGTAGCAAATACGCGCAAACGTCACGTTTTTATCTGTAACGTCTCAACGAGATTTCAAAATTGAACCCAATACAAGAGTATTTTTAGAGAAAGATAAAACGAATATGTTACAAAAATTTGAGATTTACTTACCGTTCAGTTTTTGAGATATCGTGAATCAAATAGAAATGTTGCAGGGCGCGAGTCGTGCACGCGTACCCCAATATCGTACATTACCCCCCTGAACACCGCGCACCACGCACATCTGTCGCAACCGCTGCGCCGCGGATGTAATACTCGTTTTTCGTAAAAATCTATCTCGACATAAAAGCTCAATTGGCGAGAATGTGACATTAACAGCGGCATGGCGTATACGCGATGCACGTAAAACAACCGAGTTTTAACATCATTTATCATCGGACTGCGTGACATGATGATACTACATTTTTTTAAGACACTCAGATCCTATCGTGAACGAATCTATTCAAATTTCAGAAAAATCTGTCTCGAGTGGTTCTGGCTGGATACCACTTTGAGGTAGGGCGAGCGTGTGCTTTATTATTAGATACGTCGCTGAAGTTTTTATATTGTTCGAATAATGGATGAAGGAGCATGTGTATAAAAATTCAAGCAAGGTTACCGTCTATTCATAGTTCATTGATAAATTCAAAGTCGACAGAAGTAGTATGATTACTTTTATGAAAAAGTTATTACAACGGCCCTTTTATACAGTTTTATATATATTTCGCGAGGAACATATTGGATTTACCGACTTACTTTCAATCAAAGTTCTGTAGTTAATATCAGCAATCAGCAACCGTGAGTACAGAGCTGACCGTGCACCGTTGTGACAATGCAACGAATTCGGAATCAGTGATTTATCAGCTGTGCCAGGTCGTTAGGTTAGCAACGGTCTAACCGCAAACGTATAGAAATACGTGAAATTTGTGTAAGAATCAATAATCTCCAAATTTATTATCGGATGTGAAATTATAGCAATAAACTTGTTATGTGTTTAGATACATCGCTTTCTTTTCCCAATATTTTACATTTCGTAATGAATCGATTTCATGGAGATGTAAACTTATATTTCATTGTATAACTATTTTTTCGGCATTCAAATTGCGATATTTTATCATTTTTATAATCGAACTCTCATTTGACTCTGCCCATACTATACTTTAAACATAACGAGGATACAATTTCATCGACGCATTCAGATCCAATTATTATTTTTATTCCTGGTGCTAACCGGGACGGTCGTTAATTATTCACGATAACAATGGTAAATTTGGTGAAACAGGAAGTAGACTGAAATCTGATTTCCTGCGGGTCTACGATAATTACGCACGTGTTTCACGTTTCTAATACGTAGTACAATGTCGAGCTGTGTATTTCCCGTGGTGTGTGGTAGACTCGAGCGATACAGGCCCGCGACTGTAATACGGCTTCCTCTCATCCTTGAGCTGTCGCGATGCATACGTACATGAGACAAAAGGCGGCAAAATTAGGAGGCCGAGAGAAAAGCGTGCATTGAAAAAAATTCGGAAAGCAGACGAGGAAAACGGGTAGCGTAAGCCAGCTATCTTGTTTTTTGTAATAATTTTCATATATATCGACAAATAAAGAGCTAATGACCGTAATGCACAATGACTATGTATTGGTCCGTTGGCTCGAGTGCTCCGGGACTCGTCAGATATAAAACTCGGTGTATATCAAAAAGACGGGTGTCCGTCGAAATCCCGAATGTATGTATACCTCACGGGGCGAATGGATACTCATGGCCGTTCGTCGCGTATATACGCATTCGGGATTTTTACGGACACCCAAAGAAGAAAGCCATCTTCCCGTCGTAATTCAGCTGCTTATCATGTTTTGAATCCCGTACGGAAATGTATGTATGTGAAAGATATGTTAAAAATGTATGTGAAATACAGAAGATTTTGGTTAATAAAATATATGTGTCATATACAAAATAATATATGCGATAAATATATTTCACTTAATGAATTTCCATGCGGGAGTCCTCAGAAACAGCTGCTCTGATACCACAAGGAAAGAAAAAAATTGTATCAGAAACAACAAATGTAGTAACTTAGACTACAACCAATGGAGATTGTACGGACAGTGCGTGTCTGCGGTTAAGAATCCTACGTAATCGTACTAAATTACTATGGTAACTATAACTTGCGTCAGAAGTAAAATAAACCATT
Organism: Cylloceria caligata; assembly: GCA_963942595.1. NCBI lineage: Eukaryota > Metazoa > Arthropoda > Insecta > Hymenoptera > Ichneumonidae > Cylloceria > Cylloceria caligata. Next base: position 793,720 of record OZ012710.1, read on the forward strand.
GCTACGTATAAAGTTCGAAGCCTAGTTATCGCTACTATCCTACACTGGTAATTTTTATCATAATTCGTTTGCTACACAGAATAATACGGGAATGGAAGTTTGTCGTGCATGTGGCATAATAAAATGACGATAAAATATATTGGTTTACCAATTTTTTGGTTTAAAACCGCTACCCAACGATTGCCGATGACAAAATATTTAAAAAATAATATCTAAAAAAACTAATTCCCATTAATTTTTTTAGTTATATTTTGTCATCGGCAATCGTTGGGTAGCGGTGTTGACTGAAAAAAAATCCAGCCTCTACCGGGATTTGAATATATAATATTACATTTAATCTCATTTAATTGAGTTGAAATGTAATGTCGATATTATATTTAATTTGATCAATAATTTAATTCAACACACACGAAAGGGAGAAAGAGAGAGAGAGAGAGAGAGAAAATTCCGTGCTTCACAATGCGTGCGATCGTAAGCATCGGAAACGCATATTTACTACACTCGATGGCAAATTCGATATCGTCCTATAGGTATATTTCACTACTGACAATGAGTATAGTATTATAGATATTTCTAGTCCCATATATACGATTCAATGTACTACTCTACAATAGCAATATACACTACTGGTTACCGTTGTAATGACAAGTTAACGAGTTATTCCAACTCTTCAGCCTCTGCTAGTTAGGTAAATAGTTAAATTTATTTCCATCTTCTTCGCAAGTACCGCATTAGCTTGTAAGTTTTAATATAAATATTTTAATACAGCATCAACGTTATATATTACAAGAGCGAGTGCTATTTCAGATATGAGTTGCAGTTATAACGACCACGATGAATGTAACAATGACTACAAAAAGATTACTATTGTCTTGATGTAATATTGACAATCCCATTTCTTTCCGTGTAGAGAGATCGAGTTTACTAAATGTTGCCGAAACAAACGTATACTTACCTCATTCTTAATGGCGAAAGCCCATACAGTTGTATTGGAAAAAAAAGTTTATATATGTCTTTATGATCAAAATGTTGAATTTTTCATTGTCCAATCACGGTTATGTTCTACATTGATAAATTAGATGACCGTCTGTTATGTTTTTGGTTCAATTTTGGCCATTTTTTCTCGTCACCCAAAAATTCTTTTTTTTTTGTCATAAAATTATCCTCACGAGAGCCGCTATACTTACTTTATAAAAAATATCAGAGCTCAGTATTATTCGTTTTCAGACACAATTTTTTTTATGTTATTATTATTATTATTTGTAACTGACGACAACTACGAGGAATATGTAAGATGAGCCTCGATAAATTTCATAACCGCGATGAAATGATAGCTGGTCTTTCTTCTACTTTGCGATCTTTTGAAGTTTTGTACCACTATATAACTTTACTTGAGTTTCCTAGTCCGTGCCAATGATTATCAATAGTCTCGAGTACAAGGTTTCGCACTTATTCAATCTATCAAAAGTAGTATTGCAATTGACGAGGAGAAGAATCAGCTTCTACTCCAACATGCGGCACATTGAAAGCGTATAATATCAGTTCCTCGCGTATTTTTTTATCATTGCGTACCTTATTTATTTATGTTTTTTACATTTATTATAAAAAAATATATTTAGTAAACGATATCGTCCACTTTGACCCAACCATAGCCAACCTGAGTCGATATAATTCATCGTAATTAAGAACGAAAACTTTGCAAAAAGTAGTAAAATTTCACGAAAACACAATCTGTTAAAAAATCTGACGTAATACAGTTGACTTTTTTTATTTACAACTTTTTGGTTTCAGTTATGTTTTAATTATTTTGAATAAAAATATTACGATTACCGAAATTCTTATTACCAATTTAAATATCCGAACTATCGAGATGAAATAGTAGGACAGAATATCAAAGTACACCGAAAATCCAAGACAAGAGGAAATTGGAAGAAAATAAATGCTAATAAGAATTTCCGACAAGAGGCATGACGTACAAAACAAATTAATTTGTTCTCTTCAGAATGGTTTTATACGGACGCTGTATCGTATCTTCCGCTGGGTCTTTCCGCAGACTTTTATTGACATCTTATGAATCACTAAAATGCGCGCATCTTTCTTTACGATGACGTGAGATATAAATGGGACTCGATCCTCGTATATAAAAACAATAATAATACATGTGGGATAAGCTGTTTCATAAGTTAACGAAAAGAAGTCTCTCCCCATTGGCTCTTTGACAAGTTATTTTATTCGTATTGCGAAATATAATTTCTAGAAAATTATTGCTATATAATGGCACGTCGGCGAATGTGCGTAAAAAATTATCGTGTAATCTCGTTTCAGCAGCTAAACAAATTAGTTTCAACGTTATGTTTGTTCGACATGTACGAGAATTAAAATGCTAGGGTAAATCATTGATCGAGCGTGGAAGCAATCACATACAAATTCCAAATTCCACATATTTCATGCTTCACAGAGTTTTGTAAAGATTTCAAAATATTTCACGGCAGCACGGCTTTATATTCCCGAGAATAATCGAAATTCCATTATAGCACCCACAAAAGGAGCACTTTCGCGCTCGGAATATCTTAAGTCGAATCGTCCTCATATATTTAATATCCCACTCACTGCATTACAGACTTCCCTGCCAGAGTCGACTTTGGCTTTGACCGAGTCGCACTCGAAATTCTAAGTACCGAACACGTTACAGCACTTACAGGGCCAGGGGGGGGGGTACTACACCTCTCGACTGTCCGAAGGACGGTAGGAGTCACCGTACTATCGGCATCTCTACCTGAGGGAGTGGGGACTAGCTCGGAAAGGATATCTCACGGAGGGGATGTGCGGTCACTCACTCGGTAACAAAAAGTGTATTCCTAATTTCTTTGTCACGGGTAGTCCGCGGAATGAAAGCCAAAGAATGTTGCCCTCCGTATAACAATGCTGCAAGGCGGTGTTCTCGTCTTTTTTTGTCCGCAATATCAATCTAAGAAATTTGGGATTAGTTATATCCGATTTGCACACATCCGTACGTGTTTCAAATAATCGCGTAATAATATATATGTATATAATATACATTAACTATATTTGTTTTTAAATAAACAAGAAGGCATTCGACAAAGCTGCGGTGAAGCATGTTGGCGAGAAAAAGGATTCAACAAACCGGAACAATAACCTCGTGTTCTCGCATGATGGGTGAGGAGTCTCATTATCAGGTGTACGGCTGATGCTACACCTGTGCTATATCTCTGATGATGAAGGATGCTTTGAAATTCATGGCAGAGCCAATTCATGAGCAGCTCTGAATCAATACAAGAGACAAAAATAAATGGAAAAACATGATGAAAAGCAATTATTCCGGTACTTGACTGAACATTCACAGAAAATGGTTTATGAATATTTGGATTTTTACGAAAAGTAATCATTGAAATGTCGCACTGTAACAAAATGACGAGCTAACCGGCGAAAATGGCTCAAGTACAATTTTATCGCGTTGATGACAATAAGCAAACGTTGGAAAATAAGAAATAAGGCTGTGCCGTTAGTCACTGTCTATGCGGTGTCGCGCGCATTGTACGAATCATCGAGTAAAAAGTGAGAGGCACAAAAAAAAAACGTACTTGCAGGCAAGTCACGTACGTGACGAGACCGCACTCTACCCTCTCGCGGTTATCGACCGTCGCTCCGACTCAAAACCAGCAGCGACTCTTCTCTCACGATACACGAGTTTTGCCTGATATTTCGTTGTACGAAACTCTGATCTGCCGTCACGAGCAAATCGAGTACAGCAGAATCCCATTTTTGAGGTTCCCGAGAGACAGAGAAAAAAAGCTTTATAGAATTATGAAGCAAAAAAATGACTCGGTACCTCAAACTTGAAATATTTTTCAAGAGCACAGCTGGCTGGTATCGATGTTACAGTGAAAAGATCGTCAAAATGCAGCTCATGACTCGTGCTCTTTTGTTCCTAATGTAGCAACCGATATCCGTCGGTCCGATTGCGAAAAGTGCACTTCGGGATAGAAGACTCAATAAAAACGAATACCGTCGAATAATGTATTTTACAATTGTGTAAGATCTCAATAATTAAGGATGATGTATCGACTTTTTTGTAGGAGCGCTTTAAAAAAACTTAGCTCGAATAAAGAAGTCGTCTAAAATGAATGAGAATGGAGACGCTGCAAGCGTCACGTAGACGGATGAATTTTTTCCATCAGCACATTCTTAAACTTGTTGGTCGTATCGTCCATGCAAGTATCGATATTTTCCATGAAGCTGGAATGCTCATTGAGAAGCTTCTTTTTTCCATCGGGAACTTGAGCGATATTCGTAAGAGCCTTTCAACAAAGAACACAAAATTCACAAAAATGTCTTCCACTTGGTGTACGAAAGTCTATCGTTTTTCGAATCTGCCAAATTGAAAATTAATCGAATTACTTGAATGGAGACAAGTTGAATTTCTCTATCGTTCGTATCAGCAGCGAGTTTTACGAGTCTGTCGATCATCTCTAATTCGAAAGCTCGCAATTTTCCTCGGGTTGTTATCGTCGCGAAGACTATAACGGCTGCAGCTTTTGTGTACACCGGACGTCTCTGTGAAATATAATAAAGAAGGTACAGAGATACTTAGCGTCTGCGAATAATATTCCATCAAATTAAAACCGTTCGTCGTAATTAAGAAAAAGAAGTTGGTAGATAAAAAAAAATGTTACAAAAAGGCCCATGCCTATTTGAGACTATTTAAAAATGTTGTGTCGTACTTACCTGATCGTTAAGAAATTTCTTCATAATCGACAAAAGATCCATCTCGATGGACTTTTCCTTACCTATTGCTTCTTGACAGAGTCTAGCTAGGCAATCGAGGGTTCCCACGAGTACTCTCTCGTCGTCTTTCTTCGTAATATTGAGCAGCGAGACGAGTTTCTCCATCGCGTTTATTTTTATTGCTCGTATATTGACATTCACCGTTCCGTTATTGAGCAAAGACCCGAGGCACTCGAGATGCAGCGCCTTAATAATAGTTTGAGTATCAGCGACTAAGGTTATATATATAAATCGATAAAGGTGCTGTTGTGCTTGTAGCAAATACATGTTGGTAATAAATGAAATGGTAATTTCCGTCATGCTTTACCAGCAGTGTCGTATATTTTTGAGAATCGATGACCTCGAGGAGCCTCTCGAGAAACCCGTGTTCGCACAAGTCTTCGGCAGCTGCTTCCCAAAAAAATAGATCGGCGGCGTTGGGTGTTGCGAAAGTATATGCAAGTACATCGCGAATGACTCGAGTAAAATCGTGTAATATGTTAACTGCGCGCCTACCAATTGGATTACGAGCCAAGCTTTCAATAACTTGGGCCACTTTCATTGCAACCATCGACAAATTGTCGAGCAGTCCTGTGGAAAGATGATGGAGAATCTTCGGATACTTAAAAATGGCTTCTCGTCCGGCGGCTTGACGACTCATCGTACCATAGATTATAGCCACCCTTTCTCTCAGATAAGGATCTTCGGATATCAATAAATCCGCTATCCTGTAGCAATCGGAGGTTTGCGATAAATTATTCAGTTATAATTGTTTCTATGCAACGAAAGAAGCGAGCTTCACCTCTCGGGTATTCGTAGCTCGATAATTCGAATCATTTCTTCAGAGTTCACTGCGATATCAGCGATGGTCGTCACCGCTTGTCTTACGACATTTTGATCCGATTCGCACAACTCTCGTGCCTTCATCAATGCAAATCATCATTGAGCCATCTGCCAATTGTTATTAATCGTAGCTTAATAAATTAAAAAGAAAAATAACCAATTTGGGTAGAGCCCGCTTTCCATAAGCTTGTCTGGCACGCGTTGGATCCACATTTGGCGCGTAGCATCGTGGCTCACTCCGATTGAATTGAAAAGTTTTCGTCGCAACGACTCTTGGGCGATTGTACGAGTTATCGTTCGCTCTTCGATCCATTATATTAATATATTAATGATAACCCATCCACCGTTGAAAGGTTAATTTTGGATTGCTTCTCGCATTTGTCTCGGTAGCAGTGAAATATTTATCGACGCGCGTGATGGACGGTAGAAACTATTGACGCGTACAACTTTTCAAAGTTGTCCAAATTAATTCACTAAAAGAGGGTGCGATGTAACGTATAAAGAAGAAAATAAGTTTCCAAGAGGCACAATTAATGGTGATGTTACAGTGATGGTATCTCGCGTTTATTACGAAATATGGATATATTCACGCAGTAGCGTACAATCAGGTTGATCGATAAACGATACATCAATGTGCCATCATCATTATCGTAAATCGATATCTTAATATATTTAATTAAAAACGAAAATTCTAGTATGCATAGTTACAGAGATGCGCGATATAAACAGGAAAGGTCTCGTTTCATGAGTAAAGTAAAGCGAGTCTCTTGTTTCGCGAGTTGACTTGTTACAACAAACATAAAATATAATCGTAAGATTTTGTAATTACAGTAACAAGGTAACAAATACATTAGACCTAATTAATTCTTAATAATAGCTGGCACTTGTGCTGAGAGTTTCGTTTAGCCCTTGATACCTCCCTTGGTGTGCCTCTGTACCAAAAAATACGACCGATTAGCGTTGAAAGATTTTAGAAAGAAGGAGAACGAAAGAGATAGTAACGTTGTATCGTCAATTTACCGCGAGAGGTTCCTTTTCCTTGCGACCAACGATTTTGCAGCTGGCACGTGCGTCAATTCCCTTGTGCTGTTTGCAAGTGCAATCCTCTTCGAGTCGAATGTTGACGAGACTGTCAACGAGCCTTCTTGATGTCACTTGAATGAATTGTTTCTTCTGATTGGGTTTGGCCTCGAGGAAATGATTTGCGCTAAATGCCGCACCACCGGACTATTTAAGGAGAACAATACAAACATAGTAATTTGCGTGACTTGTCAACAGAATGACGAGAAAAAACTCAAACGAGTTGAGCAAAAAATAAAGAAAAAAAAAAAACATAATCAAGTTTATCGAATAAACTTTGATAAAAACGTACCGTGATGGCGAATCCAGCACACACATCGTTGCTAGAGAGAACGAGATTGTTTCTTATGTCGGTACTTCCTTCGAGAGGCTTTTTCTTACTGTCGGCGAAGGTGTAGGCGCTCTCGGCATCGTAGCCCACGACGTTCTTCTGAGGTTTGCCCGAAACGAGAATATCGCTGAGGGAAGAGACGTGGTAGTAGGTCAGACCGAGATTGCGATAAACTTTTTGTCCCATGAGGAGTCGGAATTGTTGAAGCTGCGGGAAATTAGAAGAAATAGGTGTACTCGTCCGTAAAAAATGCGTGTTAATTTTTGCACACCTCTCGCCATCGTCGTTAGATCAACTTTTCACTTACCGATACTGGAAGCGGGCTCTTCTCGCAAGGAGATGTGATAACACCGACAACAGCCTTGGCGGCGCCTGCTCTGAACGGATAGTGGATAGCCTCCTCGTACGCATCGGTGAGTTTGAAAGTGCCGAGTTCCACGTCGATCCTTTGCTTCAGATACTTTACGCGATTGGCCAGATCACCCGTTTTGGCATCCTGTTTGAAAGTATAACGTTAAATTTAAATTGCCGATCGACCATTCGTACAGCAACGTAGAGGGGGAAATGCCATCGGTGTACCTGCAAAGTTAGCAGAGGTGTCGATTCGGCGAAATCCATGTTGGACACTTTGCCATCGATGTTGATGTTACCACCGGTAGTGTAATGTTGAGGCCACTTCATGTGTTCGCCAAAACCGATAAGACCAACGTGAACATCCCTATGAACGATATATTAAAGTAGTTAATATAAGAACGATGATTTTTCCAGCCATAATGTCGCGATGACTTTTGTTTTTTTTTTAAATGCTTCGACAGCAAGGAAAATTTGATTCTTTGTGCCCCTGTGGACAAGAAAAGAAAGTCGGTGGATTTTAATGTCAACTGAAATCTTGAGGTTCTTCGAATCGCTGAATTCGAATTAAAAGTCAAAATTGCAAAATCTGAATGTCTAATCCAACATGGTGGACCAAAATGTAAAAAATAATTATAAAAAAAGTTACTTGATATGGATAATTACTGAAGGTTAAGTTAAGATTCGTAATCAATGACATCGAAAACCGCTGACTCTCGAGTTTTGTTGGAATTAGTTCATTTTTTTTTTCATTTTATCTATTATGTTGGATTTGCCATTTGGATTTTCTGAATTCTAACTTCAGATTTATAATCGGCGACCGTAAACCCCGTGTATCGCGTTTTATCCGATTCAAGTCACTTTTTGCATTTTTGCGCGTGATATATTTGCCGCGACCTTTTGAATTTGGGATATTTACTTGGAATTTGTATTCAGCGAATCAATAATATTCTCACTACCAAGTATCGTTAACATACAAAGAGGCTCTGAACTTTTGATTTTTTTTGGACCGTCATACTGGATTTGCCTTCAGAAATTTTGAAAATTTGACGTTGTATTTATTTTCAGCGCACTAAAAACCCTAGGGTACCAATTTCTATGCAAATCAAGCCATTCAATCGCCAAATACACGACTCGACGGTATTGGGAATCAATACAAAGGAAAATTGGCCGCTTCTGCTCAGTCGGTCAAAAGTTTACAATCTTCAAAAATGAGCAATATTAGAGTATTAATAAATATTTGTAAGGGAAAGTCTTTTTCGAACGTGAACAATCGCTTAAATAATGCAGCATATAGTATTTTTCAAAAAATTATAAGTTTTCATTACTGGGATGGACTAGTAAAATTTATCCAGCACACGTCATGGTGACTTTTGTGATTTACCAATATGGCGTTAATGTCGTCCAAGGGATTAAGGAAAAGAAAATGTACGGTACTCACGTGATACCGTGATTCTTAAGCTCGTTCTTGATGTCAACTATGAGTGGTTGAATGAGTTCCTTGAAGACTTTCTCATTTTTAGTGTCCTGCTCTACCACGAAGACAATGTCTGCCTCCTTCTGCGGTACTTTAACGCTGATCTGATCACCTATGGCAACATCGTCTCCTCTGACGTTGCACTTACCTGGATAAATAATAAAGATTTTGATAAAGATACTCAAGATTTTCAAAGATTTTATAGTTCAACGTTTAAATGAATTTGCATACTCACCGCAAGTATTCGGGATGGAAATGAAGACACGTTCCTCGTGACAGGCGGCCCAGTAGGCACCGGATATGAGGCAAGCAGCCTGGGGAGTTCCAGCAGCCGTGGCGTGGTCGCAAGCTTGACGGTAAGTCGTAGGATCGACATAATTGAAGCAAGAGCTACACGGAAGACCGGACAATGTACATCATAACGTACACGTATAATTTGATTCATCGGTTCGGAATTAGCATTCCGCGCTAATCCCTTACTCACCTCAACGAAGAACTTCCGGAGAAGTATTCGGTGCAAGTCGGGTTGCGCTCATGACTCTTGTGATTAACGGCAGGGGCGTCCGCGCATCCGGAATTCAATTTGTAAGCGTTACCGAAGATGGCTTCGTCCTCGGCTATCTGCTCGTGACAATTTAAGCGTAGGTTCGTTAATGAGGACTCTCCGCCACCCAGCCAACTCGTGCTCCTCGCCGCTCGAGTCGACCAGACGTAAAATCTACACTTACGTGACCCGTAGGTAGAGTAAAGTCGTCGTAGGGCTCGTTGTTGCCGTCTCCAAGAATACCACGCAGTTTTCCGAGGTAGAAACCGGATACGTAGAGGGTGCAGATCATCGGTGATTTCTGTGTACACGTTAGGTGAACTCCGTAGTCGGATTTCACATTAACAACCGGCAAGGTAAGGAAAGCGTGCAAGTTTTTCGTGTTGATCGGATATTCCGCGGGTTTACCGTTCGCGAGGATCTAAAATGAAGAAACAACGTTTTGTGTCATTTATTTTTATACGTAGATAAATTATCTCAAGTACGTCCGTCTCAATTGGCTTTAAATTCAATGCTCACGTTTCCGTTGGACTTGATGGTGATGCTCTCGGACGGAGCGGTGACGGTGACGCTCGTTATTTTTCCGTTAGCCAAATTAGCAACAACGGAGAAGTTTCCGTCGCGCATATCCTGAGCGATAATATAGTCACAGGATCCGGGCATGGTCAAGTGACGTCCGTCGAACGTAAAGAAGTGTCCGCCCTCGAGGAAGATACCGGTCTTGCTGAAAGGCGGGATCAAGTCCGCGAGGCGCAGAGTTGGCCTGCGAAAAGATATAGAAAAAAACCGTATGAAAAATTGTTTTTGTATATTTTTAATCGTAATTTTCATTGATCGGGCGTACCTGTAAGCGAAGTAGATGTCAGCGGGACTCGGAAGCTCGTGATTCTGAAGAAGATTGAGAATCGATAGTTTGAGGGTCGAAATTCCAGGAAGATTTTTGATCGCGCTTATGTCAGCGGGAAGACCGCTGATGTAGACACCAAAGAGTTTATCGACGGTGGTGCGACTCTGGATGAGGGCGATTACCGACTGGATAGCTTCGATCGCGTGTCCGTAGATCTTCTTTATTTCGGACGAGTCGTCAACCTGTTTCGATCGAAACAAAAGGGAATTACAAACGTTTATTTTATTAGCTACTGCGATAATAATATATTTACGTGTGAATTCGAGTATTTTACCTCCTCATGTTTCACGAGTTTTTTCACGTAGTCATAAACAGCGGAGAATAATTCCTTCAGTTCTTCAGTGGGAAGGATTCTTTTCAACTGTGAGCAAGCCTCTTCGATCGGAGCCAAGACTCCTTCGGGGATCTGGTAGTTTACGAGCTCGGCGTATTTCTCCTTGATGAATTCGTAGATGGGCAGTGCCTTGATCTGTTGAATAACCAAAACGACAAAGTCCTTGATATCTTTCTCGATCTGAGAGAAACCCTTGGCGATTATTTTAGTGACATCCTGAACGAGTTCGGCAGCCACGCTCAACAACTGCTTGATTTCCTTCTGGTGTTCGTTTATTATATTTAGAATAGCCTTGAGGTAGGACGTCCCGAGTTTGGCTGCAGCGTCCAACACCTCGATTCCTGCCTGGAAGACCTTGTCGAAGGACTCCTTGAGGTGAGGATACGTTGATTTGATCGTCTCGGCGATCTTCTCGACTATCTCGTGGAATTGCTTGCACAGTTCGGATACTTGACTAGCCAATTGCTTCAAAGTCTCGGTTACCGCAGTGATCAGTCCACCGAATACCTTGTTGCTGTTTGATAAAAAATAATTCAAATATAAAAATGTGCATTATAGACAACGTGGGTATAAAAAAAAAATGAGTGACACACGTCAAAGTACTCACAGGGTAACCTGAATCTCCTTGATGGTCTCGTCGGCGTGGAGCTCGTTCTTTAATTTCGTCAGTTCTCCCTGATAGTAATCCACAAGGGGCTTAAGATTGGGCTGAGCCTTCTTCAGGTGTTGCACGAGATCATTGATCTCAACGACGGCTTCCTGGCTGACGCCCTGGCTGACTTCCTTCAGTTGCTTGGCTAGTTCAATTCCGCGAGTACGATAAAAGTCCTAAAAAGAAGAAAAAACAATAGTTTGATAAATTTAAAAATCGTTGTGCATATTCAATTATATTAAATAATATTTATTAAAGAGATTTTTGACCGGTTATTTGTACTCACGATAAGCGCGACGATGTTGTCCTTGCTGTATGCGAAATCGGGTTTCAGGAACTTGCCGTCGTCCAAATGAATCAGAGCGTTAAAGAGATTTTTCTTTTCGCCATTTTTGTAAACATCGGCGTGAATTTCGGCCAATTGTCCGAAAACAAATCGTCCGTTTGCAATTAATTTATTCTTGGGATCGTCTGTCGCAGAAAAAGTGAAAAATTAAAAATAAATAATGAAGAATATACAAGTTAGTGCGAATAGAAACTTACTCTTTGGTCCCTGCTGATACTTGAACGAGTTCAAGTTGTTTGCCTCAAAGCTAAAGACTACAGGCGGATTGTCGAGAATCGTACATTCGGTATCGATCTTCTGTTGGTTCTTCGTTAACTGAAGAATCGTATCCGACTTGACGAGATTCTTGTTGGGCGCTTGAATGAGAATGTGAGCCTCCTTGATATTGACAGAGAAGAGAGCGCCGAGACTCTTGGGTTTTTGGTGCTGATCGGTGTACGAAAGGATAGAACCAAATCCAAGTTCGTTGCCCGAGATTGCCAAATGTTGCTTGAGGTCGACCTTGAGCTGCTGTCCACGGCTATTGACCTCGAGTCCGCCGGTAATGTTGTATCCCTTCGGAATGTTTGCGCGTGCCAATTTCGCAACAACAACGATCTTCTGAGTCTTCTTCGTGAAAACATCTACGTCGAGATTAGCGTCCAGCAACTGTTCGCCACCGTAATGAAGTCTTCCTTTGACTGCCATTTCCTGCGCAACCATTGAAGCGTTAAATTATTTTCATCATCTTATTTTGTCTTTCGATGGCGCAATAACATCGATATCGACTATTAGCTTTTGTAAATAAACTCATAGGCGTTAAATACGAACCTTGGGTTGAGAGGGATAGGAGAACTTGGCTTCACCATTGACGGCAGCGGAGTTCTTCTCGATGTTGACATCTCCACTCGCGATGAAGCTCGTTTTGTCATTGGGTCTGTTCTTTCGATCGAGATATGCAGAAACGTCGACCTTGAAGGCTCCCGAAGAACGACTCTTGGGAATTTCCATGGACGATATAATGGCGAGTTCCCGAGTCGGCAGGGTAAGAATAATAGCTAGAGAATTAAGAGATCGAACAGATAAATGTTGGAGATTATCCTTACAGTGGAAATACGCGAGAGGGTATACAATTGACCGAGTATAAACTTACCGGCATCCTTGGGGTGGACATACACCTGTGACGAGTATTGAGTTTTGTCCTTTGCTGTATGAACGTACAAGTTGGCGGTATGATCCAATACTGGCTCCTTCAGTAGATATTTCGTGGTAGTTTTGAGGCCGAATTCAACAGGAACGTTGAACTTCTTCAGATCAACTTCGACAGTGAGCTGATGATCCACGTGGTTTTGATCTGAAAAAGGGATTTTTTAAATAAATTATAAACTGAATTTACAGCAAACCGTGTACGGAAATATTTCGAAAGATTTGCTTGTAACGTTTTTCGAAATATTTCTTCCGACACTCACTGTCGGTATCGAAGGCAGATTGGAGCTTGAAGTGGGCGCAATCTTTGCTCTGCTCGCAGTAACTGTTGAAAACATGGACTTCCTTGTTGGAGAGCTTGAGCTCGCCGACAACGGCCGATGGCCCGAAATTAGCGTTGAGTACAATGGCAACGCCGACTTCACCGTCGATTTCGCGGGTCAATTGTTTGCGCGAGTAAGTAAACTTGGAGCTCCTCGTATTTTCGCCAATTTTGAGATTGCCGTTACCCTCAACGATTATCTTGCCAGCCTCGTCGCGCTTACTGTAGTTAGTGCTGTAACCAGGACCGCCGTATTTTTTAAACGTCAATGATATGCCACTGAAGCAATCAGGTGAATCGAACAACGAGAGCCTTCTATATCATCAGCGAAAAATTTTGTCACAGCGACAAATAATTACCTTCCGGTGATGATGTTCTTGCCGTCGCTCGTTACAGTCAGAATAATCCTCTTGCCCGTCTTCGCTGGAGGTTTCGTGGCAATTTCAGCGTGAATCTTGCGGTGCTTAATCTTGTCGCTGTCGAAGTTTACTTCGATGAGGAAGCTATCGATGCTCTCGAGCTTGACGCGCGCATCAGCGGCTACGAAACCCTTCGGTGAGTCAACCTTCCATTCGCCTTTAAAAACGTTAAATTAATGATTATGCGATAAAGACGATGAAACAAGAGTAGCACAAGACTCACCGGTGTAGACGTTGTTGCCTAGATCGTTAAATTTGCTGAGAAGCTCGGTTTTACCAGTCGGACAGGTGAAAACGATGCTGATGCTCTTGACTGCCGGAGTCACTTGGAATTCACTGGTGACCGTGTATTTGTTCTGATCGGCAACGAAAACGAGGTCATACTTATTCTTATCGTCCTGCTCTCTCTTTCTAGATACTTTGAGCTCAACGTGGCGGAATTTCTCGATCGGAGTGGTGGCCTTTGCTTCGAGGCTGATGGACTTGAGGTCCTCCGTGTAAGCCAGCTCGGAAGCGAGCGCGGCTTCCTTGTCGCCGTAATTTACCTTCAGAATTCCAGATGCCGTTTTCAACTCGCCACTGGGATCACGCTTGTATGTGCTTCCAATTCTTAAGGGAGGATTCTTCAGAATGGTGAGCGTCAACTTGGCGGCACCGTCGCTCTTGTGCTGCTTGTCTGGAATTCCGGAGTGACGTACGTGCACTTCGGCCTTGAGATCATTGTCGTTGTTGTACGTTATACTCTTGGAGGCAATGTACTCGAAGAGACTGTCTTTCTCGTGAGGAGCGAGCAAACTATCGCTCGTTTTGTATTTAAGGGAGCTTAGCTTTTCATTGGGGAACTTGAATTCGAGAACGCTCTCGCTCGTCATTGGCTTGTCGATCAAGTTTCCTCGCGCATACTTGCCAGTACCCTGCGAACCATAGATATAACGATGAATAACGATTCTTACTGACTAATCATGAAAATAAGAAGAAAATAGAAAAAGAAGACTAATTAACACAAGCGTTTCGTACTTTGACTCCAAGATCGTTTCCAAGAGTCGACTTGATCTTCCAGTCACCGTCCTCCTGGTTGTAATTGGCAGTGAGAGCGAAGAGGAAAGGCTTGGGAAGATAAGAACCTTCGAGTTCAGTTATAAGCTCGCTCTTTCTCTTGTCAGAATTGGGGAGACGCTCGTGACTCGCGGAAACGTCGATTTTCAAGTTTTTACCGTTATAGTGCTCGCCTTTGAGACTGTGCTTCCCGATATATTCGTACTCGGGAGCGTCGACCCAAGCGAGCTCCGTTTCATAACCGAGCTTCGCGGTTTGTCCTCCTTTGGTGAGGGAATGGCTCAAGTGATAAACTCCGTCCAAACGATTACGCTTTCCGTCGCGTATCAAATGATGAATAACCTTCAACGTGACACAGTGATTGTTCGGTAGAGTGATCTCGGCATTACCCTCGACCTGGTAGCCGTTCTTTCCGTTGTCGTTGGCATTACCCTTGATATTCACTTCGGTCTTGTACGAGAGAAACTCAATGATGTTTTTCGAGTCGATAGACTGTTTTGTAACGTCGGATACGGTGGAGAGCTTCAGACGTTTACTCGGAGATTTCTCGACGTCGTAGAGAATCTCAACGTTGGCTACGTGCTTAGTGCCGGTCACGGTGACATCGCCGGTTCCCTTGATCTTGCGATGATAAGTCGGTAGATCGACATTTACATTGGCGTTGCCCTTGCCATTCTGGTAATTGAATTGCCCACCGACCAGCAGGATGTTCTTCACGTTCAGGTTGAGATTTCCATGTGGGTTCGCTCCGAGCTGAAGCTTGAGCAAAAATTCGAGATACTTGATAGCGTCGATCGTGAGCGTAGCGTGGATGTTAGATGTTTGGGTATTAGCGTCAACGCCGTAATCGATTTTGATTTTCTTTCCGTTGAGTTTGAAGTCTCCGTCGAACTGTACGTTGACGTTGTTGTTTCTCACGTCGTAAGTTACCTCGGCTTCTCCCTCGTATTTACTGCCAGGCAATTCGAGAGCTCCCTCAAATTTGTTCTTATGCTCGGCGAGTTTCGTGCGTTTAGCCTTGATGCCAATTTTGCTCTCGAGTACGTGAGCCTTGAATTCGAGTTCAAAGTCACGGGCGTAGTCCTTGTCGGATTTGAGCTCGAGTTCGGTACCGATTTTGAATTTACCGTACTTCAAGGCTAGCTCGGTCTCGAATTTCGTCGGGGAAACTTTAAACTCGAATTCGCTTGACAATTCCTGAGCGGGCCAGGTGATCTTAGAGTCGGACTCGAGCGAAGCCAAGTACTTGTAAGACGGTGCGAAAGAGGCAGATTGATCGGATTTTTTGTATTCCAATTTATTGGTAACGGTGAAGCGATTGGTTGTGGACTCGAGATCGGGGCCGTAGATAAAGATCAGCTGGTGATCGAGGAGTTCGTTGCTTTTGTCGTAGTGCCAGAGAATCTTGAAGCCAATGTTGGGGTCTTTCGAAGGGACGACAGCAAGATCGAAGTTCAATTTACGATCGGATTTCTGGGCGTCCAGTTTAATAGCGAGATTTTCTTCGCCGTGCGCGATCTTGGTATCGACGACAATGGCGTTTGGCCCCGAGGCTACAAAGCCATCGAGACTCGCTACAGGGCGCCCCGAAGCGACGAGGACGACCTTGTTCAAATTGTATTTTTTGCCACCCTCGGACCACTCGCTAACAACGACGTCACCCTCAACTTTGTAGAGTTGTTCGTGTCCTCCGGTGCTCTTGGTAGCAGCGGTCTTCGAGCTCGCGAGCCTCTCAATGTGTTCCGGCACCTTGTACTCGAGGATCGGCTTGTATCTGTTGCCATTGCTGACGATAACGCCGGCGCGAAGGAAATAAGTGTCGACGTCGTTGTTGGCAGTTATCGAGAAACTCTGTTCCTCCTTAGTGTTCTTCAAAAGAATTTCACCCGAAAGTTTTTTGAACGGCGAGTCTAGGGAAACCTTGACAAACTTATTTGGCTCCAATGCACCGTCGACCCTGAAAGCTACCTTCCTGTTGTTCTTGCTGTTGGGAGTCTCGAAGATGATTTCTAAAGAGCGAGCTTTCGGATTTTCGGTATCTAAATAAGCCTTGAAGTGGTAACTAGTAACATCGTTGTTTTCCAGACTGATAGCGAATTTTGCGGGACCACTGAGAGGAAACAGTGGTTTCTTCTGCACCGATTCAATCGTGTCGTAAGGATAAGACAAGTGTCCACAGACCGTGAGGCCAAGGATCGCGGACAATTGATCGAAACAGTCCGAGTGCTCTTTGCCCTTGGTGAATTTGGGTGCGATATATTTTTCGCCCTTTTTGCCAGAGGCCAAGAGGATTTCGCTCGTTACAGTTATCGTCTCTTGTTTTCTCTTGGGAATTCCAAAGCTCATGTCAATACCTTTTCCCTCGAGCAACTTAACGGTGACCTCCGATCCAGTTGAACTGTGAAGAGTGCTCACAAGACGAAGACCGGATTCGGTGCCAAATCCATCGAGAACGAACGTTCCAACGATGGTGACTGCAGCGCTGGGTTCCAGAGCGATTTTTATAGCGGCATTCGACGGGTCTTTCAATATTGCCGGCAAATCGATCTTTCCACTAGCCTTGAGATGAACAACGCTGGTACCGGTTAACCCAAGAGAAAGCGGGATACCGAGACCAGTAGGATATATGAGATCGGCGTCCAAGAAATTAAGATGATTCTCGATCTTGTGATCGAAATTCTTGGCATCGTTTATGCCCCTGTCGAGCATGTCGAAAATCTTGTCAATGAAGTCACTGGGATTGGCGCCGATACCGGTCGCACGGTAGTCGAGGTAAGCAAGCTCCACTCCGAACATCTTGAGCGAAAGATCGAGATCCAAATCACCGTCGACCGATTCCTTTCCAAGATGAACCTTCTTCGCGAATTTGTTGAGATTATCCTGTCTGACGTCACGACGACCACGGGCACTCTTGCCAAGACGTTCCTTAATGTGCTCGTAGATATCGGATAAGCTTTTCTGACCATCAGTCGCCAATTTACGGATTTCTTGGCTCTTCAATTCACCCTTTGGTCCAAAGTAATGCTCGATGAGTCTGTCGAGATTCTCGACGCGCCCATCGATCTCCAGCAAGTTAAAGGAGTGTCCGAATATCTCGGTCGTAAGATTGAGACTCGCGGATCGCGGAACCCAGCTGTTCTGACTGTAGATTACATTGCTCTCGGCGGTTGAGCCCAGACCGAAGGCACCGACGTTGTAGGATACTTCGTTGTTGAAAGAGAACTTGCGCCAGTCCTCGGGGAACTTAATGCGGGGCTTAATCTGTTCCAATTGTACTTTGGCTTGTTGCTTGGTGGGATCGGTGCTCGCCCGAAGATTCCTAAGGTGCGTCGTGATGAAGGAACCAACCTGGTTTATCGTTTCCGTGTCGAGAACCTCCTTGACCTTATTGGCAACATGGGGGCACGCGCATTGAACCAGAGACAAATAACTTTTTATTCTGATCTCGCTATCTTCCTCACGATTTTGTAGAACCCCGAAGAGGCTCTTTTTCCATTTTATCGAGCAGCTAGACGGCAGAGCCTCGATCGCGGCGACTCGTACCCTGTTGAGTACCTTTTTGTCGGTCGCAATCGCTGCGATTATGTCCGTAGTAGCGTCATCGTGGTACTTGGCGTTGCCGAGTGCCTTGAGGGCAGCAATCGCTACATTTTCGCTCTCTCTGTTGTTGAATTTTCCATTTCCAACCTTAGCAACGATTTTGGCAAGGGCGGCTTTCACCTCCGGTACACCTTCGCACTCGTGTTGCTCGCAGTATTTTCCAATAACATGACCGATACCGAGATAACTGATTCTGGGAAGATCCGGCTGTTCGAGGAGGCTCGTCACCGCGCTGACAGTGGGTAGATGTACGTGCTTTATGAGAGCCAGGCTCGCGTAATAGGCAAGACTCTCCAGTCCGCTCACTTCGCGATTCCGTATCAATTCGACGGCGACCTCAGCGGCTTCGCCGCTTCCGGTACGGAACAGAGCATCGAGGAGGATCTTCTTGTCGGAATTCTTGTCGAAACCCGCGCCGGATTTCACCTGATGATAGACGCTAAGAATGTCGTTCTTGTTCGACACCCCGAGGATTTTCACGAGTTGGGAAAACTGTATGGCGGCCTTTTCCTTAACTCCGGACTCCGGGCACTCTTCTTTTACAGCTCGGAGTGCCTTGGTAATAGCGTTGACCGAAGAATCGAGAACCGGATGGGGTGGATCAAAAATCAGGGATTTGGATTGAGAAACCGGAGCAGTGCCCGCCGAGTCACCCTTCTTTCCCTTGAAGGTCAGAATCGTCTCGACGATGCTGCGAGCACCGGCGTCGCCATTGCTGAACGGGCGGAGAACATAAGTCTCGGTGGAGACTGCCTTGTTGAGGACGCCGCGCTTGAAACGCAGCTCGGTTTTTTGTTGAGAGGAGAGCAGAGGCGACGATTGAATCTCGGCGGTTGGATCGAACGCTGATGTTATCAGGCCCTGTCTTATGGATTCGCGATGAGTGCAGTGCGAGAGGTCTCTGTGCTTGTGCACCACAAGGGACTCGCCTTCCTTGTGGAAATTGAATTCGGTCCTGCAGCCACCAAACACGTCAATCTGTAGGGGGAATAAAACACTGTAGTTCTCTCGATAGTTAATTTATTGTTTCCAAATTTAGTCGAGAACCGAATCTCGCTAACCTCGTGATGACTCGTTGCACCGGAATCCTGTATAACAGCTGATTGGAATAAGGAGATGACGGCCCTCTTTATGTTTAGGGAGGCCTGAGAGTCTCCCTCCTCGGCGCACACGTTCGTGTCGATGTGACCATCGTGATAGTTGAACTGAAGAGCGTGCTTCTCGACGTCTCGATCGGCCACGGGCTTTAAAGTATGTTCAATGAATTTTCAACATCGCGCTATAAATTGTATATACTAATTGGAATTAATCAAAATTATAGCAACACTCACAGCTCCATTGACCTGGACGTTCTTCAATTTCAGCTGGTGAACGCAATCGGGTTTTACCGACAACTCGACGATGGCATTGAGCTTGAATCTCGACTCACCCTGTGCCTCGCTCACCGACGTCACCGACGTTCCCTCTAAATCGTACGTGTAAGTCTGTCCCTCCTCGTAAGCTTTGCTTGGGTTCACTGTTTTAAATTACTCGCCATTAGAACCACGTAAGTTATAATAATTCTAAGTAATTAATATCAATTTCAAGTAACACTCACTGCCATGACAACCGACGACACATTTGTCTGAAAATAGGAAAACAAAATCTCTTTGTTATCTCTCATAATAATATCTTATTGGAATAGCGGTATACCTATGCTCAGTACTAGACCCTATCCATCGTTGATGCACTATTATGGTTGCCGGTAACGATGAAAAATTTGAATAAAAAAAAATTACGATAAGCTATTAATCGCGTCTTGCGTGTATTCTCGTGAAATTTAAAAACGATAAGAAAAACTTAATTTGGGACGCCAATTAATTGCAGGATTGAGTCATAAAAAAAATGTCAAGCGAAAAAAATCACGAGGCCATACTTATCTATCACTGTGCTACCGCTGGCCAAATGTCGTATAGATTAAACGAGAAGAGAGGAGGCCGCGGTAGAGCGAGTAACGCTGACAGGATAGGAGAATAAAAATATATTTATTGCGAGAACAGTGAGCGGAGAGGATCTTCTTGTCGGGTCGCCGGGACTGATAAGCCCTCGGGTAATCGTCGACTTTTTTGACCCACGATCGCGCTGGGTCTATTTTTGCGCATCGTCGATTCCCGGTAAATCGTAGTTGATCTTCAATTCACCACAGAGAAAATAAAAAACCTCGAATCACGCGCTCGTTTCGTTACAAAAACAAAACGTTCAGAGGACTAATTATTTTTTCTTCCTCCAGCTTTTTAACTATTTCTCCATTCGATTCAATTTACATAAAAATATTACTATTATTAATGATGTCTTTTTACAGGAAAAAGGAATATATACGGTTGAATTTTGCTAATTGGAGAAATTTGTGATCGCTATCCGATAACAATTGAATGAATGTGCGGACCGTGACGTTGACGCGGTGCTTCGAGGAAATATAGAAAGAAGAAGGTCAAGTAATAAAATTTACGAAGCAAATTTTCCGTACAAGAATAGTCGTCGCTGGAATGTAAAGATCACAGAGTGGTATCCTCGGTAACTGATACAAAGCGATAAATTTTCGATAAATGAAAATTCCAAGTGAACGTCTCCTACTCGTATAAAATCACAAGCATACGCCATCGGTTGTTTTACATGAGAGCTCTCTGATATCGAATTGACCTTAACCTTCAAACAGGATGTTTTCGCAATTTATAAGCGAATTGATGCGCGCGGCGAGTCTACAGCTTTTCGAGTCTATCAGGGGGAAAAACTACGAGCAAAGGATTGGCAAAAAACTTGTCGGATACGAGATACGGTTTTGCCCCACTAGGAGATGTTTACCGCAACATCTTTCATTTCTCTCTCATTCCCCTCTCTGTTCCGCTACGAGTCCTATCAGTTGGCTGACAACTTTCCATCTGCGCATAAAATAAATGAATAAAAGAAGAAGAAGCTAGATGTGACGAGATATTCGCATTTGTGACAGAGAGTCGCCAGTAATATATATCAATGAGTTTGTATGACACTGGACTGACTGCCGTGGCAAGGTTTATCGCGTCTCGAGATAACGGTAAGAAGAATACCAAGTACATGTATCATCCAAGAAGCCCTCGCTTTGGGATCGTAGCCCCGCGAATATTCGTTTAATTTTGACAAGTTTCGCGCAGGTCAAGTGGCAACTCCGATGCTCGAGAAAATGTATATCTCTATTCCAGATACGGCAATTAAAGGTTACGAATTGCTAAATCCAACTAAAAAAATTATCTTGAAAAAAGATTATTCGAATATTTCATTGCACGTATAGTTCGTATTGCTACGAGCCTGGTCAAGTTCAGACAAGTATAAAAAATAGTCTTTCCATTGGAAAATTCGAGGAGCAATTTAAGGATATCCTTATCAGAAATGACCGGGAGGAACAAAAGATGTACGAGACGCGGCTCCTATGAGTGCGTTAGTCACTGCGAGAGAGAGAGAGAGAGAGAGAGAGAGAGAGAGAGAGAGAGAGAGAGAGAGAGAGAGAGAGAGAGAGAGAGAGAGAGAGAAACTCACGCTTGAGCGCGCGAGAACTAAAAAAAGATAGACGCCAAAATTCTTTCGTTTATTTTATTAACCGCATAAGCTAGACCGTGAATCATCATTAAATTTAGGTATTATCTGTCTGAAAAAATCTCTATATTCTATGGTTGTCAACCGCCTCCAGTGCGTTTCTACGTAAAACTGTGTAAATCTCGATCCACTGTGTTAAAAAAACTAGCCTGGAAAATTTGTTTTTTTAATGCAAAAAACAATTCGACTGTCCTTTTTTTCTGCTGATTAACGTAGTTTCAACTTAATAAAAAAGATATTCGCTTTGGTATGGATACTCTTAAAAGTATCTTAAAAATTGCCGTCGTCGCGTAGATAGGAGTATACACGCGCGGGCTCACTCAACCTTTACTTCGGTTGCTTTCAAATCAACCTCAAACGAACCGAGTTCCAAACGTCACGGAGCGGAGGCAAGATTGCGATTAACGGTTGATTTTATCAGAGCTAACCGAGTTCCGACCATCGCACGGCAATGCCCAGAGTTAGATCGACGATTGGTTTGAGGTAGGTTCTTTGCAAGATTCGACCAGTTGAAATTGGGTTCGTAAAATGTTGGGCAAGTCCGAGAGGGTAGCGGTTGCGTCTTAGCGTCAAGAGATCGTTGTGAGGTCAAAATCGGTGTAAAGACGTTATAATCTTTTTTTAAACTTATACTCGATGACAAGAAGCTACCGCGTGTCTCTTGATCGAAGTCTAACGTACGTGTTTATACGTGGTGCGATAAAAACGGTTTATACGTTCAAGTATAAACTCGTGACTATTGTTTCGTTACGAGGAATCATCCGTCCGAGCTCTGCATTGTTAGAAAATGGAAAACATTTATGGACGCAGGAACTCGGGGGCTTTGTCTCACGCTTTCTCTCCGCGAGGGCTCTCAAAAGACCGATAATATTCGTGGCTACGATAGGAAGACGGAAGGTTGCGCCAATTTGACTTCGGGTAAAGCGACAGGGACGATAGGTCAATTTACCAAATGTCCGGTCGAACACAGGGGAGCGGTAATCATTTCAATGATACGGGCCTCGTTACAAAGTGCTCTCTCTCCTCTCTGCCGCTGGCTGTCTATACTACCGCATTGTCTCCCCCTCCTCACATGTATATTACTACATACGTATGTCGCCTCCTCAACGCACTATGCATCCGCTCTTCCTCCCCCCGGTAGCAACAAGTTTCACGACACTATAAAGGCACTATAAATTTACTACCGTTACGATCATTCACAAGAATATTTACAAGTCCTTAATTCTTTAAATGTCTAAAGTTTTTGAATTATAGAGTAGAGCAGAAAAATGAAGGAAAAAAATCTTTCAACTTATTATCTTCATACTTATTATATTTGATTTGAATTCATTAATATTAGTTATTATTTTTTGCTATCCCGATGGAATTAAGTGCGAAAATTTCTCACGACTCTTAAATCTATCGTAAATTGTTAAAAATTGTATCGCAAGTTTCGACTTACTCGCAGTAGCAGGTGCCAGTAGGAAGAGGAAACAAGCGACGACGCCCGCGGACACAAGGCGGGGTGTGTGGCCCATGATATCTTTGTTAAAATGGTCTTTCACTCGCGTAATAATTTGTGCCGACGGGTGCGACCAGAACACAACAGCGTAAAGCTTTTACTCGTTCGTGCTTTTATGCTCTCGCAGCCTCTCGACTTTCGTGCCCTCTCCACGCTACCACCGAGCGACGCGTGATGTGTCAACTCTGCGCCCCTTGTAGCATCCTCCCCTGCCCCGACACAATTCCGAGTCGGGCTCACTGTCATCCACATGTGGCGAGCATCGACAGCTTGCTGCCCCCAAAAGTAGTCACCTCGCTTTCTCAGAGACTCCGCGTACTTTACCGCTCTGCTATATTCTATTCGACACTGCGCCATAGGATACTAAAAGGGCCAATATTGCATTTCCTTTCTTTCTCTTATTACAGCGGGTCGCGACGCGGTTGCCAAGAGCAAACGCTGATAAGAGATCCTCCCATCCCCTGCGACCTCCGTTCCCGCGCTGGTCTTGGATTTCTTGTCCTTTCACCTATGCCCTTCGACCAGAACCTGCTCTGCTCGATCTTCGTACTGTAAAATCGATGTGGGAGTAAAGCTCCGACAACTTTATTGTTATTACCGGAACGCTCGGTTCGTTGATCGAACCGAAAGTTTATTATAGTATCCTGATTGTAAGATTAAATAATCCAAAGGCCATACGTTTACTCCTTCCGAATATTCCCGCGGTTAACGTTTTTATTTTACAAATTTTACAATAAGATTCCTCTTTGTCAATTTTTGTTAAAAATATTCTATAGTCGGGACCTTGCGTACCATTTGTTTTATTAAAATTTCAATGGATTTCCGTATTTCTGATAAAATAACTGAAATATCACGTGAACCGCTCTGCAGCTTATGGTTACAGATTTTGTGCACTCAACGATATATAACGAGTTAACCGTAATCCTCCTACAAGTGCCGATTTTTCTCAAGCTTTACGAGAATTTTTTTACCATCATTATATTCGTATTACAGACGATTATGTCTGAAACTATCGCATCTGGATCTGGATTCGAATCCAGACCTACCGATCGATCATAGGCTTTTCGTAATTTTCCTTTTTATATGTTTTAGGTCAATTCTGAGAATTGTCAGATTTTTTTTAATTAGGAATTTACCATGCGAGAAATTTAGAGTTTGTGGAAAGCCGCACGCGACGGATAGGTCGTTAACAAATGGATGTAAATATCGGAAGAGCAAAGCGTACGCTTAACAAAAGTTGGTTCTATGAAAGAACAATAGAAGAACGTTGGATTTGAGATTCATCGAAAACCCTTTCGATCCAGGTTCCAGACTCATGCAATTGGAAAATCAGGCGAAACACAATGCGCGGGATCAAGCGACTCTTTTGCTGTAACAACCGGTGTCCGCCTTTGCCTATATCGGAAAATATAAAACAATTGCCGAAGCTCGTAATCGGATCTAATTTTACAATAACATTATTTCTTATTATTCCACACTGTACGCGGAATACTTTGTTTTCAAGTGTGAGGTCGCTGTGTTTGAAAGAACGGTAAAACGGAGGAATGAACTGCATTGATATCCTGCGCGCATAATGGAGACAAGCGTGCGTCGTGAGCGGACAACAGTGCCGGGAGCGAGACTCGGCTTTCTTATCGCGAAGCGTTCTTTGCCGCTGAACCCTAGTTTGTTGCTTCTCGCAGATAAATATTCGTAATATACTTGGTTTCCATGCACATGCAACTCATATCGGCACCCCCCGCGTAAAAGAGCGACGAAACGACGAAGAAGGACCGAAGCATACGGAGAGCAAAGAAAGTATATTTAGTGTTTGAGAATTGGCCTTGCGACGCACGATTGTATCTTGCTGTTGTTATCTTTTCTCGGTCGTAAACATTTAGAAAATTCGAAGAAGGAAATCTCGTGCTCCAGCCAAAGATTTCAATATCTCGTCTATGCTATTAGGTAAAACGACCGATGCTGTACGTGGAAAGAAGATAGCGACAAGAAGACCTATGCAAACAGATCCAAAGTTCAACCGAAATGCGAGTCAATAAAATTTGTATTTTTTAATTCAACGCATATCCTTTGCTTCTAGGTATTGTTCTATTATTACATATACGGTCCGCTGTGTAGCACTCATTGCTCGACTCACGATTTACTCTTTCCTCTCATTATTTCTTATTGGGATGGACTTACCGGTCGTATGGTTGTCACTCACTGTTGGCTATCCCATTCTTCCCCTCCTATGCGGTAATCGTCGTCAACTCCGGTACCAAGACCTGCTCCGTCGCTCTGTCCCTCTTTGCCTTTATTCGTTTATACCAACCGATAGTTAACATTCATTCGACCCTTCGTTTGGAATCGCTCAAAGCGCTTGAAACCTTCATCAAGAAAACCTTGGGATTCAACAAAACGCTGGATAAAAAAGAAAAACCGAGTTCTTCGTCGTTTGTAATGCTTCAACTTATTTACCAGTGAATAAGTGGTAATAATGTATACTCTTCTATATTTATTATTTATTCGTTATAGAAATTTTCCAATTTTCCAAGTCTTTAACGATATTGGCATTAGACGGAGACGCTGCCGATTGTATGAACTTTTTTCGGAAACTCTACATTTTTACGCGGAAAGACAACAAAATTTAAGGTTAGTATTGCTGTTATAATTTATCAAAAGATCAATTAAGCTCAAAAATCGCACGGATTACGTGCGACGATTGTTCATCGATGATTCGCTCGAGTCAAAAGAACCGCACTATAATACCTTTCGAGTTTATTGACATCTGGCAAATAAAATAAGCAAAAACTCATTAAAGTTGTACTTAACATTCGCTACTTCATAATAACTATATAATGACGGCAGACATTTTTTAAAAAACGATACACTTTTCGAAAAACTATTGTATTACAGCATATTTGACACAATGGTCGATAAACAGTTCACTCTTGGAATTAGCATAGATATACGTTTATATTTATAAAGCGAGAGCGAGAGAGGCATCTGGAAACAAAAGTTTTCACTTTATCTGTAATTAACGGAAAAATTGTGCCGTATATATATACCGCATTATAATTTTTGTATGCCGTTGATTAGAGTACGTTCTTATCAACAGCATACTATTTTTGTAACGTCGAGTAGATAGAATTTACGGAAACTTTATTTATTTTTAAACCGACGTCTCTTTTCCTGTAAGGTCAATATAAAAATTACCATGCACGGATTACAGTAAAACCGACGTTTTTTAAAATTCTTTTATCGGTAAAAAAATCGTATTTAAAAACTCTTGTTTTGTTTTAATTAAAATCGGCGAGCCGGCATGTAATATATATTCGTCCCGTTCGTGGTCTCGAACGATGCAAAAATAGTTGCTACGTGTGTGTTATCGGTCAACTATACCTTTGGAGGCGTGAAACTCAATTCGAGACGTCGATACGCTGAAAAAAACAGGTAACACTAAAAAATATGCGTTACAAAGGAAAAATGATATATTTTTCAGAATTTCCATAAATGGGACACGCGATTAATAACTAGGTCATTAATAATTAACAGGATTATGTGGGCATGAGCATCGCGTTACGTTCCTTTTTTCGCCAAGCGTACACATATACTTGTTGCGTAGTATTTTAATAATAATATTCGTATTGCGGCTCACGATACGATTCGTGCACCGTCAATGCCTCAACAATGAGTCAATAATGGTCCCTCATAGTAGTACATCAGTCGCCTTCAATGATCATGTTACTAATACAGAGACGAGAGAGTAAATGAGATACACGGGGTCGGCTGGGGAGGGGCGCGAGGGGCGAAGAAGGCTTTGTAAGGGGAAGCTGGAACAAGTTTGGACTCTCTTAACTCGATTGTTTGTCAGCGGGTCAACGATCATCGGTTATCTGCTATCAAGCTGAGCAGCGGCACAAGAGCACGACCAAGTGTGCGACGAGACATTTATTTTAGTCTCATACCGATTTTCCGAAAAAATATAAAATCACAACGAGAATATGGTTCCCAAGGTACACTCATTTATTTAATTACTCATCTACAATTTATCGGCTTGGCACCACATATCGGCTATATCGTTGCGCCTCGTAAATACAGATTCATTTCTACAACGTTTTTTACCGAAAATAAAATATATTAAAACTATGCCGAGATTACAATTTAGCGCGCAAATTACGTTAAAATAACGTGTAACGCGACAACGCTCAAACTGCGTGTCTCTATGAGAAAGTGCGAGATTTGGAACACGCTTGTGATTCGTTGTAATTTTCTGCTACTCTATATATAACTAACTATGACGGATCGGTATCAACGGGATGCCGCAAAAGCCACATCCTTCTATCACCGATTATAGATTTTTGT
Organism: Cylloceria caligata; assembly: GCA_963942595.1. Classification (NCBI taxonomy): domain Eukaryota; kingdom Metazoa; phylum Arthropoda; class Insecta; order Hymenoptera; family Ichneumonidae; genus Cylloceria; species Cylloceria caligata. The sequence continues at coordinate 821,400 of OZ012710.1, forward strand.
GGTAACTTATTGATTCAAGTTCCTGCAACAAATTACAAATTTATGAGAAAAACTGCGCTGTCATCGTGTGACTATTTCCGTTTGAGTTGAATAGAAGTGTAGAATAATGTATCGATACATCCTTAAAAATGGTCGGAGGAAACCAATTACCGAATAAAGGCTATATAAATGCTATGAGTGCTATCACCGACGACTGGTGATAATTGTTATTCAATTAAATGAATAATAAGTTCGGAGGATTTATCTCTTCCGACGATCGAGTCGATAAGAGTCAAAATGGGTAATGGGCGCGCGTACGAATATGCGAACTTCGACACCACGCGTTACCAAATGGTTGAACTTTTCGGGTTACGGCGCGTTCGCGTTTACTGAGAATCTCAATCTCGGTTTTGACTTTGCTTGGGAGGAGGTCGTGAATTTACGTAAGCATCACGATTAATGATTGTCGACGAAGCTCCCTTTCCCTGTACAGTCCGGTGCTGTGGATTATCATCGACGCGTGAATGTATAATCCGAACGAGTGACACGCGCGATTCTCCTTCTAGCTTGATAAGCCTCCGTTAGACCGCCTATTATAAATTTATAAATTATGCACGTTCAAGCAGATGCGCGCAATATCGATGATGCTGAACATTTTACCGATAGTAATGGAACTAAATATTAGTTTCAAGATAGCATCCGCTATATTCTATTCGAAAAATAAGCTCATTGACGATTGGTATACTCTGGCATTAAATGATATATCCGGTGAGTTAATCAACAAAGATTCTCGCTCACCCCTGCTTCCAATTTTAAGAAAATAATTCCTTTCGCTTTCCTCGGGAGTATTAAATGAAGGAAGAACCGCGGCCACCCATGTCCCAAGTATAGCAAAAGATGGCAATTTTCAAAATGTTATCCGCTTGATACATCGACAGATACACGTAATGATAACTTTTTTTTTTCAATCTTATCTTAAGGATGTCTGAATGTTGACGTTGAAGAAAGAAATGTATCGTCCCGACGGACGTTAGATATACCGTCGGTATACCAAACGCATAACATTTTGAAAATCGCCATCTTTTGCTACTTGGGCTACGTACGGCCGAGATAAGATCGCCTGAGAAATTAAAGGAACAAAGTAATAAAAGTATCATGGCCTAGCTCTCGTCGTTTTCGTTTAGGATCCATTAATCAACACTAATTTTACCGTATTCTATGGGCATCGAAAAAAAAAAAAAAATAGATAGACTCGAACAAAATGAAATTTTGGTTGGTTGACAATCGAAATAATAACCATGGAAGCCGCCATGAAACTGATACCAGAGAAATGCATCACGCCGATACTACCCAGTTCTGGTACAATTTTGAGGCTCCAGAGGGCGTCCAGCGAGTCCCGATAGGAATGTCGGTACTCTCCTCGTTGCAGGGTTTTCCAATTTTAATGGACTCGAGGTGATGTGGTGCACGCTTCTATTGTTCTCTCTCGCTCCTTCACGATTGCCAATGGTGGTATCTCACTCGTGCTGATGGCCGCTCGATCAGGTACAACATCACCTTAAGGCGAGGCGAAACCTCCATACTTACACAGATGTGCTGCTTCTCTTTCACTCCGCTGTGAGCGCTATGCTAGCCTATCTCTTTCGCACTCATAGATAAAGTACAGAGGTTTCGCCTAAGCGAGTCATTCGATGTAATGCCAACGATTCTTCGACAAGGGTAAAAGCAGCAACCACGGTACTACATACTACAGGTGGCCCTCTAGGAGATAAGGTAACTGAAGAACATTGCGGCAATTTATCCGTCGAGAACAGTGGCATTGACGACACGTGCAGCGGCGAATATACATATAAGTTATATAAGAATATACATATATATAAGAATATACATATAAACGTATATATTATAGCGACGGTTCGTGACACAGTGCGACAAACACGTACCGATCTATTTTTTCGAAGCTTCGCAAAGAAACAACAAAGGAATTGTAATTAAATACAAGTGGTTACGTATATGGCGGAGAAGAGTTTCACGAGATTCTCTACAAATATTATGTCGGAACAAATAATCTGCCTAAGTGATTCGGAAGAATCCGTTCGATCCGCGACAAACGAAGTACCTAACGTTCGTCACTGGGACGACGAGATAGATTTTAGCTTCCCACCGTTCGAATGTACCGATCACGTAAATGAATTCACAAATGTTATTGATAGGAAGCAGAAAGAAAAGGATGTCGATACAGTATTTTTCCAGACAACCACTCGCCGGAAAACCGTTTTGCGGGATGATGCTATTACACGAATTAGCGCGGACCCACGGTTTGTGAATAAGCTTGGAGAAAGAACGAAAAAAACGAGGAAAGCCGAGGCTCCGAAGGAATCTCTTGTATCAAAACTAATCTCTCGCAACGAAGCTAAGGAAAAGGAGAAGGAAACAAGAGGGGAGCGAGTGGCCAAAGAAAAATCTCTGAAGGCGATAGAGAGGAAAAAATTGAAGAAAATTCAGCCGGGGGAGTGTTTGAAAATGATGCAAGTCCGCTTAGACAGAGGCTTGGAAAACTTTGGCTTCCACCTCTGCATCGTCGATGCGTTGCTCGATTCGGATATATCTTGGGAATTGGGAACTCTGCCGGTAGCCAATAGTATTATGTGGATACAAAATTCTGAAGAGCATTATATCAACGATTCCAATGAAATTTGCACAAAAACGATTAGAGAAGTTGAGAATCAAATGATTATTATTTGGAATTGCGAAGAGGTAGTCGGAAGAGTTAAGGAAGGTAGTTTTGTTTTTGCTATTAAGAATATGTTGAATTTGGTGCCTGACGCGCAACCTACGCTCGTTCTCTATGGAATGGAGGAGTACTTTCGAGATAATAAGAAAGGGGCGAAGCTACACTCGAGGAAAAATGCTAACGACGGATGTACCTCCCACAAAATCTCTAGGAAAGATCTTGAAATAGGTCTTGCCGAAATCCAACTTGCTCTGAACTGCAACAGTCAATTGGTAGATACACCGGAGGGGCTGGGTTCCCTTTTATATCGATTTACAAAGTCCATCGCGGATATCCCGTATAAATCGGAAAAAAGAAAGAATCTCGTGAATAAATTAGAATGGTACGCATCCGGAGACAACAGAGACACGGTTAGAGTCGATAAAAGTAGCATCGGACTCAAGAGACTGTGGCAGCAACAGCTTTGCCAATTTAATTTAGCAAGCTTGGAAACTGCAGAGGCTATTTCCTTGGTATATCCGAGTCCGCTCCGACTGATGGAAGTAAGATGCAGTTTTTAAATTCACCCTTTTCTTCAAGAATTTATACATGTGCTGAAAATCTACTACGAGCTTTATCGTTTTTTCTCAGGCTTATCGAAATTGCACAAGCGACGAAGGCGAGACATTGCTCAAAGATATTCCGGTAATTTTTTTGTTTTTTGTTTCGTCATCAGCACCCTTGCCTCAATTTTTCTGTATACGATAGATCAGAAGAGCGGCAGGCCCCCTGAGTACAGTTAGAAAAATTGGACCTGAGCTCAGCAAAAAAATCTTTGTTATGTTCACATCCAAGGACGGCGAATCGGCTCTGGGTAACGAGAAAGAGCTATGATCTTGGGAGTACGTTTGCCGGTGAGTCTCGCGTATTTTTAAGGTAATCCACCGGTAAACAGTTTTTTATTAGTTTTTCATAGCGAGAATACATTATTATGCATAGATCGAGAGCAATAAAACAACTGTTGACCTTACCGTTTAAAAGGTAATTAGGGTTAAAGTTGGTGGTATCGCGCATCGATCTTATAGTAAAATAGGTATCGACTCGCAAAAAAAAAGTTTGCATAAAATGTACCTAATGGAGAACCTAAAAACAATATATGGCTGTTAAGAGAATGGCTACACTAAAGAACAGCGTACTAAAATTAGGATGTGATTAATCGCACAATTTTTTTCGTTAATAACAGCCAACGTTTAACTCTTGTTCTCTTCTGTCACTCTCTCCTATATCCGATAGAATAAGTCCGCTTTTTTATAAACCAATGTAAATCTATACTAGTTCTGAATGTCTTGCAGTAAAGAATTGATAAAAATGTTATCACATTTATCTGTTATAATCAAATACGATATAAGTTTTTCATGTTTTTTTTAAGTGTACCGTTGAGCATTCCGTATTAAGAGGTTGGATATTGAACGAAAATTCGTCAAATGCAATGTTGTTAATTATTTTCCAACGACATTTTCTGTCTCAGTCATATCGTTGTTACAAAGTTATTATAAGTTCTTACTACGTCTGCTAGTACAGAATCAATCATAGTATTTGCCAAATTTCAATAAACTCGAAAGACATACGATGTTTTTTTACTTGGGCCGATTACCGGTGGACCACCGTAATTCGCAATCGCTCGAAATTGCTTCAATTGAATAATGTTGGTATAAATACTGCACATATTGAAAAATAAGTGTACACGTACGTGCGTACGATATTTTATTTTGGTACAGTTACCAAAACTTTTTATTTGTCTCACGGAGCAATTTGTGCTGTATAATTTTACAGCTTTTACAACTGGCCCAATATCGACCTACGATGGAGCAAATGTCTGAACGAGATTTACAATATGTCAATCAAATAATAAAATAGGACTCTGGGGACAAAGAGGAATATCAAAAGAATGAGAAACTAAACATTTCAATCTAGTCGATGAGTCTTAATGAATTATGTGTAATAAATTAGTTATCGAAGATTTACGTATAAATGAACTATCAATTACGCGGAGCATTAAAATATGTAAATGTAATAATTTCGACATTGCAACGAAACATTTTCGCAGAAAACTTTTTACCGTTTCGCTTACATATTATTCATCCCAGACTAAATGGTCAATCTTTATCAAGAGTCTACTTATCTTCGGCAGTCGATACGTCGGGTCTCAACGATTTGGAAACGGCAAAAAAATTGAAAAAGTTTCATGCGTCGGGTTCGATCTGACGAACGACGTCATCTTCTCGATCCGAGTCTCGAGTTTCATTCGACTCGAGGAAGGATTCGTTTTGTTGCTGTTTCTTAGTCGGCGATGTCAAGTCGATTTCAGGTATACTCGGCGGCAACTTTCGCTCGATAATGTTCATCTTTATGGCGTCTTCGATCTCAAGGGCGTCCTCGCACTGATTTTGCTCCTGTAAATTGCTCGCTAGTATTTTAATAGGAACTTCGTTCGTCTCCCGAGGGTAACTCTTGGTGACGGATAATTTCGTTGCGCTCTTTGTTAGGATAATCTGCTGGCTCTTGTCACAGTTATTCGCAGTTCCTGATAATCCACTGTTTCTCTTGGCGAGTATTATTTTCGTATACTTGATAGTCGGTTGATTGACAATGCGCGATGCATTGTGCAGTGGTATTGTGCCGCTAACGTTCCAATTCGTTCCCAACGAAATCGGCTGATTTTCCGAGCGGGAATGGAGAATTACTTGAGCGACGCTGCGTTGATTTAGGCCGGACGAAACCCCCGATCTCACGTTCGTATGAACAACTTGATTCGGTGTCTTGCTCTTATCCGGTTGTTGCTTGTTACTAATAAGCACTACTTTGGTCGTCGAGCCTAATCTCTTTGGCTTTATCTCAACGGAATCGACTCGGGAATTGGAGGAATGAATTTGTCCCAAAGGGGCGTGCTCTCTCTCGATCATATTCAAATTATCCCCATCCTTGGCGAATATTATCGGAATATCTAAGATGTTTCCAAGATCCTCGTCAACTTCGTTCGAAATATTCTTCTTCCGAATTGACTGGAACGTCTGGAGCTTTCCACGTTGAGATTTTTGCAAGTTATTGCTATTCATCGTTATTTTCGGGACTGTATTGGCGAACTTCTGCCCTGCCTTGAATCTGCTCGACAGCGGCAATATCGTGGCTGTCGTTTTATTCATAAATGGCAGTAACATCGACGAGTTTGTCGCTGCTCTGTTAGCGCAACTATTTTCTGCTGGGATTGCGACACTCCCAGATTCCGATGAGGGCGTGTCGGGGGGATTCTTTTTCGGACAGCGGGTCATTGTCGAATTTGCGATTTTGATGCGATCGCTGTTGCTACCGCTGCCGGTGCTGCTGTCCGTCACTACAAAATATACAGACACACCTTTTCTAAGATACTCTCGATAAGAATCATCATGGTCTCGATAACAATAGCGTCGCGCGCTATCGACACCTGTAATTCAATTTCCCCTTAAAAATATTACTACAGACACTGCGTGTACTACTATCAATCGTAACTACGCAATATCGCATCCACTTTGATCCACAGAATTGTCGAAAATTCTCATAAATGGATCGACAACCACCCAAAAAGGATAGAGGATAGGAATCAAAAGAATCGTTACTATACGAGAAAAAAAAAGTAATATTTATTAAACATAAAATATAAAATTATGACGAAATCCTTACAAGTACCTACAACGTATTTATCGGCCAACAATCTATGTGCTAATTGCACGAGCATGTTAATTTATTTACTTTCTCGGGATAAAGTTATACAAATACCCTCGCATCTAAAGATTTTTTTTTTTTTTTTATGAAGCCACGCGTCTTTACGAAGTTATAGTTTAAATTTTTGTTTGAATTTGTTTTGATAATACCGATTCTCGTACATCCGAACAATTTTATCTCTCTGTCAGGAATCTTTAACTTGAAGCAATGACTCAATAATAACAACAACAATAATAATAATAGCAATAATAATACAATTATTATTTCATAAAAAACTCATCGCGCATTGGTCACTGTTACTTGCACGTGTCTAAAGACAAATTTATGTACATGTTTTATTTACATACTATTTCCATCCTTTAGATTTATCTCAATCGGATTACCTTGAATGTTCAGTTTCAATGATTATTATCTGTCCATCGAACCCTTGATGCATATATTATATTACACGTAACAGTACTATATGCATGTGCATGTCAATACCATTACGAACTGGGTACATAAAATCATCAAAGTAAAAAGTTGTTAATGACAAAAAAGGTGATTTTACAACCAAAGAAATAAATTGTCCCAAAAATGTTGTGTTCAATGGAATGTACATTTTGATATAATTGTAGCAAGAGTGACGACGAAAAGTCGCAACCGAAGGTTGGTAAAGCACGGTCAATAGTATCGTGCCTTCACTTATTGTTCATTACTATCTGGTTAGATAATAGTATTCTACCTTTTGCGGATGCTGACGTGGTTATCGTACCGACACCGGTGGTGCTACTGTTGATGCATGGCGTCAGAAGAATGCTACTGGACGATGGGGGAATTCCACGTGCCGCGACAATCGAATTCGCCACAGCCCCTAGTGCACTCTTGCCACTTTGTAATAACGTTGTCAAAGCTCCGCTGGTGGTAGAATTCCCCGTGGACTTATTCTGCAAGGCTGCGAAAGTATACACGGAGAAGGAATATTAATACGAGGTTGGATTCGAACGCGTATTTTGATAAAAATTACGTAAATCGTTGTTTTCTCATTGTGCTCTACCTAATAAGGGACTGGCACTGACTGCAATTTGATTTCCCGACGTATTTAAGACGTTGAAGGACTTTATTTCCGCCACCTTGTTCGACAAATTGACGTTCTTGCAATTACCAGGCGTCATCTTGGAAAATCCTTTGCTCCAACTGCTCGAAGTGCTAGTCGACGCAACAGTCTTTATTTTCGTTGGTTGCATCACGTTCGTCTGCATAATTTTAGTCATCCTTGGCCCTACGGTAATGGGCGATCGACAGTTAATGCTGCCTTTGATGGCCGAAAGAGGGCTTTGACCGGTACCCGCGGGTGCCAATCTTATGGGTCCTATAGGCGCGAGACTCGCGAGCGATCCAATATTGAGAGTGATCCCACCGTTACTCATTGAACTCGCGTGCTGCCGAGTACACCGTAAAAATATATAAACACTCATTGACAGAAGCGTCGAAAAAATAGATCGATTACAGACGTGATCAACGAAAATTCTTAAACGTACCTGAGTTAAATGTTTACTAGAAACAACGTGGTCAGAAAAATTATTTTTTTGGCATGGATTCGGTACTCTGGACTTTCGCTTGTGCACCGGTGTTTGACCATTGTTGAATATCGGGGTAGCTCCGGTGACAAGAGCCGATTGTGTTGCGAGAGGAATGAGTCGCGCACCGATAGACAACGGGGCCAAACTGGACACCGTCGAAACCGGGGTACCCGGACGAGACTTTTTCACGTTCGGAGAGACGTTCGTTTCGCTGTCGACGGAACTGCTCGTCGAGTTTTTTCGTTTTCGAGGTTCTTTTTTTGCAGTTTTTTCTTTGATGTCGTAGCTCGAGGACGATAAGGAGAACGGACGAGGTGGCAGAGGATGCGGTTGGAGTAAAATACTCGCAACAAAATCTCCAATCTCATCCTGTATACATCTATCGACCATACTCTGCGTTATTCCCTCGGATATCTTCTTGGTAGTTGAGATTCTCAAGTGGTCGTCCGCGGTGCCCACCACTACGAGACTCGTTTCCACCAACATCTTCTCCCGAACATCCTCCAAATCGTCCGGTCTTACGAGACTCGCGTTTTCTCCTATTACGAACATCACGGGACATCTTATATCCACGAGTGTATCGTCGGGTGTGCCTCGTTTGCCTTCCACAGTCGTGAATGGAAATCCGAGACAAATTACAGCAGTAACATGCTCCATTTGAGCGACCTGTAACGTAGAAATAAAACGGATTAGGTCGAGAATTTGGCGCAAGGTAATTAACCGCCAGAGATACGAACCTGACAAGCCAAGGCTGCTCCGCTATTGAAACCGACCAGAATTATCGGCCGTCCTGGAAAGTCGACTCTTACATCCTGTATCTTTGCTCTGGTGGCTTGAACCAATTGATCCATGCACGTCATCATCGTCATTCTACTTCCTGGCATGCCGAGATGCACGTGGACGTTAACGACCATTCCGAGCATGCCCAATTGCGAGATCCATTTGTGTTGTCGAGAAGGGACATTCGTACCGATATTCGACGGGGCTACTATCAAAATTGGGTTGCCTGGTAGTTTTTTCTATAATTGTACGTAACAAACGACTTTTAATCGCACCATACGGATATACGGTAATTATAATTATTTTTATAATTATTTTACCGGCCTGTTGGAATTGAGACACGCGGCAAAGGGATCCCAAGATCTCTTCAAGAGCGAACCGAGAGTCTCCCAGCTAATAGCTCCGACTTTGGCATTGATATTAGGTTGCGCCGTGATCATTCGATCTATCAACTGAGGAATTTTTAGTCTCAACGTCTGCAATATATCAAGATAAATAGCGAGATACTCTCGAGGTAGATGATCGAAAAGAAGGCTGTGAAGCCATTGCGTCATCTTCCAATCCCAGCCCGTGGAAGCTAGAGTTTCACGGAATCTTCTCGCAGCTGTGTCCACCGAAGTTCGTCTAAATATAGGTTCGGTCCAGCAGTTTGATTTAGCTAGTCTCGCCAGTCTCTCGGACGACAGTATTCTCAAAACTCTGGAAAATATCCTATGATGAACGGGCGACCACAGTGTTTTTTCAATTTTCTCTTCCCAATCGTCGTCGTTGTCGTCGGGACGCACAAAATTTGCTAGCCTCTGAAATTCATCCATGTGATGACGTGTTCTCGTTAAATCGTACAGTATTGACCTATCCTCGTGATCTATCTCTTCTACATCTATGTCTCTCTCTTGGTTTCCATTTTCGCTGTAAAATATTGAGAAAAAAATGTCGCTGTCTCGAAACATAAAAAAATCAAGTATTTCTCTCGCTTACCCAATTGTCTTGGGAGCTTTGCTAAAAAACAGCTTCTTCACTGGTTTTACATAAATGTTGTCTGGTTTCCAGTTCCATGGCTTAGCATAGGAATGATCATTGGCAACAGTGTCAATCTCTACCTCGGAAAATCCGGCGAGCCTGTGCAAGTACGCGCTCAGTCTGTTTGCATTGTCGTCGCATTCTCCACTCGGGCTTGCCGGCAGTATCGATGTTACATTCGAGGATACGGACATCGTCGCTCCCGAAGATAACAACATTTTCATTAGGTTATCACGACCGGTTCCTCGCGTCCCGGATACATCTGCCATACCAAGCTTTCCCCTTGGACTACCCCCCTCGCTGGCCTCGCTCGCCAATTCTCTGTTCTCCTCCAATCTTCGTAAAGGGTTCACCAACCATCCGCAGTTGTATTATATAATACAATACCGCCACTCGACTGTTATATTTTTATAGGTGCCGCATTCTCGCGAACTACGCCTCGTTGAGTGTTCGAGTCGCATCTCTTCGAACTAACCATTTTTATCAAGGTTATGTTTTTTTATAATATATATATCGTCGACAAATATTCGCTGAATGAGGTAAGATAATAATTCAATTCGTCTGCGCGAATCATCTTTCGACGACGTTCGCCACTTCCGAGTGAGTTACTTGGGTCATTCTTGACTTTAACGGTAAACAACAATGGATTCACCTTTTTTTAATATGTTAAGGGATAGTTGACAACGATAGGTCTTGCGAGATGTAAGAACCATCGATCGTTACTTGACGGTATTCGGCTCATTCTCCATTATTCTCAGGAGCGATATAAGATGACGATGATGCAAAATTAGTTGCACAAGCAGCGTGCATGAATGCGATAAGTAGGTAGAGTAGCGCCAGTACAAGGTAAGTGAAAATGACATCGGAGGAAGAAAGAAGATCATTGCCCGGTCCATGTTACGCAAACGTCGGTAAAAACACTTCGCGGCAGGAGGGGGTAACGGTAATGTACTACACGTAATACTTAGGGTGATAACCAATGTCTCGAAGCTCTATCTCTCGAATGGTTTTTGACCGACAGGAGCGACTGATCAATTCCACCCAATACTTATCGCACTCGCATTCCTTGATGACCGACCGACTGGACTGGTTGCCAGCTGCACTTGACAACGTGCTCGAATGGCTGGAAAAAAATGTCTGTCGTGCAACATGGCACAGACTCAGTATTTTAGTTTGTAAGCATTAATTGAAATGACTACGGTGCGTGGAATCGCAATATCGGGTAGTTTTTGGTTCGATGTGCTCTTACGAGCTGTTCTGGCAATATTATTCGTGTAAGTCAAGCGAAATATCATTTATATAATTATATTACACGTTCTTTAGGAGACAATCGGCCATCAAGATGTTTTTGTCTGCTAAATCTGTCAGTTTGTGTCTAGTACGTTATCAGCGCCAAGTACCGAAGCTTTGAGCAATTGAAATGTTAAATTTTACAGGAAGCTTGAAAATGCAGAGCCATTCGCTAGAAAAATTCATCAAGACGAGTTGTGGTTGTATAGAAATCCTCCTACGGAATCTTATGTTCCGACAACCATCCTATGGGTAAAAAAAATTATTTATATCATATTTCGTATTGCAAGGTGTATCTCCTGATTAAGAATTTATTAATTTCAGCCACTCGTATTCGTCACACCCGTCGTAGTCATTTTCATTACATTCCTAATATATAAAGACAAAATTGATTTGTCTCAAGGAATTTTGGCTGTGACCCTAGCGCTCGGAGTCAACGGCGTTATCACAGATGTAATAAAGTTAATCGTAGGTACGTTTCTGAATGTTTGAATGAACAATCGGACGATAAATATGCTCCCGATTACAAACGACATCGAGGTTGACTAAAAGAAAGTCTTTTTCGTTAAATGTAGATCGAATGAACGATCGATCGATACCAGACATTTTTATCTTCAATTTTTTTTCAGGCAGACCAAGGCCAGACTTTTTCTGGCGATGTTTTCCGGATGGTCAAAGTAACACAGAGTTTCTATGTACGGGCAATCCCAGTACCGTCAGGGATGGCAGAAAGTCATTTCCAAGCGGACATTCCTCTTGTAGGTACCGCTCTTATAGATTTTAAAACCTTTAACACCAACGCCGATAACAACATTAATTATTACAAAAATGCTACCATATTCGTAGTTGCATTTGCTAGTTTCGGCTTCGTCGCTCTGTACACAGCTGGAAAATTGCATACGTTCAGTTTGGCGGGTAAAGGACAATCTTGGAAATTATGTATATTTCTTATGACAATGGGAACCGCGCTCGTCATTGCTCTAAGTCGAACTTGCGATTATCATCATCATTGGCAAGGTAACGAATAATTTATTTATAATGAATTAATTTGTTCCTTCGCAAGCCAATTAATTTTTTATCATCTTGTACATCGCAGATGTGGTGGCAGGATCGACAATCGGATTTTTCGTTTCCTACATGTGCTACAGACATTACTATCCGTCGCTGGACTCGCTACTCTGTCACAGGGCGTATACCAGTATCGTTCAGAAAGTCAAGTCGGAGAAGGACATAAAATTTGTTAAGGACGAACAAATAAAGTGGATTTGAAGGAATCGAACGAGTTAAAAATTTGCGATTCTAATTTTTTCAAAAACTTTTCACGTTTCGAGCAGAAGCAAATTCTCATCCTTCACAGAATCGTTAGAACGTTGTTGCCGAAAATGTATACAATCCGTGTGAGAAAGTTGAAATCTGAAACTTTGGACTCGGTCGGTACGGCAAATCGCCTTACCGGGGAAAATACACTACGTACAATGATTTTTTTGTTAATAAAAAGTCCAAATTTTTTAACAAAAATTGTAATACCAAGCACGTTCCAAAATTTCATTGTACTTGTCTTACAGGCATACATGGGAATGTACAGCAAGTAAGCAGACCCTGTCGATATACACATTTTGCGTATCGCTGTACAGCTCTTTCATTATCACGGACTCTCGCAAGTAATACAAACGGACTTTCAATTCGGGTTTTGTCGAAATCCGCGTACACGATATCCAATATTATCATCATTACTATCAACACACAGAACGTTGAGTTTGCTGTCGAAAAGTGTATTACACGGGGAAACGATATTCTCCGTAACATTATAAGACTTATTTGGACCATACACGAAGATAAAAACGCACGAAGCTCGTCGAAAGCTCCGTCAGAAGTTGCAACGGATGTAACGACGGTATGAATTTTTCTAAAGGGCCCGCCATTACGCGGGGCTTCGCACACTCGGTGATCAGAGGAACTGCCGATGCGGCCATAGTCGTTTCAGCGCCATCGGACGTTAATCGACGAGATTACGGTGTCTTTAGTTATATATCCTTCGAGTTCGTGCTCGGGTGACTTCGAGTTCGAGGCAGGGATACGAGATCCGCGTCTCCTAGAAACATTCCCGACTCGAGGAAGGTAGTTGATTCGCGTCGCCTGGTATCCTGCGTAGAAATAAGCATGTCGTTCGTCCCGTGCGCTGATAAGTAGCGAGTGGGAAGAAGGGCTCGTCGACATTTCTCTCGGTGAACGTTTAATTCGTGCTGCTCGGAGATTCGAGTAACCTACGCCCACCGTCTCGTCGAATGACATAGTTTCGTTGCCGACGCGACTTCTCGTCGTTAGCCCCGCTGTGGCTCGGTCACGCGAACCGTTGGGATCGCTGACTTGTACTTGTTATCGTCGTTACCGTTGCCGCTGCTCATCATTGACTTTGCGTGTTGATGGCGAAGGTCCGCGAGCGTCGTCCCGGTCGTCCGTCATCGTCGTGCTGAGACAGTGGAAAGAGCCGCGAGCGGTGCACCGCGCGCGCGTGGTGCCTCTACGAAAACTCGCTGTCTGTGCGCGCGGGCGCGCGCGCCTGTGGCTGCTGTGTGTGCCTCGTCCTGTTCCTCGCTCTCGCTTTCGGACCTAGTTTTCTTCTCTTTCTTCGTTCTTTCTCTCGGGGCAAACGCATTCGAGTACGCGAGCAGAGACGTTAAAAAGAAAAAGAGGAGCCTCCGTGACGGAGGAGAGCGAGTCCGTGCGGGCGTGTATCTCGACTCGTGTGAATTCAGAAGCGAGAGACAGACGGTGAGAGAGAGAGAGAGAGAGAGAGAAGCGAAAGAAAACGGGAAAAGGACAAGTGTGCACGGAGTCGAGCACACGGGGCAAATCCGACATTCAACACCTCCGTCGTGATAAACGACGATGATCAACATGGAGACCGATAGAATAATCGAGGACGCAAACCCTAATCTCCAGGTGAGGGGATTTCGCTACCATTATTTTTTTATCGTCATTGTCGCCGTAGCTTCTTCGCGTACCCGTTACCCGCCATCTTATGTCTCGTTGCGACGGTGATAATCCGTTCCGAAGCTTCCTACGCGATTCAACGGCAAATGCATAATACGTTCGATGTAACAACAACATAAAATCTAAAGGAATCAAAGCTTTTTTGTTTCCTGCTCAATTTTCATCGGTTCACGAAACTTTCCAAACTCACAGCGAGCAGCACAGTTGTTCGCGATTCTAGAGGTTATGAACCCCCTCGAGAATGAGGGAGCGCGCGTGAGTAGTGTTGATACGTTCTTGCGTGTGTCCGTGCCTCGCGCGGTTCGTTGTCCGTCTGCGGGATACGACAGTTATATATGTAGTACGCTTTGGACAATATTATAGGAGACCTAGGTACATCTCTGACAGCTACTTATTCTGCCTCCCTTCGTCCGTTGGAACGCGCTTGTTTATATTTTCGTCCTTACGAGTCCTTACGAGTACGCGCATCCTTTCGAATAATTATTCATTTTTGTCTTCCCCGACTCTAATTCGAGAGTACCAAAGAGAGTGGTAGCCACTGACAACAGTCTCTAACGATCGAGGTCTTGACGATCAAGCCTACGTTGCATTCGAACGATACATCGCGTTCTCTTCCGATATTTTTATTTAATTATTCGGTAATACAGGAATCGCGATAACTCAATGAAACATACATTTTTATTGAAATCAGGAGCATCGTATGGATCGTATACCCGGAACATCCACCGGAAATTTCTAATCGCACGATTAATGAAACAACAATTATTATTGTCTGTGCATAAATGTTTAACAGGTGTACGCGTCTGTCGCGTAGCTGTCGTAGCGATCCTCCACGGTGTCGTTTTATTATCATATTCCGACGATAGTCCAAGTTACGGTTAACCCTTTATGCAGGTACTACGTACGCAACGGGCCTACAGTCGGTGCAGTCGGTATTCGTCTGCACCGAAAGTAACACATTGTCATCAATATTTATTCGTAACCGTCACGACGATCGATATAATTGTCTTTCTCGCGCGGTCTCCAAATATCATGGCGCGTCAATAGATTTTTCAAGGTGTTTTTAATGCGACTCGATCGTCTTTTCTTATTATTCATCGTAAAAAGAGCTTTTGAGTTCACTGCATTCTCCGCTCTCTCGCTACAACCGTGAAACGGATCAGTGATCCCACCGGTAACTATCTTCGATCCTACAATCTCTTGTTTTCTATGATAATCTCCCGCGCTCGCAGACTCCACCGCAAGTGGTCACTTCTGTGTTGTCCAAGCAGAGGCAGTTTACCGTATAATCAATGTTTTAGCTCATCCTCTCTCTCTCTCTCTCTCTCTCTCTCTACGCACAGACGACAACCCCGTTTGTGGATCGTTGGTTGGTGCGCCTTGCGTACCTCTACGCGAGTTTGTACTCACAAATCCACACTGATCCATACCGACTGATGGAAGCGCGCGCAGGCGCTTCGCTGCCTCGAGAAGTAGGCCATCTAATGACATTGGGATACATATCGTATGAATAGTATCAATATGCGATATGTGGTTCTGCGAATTTTGAGAGGGACACGTCAGAATATATATCAAAACGACACAATTGGAAGAGAGGGATCGGAAGATCGCGTTACCATTTAATAATTGCGCATTCAGTTGCACAACTCGACGTTTTTATTTGTTTCCCGACTATCGGAGTGTCGACGAGATCTGAAACAGGACAAATGACTCGATGGCGCTCCGGAAAGCCCGAAACTCGCGTCAACGGATCACGACGATATTCGAGTCGCTTGTCGTCCTCTTTTCCCCTCGTTGTCCACTTTTCTCCCTTCATCGTCTAATATATAATAATCAAAATACTCGTAGTACTTTTAACCGTTCCTTATTACAAATAATACGATTTACACGAATTTGCAACGATAATAAGGTTAATTGAATTGGCGTCTTTAACATTTACTCTTCAAGTCTTTTTCCCGTCCAACGCCATCAACTTAGGAGTATAGCTGTATCTCATGAAGAAGTAGGTTGAAAGTTCAGAAGCACCCTGGTGCGTGCTGCATGCGCGCCAACTACATGGCTCTCCTTCGACCGATGATCTCACGTTCGTCGATTGTACACAGAGTACGCTAACTTTTCGTCTATTCTTCGAGATTGACATTTACACCTTGATAGCAGCTCGCTGAGAATCGATCTCTCGTTCTCCATTCTTTAGGGCCAACGAAACTATCACGACGCCTGAATCGTGAGGAAACTTTTGCATTTCTCAATGACTCCCGATTTCTTCTGCCTAAATAATTGGTCAATAAATATCGATAATCATCGGTACTCGTGTACTTGAGGTATTCAGTTTACCTCAAAAACAGTTGAGAAAATTCTTTTGAGACTCGATTCACGTTCGGAAGTATGGAATTGGTACTTGATTGGAAAGGTTAATACTGAGGTGTAGGGAGCGATGGAGTTTTGTTGTACGATCGACGATTAGGCGAAGAAAGAAACGGAACAACCGGTATTCCACCACGAGTACAACCACGTGTAGGAAAACCGCTACCGCTATCGCGATACACCGTTGATTACCGTGGTCGCGCGAAATCTTTAGCTCGTTGTCTTATCGACAAGATGAAACAAGCCCCTGTTTCTTTGGAGATTAAGCAAAGTACAAGATGTGCCGTAGGTCCGATCGAGAGTTCTTTATGATCTATTCGTTATAGTAAAAACACAAGTGCATCCTTATACATTACAGTTACGACCTTACGGACAAACACCGCGAGCTAGGACGATTGTATTACGTCGAGCAATCGAAATATTGATCCATCGAGCCTCTGGATGTGAAGATACCGCTGTAAACTATGCCAACTCTCGTTTGACCTTATCACTTTGTTCGTGAATCGTAAATAAGCCTTTGTCCGAGCTAGTTTGCAATTTGTGATGAGATAATTATCGAAAGTAACGAGTGCTTCGTTATCGAACGACCCTGCCTTCATGATCACGCCCTGTTATATGTTTCAGCCATACGAGGCGATCAAGCATCAAGGGGTTTCTTGTTCGTTTGAGAGTTAAAATTCAGATTTCGATTTATCACGCTTGACTTTTATTAACTAAATTTAACACACGAAGCTATTTATGGCTAAAACCCGTAGGTCGTTTGCGATCGCGATTACGACACTACTTAATTGCTACTAGGCTTATTACAATGTACTTAAATAAAAATAAGAACTTGATTGATTGAAATTTCAAGTGAGACTGATTCGAAGAAATTATGAGGAAAAGCAAAGAAAACTTGGCGGAAAGTGGGGGGGGGGGGCAGGTTGAGTGGCCGTAGTGTGACCTAAAAGGTGCTGACCACCGCGTGACGCTTGATCAGCGAGTATATGAAAAGAAAGAAAAGCCATGTACCGATGACTGAGGTATTTGCAATTATTATTGGGCAGTTGAAACATGATAATAGCATCCGGTTTGATTCGGGACTCAGCATCGGACGATTTAAAAATCGGTACGAGGGGAATGAACTTGTCGTGTAAGAATAGAGGAAAAACGTAGAAAGAATAGATCGCTCGCGAATGCTCGTGAGCGGATATGAGTAAGTAAAAACTGATATTTATGTCGAATGTTCGCGAGCGGATAAATGCAAAGTAACAACGTCGGTTTAAAATTTCGGTGGAAAAATGAAGTAGAATTTGGAAGAAGAATTATTATTTGGAATGATCGTCGAAGGAAATAATAACTAATGTTGGAAAGGAAAAATGTGCCAGAACGCAACACATCCTTTCCACATATTCGATATTGAGCATCCCATCTAGGTACTGACGCTAATTTTGTATTGTGCGTTTGATTTCAGTATCCAATGACGATACTCTACGATCCCACTCGCAAGAAAGAAGCGTCCGCGGCTCTCACAGCCCAGTACAGCCAGGAGCGAGAAATGTGCATGAAATATTTCGAGAGATGGAGCGAACCCGAACAGGTGCACTTTGTCGAACAACTGTTGGCACGCATGTGTCACTACCAGCACGGTCACATCAATACTTTTCTCAAACCTATGCTGCAAAGAAATTTTATATCTCTCCTGCCAAGTAAGACTCTCGATGTTATTAGAAATTAAAGAAACAAATTTGATCGATTTTCATCTGCTGAGCGATTTTGTGTTATTAAAATTGCAGAAAAAGGATTGGATCACGTGGCAGAGAGTATCCTGTCGTACTTGGATGCCGACTCGTTGTGCGCCGCCGAAATGGTTTGCAAAGAGTGGTACAGAGTCATAAGCGAGGGTATGCTGTGGAAGAAGTTGATCGAGAGAAAAGTACGAACTGACTCGGTGTGGCGAGGCCTTGCGGAAAGAAGAGGATGGTTCGTACTCGATGTTGAAACGTTCAGGGCCACGGGCTCTTTTGTTTTCATTACACGTTGCGATAACTACAAAATATCCTTATGAATTTTCCGATAAACAGGATACAGTATTTGTTCAAACCGAGGCCGGGGGAAAACCATCCGAATCACGCATTCTACAGAACGCTATTCCCGAAGATCGTGAAGGACATCGATAGCATAGACAACAATTGGCGAATGGGAAGGCACAATCTGCAGCGAATAAATTGTCGCAGTGAAAATTCCAAAGGAGTCTATTGTCTCCAGTACGATGACCAAAAAATCGTTTCCGGTCTCAGAGACAACACGATTAAAATATGGGACAGAAACACACTGCAATGTATCAAGGTGCTTACGGGACACACGGGTTCCGTTCTCTGTTTGCAGTACGATGATAAAGCTATCATATCCGGTTCTTCGGATAGCACAGTCAGAGTATGGGACGCTAATACCGGGGAAATGGTAAACACCCTGATACACCATTGCGAAGCTGTACTGCATCTGAGATTCAACAACGGTATGATGGTCACTTGCTCCAAGGTGAGTCATTGATGTTTAACTATTATTGTTATTGAATAAACAAAAGCGAAAGTTCTTATTGAGGGCTAATTTGGAAAAAGTATAATATCGAGGTTAAATATTTATTATTCGAAGGATCGATCGATAGCCGTTTGGGACATGACATCGCAAACGGAAATAGCGCTGCGTCGTGTGCTCGTGGGTCATCGGGCGGCGGTGAACGTCGTAGATTTCGACGAGAAGTACATAGTGTCCGCTAGTGGTGACAGGACTATCAAAGTATGGAATACGTCGACGTGTGAATTCGTACGAACGTTGAACGGTCATAAGCGCGGAATAGCGTGTTTGCAGTACAGAGATCGCTTGGTAGTGAGTGGTAGTAGCGACAATACCATCAGATTGTGGGACATCGAGTGTGGTGCGTGTTTGAGGGTTCTCGAGGGACACGAGGAGCTCGTCAGGTGTATCAGATTCGACCGAAAACACATTGTCAGCGGCGCTTACGATGGGTGAGTCTCGATATATCGATTACACGAATCTGATTGAAAATCTTTATCAAATATTTGTTTTTTTCTAACTCGATCTTTCTGTTCTTCCAGTAAAATCAAGGTCTGGGATTTGGTTGCCGCCCTCGACCCACGCGCCCTAGCGAGTACTCTTTGCCTGCGTACTCTCGTGGTAAGCCCACTCGTTTGTTCATTCTCGATCTGTATCTGTACGATCCGCATAATGTCGGATTATCTTATCAACGAGAGACTCATTAATTAAAGTTGATGACATTTGTCGAGATGCAATATATTTTTTTTTGACTTGTCGATGCGCGATGGAATGGCATTTTCTCTTTTGAACGATATCGGACCGTGCAGTGATTATAGTACGCAAATTGTTTTTTTTTTGCGCTAGGAGCACACCGGACGCGTTTTTCGTCTTCAATTCGACGAGTTCCAGATAGTATCATCGTCGCACGACGACACGATACTCATCTGGGACTTTCTCAACTACAATGGCTCCGACGGAGCCAATGGAAGTAGCGGAGGCATATCGATAAACACATCGGCTGCTAATAATCAATCCGACACCAGATCTCCATCCCGTAAGTCTCGAAGTTGTCATTGTTACATTTGTTACATTCAAAATATCAGTATGTTAACATTTTGGTATTTTTCACAGCGTTCGAGTGACACATAAAAACGGATATTCCTCTATTGTGATATAACTGTGAGTACACCTGCGCTACGAATGAGAGTACGCTTTAATCGCGAACCGAGTGTAGTCCGAGATGTCGCCGACTTGGTTGTGCGGTTCCATAAGAGAAGAGGTTAGTGAGTTTATCCAACGTGTTGGCTTTAGTGCGCGGATAAAATCGAAGAAACGACCCCCTCCGTGTCCAGTGTGAGAGGCGCGCCTGAATACAGACATACAGAAACAGAAAACTTGGCACAGAGTTCGACATTACCGTTGCTAAGCGTTTACACCAAGTATCGGCTCATTATTTTATCTGTTCCATTTCCCCTTTTATTTTGGCCTCGAGAGGAGCGAAAGAAATTATCAAATCGTAAATAATGACTCTGGACAACTAAGAATTAATTTAGACGTGCTTGACGCACTGCAACTTAAAAATAAGAGACAATACAGTGAAACTATGTAAATACATCCCATGGATGTAAAAGTTTGTTGTCTGCTTTGGCGATATTTGGAATTCTTCTACGCTCTATGACACGATAGAAGTTGACCATTTTCCTACCACTATGATGAAAAACACGATAACGAAGCAAAAGAAGAAGGAACAAAGTGATGGTGATGAAATACGAAGATGAAAACACAAAAAAAAAACAAGAAAGAAAAGAACTTGAAGAATGCAACGAGTCATGGAAACGTTTTTAGAGAGGTTGCATAAACTAAATAATATAGTAGATGTAATATAGTAATTTAAACATTTTTTATCTAATTAATTTATAGTAAGCGAAGAAAAAATGTAAAATGTGTCGTTTGATCGGAGTACTTATTCTGTGTGAATGAAATTGCGTGTGAAGAAAAAAAATTGCAATAGGATATTAATAATAATCGTTGCGCAGGTTCTCGAAATTGCTATGCGCTTAGCAAGGTTAGGAGTTTTGCCAAACACGGCTAGATAATTAGCAATTTTCGCGGATACTTGTTTTGCGACGTTCGTTTTTTTAAATTATTAAAATTTGACGCTGAAATACGCATGTCCGCGACGATCACTCTTGCACAGTTTATTTGTGACAGATCCATCGCGACATGCGTTCGACTTCGCGGGACGTATGAAATTTTGAATTGTCTGTAAATATTCGTTCACGAGTCCGTGTTAATTGTCCGATTCTTATCGTTTTCCGAATTTTGAGATTGTTTGAGAAATGTTTGTCACGTTATGCTTCGTATTGTTCAATGACGTTCGGTTATTCTTCGGATCGTTAATCGCAGACGGATAATTTCGCAAATACAAAGATAAAACGAAAGGAGTGAGAAAGCGTTAAAATCCTGAGAGCGAAAAAGAGCACGAAGCTTGGAGTATTTATGCGAATAGAGCTGTCGAATGGTTTCCGAACTCAACGCTTTTATCAATATTCTGGCAAGCGAGGCACAGATGCAGCCCGCTATGTTGTTTTGCTGCTTATTAAAAAGCGCACACTCGGTACAACCAACTCGACGCTTTATTAAATATACTTTTTTGGTAATATATGTATGTTTTCGTGGAATCCCGAGCAACAGGACTCTTATGACACTTGTGCAATTGGTGCAACCGATTAATCGTGTGAACATTTTCTTTATTTATTTAACGCGAAATGTGACCGACTACTAGAATATTAGAGGTGCAACTGCGATAATGAGAAACGCGACAGAAAGAAATACGAGCGTATTAGAGGTTTAGTAATAAGTTGATATGTACTCTTTGAAATATAGTGCTGATCGTAAAAGATAAACACAAGGCGATTCTCGCTATTATGCGACGAGTCGATAAAGGTTTCGTTGTTTTTACTATATTGATCCGCTCTCGTGCACTACTACTATTGTTACGTCCTCTCTATCGATCGATAATATGTATTGTGGTTCCAGATGATCGCGACCAACATTCCACGAAGCGCGGCAATGCGATCGAAAAATAATGTATTTCGTTATTCTCGCTTACTCAATGACGCGTAACAACAATTTTCACACGTCGCTGAGATTCATCGTCATCCCTCGTTAAAGAAAAAAAAAAAAAAAAAAAACATTACGCAATTGTTAAATTACATTATATCGTCGACGCTATCACGATTGTTCAAGTACAGTGGATAGCGGTGCCCCGAGTTTGGCGGAACTCTGGATGTTAACGTATTCAGCCGATCTCGAATGAATAAATAATCCCGTGAAAGTCGTCAAAATAATAATTATTTCTCTTGTATTACACCAAGTACATTTAGCAGTCGATCGGTATTTGCGAGTACACTGAATTAAGGTTTAATTCGAACAAAAGTGAGTTACGAACATCCGTTGCGCATGTACCGACGGTCCTGACGAGCACGAGCGTTCGATATCGAATCTCCTGTAAATACGCAAGAAAGAAAAATCTAAGCAGTTTCAAACTGACTTCGATCTGCGATAATCGATTTTTGATACATCGACCCTGAGTACATGTCGCTTATCGCGAGGAGCAGACTCGTTCGATTGTGTCGCGCCGCGTGTGGCAGAACTGCGCCGCCCCCATCTCTCTCTCTCTGAACGTCTGTATGTGTATACATACACAACGGTGCTATCGCGTTCAAGAGAACCCGGAGAACCGCGCTGGTCAACGGACTGCGTGCAATCTAGCCTTCGGTATAGAAATGCCAAGTTGCGAAAATGGCGGATGAACAGGTGAGTTCCCGATCAAAATAACGTACAAACGTTGAAAAGCCGCGAAATAAGTGACTGGCGTTAAAGGTGTGTCGACGGAGCTCGGTGGTCGATCGACGAACCGCGTTATCCCGGCCACCGATCGAAACGTTCTTTTCTCGATATATCGTAATCGGTGTAGCACTCGTTACGCGCGGTACTCTTGCCCGTCCGTATGCCGGATGCAAACGTTCTTACACTGTGCAGTAGTTGTCCAGCGTGCCTACCAAGTATCTCGTGCAACACAACCACAAACGGTTGATGCGCATCGCTGTCAACGAAAACATTGAAACGTACGCTCGTGAATCTGACAACCATTAAATTGTACGACGTGGAGATTGTTTTTTTTTTTCGGGATTTTTTTTTTCACGAATCATCGCTGCCGCAAATCGAATACTACTTGTGCAGTTGGCGGGAGAAGACCGGAGATTAGATCGCAATTTGTCTCTTGCCACTCGACAGTTGTTTTCTCTTACCGCAGAGACCGATAGACATCTCACCAATGACGGGATTCGATCGTAGCTCGCGGAGTAATCGTTCGTTGCATCACGCAACGTAGCTCTGCGTATAGTTGTGTTTTCACATGCGCCTGCTACACGTAATTTGTTGTCACAACAAACAATCAGATTCACATACGTAGGGTAACTTAACTTTATCGTATCTCAAGTTGCTTGTGAATAAATAAAACGCGTCGCCTGTGTCCGTGTGATGCTCTCTTTTCGTTTCACTAATTATTTTGTCGATTAGAAAAGTGTCGGCCAATTCAATTTGACGAATATTTTATTAATTAATGAGTAACACCGACGATAACAATTGTAAATTGTTGGGAAAGATGAGTCGCACGGTCTAGAATTTTAGTCGGTCTTATATTTTAGTTCGCAAAGACGAATGTAGTATTACTCAAAGGGTAGGCAAAAGAATATAACGCTGTAGAAGCAAGAATAAATCTAAGGTCGAATAGGCTAGAACGATAAATAGTACAAGAATCGGCGGAATTGACACGCGTCGACCGAGCTACGTATCCGGTCTGGTACCGAGAGAGACGAGCGAGAGGAAAAATGCCTGTTGACAAGCCCAAACGATATCACTAAGAATGGATCACGCACAGGAAGTACGGCAGCTGGAGTTGCTGTGCAAGCAGTTGTACGCGGCACAGGACTCGGGACATCGCGCGGAGGCCGAGAAGGCTCTGGTGGGATTCCAAAATGCGCCGGATACTCTCACCAAATGCCAATTGTTATTGGATAGAGGAGATTCGCCGTACGCCCAACTATTGGCGGCTACCACTCTGACAAAGTTAGTAACGAGATCCGCTCTAGGTCTGAGTTTGCAGCAGAGGCTAGACATTCGTGAGTAAATAACAAAAAAAAAAAGTGTCTTATCTCCTGCTTCGGCCGGCGAAATATCGTTTCATCGAACAAACATTATTTTCAACAGGCAATTATGTACTCAATTACTTGGCTACGCAACCCAAGCTGCCAAACTTTGTGATACAGGCATTGGTAACGCTTTTTGCACGTATATCAAAACTAGGATGGTTCGATTCGGACAAAGACGAATATGTATTCAGAAATGTCGTGAGCGATATTTCAAAGTTTCTCCAGGTATGGTTCTCAATGAAAATTTTTCACTCGTATAGATATTATTTTTGTCGACGGTACTAAAATGTTCAACTTGTTCGAGCGACAGGGTTCGGTCGAGCACTGCATGATCGGGGTTCAACTGCTCTCTCAGCTGACGTGCGAGATGAATCAAATATCGGACGCTGATGCAAACCGATCACCGACGAAGCATCGAAAGATCGCGATAAGTTTCAGAGACACGCAGCTGTTTGAAATATTCAGGCTCTCGTGCTCTCTGCTCGGCACCGCGCGGGAGAATCGCGATACCCTCAATTTCGATGACGAGTCGCAGGTAATTAAAGGAGCTGTTACTTTTTCAGTTATCGAGACTTTGCGTATACGATTAACGAAAATTTCAGCACGGATTGATGACGCAGCTACTGCGACTCGCACAAAACTGTCTGACGTTCGACTTTATCGGTTCGTCGCCGGACGAAAGTTCGGACGACCTTTTCACAGTTCAAATTCCAACAAACTGGAGACCAGCATTCCTAGATTTTACCACTCTCAAGTTATTCTTCGATCTCTACCACAGTTTACCCACCAGTTTGTCCGCCCTAGCTCTCTCCTGTTTGGTCCAACTAGCAGCGGTCCGACGTAGTCTATTTTCGAATTCCGAAAGAGCCAAATTTCTCACCCATTTGGTGAACGGCGTTAAACACATATTGGAGAATCCTCAAGGATTGAGCGACCCCGCAAATTATCATGAATTTTGTCGATTGCTGGCACGCCTCAAGAGCAACTATCAGCTTGGCGAATTGGTCATGGTTGAGAATTATCGGGAGGCTATACAGTTGATAGCCAAATTCACCGTACAAAGTTTACAAATGTGGCAATTCGCACCGAACAGCGTGCACTATCTGTTGAGCCTCTGGCAGAGAATGGTCGCCTCGGTACCGTACATCAAAGCTACCGAACCCCATCTCCTCGAGACATATACACCCGAGGTTACCAACGCTTACATCACCTCGAGATTAGAATCCGTCACTGTCGTCGTGAGGGATGGCCTGGAGGATCCTCTGGACGATCTGGGAATGGTGCAGCAACAATTGGAGCAACTCTCCGTCTTCGGTAGATGCGAGTACCAAAAGACTTGCACGCTCCTCGTGCAGTTGTTCGACCAGGCGGCCAGGGCCTATCAAGAGCTCATGGCTCAGAACACGACACCCTCGCAATGCGTAGAAATAACAATACAGGAGGGACAATTGACGTGGCTCGTTTATATAATTGGTAAGCTTTTCGTTGTTGGTTAAATGTTTTTCTCTTATCCTATCGTCCTATTTTTGTTCATAGCCACGGTCCTCTTATTCTTAATTCAATATAATCTCGTGTAATATACATACAGGCAGCGCTATCGGTGGCAGAGTCTCCTTCAACAGCAACGAGGAACACGATGCTATGGATGGCGAACTCGTCTGTCGAGTATTGCAATTGATGAACCTCACTGATTCGCGATTGGCGCAGGGTGGCTGCGAGAAACTCGAACTCGCCATGTTGAGCTTCTTTGAGCAATTTCGCAAGATATATGTCGGCGATCAGATACAAAAAAATTCCAAAGTCTACAGGAGGCTCTCGGACGTGTTGGGTCTCAACGACGAATCCACCGTATTAAGCTTGTTCATACGAAAAATGTGAGTTAACCTCCGAATAATTATTTCTCAATCGACACGCCTAACAATGGTAATGCGATAAAAAATTAATATTTCTATAGAATAACGAACCTCAAGTATTGGACGCGTAGCGAACAAATAATTTCCAAGACTCTTCAGCTGCTCACGGATCTTTCGGTAGGATACAGTTGCGTTCGTAAGCTCGTAAAGCTCGAGGAAGTCCAGTTTATGCTGAACAATCATACGGTACGATCCTCAACCAAATTCCTATAAAACTCCTACGAATCCTGTCGGAAGTGTATTTATTTTCATTGAAAAATTAATTTATTACAGAGCGAACACTTTCCCTTCTTGGGAAACAGTGTCGCAGTTACGGAGATGCGTTGCAGGTCAATGTTTTACACTTCCCTCGGTAGATTACTGATGGTGGATCTTGGCGAGGACGAAGAAAGGTTTCACACGTTCATGTTACCGCTAACAGGTATCCTTGAAAGAAAATAGTCTTAAAAAATTATATTAAATGTTGGATAGACCGTAACGTATCGGGCGTGTATTCCGCAACGATAACCCAACGTCTATTTGTTATTTCTTTCGGCAGCGGCACTCGAGAGCCTCGGACAAATGATGGGTGCGGCTGATACGCCGCTCTTCGCGGCTGAAGAAGCCAAGAAAGCGCTGATCGGCCTTGCCCGAGATCTCCGAGGACTCGCCTTCGCCTTCAATACCAAAACATCGTACATGATACTCTTCGATTGGATGTATCCTTTTCTTTGTTGTATATTCAATGTCGGGAGCGCTCGTTACGCGAATCAGCACCGCACCGATATTACAAATACAAAATTATTATACTTGACGTAAAATATTTAGATATCCCAATTACACGCGAATTTTTTTACAAGCCGTTGAACTTTGGCATCACGAGCCTCAAGTGACAACGCCCGTCCTCAAACTATTTGCCGAGCTAGTACAAAATAGAAGTCAACGATTACAGTTTGACGTATCGTCGCCAAACGGGATATTGCTATTTCGCGAAGCTAGTAAAGTCATATGTAGCTATGGTAATCACATACTAAACGTCGAAGTGCCCAAGGGTCAAATATATCCACTGAAGCTAAAAGGCATAAGCATATGCTTCAGTATGTTAAAGGCAGCCTTGTGTGGAAGCTACGTTAATTTTGGCGTATTTAGGTTGTACGGTGACGATGCCTTGGACAATGCTCTCAACACTTTTGTCAAATTGCTTCTCAGTATACCGCAGAGTGATCTATTGGTAAGCTCGGACCTTTCGATTATTCAACCGTCGATTATTATTATTATTATTATTATTATTATTATTATTATTATTATTCGGGCATTCCCGAGGATTCGAGAGGGTCGCGACTCTCTTGTATTCTTATCGATTCACATTGATATATATTTATCGTTCTTTTATTTGATTTCTCTGTTTTTATTTTTCTCCCAGGACTATCCAAAATTAACAGCAACGTATTACGTGCTGCTAGAGTGCCTGGCCCAGGATCACATGGCTTTTCTCTCCACCCTGGAACCCAGAGTTTTTCTCTACATCCTGTCGAGTATCAGCGAAGGCCTAACGGCTCTAGGTGCGCTAAAAGACTCCTACACAGGTCTGTGCGGCTGATTCTATATTATCGCTACTACCCTCTGTATCCTCTAGCGCTCGTAGCTACTTCATTATTTATTAAATATAGCTATTCAATTGGATTTGTAACACAAATAATGCGCCAGAATCACATTTTAAGACTGAAAATATCAAATTAAAAGTATCCTTCGCTTTCCGCATTGCCGCTTGAAGCGCCAATTTATCTTTTCTCGAGCATATCGTAGTTACAATTTTTATTATCATCAATACGCTACGTCGACCGCAATGATAACGTCGACGCATACATATTTAGAGGTTGCGTATCTTTGTACGACAGTCGACACCCTTAATTGTGCGACATAGGCACTAAGAGGATTGGAGTGCGTAGAATCTAGACCCTCATTTGTTACAAGAGATAATAATATATCCTTTTGTTACGCCTCTTGAGCTTGGCAGTCGATGATGCTCGAAACGAAGCTTCGTAAATCCGCTGTTTTATCCTTTTCATTTCGAACTACACTTATTTTTTATACTTGAAATTGTACGAAATATGGGTCTAGCAGCACATGCAAGTCAGCCGCACAGCTGACACACGATACTAAACTATTAACAATTATCTTTTGTTACACCAGTATGAGACTTGTATTTTTTAAATAATTTTTTATAATGATAACTTTGCATGAATCGTGGGAAAATTTAATTCAACCTCGTAAAGAATATGTTTTTTTTTTTCATTCACGGCACGGTATCTATGCTGTTGCCAACGTTACATTTTTCATTTATTATAACCCATCGTTTTTCCACAATCTTTTTCATTGAACCAAGCAAATATCACGGATACTAACGTTGCTTTTTATTCACGTTAATCGTTATATCTGCATGTGACAGTAACTCGCTATTTTTTTTCCGTGCCGTTACCGTTTTCATTCTTCTTCTTTCTCTCGTCATTAACGTTACGTAGCTTTACCGGTGAAAGAGACATTAATTCTGTTGCAGACACTATGGTCTGCACCGGTTGTTGCGCCACGCTGGATCACATTGTCACCTATCTTTTTAAGCAACTCTCCCAAAAAGGTAATAAATCTGACACGCAAACGCCTCGTGTGCGACAAAAAAAACGAAAGCTCTTCAATTCATTAATATTTATCTCCTTAGCGGGTCTTTATCCAGGAAAGAAGAATGCCGTTGTACCCGGAGGTCGTGAGATATTCCTACAAGTTTTGAAGCAACATCCGGAGATTCTGCAACAGATATTGAGCACCGTTCTAAATGTGATAATGTTCGAGGACTGTAGAAATCAATGGAGCATGTCGAGACCACTTCTCGGTCTTATACTTCTCAACGAGGATGTGAGCCGCGACTCTTAATTACCATCGAGCCTTTCTTTATCTTCGATATTGACTGACGATCTCCCTTTGTTGCAGTACTTCAATCAGTTGAGGGAAAATATCATTAGGAGTCAACCGGTCGATAAACAGGCTGCCATGGCTCAGTGGTTCGAGAATCTGATGGACGGTATCGAGGGAAACTTGCTTACAAAAAATAGAGACAGGTGGATTATCGTTCAAGGGACGACGATCGGATAACAATGAGGAAAATACTTGTTCGTTATTATTAATTTATTATTATTCTTTCTCGTTCAAAGGTTTACGCAAAATCTGTCCACGTTCAGGAGAGACATAAACGACTCTCTGAAAGGGCCCAACATGTCTGCCGTTTCCGCCAGTGATATGATGACCTCGTAGTGCGGAGACGCTGCTTTTCAGTTCTTAGATATAAATACAAAGAAATAAAAATTAGCCCACGACCATTGCCTGCCGACAGATTGAATGCCCGTTTGCATGTATGCGCGCATCTGAGAAATGTTTTTATTATGTGTGGAATTACGATAAAACGGTTGCGGAAGACTTTGATGATAATAAAAGGAATGCCACGAGCTGATGAAGAAGAAGATGACATTTTTCTTTTGTTTTAACTGCATTTCGAACGGATACGAAGGAAGGAAGCCGCCGTTCAGTTTAAACGCAGACACGGACACTTGGTACAACGAGTTTCTTCAATAATGATTCCTTTCACAGAATCCAAACACCGGTGTATCGATCGATTCGTATTGCAAATGAAATTTTATTTAACCACCAAGTGTGCACTAGCTTAATCGTGTTTACTGCGGCCTTAAAAATTGTTTGTTGTTTGTGACTGTACACGAGATGAGCACGGCGCCGGCAGAGTAGCAATTACTGAAACAAACCCGTAAAAGTCGGCAATGAGAGAGAGAGGAAAACTCAGATGGAAAAAGTGATAGCTGATTGCCGGTAACACCTCTTACCTCCTCATCCTTGACGAACTCGATCGGCCACGCGGCGTAACGAGCAAATTATTACAAGAGAATAATAAAAAGAAAACGTAAACGTTTGTTGGGAGCTAATGTGAAAGATGTACATGAAAGATATCATTAAAGAATATCACTTAAGAGTGCTTAGTCGTTATTACTATAGCGACGATATTATTGTTGCTACACGGTGACAAAATATATTCCAAAGATATAGAAATTTTAACACTGTTTATCTTGAGATGAAAACATCGTTCGGTTAACTGAAATTCGTTTGACCACGTAAATTACGAAACGAATATCACACGCTAAGAGAGTCAAACAAAATTGTGACACATTCGATCTACCGGTAACTAAGAAAAATAACATTTGAATTGACTATGGGTTGCATACGTTGCACACATACGAGTCTCCGACGTAATCTATAGACACGTGTCTGTTACTTTGCGACTCGTAATGATGATAAATCTTCCGGATTACAGTTCCACAGGTGATTTATCGATAAATCGTGTTTTTTTTTCTCGGTTTCTTCAACTTGCGTCGGACGATGAGGACAAACGAGGATTGATCTCTGATCATATCGTTCAATTCACTCGATCGTCCAATGCCAGTAACGGATAATATCGTAAACGTTTATTATAGTCAATTAATTATATATTATTTTGTCGTAAATATCTAAAAGTTATATATTTTTTACTCGAAACTATCGTGAGTAGAGCGCTTTTACTGTATTCTAGTGCATTACAAGTTTGCCCGAGTCGTATTGTTATCTAAATCTTTATAAGGTGTTTTATACTTGGTTCAATCTACTCGCAAAAGCGTAGTGATGTTAAATTCCATGATAATTCGAGCTCTACGGAGAAGGAGTCGTACAATAGCCGACAATCGATATAAAATAACAATACTTGTTAATATTTCTATAGCTTGTTCTTTAAATAGTAATAATAATAATAACATTTATCCATGCAGGTGGTACCTCGTAGTATAAGCTCAAGGAATACGTGAAATCCCGTTGGAGGAGAATCTTCATGGTTTACTTATGGCATTTTTGATTCGTTGCGCGAGATCAAGAGGGACAGACTCCGTTCCGTCTGTCTCTCCGTTCGATACAAAACGTTATTAAAGTAATTTTAAATATGTTTTAAAAAAATATCACGCGAGTACGACAGAAAGAAACACGTACAATTTCACTCTCACCAACATCAGGGAACGAATAATAAAAAAAAAACAATATATATATATAATTTACTGTTTTTGTTAACGGAAAGTATAATAATTTTATATTATAGTGAGAATTGTTTGTGACCCTGTAGTGTATTTGCAATGATAAAACGACAAGAAAAGAACTCCGATGATATGCTCCTCGACATATACAACAGGGGGTGTAACTCAGTGGTAGAGTGTCTGCTTCGCATGCTGAAAGTCCTGGGTTCAAATCCCAGCTCCTCCAAAAAGTTTTTTTTTTTTTTTAAACATTTATTTACAAAAAGTTATTTGATATCTTAATTTATTGTTAAATCGTACATAATATAGGATACGGATGAAATTTAAGATTACGATATACAGTAGAAAAAGGTTGTGCGAGATGTGCGTCCCGACCCATTGATAAGCACTTGAGCAGCAGGAGACATGGTAATTTCTAGTCCAACCTAGTCACTCCTGCGGCACTAGTACTTAGGAACAGGACAGGATATCGATAGTTGTCCCCTCGAATGCCCAAAATCGTCCTTTCGCCTTCTATAACACTGTAAAAAAAAAAAAAATATATATATTCACATTGATAAGCATCGTAAAGTGCCATTTCACGATTGCTAAAGAAATATAACTGTAACGGAAGCTGTAACTCGCTGATTTTCTCGACTAACACGTGGGAATTACTAGTTAATTAACCAGAAGGCGGATATTCTACTGCAGCGATATAGTTGCGCCCACGCAACTTAGCACCAACGGCAATTTCAACCGATATTGAATAATTGTCTACTGTAGAAATAACGCTATAATGCTTGAACGGAATCGGTTCATTCGTTGAGTAGCTGCAAAAGAGCAACGAGACTGGTAGTAAGGTGAATTATGAGAGTCGTGACGATTACAGCCTACCACAGTTATACTCCCTCGGATTCTCTATCTCTCTCTTTCCCCTCTCTTGTGTAAGGACACGTCTGTACAGACAGTGGCCCTCATTGAACCGACCTCGAGAAGTCATTGAGCCATCGTTCCCCCTTACTTTAATCTCTCATTTTCTCTACCATCGCGTTATAAGACTCGAACATTCGGATGTGTCCAATATTTGAAGCGTATACCGCACTAGACCCTGCACAATGAACCAGTGCTGTATGAACAAAAATTGTTAAAGCACAATGTTATTTGTCATGCACCAGGCTGCTCTGAATATTATAATGATTTTTACCTTTAATTAGGTTCTGCAGAAAATCAACATTAATCGTAACCATATGCATTCAAATGTTTGATGTATGGGTCTATCGGCGCTCTCCGTGACGATGAGAGATAGAGATAGATAGATAGAGAGAGAGAGAGAGAGAGAGAGAGTTCGACAAAGTCCTTTACACATCGTCGTGAGGGAAATTCATTGAATGAGATCCTCTGTGTATGGCCGTCGCATCTCGTTCGAGTCTCGCCTGCTTTCTTGCTTGGGAACGCGACGACAACAGGATCCACATCTGTATAAGCTTTTCGTGCGATTCCTCCCGCTGTCAAAGTGCAAACGTCGCAAAGATGACGGTCCTCGAAGAGAGCGGACGTACGTGAAGCCGAACACTGTATATAATAACTAAAGTAGAAGCTTTTTCCGAGAAAGGGTACAGAATAATCCGTTTGCACGTGTCTCCTCATTTATTAATTATTTTTTTGTATCTATTCGTCGGAAGCGAGGTTCTATATATAAACTTGTCGAACGGCAACCGACGCACGGCTTCCTCTCTGCTTTTTTCTCTCTCTCTCACTCATTCTATGGCAGTCCCTCGATCGCCAAGATATTCTAAAAGTCCGTAAGAGGATTATAATGTTGTACTATACGAGATTCGTGCAACCGACTGACTCGCACGCCCGGGTTCGTCGTCGTATGTGTATAACAGGAATGTCGGATAAAAGAGAATGCGCAACAGAGAGCGCAATATAGTGTGGGTGAGCGTGTACGCGTCCATGCAGATTGTGCTTCATTGAATATCTTTCGCTCGTCCTCCCACGTGTGTGCAATGCTATTATACGAACGAGCATATGTGCGTAAGTAGTATACGTACGATATATGTATACGCGGTATCGTTACGATACAGCGAGGCGAGCGAAAGACAGCGATGTCAGCGGAAGAGACGGACGAACGTGTGGAGAGCGACAATTTCAATTAACGCTAATTCCAACTAATGCGGGAGCCAAGAGGGGCGTTCCGCGCTCTATAGATTCGTGAAACCTGTAGTCCGTGCGGACTGCCGCTTGAGTTTCAAAATGTTTTCGACGTACGCGTCGTAAATGAATATTTTGTACAGCGTTGATGGAAGCGATACCTCTACGCGCTTCCTATGAGAGAATATATATGTTATCGAACTAGCGAAAAGCTTCACCGATCGTACGTTAACCGTCTCGGCGGGTCTATTATCTTGGGACGAGGACCGAGGCAAGTTCAAGAAGTCGAACGAGATAAGGAATTACCCGAGAATACTGGGAAGACGTATCGTCGATCGGCGCGGGTCTTTTCATCGACATTGCCACGGTCGGTCACCTCGTCGAGTCAGACTATTCGTCGCGGGTATATTTTACGATCGTGGCCCTGAGCAACACGAGTTTTTTCAACTCTATGGAGTTTTAAAGCTCTATTCCGGTCCTGTCTCTTATAAAAGTAAATTACACGTTTGATATATCTATTTGTAGATACGCTATATAGACAACAAAAACTCGGCACAACCGCTGGAGAAGCGAGACTGGGCTCCGAGCGATATCGTAATAATATATTTACTCGCATATGTATATAGATCATCGCTCGAAAGTGTCAAATAATACTTGAGACTCTTGACCCGTGACAGGCACCAGACGTTGATGCGGTTCAATCGTTGATTCAAACTGCGCTTTCCCTTATTTTCTTCACCATTTGTTTACTCCGCCGTTGCAAAGGAGGGAGAGATTCGGTAGCCATATTGTTTTTACACATGACCAACGCTCCGATGCGTTCTCACTCGTAACAATAATCATAACTCTATTCCGATACAGAGTCGCGAGTGTTTTATCGCCAACTAGCTCAAGATGCTTAAAAAAATCGCGGAGCTCGACGATTCTTTGCCCTTTTACTTTTTATTATCTATCTCGTCGCGCGTTTTTTTCAAACATCGCAGAGCGCCGGCGTCCGTCCGTTATTACGTCCACGACCGTTACTCCAACGGTATTAGCGGATTTCACTGGTTAAACTGAGTGTACATCTTAACATGCAAAGATATAGAAAATGTATGCCCCGAGTGTTTACTCATCTCTCTCGCTCGCATTAAAAAAATTGAAGACGATGCACGCTCGGTGCACCAGTGGAAACCCCTCGTATCTTTATCAACTTTGTTTCAGTTTTCTTTTCTCGAAGAGAATATTGTTTGGAAAGTAGTAAATACGCGTGTACAGATATTAAATGCTTTTAATAAAAGCCCGTTTTTTGTTGACTTTTGCCGGATCGAACAATCGCAGGAAATCTCACGACCTATCGAACTCGTACAGTCGCTCGCGTATACGATAAACGTAAAAAGCGATCGATAGGCGTATTATGTACCTTGATCCCGGGCAACTCAAGTGTGTGGCACATACGGTAACTCTCGTGATTTCGTTCAATAACCATTTAAAATTTCTTTGAATCCCGAGTTATGACGCGCGTAATACGATCAATGATTATCGCGCGTATTGGCATCTATACTCACGTAACTATCAACACGGTGTACGTTTCGATACTACGGTTACTTGGTTTCCTCAGATTTTTCGTCGGCATCGCGTGCGTCGGTTGTAAACAATCGAGCGTCACCGGATAGTAGCGATGATATATATATATATATATATATACACGTTGCAATGATGACCGGTGTGATGAAAAGTACAAACTCAGTAGTGTATAAAGAAACTCGCGATTCGGGCAGTCCGGTAATCCGTATCCATTGATCGACAGCAATAATGGGTACCGAAAAGTTTGAATACCACGCGCAAGAACGTCAGGGACGAGTGAAAAGCAGCAAAACAACTACGACTGTACGATGGCTTAGGAATGCGCGTGCATATATGTATACGTTTAAGAGACACTTGATCACCGGGCAACGTCAAAGCGGCAAGCGTAGATTCTTTTCTCGGTGGCGGCCCCCGTCGTGAAACTACGAGACGGCAAATGAGAATAAAAAAAAGAAACGTTTTGCGCGTAACGTCGAATGTTCCCGGTAGCGAGGGGCGGCGGCTGGTTAGCCAGTTATAGAGACGAATAAGACGTACGGAAAGAAAAAAAAAAGAAAACGCGAACGACCCTCCCGACACGGAGGCATATCCTCGACTGAGTGATAAACGAGCCTTGATTGGGTTAATATAGCCCGGCGAGTACTGTAATTGGTCGCTCTTTGCCGCGCGCGGGAAATGATTGGTCAATTTAATCCTAAAACCGCGCTGCATTAAGCATTCAACCGGCGTTCACTACCTATTAACGGAGGGAGCTACCGCTCTCCACGATCACCACTCTCGGTCAACTGCTGATGGACCGCCGTCGCTGGCCAGCAGCAGCGACAGAAACGAGCACCGAGGTGGCGACGATCGGGGATGACGGTACACGCGGTACCCGCTTTGATAGGTACTCGAAACATCGAGCGTTCGCAGCAGCGTCGCTGATTATCGAGAGATCCACAAAAATGTACAACATTGCATCGCAGAACCGCGGGTTCGGGTCGCGACGACGAGGTTTGTATTCATTCGGCTCTGCGTACCGTCATCGGTATCGAGCGTACACCACCGACGGTATCGTTATAATCTGTATTATTATCGAGTCCGCCGTCTCTGGTACTCGTCGAGATCGCTGTGTACCAAAAGCATGGTTCGCGAGAGGACGAGATGTCGCAGGTGTACAACGATCGGTGCTGATGCGAGTGGACTCCGGATCGGTTCTCGATGGCACACCGAGAAGTGGAAGTAATGCCTACTTTGCGGGTAACGCGGACGAAGGGATCAACGACGAGTCGAGCTTTCGGAGAAATTGATGCGGCCGGCGCGTAGATCTACGTAATATATTTTTTAAAAATACCGTTTACCAAAGTTTTTACCACGTCTTCCAGTTTTTCTTTTGTTTTGCGGCCAAGTGAATAAGTTTGACCGTTTGCCACTGAAGCGGTACTCGACGACGAGTATCTCTCGGATACGCGAATACGCGCGTCGCGTCTATGGAGTACACGCTGCTGTTACATTACGAGAACATACATGTTTATTACACGGCTCTCCCGCTGCAGCTACCGTTCGACGTGGAGCTTCGAATCGATTTACCAATTGAAATCACAGCATGTTATATGCTACCGAGTTCCCCCACGGTCTCGGTATCGCTAATCGTACACCAAACGACCGAGCGTGCAATGCCTATATATATGTATGTAATACACGCGAGTGTATCGGTATATGACGCATTATATTGACGGATGTGGGTGCGATGCGCGCTCAGCCTGTTCGAAAAACGCTTTTACAGTTGGCAGTGTATATGCGGTACGAAAAAGCAACGAGCACCAATTACATTTAATAAAATGATTGAATCGAAAAGACAAGACCTTATAAAACTAATACACGTGGATCGGTAAGCGGACAATGATTCGAGTATCGTATTTTTTCGACTTTCCTCGAATCAGTTGAAGCCAACGCGTTACACAGCGTATCAAGTAATCGTACCGAGGTGAATACCTCGATCCATCACCTACGGCACTACTACTTAGCACGCGGAGACGCGGTAATAATACGCAAGAAAATTCGATCATCGGCTTTCAGAGTTTCGTTCCGCCAGCCCGGGGTTGCCAGCGGATTCTTCTTAGTCGAGCATTTCCCGTCGACGATGTTTTTTCTAACGAATTATCCGAATATATATAGTCTACGAGGTACGTACTCCAAAGCATGCGTCTGTGTATATACAGTCTCGAGGTTCACAGAGTCAAAGTTCGTCGCACTTGGTGACTCCGTAACGTTCGGATTCTACGTTTGATGGTCTTACATTAGTCATTGTGTATGTAGAATTATCGGACTCTCGAGACAGTCCCAGCTGATTGTATTGCTCGGTCTATCGTCAACGTTGATGTTGGTATTCGACTTAGATATAAGTTGGTACGATGGTTCGACTCGCGATCACAGCAATGAGCGTGATTTACGATTTTTCCGCCCATTATTGCGGTCACAAAGCGAAACAACTCCAAAATCCGTATCTACTCTCCGGTGCGGTTCCGATATTGGACTGCGAGACGGTATCTGAAAGTATATTTTACGTTGTTAGGAGTGTGCATGGATACGCATGGGATTCGTGCAAAATATTCTCAAATAGAGTGTCTTCTCGAGAAGCAGGATAAACCTATCGATAATTTATATTCGGTCGAACGTCTTGTGCCAACAAACGCGCTACTCGGAGGTACCGACCATCGGTTCCATTCAGCAGCGGATGCATTACACCGGAGCGGTCGTCTCACGGAAGGCGCAATTTATTCAACATTTTTTCTCACGTCGGTTACACCACCGACGCCAGCGTCGCAGCACCGTAACATCTCATTTATGATGTCGGTGACCGCAAAATTGAGTGGGGCGCGGCGATCGCCGTGCGGAATACCCGCCACGCGTCTCAAAATATAAAAACGCTCGGGATCCGTGTTGGCCCCGTGTGGCGCAAGGGCACATTCGGGAGTCGTTGCCATGCGGGCCCACTCTTCTCGCTCCTTCTCTTTGGTTCTCTGTACGTCTTTTTTCCGCTGCAACAATTACAATAGCGTATACAGAGAGACTATTTCGGTTGCACAAAACGAGCGTAATTTCTCCAACAACGACGGTCTTCGTTCAACAATAAGACAGAGGGACACGGGACGCTCGGCGACCCGTATACGTGTGGAAGAATGGTAGGATTCAATAATTCCGTTCTATATAATTTTTCTAGCATTTACTCTCCGCCGTGTGTATCCGTCGTGTGCAGGCGCACACGTACGATGAGTTCGTGTATCCCAAGCGCGAGATCTCTCTCGCATACGGGTGCGCTGTAAAATTTCGTTGTATGCCGTCGCGAGATACGACAAAAAAGATCCCAATTCATCGGCAATTTCCCTTTCATTTTCTAGCCCGACCGACGTGTATAGCTTTTATGTTTGCTCACATAATTAGCAGACTTTTATGTTAAACGAACAAGTTCAATTGTCGGTTTACGTGAGATTGAATCATCGCGAGATTAAATTATTTAAAAAATCCATATAGAAGAATATCAACGATAATATAATCTATATAATTTGATGTTATAACCTAATACAGACGGAGACTTGGTTCTTACCTTCTGCCTTGGTGCATATACCTTTGTCCATGCGGAGAGTATTATTCTGGTCTCGAGAGGGAAACAAAGAGCACGGATACGCGACGAATTTAACGACGACTCGGACGACCGTCAAGCGCAAACTCGCGCGATTACTTACGACTCACGGAATAAAATTAAATAAAATCGGTTTTATACGGCAATATCCATATGGCATCTTACGGTGGAATGGTTCTCGATGATACAAGAGTATCATCGGAAGTTGACTGCGTCTGGCTGTTTGGCTCCAGCGCTCCTCAACGATATGTATACTTCTGCTGTGTTGTACACCGCGTTAACGCGCGCTCTGAATAAAGAGAGATAGAGCAAGAAAAAGGCACAGCACACATGCACAGGTGTTTTTCGAGATCACGTGTGCTACATAGCCACGATGTAGATACGCCACATATGTTCGTAGCCTTAACGATAATATCCAACTCATTTCTGCTTGCGACGATGAACCTTTTCAATGCCTCCTGAACGCGTTACACATGTCTCGTTAAAACTGTTTGAGAGCTTCGTCTACGGAATTTTACTCGCTCGTAATCGTACCAACCAGCCTTTGGGAAGAAAAACATTGAGAAGAAGACAATAAAGCGATGCTTTTACCTATAAGAATGACATTGCAGAATGGATAGAGACGAGATTTTTTTGTTTAGCGAACGACGGTGGTTCATCGCAAAGACGAGAGAGCGACGGAACGCGGGGCATAGTTTATTAAAAGAGTTTATTAAATTGGATAGAATGCGTTGCGTAGGCCCACGCCGGATACGCGGAGAATGAATCTCGTCCATCGGGGAGGAAGTTGGAATTAACGTCGAGCCTGCATCGTCGTAATCGTCACAAGAGGGGTAAGTGTACAGCAACGTACGGACAGCGGTCACCTCTGAACGTTCATTCCCGAGACAGACGGGCCAGGCCTGGCGGAAATTCTAAACTGTACGCGCTATCTTTGCCAAAAAAAATGCGACTTTTCACAAAAGTATGCCGTTGCTCTCAAGCTAGAGTAGCTAATAGGTGAGTAGAAATGATAATTTGTTTATTCGTCGAATAATTTAATTTAATTCTTGAGTTGGCTACCAAAATGTCTTTTCTTTTTTTCTTCAATTTTATTTTCCTCTAGCTCGAAACTAATTTTGACGCAAGTCGAAGGGCTTGACCGGTCAGGTAGGCCGCGAAATGGATTCTCGATGTCCAATTGTAGTGGGTACGTTATTCGTAAGTCTGAAAGCAGTCAGGCATGTGGCAGGGAGTTAAGGCTTATTGAAATCGTTTGACCCCTACTACTCTCATCGTCTCTTTGTACTTTACGTGAGTTTGCGTTGGCCGCGAGACAGAGAGAGGAGCG
This sequence comes from Cylloceria caligata, assembly GCA_963942595.1. Lineage (NCBI taxonomy): Eukaryota > Metazoa > Arthropoda > Insecta > Hymenoptera > Ichneumonidae > Cylloceria > Cylloceria caligata. The sequence goes on from OZ012710.1 coordinate 861,272, forward strand.
CGAGCGAGCGAGCGAGTGTCGCGTCGACTGTTGCCACAGAGTCGGGTAGAGAGGGCGTGGACGGTTGCGCGGGAGAGAGAAGCCTCGACGGAGGCACATGTGACATTACGGCACCTAGATTGTTGTACTTTGACACCGAGTGCTCGTAATACCCTGCCCCGAGGAACTTTGACACGCGTGGGCCAACTTCTTCTGATGTATCAATATCAATGCACACACGGATACTCTTATTTTCTCTAGAAAAATGATTTTTTACCCGTAGATAACTTCGTTTCTGTGTTTTTTTTCCACCACAGACACATTTTATTCGTTAGAATGATTGATATAGATACATTTTTTATTTACAAAATTTAAGTATATCCGCGTGTCTCGAGTCTGCGGTCGAGGTTGATTCTACGCTGCGCGTTTTCAACCCCTCTCGCAGATTATGTCAACGACACTCGGCTCCATCAGCACCGGCTCGAGACATCGATGCACCGCACTGCCCAATATTTCGTCGAGTAAAAAGTGTACGAGACTGAAAAAGAAAAGTAATTTTCATAAGTAATCAATGTGAAATACAAGGCCGTTGAAAGCCGTGTTAAAAATACATTTATCGGGAATGAAAGATATTTTTCGACAAAAACTCGAGCCCCTTCGTCCATGATGGTGGCGGAAGGCTCGAGTTTATTTTTTTGTGGAAAATCAATATAAATATTTTCCGAAAACAGTTTAAAGATTTTCAGCCGCTTCTGCTGCACTCACAGAGGTCGAATGGGTATTTTGTTTCGCTTTGATACTCACTTCTCATCGGTGACAAAGCGCCACAAGTATAGTTGTAGATAGTGCGTGTCAACCTGAATTTGCTGGAGACCGTATTTGCTGAAAGTACGAAGTCGCACGCACTCGAGGAACGTCTGTGGGACAAAAGAGAGATGGAATGTACAGAGAGGGAGGAAAAGGCCGACGACGATCAAGTAATTGTGCTTGTACCAAGTATGAAACTAGACTCGCGAGTTGGCCCATTGCGAAACTCGTACAGCCGAGGAACGAGACGCGACGATACGAAACGGAACGGAACGCGATCTATTGGATTAAGTACAAACGCGGCGATATAATGTATCGTGGCGATGCAAAGTGGATAATGGGCCTCGGCGTTATTTTGTCATTGTGCTTGCTGTGCAGCAAGCAATCAGCAGGCAGAAGCAGCACTTGCACCCATTACGGCGAGCAGACTCGCTCGTCGACTCGCTGGTTAATAAATAATTACCTTTAAACTTATTTTTATAATGCCTGTAAGTATGGACGCCTTGTTGAACTGAACCGACGAAAATATCTCGATTCGTTCGGAGAAGAGTTTATGAATGTTGGTAACGAGAGAAGAATCCAAGTGGCTCGAGGTGTAGGAGGACCAATTGGATCTGTACTGGTGACGCGATACGCTCACGCTGAAATAAGTGACGTTCCCGTTAATCATCGTGCCATGAAAGTGGAATTTTCGATGGTACGATACATACTTAACGTCGCATCAACGACGCAGCACCGATTTTTTATAGTCTACAATTTCGGATCATTTCAAGTGCGAATCCAATGATTGCCGAGATTGCTTTGCGTATAGTTTGTGACTTGTTCGATGAACAGGATTTAGAATATATTTTGGAGCAAACCTGTGCGTTTTCCTGCTGCTGTCGCTGCTACGGTCGACTTGAGACTCGACGTCATCGTACAGAGCCGCGACTTGCGACTCGATAGCCGTAACATCTTCCACGACTCGTTTCATCACAGCTCTGACGGTTCGTGGCTCAATCGTGTGAAGCCAATCTCGGGTTTCTACCGATTTTCGAAGCATCTGTGACACTGACAATCCTTGGAGTCTCACGTAATGGTTCAAAAGATTTTGAGCTGCGTTTTGGAATTTCTCGCATATCACGGATTCGGTTGTTACGATGCTCTTGGAAGTAATGTATTCGTCGACGTTGAACGATTCGTCGGTTGTCGTCAGCTAAGGATGTCGGGAATTCTACATAATTGTATGAATTTATTGAAATAGTTTACGATTCAGCGCGAATTATACTCACGAGATAACGAACGCTGCTATCTTTAAATTCTATACACATTTTGCTAAGTAAAAGCAACAAAGTTGGGGGGAACTTTGGTAGGTCCGAACCAGTGCAAAATCCATCCGCGACTTCGATGAGATGATGAAGAAAAGCAACAACTAAACTCTCTCGCACCTGGTTTACGCTGAAACTTTGAAGAAATTGTGGCTTTAGACTAAAGGAGAGGTCGGGTTGTAGAAAGACCTGAAATATTCGTAGAATTTCTATTATTAGATATATATATAAATGAATAATTATTGACAGTTCTAAATGATGTCGAAATTACCAACCAATAGATCCTGTAAGACACCTTTGACCTTTTCGATGGTCGGCATAACGAGAAGCGCCTCGAGTTCGGCGAGGCCTCCGTCACCCTCGCTCTGACTGACTTTTGTCGCCAAAGTTTGTCGCACCTTGACCAGGGTCTCGTTAAGATGGTCCTTCAAGGACTCTAAATGGTTACGGCATTGTTTTTTTCCAGCGTTTATAACGAGCCTCGTTCCCGTCCTGAAAGCACTAGCATGATAAGCCAACAATATAGTAGAGGAGGCCCTCCCCTTTGATCACGATCGACGCATCTGTTGTCTACCTCGCAAAATCCCTTTCGGTGCAGAGCATATTCATTGCCTGGAGTCTTCTGTGAAACCTGTCCAGTCCTCTGACGAGTATCGCGGTATCCGCGACTTCGTCGATTCTCAGTCTCACAAGATCGAAATATTTATTCATATTGCCAAGAACAAAAGTATCGAGACGAGCAACCGCTTTCGTATCAAAATCGTCGCTAAATTCGTTGTCGTCCAGTGGGGTTCTATTGACAAACATATCCTTGTAAGAGGCGACAACGAGGCACAAATCCTCGAGAAATCCTGAGCTAGCCACGTCCATGAATTCGAGAATATCATTTTCGCACATATCCTTGAGCAGGTCCAACTGTTCGGACAAGCGGTTGTCCGCGTAGCTGAGAAATTCTGCGCACAACGAATCCGCGGGTTCTTTCAATCGTAGCAGCAGGTCGACGCTCTCGGCTAGCGATTTCGTTGTAGCATCGCGTTTGTGGAACTCGAGTCTCAGCTTGGATTTGAGCTCTATCAGAATCTCCTCGCAATCATTTTGTATGCCGTTGAACGACGGCATGTTTCCGTATTTTTTGAGAACTCGCTGTGCGTGCATGTAGTCCCTTACCGCCTGTTTTCAAATTTAATTCAAACTGTGTTGGTTCGCGCACTTATTACGTATGAATATGGTTAAAGAAAAAGTCAGCATGTGGTAATTACCTGGCCATAATTACCCTCGTTCATCAATTTCTTAAGATTCGCCGGTAGCTTGAAAAGAAATTCCAGTCTCTTGAGCAGAGCGTGCACAGATGACAATCTTGATATCTGCTGCCTCGTTCTGTGGAGCGTCGATGATATTTGCTCTGAAAACGATGTTATACTATCCATGTTGCTCTCCAGGGAGTCCAGTGTATCCTCCATTGTTCTAAAGTCGCTTTTCATCTGTATCGATCGCAATTAGTTAGTCTGTCAAATTCTCAGCTAAATACGGGCAACAACGATTTTTGCTACATGCTCCGATTTACCTTTCTGATCGTATCGGTGGCCGATATGAACTTATTATAGTTCTCGTACACAAGAGTCTGTAGCTCAGATTCTAAAATTGCGTTAGTCGCCATAACGTCATCCATATTATCCATTATTTCCCGAAGTCGACATTCCTGTGAAAGCGCAGATGTATTTTTAAATAGGGATTCAGTGTTGTGAGCTCGACACAAGGCTAAAGGTCCTCGGATGGACGTGCGAGCGTGGGAAAGAGAGACGGTTAACATATTTTTACTTATTCTCGTGAAAATAGCTTTTGAAAAGATAAGACAAAGAGTAAGATGTTATCAATTACCCGGAGTAACCTGCTTTTAGTTTTTTCCTTAGCTAAAGGGGTAGTCGAAAAAAGCGATACAACAGTAAAAAATTTGGAGGTTATAGAAAGTGACAGATAGTTGGGCATTCCCTAAATCTGACAGATTATTAATTACCTTGGCTATTTTACACCAGTATATGTCAGGGTCGAAATTCGGCCCGTTGATATCATACGGATCACCGACATTCCCCGACATTTTTCCAAACATCTTTGTTCAATACACTTGTCGCTAAAAATATTGTACCTTTCGGTATAGGTTGTGCAAACGATCAACGATGTCGGACTTTGCAAGTAGCGTACTTTCTATGCTTCGCTCGTAATAGTCGTAAACTCGTAAGGCAGTTTGGCAGTTAGATATAACCCAAAACATGCGCGGCGCTGCCGGCGTAATACGCATAACGCTCGAGCAATGGAGCTGTGCTTCGATATCTTCTTTGGGGTTCTGTGATACGGGCGTTCCGCGAAAGTACCGTTGCAGGGTTGCAGCGATGATACCAAGTACCGCATAGACATACGATATAGACCTTATGTTCCGTCGGCCTTTCTCGTTTTTATCGTCAATGGTGCTATTTCACTTGCACTCACAGCGGCTCAGTCGGTATAGCTCGATACCGACGGTCGATCTCAACAGTTTCTCAACACATTTTTCGCGAATCCAGACCTTTGTGTAGGAACGTCACAAGAGTGGAGTTCACTGCGCGAATATATCAATAGCACGGAGTGAGCCTCAAAAATCTGACATTTATCGGAAAATCTGAGTCTGAGAAAAATGTGTTAGAAATTTTGAGCTCAGCTCTCGCTCTTGTGGGGTCTCGGGTCATAATTCACGTGACACTCGGGGCTCCACTTAAGGTGATACGTTACTCCTCGGTCGGTAACAAAAATTGTTTGACGAGAAGCTAGCGGTCCGTGCAAAATTCTTCGTTTTTCGCTACAGTAAAAGAGCACTTGTTTCGCGAACTTAGCACCTAATTATAGTGTGTCCTAAATACCGTTGCGTAATGGTCGGTTTGCTAGTTTAAAGGGCCTCGACCGTACGATAGATATATGAGAATTTTTCCAACACAAATTTCGTCGCCACGATTGACCTTTGGAATAAATCGTTTCTCCTCTTTTATCCGAAAGTACAATCACCGCGGAGAAATTTACTTTACAACTTTTGTTACTGACCGAGCGGGTAGCGCGTTATTTAAATATCACCGCAAAATCAATTTTTCTATTCAAACATTAAATTGTTTATTTATTATCGTCAACTATATAACTAACTTGATATTGTTGGCATTTTTACAAAATCTTCACTAATTTGTGCAGATGCAAGAATATCAATTTCATTGTGAAAATTCACCGGCTATGTACAAATATACGTAATACTTATTATTAATCGTCCAGTCTTGTTGTCGTTTGTATGGCAGGAATTCGCAGTGAAGCCACTCGACGTCGATGTAATTTATCAAGTTATCAGGATGCGACGATACTGTCAGTGGACTTGAATTCAGCAGACGAAGTCGCTATTTTCGGTTCAACGATTTCCACGTCGATGGCAAAACTATTGCTTTCCGGACAACTTTTTCTATGTTTGACCGAGCGCGATATCTCTGGAATTTCGGAACACGCGGCCTCGGAAATCGATGGTGTATCGTCGCTTGTGCGAAGCGTAAATTTCTTCAAGTCAACCACGGAGATCGATGGGATAATTTCTTTCTTCACGAATTTCTTGTCAACCAGATGTCCGCGCTCCGGTCCATAATCGTCGCTCAACCTTTCCTTCGAGCAACACTGAGATTCCTTGCAACGCTCGCCTTGACAGCGAATAAGACAAGGGCTCTTTTCCGCGTTTGATTTCATCTGAAATAATTATGCATATATTAGACAGTTGCGGACAATTTTTCACAAAAAACTGTTCACGATCTTGTTGAATGCTACAGTGGAAAATAGTTGGAGGACATATGGATCGATACCTCTAAATCGTAAATGAACTTGCAATAGTTGACGAAGAGTCGGTTGGACGTGTTGGCTCATCTAACTTTCTATATCTATCGTAACACATAAAAAGTGGACTACACGAGGAACCATCCGAAAAAAATGCGGAACGTCCGGGCCGAGATTCGCATCCGGGACCTTCCAAACGTCAATCAACGGTTCTCACCGCGTAGTTACGCCAAGCCGTTTACCACGCTCAATCCGAATGTATCACTTACTTTGTGAAATTCCGGCTGTATAGTGACGTGAGTTATTCCCATTTCGATAAAGAACGCAGTGACCTGATCAGTGATGCTCGCGTAAACCATTGGATCCAAGAATATTATGTGTGCAGTGGAAATAACTTTATCGCCTGCGAGATGCCAAACATGGAGATCGTGAACGTTGACGATACCGGGAAATGCCGCCAGTAGTTCCTTCTTCAAGGAATTTATATTTATGTGATTAGGTATCGTTTGTAGAAGTATAAGTCCGGATTCCCTCACTGACAAAAAATAAATCGATACTCGTTAATAGATATTTACGGTAGAGAAGAAAATGTACAAAGTGAAATGAATTTATCAATTTGAAACGGTAAAGAGAGATGAACCAGTACTATATACGTATAAGGAGCTGCCTCTATCCTCACAACTGAATCACTGGAAGACCAACTTCATTGATCCGCACAGAGCTCGGTAATATTTTTTTATACTTACTGTAAGGATAGCTCAGAACAAAGAGCGATATGGCCGAGATAATGGCGAAAATAGGATCGATGAATTTGGCGAGATGAGCTTCCGTGAAGTAAACGATTATAGAAGCTGCAACAACGAAAAGGCAGCCCAGTACGTCTCGCAATATTTCACGAAAAGCCTGGCGTCGTGGCAAGGCTAGCGGACTTCCCCTGTTGGGAGCGGAAGACAACCGCTGCTCACCATCCCCGACAGCTTCCGACGGCATTTTCCTAAAAGATATTAATATATTTGTTAATTGAATTATTAAGAGAATATCGAAATGTGAAATTTGGAAGATACACGGGTGAAACCAACCTTTGCAAAACCACGTTGCCTTCTTTGGTAACGTGCAAAAAAATGCCTTGATTGAAGGTATATCCGCCGATAATTACATAGCAAAATCCATTCAATAGAATACCGGATACTCCTATACACATGACTGGAAGAGGATGATGCATCTCGTCCAAATGATCGATGTGAATGAGCGTCTGCAGGGCTTCGACGAGAAGCGAGAAACAGAACGAAGCAAGAAGAACGCAACATACCAACATCGTGATGATATCGATTCTCGCCCAACCGAACGTATTCTTCATTCGTCTATCGGAGCTCGATTGCTAGAAGGAAGTTAAAAATAAGTCTCTGGTCATTGGAATTTTCGAGATTTCTCAAAGAAGAAGGTAACCCTTGAATTTTACCTTCTCTTTGCTAGGCTTCGAGTTTGACGAAACATTTTCGTCCTCGCTCATGCATATCGACGAATCGACAGTTGATATGCAGTTATCTCTGTGAGCGTACTGGAATAATAATAATAGATTAATTAGAACTTGAAAAAGACGACGCGGCATCCGTACCGTTAATCATAGCGTTGGCCCTCTCGTGGACCGATCGAAGGTAGGATAAATCGAAGAGCAGATGAGATCGATGAGCGTCTTTACGTAAATATTTATAAAACGCCTTGACGATCTCTTCTAAAAATCACCTTTACAGACGCGATGCAACCGATGAGAGCGACGATGTTGCATAGCATGTGATACGCGTTGAGCAGCAGGGTCAATGAGTGTGTGACATGACTCGCGATTATCTCGACGACGAAGAAAGCCACGGTGAAGAAAAGAACGAGATACAGCTGAACTGGTTGAAGTCTCCTGAACCATTCTTTAACAGCCATGACCCTGTGGTCTCGAGAAACGAACGGCGTCTGGTTCGTTTCTCTTCTTCTTCTTCTTCTTCTTCTTCTTCTTCTTCTTCTTCTTCTTCTTCTTTTTCTACTACTCGAGTGATCTTTCGTAGTTGTACGCGGGATTTCTTTCCTCGCCGGAACTACCGTTGGTCACAGGTAGCCGCCACCGTCGTTGCCGCTCGTCTTTCCTTAGGAATAAATAGTTTATTACGGTGAGATGAAATAAACAATAAAACATTATATTCAAGCGTTCGTTCCACAAATTAGGAGATTTGCGTAACTATTTTTTTCATAAAGCGACTATAAAAAGATTGGAATTTATTCGCTTTCCGTTAGATTTATATTTTCAGAGTCGTTGACTCTGAATTAGAAGTAAATATAACTTTGTCACATTTTTCGATTAAGCGTAGCGGACATGAAAAACTGGATTTCATTCGAGTTTTACTTCTAACTATCTGAAAAGAGAACATTACAGAGAATATATATTCCCGTTAACAATGACAACGCAATGCCTGCTATACCACTCGACTTATGAAACACTTGTTCGTGTAGTACTTACGATCTGTTCTTTACTTGCCACTGAGCTCGCACGGCTAAACGCGGGTTTCATGTTTTTAACCGAGGGTCACGTGACCTCGCCTGCTTTCGTTGTTACGAATATAGATTCTCATGGATATACGGACTCTCATAGTCATGGGCTGAATTTTGAGTGATTCAATTTATCAATTCGTATCTTTTGAATATTCGTACGTATTTTTTTTTTACCCGATCAGCTCTCGATATATTTACGTGGATATTCACCTTTTCCGCGGAGTACAACACTTGTTTCACCTTTTTTATATTCGACTAGTTCACCGTATTATAAATAATATGTATATATATATACGCGTTAAGGAGATTGACTACACAAAATTGAGATAGACAGTATCCATTTACAATCGCGAAAACAACTTAGACTTTTTAAAAAAATCATTTAAAGATTTTGGAATTGGCACGCGTGAGTGGCTCTGTATCGTAAAAAAGACGATATGACGTTGCCGCAACCGAGTCTCGATGTCATCTAGCGAACTACCGAACAGTAGGAGCGGGCGTACGAAAATATACGGTCGTCTTCGGGTCGGTACCAACGATAAGAGAATCAATTTTCTTTGCCGAATACTTAGTTACATGCTGGATCAATTTTCACTGACGATTCATCCGTTGACAGAGAAAATACAGGGGCGATTAATATCGTGTTTTTGCTAGAAACGTTGTCACTCCCTGATCGGCTCGAAGGAAAAATATCCTTTCTGCACGTCGATCGCACAATCGGAGTGCAAAGTTCGAGTTGAATAGTTTTACTTATCGACGAAAACTACAAGACCATTGAATCTTTACGACCTATGTACCGAGTGAAACACTTCTTTATCGTGTTTACGTCGTGGCCTCTTGCTTAGTTAAACCTCGAGTTAATTGAAGAATTGAATGAGCAAACTGAGTTTGTTAATTTATCCCTTGATCTCCTTTGAATACATCAGTGGCTGTCAAATCAGAGTAAACGTATATCGTGGCAGCTCGATGTACGACCGAAAGCCCCCTTCTCATAAACAAATCGATGACAATGATAATGAAAATAATAATAATAATAATAATAATAATAATAATAATAATAATAATAATAATAATAATAATAATAATAATAATAATAATAATAATAATAATAATAATAATAATAATAATAATAATAATAATAATAATAATAATAATAATAATAATAATAATAATAATAATAATAATAATAATAATAATAATAATAATAATAATAATAATAATAATAATAATAATAATAATAATAATAATAATAATAATAATAATAATAATAATAATAATAATAATAATAATAATAATAATAATAATAATAATAATAATAATAATAATAATAATAATAATAATAATAATAATAATAATAATAATAATAATAATAATAATAATAATAATAATAATACGTTGAAGCGTCGAATTTTCTACTTCGAGATAACAAATTTTCTTATTTAAGGATGCAAAGGTCAACTCTTGGTGGAAACTGTTAAAAATAAGAGTCACCGTTCCCATTACCAATTCGTAACACGTTATTATTATCGCAACTCCCTCTGCGAAGAAGAGAAACCTCGTTCTTTGGGCAAAATTCTTTCCAAGACGCTTGTATGGAGCTGTTATCAGAAAAAGTCGTGAGATATCTCGTTTAAACAAACAACCAGCGGACCCAATGACAACGCGATGTATTGACTCTAAGCTTGGGAGATACGTTGCTGATTGTACGACGGTCAGTGATGACTCGGTACGCTATTTACTCGATTCAAGAACTTAATAATAATAATAATAATAATAATAATAATAATAATAATAATAATAATAATAATAATAATAATAATAATAATAATAATAATAATAATAATAATAATAATAATAATAATAATAATAATGATAATAATAATAATAATAATAATAATAATAATAATAATAATAATAATAATAATAATAATAATAATAATAATAATAATAATAATAATAATAATAATAATAATAATAATAATAATAATAATAATAATAATAATAATAATAATAATAATAATAATAATAATAATAATAATAATAATAACAATAATAACAATAACAATAATAACAATAATAATAATAATAATAATAATAATAATAATAATAATAATAATAATAATAATAATAATAATAATAATAATAATAATAATAATAATAATAATAATAATAATAATAATAATAATAATAATAATAATAATAATAATAATAATAATAATAATAATAATAATAATAATAATAATAATAATAATAATAATAATAATAATAATATAAAGATTATAAATAAATAAATAAATAAATAAATAAATAAATAATCATAATAATGCGGTGCATTCATATCTTCCGAAAATACTGCATTATCGCCCATTCGGGTTTTACAAGAGTCACAAAATGTCGTTGGTTGACGAATCTTTGACGTCTCCTGGTCAGTGGCCACCACTGCTTCGAACCAAGTGGTTTAACTCGGGCAATTGCGCAGGAGTATTCGAATGCAGGATGGTGCGTAATAATCGTATTGGTGTGAGAGTCCGTGCGTACAACTCGGATTGATGTTGTAGTAATAGCGCTAATAGTGGTAGTAATCGAGAGAGCCGAGTACAAAAGTGCTGTGCCTCCCGGTGTTGGAATTGAAAGGACGCCTAACAGTGGCACTAGTTGCCAACATCCGGAGAGCTCGACGACGTTGACGAGTTTTCAGTGGCGAATTATTCGAGGTCTTCGATCATCGTCGCTTATCGTTGCTCGATTTTAAACAGATTTTACCTTTGTTTTACGTTAATATTTTCTTTCAAATGTATTTGATCAAGAAGAAAATCATTTTCTCATGCGGTACTTAAAAAAATTTGCAAATTACATGTTCTCCGCTTCCTTATATTTTTTTTTATAATTCACAAAGTTTGGCGATTTATGGAAAATAATATTATTCCCGGACTCGCTCCGATCCTTCTGCTATATACGTTTCCATATTTCGTTGCATTGATTAAGACATATTTGTTGATCGATCAAACTTCGTACACATATATTAAACAATTAATGCCACCGGCCTATCGTTAAATATGTAATTGTCTGGAAAATATTCGATCGATATGGAGTAGTCCGCGAGTGTCACAAATGATTATTTAAAAAATATTTATTACTGTATTTACCTGTGTTATAATTTCCGGCACGTTCTTCTTATACGTCGTAGAAGTTTTAATCACGCGATCATCGATTCTTAAGGATAAAAACGGCACACGACGAACAATTCTTTGATTCTCAGAGCTTTAATTCGTGACCCGGAGCCCACAACTGCCGACCGATCGGACAGCATCGACAGTCTGACTATTCTCGAAAAGTATACAGCTCCGATAGCACAAAATTATTATCACAGATCGAGTTGAAGATACTCGTCGAACACAGAGTACTCGAAAAATAGAAGAAAACGAAGATAAAACCGTCGATGTACCGGTCTGTACAGTTATGAGCTATCGCGGCTACTATTCACACGTCATCGGGTCACCCGGTGTGCTTCTTGATCCGCAGCACGAAACAGCTCCATTGGCTCCAGTCCTTGCAAGATGCTTGGTAAAAAAATCGATCCCTTTCGTACTTTTTTCATTAAAAAAACCGTACTCTGTGAAGTAATTTCTTTCCAACAGGTTTTTCAAATCGATACCTTTTTGTATCGATATAGAGCGCAATACCCGTGTAGCGCGTACTCGCGCGTTTACATTTGCCGTTGGTATAAATAAAAATGTGACGCTTAACGACGATATTTGCAACGATTCTACTTCCGTATTGTACTAGCGTATTAAACCAAATGCTATTTTTGACAATATTGAAATCCACGCTATCGCTTACTCGGTCTACCACGCACGGGACATATGTCTTCTTCTCGACATAGGCCGGTCAATCTGGCTATTTCTCCAATTTTTAGGCTGAATAATGTTCCGGAGTTTCTTTTTCGCATTTGTTAATAACATAAATATCAAGTTTGCGCGACTCTGACCCCTTAAGTTTTTATAAAAACAAACAAACAAAATTTTTAACTACTTAAATTCACTAAGATATTTTGGAAAAAGTCTTATCGAGTCTTACCCATAAATATTCAATTTTTAGACAAAGTGCAAATAAGTATTGCTATCGAAAAGTGAAAACAATTATTAATCTTTTTCAAGTTTCTTTTTGTTTATTTTTACACAGAATGATGAAAATTGATGACTAGAAAAAATTCACTTCACGTAGATGTCAAAGCATCCAACTATACAGCGCCTACAACTCAATTTAACAATTAACCGGGGCGATTCTTGATTTCATTAAAGTCCGATTAGGTATTTCCTTAAAAAAATGTTTGTATCGAGTTTTACTCTATCTGACTTCCGACGACCAATTTTTAAACTCTTTTTAGGTTCAAGTTGATACGTTATTACGAATATTATTTACAATCGTATAGCGCTAAAAAGAAACTTCGGAATATGTTTCAAACTCGCAATATCCAGATGATCCGGGCTAATAATTGTGTGTATCGTAGCTTCCGGAATCTTGCTGGAATACTCGTAAGATTGAACAAGACGAGTAAGCGACCGTAACGCGTGTCGCTACAGTTTTATCGCAAGGCACCCGGCGGACTGAGGCACGCGTCGTTCTCGGCGGTCAGTACCTGGTCAGTCTCTCCCATTGGATAACGTTTGGTATCGAAGCGATAAGAACGGTATGAACGTTACGATTGATCGTTCAACGAAAGAAATGTACGATTATTCGGAGTAAATGGACTGTTGATTTGCAGTACTTTTGTTCAAGTAATATATTAACGACTCTAAACCCACATCAACGATTATTATCAGATTATTATGCGTGTGCCATCATTTTTTATTTCATTGCAAACTATAAATAGGATGCACAACTCGTAACTTGTAGTATTTCCACGTGTTACGAAGGAAAGTTCAGGTGATGATGTATTCAGAATTATGCAATGACAATTCCAATTTTAACTTGTAATTCATTTATATTTAAATACTAATTCATTATGGAATTAGTGTTTTATTTTTCTTTAAATATCAATTCACTCTGGAATTAGAATTCGATTTTCATTCGGATACTAATTCCTTGTGGAACAGGTATTTGTAATTATTAATACCACTGGAATTTGTATTTAAATCGAAATTGTTAGTAATTCCTTATGGAGTTGTGAATTGGATAAAAATAAATTACTAATTCCATCTAGAATTACGAATTGAGCGGTAATTAAATGACGGAAGGATTAAAATCTGCCAATTTTTGTTTTATCGTCCACGGATATGTCTCACATTGTACAGGACTGTAATATTAACGTAAACGTTTCGACGATCGGTAGAATTTCGGTTAAAAACGTGCAAAAAATGATAATGATCGTGTATTACTGACTCTTTAAAAATCCAATATGGCCGCTCAAAATGTCAACGAGATCGATTGTCGTAAGCAGCCGCAGACTACGCGAACGCTCTGCGTTAATTTATTTTGTGTGATCAACGCAATTTTTGACGATATTGAATTGTTTGGAAAACCTCAAAGAATCGACGTCCGGTCCGATTTTACGTATGTGAGTTCCAGAAAGGTCAATATCCTACAAAACTAATTGTTGACATTTCGAGCGGGGCTATATTGGATTTTTGAAGGGTCACTAACTTACGATAATACCCGCAGGATATTGACGTTGCACCAAGTAAACTACGAAGTAGCCTACCTTTACCGACAAAAATCGGTAAAAAAAAATCTACTTCGGCATCCCCTTAATAGGGTTTGCACCTGTAGTATGACGATACTTGTATTTCGCTGTTGCCGTATATACAGCGCTCTCCCTTTCGACTCTGTTTCGCAACGTCAATTGTTTTGCTCAGGCGTAATAATGTTAACTCGATAATCTTTACCGATGACGGCGAAATTCACGAAGCTGTCGTTAACCTTCCCAATGTGATATCGCGATATTTCTGAAACTGCGACTTGAAAATATCGTAAATCGATCGTTGCCATTATGATTACTAATTAGAGTCAAATTCGATGAGTCTCCGAGGCTTCGTGAGACGCTTAATCATGAGACGAGGTGACAGTACAAACGTGGAGGAGACGGATACCGATACGGCCGACGACGAAGTGACCGAGAGCGAAGAATCGGCGGCTAACGGAAAGCTTCGAATCCTTGGAATTCCTGTGTACAAATTATCGTACAAGCGATTACCGAAGAAGTGTATAAAGTTCTCGTTTCTCTCTCTGAATGGCGCGTCATTCGTGAGTCCGAGCTTTCGTTCCCTGCAGCGTCCCCATTGCTTCGGGATAAATGTTTGTTGTGAAATTTCGCAGCTCGCTGGCATTACGGCTGCAATAATATCGATATGGATGTTGGCTGATAGCAAGCTCATGTCGAGACTCGTAGGTCAGAGACTGTTCGTCACCATTCTTCTATTTATTGGAATTTTTTCATCGTTTGTATCTTTCATCGGGATTCTGGCTTTCGTTAAGAGGAGGAGAAAGTTCCTCTTGATAGTGAGTTTGCCAAGTCTCATCGATGGTTTCGCGATACCTTTCATTCAGACTCGATTATCGTAAAAATTTTCTATTTCCAGTACATAATCTGTCAGTCGATATCCCTCTGTCTCATATTCATATTCGCGATAATGAGCTTCTCATTTTTCGAGCAAGTAACAAAAAAAGTTCGCGACGATATGGTCAGCTCGATAATCAACTATCGCTCTTTGGACTGGGTTACCGAGGCTTGGGACAACACTCACAAATACGTAAGTGAAAAATAAACCGATACAACTGATCGGCTACAAAATTTCCTTGTAAAAATTCATTCGTCGCGTTATTTTTGGATTTTTTTAAGCTCAAATGTTGCGGGATCAAGTCATTCGGGGATTGGTACGAGTATCGAATGACTATTCCTCAAAGTTGTTGCTCGGCCTCCGTAGAACAGGTACGATGCTATAATAGTTTTAATTATTTTCATTCTCCTTAAGGAACCTAATCCTAATTACCTTGCAATAATCAAAGTCTAGTAAATCAGAAAATTAACATTGCCGTCGTATCGTTGTAAACTGATAGATCGATTGCTTCGCAGTGTCTAACAATGACCGAAGGAGTTGCTTACAAATCCGGATGTTTGAAGGGTGCTGTGCTTCTATTGAAGTCTCACGTTCACACGGTAGCGCTGTCCACCCTCTTTATATCCGTAGCTCTGGTGAGCTGTATTTCATCAGATAAATATGTATATCGAACGGTCCTCGAACATTCAATCGGTCTTTCCGCAGGTCGTCAGTCTGTTTTTCGCCCTGGGGGTAAAGAAAAGATTTCGAACTTGTCGTTCGAACGGTCCCTGATGCTGTGCTATCCACGTGTTTTCTGAATTAACTTAATAAAAAGTCACATACAAATAAAATATAACTGAACCGGTGCGTCGACTAACGGCATTATTTTTTCGCTGATAACCCGAGACCGTGTAAAATTTACAGCGATTTATAGCCACTTTCTTGCCAAACGATAAGACCACGAACATTTTCGTTTAATTTTAATTTTTTGTTCGCAATTGTTCAAGCTCTAAAATCGTGTTTTGACTCATCCAGCTACAATGATTTAAATATTTTTTCCAGATTTTTTACCAAAATTTACCAAATTTACCAAATTTTTATTCATTTTATTTAATAAAAATAATCGGCCAACGAAATAAACATAATTTCTCGTATATTTTTCGAGTTTTTATTTTACCCTGCCGGATTTGCGTTATCGACGACTCGCTCCGACATCGGCTCCTCGCGTATTCGAACGATGATCAGAATAGTTGTACCTATAGCGCGATCCTGCTTTCGTGATAAACCTCATTATAAAATCTATCCGGATATCTGGAATCCAATATAGATAAGCGACAGCGAATAATATATAAGTTTTAATAATAAAAGGAGCGGGCTGTGGGCGCATTTCAGTCAGGTTCCATCCAATTACAGATATATTATATCATAGCAAACATCGTTGACTATTTACAATAAATACAGTCGATTAGATTATATAAATAAAATATATATCGTATCGTATAGTTTAGGTTTACAGCAACACGTGATGACAGTAAACAGTTAGATCAGCGGCAAAATAGCATAATCTACCTAGGTAGTGGTCGTAGCTATAGCGTGGCTGAATTGTGCTCTTATTCGGCTCCCATTATACTTGACACATCTCGCTTCGTTTGTTAGTTCTCTCGTATTATCTCGTTTCTTTCACAATTTCGTCTAATTCGTTAATTTCCCGATACAATCGAATAAATCGTCGACCGGGCTTCCTGCTATCGAGTCATCCCTCAATTATTTTCGTTACACTCGCGTTTTCCTCGCTGGCATCACGCATCTTTACATCTTATCTCGACCTAATCCCCATTCTTAATTATTCTCGCCCAAACTACCGTGTTTAATCGAAGAATTATAAGTTTCTATAATCGCGACGCGCGTCTACGTCGCGGAACGAATGTGAATCGCTCCGAAGTATACGTCAGACAAACAACTTCACGGAAGTTAGAAAAAAGTTATCGAATTTCCATTTATGTCACTTGTGTGTATGCGCGCGTGTGTGTGTGTATGTGTCGTTTATGTGTTTTTCTTTTTTTTTTCTTTCTTTTAATTAACTTTGTCTTTAATGATGTTTGTCGTCAAATTTATCGCGAATGGGGTCGCGCGCAGCGGCGGACACCTCTGTATACCCTACGCCTCTCTCTCTCTCTCTCTCTCTCTCTTTCTTTTTTTCTCTTTCTCTCTCTTTCTCTCCCCGCAGTTTCTTCATTTTTTTTCATTATCTTTTTTTAATTTGTCTACGTAACGGTGATACATTTAATATCGCCGTGCGTATAATTTGACACCTTGATATTTAAAAATAGTTGATTCTTTTAATCGTCATTACACGAGTTTCTGGCGATCGGTATTCAAATGGTTGTACAGGACTGTCCGGACTCAGGCGCAATCGATATTGATCAGAAAAACACCGAGTGGATTCCTCTCTGCTTCTCTCATATAATATTTTACTCTGATTATTACCACTGTGAGAACGCAATCACGATTCGATATACGCGTGGTCCGAACATTCTCGAGTCAAAAATACATGACGAAGCTTCCCTATACTATAAATATATATATATACATATATATTTGTGTATTTATATATATACATACACATGGGGTATCCCATGGGTGTCCCATTATTAAAAATATCTTCAAATATATTAAAAACTATGAATTTAATTGCAAAATGTTTCGGACAAAAGTTGTTGTACACGAAGGGGGACGTCGGATGAGCAGATCAGTTTTTGGGTCCGGGGCTTCTGCCGGGCCCATTATGGCCCAACTTTATTAAATGGAACCCCTACATTTTTATTGCATTTTTTTATTTCTCGTTAAAAAAGTGAGTAACTTTTACTCCATGTAATCTTTCAATTTTCGTCTTTCAACAGGCCCAAAACGTTATTCGAAATTTTCCCGTGGAAATAAGAAGCGGACTTGACTAACGAACGAAATTCGAAATTCGTAATTTGGACCAAATAACTAATATGCTCGTGCAATATCCCTCTTCGTGTACAACAACTTTTGTCTGAAAGATTTTTCAATAAAATCCTTAGCTTTCGATATATTTGAGCATATTTTTAAAAATGGGACACCCGGTATAAAGCATGCAACGTCACATTGACCTATTGAAAAACGTGACCTTCGTTGAACTTGGTGATAGTTATGAATTATTTAAAAAATAAAATGGTGTTATATTTTTTTTTTAACAAGCATTACAACTTTGATGATTGTTAAAAAACTTGGATTATGTATAATATTTCATAACGACCTTAATTCTAATTTAACGGATATGCTTGTTTAAAAAAAAAATCAATTTACGATTACCTTCGATAGTCCTGATGAGACATAAAAATGGGTAACCTTAAAGATATAAATAAAGAGCTGATTAATTGACAATTATCATAAAGTTCGAGTACTCTTGAAGAGGGTCAGAGGGTTTCTCGTAGGTCCATTTGAAGTGGAATGTCCCACAAATGTATATATATATATATATATATTTTTTTAAATTTTTTATACACTTATTAGTAGGTAATTATCTAGCCAGACAGTTTTCATGTCGTTGTGCAACTATCTATACGTAACGGGACGCGCCACGTGTTAAATCGTGGAGTCGTCAGCGCGCGGAATCGATCGACGGGGTGACCCCTCTTCGCGCGACGGGGAAACGCAAAAATTTGGCAAAATGTCAAGAGAGGCGAAAGGAAAAGCCTGCCTACGTGCCTGGCTGCTTGGGAGGCTCGATAAGAAACGATAGAAAATATACAAACGAAAGCCGCGGTACAATAGGCTAAAGAAATAGCGATTTTTGTTCGTATTTGTTTAATCGCTTCGTATCAAGATTCCTTAGGCAACGAAGGTAACGACGAAAGACGATGGATGAAGAGCAGTTTTGCCGATGAGTCGTAAAGGGTGGGTCGACGGGGGGATGATCGGCTGTGACGCAAATGGCTGCTAATACCGTAATGCATATACGCACCGCGACCAATGATGAAAACAGCACGACGAACGTATACCGAACGTCCATCAATTATTATTATTATTTTTTCGTATTCTTTTAGTTATTACACTTATTATCTCGTGAAGAAACATAGGATCTCTCGTCGTATTTATTAATTTTCTTTTTTTTTTTGTTTTTTCTTTTGTTATCATCGTTATTTCATATCCAGCAAGCACAAGTATGTATGTCTGTTTAATACGTAATACGTATATAACGTATACCGATAATGATTGACTCGACGGGTACTCGTTGCGTTGCGTGGACGCGTGACGCTACTCACACCGGCCGGATCAGCCTTATAATCGCTCCCCTTCTACACTCATAGATCACCATTTAATATGCATTCTTTTAATTCTTTTTATTTATAATTAAAATCACGCCTTACGCATTTTCTTCTTTCTCTTTTGGACGATACAGCGGTATATAGGGTACGACACATTCACGGGCCCTTCTTCATTTAATTTCTTCTTCCTTTTAAAAATACGTATATAGCCTTTCTATAAACTGTCCGAGCAGTGGGTATCCGGACTTTTGTAACCCTTGATTAATTTTCCGTTTCCGGAGTGTTCCGCATCTTACGAAAGTAAGAACATTGCACCAATTTCACTACTCGAAGGAGAAGCACCACCACATTCTACGATCGGCGTGACCGTCGAGCTGTTCCAATTTCATCATCGTTGTTTATCCGTCGTAATAATTCTCTCGTGGCTACCCGATCAACGATTTCACCGAACATCGTTAATTCCGCTTCTTGTTCCAATATTCTTCTCTCGCTATTTTCTTCTTACGATAAATATAATTCTACCGGTCTATCGCGAAGGTATAATAAACTGTGCGACCTTGTTCGAGGGCTCTCAGGGCCATTCGTTGTTGAGAGTCTTTCGCCATTTGCGCGATATCTCTTCGTGCTCGGAATTCGGATTTAAATTCAATATCGGTAGAAGTCAGAGGCATTCTTACCGGACTGTTACCATGTAATAATAGTACGTTACTAATCACACGTACTCGTAATCGTCATTCACATATCTCACTGTACCATATAAACGTCAATGTAAAGCTAAAGTTATTGACTAGGTTTTTTCTCGCGCTCGCTCATTTGATCGTAATGAAACGTACATATCCCAACGACGAATGGCCGAAAAACAGCGACGCGCGTCTAGCGCAGCGTCAATTGTTTTTTTTTTTTTTTTTTTTTTTTTTTTTTACCTTGTAACCATATGACACTTTTACAATATTGTCCGATCAATAGCGCACGATCGCGAAAACGTTCCCACACTCGAGGGTTGGCAATTGCGTTCGACGCAACGCCGGTGACCCGATTGATCATTCACTTGTTAAGCGTCTCTGAATCCTGCATTCGTAACGAGTCTGACGGCATTACCGAGGCGAGTGTTTTTCGAAAACTTCCTCGCTCCTCGATATCCCACACTATACCCATCTTTGATAATTCATTCGTAATTTCACAGCCGTGAGTTTCTTCATGCGATTCACGGTTCTCGCCCTACGTGGATACCAATTCTCTTCGGATCCTTAAACATTACGACCCTATTACGGCTCTCAATATAATATAACATTAGTGTTTTTTTTTGGCATCTTTGAAATACACAAATAGACTTTGGTATAAAACTTTTTGATAGTGTTTTTCGGTGTGTACGTGTATACGCGTGACTTTACTTTACGTGTACATTGGGAGTATTTGCGCTCTTCTCTTTATTTAACTTAACTCCGCTTGGGTATTTTTACTTGTGCTATTTTGCGTAGCGGCCGTAGAACTCGAGTTTCAGTCGCTCTCCGCGCTATCTCCCTTGCACCATTCTCGAGCGACAATAATATTTATTCCGTCGATTATAAATCACACGCACAGAGTTCGTCCAGGGGTCGTTTAATTGAACCAAGTGTAATCGCGTAGTTGTGTCACGGATGAATGGGTGAGGGGGGGGGGGGCGTGTGTGGACGGCTCTAGCACATCTCGTCGAATCGCCAGAGTTTGCAAACAGCGTTGGCGACTCTCCTCCTGCGTCTTTTCTTGCTCAACGAGTCCGAAGATGACTTTTTCACGAATCTAATATTGTAGGGATCCTCCGCGAGTTCTGGATATATTTGCGCGTCGTGTATGTACTCGCTTTCGTAATTGGTGGCGCGTCCGACCTTTTGAATCTCGTCCTGTTCGGCGACCATCCACTCGACGGTGGTCGGTGTGTTGGCTTTAAGTGCTTCGGCCTCTCTGTGCCAAGCTTTACGAACGGCCGTTGTTTTCGCGTGATGCAGCAGACGTTGCTTCTCCTTTTCCGCGGTGGTTCCATAGCGAAGATTCACCACGTAACTAGCCCCGTGAATCTTCACGTCTACCGCAATACTGCCACTTCCGTTTTCACTCTCGTGAAAAGTAGTGTTCACCTGTCCGCTCAGACGCTTCAGTTGATTCTTATCGTCGCCTGATTCCCAAGTTCTCTCTTTCACGAAGTAGAAAGCGTCCTGCTGAGCGCTATGAACGACGAACGTGAAGGGCAAGAAGTAGGAACGATTGAATACCGTCGTGAAGACGTCTCGATAGATTGGATTCGCCGCCGGTACACTCGAGACGACTGCCTGACCGTCTGACGTACGGGAAACGAGTATTCCCTTTCCGAATGGTGGATCGGACGCTGCACCGAGACGACTCGGCATAAGCTCGCTGGAATCCTTCTTCAAGGCCGATCGTGGCGGTGCGGACAGTCCTACGGCATCACCGGAGTGCCGTTGTGCTATATGCGCCAAGAAACCCGACTGTACCCCGAGATTGTTGGTTCTCTTCTTTTCTCCGAATATCGAGGCACCCGAGGATCCCAGGGAAGGCGGTGCCAGACTCTCCGGTAACTCGCCGGGGAACAACTGCGGCGCGAGGCTCTTCAGGTCGTATCCGAGATGCGATAGCCATGATATGTGATCTGAAATGAAACGATTATGACGATTTAAATTCCGTACTTGACGTATTTAGATCATTTTTGCACGAATGCAGTTTAAAAACCGTCATTTCGGGCCTGTTGTTAAATCCTACTTCAAAGTATGTAAAAGAAATTCGCAGATACAAATTGTGCGTTTAATAAATGTTTGACGAAGAAGAAGAAGTAGTTTTCCTATCGAAATGGGCCATTGCGTCGTCCTAAAATATAGAAACGTGTCCCTACGCTTATTTTGTAGAAAAAAGTATAATTTGTGTGATATATTTTATATTATATTCCGTGTTAGAGCGGAATTGCAGACGCGTGAAAACTCGATTCCTTCTTCATTTTTATGCACACAGTAAATTTAATCAATGACGCAACAAACCTCTTGGTTGACTGTGTTTGTCCGTGTGCCTGACGTCAATGGGATCATTGCCGTTAAATCTGTACAGGTGAAGATGAGTCGGCGTGACGACTCTGTCTAGTACGTTTTCCCACAACGGCGACATCCACTGACCTATCAGAGGATCGTACACCTTTCCGTTTGGCATATGTACCAACGACGTCACCTTTGGAAGAAATTAATTTGTCATTGGCGCATAGAGACACTCAACGATAGGTGGAAATTCATTTAGGGTACGCTATTTATTAATAAATAGGTAAAATATGTAAAAGCTACGTAAGTTACAGAATCTCACCTGATCCAAAAGCCCACCGCAGAAGTCAACCGGAAGATAAAGATACGGATTGGAGTCATAGACAATGTGACCGTAAGGCGATCTCATGATCTCCCTAATGCCTTCGCCGTACTGATTAAAAATCATGATAGGCGTACCGCACTGATCCGTGGCGATGTAATATTTATGTCGATAAAACTGTGCGTATATCAGATGGCCTCTGTCGTCATAAAGAAGGGACATTAGTTTGCCATCTCGTGGACTGTAGATCTGGCTGACTTCGTGAGGTCTCTTCTGATTGTTGTAGAAAAATTGCGTAACGTTGCCATAATTATCCTTCCTCGTAGCCAAACGGTCGAGATGATCGTAATAGTAACGAACGTCGAATCTTCCCTTCTTCGTAGCTCTGACCAACAATCCTTTTGCATTGTAATTAAATCTCTCTTCCCTGGCGTTCTGCACAACGAGGCCTCGATTGTCATATTTGTAAAGGCCCTCGCCGCACTTGACTATCCTGTCCATAGAATTGTACTCCATCGGAATAGTATTGCCACGATAGGTCAGTGACAGCATATTTCCGTTGCCATCGTACCTAAAACTCCAAGGTTCTTGCGCTTCGACACCGGTCAATTGACCGTCACAGTCCCACGTGTAATTCTTGACATTTGTATAAATATTGACACCGACGTTTCTCGTGTCCGTTCTCGTTTGATTGATACGACCCTGAGAATCATGAGTGAATTCCATACGGAATACTTCCAATCCGTGAATCGTCACCGTCACCTCGGTCTCGAGGAAACGCTTGTCGCTCGTTCGAGAGAATATAGCTGTGCCGTCGTAAACGATAGTCTCGTTGGACTGAAGTCTCGTGACTTTGAACTGACCAATCTGTTCGAGGGCACCCGTTCTCGGGCTGTAAGCCATAGAATGCTGTGGAAGAGTCTGACCACCGATTCTACCTTGTACCGTAATCAGTCTGTAATTCGAGTCGTAGTCAAAGGTGAACTTGGCATTGCTGAGACCGGTCTTTGCACCAAAATCTATGCGTTCTTCGACCAGAAGACCGGCACTGTACTGATAATCCCATTTATATTCGACGTCCTTTTCAACGTGTATCACCTCGGACGGCAAACCGCTTTCGGTGTACTTTATTTCGCTCTTACCGTCGCCGTGAACGACTTCGGCGAGTTGTCCCGAGGTGTGGTATCTGTAGACGATCCTCGCGCCGTCACCGGGAAAAACGGTTTGCAAAAGATTTCCACCGTGGCTGTAGTGCTGAAGATAAGACCTGGAGCTTCCCGGTGGTGTGTAAGTTACTCTTAGAAATCCGAGAGAAGCTTGACACGAGAATGAGTGTTTTGTTCCCGAAGGAAGTATTATGTGTCTCAATCCACCGTCCTCGTCGTAATCGAGTGAAAAGTGACGAATGCTCGGTAGGGTGATCTTCGATACCATGTTGAAGTCATTGTACGTATATTTCTTGGTTCCATCCTGACTGTTGCTTATACCGGCCAATTGACCGCGCATATCGTAGATGTAAGACTCGTCCGATGCACCCCACCTCCAACTATCGATACGATTGAACCTATCGTAAGTTATATTGAGACTGTGGCCGTGTTCGTAGGGCTGCCAGCTGAGCGGCAATCCCGCAGGATCGAAAGTTACCGTCAAAAGTGGTGTTTTCATTTTGTCGTAGAAAGTCTCACGGCTGAAAGCCTGCTCAAACTCGACGCCTATCACCCTCGTGTCGTTTACCCATATCTCGCGATTCAGCGTCTGCTGCAAGTGGCTAACGTCACCAACGAGACTGTACGTCGTCGTCATGGTGTTGGTCAACTCTCCGAGTGTCAGAACTTGATAACTCCACATGGGCAACATTTCAGCTTCGACGGGCAAAGCGGCTTCCAAGAGCGGATGTTTCGTTGTCGCTGCGCTGAGAGTTCTTCCTCCGCTCGGCAGGAAGACCTCGAGGCTGCTGTTTGTGAAGGACGTGGCTTTCTTGATCTTCGCACCGTCCGTTATCGTCAGAGTCTTGGACCTCTCGGTCTTCATCTTGAACTCGACGAATCTTTGCTTGTTCCCTCTGGAGAGAGCTTGAAGCGGCGCTGAGATCTTCACGGACAAACTCTCGTCGGTCGTCAATCCGGAATTAAGCTTGATCTTCTCACCGGTGGGTAATATGACGTCCGAAACACGTCCGAGACTATCGTAATTGTATATGTACGTTTCGCCACCACCGGAACGACTGGTCAGCAAACCAGTGGAGCTGTCGTAGTCAAGAGCGATCTCGGATCGTCCTCGTTCGGACAATCTCACGAGGAACCCAACGCCGGATATCTTGAGCTCGGATTTGTGATCCTGAGTATTTTCGATGGAGCTCACGACGTTACTGTAGTCACGCAGGAATTGAATCTTGTTTCCAGCGCTATCGGTGACAGTCGACAGTTTACCGAAGCTCGTGTTCTTACTGTACAGAAAGGAGTACCTTGTTTTTCCAGAAGTAAGATCTTTCGTTGCGACGTGTTGGCCGTAACGATTGAACACATAAATTTCATTCGAGGGCGGGAATGGAATGTGGAATTCACCACTTTCGTCCAGAGCCGGAAGATACGGCTGCAAAGCCAGAATATGCAAGCTACCTTGATCGGCAACGTGCAGAACACCGTCCGGCGAAACTGTTAAAGCGGAAATCGCGGTGAATTTGGCATTTGAAGAGAGGAGCGTCTCTGTGCTAGTGGTGTCTTCCATACAGGAACATCCGTCCGGATCTTTGGTATTCGGAGTGGTATTGTTGCATTCGCAAAGACCTCTCATCCGCTCTCGCTGTTGTCCAGCAAAGTGCGACATCTTTCCGGAGGAATCGACGATTCTGATAGAATTTACACGATGAGAATCGCTGTCAGCGATGTACAACTCTCCGGTCGGACTGAAGCTGACCGCAAGAACGGAGCCTAGAACTTCATCAGGTTTTTTCGCGTTGGGTGAAATGGTGGAATTTATTTTGCCGAGTTCACCGTTGTTGGCGTTGCTTGTGCAGTGAAGAGGCGTTCCAGCGACGACGCGGACTTTGAGATCGCTCGTGAGCTTCAGGACTAGCCTATCGTCGATGAAATGAAGAGTACCGTCCAGAGGACTGAGCGTCAAACCCGTCGGCCACTGGAGTTGCGCCTGATGGGCCGAAATAGCTCCGATACAAGGTGCGGGTGACCAATGATTGTGATGACCGTGATGACCCACCAGGGTGTGAATGATTCCTCGTGGATCCACCGCCCTGATGTTCGTGCCGTCGGCAATGTACATTGTTTTGTCGGCGGCTATAGCGATGCCTTTGGGATGAGCGAGTTTGGCGAGTATCGCGGGTCCTTCGTCGCCGCAATGTCCCTCATCTCCGGGTATACATCTTTCTCCACTGCCAACAACGGGCTCTATGTTTATACTCGGATCTGGCACTTGATCGAGCGACAGTGCCTTCAGAATTCTATGCTTCTCCGGATCACTGATGTACAAATGTCCGTCGGCCGGTGAAACGCACAGATAGTACTGATAAGCTACTTGAGTGGCGCTCAGTATCAAGACGGTATAGACGTTTCCTTCGGGAGTGATTCTGCGAACGAGATTGAAGTCTCCCACGTAGATACTACCGTCCGGACCACTGGTCAGAGCCACTGGCGTCAAGAGTCTGGCGTCCTTTGCCAAACCATCGCAATTCTGGCAAACCAAATTCCTCTGAAGACCGGTACCCATTACGACTTTTACCGTCCTCGGATACTCTTTGAAATGAAGAGTCGAACCGTCGCCCTTCTGCAATATTCCCTCGTGAAAATTGTAATGGTGATGAATGTCGAGTCCCCAACCACCAACGTCCGAAATATCGACGTCGAACCCTTGGAGTATCGCGGTCTGAGTCTCCCAGATTACAGAAGGACACGTTGAGTGCTGATAACCAATTGAGATTCGGGCTTGTGCTACGCCGTATACTTTTTGCTTATAAACGTTTCTCTTGTTCCAGGCAAATGTGTGCGTTAAATTTGGATCAGCTTCGTACGTTTTGGTGTGCAGGGAACCCTCGATTTCCACATGAACGTGCACGTGGGTCAGAGATATTGGTATGAAAGGTCCGGTCAGTTGCATCCTCACGGTTGATAGGTAACCAGCAGCTTGGCTACTCTGATACATCAGATGAAGATTCGAGCCAGGGATCGCGATGCTCTGTTGGACAATCTGAAAATATATTGAACCTATTAGTATGATTCTATTAAAAAACAATAAATATTCTGAGTTTCCCTTTTTCGAACACGATACGCAAGTTGGTTGGTCATTTTGATCATTCAACATTTTTATAAATACTATAAATAGCAACATCTCGTTGCAGCTTTGCTCTAAATTGTAATAATTGAAAAATATGGCATTCTAGAAGAATAATTCGTCACCTGACTTTCGGCAAAGACCAGACTCTGTCCTGGCAGTGCTCCGACTTTTTCGGGCATCCAAGTGCTCACGATAATGGGTCTGAGAGTTTCGTGGTCGTGTTCCAGGCAGGGTCCGTTTTCGCCAAACAGTCCCATTGATATTCCTGGGAAGCCTATTATATTTTATGCAATAAACAATAAGAAACTGAAACACGAAACAGTGGCGGACGAAACAAGGACGGCACAGGTGTGGCTCGTGAATTCAACCACTATACGTCTTCCGCATTATCAAGAAATACTCTAACGTCACGATAATTTAATACCGTTAATTTGCATTTCATAGTATATATGTAAATTAATAAATTAATCTCGTCCAATTCAATGTTTGTTTCATCCAACGAAACGTTGAAGTCACTTGGCAATAAAATCAACCTGATTAAAACTCTTCGGACCCCGATGAGTGAACGGCAAAAAAAAAAAAAAATAAGGCCCATGGAAGATCCAACAGGATAGTCGCTAGGCGTGGATGACTTACCGACAGCTGGGCTAGGTGGTTGATTGGATTTATAGGACTCGCCTTCCTTACTCAAAGCCATCACTACCGGTGGCAGAACCACGATTTGATTCCATGGCACGAAAACGGTTCTCGTAAGAGGTTGAAATGGGCTTCGTTGGAACTGCAGCGTCACAGCACCACCGCCGTTGACGAGTACGTCGAACCTGAATCCAAGTGACGCGTAACACGAATGTCAGAGACTCGGAGATCTACTAATTGCGCTATTATTACTCGAGGGCAAATTATCCATTATCCGATTACAAAAAACTTTGTACGGTTTGTTTATCGATATCCATCTAGATCCTATTTCGAGCTTACCAACTAAAAATATATTTCACATTGACACAACGTTGGATTACGCGATTCCCTGAATAGATGCTCCATACTACACGTGCTAATTGATAATTAATTAACTTCATGCCAGCACACTTTACCTCAAACTAAATATTAATAAAATTTATTTAAATCCCGACAAACGCGGATAACGCAAAGAAGTGACTTATCCATTGTTTCTTTTAGCAATTACCAGAGTCGGTAAAATAATTAGAGTGTTTGCAAAAAATTATTTTTCATTTCAGTAATGAAAAGATACACAACACCGCAAGTTCCTTTATCCAGAAAGAACTATTTAAACTTATTATTCCCGACTTTACTATAAAAATAATAAAAAGGGGATGAAGATCGTAAAATGTAGCTTGACTCTATTATCGATTTGCGGCGATTGCTCAGGCAGGTTAATGTTACGTCCCATTGGCGTGCGATGAAGTTATACTAATACCCGATTGCCAATAGCGAGCTTTAACATCATAAGTTTTGATATGGCAGAGCCGAGCAAACTCCCAACTTCTCCTTCGACCGATCTGTCCCTCCGCGTGTCTCGTGCGAGTACGTCGTTCACTCGGTCCTTCCGAATCTCCGAGATTACATGTATCGAGAGGTAGCATCGTTTCACGAAACTATAATACCGTTGTTCCCAATTTGGGTTCAGTGCATGTGTTATGTGTATACGTTGAACCGAATATCATTGCTTTTAAGTAATGGAACCCGGTGCACAGTCATTGCTGGGTAGTCTTATCATCGGACGAGATAACTAATGCGGGAATATCGATGTTTTAGTAGAATATTTACATAGTTAAAAAACATTTTTACAGGACTGTCTATACTAAAATTCCCAGTCTCGTGTATTGTCTTGCGAGTCTTAAAAATATTCCTCGAACTCTCGTAACGTAATGGAAAATAACGATCGCGATGTAAATAAGACGCACGAATTTAATTAAACGCTGAAGAAATTAATATCAAAGTGATGGAATTCACTCGAGTGCAAATGAATTCATCATGGGTCATTAGATTTCGTTTCCGAGTACAGAATTTATCAATTCAACCAATAGAAATTACTACACTGAAAACAGTGCGAATGGCAGCGAAAGCAGACTCGTACCGTTGATCGTAGTAAATTTGATGTTTTCTTCGGTGACAGCATTATTTATTGCAAAAGTAAGTACCTGTGGAAACAGGTTCGGGACAAAATTTAATGTCCAAATGACAGATCTTCGTTTATACGATACACGATACGGTTCGGAATATACATTTATAAAGACATTAAATTCAAAGTGATTCACAAGTATACTCGGCGGTCTAGTATTATATCAAACTCGTCGACAGGTAGTTACGTAGTCATAGTTATTCGTGGGTCGTTGGTTCGAATCCCCCATTACCGACTTGCAGAGAGTGTAAGAGTTGCATTTTTAAGGTTCGATACATTTTTTTCTCGTATTACGTTATCATTTATATTATTCATATTAAAATATCGTTAATAAAGAAAATGTAAGAGAGAATCTCTGATGCTGTAAAATCGCGTACTGCTGGTATCGTATACGAAAATATTTATCAATACAATATAATGTTGCAGTGTTACAATATTATATATATATATATATATATATATATATATATATATATATCGGTGGATACAAGTATAAACTATTGCAACAAACAATGTTATCCCTTTACGAAATATCAAATATACCATAGTCAAATATATTTATACCTTTTTTCTCGATTTAAATACCTAAGACGACGTACGTCGCACTTGAAATATTTTACACAAAGATAACGGAAAAGTTTATTTGAAAAGTCATGACGAACGATTGGTCAATTGTCATTGATGAATTTGAAATAAGATCATCCGGTATAACGGACTAACGATAATTTAACGTTTTGAATCGCGCGAGATTGTCGTTAAAAAAATAATTAAAGAATATAATTGTAACTTACCATCCACCGGCTCTTGTGAGGGTAAATCCAAATCGTGAATCCCTGTCGACGGACACACGTATCCCTACTATTCCGAGTCCTTGTTCCGTTACTACTTGGCCTCGCATCACCGCTACACGGCTGTTACAAATCACAGATATAACGAGGGATTCTCGGTACGAGAATTCAATTATCGGGGTAAGGTGGAGGGGCGTCGATTCTGGATAAAGCAGACTCGGGCAGCTCTTGAATAAAGCGGTGTTAGGACCCTCCGCATTTTTAAAGACCAAGTTCTTGAGATCTCGTTATCAAGTTTATCAAGTGTTTTCAAGTATTATTCAGAGTGCGAGTTATCGCCCATATTTCACCTCGATGAGTCGCGCTTTAACAAACTTTACTCGAGTCTGGTTAATAACGATTGAAAATTGTTTGTTTATCGATTAAAAGTGAAGAGAATTGTAGAAATATGATAAAATAGTAAATATTTTTTGTCTCCTTAAATTGGGTTTAATCGGAGCGAATCGGTATTTCCAGAATCGACGCTTCGGTGCAATCCAATAATCTCACTTCGCTGCCAATACAATGCCAACGGCTCGGACGTTTGTTTCGCGGTAATTCTCTTGTAATCGCTTAGGTGCAATTTGCAATTGTAGGAAGATAAAAAATTGTTTATACCCGAAAAACGGTACAACCGATGAGTGATTATAATTTACTATTAACTTGGCAAGACACTCCCGATCAAAAGCGCGCGTCCGAGTTGATTGCAGCGCATAGTAAGAGCAATGAGAATATAGGTACATACTCGGCATGAAAGGTATTCGATGAGAGAAAAAAAGCAATATTTCGTCCCGAGGAGAGGGTATTGTTTCGTGAAGTAGAGCGCATGCATATATATATATATATATATATACATTATATATATATATATAATGTATATTAGGTATGTATATGAACGGTATAAATGTCGTAAAATAGGAAGTTGGATCGTTGCGATAAAATGGAAATTGTTGTAAAGCTTGGTATATCACTTAAGCAATCGATGTGTGTGCTGAATATAGTGAAACGAAGGTAGAGGCAATATAATATATAATAATAGGTGTTGTATAGTTTGTTATATGCATGATATTGTATATGGACAATATCCGTAGGTTATTTTTCAAGTTGCATAAGTATTACAAGGCGTAAGATAACAAGCTATACAATTATTATGTACCGATATGGAGAGAGATATATCATATAATAATATGTGGGTATCTAGATATCAATCAGTTCCTAAGGAGCTGCGAATAAAAAAAGAGAATATCGTGTTTTCTTGGAGGATCATACTTCCCCCTATTTTGATCGACAAACGTTTCTTTCGTAGACGCATTGTTATATCGTAACGACATTTTTCTGTCGCGTATGATCTTGATGCAACGATGCACCGTGCCTGCACCATTTTAATAACTTGAGGATCAAACATGCCGGGTTGCTGATCCTCCAAGTACGAGCACAGCAAGGTGGCAGGCACTGTCGTCAACTACTGAATATAAAATAATTCTAAAATGATAATGTAATTATGAAAATGATAAATCAATCGAGTATACAAGTAGTATAATAATACGCTCGAAAAACACACTGAGATCATTTGTTACAGACACCAAAAAATCTATTGACATAACGTAAAACGAACTAAAGAACGAGCGGTGTCTCTCCCGAAGTACCATAAGTATTATTATTATTATTATTATTATTATTATTATTATTATTATTATTATTATTATTATTATTATTATTATTATTATTATTATTATTATTATTATTATTATTATTATTATTATTATTTTCTTTTCTTTTTTAATATGTGACTCTAACGTCGTTCGTTATCAATTGTTATGAATAAACGGCGCGTTATGGTCGAGGCTTGTTTGGCAATGCTAACAACGTTTGTTATTTTCACGCAATGCGCCTTTGATATTTCTCTCGTGTCTCTCCTCCCTCTTCCATTTCCCGTCTCTATCTCATTTCTGTCTCCGACTCATTTACACGTTATAACCGTAGTCTCGAGCGAGAACGAGCGAACACTCGGCACATTGTACTGTTTAACTTCATTTTTTTCATCTTTCGATATTACGGAGAAAACTTTGGTTGTTTTAAAATTTTATCTTCTTAATTAAACGCAAAATTTTCGGCAATGACTCGTTATATTCTCACACTTTTGTGAAGTAGACTGACAAGACGTTGGTTGGTCGGATCAACGGGACCAGGTTTTTAGGTGATTATTTCGGTTATTCGGGAAAAAAAGGATAGACAGACACAAGGTTTCGATTTTTTGGGCTTGATGGCGGTTCGGGGGGTCGAGGGTTCAGTTGGCACACTGTAGACGGTTTAACAGACGCAGACAAGGGACGAGGAGAGAGGAGACTTTGGGTATGCAGTATCCTTATTTTTTGCATCGTTATTGTTAATTTACGATTCCTGCCTCTTGTTTACCGATTGGTACAAAATGTTGGTGATGCGTGTACTTGTGTTGGAGTATGCGTCGGTCTAAGTACGAAAATAAACGATAAGTAGAACCGAGTATACATGTATGTGGATTCGTGTGTGTGTGTGTGTGTGTGTGTGTGTGTATGTGTACGGTATATCTTCAATGAACAGTAATTAAAAGTAACCAGTGTGTTTAGCGCGCAATAAAATTAGCGGTGTGTCATAAAGCTAGGACGTTCACTATAGACAGGTTCGACAGGGGTACACAAAGAGCAAGCCTGGCAACACAAACAACACAAGACCAAAGGTTTCTCTTCGTCTTTCTTTTTTTCATATTTTCCGTAACATACTAACAGGACTGAACGTACTAGTGGGGGACAAAAAGACAAGACATAACAGAAAAAGTAAGAAATTTCAGAACTTAATTCAACAACAATCCGACGACATATCACAAATAGACACAGAGACAGCTCGTACAGGTTTTGTACTTAATGTACGCGAGAAATGGTCTCGAACACTTCGGCCACGTTGCGCAGAGACGACGAGGAGACTTTCAACCCCAACAGTTTTTAATGAATTCAGCGATTAAACCCTTTTTAGTTAAGTGCTCCAGGAATTTTAGTATTTTTTTTTTTAAACCCAACGTACCGATTATTCGTATAAATCGATTAGCGCATCCTCAACGAAGTCAACGTGGACGGAGTTTGAGATAGTGGTAATGATCGAACAGCGAAAGTAAAGTGTATACTCGAAAAGTACAAGGACAAAGCAGAAAATGAAATGGAAACTGAGCGTTCCAACGGTATAAACGAAGAATAACCAATTATATCGTAGAACTGAAGAACATTAAAAGTATAGAAAATTAAAGAAACTGAGAACGCAGAGAAGTCGATAGGGAATCGACGAGAAGACGCGGAAAGAGCATTTTTGTTTAACGAAAAAAAAAATACAGAACCGAAGAAACAAAGTGCAGGCCAAGAGAGTATACGGAGCCATTATGAAAACATGTAAAGATGGATTTTGGTTAACGAGCGACGATGCATAAGATGATTTTTTTGGACATGAACGATTTCTTTTTTTTTTTTTTAATTTTTTTTTAGCGAGAGCTGAGCTGCAACTTACCACTGTGTAAAGGAACTCCAGAACGCACTACGTGTGGGAAAAACCAACGAGAAGAAAGGGCGTTACCACGGTCACAGAACCCGCTTAATGTGCGGGCAAAAAACACAATGCTCGTACGCAACATTGCACATGACGCAAGGTATATAACGCGCGAAACTTGAGCGGTAACACATCTGTGGCGTTACGAGCGCTTTCTTTTCCTTTTTGCTTTGATTCTTTTTTTGTTTTTTTATTTTTCTCAACAATGAATATTACAAGCCGGTGATCGTGGAAGCCGGTGAACCCTTTACAAGAGCACCCGGACACCCGTCACACAGTCGGCAGGAGCAACCACTCGTGATTCGTGGAATAAAGCAAACGAAACTGAGAACGCGTTACGCGCACTTCAGACTCACATATTCATGCTCTCTCACTCCATCTTTCGCTTTCATTTAATTTTTTTTTTTATGCGATCAAGGGGAGAGCCTTTTAATCGCAGCATTGACGTTCGCGCGTTTTTTACTCTCACCTCTCGTTGCAATGTTCCGTACGACATTACAGAAACAATATAAACGTATAGACACAGTAATCAAGCGTACTCATCGTACACGCCGTCCCACCTCAGTTACGAACATAAATCCATTTGCTCTCTCATTCGTACAACATAGAGTGATTACATAATGACAGACACAAGTTGGAAACTACGTAATAACATATATGTATATGAAAATAAATTTTAACTATAGGCGCATCGGTGGAAGACAATTATGACGACGGTACACAATTAGATTATCGCTAATTTTTTGAGTCTCGCGAGCGAGATTCTCTACGATAGCTTGCGGCATTCTTTGTCCGATTGTAGCGAAGATGTCGCATCACGAGTGCCAAAAAGTGTTTTTTTTTTAACACTTGAATCGTATGTTCAACGAAAAAATGGAAAATTTATGAAAATATAAAAACCGTACGAGCGAAAATAATAAATGTAAACTAGGATTGGGAGAATTTCGTCCAAATAGAAGAAATTTTGACCAAACGGTTGTGCTCCACAGTGGTTCATCCTCTTGATATAAATCTGGGACGGCTTCGAGTTACATTAAATAAAGTTCCACGCGAATAACTCTACCGAATTAATCGCGACTCCGATAATCATGATCGAAATAGTTTACGAAGGGGACGTCAATGCGAATTATTGATAATTTGGTTAAATTACCGTAAAAATGATTTTGTCATATAAACGATGCTGCTGTTCGGCGTGGCCTTTTGGCATCGGTCATGCGACATGATATTTCGATTAAAACAATGAGTAATGCGACGAATCGATATCGAAGAAAGCGAACATATAAATAATTATATCTGGGTTGAATTATTCAAACTCTTCAAGATGGAGCTTCGGTAATTTTAGCAGAACCTATATTCGCGCCTGATTATCATCGACTTTGGGTATTGTACAATCTTCGTAAGTTTACTTTATAACTTTGGACCATAGCCACACCGATATCTAGCGAGAGAGGGTTTCTTTTTGTACCGAGCACTTTTTTTCGCAGTCCGCAATCTCCCATGACACGGCAGGGATCACGCGCTTTTTTTATCCGATAATCTCGTTCCCGACTTCCGATTCTCTGGAGGACAGTGAATTTGTGATTTTACGCGGTGTAATAAATATATACTTTTTTTTTGTACTCGTGAATTTACGAAACTATCGGAAATTCCTACAAAAACCGATTCGGTCGTCAGATAAATATCAAGATTTTTATTTTGTAAACTCGATAAAAACACTTGGTGCTCATGTTTACGTGTTATTTGGCACGTAAGCATTTTTTAAATACTTTGGTTGGCCAATACAATTTTTTGGACTCAAGTGTTTTTAATTGTTAATTTATTTTCAATTAAAGCTTTTGCAAGAATAATATTTCCTTCGCTGGTTACAATAAAAAAGCTCACGTGAAAAAAAAATTAAGTGACACGATTTTCCCCCTGACTGCACATTGTTCTATAGAAAGATAAAAAAGAAATAAAATACTTGTCTGTACCGAATACAGTCGCAAGATAATTTCCTGAATATTTTGAAATATTATTTGTGCAGACATCCCTCGATTGTCTCTTTCGTATGTCTTGTTTAACATTTATTTCATTTGTCAATTCAAAACGCGGGCTAAAACGAAACTTCGATATCGTTTCGCAAATTACTCACGTATTATTTAAACTAACGTTCGAGAATTTCAAACTTGTGTCTACCGTGATAGAAGTGCTCATTCGAATTGTCCGGTCGAATGGAGAGATTGATCGAGATTGTATCGTTGACGCTGAGAGAGCGTTAGATATATTAATACTCAAATTGTGCAATAAACCCGAATGATGTCTCGATTTGACCAATCATCTTTACCATGATCTCTTTCGGTAATGAGCTTTGTTAAATAATGTTTTCGGTAACGTACGTCTAAATTTCGATATTCGAAGATAACACTATAGTAGGACCCCGATTTTAAGAGCGGCGTACCATACGTCTGTTGATGTTGAAATCGAAGTAGCGCAAGTCCCGCCCATATCTATTCTACGCAGCGGCTAGCTCCCCACTACGCGCTACGTCGATCGATACGGTCGCTGTAGCGGGGTTGTCGAAAGAATCTAAGTTTTAAAAATCGAGGTCCTGCAGTGTAAATACGTACATATATATATATATGTATAGATACACACACATATATATATATACATATATATATGTATTTTGTAAAAACGAAGAATGCACTGGACAAAAGCAAATCTCTAGAGCTTCTTCGTGGATGAGACTGAATTATTGTCGATGTTTATATTTTTTTTTTTCTTTCCTCTCTCTTTCTCTCTTTTACATTACTGACGGAACTGAGCCACTTGGGGGCTCGGCTGTTGGGTAAGTGGTGGTTTTGGTAGTGGTTAGGGTACACACATAAGGGTCAAACACTAGACAAATTACACGAATCCCCCGAACGCAGTGGTACCACAGTGGTCGAAACCCTTCTTGTAGTTCCGACCTCTGGATCTCATGATGATGCACCTCGCATAGCAAGCGCCGAGCGAACAGAATAACCAGTGTCTCTCTCTCTCTCTCTCTCTCTCTCTCTCTCTCTCTCTCTCTCTCTCTCTCTCTCTCTCTCTCTCTCTCTCTCTCTCACTCACTCACTCACTCACTCACTCACTCACTCACTCACTCACTCACTCACTCACTCACTCACTCACTCACTCACTCACTCACTCTCTCTCTCTCTTTTGCTCTTTTCGTTTATACCCGTTCATTGTAATTCATGTACATCGTCATGGTCGTTAAGGATATTCAACGATAAGTTACTCACCAGTATTAACAGTAAAGTTGAAAATAGTTTGGCACAACCCTTCACCCTTTCTGTGGTAATATATTACACAGGAGATTTAATAATTTTTTCAACAGCTTGTCATTTGAATAGATAATTATGCATTAATTTGAACTGTTTTGGTTTCATTTCTATGATTCGTGAAAAAAGTCGATTCTTTTCATTTATAGAAGTTTTAACTAAGGAAAGGGTTAAAGAAGGTCCCATATTGCATAACAATTGTAACAGGTACGTCTCATTGGCATTGTAATCGATAGTGCATATGCACTCGACGATCGGACTTTTCTTTCTGCCTCTCGCTCTCTTTCTCCAATTTTAATTTGCAAACTATTCCCCTTGTACATTATATTAAGGTGGATATCCATGTAATTAAAAGATAACCAATACTAAAGTGAACATTTTGAAATACTTGTGAACGAGAATTGCAATAAATCGGTTACTTTTTGGATTATAAATATGTTACTATGAATTTTTCTGCTCAAAAGTCGTTGTTTATCAGAGACGTTTATGCGTATAAATTTGCATAAAACTTTCTTTAAATTTCGTGAAATTTAATTGAAAAATAAAAACAGAAATTTGAATTGGTGATTTGCTGAAAACTCATGAATCGCTGTTCTGTCGTATCGACAATAGGGACATCCACCTTGCGGTTAGCCAAGTGCACGGGAGAGTTGCCGAATGACGTTGTAGACATGAAATATTAATGAATTAATGGTAAAAAAATGGAAAAAAAAAAATCAAACACGTACACGTGGAAAGAGTAC
The DNA here is from genome assembly GCA_963942595.1 of Cylloceria caligata. Taxonomy (NCBI): domain Eukaryota; kingdom Metazoa; phylum Arthropoda; class Insecta; order Hymenoptera; family Ichneumonidae; genus Cylloceria; species Cylloceria caligata. The sequence goes on from OZ012710.1 coordinate 898,770, forward strand.
GACGACACGAGACAGTCCTTCGGCCGGCAGCGCGTTACCGAGGTGATCGTCGATGCACCTGGCATTCGGGGGAGGGAGAATTGGCGGGTTAAACACTGGGAATGGGATGTTCGATGTTGAAGGGGGGAGGGGGGTGGCGGTGGCGGTAGCGGTCGCCCGCGGGACGTGGCGGTTGTCACCCGGCGGACTTCGAGGTTGTTCGACGATTCGACAACGATTCGTTCGACGGTGTACGTAGGAGAAAACCGAGCTCCCCGATGCTATGTACGTTAAATAAAAGTCAGCCAACCGGACGTCGTTGCCACTTGACCGTCGCTCACGATGTGGAATCGAGGGCCTTGCTCGCTCCTTCCGCTGGTTTCGTTTGGTTTGGTTCGTCGGGCAGTCGACTAAGAGCCTAGTCGGTAATACTTTTTATTTTCACTACTACCGATTATTCGACAAAGCCGGAATTCGCGTTCACCTACCTCGGTCTTTCTCTTCTTTTCCAACTACTCGCTTCCGTGTAGTTGGTTTCTTTTTTTTTATCAGCATCGAGTTTTTCTGTCTCTTTTTCGGCTGATCCGGCAAAGCTCAGGAATATCGGCGAAAAGCCGAGAGAGTTTCCGATTATCAAAGAGGTACCACGGATCGTAGCTCTTCGATAAAATCGTGTCGGATACCCGATTTTTATTTCATTGCAATTGAATCTGTACTTTTTTAACCTGCATCCGTTAAGTACGTACGTATAACTCGACGCTACGATGTTTCCGGTACCCGGTACTGTTTACTGGAATTCGATACGCGATATTTCATAGATCGAGGCAAATGGTTTCTCGCGACAAATGAGGTTTTCGCGCTAGATAATTCAAGCCCTGCAAACTCTATTTTTCTTTCTACTTTTTTTTTTCATTACATTTTTATGGATGTGAATAATTCCCGCTCCATAATATCGTTAAAAATAAATCACAGTCCGAAGAAATCTAAGCTGAATCCATCGTGAGTTCTTGTCGTTTGTCAAAACGACGTCTGGATGATTATTTTTCAACTAATGCATCGCGACTCTCTCTTTCTCTTCATTTCCTTCATTGAACCTTACATTTTTATTTTTTTTTCATTTCCTAAAAAGCCAAGCGTCGTTTACGTCGTACGAATCGCGTTGAATCGAAAAACCCCTCGAGCTATTTGACGCCAGTTATACTGTCATCGGCATGATCGATTGCGCGGGCTAATCGTTTTTTTTTTTATATACAATTACTCTAAATCGCCTGATCCACGACCTTGTCATTCCTTTTTCATTTTTTAATCATTATACTTAATTTTTTTTTCATCTCTCGTCCGCTAGTCCCGCGTTTTCATTGTTAATTTTTTCCCGAATTAGCCGTTTTTTCTTTCTTTATAAAGTAATGCCGGGCCTACCTTTCACTGTATTCGTCCGTGTGGGCGTAACTCTGAACGCTCTTCTCCTCGATCAGAAACTTGACTCTCTGGAAGAAGGATGCTGTGACGCTCGGGGGCTGCTTTCGCAGTAGTACCTCCACCGGATCGCTGCTAGCTAGACACATCAAGTGCTCGGTGCACGCCAAGTGTGTACAACACTCGCTGTCAGAGCAATCGAGCATTCCGTCTACGGAAAAATTCACAAATTCTTATTGAGCGAAAGGTACCAACGTGACTGTAATTCGGCGATCAATTTTACCTTCGGAGGTCTTCGCTTGTACATAATATCAAAGATCAATGTACAGTGTGTGCCCGGTATTGTGTATTTGCTAATATTATCGTTGAATTTGTTTATTCTTTCTATTATTAATAGTCTTGTACCCTCCCGATTTAAAAAATCTCGGATTCACCCGGTAGCATCTGACGGATACCCACATGAGATTCCCACTTTTACCTCCTGGCATTTCCAGGTTTTCCACTTGGGATTCCTACGTTATCCTGGCATTAGCAGGTTTCCCACTTGGATCCCTAGCCAGGTTCCAATCTTTCCCGGTATATGTGTGTGATATAAAAGGATCGCAAGTACATTGCGAGTCATGCGCATGTAAACCCACCCTGATCATTGTCAATTTCGTCGGTGCATTCCATTTCAAGACCGATACTGCAGTCTCTTCCTGCCCAGCCGATTGAACACTCGCAGCTGTATTCACCGTCTTGAAGGGTGCAGAGTCCATGTCTGCTGCACGAGTTCTCACAACCGGCTATTTCGACATCAATGAGAAACAAATCGTTTAATCATTCAAACCGAAAGTTATTCGATAGTTGGTAAATAAATGGAGCGTCGACTCACGCAGAGTGCAATGTCTTCCGTTCCAACCTTGACTGCAAACGCAAGTACCGTTCTTGCACTGACCATGTTCGGCGCAACGCAGATCGCAAGGCTTCTGATCGCATTGAGTACCGGTCCAGCCATCGTGGCATCTGTTTCAAAGACGACATTACGAAATACCGCTAAATCGTTGCAATACGAGATAACACGAATGAAAGAATTAAAACGTGAGTTAAATAGAATCGTTGTCTACTGACTTGCAGCTTCCTTGCTCGCACGAACCGTGCGGTCCGCATTTTAGATCGCAACTCGGCTGCGAACAGTCTACACCGGTCCAGTGTTCATCGCAGAGACACGAAGCTGTTTCCAGATCGTACGAACCGTGGTCCGAGCATCCCGGCAGACACTTGTAAACCCTTTGATCCACCTGATCGCACCTCTCACCCTGCCAACCAGCTTTGCAATAACATTTACCGGCTACGCATGCACCGTGGCCCCCGCAATTCGGATCGTGACAGTCGGCTGAAAATTAAAGTCAAAATACCATTATTAAATTAAATTCGTAATTACGTCGGTACAGAAATGTCGATTTTTCCCTCGAAATTACTCAATATTTACAATGGAAGGATTTGATAAATATTTTTAAGAATCTAAGACTCGATATCGTTGTGTAAATTTATGAAAATATTTCGACCATTTCTTTTTTTTTTTTTAGTATAATATAGTCGCGTTATATTTGTTCAAAGGAGTCGCAAAATGCCATCGTTAATTATCTTCTCAAAGGCCTCTTTCAATCGTTATCATACTTCCTTGCAGAGATCCAGGGGAGACGGAAGTCTCGAAGATAACTGCGAAACTTTTGATCTTGCGAGATCCTCTCACTTTCTCTAACGTCCGCAATTTCAACGAGTGACAGAGACACGAGGGTCTGTCTACCAGCCCTGATGAAGGCTAGATCGTATGAATGGGCGAACTTTTTAAATTATGGTTTGGAACAATCGCATCTGACTCTCTCTCTCTCTCACTCCGCGCTGATTTCTCTCTTCCTTCAAGTTCAACTCACAATCCTGGCTTTCCGTAATTTCGTCAGGTCTTTTGGAGAATTAAATTTATTTTCGAACTGTCGTACGGCTCGAGGTCTCATCAACGTTATTTCCTGGTGTGTGGACGAACCTCCTGACGATATCGGGTCCCTGCGACTGGTATATCAATTTTCGAGCAAGACGAGAATGGCATTGTCACTAAGACGAACCAAAATCGAGCGAAGGAATTTCAAGCTTTTCCACATTAGACCGGAAATTACCGGAGATGTAGACGCGGTTATACAATTTTGATACATTCCTTATTCCCACGGGATACCCGAAATTGTTTCAGTACGAAACATTGAACTCCGTTAGTTGAGTCGGTATCTCGCACAGTGTCGGATATTAGTGGAAAATTAACAGAAACGGTTTGAAACATTCCAGAGGACAGACCCTTTGGTACGAGAAGGTTCGGTGCAGATCGTTGTCGTTGACTCGTATGTAAATTCGTCGTGGTCGGTATGAAGGAACCGCGTCGCGGCGGCAGCATTAATTATAGGTCTTGGGGTATGGCAGCGATGGATACTCGTTGCGCGTTTACCGAATAACATCGCCTGTACTCGGCGGCAAAGCGGACGACGTTCTCTCAGTTAATATCTCGAATCTCTTCGGCCGTCAACGGAAACCGAGAGATACGACCAACGGTAGGCACGCATGAATTATGAGGATACTAATGGTATCTCCGATAAATACAAAGGAATCTCCTGCACACAAGAATATAAATATAAATATATATTCATGGGAAGGCGCATCATAATCTTAGATTTTAACTTGGTTTAATCGAGAACCAAATAACTATTTTTATATCGCGAACGAATTTATGGGTCAACTTAGGAATCTGCAAGCCAAGGAAAATATAATTGGAATAATGAATTATTATTTGTACTCACGTTCCGCACAAAATGATCCTTTCCAGCCGGGTATGCAGACGCACGAGCCACGCACACACTGTCCGTGCTGATTGCAATCAGGGACTTGGCAATCACTGAGAGGAATATCGCACTCGGCACCTTTCCAACCGTCCTCGCAGTGGCACACACCGCCGCCGTACTGACCGTGAGACGAGCAAAGTACCGGACACACGCTCTTGCTGCAATCGGGACCCTACGAAATCACATTAAAGTAACAGATATTAAAAGACCCGCGGTCAACTTACACGCCGCTTCCTAAAAAGTCGAATTTTCATCGACAAAGCGTTACGATAGTCAATTATGAAGACATTTTGTGCAAATGGAATTTTAGAAAACACTGATAAACGGATAACCAACCTGATAGCCGTCAATGCAGTCGCATTTCCCGAGATAACAGGAACCCCTTCCGCTACAGTCGTTCGGACATGTTGTCGAGACTCCTTCAGCTTCGGTGATGATCAGAGTGACCTTGTACGACTGCAACTCGTCATTGTAGACGGACAGGAACCAGTGGCCGGTGTCGAGATACTGGAGAAGGCTTACGTTGACCAACATGGGTTCGGGTATCGTTCTCTTTGCGAGAACATGCTGATAACCGACTGGCTGGTGGTTTCCTATGCTTGTCCTTTCGTGGAGCATCGCCGATTCGTAGTCCTGCTCGACTCGACTCCCGGTATTCTCCATGAAACTGACCGCACCCAGACTCACTTCCCTCTTCAATCTATGGTCAACTCGGCCACCCTTGACGAACTTGACAAAGTCGTATTGCGTGACACTCGGTGCTACGTTGCGTCTACCGTAAACTGCAAAGTTAGCACCCCACGGTAACGTCAGATTCAGTCGTATGAAGGCAGGTTGCTTGTTGTGAAACTCTGAGTTCCAGAAGTGATACGGCGGTATCACGGCGGAATGTGCGACATTGTAAGCCTGAAGTTCCAGAACAGCGGGCCATTGTTGAGCCGACTGTTGTATCTGCGGGTCGCTCTGCTGCTCACCGGTATTGTCGGACGCACTCGAATGCTCCGCTGTGCTCGTTGGCAAAGATTCTGCCAAAATATGAGACAAATGGTTTAACGTTCTACTGCAAATACGATAACAAACGATGCGCTATTGTCCGCAATCGTGTAAAACTATGGCCGAGATTAATGCTTTATATTGAATTAATCGCAAACATCAAGTATGGCAGGTGAGATTATCCAAAATAAGTTTACTTTTGCAGTTGAGGCATCAATTTGCAACTCGATAAATTGAGTGTACGAGCACCTTTGTGTTTTATTTTTAAGGACAACATTATATTCATTAGCGTTTTAATTGATTTGCATTTAAAAAGTATGATTTTTCTTTCGATATATTTTTTTTCATACTTTCATTATTCTCGTTCCATATCGAGGGTACGATCGTAGATGTGTCATTGTATCTATCCGAATTATGTTTGCTGGATTGACTCACCTTCCGTTGGTAATTGGGTCGATATCGGATCATGTACATGAGCGTTTTCGTGAGTCACAGCTTTGACGTCTTGGTCCAGAATGCAATTAGTGCTGTCTATAGGTCGCATCGAGCTCACTGCTGGAAATTACAAATAAGATCTTGAACCATTTTCATTTTATCATTATATCGTTATGTTTTCGTTTGAATCTCGATGATTGATTGCTCGATAATCTTAATTCGAAAATAAGCTACTCGTAAACAAAAGCTGCTTATGAAATTAGCCTGAAAAAGGTGTCACGAGAGACAGGCTATTTCTCCCTCGTTGGCGTCAACGCGACAAATGATCGCCTGCGAATGTACAAGTGTTAAATGAACCGGCTGAAACGCTAAAGATTAGCTTCTCACTCGTTATGGATAAACTTATGTCCTTCCCCATCAACATTCCCGAAAAAAAAAATGGTTGCTCACTTATTTCCAGATTAGGGTCTGTGCGGATTGAATTTAAACAGGGATCGCAAAAAAATCTGGTATCCCTTGAGAGAGTTTTCCTTTTATTATGACTGACAGTTTCACGGTGTATACTTAATCAATGTGTAAGCTGAAAAACTAACATCTGAGAATCATACTTTTGCCACAAAAAATGAAAGCAAATGTCAACAATTATTGTTGTAAATTTTTATTTCAATTATTCCAATTTAGTTCTGCCATAATGATTATCAGTGAGAGATAATCAGATTAGGTTGGGAGTGATAGCCGTATAGAAAGTTGTCAATTTTTTTTTTAAATTGAACACAAAGTGGATCTGACAATCCAGAAAGATAGTTTTCGAGAAAGAAATACGTATATCGGTGAGCAGCCATCGGTACAGCGAATGCAGTGCCACGCGACTGCATCGTTATATGTGCTGCACACGGGTATTGACACCGAATATACACAACTGTCTAGAATATATAGTAAAACTGTATAACTTGGCTGCACAGAGGAAGGGCTTTTGGGCGAGCTAGCTTACCGAAGCTTTGCTAACGGATATATAAATTCGGCTCCGGTGTACTCGCTCTATCCTTTTGAATTCCGGCGGAACGGCTCTAGATTTCCCAGGGCGGCCGCTGCAATTTAATCGTACGAGAGAACAAACCAGCGAGCGACCGAACGAGCGAGCGAGCGAGAAGCAACTGACACACCTCGGATAAAGCGGAAGTCCGCGAGCCAGAATCGTGGATCGCCACCGCCTAAAGTATCATATACCAAGAGACCCTTAAATTCACCGTTGTAAATCAGAATACCAAGATAGAACACGTACATTCTCTCTCTCTCTCTATATATATATATCTCATATATAGCCACTCTCTCTTAGAATGTTGAGCATCTGGAGCATCCGATCGAGTATTCCCTGTATCTCGTTAGAAATATTCAATAAACTCGAGTGGAACTACCACCATATCGCAAACTCGTGAAAGAAACATCGCGAAAAGTTTATTTTAGGACATAAAGAATAGTGCCTGACTGTCCAGGGGACGTAGGATTCCCTCGATTCCATTGATCGTAACGAAACTTTTGCTGCAGTGTCCAACAGTCTTGCGTTGTCCCGGTTTTCAAGTTTGATATTTCGTGTTTATCACCGGGGTGCGAGGAATAGCTGCGGAGAGGACGGGTGAAAAGCCGAACAAGGCATCCGGGCAGAAGAGAGCCTCGCGGTTAAAGTTTTCTTCTTCTTGCGGTGAAAAAGTAGGAATGAAGATCCGGTTGGAAAGTTGGAATGCGCCAGAACGCTCCTAGTGCTTCGGATAGTCTTCTTGCGCAAGCTTCGCTCGTCGGAAAGGACCGTTCACCCCTCTGCTATGCGACTGCTCTATTACGTTCCTCCTATATTCCACCGAGAGTAGCGAAACTCGGTGTGGCCCAACCGTGAACTCGCGTTTTCGAACGTTGTGTAACTATCGAGGTAAAATTGACTTGCAGTGAACTGAAGATGACCTTATTTCGCGGAGGCTATCCAATTTGCGTTTTGCCTGCGGGATCCGACTCTGCTGTCGAATGAGATAGCGCTTCATCCCCTTTAGCATCGGCATCAGCATCAGCAGCGGCCCTAACGAGGCTCATCCGCAGCCAACGTTTTCGGTATATCGATAGCATAACTCAAATTTGTCTGATATATTTGGCTATTATAGGGAGATTATCCTCTTCGTCCCATCTAGCCGTTGAGGGTGAGCAAGCGAGAGGTAATGCTAAGGCTGGTTATTCAAGAGAGACTGGAAGAAGAAGAAGAAGAAGAAGAAGAAGAAGAAGAAGAAGAAGAGGAGGAGAAGGAGGAGGAGGAGGAGAGAGAGAAAACTGCTATGTAGGCATTATTATCGATTTTTCGCTCGCTTGCACGAGGCGTGGACAAACTACTACCCGAGACCTATACCGAGTTTCATCTACCAATTGCATTTCCCTGCATCTGTCGTCCGTGTTGTTTCAACACGCCTACCCTAAACGCGGAGAACAGTGGGGTCCATTTCAACAGGGGTCAATTGCAACACTACCGTTCCTAATTGCTGTGGCATCCCTAGACCATTGTCCACCATTGTGTACCTTCGTTGGGATGGTATTACCTGAATTCCAAAAATATTTCAGTCCTCCGACGCTCCGCCCTTTATGTTGGTAACATTTCACTCGTTGACCCCTTGATTAATATTTTTTCACGTGATCTCGGCGAATATGCTTAAGTTAACTGCATGGCCTGTGAATGTCAGTGCCTTGCAGATTCAACTATCCAAACTACAATTTCAATGGTATATTTAGCCATGATCTACCTGTTTGTTTATAAAACGGAACATCGAATCATTAATACGTGGATGGGGTCAATTTAAGCAATCCCTGCGGCAACTAACACGCGCCCTTATCGATTCCAGTGATTCAGAAGCGCTATGCTATTACAACGGTAGTTTGAATTGGAGATTCCTTCTCCCGCTTAAACATTTTCATTTTTATTTCATTTCCTTATAAAGGATAATTTATTCCATAAAAACATTTTTTTTCAGATTTTCACGTCAGTTTACTTAACATTGCGTGTGACGTCCACAAAAGTTGTTTAGAAAAAAATGTCTGAACGGATAGATGCGCGTGCCATGATCGCTTTGCAGAAAAGTGGAATATGGGCGACATTCGCGAGTAGATGCGATATACGCGGAAATTGAAGATTTACGCTCAGTCCGATTGAGCAATCAGCGACTAGACGACTTTTTAATGCTAACGATATAATATGAGAAATGTATAGTAGATGCAGAGATGAATCGGAAGCGAATACGGCTATGCGGAAAGATGATACTACTTGCGTTCGAATAACTAAGCGATCAGCGTCTGGGTGACTTCCTTTGACATTGAAATGAGATTGGTATATGAATAAGAGAAATTACGAATGTGCTCTCGATGAATAATTTATTGTATGTGGATAATTTCGACGATTAATTCACTAAAATAATGATAGATTCGAATAATAATTAGTTGTAGATTAAATAAAAGGCCAGGACGTAACACCGGAAATCGCTAAAATGTAAAAAGTGTTGCAATTGACCATCCTCTCCCCTACGTCATTACGACCCCGTATGGGGGTGGTCTAGCTACTTTTTTTTTATTGACGGTTATTTGTTTTAGCTCGCAAAGCTTTAGGAGTACAAAATTCAGAGCCGATTAGACATTGTCCTCGGTAGTGGTAATAGTCTTAATTACAGATTCGTTGAATAGGATTAATTTGATACAGATAATTGTCGGTGTCCTTCTCTTTGTTGATATTTGCACACAATCGAATTAAATAAGAAAAGTAAAATGTGATGTTTTTCATCTAAATAATCGAAAAAATTCTTCGAGAGCGCGATAACTTGGACTGACATCAAAACGAAGAGCAGCGAGCTTGTGAAGTATGCACTGCAGATTTATTGAGATACGTTCGATACTTCAAATACATATTATACGTGTAAACGTGTGTTTTGATATTTTAAGGGCTCGTTCTATGTGCTTGAATAACGAATATACTAACTTGTCGTCGATTTATAATAAATTTAAATAAATTGAATTAATTTACTTTTCAATCTCTTTCTGCTATTACTTCGGAGCAAAATAAACGAGCGACGTCTGTTATTCTGAGGGCAACGCTGGTGAAATTTACGTCCAAGTGCATGGCTTTTCAATATCGAAGAAAATTGCTCGCTCGTGGGTCATGCTTTATCTCTGTCGCCAAGGAGATATCGATTATATCGATACAGGGTGCGGCGCAAGGAGTGGCAGAACACAATAAGAGGATAAAGAGAGAACGAAGAGTAGGGCGCGCGATCCGTTTTGGACATTGTTTTCCGGGATAAAGAATGGAAAGGCGACCCCTGTAGTATGGACATCCTCGCCGGCGAAATATGGGTACGTCACCAGTCAAATATTGTCACATTTCAGAAAAAACTGGTGAGCTTTGCTACCGCCATTGCTGTTGCTTTGCGAAATCGAAAATCAAAGTTGAGAAATACTAATTTCTGCACCGATTTAAGAGAAGGTGGTTTTTTCGTCGCGCCTAGTAAAATTTCTGTCCTATGTTGCAGAGCTCGAAGATCATGACGCGTCGGACAGACGATATTTTGAGTCTGTCCGTCGAGTCAATCGTTCACCGCTTCCTTGAGGCGCTTCAGTTGCCAGCAGCTCCGAGCTTCGTCTCCCTCCGGTCGTACGACCAAAATTATGAATTGCCCCGTCAAACGAGCGTTCTTTATCCCTCCTGGAGAGAGATCAATGTGCAAAAGGTCGAAGGTAACGGTATCGTGGCAACGGTCTTCACCGAGGGCTGTTGGAAAAAAAGAAAAAAAGGCACCGACACTTATTTCCCGATGACGAGGGGCACGATTGGCACGATGCTATCGCGAGCTGTTCTCTTATTCGGGGATTCATTCACGTTTTTAAGTATCTCAATGACAACCAACAAACGTCTTGTCCTGCAATGCGGTTAGAACGACTGATTTGTTCGCTATATATCACTCTCGGTCTATTTATTTTTAATTCACGTCCTTCCTCTCGAGATTCTCTTTTTCCCTTGTTTCAGCCTCCTCAGCGAGAAGGACAACAGTCAGAGCTCGGCGCGCTCAAACCGAGGCAAGCAAGCAGATTGGATTCCCCAGTCGATTCACTGGAATGCAGGAATAACAGATGCCAGCAGTGGGGTATATAGACGTACTCCACAACTTTGCCAGTATTCCGGGATGCCGGCTGGATGGACACCCGCATTTTCGGATTTGCAATCTCTACGTCCATGCTCCATTCGGACGGAGAATACGAGAAGGGCACTTTCCGCTTGGCCCGCTTTTTCCTAGATCCCTGTTGCTGTGTGTGGGTGAACGTGTTTGTGTGTTATTTCGTGCGCGTTGGTAAGCGTACCTTGCTCCTCCCTCCATCACGTTCGAATAACCTTACAGTATACGTATTCGGAAGGACTCCAGACGCTCCGACGCCGCACCCTTCTCCGTTCTCCGCGACGACGTTAAATCCTATTTATTCCCTCTACTTTCCAAGGATAAACCACGTCCCGTTGGTGCCTGCTCGCTTCTACCTTGTCGCTCGGATCTTCGGCTACTGGCATCTTGGACCTTGACCGTCGCGAGGATTCCGAAATATGCCCCCGCGGGGTTGGCCCTCGCGTGGAATACAAAATTTGTATCCTTTCCGGAGAATACGCTCACCTTCCATGCATTTCTCCTATTCTCCTCAGCCTTCGGTACTCCGCTGGATCACCCCATGATGGATTTCCCGTCGACTTTTTATATTTCACTTGTACCCAAGATATATACCGCTTACTATCGGGTTACGATGTTTTCCTCCATTGCACTTTATTCTATGACTACGTTGAACGTTTTTTTTTTATTTCACGGAAATAATATTAATGGAACAAACCAATTAAATTCGTGTGTCTTAATGTTGGAAAGAGTTGGATAAAAATAGCGAATCGTAAATCATTTTATGTTTTATTCGTTTCTTTTGTATTAAAGGCACTTACTGTGGTCCCAGTCATGATTTTATTGTTATTTAAAGGCTTGTGAAAGGTTAACAATAGATTTTTTATTTTCTAGAATACATTCAACCTGTATGTTGCAAGCTACCGAACATCTTCTAATGAGAAAATGTAAGTTGATTTCATGAAAATGAGTGACACAAGATCGTATAAACAATATATGTAGGTATACATTTCGTTTGTATTAAAATTCGTTAGGAATTGTACTTACCAGCCAAATAAGCGAGTATCGCGGTAAGTGCGACGGCGAGTAAGATGAGAGCAACGGAGAAGCACTTCCACGAACATCTGTGCTGGCATCGTTTGTCGATGTGAAAACGGGACGGTGAGTAAGGTGAGTAATGGGGCACGACGGCGGCTCTTAGCGGGAAACCGGGCATAACCAGGGATTGACCCTGGGCAGCGGTGACCACGCCACCGGTGCCGCCGTTACCAGTGGCCATGCTGCTACCAAGTGAACCCACTGTCACCTGGTGCTGCGGAGGTGGTAGTCTGCAACCATTAAGCAAGAATACAAACATTAGTATTGCAACAGCTCAAAAATATCGGTAAAAAGTATCACGCGGGCGCATCAATATTTTTCAATATGAAAATTACGAGAATGTACGCGTAACGTAGAGTTAAACATGACTTTTGTGTCTGAAGCACTGCATAACCGTGCTTGTTGAGAAGAAAACGAATAAGTGGAAACATATTTTGATGGGCGTTGTAAATCTCAAGACGGTAAAGTCACCGCGAGAGGTAAAACCAGTAAGATGGTATGACCAACTAGAAAGAAATAGGAATCCGATGTTCTCGGTGGTGCGCAATAGCGGCAAGAAGGCTAAAATCAAAAAGCGAGCAACATCAAAATCCAAGTCTTGTTACATCGGGACGTATCCACGCCCGAAGCGGGTAGGCGAGTTATACGAGTCGCTTAAGGGGGTTGTCCAGGGCAACAGCAGGGTGCTTCCTCCCGTGTTACCCGTTTTACTATCGTTATCGTCGATATTTATGTCCAACGTAGCGGAGTCGATCGGTCAGTACGATTGGCAAGATAGGTGGTCGACGGTCCGGTCTTCTCCCATAAAAGAGCCTCTTTAAAAAGAAGCTTTTAATATAGTGCCCTGGTACAAGAGTAATATGGTATATAATATAATATAGGAACTATAAAGCAGAAACTAGAGTTTTCCGATAACCGCGTTAAAGCTCTCGTCAATGGTATTAGCCGGACGTTAGCGACAAAATATGATATATTCAGTGCACTACCCTCCAAGGGGAGGTTCTTCGGTAGTTCAAGCCGTACAACGGCCAAAGTTCAAATATTCCATAGAAGAATAACCCCAGTGTGATATTTGGGGGTGCCTGGCACACGCGCGAATCTTTAGAAAAAAAGTGCATCGCGAGGAACGGCGATTTGGAAAACCGTTGCAAAGCTAACAATGCGGTGGGTTAATAACGAATGTTGCCACTTGAAAAGCGTAATAGCAGCGAAAATAAGATTACGATGGATAATTCTATACCACTCGTTGAAGTATGAGGATTTAAATTGATATTTAGTTTTATTTTGGTATCTCGATATCAATAAAAATTGATACGCTAAAAATGCAAGAGACTCAACGGATATATACTTAGGGGAGGGAACGTGCGGATAAACAACGAGTGGAATTAAACGGTGGAAAGGCTTAAGCCATGGCGACTCGTTAAAATATAAGTTGGCGGTTAAAATATGAGGACTTGAATTGTGGGACACTGTAAATATCTTTTTCCTCCGAGGTCATGAAGTTAAAAACAGAGAACGTGGCCAAAATTAATTCACCAAAAATGCTCAACGAAACCGTCTACGTCTCTCTTTTCATCGCTCATTTCCTCGTGCGGTATACACCAATCGTGAAAGTCAGAGACTCGAATGAAAAAGTTTAATAGCGAAATAATCGAGGCTTCTTTTTTTTCAAAGGACCTGAGCTGACACAGAGAGTTGGACTTTGGCCAGTAATATCTTACTCTCGGAGATTAGAGGGTGAGTCTAACGAAGACTGGTTTTCTATCTTTGAGTATCTCACTCATTATTAGTTCGGTACGGATAGATATTATTTCATATATAATTAGCACATGGACAGACGCCTCAGATGTATATCATCGGTAGAAAAATACGCTTTTGTTGTTCATATTTTTTTAGATCAACCGTTTTCCGAAAAGGACTTTTTAAATTTTATTTATATATATTTATAAAATAAAAATATATAATTGAAAAAAATATATTATATTTTTGTCTCCATGAAATTAGCAGTCGACTCAACAAAAGCGAAATAAAGGCCATAAATTTATAACATATCAATTAGTATAACATTTTTCTCTAATCGATTGATATAAAAATTTCTACAATATTCATCGAGAGAAGAAGGATCACGTGTTCTCACATAAAATTAATGCGGCGAAGCGTGCATCGATATGGAGTTGAAACCGGCAACATAGTTGAAGCTGCAAAGTAGAACCTTGTATATACGTTGTTTTTTTCGTTCTTGTGGTCTGTCATTCACAAAGTATCCTTCATGAGGAAGCCAAAGTTTTATCAGCGGACTTTCTCACAGAGGGAACTGCTTGGATAACGGATCAAAAATATAAGGGAGCAACGAGCAAGGTTATACTTTGCAACTCTTATTTAACTTCGTTTTGGTCGTTGAGTGTGAAGCCACCCCCGAATCGAGAGAGACAACCGAACCCTTGATTGCCCTTAACGGCTAAATAAAGAGGAAAGTTATATTTACCGAGTGGAAATGTGTAATAATTCATAGCAACGATTCGTTCCCGAACAATTCACCTCCCGTTTTCTCTCTTTCGACGCTCCCTCCTCACTGTTTTACGTATAACACCCTTGCGAATTAATCCATTCGTACGAGTACGCGCAAGCTACAATTTCGTTATATTTCCTAATCAATACGACGAATTGAGCTCGTTCTGTCCGCGTTCGCTTTGCACGCGCAACTAAACTCTCGGGTTGCTCTCAACGCAGGATCGATCGCAGCGGCAATAACGCAGAAAACAAACTGCAGCCATATAGAGCACATGTCTGATGAGTGAAAAATAAAATCAGAACTATCCGTCCTGTTGTTAATATCTCGTCTAAAGCGATTTTTACCACATACATTTAAAAAAGAAATTGCGAGAAAGTGCCAAGTGGTTTTCCAAAAATGAATTGAACCGCTGGTGCTCCTTAATTATCGATGGATGTACATATTTTTTGTTTACATAATTCAATTACAAATATATTTTCCGTATGTTAATTTTGTCGCTTTAAAGATAGTTGACGATGCACACACGTGTGCAAAGTGACACTTGGAATATTTTAAACCAAAAATTTGAGCAAAACTTTGCCACATACCGATGTGTACGGATCGTGTAGTGTCATTGTTGAGCGCGTTGGTTGGCCGAAAGGACGAATGGTTCGCAACTCGTTGTACGAAACATAGAATTAACTGATGTGGGTATATTGAAAATTGAATGGCAATTGTCAGTGTGGAATTGAACGAAGCCGAAGCATACAGAAGTAATAATTCGTTCTTTCGTTCGTTCGCGTATATTTACTGCCAAGTGTCGCCTGAGTGGAAGATTGGACTGCTTCGGACGAGTTGTAGATACCCGAGCGTGTAATCCAATTACGACTGTGACGAATGTTCGACGAGAGTCGGGTGTTCCGGGCGCGCTACGAGGATGAGCGTACCGATGCGAGAGCGGCGCGTCGACGCGCCCGTTTCGCGAATACATCAAACGACCCTACGCTCGCGCTACTCTTTTGCACTTACAATACAGTATCGGAATAGGGAGCGGCCCTTCGTTATCCATCCAAAGGGTGAAAAAGATATTCTCGAAACACAGACGCAAAGCTCGATAATGTGTTGCGCAATTCTTTTTGACACAGGACAGAAAGTCGTAATATTTAACGTATATCCCGTCAAACTCCACTTTGAATGATACCGCAACGCTGACAGCTGATATTTAACGTCAATTTCCGTGATTGATCCGACAACATTTTAATTTAAAAATAAAAAACAAAAATACTCGGCAAGTTTAATTAAAATTATTGTTTTTTTTTTTTTTTTTCTTAAAAGAAGATACACCAGCAGTGTATTCGACGAATCATGTTTGACATGAGATATATGGTTTGAGAAGATTTCTGACGACACCGACTATCCCCTTTCCGTGTTCCAAGACCTTTTCCATCTCTTCCATGCAGTCAAAGTGCTCGAAAGCTTCTTTCAATATAGATGCAAAGAGATCCTCTTCTTCCCTCGTCGTTTCCTGAGAGTTACCCATGCAAAAAGGAATTCGCGTCTCCGCGTATGTAGTGAATATTTTAACAGATGTAGAGGAGCGAGTGATTTGAGATACCCCGAGACAGGGGACCCGCGTGCCGATTAAAATCGAAATCGGAGAATGTGAATGCGTAAGGGGATTTTAAAAAAATAAAAAAACCCGATACCCCGGGTGTCCGGTACGTGGAGCATTTCTTCTTCTCTTGTTTCTCTTGTCTTCGAGAACAAGTAACCGTGGGCGTAGATAACACAAAGGAGGCTACGATGTAACTCGAGCCTGTCTCAAATCCTCTTTTTCCAAGGAAACATACGATGCGACTGGTACGTGTGTTTTATTCATTTATTCGCGTGAAGCCACGCGAAACGTATAGTAGACAATTCTCGTAGCCCGATTCTACAATCATCTTAACCGAGTAACCTGCACAGTAGCGAGTCGATGCAAGCTGCATCGCTTACAGCCTCACCTTGATCGACGTTATCAATGCCCTGCCCACGAGTCAAAGCGCAAAGAACGAGATTGCGGACTGTATCCCAAGTGAATCTGGCCAATTATTAATACAGTGTCTCTCGATATATTAATCAGACTAAAGAAGGTAATGATGGATAGACGCTGAGAAGTATAACGGCGCTCGAGAGGACGGTAATTGAATGCGAATTACAATTATAATCGTTCTATAACGCGTTTATCTCGTCGTCGCTCTCGAAGAGCTCTGCGCAGACCTCTCGAAACCTTCCAGAGCCGAGGTAGATACGAGAAGCTTCGCGCTTGACTCGCCGTTCCCTCGTCCTTGTATCAAAATCCATACAAAGCACAGAGGGAGGAAGATGGGACACGCGACGGAGTGCCGTGTAAGAGAGATCAAGTATATAGCGACCGCTGGAACGCGGGTTTCCTACACGATGAGCGCGGTGTTCGGTTCTCTTGCTCTCTCGCGGGCTTCTCCTTTCAGCGTTCTCCCGCGAGCGTAATTTCATCGCGAGGCTTGATATCCGATACCCGCGAATATTCAGCCAGCACCGAGGCCGCAGCTCGCTCGCTTCGACTACGATGTTGATATTAATTATAATAATTATTCAAATGCCCGTTCGCGCCCGACCCTCGAGTATTTCTCTCTGAGACGAAGTAAATCAGGATGAAAAGGATGGAAGGGAGATTCGTCCGTATCGCGTTCTCCCCGTATCGCTATTCTCCATTCCTGCGTCTCATCCTATCCCTCGTACCGTAAGACTCGCCATGAATGCGCGCTTCTCAAGTATCGACCAAGGGGGTCGATGATTCCTGGCATGTAAGAAAAATGGCTAGTTCGAATGCTACGAATCAGTTGAATAATCAGGAGAATTTGCAAAATTTATGTCAATAAGCTTCAGCGCACAATCGGTTAATACAATATCTGAATCCTTAGCAGTTTGAAGACTGCCGAATAATAAAAAATACTAAACAATAAAAAATCCAGTAAATTTACATAATTTATACACCTGTTGCGTACATACGAGATAATGAATATTTTACATTCATAAATAAATCGGCACTTTGCTTTATGTTTTAGTCCTCATTTGAGTAAAATGTACGAGGCGTGGTTCGAGCCAAAGCAGATAAGAAATAGATAAACTGAAGTAGCGGTGAGATAGGTAGCTCCTTCTGTGGGTTTATGCTGCAGGTGTTGTGAGATAAGAGTGAGAAGAGACGAAGGGAAATTGCGAGGAAGAAGAGCTATCCGTGAGCTCCGGTGGATGCAGAGGGTTGAAAATCAGGTTACTCGCGAAAACACTAGCAGAGATTTCAGGACGTCGACATAGACGCGGAAGAAACGCGTCATAGTCGTAACGCAGTCACGAAGGCGTTGTAAAATGTGACACCGTACAGCTGCATGTGGCTTGCGCCGCTGATGCTACTGCCTTCGCTGTTTCGCCTCGCACTTCGGTTCAGTCGACGGCTCTGATGCCGTAACCGTACCACCGAGCGTAATACAATCCTGCGTAAATCCTGCTCCTCCGCCAACTGTGCCCACTTACCATGGTTGTTATATATAGCACACTCCGATGCTCCGTGTATGCCTTGGGTAATACTGGAACATTTACGGTTTGCGCGAATGGTGGACGCGCCCCTGTCGCAACTCTGCAACGACTATATCGTTCCGGGGAACGCGTTCGCTCGAAGCCTAGGTACCGCGGTACTTGGCGTACGTACTCGTATATGTACCGAGGAAAGGGACCGATACGGAAAACAGATAGCAGAGTGAGAGGCATTCTCGTGTTGCCGGGTCGTAAATTGCCGGAAGTGCGGAAAGACATTAAATCTCGGTCAGTAAAAAAAAAAGATAAAAAAAAATAGACAAAACGAAAAAAAGAATGCACGTTCCAGTGGAAGACTACATTTTCATTGTTTTAAGGCCTTCGTTGCAGACTCTCTCGCTTCCTCGACTTGAATTCACTTATCGTGAAAGCAGAACGGCCTAAATCTCGAGAACGTTAAAGCGCTTGCCTTGTTGCGGATACCGCGAAACAACGGATGTTCCTTCCTCCTTAGGTTCGATTTAAACGTGAACGAATCTCGGGGTCGTTCGATCACTGCGTTCCGCGTTCAATCACTCTCGCCGTTATCCGACACTTTTCTCTGCACGGAGTTATTAGCCCATTTGGTATATAGTAAATTGACGCAGAGTCTCATGGTAGCGCGTATATTATCGTACGTGCCTATGTCGTTACGATCCCTCGTACATTAATATGTGCTTCGCGACGCATATGAATTATCATCATTCTTCAATATTTATTACGAAATATAATATGGAGCGTTATATTAAGTGAATATTAAGAAATATTGCTAACCCTACTATTCTCGATATTGAAAGGAACTTCTCCCTGCGTACAAGAACCATTGCACAATTTCTCGGTGTATTTTCAAAAAGTATCCGAATTTTTTATATAACGCTTGTGCGCCACTACGCGACATTGTACGCCCTACTTGGGCTTTTTCGTGCTTAAATAGCCTGTCTCGTAGAATTTTTAATCCTGACTATGTGGAGAAAAGATCGATTGGAATATCCAGGGGTATAAGGTTTAGGATTTCGATAACTACGATCAATACGCTTCTCTGTTTGTCGGCGCCATGAAAAGCTGTACCGTAACTAACACGAACAAATTGAGTAATGGCTTATTTTACATTACAACACGTGATATTTAAATAATTAATAGAAATCAAAATTAATATTATGTATTCAAAAGATGTATTTAACTTCTTATTGTTTTCATAATCGTGTAGCGATTATTAAATTATTTCATATGACTCGCAAAAGTGTGAATATCGTTAATGTCCAACCATCCACTTGAACCAATGCACCCATCGCTAGGCACAGTCGGGTAGCGTGCGCGCGAAAGCCCATTCGACATTATTCGCGACCAGCCAATCGCAGGATCGCAAGCAGTACCATTTCCGGTCGGAAGCCAGTCGCGAGCAGAAATCGCAAAGTTTGGCAAAATCCAAAATTAGCGTCTCTGCGACCTTGCGATAGCTAATAAGCATCGAACTTGGCCTATATAGTTGAGACTACTTTGCCCGTATGTTCGAATCCGTGTTCCTTTCACTTGATTCGTAATGCTCAGCTTAAATAATTAACCAATTGAACTTGAGTAAGATAGCGACGCGTTTCTCCAGGGCCCTAAAAAATTGAATTTTTCGGCTTTTTCAACGCTTATTTCTGGCGTTATCATTGATGAAAAAAACTTTTTTTTTCTCTGAATAATTATTCCAAATTTAATTCATTATTTTTAATTATGTGAAAATGATTTTTTTACTTATGATACAACCGAATCGTAGGTACATCGTCAGTCGTAATAATCACATTATGTTTTAACTATCTTCATAACTTTATTTTATTTTACTTGAGGAAAACAGTATGCTACAGTATCGAGGAGACTTTGTTTTCAAGCTTATCAATAATATTTTGGTTTCGAGAAAGACCAACAGAGGAAAAAAATGAAGCAAAAGATAAAAAAAGTAATACTCGATACATTGCAGCATTCAAGTGCAAGTGCAGGAGAGATATGTAGGCTGTTGGGATAGAGAATAGCAGGGGAGAACGGAGGAATACCAGAAATGAAAAAAGAAAGAATCATCTTTTACAGGTATTCTTTTTATGTTTCCGTGCCTTCACGTTCATCCCCGAAACGTTCCACTGTTCTCCCTCTCCCCCCGTCTCACCGATCATCTTGAGAAAAATATCACCGGGGTGAGCAGGATCGAGCGTTCAGCCCGTTGCTATTTCTTATTTCAGTACTTTATGGCGAATGATCGGAATTGAATAATGCAATGGACGCGCGAGGTAACACCGCGGCGAGTCTCGAGCTCGTGCCAGTGGAAGCAATTCGCTTTGCTATATCGCACATATATAGAAGGCGGAACGTCGGGCTCGGTTATCCGTTGTAACTCGAACAGGGATATATATTATGTAGAGAGAGAGAGAGAGAGAGAGAGAGAGAGAGAGAGAGAGAGAGAGATGTCTCGACTCAATATCGAAAAAACCCCTCGACTACAATTAAGAAATTTCATCGATTCTTTTCCAATTGTAAATATATTTTGTAATTTTTATATTAACGTTTCCTTTTGATGATTCGCGTTAGCCCCCCTCGCGCTATAGAGAAGAATGATAGGAGACGCGCGTGGGTTGTGAGACAGATGCAAGCGTATTACACGAGCAGTCTCTCGGGTTCTGGCGATCGATCGATCGGCTCACTGAT
This sequence comes from Cylloceria caligata, assembly GCA_963942595.1. Lineage (NCBI taxonomy): Eukaryota > Metazoa > Arthropoda > Insecta > Hymenoptera > Ichneumonidae > Cylloceria > Cylloceria caligata. The sequence goes on from OZ012710.1 coordinate 919,493, forward strand.
TCTACCGCGGCTCGACGAGCATCTCGTGACGCACGACGAGTAGCATAGCGAAGCATATACCGTACAGTTGCCTGATCGCGTCTCGAATCGTTCGTGCCCCTCGATTCGGCTCAATTCTATATTGTACTACACAGAGATAAAGAGAGCAATAGACTGCGGATAAAAACGAGGAGGAGCGGCATGAGGGATGGAAGAAAACGGGCACATAAAAAGAACGAGGGAATCGACCGAGTGATTTCGATTTACGTGCGGATTCACGGATGATCGTGCAACTCGGCCGCGTTGAACAGAATTCCAAATTTGCGGAAGCGAGCGTACGTTTGTGCACAACTATTGTATATATATATATATATGTATATACGTTGGTATACGTTGGCACGCTACACATGTTACTCTACGCTATACACAGAGACTATAGCTACAGGTACGGTCGCTCGCTCACTCGTAGCTCTCGTTAACGAGTCGTGAAGGGGTGACTAATATATCAGTGACAACGGAAATTCTCGAGTGAAACGTGCCCTTCCCGGTGCGCGACTTTGCCCGCCCTGTGACCGAGAGACGGGTATGATGATAGTGCCATATACTATTGGGCGATGGAAAGAGTGGAGGAAGGGTGACAGGATATACAGTAGAATTTCTGTTTAAGAGTCCTCTCACGTTTTCCAGTCTCGTTGTGGCACCCTGGCGTTTCTAAGGAACGACACGCGGTCTCGTGTACCGTGGACTCGTAGGCATGGGTTATCGTACTATGGGGTACAGTGTACGCCAGAAGGATTATTACGAAGCTCAATTCGTACCCGCTTATTTGACGATCGAGGAGTATCTGTCCCTACAATTGATTATACGTCAAACGAACACTCTTAAAAATATGTACGATATACATATATATAATGCAACGGAACGGTTCGCTACCGACGATCTTTTGCGATAAAAGTTCGGTGAATTCGTTGCGATACCCGTACTCTCCGCTTCCCGAGATTTCGTCCATCGGAGCAAGCGAGCGTTCCTCGCTCTAATTTCACCATTTCCACCGCACAGATGTGTAGCATTAAGCACCTACAGTCAACAGTGTGGTTCACGGCACCGCATTCGCCAGCTACGCTATCCTTCGAGCATATCTCAAGCTCAAACGTACTATGTTATCCTCGGTGTTAGTGCTGTTGTTGCCTTGAATAAGCGTTTACAGTTTGTACATGAGGAAAAAGGAATTCTTTTTTTCGAATATCAAATTTATTACAATGTCTCTGAAGACGGGTGCCAAAAACAAAACAATTATCCGCTGTTCCGGTACACGATCCCTATGACTTGACTCGTTAACGGTAATAAAGTTCTCATTAGGATTTTGAGTATCCTCATTCGCGATTTCGATAAAATTCTGGCTATCGAAAGTCCGGAAGCAGCTGTCAGGTAAAAATGACGATTATGAAGATAAAGCTGTCCGTAAATATATAAAAAATATCTTTGACGTCACGCGCAAAGATATGCGTAACGGCAAAGTACGATATTTGTGAGAAAAAATATTATGAATGGCTATAATTTTAGCGCAGAGTCACGCCCGAATCATTCATGACTCGTTTGATCGTGGACTGTTTGTCGATCGATCCATCGTGTTGCGTAGGAGTAACAGCCGTCACGTAGTTGACTGAGAGGAAAGTATCGAAAGTAACTAAAGACGAAAAGAAGGGTAGAAATGAGGAAAGAAAGAGAGGGACACGGATGTATCATCCGGCAGGCTGCTCGAGGAAAGTTTGGCGGTATTCGATCATCCCCCGGATACCGCTGTCGCATCCCAACAATGTGACACCGCGAGAGTGAGATTGCTGAGCGAGAGTACGGTAGTGTGGCTTTACCGTTCTATACGATGGTGGCTGGTGGCTGAGAAGCGACTTGGAAGTCGCGGAGCTAAAGAACAAGAAGAGGATGAGCGGAGGCTCGGTCGAGAGTCACCCCCGTGCCACCGAGGGGGAGAATATTACACCACGTGTGCCAGTAATAAGATTGCGCGCGTGACGACAATGTAAAAACGGCGATGCCGGCGTTCTACGCGGCTTTGGGCAGGGGTGCTCTACGGTTAACCCTGGGTACCTCGGTCGCACCCAGAACCCAGAACGAGACACAGAGAGGAGTCCGCGATTGGGCGTGATCCGACCGGCGTAGTTACTTTGTCTCTTTCTTTCGTTATTTGCGTAAAGTCCGTAACAAAATGTCAGATGTGTCTTTCCCCACGGAAATTAAGTACATGCAAGATACATCGTATATATGACGGCGAAGAGCTACGGCTCTTCGAACACACGCGTAGCACGCGTTGATCACTCGCTGTACTTCCCCATAGGCTGTCGCAATATTACGCAGAGATGACCAGAAAGTAACATATTTTTATCGGTTTACTTTGCAAGCCCTGACAAGGAAATCTATAAAGGCTCTGTACATTCAAGCGGAAATAACCTGGCAGGGCAATGATTAGATTTCCTTATTGCACCCTTAATAGAGTCGAGACAAACTAGAATAGAGGGAAGGGCATGCGAAAGCCCTGACTAAATTACTGCACGGGTAATGGCGGTATTTAAAAAGATGCAATATGGTCGCAAGAAAAAAAAAAAAATATTATATGAAAATTGACTCGACCTGTCCCGTTTTACGCTACACGGCCGCCATTGCGGCGAGCATATAGCCGGTGGTATTTTTGGAGCAGCAGTGCGCATCATCATCAAGAGCAAACACAGTTCCGAACTGGATATCAACGATTGCCTCTCACATCGAATCGCCGTGGGCGAAACTAACTTTTCACACTCACACGGTTTATCGATCGAGCGACGCGACGCCTTCGCTGTACCTCCTATCTCGTCCAGTGGCGTTCGGTGCGATAGCAAACCGACCACGGCCATCTCTACCGAACGCTCATCCACTCCCAAAAGTATCAAATGGTTATACGAAATTTATTATTTACGTTGTTAAACATATTTGCCAAATATATTCAATAAATACTTTTCCTACGAATTTTTCCATGGAGAAGATCTTCCAAAATGACGCCGCGATGCCTGAAAGTTCTTTGTACTGACCGTCCGTCCATACTCCAGAGATTCCACTAAGTATTTTGAGATGATTGAAAAAAAAGGAACAAGCGCATGTCGCGACAACGACAAATTTTATTCTGCCACAGACAGATGAGCCGGACGCGTTTCGGTTTATTATAATTCTATTCTCGGTTGTATTGTACGAGTTTTGCGGTAAATAGTCAGGCGGAAGTGGCCAGAAGTGAGAAAACTCAGTCAAGAGTTTTTTATTCTTTCCAGGAATCGCAGTCGTGTCTTCCGTGGCGATAAAATAGATATTATTTTCGCGAAAGGAAATAAAGTTCGTGAAACTTAATTATATAGGTCACGATGGTGCTGGGCACATTGACAAGTTTAATATTAATTTCTCTACCAAAAAACAACTCTACCACGATTTAATTCTGGAAAATATCTCTACCAGCTTAAAACTCTGCCACATTATAACGATAAGAAATTATAACCCTACCACGAGGCACCCAATTTTCAGCGCCGTAGAGTTATCCCATGTAACGCGGCAAAGATGTGTTCCGGAAATAAAATGCGGTAGTTTTTTCTCAATGAATTAACTAATAACAGATTTATAAAGCTCTGCGTGTTCAGTTTTTAATTTTTTCTCATCGCCCGAGATAACTAGCAAATTCCTTTTTTTATCCGAGAGGAATAACTGCAGGAGGGTGGAACGATAGTCAGCACATTTTGGCTTTTTGGAAAAGCTCCTTGGACGAATATTTGTAAGTGAAAAAAAAATATTCATCATTATTTGTATAGCGCAATATTATATTTAAAAAAAAAAAAAAAAGAGAGGATGAGAACGTCGCGACGCCCTTTTGCATTATACAGTCGGCAGGGATAAGTTTTCGAGCGGAAAGACTTGATGGCGCAGTCCCGCCGCAGGCTTCTGAACTCAATTTCGTACCGACCGGGACATCGGCGATGACTTTAACTCCCTGGTCGTGCTCGCTTCGCTGAACTGCTCTGGAGTACGACGTCTTAATGAAGAAAAATCTCGTCGAAACGTAACACCGAGAGAAGATTGCGCAGGAAGGGAGATACGTTGTTGAGGGGAAAAGCAGAAGCACCGGCCCTTGGTAGGATGCGGCGCGGATGAGCCGTTACACGTACACCTACAGTAACTGACTTAGAAACAAGGCGCTGAAAAACTTTGAGCTACGAGAAAAAAGAAATAAGACGGCAAAAAGTGATCGACAAGGAAGGCTCGTGAAATTTCGAGCCAGGCTTGTCACGGCCCTTATCGCAGTAGTAACAACGGTGCCGGATATAATATAATCTTAATTTTAGACTCGCATCGTTAGGTTTGAGCTACGTAGAGCTTTGTAAAGGTATCGAAGTTGTAGAAAATAAACTGTTGATACCGTAACGATACTTTATAACGATGATGATGATGATAATCTATGCGTCATCGGTGCTTTTCACGCTTGGATGCTCACACTTTTTCTGATCGCGTTTACTCTCTGAAGATAGACAGCGTAAAAGACTAAAAAGCAAGTGTTGCGTCACATCTTACTCTTCATAAGCCAATAAATTTACTTAATTTACTGTAGCGCTCCTTCCGTCTACTCAACATTTCGCATCACGCATAATTCACAACTCACAAGTTCTTGAATATAATCTACTATTAGACTTGCGCTGTTATACACAGAAATGTATGAAGATATCAGGCGATTTAATGCTAACGTTTATTACGTATTCGTGCGTTTCCAGTGGGACAATGTTTACATTTTTTAAACTTTGTTTTCTATTAAGCAATAAACACGTAGGGGACTGCGAATTGTTCTGCGACGAGCAACATTTTGCCGCCATATTTGCGAACGATTGAGTCACAAAAACGAAGAAAAAATATGTCTTTCGAATATAAAAATACGGAATGACGAGTTTGAATAAATATATTTGTAAATCCGTGCAATTTTCGTGAGAAAAATATAGAGAGACGGAGACTTTGAGAAAATCCGGGCATAGCAGGTCAAAGGTCGATTCGGTATATACTCGACGCTCGTGATACGCGAGCGCAGCCCTTTTTATTGTCGTAAGTGCTCGAGTGAGTGAAAGAGGGTCGGAAAGAAGTCACAGTTACGGCATAGAAAGCGACCGCCGATCCAGAGTCAACTGCAGAGGACGAGTAAATCTAATTTGGAATGTCACGATTGTCCGCTGCATTATATATGTCTTGTCTTCGCGATGCTCTCCGGCACCCGCGAACCAGTGGCAAGATCGCTCTTTCAGACTGTATCCGCGGAAAAAGGAAGGATGGCAGGCACGCAAGCGTCTTCCGACCCTCTTCGATACGCCTTCGACTTTTGTCGTAGCCCAACGCACCGCTGCTGTCCAAAGTTGTTCTTCCCCAGTCCCAGAGGTCCGAATCTTCGGTGCGACGCCCTATAACGCTATACGACCTTCCGAGAACTCGGGCGCAAAGAGAAAACTGTCTTTCTCGGTGAGCTAACTTCTTCATCTCTGGTCGAATACCGAAGACTTTTTCATGCTTCGCGACGAGGGGAGAAAGAAAAGAGGGCCGAAAGAGCTTCGTCGATCTTTTCATTTTTCATGATCCGAGTCGAGTATCTCATAGCGGACCTTAGATTTTCACGAATAAGGGCGAGATTGAGTTATAGAATATTAAAGACATTGCAATATACAACGGAATGTTTGTACGACAATCGTGCCGATATGTTGTTACTTGTATTTTATACAGAAAATAATAATATTTTTATAACGTATCACCATGATTTCGATTTTGCAGTAGTCAGAATTAATAAACGAGGGTTTCGTACGGTTCGGGTGCTGTGCGTCCTCGAAATCTATGATCGATCCTCCCCTGCCCCTATCATTGACGTTTCCCTCTTGACCCTGTCATTCGACCGATCCTGGCCCTGGGGCAAGGGGGGTGATCCAAGGAGGACTCGGAATAATCCGTATCCGGTGGGCGACCCTGCATGACCCTCGTTATCTCCTTCTATGTCAGATCTCGCACATAGCGTTTCTAAGTGAGACCTCCGACCAAGAGCCTTTAGGTTATTTAGGTTCGTTGCAGAGGGTCTGTAGCTTCTTTAGATTATTTACGATGGCTTTTTCGTATGAGCTATACAACGGAGCTTAACAAATACAAATGCGACTACATCCACGGGACTTATCAACAACGAATTCATCGTGTTACAAAATTTAATTCATCGTTAATTCACGGTAACCTTCTTCGCTTGGTATTCCATTTATACCGCCCGCTAGCGTCGAACGCCGGCGTCGTATACTAAGATTTTCGGAGAGCCGGAACGTGTACAGTTACAAACTGTACAGTTGAGGCAAAATTTGCATCTCGATAGAACGCTTTAAGGGTGTTTTGCGCTCAGTTGGACTGTGTCGACTCGGTGTGCGGATTGCCGTCGATTTAAAGTGTCAGTGTGCGGAGGGTCAGTGATGAATGCAGTCAATGGGTCGAGAGTCGGTGATATGTCCGGTTGGCGATGTGTACGGTATCGTCGCGTCAAGTCGTTATGCAAAAAACGTAGAGATGAGATACCGTCTCGTCTCTAGGATGAAAAAAATCGCATCTCTTTCGATTATTAAATATGATAGGTGGATAGATGATATTTTTTTAAATATTAGCGTTCTGGAACGAAATTTTTATTTACATCGAATAGAAGTACATTCTTTCGTAACGATATCCGAGACCGTTGTATCGTCAAAGTTTCTTTCCGGATAATCTCCGGTAACAAGGTCGCATAAAAATTATTCTCGTGCAAGCAAGCGAGCGAGAAGGTCTTGCATGGTTGCCAGCGATCTCGATATAGAAGATATGACGTGGAAAGGAAAGACGAGGCTTAAGTATAGAGAAATAAGAGGCATTGATGTACGTACATAGAAATAGAATAGCGTGTACGCGGTAAGAGTATAGTGGCAGCCGGGGTATGGTATTTCGCTACTGTCTCGTATTACGACTAACAAGAAGCTTTCACGCTCGTTTCACGGAGTGTACATACGACGACGGGCGGTCCGGTGGTCGTCCTGTGCAAACACAGCGCGGAGCGGTCGAAACGAAGGAGAACATTTTTCGAGGCGTTCAGGTTTCAGGTAGGTAGTCGAAGGGAAATGGAAGACCACGGGGGTATTCGTACAGCACGAGAACAGGAGACAAAAGAAGAAGATCGGTCTCGTGCGGCGGGTACAAGAGGAACCCTCCGACCCTTCGACTGCCTGAATACTTATATTAGTCGTACTGTGTTACACAAAAAAAATCATCACGCACCATGGACATCTATAGAAAACGGATTGGACAAAGAAAAAGATCTGCGATGATCGAAAAAAAAAGTACCAACACAGTACGAGCCCCCAAAACGGTTCGTTGACCTCGAATAATACACCGACTTCGTTAAACTTTCCTTTATTCCACTGAAAACGACCAATTTTTCATAAGTTTGAGAAGGAACATCCGCGAGTATAATAAATTCTGTATAATTGAGGTATTCGATAACTCGAGAATGTGATATTGTTGTGTGTTTATAACAGGCACGAGTGAAATAAATTACCAAGTGTAGTATTATATGGGTAACTAAGTGAATATGAGAGGCGATGCGCTAACAGTGGCTGGCAACGAGAGTAACGAAGGGTAGAGATGACTGCGAGAGAGGAAGCGAATGAGAGATGGAAACGTTTAGGGAGAGGAAGGAAAATGATAGCGGGGGTATGCGGAGAAACCGAGGTTAGAACATAGAGGAGCATAGTAGAGTACATTGGTCGACGACTCCTCTGCCGGAAGCACTATTTCATCGTAATTGTGGCCAGCACGTCGTACCATCTCGTCTGGGTGCATGCACGCCGGATTCACCTACGCCTGCGACTCCACTCATCCAAGACCGGTGCACTCGTGCACTGGTGCAACCGTTGAGAGGCCTCGCGCATGCTCCGATGTAAGAATATAACCGCGGTTGCGCTGGTACAATGTACGTACGTAGGCTGTTGAGCGAATGTGCGCGTGTCTCCTCACGCGTAAATTCTTATAACACGAATATACGCACGATGAGTAGACGTACAGTGTGATATTTGTCTTGGAAAATAAACTGCTTTCGGCAACAAGGTTGAACGCTCGTGGAGGAAGTAGCGTTATTAGAAAATCGCACTTCCGGACTTGAACGACCGAAAGTACAACGTCAGAAATAACTTGAGATTTATAATTAATTATACTCGTAGTCCTGCGGTAAGCCCCAAATATTATACCGTCGGATGTATAGTTTCAACGAGTTTTTCTAAAATTCCCAATAATATTTTTAGTCAAAAGTTATAACAGGTATCACAAAGTAAAAAATGAAATATAAAATATAAAATTTTGCCTTTTTCTATGGTGAAATAAGATTTACCGAGGTTCGTAATCGCCCCGATCTCTGCACGGATCGTCAACCGGGACAAGTACCGATACACGATTAAAAACTGCGGTGATGTTAATCTCTTAGATAAGAAATCGAATTATGTAGGTGTTGGTAAGAGCGGAATTTTCCGTCCCCAGCGGTGAGCGGCCCGGGGGTGTTATATTTCCGAATGCCGTCGAGGGAGGGTCGATAACTCGTTGAGAGAACGAAGGACACGACCGTTAGTTTCTGTAACACCTCGTGCTCTGGCACCGACAAATTGGCTGGCGGAGTTCACCGAGCGGGTGCGTAGAGGCATTTCCCGATCCTCTTCCTCGTTCCAGCTATATGCTTGTTAGTCCCTAGCGCCCAATCTGTCACGCATAGCCGCCAGGACGTACTTGCACGCACGAATTACACGACTGTGTAGGCTCACCGGTGCTAGGTTCCGTAGCACTGTGCACACACACATATATATATATATATATATATATATATATGCGTAGTATGGTACTGCACACCACCAGACGCGTGACCTACCAATTGCTTCGGACACTCTTCCAGTTGAGCTAGTCTTGCAGAAGTGGAAGCGAACATGTTCGACGGAGCAACCTCGACTTTAGTTGCAAGATAGGTGCGGAAGCGTCTCAATCGGGAATACTCGAGGTCACACGAGTCGAATCGTATTGCGATCGTAATTTTACTCGGACAGCACCGTAAAACGCCATAATAAGAGAGTTCCGTACATACGGCAAATACACGTGAATGTAGCTGAAGCATAGAAATAGGTTTGAATGGATGTCTACGAGTAGATGTATAGCAACCGCAAAGAAAGTAAGAATATCTTACCTTTACCGAAGAAAATCTCATGTATTTATTTTAAGGTCCGAGGGGTTCGGAGGGTTCCGAGATGGTTATATACCGAGGCGGCGAGGGTCGAGCACCATAGCGCGGTCGATAGTGGTCGGAGAGAATAAAAAGAGACAAGGAGAGCCGCAAGGCGCGCAAGGACGGACTCGCGATACGAAGGGAAGGAAGGCGCGTAACGCGTTGGAGTAACCTCCGCCTCTGGTATCTCTTTTTTCTCTTCGATGAATAGGTGAGTTTCGTGGCGCGGAAGACTTCATCCGGGGGAACGAAGAGAAAAAGGCGCGGCGGTGGAAAAGGCTTTGCCGCGTCTTCTGCCTAGGTGCTTTAATCGAAGTGGGATAAAGTAAGGAGACAGTAGAAGGGGGAAAATAGGGGAGTGCCAGAGACGAAAGTAGAGAAAAAACAATTGTCGAGTCTTAAGAAAATAAGCAAAATGTCATGAGTGAAAGATAAACTCGACGGATAAGCTTTTAGGACTGGAATATACTTTTTTTCGTCCCTTAACAAAATACCTCGTGGCACATTCGATCTATCGAATTATATCGAAACTATCGAGGCATTGTTCCGTGGCCAATAACGATAAGCCGTATCGTTAGGATATCCAATGGCGTCGCGAGTTCGGTCGATACCGTACGCCGAGTACCGTCTGCTCGAATGTCACTCTTCTTTCCAAGATGACGGTAAAGCAAATATTCCCTGGAACTTTTGCGTTGCTCGAAGGTTCGAAAGAATGAATAATTTTCCTCGCTATAAAATAGTGCGTGATACACGATACGCGTTTTCTTGAAGGACACAAACCTCCGATGGAATACGGAGACGTGGCTTTTGGGACAACTACCGCATCGTTAGTTAGCATTGCATTCACTCGCTGCATTGTCGTGTATATCATCTCGAATACAGCATACATTCTGTTGAGGCTATGCAATCGACACGCACGCACGCACATGCGCGTAGTCGTCCTCTTCATGGATATTTGAGTCGACCCCCGAGTCTGATCACAATGCAACCAGCGGCAGCCAGCAGATGCGCGTGGATCACCAACGATACAAGGGCAATAAAACTTTCTTTGTGTTCTCCCTTTATTATACTCAACGTTCCGCAAGATAGTTAAATTGACAGTACGAGTGCGCGCTCTTGTGCACGGACCCCACATTCCATAGTTGAACAAATAAAACCTTAAGGGCCAATTTAGTCAAAATCATGAAAATTAATCTTGGACACCTCATTCAGCGTAATAGATTCCGTAGCCGCCATAGTTATTTCGCAAGAACAATTTTCAACCTTTTTATTATAATATCCTTCAAAATCTCAACTCCTTCGGGACGAGAGAGTCTGAGAAACAAACTCGCAAAGTTTTTATCCGGTCGCCCTATGGGAATTTAAACTATTTTATCGTATGCTGCAATAGTTATCCACTTGATTCAGCGAGGTTATTTAATTTATGTATTTACCGACGAGAAAACCGATTTTATAATTTTTTTAGATAAATATACATTCCATCATAATATACAAAATGAATTAACAAGCAGGTATGGTACGTTTAATAATTCTACCGGAACTGCAATTTCTTGTATACAGGGCAGGATACTCGCTACTGCATTTTTAAACTCAGCTAGAAGAGATCCCCCAAAGTCGTGGCCCCCAAACGACCCACCGGGCTCGTAACGTTTTCGTATCGAATTCAGTTCTATCTGGGAAATGAGAAAAGTGCATACATTTAGAAAGGCCCTGATCAGGTCAAAACTCTGTACTGTTATCGATGGTGCCGGATAATCTGATTCGCCTATAGTTATTCTTAACAACGCGCAGAGATCGTTGAAATTCCTCGGAAATTCAAGGTTCGGAACTCTGAGCTCGTTTGCGACTGACGGGTAAACGTGTATATCGAGACGCACAGGTTCACCCGGTACGTAGACTGCCATTCTAAGAAATTTGGGCCGAACCATTTCCAGTTTTCTCCGGACTTCCGAGGTATAATGTTTAATATAGGCCGATCTAGTGTTATGTACGGATACTGACCATTAAATCTGTTGCATACCGATTAACTGAGAAGGGAAAGTCCCTAGGTGTGTTACCGTTTTCTACTCAAAAATGGCACAGAAATGTTGCAAATGATGCTAATAATATATTCTAAAAGATATCGACCTAAGAAAACTTATATGACTATGAAAACTTATTCTTGACTAACCAAAAGTAATGATAATCCCACCTAGAACAACTGAAGTTTGTCAAACATTGGCCGTTTATTTCTGTCGTCGATATAAAATATTTATCAGGGCAATTTACGACCGATTAAGCACCATCTAACAGTGTAGATCAGAATTACGATAGAGATTTTATAATCAATGCTTCATTGTTCCATAACCAATTAACTTCAAATGTTGCAGTATGCATGGTTTAAAAGTGGATACGACACCCCTGATCCCGGTAATTCAAGAATACCCGGCAAATATGTTTCATCAATACCAATACGTCTGATACTCGTTGCCAATGCAAACCTCAGTCTTCATTAATTGTGTTCACTGCAATAATTGAATGTGCCTTGAACATTTTTTGTCAAAAATATGCTGTCATTAATTAAAAACGATGTTATGTTTATTTTTAAAAAAATAATTTTTTTAAGTTAAAAAATAAACTTTGCCATTGACGATCCCAAGCCCGTATGAGAACAAAGAAGGATATTTATGTACTAAGAAACCTGCACCACACCATATGCATGTTATTATTAATACTTATATGCTGCATTTATGCAGCCATTTATGTTTAACGAAGATACTGGGGCTGTAACTTTTTACACGTGTTATTAGCTTCATCTATAGCATTTTTGTGCAGGTTTTGAGTAGAAAACGGTTAAACACCTGGGGACCTTCCCTCGTGAGTCAAGTGTACGAATAACCCTGGCGAAAATATCGTCGATATGCGGTACGAAAGTCAGTTTAGGCACAAATCGGACGCGTTAATACATTTTTTATCGAACCAATTACTTATTTGTGATTTCTTGGATGTAAAATATAATTTGAAAAACTCATTACCGCATTTTTAACCATATTTCTATAATTTGCATTTTTCTTTTTTTCTTTTATGTGTAAAATACATTAATGGCCTCTTCTGTACCTCCGGCTCTCGTCAAAGTATATTTGAATCGAGCAAGCCAATGCTCGGCAGAAAAGAAATCCTATAAAAGCCCTTTGGCACAGCGTTGAATCGTCGAATAGCGATTTTCAAAGTCGGCACAGTGAGTCCCGACGTATGTAGTGCCTATGCGGTACTCAGAGTTTGCAAAAGTTAGGTCGCACACCGGGTTTCTTCGTTTTTTCTCTCTTTTTCCCTCGAATTCCTGACAGGGAAAATTTTCGACCGAGATAAAAGCACGGAGGCCCTTCTCACTTTCATCTGACTATTGCGCCGACAGCTTGCGTTGTCGTCGATGGTGATGGTGCAGTGGTTGGGGCGTCGCGGAGTTGTGGCGCTTGGGCAACGTTTCAAAAGAAACTTCTTTATTTCCAGTGAAAATAAATATTCGAGTGCATGCGCAGGCCCGACGCTGTGTCGGCCTCGACCGCGCAGCTTCTTTTCATGAATGGCTTCTTTCATTCTCTACGAGTTTCACCAACACTTTTCGTGAAACTCGTCACAGCCTTTTCAAGGAAACATGATATTTTTTTCAGTCTTAAAAGAAAATCATTGATTTTCTTTGTAAACGAATGGTTTCATTTATGAAAAGAAAAATTCTGTGAAAATTGAAGGTAAGTCCAAGAGGTTCGATGAGTAGTCATTATTTAAAAAATTCTTTTCTATGTAAATGTTGGATTTTCTCGTTCAGTTTTACGGTTAACCCGACCCTCTTGATTCGATTGTTTTTTTATTCGTATGAGGTAAGAGCCAAATAAAGGATCCGAACATAGAAACACGAAGCCGGGATAGCACTGAGCGTTCTGAAATATGCAAAGACCGTATTTTCGTGATATGCCAGTGCCTTCGCTGCGGGGATTTCGAGATAGCTACTAGCCGGCTGGCAAGCTACCGTGCTCGTTTCCTGCATCAGACACAGTTGGTGCAGCGTACTTCTATATGGCCCCTTATAAATTCTGAAGCTTGTTTGTCTCGAGACTTCTATTTACAAGAATTTGCAAGTGAGCTGCTTCCAGCACATAGACGATTTCCGTTTCGCTCCATCTTCCTTCCTCCGTCCGTCTCGCTTCTATTTCCCCCGTCGAGCTTACGGCACTCGTCAAGCTCTCGGGTTTCAGCCTGAATTCGAGGGTGCTGAAAGGGTGTACGGAGAGAGGATCGATCCCCATGTGCCGGCTCACCAACCCGAGCGGAGGTTCATCGGGATGAATAGACGCACTCGAAAAGGGAGATACGAAAACACACGAAAAACTTCAGGACGAGGGGAAAGTCTACTAAAAAATGATTGTTACGAATTTATATTATATATTTATTCCAATGAAGTTTCATTGAAATAATGCAATAAGATAAAAATGGAAATTTAAACATTTGTATACGCCTTTGGATATTTATGTCGATCCTCACCCTCGGTGACAACTTCCTTCATCGATCAGTCTAGCTCGTGCGATATATGGTAACGGAAGGGCTTATCCCGAAGAGATTCTATAATCCGGCATGATTTGCTCACGATATTTACTCACGTTGCGGTGGGTAGAGAGCCGTCCGTTTCGATCCCATTGCCGGATAATTCAGAGCGTCTCATTCCGAAGAACGTGTAGAAATATCGAGACGCCGAGCCACGCTCATCATTTCTTAAGCTTTACCGAAATCCCCCAACATTCTGACTATAGCACTTTCCTTAAGACAGGCTAAACTCAAATTTTACTCCATCTCCACTTGGGACAATCCATCTCGCGTTACGCTCATTCTATTTTCATTCTATTTTAATTTCAGTCTTGAGATCAATCGATATTCATCTCACTTTAGCAAAGAAACGAATTAATATTCGTTCGCGAGTATCAAGCTGATCGGTATCTCAGAGGTAATACCTCTTATTCGTAGTAAAATAATGTCTCGCTTATCAAGAACAAGAATCTTTTTCTTTTTAACAAGAGAATGAAAAATTCGAAATTTTATAAAATGATTAATTTCGATTTATTCAATTTTGATAATTATTTTTATCAATATTCGAACAAGGGTTCGCTGTTGACTCGTATATAGCTGTCAAGCCGAGGAATGCGGTCAATCTTACGAGGGTCGACGGATCTCCTTACATTTTTTCTCGCATCAGTTATGTATAACAGTTTCTCTCCTATCCGTCGTATATGCGTAAGCATCAGTGGAGACGATAGTAAGTAGAATTTTAAGTGTCCATAGTCAACTACCTTGAAAATTCAATGAGCTTCTCGTCTCCTCTGTCATTCTAATCTGTCTCTATTATAAAAAGAGTTCTCGGTCGTGTATTATTCTAGACGATACTCTCGCCCGAATGTCTTTATCCCGGTGGCATCGGTAGGAGCACTTATAAATTATTCGTGCCGCGAAGGTTCGTAGACGCTGTGGCACGATTGTGTGCTCGAGAAGACGATACACGGGAAATGTCATTCTCAATAATGTCCACGCATATCTATGCGTAGAATAAAATAAGATGGAATGTAAACAGAAACAAGGAGGATAAAAAGGGAAAGATAAATAAGTGCCACGCCGGTGTATTTCCAATTGAAGAATCGTGACACGGTTCGATACTTTATCCCCGAGAAGAAAGCCTTTTCTAACAGAATTAAAGTCGCGCGGGACAAACAAAAAAATATTTTTTATTAAATAAATATTTTATTAGAAAATACAATTTAGAGTTGGCCATCCGAATGTACTCCAACTTATTGAAAATATAGTTAATTGTGGCAAATTTATTTTTTAGGTAACTCATTATACACTTTGGAATTGAGAATATTAAAAATTGTTTGCGAAGCACGTACGGAATAATTTCCGATAGTCAATTGTTCTATAAATGTACTTTTATCGGATCATTGAAAAGTCGATCTTGTTACCGACTGCCCTAGCTATTTATGCGAATGTAAAGCATCCCTTCGTAGAACGGTAACGTTGTCAGCGCCTGTTATACCTGGAGGTGATTTATATATAAATCACGTCCAGCACGCGATTGATCATCATTACTGGCCTAACTATACGTCGCTATTGCCACAGTCCGTCGCTTACGGAATGCATTGCTTTGTAATTCGATTGCAATTGGCGTGGCATTATATACCATCCGTACAATTCTATCGACTTGCCACTCGATTCGTATTGCAAACGTATGGCGTAGGTACACAAACGGACAGAAGGATGCACGGGAGATATAGACGCGAGTACGAAGACATAATTACACAGTCGAGGTACATATATTGAGAAAGTAGACTGTAGAGAGCCGCAGCGAGTGAAACCAAAAGGAGGACTCGCGAACCCTTGAAGTAAGAGACCGAAAGTGGGATATATATCATCAGCGGTAAACCCAATGGCAGCAGCAGCGGACCACGGCAGTTCCTACGAGGATCTAATCGACGAAGTTGTAATTACTTCTTGCAGGAGTGGCTTCGAGCAACCGAGCGAACGGGCGTAGTTTCATTTTATCGCGGAGTGATGAAGATATCGACAGATGTAATGCCACATTTCAGACTTTGAGTTTTCCCGCACTATCCACGCTCTTCTCAATAATTTCAGGTTTTCTCTCCAATCTTTTTCCAAGCTTGTCCGTTGATATCTGTTTCTCAACTTTTTCTTCTTCCGTGTTTGTCTATTCCGCGCGGAGGTTACCATCAAGCTCGAGGCATGTACGCGCTAATCAATAAATTATACGCTGGAGTAAAAACAAAGATATTATTTCGTTTGGACAATTATGCATTTAGTCTGCTTCGCAAAACATTGTTGGATAAGAGCGATTATTTTCCAGCAAATGCCAGGCGCTTGAGGAGAGTTTAAAACAATTTGACGAAAAATCGTGAAGCTAACTTTAGGCGATGCGAGCATTTGACCTGATTTAACTGTGGGCAATCCTTAACAACTCGAAAGAGGTTATTTTATACGGTGAGACTCTCAAATTCTCCCTTGGGTGACCCACATTTCCGCATTAGTCACATCGCCCCTACAATTTGGTATAAGTGAACCGGGAGGGTTGCGCCAAGTGTTGAAGAGCTTCCGAGGACAGAGTCCAAAGAAGATGAAGAATAAGTGTAGAAAAAGATAGACGCGGGAACGAGATAACAGCTAGAGAGATGTGAAAAATGGTACAAAGATTATGCCCGGCCAATTACGAGCGCATGAGATATCGCTCTCGATGCGACGCTCCTTCTCCACCGCACTTTATTTTCTCCTTTCTATTTTTTCGTCGTTTCTCTCTTCACCTTTTATTCTTTCTTGTGACAGATTCTCCCCTCGGTACACGAAATATCGTCAGGACGAATGACTCGGTGTCTCGGATACTCGAGGGGAGGATACGTCGCGACAGTGGAGTCAACCTTCGGTCTCCCGCGCGCCAACTGACTTTATTTACGAGCCGAGTACAGGTCGCCCTTACGTCGAGGGTACGCCGATGAAGAAGAAGAAAAAGAAGACGAAAGAGTAGAAAAGAAGGAAAAGAAGGAAAAGAAGAAGAAGAAGAAGAAGAAGAAGAAGAAGGAGAAGGGACTCGCAATGTCGTGTATGTCGTTGTCTTCGTGGACGCCCGCTGCGGCACTCTCCCAATCTAGTCCCCCTAATGACGCCGTTATATTCATGCATCCCTGGCTGGCATCGCGACGCCCATCTCTAATGTTATTTCACGTTTTTCGCGTTACACGTATACTCTTTTCTGCTCCGCTTCACTCTATATACTCCCCGACACGGTATATCTACTCGCACGCTTCGACTCTTGGAATAATAAATAGCCAGTCCCGGGAAGAAGCGATGATATATTTATCGATGCGCAATCCAAGTTTCGTCGAAATCGTTAATGTTTCATGATTCTGCTTGGATTTCAACTCGGAGGACCTTTAATTTATTAATTTCACCAGTCGATATGGACTATAGCCAATTCATATACAGGATTGATTATATCGAGGACGAATATGACGGTGTCTCACACATATACGGCATAACCGTGACTACTGACATTACGAAGGGGTTAGAGACGCTCGCGTTCTGTTTTTATTTAATATTCGCGAGGTATTGTAGAAAAAGATAATATTAGCTCAGGATCCTCTCGCTCGACGTCATCCTGCCGCACTTATTGCAGATACTCAGCGCTCTTCCTCGCTATGGAAGCGTATTATCCCCTCTTTTCGCACATTCGACGAGTACAGAGTTGCTTATTCTATTTAAATATTCGCCAAGGCAAATTATCACATTTTTCTATGGTGCCGGGAGTTTAAAACCGAATCGGAAGAAGGAAATCTTTATTCAGCAAGATTATCGGATGCAAGCTACCAGTCTTATACTACAAGAGTAGATGCGCGAGTAAAATACGATTTATGAAATCATGCGATGAGAATTTATCCAATAACAGAATACGAGGTGCGAATACGACGTACGTGCACGTTACATGCATGAGAGACTGCAGGATAAAAAATAAACATGACAGGGTCTGTAAGGTGAGAAGCCCCGATGAGATTATTCCCTGGATTAACGGGGGGCTATAACGTATATGAGCATCTCTCTTTCTTCATCCCTCACCTCTGCTGGTTCATCCTTCACTCGCTACTTCCTTTACGATACGGCTAACGAACCCACTTAACCCCTCAGAGGCGCATTGCCATGGGAGAGTCGGTCGACTGCAAGAAGAATGAGAAAAAAAAACAAGCGACACAAAGGGGTTGAAAGAATAATCGATCATAGCTAACGCAGAGGGGCTTTACACACGCGTGGCATTGTGCAAACGCTCTACACGCTACATACTACGCCAATTTATATTCCCCCTTTTATGACATACATTTTATATAATTAAAAATAACTCGCCCTCGCATCAAAATTTAAGTATAAAAATGGTTAAATAAATGTTCTAATTACAGTCGGGAGAAGTCCTGGCTGTAATTAGACCGAGTACTTTATAACTTTATACGCGAATTTCATAATTCAAGTAACACGGTTCCGGTGACGAATCCAGACGCGATAGGGAGAATATAGCTGTCAGATATCTGCGTGTCAGTTGAGTCGTAAATGTCAGCGCAGATTAAAGTTTTTAGATTAATTCCAAAGGCTTCGAACTCCGAGAATATTAATTCCAACGGAATCATTAGTCATGTACGTCTTGAGATCCCGCGATTCTAACCACTTTTTTCAATTGTTAAAAACTATTTTACATTTTTGTTTGATTATTTATTTATCGAATTATTTTTTCACGCCAATGAATTTGTATACGATATCCAAATAATCCGTAATTTCTCAAATATATCATAAAACAAACTTCAGTTCGTACACTCTAAATGTGCCGATTTTTGTGTCGAACGCGCCGTTTTAAAAGTCAAAAAAAAGCATAATCGATGGTCGTCGAGTGGAATTTTGGTGCTGTACTTTGTTCGAAAAGGACGCACACCGATCTCCGCTCTCGGCTCTATACATTTACGTACGATATGTTTGGTATCATCGCAATGTTCGTTCATGCATTAGGTAACACCTTACCAACGGATAGCGTATAAGGTACAAGTATCGTATATACATAGCGTTGGCAGCGCAAAAAGTCGATACGTAATTCGTGCAACGTGCACAACCAAGACTGTGCCGAATCCTTTATTCATCCCTCACCGTTTTCATGGACGCCAGTTCTCTTTTTCGCTTGCCTCGCATCTACTACCGGACCTTCGTCGCGGAAACAAAATGTTATCGGCGTAATTTTTCGTTGAATAACACAAACAAATGTGCAAAGCACCGGGCACTGGTGCCAGGACGGAGAACCTTTTTCATTTCGTCCTGTGGTCTGCTTTCATATATGGAAGGAAGGAGGAAGAGAGCCTGAGAGAGCGAGAGAGAGAGAGTGAGGGAAAAAAAAAAAAAAAAAAAAAGAGTCCAGACCACTAGTAAAATACTGCATCGTACTGTAGTATACAAGGGCAAAATATATTATAGTAAAGGGGATTCGGCGTGGGCGAAGAATGGAGCGATAAAGCGGAACATACTTGTCTGGGACTTGTCTGTACCGATCTCTACACCACCAACTCGCATCCCAACCTTCGGGTGTGTAGTTCCGGCACAGAGCTAAAGTATACGCATCAAATACATATTATATTATACGTCCGGAGACAGAAAACCGCAATCTTTGACTTTATTTACTCGATTTCCGCTCCTCCGCATCATCCGTTTCTCCACCGCGTCCCTTATGCCGGATATTACAAAAATTAATCTGAAAAAGCCACTTTTTAGAAATTTAGTTTATGGTGCAGTAAAAAAAAATGTCCGACTCATTAATGCATTGAAAATTAATTCGTGATCGAGTATCGATGAATGACTTTCAATCGGTCAATTATAACCACATTCTATTTAGTTTAATCCGCAGCAGACACGAGCGTCAATGCCAAATTGATTTTTCAAACTCTTATCCACCATGGAACCATCTTCCATGATCGTCAAACGCTGTTGGTTTCAGCTACAAACGAAAAAAACTTCTCTGAACTTTCTCGAGATGTGTATATTTTCGTTGCTTCTACCGTAGTGACATATTAATGACGATTTGCTTTCATTTCAAAGGGGAAATATGTGATTTTTTTTCCTGGCTACGGCCAAGCTCCTACTCGGTTGATTCTTTGCCGACACGAGACGAGAGAAATATGCCAGCCGGATAGACAGCCCCGTACTCTTTTCGTTTCTTCAGAGCCGCCCCACGCCAGACCGCAATCTCCGTCTTGATTAAGGCTAACATCGTTAACGTCTTGAGGGCGACCGGTGTGCCGAGTCGCGATGTTGCCCGCGAGAGTCTGAGAGCAAAGAGCAAAGCCTCGAGGTTGGTCCGAGCGGGAGCGGGCGTGGCCTTTCATCTAGATTCTAGCCTCAGCACCGTTTATCCAACGTATTATCTATTTATAAAACCACGATGCTCCCGAGACGAGACCCGCAGGCTGCTGGTTCTGCTCGCCCACGATCGCAACGACCGAGAGACGACGAGTCTCGACCGCCGGTAAGCGACGGCGGTCTCGCTCTCTTACTCGCTCTCTCGCTCCTTCCCTCGACTCGGACGAACGAGTCGTGTCGCGCGAGAAATTTTCGTAGCCGGTTTCCCGTCGTTCTCGCGGGGGTCTCCCGGGATACCGAACGAACGAGTGGAAAAAAGATGCGAGAGCGAATGGATGCACCCGAGCTACGGTGGAAAATGCGAGAGGACAACCATTCGCTGCGAGAGCTTCGCGAATCTCCGGGAATCTATTTCAACGAATGGTCTCCGTGTACTTATTATGGTTTTTAATACTCGGTAGCTGCATGCTCGGGTACGCGTGGGCAAAACCATCGTCGCGGACGTGCCGCGTATCGCGACAAGGGCCTCGCGTCATTTGTCACTCGGGTACGATCGCGAGAGGCAAAGGAGGGGGGAATAAAGGAAAATTCACTTCTGATTTATTTCCCTCCTATTCTCGGTTCTATATTCCTGTTCCTTCGGACACATCTTGAGGCTCGTGCGTAGTCCGCCTGCTGATTCCTATCTCTTGTTTTCAAGATGAACAGTTGACTCGTAACTCTAGCCCACAATTTTTCTTTCATCTCGAATATATATTACCAGTCTCGTGAGTGGCAAACGAGTTTAACATAAGCGCACGAATAATTACTTTCCGTCTGGATATCCTACGAAATATACGTTCGAGGAAGTGAGATGTACGTAGAGATACCAATAAATGAAGTTTGCCTTTCCGAATAAGGTATACAGTGAAAATTCTTGGATAATAGCTCAAACATTAATAAGATTATCGATAAAAATAAAGTATTTTTTATTTATTTATTCATTTTTTCTTTCTAAGAAAAAGTATGTTTCTATAGATTCGGATAATGCATTGGAATAAATTGTATAATGTTAATTAAAATACTTTATATCTTTCACTGATATCCTAAACGATATTATATTCAGGCAAAGAGTATTTGTATATTTTGAATATCTTTTAGCGACGAAATTTACGATAATTTAATAATATATTATTATTTCCATGGGGAACCATCTTTTTCGTATCGATACAATACAAATTTGAATAATAATTTTAGGAATCTCGGCTTCTAAGAGCGTTGCACTACCACCAAGCGACTTTTCAATTTCAATTCATTAACGCGTATAATATTCTTTACAAGCGATTTTTTGAGAATCTATTTGTATATATATTTTATTAAGAATCTGAGAAATCGAAGTAAAAAAATATTTTTTATTTTAATGCAAATTGTAGAAAGGTTTCAGGACCAAGGATCGTATACCGTGTTCTTCATTTTCCTTCTTATTTTTAGTGTGCTATACCGTAGAAGACGTAGAAAGCGCGAATAGACGACGAAAACTCACCACGAATGCAACCAACACTGACACGACTACGACACAACTACGATTACCGTTCCTCGGCACCATCCCCGCCGACCAACTCCCAACGGCAAGCAGCAGCAGCAGCAGCAGCAGCAGCAGCAGCAGCAGCAGCAGCAGCAGCGGCAGCAGCAGCGGCAGGCTAGGCAGAAGCACCGCGAGCACCGACGCCAGTACCACCGCGCCCGCACACCGACGGGAGCCCGATATTGATCCGACGACGTGGCAGTGCCCTGCTCTCGGTTATTACTTTATATGCTCTTCTCTGTACTATCGCTCGTCGCTCTGTCTCTATAATACTGTAGCATCGAAATACATACATACATCGAGCTCTCAAAAACACAGGTGTTCGATACCGATGGTACGTTGCTCAGTTTATATTTTTTGGTTGCCGTGTCATAATCGCGTGTTCATGTATTCCGAGAGACGCCGATAAAAATAACGTGATTTTATGGTTACTATTTTGAATCGATGGTCAGGATCAAACACGTAATCCAGTTACAATTATTCCTCTACTTAGGTATTTTGAGAAGACACATTGGACAGAGTTCGAAATCGTACAAGACGAGTCTCGGTATGATTTTTACGCTTCCGATAGATAAAAACGTTTTGATGTATTATCTTTTTGAAAAATGCAACGATCCGACGTTCGTCGGGCCTTTCCACTTGTGGAAATAAAATAAAAGTTAAGTAAAATGGCAGTCACGGTTGCTCGTTGGGACTGTCATGAAATTTGCTAATTTCACGATCGTTTCGCCAAGATGAAATTCTGCAACTTTTCGACTATAACAAAAGCATAAGTGTTTAATTGTTGCAGCTAACCGAGTAAGGAATTTCGTTGCGGTTGGGTAACACGGAGGTGCGCCGTGACTGGATTCACCAATTAAAAATTATTCTACCGCCGATTTTCTTCCAGCTCTGTCTTGTCTCCTTTTCTGTAGATATACATGCGCGTCTGTTCCGCATCTACCCTTTCGGTCTCCAACTCGGTATTTTCACCCAAGTCGTTTCATTTCTTTATCCACTTAAACGTTTTCTCTTGCAGCAGGGTCGGCGGCGTGTGCCTCTCATCATTAACGAGGAGGCGGTGCTGACACATTCATTTATTCACATTAGGACAGGAAATGCCGAGGAATACGAAGTGACGTGAGCCGGCCGAAGTTGAGGAAAGGGGATAGACGTTGAATTTGCAGCGAGTGGAAAACGAGAAAAAGACTACCAAAGACCGAGAAAGAATAAAGGAAAGAGAAAGATAACGAAAAAGAGGGATAAATAGGTGACACTCGTATTCGCAGAGGGAGAAAAAGAAAAACGAATCAGAAGGAAAAGTAGAAAAGAGCCAAATAGGATGTCGTAAGAGAAAAAATAAAATGAAAAGAGGATACGGGCAAAGACAGTCATCCGAGTTATATGCGGATTCTCTCCGGTATTTAAGCAAAACCGGCAAGAAATCGTACGAGGCGATGAATTACCAATGCTCAGCACCTATGCTTGCATCTACGTGACTTTTCCTCCCTCGATCCCTCAGTCCGGACGATGTACACCCGCATCCAGCAGATGTAAACACGTTGCGCGCAAGAGCATTGGATACAAGGCCTGCCGTGCGGCGAAGTAGTCATACAGGCTCGTTCGGGGTATTTATAAACTCCCCGATACATACTTCAACGGTCCGTTAGTCACGCCAGTGCAGGATACTCATTCGTATGTAGAGATGCATACGAATTCAACGATATATGCGTGTGTGCGCACTCCGTTCAAGACGAGGATAGGTTTACACGCGTATAGCTATGGATGGAAGTACTTTCGCGGTGTATAGTACCCTGTGTTTAGATTCCCGCAACTGCATTTACTTATTGACGGAGTTGGCGAGCCGGAGCTCGTTCTACGCGCTATAGCCACTCCCCCGCCTTGCTTATTATCCGCCTGTCTCGGGCGAGTACGTGTACCTCCGATGTCTCGTCACTGTAATGATCGATAGGTCTCTACGCCCACTCGTGCCCTCTTCGCTGTTCCCCGGGTCGTTGACAATGGGTATAGATATAAATGGATAAACGACCATCTCAAGAATGATAAGTTATTGATCTTGCGCAAAGAGAAGACACACCGTAGTTTTCTTCCCAAGTGGACAATGTTTGTCTAATACCGCGCTTGTCGATACACGGAAGAGACGTTGACGCCAAGTAAAAACACTTTAACGCGTCAATCTCGCTCACGAGTCGAACGGCCCGGACGGTCTAAGTGCCGCGTGCTAATGGCGAATGTCAGTGAGCTCACCCACTCCGCTCATCACGGCCCATCTCAACACGTGGAACAAGACCGGGGAATTCGTTGGAGGATTCCGATGAATCCTGTCTTTCTCGAATCGTCAACTATAATAGCGGTTATCATCGCGTGTTTCGGGAGATAATGGGTTACGAGACGACTGGCGATGAGAGGAGCCGTTTCAAAAAACGAAGAATCGAGCGAAAGCTATGCGAGCAAAGCTCTCTCGAGAGATTTTTACAAAATAGTCGGTAAATTATTGATAAGCCGGATTCTCGGTGATAAATAGAGTTATTAATATATCTCGCAATTGGAAATGCTACAAAATGTACGATCGAGACATACGGCTATAATTCCAATAATTTTAAATTGAATCGTCGATTCGCATTGTTTAATTGTACGAGTTATCGACGGTTGTCAATAGCGGGCAAGCCCGACGGGAGCGACAAGACGTATTACCCGTGGCCCCGTGCGCCCAGTGCACCAAGGGGAAGCTACGGTGTATATACTCTGTTTGGCGACGACGGAACGACTCATGGAGTTTCCTCATTATTTCAAACAGTTTCGCGATGGGATTCTCTATTGGAGAAACGATTTCCTTTCTGCAAAGTCTTGTGTCGCTACTTCCTTAACGGTGATCCAGGAGCTCGTAGACCGTAAGCTATTACAACGTATACATAACGTATATATACTGTATGTATACTCCGAGATAGAGAGACGTTCGCGAAGCGTATTACGGATAATAAAGGGGATTGGCTCTAAATTACAAAGTCCGTTGCAGATGCTGTGTTAAATGCCTCTCAGAGACAGAAACCGGACAAGGCGGCGGCAGCAACCATACGACGTCCTTGTCTTCTCGGTAGTTCCCGTCTCGTTCGTCGTTCTCCGTCTCCGGTTTGCTTCGCCCCCGCGTAAAGGACGGAGGATTTTCAGTCGACTTGCTCCAACGATTACCGTACGCATTGCGCTGTACGAGCTCCTCTCCCCTGGATACGTGATCCCATGGAAGAACAAAAAAACTACACATTTGCGTATCAATTAATAACTATTCGCCATAATTACGGTTACTCAGCTTTTTATTATTTATCAAATCTTTTCCTTTGTCCAATTAACATTTTTTTTTCTATCATCTTATATTGTTTGTCGTCCGTTATACTTGTTAAAAGTTTCCAAAATTTCGTTCATGTTTAACGTCTGATCGAGTGATACGCGTGAAAGACAACGATTTATCCATATGTTTATCTATTAAATTTAATTAAAAGTTACATCAGAGAGACAATATTGTGAAGTATGACTGAATGGACTTTGGAATTAGCGGAGTAACGGACGAGAGTATATTTCGGAAACCTACAGGCGCGTATGAAATACTTTGTATACGAGATGAGCGGAAATACGCTTAAAATAATACCGGGTTAATTAGTGGCAATACCGATAGTTATTTTTTATTCTCTTTAAACAGACGAAGAGGGAGACGAGTGAATGAGCGGAGATGCTGGAAGGGAGGAAAACAGTCGAGCATCGAAAACGCCGACGGCTGCGACGAGAACGACACCAACGACGAGTAATTTAGCCGTCCGTTGAGATTTACAGAGATTCTTCTCGGGGTCGCGAGACCAGCGCGCCAGCGTTCTCGACGAGAGGAGTCACAAGAGTTCCGGAGCTCAAAATGTCTCGAGGGCTCCGTTCCGTTGTCGTGGCGCTTCAGTTTGCATTACAACTGCTTACCCGTCTCAAGACACAACTTCTGTTTCCAATTTGGAACGCGCTTCACTCCTGACAAGTATACATTTAATTGAATTTATGCAGTGCTAAAAAGAAATACGTGATACACAAACATTGCAATGGAGAATTCCTTCTGTTGAATTTTTATCATCTCCATGTGAATACAAATGCATCTGGAGAAATTGTAAATAATCGATACCGATACGGTACGTTGGAATAGGGACGATGATAGCAGCAATTGGGTGCTGTCATCCGATATTTTCGACAGATTGGTGTGCACTATTATGGTCTCGAGAGAATGTCCATAGGGGGAGCGAAAATGGAGAAGACGCTTCGATAGACCCTACCGACGGGATCAATTGTAACAAAAGTCGTTTATCTTTCCAACAGCTGCTGTAATCGAACGCCCGGAGTGACGGTCACGTGTCATGCATATATAGTTTTGAATATTAAGTTTAATCGTTAACCCTACATGCCGCTAAAGAGATAACAAATTTTCACATTCCAAAGTTATTCTGCTTAAAAGAGATACTTTAATAATCGTTACGTAGGAAGTAACTGAATTATAAAAAGGGTTGTGTCACTCCAAGCACCGTAGGAGGAAGGTTTATGGATTTTAAGGTATATAAGTTGTATCGACCATCTCAGAATTCCTGACTTATTGCAAAGCCCTTTCAAACTTTCGGAATAAGAGAGACGAGAGATCGATCCAAGCGCTGAAAATTAGTTCGGCTATGTTCCAAAGTCTTCGAAGTCGCTGCCTCCGAGTCTTGCGGCTCAATAATAATTGCTTGATGAGAGACGAGGGGGTAATACGAGTGACGAGTAGAAAAACGATACAGTGTGCATATATCCTATACGTGTACGGTGTAAGAAGTGGGCCGCCCTTGCCTGGCTTCTCTCATCTCAGGCCTGAGCCCGGGAGAAGAGCGAGCGAAAGTTCTCAATCGACGAGTACCTACTACTTCTCGCACTCGTGAAATCCCCTCACGTTCAGTAGTGTCTCTTCGCACGAGAGGCACCTACTCGGATTACCCTGTCGAAAGTAAGTTAAATTCGAGTATGTCTAAAGTTACGTCCTGTCCTCTTCAACCCTCGTGTATCTTGTACTTAGTCGTACAGGCGGCAATAGAAATTTTCCCATTATTTACACCGTTCGACTTTCGCAAAGACCACTTGCTCCGCTGGTATAGTCACGCAGTCGATTTAATAATTGTACGAGTACAACTTTAGCTTTGTACAGTCGCTACACGGATCGAAGAATATCGTTTCTATACTCGTGAGGCAATTGAGATATATTCCGGCAGTCTGACGATTTTTTTTCATACGGTATCCACGTCGTTACATTGCGTTTCAAAATGTGCGATTGACTGTCAATCACAAATTGTTTCTCTCCGTGTAATAATCAATAATGAAGTTGTCAATTTAATATTAGCGAAGATTCATTTGCGACTTCAGTCGGGGTGTTAAATAAAAAGAATTTATTTTTTCAGCGTAATTAAATTTTTAGTCGATACGAGTAGACACGGTGTTAATATGACGATTTATTTCATTCGAATACTTTTTTTTCTTGTAAATTCTGCTTCCGTTTTTCAGGAATTGACGCGTGGTTCGATAAGAAAAGTGACGAGCGCTCGCGAGAGAAAGAATTATCGACAACACGGGGAAAGTGTAGGATAGTAAAAAATTGAAAAGCACAGAGTCGGGAGGTAAACGGAAAGAGAGGTGTGAGAACGTACGCTGCTTTTAAGCGGTATACAACGAAGGGCTACCGATCCTTCGTGTCGCGCGAAAAACGGGAGGACGAGGAGCGTGGGGGAATATGGAGAAGGGTTTGCACAAAGAAGCGTGGAAGGCAGAGGGCGGACTAAGGAGAAAAGCGACGGAGAATAAAGGGCGAGCGACGGAGGGTCCCCGATGAGATAGCGGGGGTCCGAGCGGTGAGCGAGGGAGGAGCTGGACGCACGTTCGGAAAGAGAAAAAGCGAAAAGCGGAGGTAGAAGTATGCGAGGCTCCGCTTCGGAGGATGCGCTACTGCACGGACAAAGAAAGGGATAAAGGAAGCGTACATATATATATATAAGTGAAGCGAAATGAAAAAGGGCCGGAGGTGCGAGCGGAATAAAACGAGCGAAATACATTGTGCCGTCTTTCATCCGGCGTCAAGATCAACAGACTACGTTTATCGATGACTCAATAGCCAAGTTAAAAACGTTGACGATAAACCGAGGGTAATTCGACAGCCATATCAATCCCAAAGTTATGCGACGGTCAACTATCGTTTACAGGTTGGCCGATGCGACAAGCCCATGGTTCTTCGTACAGAGCGAATCGTGTTTCGTAGGATCGCTTTGCCGGTTCTCGTACTCGTCGTACGAAAGACGACTCGGGAAGCGGAGGCCAGGAAGGGAAGGTCGGAACGTAGACGAAGCGGCGAGGGGTGAGAGCGGAAAAGAGAAATGACGAGAGAACGAAAAGACTGTGTACCGGCTGCGGTTGGAACGAGAGTCCGTGCCACAGAGTGGCATACAGAGCGCGAGAGTTTCAACAGCGAGAAACCACCAGCGCGTACAGAGAGTAAGGTATACGTGTAGCGCAGACTCGAAGCGGGGGTGGTGGTGTGCGACAGTGCAGGACGACGGTAGGGGCCGAGGTTTTGGAGTAGGTAGTTGCCGGGCGAGACAGGGTGATGCATGGCCACGAGGTCGCCTTGCTTCACCGCCAATTGTCGGCGCCGTGCGGCCACCAACCCCAACCGCTCTCTTCGTCCTTTTCTTCGCAAATGTTACGGAGCGAGCGCACGCGGCTTTTACATACCGACGATACGAGCCGAAGGACGCGGTTATTCGGCTGTACGTATCACTCTCCTCCTTTCTCGCTGTCTGAATTCGCCTTCGCCCACGACTTCTCTGGACATACCGCCTCCTACCCCTGCTGATATCGTTAGCTACTACCGCGGGAGCTATGCGGGCTATACCAAACTCGTATCGATCGTCTCCGTTACAACGTAACGTCGTTACCGCCGAGTGTACACTCAGTCTCCGAATAGTGAATATAACTAACCAAAACCGGGGTTACTTGGTTTATGTTGTAATCTCAGCCGATGTCCCTCGCCCCACGCGTATAAGCGTTGTAATCCTAAAAGGGTATTTTTCATTTACCGTGTTTACCAAGGAATTGCATGTTATTATCCGGAATACACGCTGTGTACCTTTTACCGGATCGGATAAGATCACCCTATCGTCTGTACAAAATATATTTTTAAAATGTGTCTACCAACTGGACGAGTAAGTTTTAAAAATGTAACTACCAACCGGACCGATGAGCGATTGCTCATTGTCGAAAATTTTACTTTTTCTACCGCTGATTAAGTAGTTTTCTCGAATCCGTTAATTTATCCAACATACTTGTGTTATTGAGACTATTGTTATTAAGCATTGCGATAGTATTTTCGACAAAAATTTCACGCATCTGGATGAAAATATCATCGTTAAGAACCGACAGATACTATTTCGTTGGCACGATCTCCTCTTTATATATTGCAACGTTGGAAAACCACGGTTCAAGGCAAAGTGCGATACAGCGGATTGTCTTCAGAAAAATCCGTACGAATTAATTCAGCGCAACGAATCAAGATGCGGGTCGAACGAAGTGACTGCATCGAGCTGTTTACGACATATGATATACACATACACGCACATAAACATATGCATACGGTAGAACGTCACTATCCTAGACTCGGTACTTTCGAGTACGTTATTGATCGTCTTACGTACGTATACGACGTGTACCACGCGTACGTACACCATCGGAAACTGAGAGAGCCAACAAGCGCCTAGCTACCGCCACGTATACCGGGGAAACTGCTTGCAACCATACGGGACTACGAATGTGCGTATACGCGCGTTGAGCCTCTCAGCGGCTGTGGCCCATTATTGAGGATGAAAGGGGTTGCACGAGACATAGTAGCAAAATTGTATTGGACGTATATACGTCTACTATAGGTGTTTACCTACAGCACAGGATGCACACCCAGTGTGTAACTAATACGTACACACATATTCGATGGATGTACTCTCCTGGTGTTAGCTTGATCTATGGGCTTTGCTCCGCAGTCCGGCATAAGCGGTAACATAGACCAAAAGCATTCTCCGTACTACCTACACTATTTCGTAATAGTCAGCCTTGGTTGAGTCACGAGCAAAGAGAATTTACCCTGATTGTCGCCCTCCGCAATCCTCTACAGCTCGCGGTTGATTAGCCGCGGCTTTGAGAATCCCTTCTGTGCGTCGATCCTCTATATACATATAGATACACGTGAAGAAAATCTCTTGGATTTGGCATATTTGTACTATTGTAAACGATTTTTTTGGTTATACGAAATGAATTTGTAACGTATATGACTTTTCTTTTGTCGAGAAGGTATATTTATACGCTCCGACGAATGGAATTACCGCTAGCACTTTACTCAGACTGATGTACGGCCTGCTGTGTGTCGTGCCGCGTTGAGACGATCCGCCTAATTTACCAACGTCCCTGATCGAGGTCGATTCGTTAGAAGACCCTCCTTCCGAGCAGCGGGCTATCGCTGATATACGATGCCGACGATTACTTTCCACAGGGAAGTTGCTACGGTTCGTGCGAGCCGTCTTTTGTCTCTTTTCTTCTTGCACGAGGATCACGGTATATAGCGCGTGTACGCATGCGTGCATTGCCCCTCGACGAGCGAGCATCACTCACCCTCGAATAACTTGTTTTGAATCGACTGGATTGTCAGTCGTATAGAAGTATCCCGACGCCATCGTTCATCCCTTATTCTTCTACGTGCAGGGAAGTTCATAATAATTCATTCAAACTCGCACAAGCGTACCGAATGCATTCAAAATTGTATCGGTTAAATCATTTTGTTCACGATAAAAACATATATCGCGAGCACCGAAGCGAGAGTACTAATATTATTGCGGAATCTTGCAATTTTACAAAGATTCGATTGATGATCGACAGACCCATCATTATTCTTGGTTTCTTGCTTACAGCGTCAGCGAGCACGGCCATTACGACGACGAGGATGCAATTTTAGAAGCAATGTACATATTCACCCCGAGACACGTTGAAAAGTCACGTTGCGACACAATATTATAGCGGTACTCGTTAATCGTCGACTTTTTGTTTTCTAGTGAGTTTTTTATACGATTACATCTACCAAATGGGCTTGTAACAACTTAATATAATTACATATTTATAATAACTTAATATAATTACATATTTATAATAACTTAATATATTTACAGCTTATCGCGACTATATGCAGCAGAGGGACGAATATGGTGGTAAGCTTGTGAGCACAGCGTCTGGGCCGAGGTGTCTCCTGATTAGAAGCTGATCCACTCTACTGGCCAAACTTTTTGTAGTGTACGAGAACTCGTGAGCTCGCCTCGAAGAGATAAGAACCCGCAAGGCAACCCCTCACGACATACATATATTATGCCCCGGTACACTAAATTCACCTCATCCTTCTCGAGTAACTACCTTTTGCATATTCATCGCTTTGCACCCCATAGACCGAACTCGTGTCTGAATTATCTTGGAGCCTGCAACGACCCTGCGATCCGATCGCTCCTTTCAAGCCCCTTGCGGGACCGGAAGGGCAAAGGTATGCGCGCTCTTCGAATTCTTACACGACCACTCTTCCATTAACATTGGAAAACCAAAGAGATACATCCTCCTCGATACCCAACCAATTATTTCGCGTACTCTTTGGTATCCTCGCCGATTCACCGAAAATAATTATCGCAATCTAACGAGAAAAGTTGGAACGTCGAAATGAAAACCACCCATCACCCTGAAATCTCCGTAGTAGGATCTTGGCATTTTTTGAGGCAATATCCTGTGTACGACACCCCCCACCTCCATAGTATATGTTATATTCCCAGCAATCTAACTATTATCGATACTTCGAGATGAAACTTTAAGAATAACTGACTCGCCTCGATAAATCTTCGATCGTTTCTCCCCTAAGAGTACCACGACCACCATAATTTTCCTTTATAGATACTAATTTGAAGAACCCCTAGAATCATCCTGTCAATCGATAAATTTAATATTTAAAATGTTGGCACTTACCGAACGTGCCGCCGAGGCAGTGGCGGTGGCACAGGGTTGTGAAAATTATCCATCATCGCGTAGGGATCGTGATCGGTTGATTTCCGATCCATGCTCTCGAGCTGATCGAGTCTGAGGAGTTCAGCCTCGCGTGGCGAGTGGAGTTCACAGTGGGCGACGTGAAGCAGCGGTCTCAGGGATGAGCCGCCATCGCATCTTTGTTGCTGTTGTTGCTGCTGCTGGTGCCGCTGGTGCGGACCGACCACCTGGTGGTCCGTACCATCCGGTGCGTACTGGTCTTCGCCCCAGACCTCAAATTCACCGGCTGCCGAGTAATCACCGAAACTACCGTTGCCCTT
Source organism: Cylloceria caligata (assembly GCA_963942595.1). NCBI lineage: Eukaryota > Metazoa > Arthropoda > Insecta > Hymenoptera > Ichneumonidae > Cylloceria > Cylloceria caligata. The sequence continues at coordinate 951,675 of OZ012710.1, forward strand.
CACCGCTGCACCCTTATCGACACGTTTTCGATTGTCGTTGGCGATACGCACGGGTATCAGACCTCCCGGCGAAGACAGCACGATGTTCTCGTGAGTCTCGTCACTATCTCTGTCCTTGTTATCTCTTTGTTTTCTCCTTGGTCTACGCTGGGGACGTGCCTTCCCCGGTAACGACAGCGAAAACGGAAAAATGTTACTTTGGTTCGACCGAAAGGGCTTCAGAGTTACGAAAGATCATTAAATTCTTCAGGATATAGAAAATACTTCAATATTATCAAATTATTGAGACTTTCAGAGTCGCACAGTTCGTATCGCGCTTGACTTTCTTTTTATTTATGTATCGATATTTCGTTCAATTATCGATACTCTCTTGATAGCTTTCGCTTTTCGCGACGGAATGCAGCGAAAGGGTGAAAAGACAATGAAAATACTTTGGGCCAACGAGAAGGCCGGGTAGAGTGAGACAGACGGTGGTATGAATCAGAGTCGAATCCAAGCTTCCTTATCGATCTGTCAATGCCATTGAGAAACTTTGAATTGTTCGAGGTTCTCGCACAGCCGCGATCTGCCCAAACGGCACATATATATGTATATGTATGTATATATATATAAATATTGTTCTTTCAATCGCACTTCAGTAATATTCCCCACAGACCGAGGAGATAGCGGAGCTCCAAGCTTGATCAAAACGTCGATTCTTCATCGACACTAAAAGCCAGATGCTGCATTTAAGGTATCGCAATTCTCAACCTCGCAAACCTAAAGAATCATTGTCTCGACAGTCTTATAGGTTTTAATCTCGCGCAAACGTCACTCGTTGTTTCCTACAAATGTCGTTTCGGTACACGAATTTAATTGCGCAAGTACCAAGAGACTATTGGCATACAAAAGCTCTTGGAAATGCTTATAATTCTGTGTTGATAAATAATAAATATGGCGTAAAGTACAGATATTTAGCAGCAGGAGGCCAAGGCTGAATAAAACTGAATGACCCGTAATCTGTAGGGGAGTGCAGATTTCAGGAGTACATCCTAGCGTCACGATCGGTTACCGTTGCTGGTGGCCAACATCGTTTTTCACAATAACTCATTAGCATAACTCAGTAGCATCGTACGAGGCGACTCTCGGTCGATACATAAATTTTGTGGCAGGAGGCTTCTTAGCTTCTTTAACTTGATAACTCACGATGTAACGTGATTGCCTCTAGGATTGGAGCGATGTATAGAACAAGATGCTGTGGAGAATTACCGTAGTGTTTTGGAGCGTTGCCCGTTCGACTCTTGTACGGCAGTGGCGTAGATAGAACGAGAGGAGAGAGGAGGAGGGGTGCGCAAAGCTTACCAAGAGAATTCGATCGCAAAATCCAACCGTACCCGGCGAGTGATCGTGTACCACGAAGCAGGACAACCAGTGGATAGGACCGTCTCCTGGTCCAGTGGCGAACGGGTGTCGAAGAGGGTGTGCAGGGAGCGAGGGAGCGAGTGCGACGAGATATCGGTGCGCCTTCGTACAGATGTGTCAATGCCCGCGACTCACTCTCTCTCTCTCTCTCTCTTTGTGTGTATGTGTGTGTGTGTGTTTAGGAAGGACCGTAGGAGCGAGGGAGTAAGGTGAGCGCCCGGGTTCCGCGGAAACCCAATTTTCACTGTAACGTGCAAGCGAACAGGAGAGTGTCACTGGCGATTAAGCCGGGAGCCGCCGTGGGAAGCTGGGAAACCTAATTGGGTCACGGGGCCTGTGCTGCGCCACGATGAAAATCCGCGCAAGTACACCACTGTCCTCCACCGCCAGCAACCGGATGTTACACACGCTGGATATATTCCAGAGAAGTCCAACATTCAACCGGAGCTCCGGTTGCACCTTCTATTACAAATCCTCGAGAATTTTCACGATAATTAAATTTATATACGCTGCTTCCGTGCGCTATTATTATTCCTCAGTTTTCACGGAGTAAAGAAAATATATATCTCAATTCTTAGATGATTAATCGCGGTATAGCGACTAGATTTAATTATCAACTTTGTTTCCTGCGTAAGGCCTCGTAAACCTTGCGAACCACACTTCACGTCACAGCACTGTTGTCGTTTTTTTTTGTTGTTATTATACCTTTTTGTAGATTTTTGAGAGACGAAAATGGATATAAACCGTTTTGTTTCTTTTCAATTTTTTTCCGGTACTGTTATAGTAGTAATAATAATAATAATAATAACAATGTATCTCCGCTTATCGAGCTATACCGTTCGCGTGTCTTGCCGGCGGTCAACGACATCCACCCGCACGAAGAGCGGTTCAAAGACTGGAGACGATGGCGTCGCAACGCCCGGCCCGGCACAAAGTGATACTGGAACCTCCCCACCTAGCGCGTGGCGGTAGGGCGCGTGCGCAGACTACCCTTCTCGAGCTGGTGAACCGCGCGTCGAACGCCCCTCCGATACAGTGCGAGCGTCGTTGCAACCCTCGAAAAATTGTCCCATCTCTGAGCGTCGCCTCTTGGGCTTGTTGCGACCCTCGAAAGTGAGCACCGGCGCTCAGGGGTCTGATCGCTCCTCTACGAATGCTTTAACATGTGCAGACAATTTTAATTCTCCTTTGCCAAATTATTGGCCATTGCAGTGTTAATTAAAAGTTAGAAAAACCGTCCGGATTCAACTATTTTCTACGCTATCGCGTCCTCGTACCGGAATGTTTTCAGTCGGTGTTTCGTGTCCCTTTTGAAGCAACGGAACGAGAATAAAAGTCAGTATAATTATTGAAAACATTACCTTGAGCTAGAAATCCAGCCTGAAACTGGCTCGGGGATGAACAATTCTCCAACGTCAGAGCTACAGGCGCTACCGAGCGAAATTATACTGTCACTGTAGTATCTCTTGTAATCCAAATACTCGGTACCGCCGACCATGTGCGACCTGGCTAAGCTCCGGCTAAGCGCGTCGAAGACTCGGACTACCAATTATACCGATAATAGTCAAGCCAGTGGCTCGACGGTTGACTACGCGTAGACAAATACTTTGCCATTATTGTCAAAAGATGACTATCAGGTTTCAATCGTAAATTGTTATGGGGATCATGATTCGCTAGCCACATCCAGAGATCGACTCTGATATGATCTAAACTTATCTTAGCAACGCAATAGAAGTTGCAAGTTGCGAACTTTTGTTGGCGTCGAACTACGAGTTTATCGAAGCGCGTTGTCGGATATGAATGACATCTATCGTTAAGACGATCGCACGAGCCGTATAATGGAATTGTTATATTATTATAAGCTACGTCGAGCTGCTCGGGGCAACTCTATAGAGTAAGAAAACATATCGGTGGATCGGTCTCCTGAGAGGTTTGCGTCACTTGTTCCACAAGCTCCGAGAGGGCTGGCTCGAAAGAGAATAATGATGCTTCCCTTTGTATCATCACCCTGTTCGGTACAATGCGGGTGCTTATGAAATCGACGGAATGATCCTACAATTCTGTCCCTCTGTCAAAGTAACCGCGACCTTCTTCAACCCCGATTACCGGCATTCATCGGCGAGCATTCGATTTTATACCGAGTGCAAAGATATGCAAAGAATGCGCATCCGATCATTGAAACTTAATGACGAGGCAAGCGAAACAGTCCTCTTTTCTATCGGAGTATAAATAATACGCAGAAGCGACGGAGCACGGCAGAGAGATCGAGACTCGCCAGGTTGCGATTGTTCCCGATCCCCGTCCGGATTTCTATTCAGAATCTGCAGGGTCTGCTGATATATCAGCGCAGTTGATCCCCCGATTCGATGCTAGATTCGTCCCCGTTCCGATTGTCTCTATAACCGTTTAACGTATCACGAAATGACGAATCGTCAGAGCTTGCAAACTGGGGGAGGGTTACGGTGTCGCGCTCGATATGCACCGTCGGTACTCAACACTCCGGTTGCCGCATGAACGCAGGCGGATGATGTTACGAGCGAGTTGATTTACCTAACGTTTCGTATCATATCCTGGCGGATATTATAACGTCTGTTTCAAGTGGCACCTCCGAAAACGCCAGTTTGTAGAACCGGTTCATACCGGGAACAGCATCGCAATAATCCGCGCGCACCGGACCGGCGGTTCTGGTACTTTCGTATGCACGTATATTGCAAGCAACGTCGATATCCTTGCAGGTACGTAGTATTCGAGTTACGCAGAAGCGCATCATTCGAATCGGGTTTCGCGAATTGCATTACCCTCGCTACGGGGTTTGCTCGCACACGAGGCCTCCGCCATATATGCGATAGTAGCAGCGGTATATCGTGGAACCGGAGAGTACACAGTACACGTTATAATCTATAGTGAATAGAGAATCGGCCGTTGGCCGTATTCCAATTCTCCCGAACTCCATGTCGCAGTTGCAGTCACTTTGGCACTCATCTGGTACACACTATGCAATTTCCATAGGCCTCCGTGACGGAGAGCCCGACGAGCACGAAGGAGCAAGAAAGAAAGATATTGGAGCACGGGAAACACATGTTTACTGTAAAAATAAATTAGAAACACACTCGGACCTCGATAGCAGGGGTCTTGAACTCTTCACAGAACCATCCAAACAGAGCCACTCGAGGTACCGAGTAGAGATTTAATAACTATTTTACGAACAGTAATAATGCTAAATAGTATTCTATACTCGTGCAGAAAATAATTAGACGCCCTCGATATAAGTGCGCTTGAACCAACATTCGTTACTCCAGCTCCGTTTCACATTCAATAATAAAAATTGCATTCAGATGTGATATCGCCAGTGTGGAGTCCATACTAAAGGTTTCGTATACAGGCGGTCCCAATGGGCATACCCAGTTAAGGGATATCGGAAACATAGAAGGATAATTAAGAAAAAGCTCTAAAAGGACCGGCTCAGACCCACATAGGTATCCCCATGACGAGTCTTTGCTTTACCGCGAAGAACCCGAGCCTACGTCACTGATCCTCGCCATTATCGAGTTGATTCTTTGCAAAACGTGAGAACGAGGTAATTTGCAAAATGCATGTAATCGGTTCTGGACTGAATGGTATAACGCAGAGGTCTGTACCAGTCAGCGTGTTATACGAGGAGGTACGAGCGTGCGGTATGCAGTGTTACGTAGCGCACGGCGTGTCTACTTACCAATGTACGTACGTACGTACGTACGAAGGTATATACCACACGAAACGGCATATACCACTGTACCAGTGTTTCTGTGTACGATAAATCCCCGTGAGCATAAAGAGCCTATGTCGGGAGCCCAGAAAGGCCGAGAAAGAGAGACAGAGAAACGCGGCGGTAGCAAGAGAGGAAGAGAGGCCAAGAACGAAGCAAGGGTCGTGAGCACAAGAGCCAACCAGAGCCCTACCGGTGCACGCTCGGGGGTGACTCTAGGCTTACTCGAAGCTTTCCGGGTGGTAGGGCGCTCTGTGCGTCGGCTCACTGCAAATAAAGCCTCACTCGCTCGGTTTGTTTGAAACATTGAGCAAACGTCGGTTGTTTAACCGGGTGGAGGATTTAGAGGTGGTTGCCCAACAGCTATATGGTAAAGTAGAGAGAATGGGATAAAAAGAAAGAAAGGACGACGAGTGTAAGAGCCCAGGACGAACCAACCGACCCTGTTCAACCCTCAACCTCCCCTCTCCTCCCCCGCCGCGGCTGCATCGGTTACGCTCGAGCGCGAATCCTCTTCGATTCCTTTATAACTGCCCCTCATTTGTTATTTTTCCAACATTTTCTTATCGTGACTCTTTGTCTCCTTCTTCTTTATCATTCGCGGCACTTCGCGTCATATATTATTCGACACTTTTGTTTACCTCTAATTCTTGTGCAGAAAGTTTCACATCGGTGTAATGACAAAATGGATGATATAAGAAAATGATTCGGTTTGCGGATGTCCAAAGTAAATTTCCTAATTATTTCGAACAATTCTCTTGTGAACCTTTCGGACAGTGTCGTATCTTTAATTAAAGCGAGTGACAGATATATACTTGTGACTATGTGTGAGAATTAAATCATTTGCCAGACGCATTTTCGGAGACCGAGGGTATCGTTCCCTCGGGCTTTTGCCAGAGACTACAATAAATTAATTAACGATGGGATGCTGGCATTTATTGTCCATATATCTTCCTGTTCTAATGAAATTAAGTGAAGATTCCGATCGTTCGTCTGATATTTGGTGTCTATCGGCAGCCAATAAAAGCCTCTGGCAAATAGGCTTGCATCAATGAAAGGCCACGAATGAGTCGAAAGAGATCTAACCGAAAGACTAATACCTCTTTTAAGACCGTTCGCCTTTATGCTTCTTCTAGTAATTCTGAAAGTAAATTGCCCGACACTTTTTCACTCTTATAATGTTTTATGTCGATGGAATAATGTTCAATTATTCCATCGACATCAAATTGATAACTCAAAGTTAATGTTTTACATTATTTATATAATTTGTTTTACGAAAAAGAGACATTCAAACGCAGTTTCATGTTTTTAATTGTCCATCGAAAAGATTGATCGATTGATTATAAAGCTCTAAAATAAAATGGCGAAATAGGCAATGTGTTTTTTTAAGGTGCCCTACAAGATACTAACCGTAAAGAAGAAAGTGTTCTCAAAATACGAGAGCCACGGCCTTTTTGATTTAAGCTGACACGCTTCGTGCATACAGCGACGAAGAGGAAGACGAATATGACAGCGAGATCACATCTATTCGGTCATCTCTACTGGTAAATGAATTTTACGAATACATCTGTATATTATAGCCCATATAGTTACTTACGCCACATTGCATCCCTGTATCGTCGACGTAGGTAGTTTCGTGCTCTAGCAGCGAGGACCACATAAAATGTGCATTATTGCGAAACAATATCGTGACCAAAGCTTGAAACCGCTATGGCACCTCCCTTGTCCCCGCGATTGCAGCCCCTCTCGAACGCTCGGTCGGCTTCGGCTTTGGGACGCGCGGAACGAAAGTTGGCTCCGCTCGTTCGGTCTCGATCTTACCCGGTGTATACGCTCTCGCCTATCTGTCGCGATATTGCGCGCGGACAGAGGCAAAAGGGACGATGGTACAGAGGGTGAAACGGCGAGGGGTGCGAGTATAAACGCGGCGTGGGTGCGTTTAGAATCTCATTCATCGTGCTCCGCGGGGTCCGGCTCGATGCTGGCGTTGCTGCTGCTACTATGGGCGAGCGTGCGATTGCGTACGAACGATATTGCGGTTGTTTTTCAGCTTGGGCTATGAAAAACATTACTATTCGTAGTAGGCAAGGCTCGGCATGAGTCGGTAATATCGGGACGTCGTAATGCCGACTGACACCTTTTTTCCGTGATATTAACAAAATCGGCTGTCCTCCTATCGAGCTAAGAAAGAGACGCAGAGCCTAAAACATGCAAGTTTCAATGGAAATTTGTACAGATATTTGCTGACGTGCTTGGGACGTACCCTCTGCATCTGATACTGTAGTCTATATCAGTTTCTTACATATGAAAAGAAGAAGAAACGAAAAAACCGATGGGAAAACAGCAAGGACGAGGACACCTCGTTCTTCCGGTGATAGAAATGGTAGAATACATCGAGATAGCTCAAGATGCTGCGTCGGGGAATAGGCACTTTTTGGCACGATGTTGAGGGACGACCGGTGAGTGAACGGAAACGGAAAAGAGGAGTTCGAACGTGCGCAAGCAAAGGGGGTGCGACAGAACCATTTGCTCCCGATTCTTTTTCGCGCTCGGGTAAACGGCGCGATAGTCGGCTAGCCACTGGCGACTGGCCAGTCTGCGATGAACGAAACATGGAATACATCAGACAGGAAAAGGTACAGCAAGCCAATAACCGGTGATTGGCAGTGTTTTAGAGAACCAATCGCATATCACCATTTACCGTATACGCTCTGTTCTGAGCACCATCAACCAAAAAGCCAAGTAAGAGGACTAAAACTTCGTCGCTAGCGATGTTAGTGTCCGGTTGCTGGGTTTTTTAGGATAATACAAATGGGACCCGACAGCTCCGAGCGGAAAAGTGGATATTCGAGAAGAGGTCGAGGAAAAAGGACGCAACCGTACGGATCTGGTGCTTTGCCGAAGCATCAGGTCCGCGTTGCAATGGATTGGTGTTGACCGATGGGTGGAGAAGCGAGCCGTCGATGTCCTTACCGCTGGGTTGCCCACATATGTTGAAAACATCTCTGTGAAAGCAACGTACGACTCTCATCCGGGCTCTCTCTCTCTCTCTCTCTCTCTCTCTCTCTCTCATCGTCTCATCGTCCTTCGGCACATGGCGAGCAACCGGCGTGTATCGCACAAGCGTAGCGTTCGATTGTTCACATCACGTTTGTCGGCTATTCAAAAGGACGACAGCGCGGAGCAAGGCTAGACGAAGGTTCGTACACGTGTTGCGCACTGCCGGAGGTTGGTGAAGAGAAATGCTTCTTCGCAGAACTATTCCGCGTTTGTGTATACGACGGTTACACTATGGTCGTATGGTATACGACTAGCCAGAAGAAACAACCGGGCAGATTTTGCGCGTAGAGCTTAGAAGGTGCCTCCGCCGGTCGTCGTCACGTTCGAATGCAAAAGTACACGTGCCTGTAGCAACCCGGACTATTTATGATGTTGCAGCGGCTGGGTGGAACGTAGCGGCTATCGACTCACCGGAGTGTACCGCACAAACGTGCCGGGTGGAGAAAAGTAACTCACGCATATTATTGCACTAGGCGTACTCCATAGTATACATATATGTATATTTATATATATACATGTGTGTATACGCAAGTCACCTCGTCCCGATGCTCCGAAACGTACATACGGACCGCACAGGTCACAAGGGTCGATGTGCAGTGCCAGTGCCGCGCAACGCACAGCACCACTGAGAACCAGTCCCAGTTGCTTCAGTTTTGACGTCATAGTGGCGTATTCACGATCATAATATGCACGTGAAATGCACAGCGAGATATCTGCAATTGAATTGCTGCTAGTACGTTGATATTTAGCCGTTGGCAGTCGACACCCGACAAAAATTAAAATATTTAAATGTCTACATTCTCGTAGTACGACAAGCATTCAACACAAAAAGAATATTTAATCTACGACAGAAATGACACTGCAAAAGACTACCTCGACAATAGCATTGACGACAATAAAATAAATATTTCGAAGCGAAAAGCCAAGAGATTTGTAATAATTGTTTGTCCAAAGGTCAAAATCGACAACTCACCGCAATAGAAATAAACTATATTCGACAAATATATTTTTTAATATCTTATTTTTCGTGAAAATTTATATTCTTAAAAAATAATCATCGTACGCAAAAATGTCCCAGATGAAAAGTTAATATTTTTAATGGGAAAATTAACTCGTGCTAAAATTAGACCGTCTCCGCCCCTTGAGGGGGTGCGAGGATGGGTAACTTTGAAATTTTTTATGGAAAACTTCATTTTTTATCGCAGATTCGGATTCTACGCTACAAAATACGTAGGTTTTGTCTGAAACTTTTTTAAAAATCGTAATAGATGGCGCTGTAATCGTAAAAAATGATATTTTTCGCAATTCTCGAGAAATACACATCGAATTGAAAAATAAAAAAGTACGTGTTCAATATTCTTCAAAAAGCGAAGTTTTATTTCAAAAGTTATTTTCTCATAATGAATAGTGAGATGCAAGGGGACTCACCTAAAACAAGCACCCCGGAGAGAACAAAATACTACTGGGTCCGCGTCGTTGTTCATGGGTTACGCTGAACGTAGTTTCTTGAAAAAATGCAACATGCCTGATTTTATTTTTCAAAGTACATTTCGTGCGATATCCGCAAAATTTTATTTTTGCGATTACAGCGCCATCTTTCACGAATAAAAAAAAAGGTATCAGACAAAATGTACGTATTTTGTAACGTAAAATCCGAATCTAATTTTAGGACGAGTTTGCCCCTTCAAAAGTATTAATTTTTCATCGGAGACATTTTTTCGTACGATGCTTATTTTTCGAGATATTTCGATGTCCTCACTTGAATCAACCACTCGGTATTTTTCAGACTATATCCGCGAGATATGTATGTAGAAAATACATGCGGCATGTACAATTTGTCATGAAAAATATATATAATATACGTAAAAATATACTTTATGTTGGCGTGAGTGAGCCTTTGAATTTCTTGTCTGATAATCACAATACAGAAAATAATTGATGATTACATTTGATGTGTGATAGATAAAGGGTTAGTCGGCACAGCAGCACTTTGACGACACGTTGAGAAAAAGAAGACGATGACTATGATAAATCCATAACGAAGAACATCGTTTGCCAGATGCGTCAAGCTCGAAACATCAGAGACTCGGGTTACGTATTAATGTTATTAAGGTACGGCGCACCGTTCTTCGGTAATAAGGTCTATCTTGTTTTCAGCTGCTGTTTTTCACTGGCAGTCCTGGGCTTGGTCGTACCGTACTTTTCCTCTTGCTCGTTTAACCCTTTGATTTCTTGCAGAGAAGCAAGCGTCACGACGTGACGGCGCGAGAGCACCTACAGATATATAGCAGCATATACGGTATGTCCTGGGATCGATAGACGACAACGACGAGCAGTCGACTCTATGCCGGATATTCGACGGTGCTCGTAACTGCCATAATTACTGCCTCCGGCTCGCTGAAGAGAAGGGGATGATATTCGAGCGAATGTTCGGGTCATTCTCCGAACCTCGGAATCAAGCTCGATATGACATTAACTTCCTGGCATATATAACAAGCTGTGCTTTGCTCATGAAATAACGCGAACGGGTGAAACCACACGGGAAACTCCCAGAATTCAAGGATATTAATATGCTTACAAACATTAGCTTAATTGATACATTTATTTATTATCGTTATATCGTATTAAGTTATTTTAACGTCGTATCTTTCTTTTCCACCATTCCTCTCGCATCTTATTCTGAATCTTTATCTTTGTTGCTTCCTCATGAAGGAAGCTATGTTTACGTGAAAAAAAATGTTTCTCGAGATTTTCATGTCGTATAAGTACTTGAAAAGTCTCAAAACGTCGAGAAATCATGTTTTTTTTTAAATATTCGTGCGTATGCGTATGCGATTGGCTTGCAAAATTGCAACGGATATATTTTGAGAACGGGTCACTCGATGATCCTAAAACTTTGCACACTGGTCGGGTTGCGACTCGTGTCAGTTCGCTGCAATTTTCGGTTAAATTGCTGACGGATTTGTGGTTGTGTGAATATTTCGAAAAAATGAGGTACACTCTCTGGGTTTCGTAAATTTTTAACTGTCGAGTTAAAACTTTTTACAAAAATAAGCCAGAGAACGAGGTTGTTTGGTATCGAACTTGGCAAGAATCGATCGAGTCATTGAAATCTTATAAAATCATGAATGTTTGTCATTTTTCGAAAAATATATTTTTTTGGTATAACTTTTGTAAATTTTCATCTAACAAACTGAAGCTTGGCATACAAATTATTGGCTGGAGCATTCTCGGTGAGAATCGATTAAGGGTTTTAAACTTTATCAAATTGGAAATTTGATCAAATTTTTTATTTTATTGAAAATTTGAATACCGCTTCTTCCATGAGGAAACCAAAATTAAGATAACCATTCTCCGTAGAGAAGAATCCGTGGGTCGGCGAGAATCACGAGGGAGCAATTAAAAAATGTCCACGTCTTGTTTTTAATAATGATTCAACAGAGCCCGTGGCCCAGTCTTTTTTCGGGTCGCAACACGGTATCGCAATGCAGCAAGTTTAAAGTTTGTTACAGAGTAACGCTGCTCGTGTCGCAGGCTACAAAACTGTGAAGCGAAGAGCCTCGAGTATACATGCTCCGACAACTTCCCCACCCCCCCCCCCCCCCCCCCGCCCCTGAAGGCTCGGATGCAATTAATAAAGGGGTGCTTAGCGGTTCCCTTTCCTGTCCTCTTCAATCTATGTTCCGTCTTCCTTATTTTTCTCTTCTTCTGTTTCCTATTATCGTACTTGTTCGTTTCATTCGCTTTCTTCTTCCCATCCTATGTACAAAATGCTTGGAGGAAAGAGTGAAGTAAGAAGAAAAGAAAAAGGATAAGATGGTTCGAGCTAGCGGAACGCCTCGCCGTCAGACATACCTACCTTCTCACTCCCGCTCTCTGTCTCTCCTTCTTTCCCCGATACAAGGGTGGGATAATTGATAGGGGGTGCGCGCTGCTCTGCACGGAATTGTTTACCCGGTAAGGATTGACCGCTATACGCGAAGGCGCTCCACTGGTCACCACCGACAACACATCCGCCGTCTCTCTGGCTACCACGTCGTTCTTTCCGTTTTCATTCCCGAGGCCCTCCGAGACTTTCATTCCTTTACCCTTCAGCCACTCGCTGTATACTTCTCCACGTCTTTTCATTAGGTTTCTTTTTCTTCTACCTTTATTTTTTAACAGCTGAACGCCATCGATAAATTAAATTGATATTAAATTCCCAGACGGATTTCTCGAGAAGATTATAAATTAATTATTCAGTTATCATTGAACTATCCCCGCCGTATTTGATGTGCTATTAATACCGGCAAAACTCATATGTTTTCCATTTGTATTTGATGTGCTATTAATAACGGCAAAACTCTCATGTTTTCCATTTATATATCGATGTCGCATCGCACATGAAAATAATTTCTGAAATTCACGACGAGGAAGTGGAGAAGATTTTAATGTCACATAAAATAATGTCCATCGTCCGGAATTAATATTTGAGGTAGTCCTTTCGCGGCGTCACGAGGTGATATAACCCGGACGCGGTGCCCGGCATGTGGGGTTCGTACAGTCACGCGGAGGAAGCTCTGACGCAACTCAATAACTCTGCTCGGATAATCGAAGATTTCTCTTCGAAATCTCTTGTCTTCGAATCGTTTATGTCCAGAGAACATTTTAGTCCTTTATTCCGAAAGTTACCTAATCGACAAAGACGAAAAATGTACAACCGAGACGTTTTACGTATCGCGAGACGCGACTGTTCCGTAAGCGCACCCGACAATCATAATTTCATCAAAATGTTGACTGACCGAACATTATATTTTACAGTTATTGCGGTATACGCTATAACTGTAACATATAAAAAATTCAGATACTCATTCAGCCCTGTCCGTACTTGACTTTCAAAAGGTAGCCAATGGCGACTGTAACAAAATGAAGCTACTCATTTGTGCAGTAAATAAATTGTTTACGTACGGATCTTTTCGACCGTCGGTCGACGGTAATAACCTTCGAGCGGGTCTGGTGCGTTGGAGGGTATTCGGTGTTGCTGGCGTTCCGGTATACAAATAAACTAACCATAGCCACTGGCTCTTGGTCCATCTCGTTTGACCAGAAGCGGCGAAGGGTTGCGTAATTAATGCCGCTAATGTACTCCGGAACTCGGAAACTTGGTGTGTGGGGGCGCGAGAGCCAGTGTACGAGGGATCGTGACGTGACCAGGAAAGTGCCTTCGCATCCCCTTCTCGCCGATGCTGCCCCACCACATCCGGAAAGAGCGACGAGGGCAAAAGCTTATTACACTATATTCCTTTCTATCGTAAATTCTGGCTTAACACAAAAAACATGTTTAACCCGTCCGGTTACTCGAGCCTCCGGGATTCCTTCATAATTTATTAATTGAGATACAATTTATAGTACTACTCGATTACTCGTTGTATCGAGTGATGAACATCCCGGCATTACGAAAGGTAGAACTTGAGAGGAATGAAAAATGTTTCGTAACCGATAGAATCATCATTCATCGACGTTCTTACTCCGGATCGCTACAGGAGATCTCCGTCATAAACCTTATTACGCGATAAAAAATTCACCTAAAAAGCTCACAGTGATTTGAAAATTCACAATCGTTATTTTACAAAAATAATTATGCTGACTCGTTGAAAAAAATTGCTTCCAAAAAATTATTGTTATTGCGTCAATAAATTTTGTTTATTATAAGAATATCAATGACTTTTGATTTAATACGAAATATCATAGCGGATAAAGCGTTATCGTAACTTATCAAAAGAAATGCAGCAACAGGATAGAGCGGCTAGGTGGCCAAGTCCGTATACCTTGTCGGCGAAACTTATTCAGGTAAACTCCTCCGCGGTGCTGCGACCATTAGAGTAATTCCAAGTACATGCCGCAAGGCCCCCCGTCAGTATTTACGGATCCGAAACAAACAGCATGCTATTTTCTCACAGTGGAATAACTCGACGGGTGCTTTACGACGCTAAATCCCTCGATCAGTTTTCGAGTTGTAACCAAGACAGGGGGCTCTCGTGTGTTCGTGAGCTACCACCCGTGGATGCGCCTCAGGGCGCCTTATGTATATCTCTCGTAGCGGTCTCTCGCTCTCGGATGAAAATAGTGTGCCGGTATCTACTTTGCTTACTTTCTCTCACTATGAACGTCGTTTTACAATTTCTCTACGTTTTGCCCCGACGACGTTCTCTACTAAAACACAGCCGTTCTAGGAATATATTTTATTACAAGTCACATTTGAAATATTTTAAAAAAGAAACACAAGAATAAGTAATATCTTTCTTTTGGAAAATTTGTGTAGCGATTGAAAAGTGTGTCAAAAGGTGATACCAAGAGCAGGTTTTAAGAGCGAAATCAAGATACTTTTATTCATTTTTTGATACAACGCGCGCCTTTCGATTTGTTATTCCCTTCCAACGAACAATACCTACCACTGATCTGCAATGTTGATGCTCAATGGACCTACGTTATTTACCAAGTGTGACTGTCCAAAGAAAAAGATAATTATTCTTACCAGTACCATTTTCATATGACCCCTTCGTTTCTGTGTTGGCCCTTCGCATCTTCCCTCTCTCTAATTGTGAATATCGCGGCTCATCGAAGAAACCCTCCAGCATTTCATACGAGTTCATTCATGAGGATAATTGAGTCCGCGAGCAAGAGAGTCGGAAAAGGGAATTGGATGGCTGAGAGTAAAAAGAAAGAAAATACAGAATAACGGTACGCAGAATGGTGGGAGGACCAAAGTGAATATGGCGATGGGACGTGTGCGGAAAAGAGGGCAGAGCAGCGCGGAGCCTTTGACTTTAGCCGCTCGTCGCAGAGCCGTAAGGGAGGGGTCGTGGCTACAGCAGCGGCACGAATCACGAGTAGGGAGTCTGCTAAAGGGTTGCGGATCCCGCACGACATCAAGACTTCCGTAACGAATGCAATAACATTACCATCGAGGCTCAAAGCTAAATGAATGGATATATTCCTTCCGCGTGCATATGGCGTCAATGACCTTCCGGAGAATTACGTTCGTATACTTGAAGTTCTTACATTTCTGTTGGTATCCAAGGGAAGCCTGGAAATGAAATGCTAAAGGCGGTGTACCGGCAGGAGAAAGAGCAGTACGTAATAGTCCGTGTTACCTCCTTCAAGCATAAATGCATGCACGAATGCTCTCTGCATTTTTTGTCAGATTTGTCAAGTCGATTTTTTCAATCACGTCGTTAGATCTGCGGTTTTTGAGTCGACCGATGGCTCGATCAACGTGTTTCAAAAATCGATAATTAATTTTTGATAATCGAGAAATAATTTTTTAAATCTTCAATTCTATTTTAAATATTGAATTATTAGACAGAACGTAAGAAAGAAGAGCGTAAGAAGCCATTTTTACAGTTTACTAAAATAGCTATAACTTACTTTTTCTATAGAGTTATCACTGTATTATTGTAATTCTTATTTCTTATTATAGTCGGCTAAAAAACGACCTCGATCATACGGAATAATACGAAATTCTGTTTGAGATATTCTTGTTGCGCGGAGAATAAAAAAAGTAACCCTTGATAGAAAAGAGGGCGGTAAGTAAATGATTTTGTGGATTAACATAAAAAACATGAAAATACAAAGTAACAATTTTGATGACGGGTCAACGACATCTCGGACCTATAACACCTGACGATCCTTTTGGTGGAAAAGGGAAGGGGATTCGTTGCTCCGCGTGATCCCCGCACCGGGACTAACGAAGTGACGGTCGTAGATGGTAATCGAGACTGCGAAGCTCGCGCGAACGCTCGACGAGCATTAATTAAATCACACCTCGGTGGTTACACGCAAAGACGTCAACTTGGTGTATACCGAAGGGCAGAGAACTCGGGCTGCGATATCTCGATAAGATTTACACCTCCCGTTTCACACCGCATTATTTCATGACTATACACGGCGTTCACGAGAGAATACAAGAGAGAACGTTGCGTAGGTTTCGATTTGAGGATAAAAAAAATGATATACTGACCTAGTCACTGAAATCGCACCTTTTATTTCGCATACGATACGATTTTATTTTTCGCAATGTAATTAAATAATAAAAGAACTCAAGTTGATGGAAATGAGCTATTTTTTTTTATTGTCGGATCGAATAGAAATAAAAATTCTTAGATTCTTACACCGCGAGAAAAAGTTTCATTAAATCAAAGAGTTTCATTGAAATCTTGGCCTATGAAACTTTTATTTGCCGTCGATGAAAAAATATATTTAAGTTAATAATATATTTAAGTGAATACTATATTTTATTTAATTGTATTAAATGCGGTGGTATTGAATGAATAAAAATTGTATCGAAGGTTACTAATTACTTTAATTTACTTCAATGAAGCTTTTACTTGTTGCTCAATCTCATATCGACAGTAGAATGCATTTCGTTCAAATCCTACATTTTAAATCTCTCGGGCGAATGTCACCCAATTCTGTAGTGCCTGCGGCGTGCCATATGAAAGGAGTCAATGTTAAGGTGTAGTAACGGAATCATTACAAAGAAGCAATTGTTATTGCAAGAAAAGGTTTTTTATTGCGTTTTAAGCTTGTAAATCGCGTGCGTGATGCGTGCGACACACACACACGCACGCACGCACGCACGCACGCACGCACGCACGCACGCAGGCACGCACGCACGCACGCACGCACGCACGCACGCACGCACACACACACACACGCGCACACACACACGCACACACGCACACACGCACACACACATACACACACACACACACACACACACAAAAGCAAACAAACAAACAAATACTATAATGGTATTTTGGCGACAGAGGATACATTTCGCGTTTCGCATATCACGACATTTAAAAAAATGTGTATTGAATTTTTTATGCTCATCTATAATTACATTATAGGTTATGTTTTATTTTCGCATGCTTGCATAGTACTAGCCGAGGAAAGGTTCGAGGATCCGTTTAATGTTCATTTATTATTACATACCTCAGAATGTAGTAACCTATTCGCGGATACCAGCCTCCGTCAAAAACTTCTCCATTTGGGTACCAATCTGACAATCGGTGTTTCGCCGGTTTTGCGCTCTTGATACAAGGCTATTGGAAAAACTAAATCACGTCTCCCATCGAGCGGCGGCGCGCACGATGCCGTCAAATAAACATCTCTTTAAAACGTTGATTTTCAATATATTATTCATTTGAATAAAATAAATCTTTTCTTTGGTAAGTTCTATGAAATAAAAGTTTACTCGAAGGCAATAAAATATCCTCATCGTGATTCAAATGCCTCGCATAATTGGAATAAACTAATTATTTTCATTGAATCAAATATTCATTTAGTTGATACCACGAAAGAAATTTTAATGTGCCGATTTATGCGAATCAAGGAAATCTTTTCTCTCGGTGTAGAAATTCGAGAAAGTAGAATCAATGGCGATAATAAAAACTTTGTAGATTTCTTTAAGAGTTTCAGACCAAGGGAAATGGAAAAAAATGTACTATGCACTGTGGCACGCTTAGCCAGCGAGCAAAAGTATCGCATCATCGTACATGGAATATATCGTTTGAGTCAACTGCTTTTTCTACAAATATCCATAACGTCTGAAAAAAAGCAAATGAAAAAAAAGTGCGTCTCGATCGATTTTTCTTACGACGATACGACTCGTATGCGCGTCATGTGTATGTACGCGGGGTACTTTTTGAAAATATAAACACGTATACCGCGTGACTACAAGTTTCCCAGGCGCCTACTTTTCGAAAGCATTTATCAGTTTACTTTTCTGAATGTTGCATCTCGCTCTAGCCCTATCTGCTTTTTTTCCCACTACCCTTTCTCGTGGATGTACGTAGTATTTATGCGTCCCGTTGTATTCTCGGGCTAATTCATTTTCTGGGTCATTGCTCTCCGGGGAGGTAGAGTTCGCTAGAGCGCTGCCGGCGAATAATAATTTCCACTCTGCTTGACTCAGCCAGAGGCGTTTATTAATTTTGTTTTTCTTCCTGCCTGCCTGTGCTTTTCTTTCTTTTTTTCTTTAATAGATGGAAGCGATAGTGCAGAAACACGGGACCCGAGTGCTTCTCGAATCTGATAGTAAGACGAGATATAATCCGTATTGGCGTTGACAGGGGTGAGAGTGACGAGTTGTTCGGAAGGCGCGGGGGTACACGGGGAGATCTAGACACCTTCGCGGCGACGGTTTCATTAATTCCGACGCCCAAGGGAGTGCGCTGCTTCTATGATGGCTAGAAAATCGTTTCCGCTCCTTTGGTGGTCTCGCTGTTGCTGCCGCACACTGGGCGCTCGGTGAGCTCTGGCGCGATAACATCTGATTACCGGATTGGGCACGAAAGGATCTTACGAGCGAATCCTCGACGATCGGTGTGACGAGAAAGATTCTAGCCAAGATCGACCAGAGACACGAGATTGAATTCCAAAGTCGCTAAAACACATTTCTTCGCTTCCTCTAATTGATTTTTAAATATTTCTATTTTTTGAGATTGCTATAACACTGTAGCCACGTCCAGGGTTTCATATTTATCTGTCCTTTTATCTCATTTATCTCGGTATAATAATTTCAGATCGACTTGATCCGCTTGTATAATTACTATTTGTTCGAAAACTCCGGGACATGTATCCAGTGAGAGTGAAATATATTATGCAAACAATGCACACAAGGTAAGACAATAATAAAATAATATAAATCTGCTAAAATCTATCTCATAGAGTAGAAAAGGATTTAGAGTCTCGGCTTATCCATTCTAAAGTATTCCGAGAACGTTCCGGTAACTGGTGGTCGGCGAATAAAGCTTCGCGGCAAGCAGAATTGCGGTGTCGTTCCGCATGGTGTTGAAGGCGTTAAATTTATTCACCGGTATTCCATTCTTTTTCTGTAGCCCTCATCTTCGCGGATCTCGAATTTGAAAATTTACGAGACGATTTTATTACGTTCGGCAGGATACAGCGGGGTTCGGGCGGGGCGAGAGAACGAAGAATCCGTAAAGACAGAGGTGTTCGCGGTGGACGATACTCCGCCGAGATGTCGGTCGATGGGTGAGGGTAAAAAGGGAGTGGGCCAGTGAGAAGACAGGCGAGAGATAACCAGAATGAGAAAACGAGGAAGCGAACGAAGGACAGAAAAGAGTGGTACTATGGGAAATAGTGGAGCGCTCGACTCAGCACACCAGATGTACCGCAGGCGGTGTGGTCGGGATACCAGAGGCATTACGGTGTAACACTTGACTCTGTCTCCGCTTTTCTGTATTTTTCTTTCACTCCTCCACCCCTCGACTCGTGTGCGAGAGAACTCTCCGTTTCACTGCCGAGTAAGAGGAATTCGGTGCTTGCACGGAAGTTTCCAACTGCGCGCGCCTTCCTCTTGAGCGCCGCGGAGCGCAGAGCACCCTGAGCTATCTACATGGAGAAATGGATAGAGATAGATCTCAACACGCCGTAGCAACGTGCTATGCGGATTGCTGCATTGTAAACACGTGTCTAGGGTTGAAAGGTTGGTTAAACTCAAATATTGATGGTCTTTACCACGATACGTATTGCTTTGTGAAGTATACCGGAACAGTGCGGCACTTTGCGTATAAGTTTCGCACAGAGACGATCGTCAAGCCGCTCGATGACTTTACCGAGGATACCGGATATTACGATATTTCCAGAAATCTTCACAATCGCCAACTTTTTACCGCAAGGATTATATTGTTTTGTTTTCTTTTTTGCTTTTTAATTATTTCGGCGACTCCCAGGGCTGAAACGATTGTTTGTTGTGTTTTTTTTTTCGTCTCTGACGTTATACTACTATACTGATTACGAATCTGCAAGATTTTGAATTGAAATCTCAAGAATACAAACTCAAGTTCTTTTCGAGGTAATGTCGTGATGACAACTTATCAGGAGCTCAAGGATTTCGCTCAAAGTCGATACGCGTATTGCCTGGCGGGAGAACAGCATTTGAGGTATATCCTTATGTCGAAGCAGTTTACGTACTTGATCACCAGTGTTACAAACACACTACAGGTACAGCGTAGCAAAAATTGCCGTGGCAATAGTGGTGTTGCAAACATGCAGCGCGGACGTGCCGCATGTAAAAAGGACGTTGCTGCGACACACAGGGTGGTTGGGAAGCTGGCTGGTAGCTAGCGGCGATTTGCTCTTGTGCATGCCAGGGGCGCGGGGGGTACCTGTTAGCGCGCATCCTGTTTCCCAATAGAAGACCGGAGCGCATCATACCCCAGGTCGAGGAGCTCAACCAGCCCTGGTACCGGTGCGCCCATTGGCTTGTTCTCGCACCTCAACTACACCGAACCGGCAGCAACATCCCTCTACTTCCAAAAGTCACCCTCTCCGTCAAAGAGGTGAATCAAGTCGCTAATTACAGAGAGGCCACTTCCTGCTGCACAGTGTCTCTTTGGCATTCAATATATTGCCGGATAAGGGGAGGACGCGTTGGACTCACGCGGAACGGGGCTTCAAAGCGGAGCATATCGTAACTAGGTATACAGTACGGGTGCAGGAAGATTGGGGCTTGGGCTTCAATGGAGGTTCCATAATTGGTTGAAGGGGGCACTGTATAATAAGATAGACACAAATGAGAAAGGGCAACGAAGTTGCCACACAAGCTGCAATATATTAAACGGAATGCTGATTCGCTTGCGTAGAGAAATCATTCGGTGTCCACAAATGCGAATGAGGGATAACAATCCGACTCTGAATGATCCTGCAATTATCGTCTTCTCGGATTTATCAAACTCGCGGCCAGCAGTGGCTACTACATCCGACGGTCTCGTTGGCAAGTAGCTCTGTTAGCCGTCAACGCGTCGTCGCACTTTATAACAATATGTTATATTACTGGAAAGCCATTCCCGAATAAGACTAAACTGTTGGCAAGACCGATGATTCGATTACCCAAGAGGACTTTGAAGATCTCACGCTGCAGTGGCATCTATAAAACTTTCCAATTTTTGCGGATGGAAAAATCTATTATATTTTCTATTGTAATTGGAATCCGCGTGACATACAATTAGTACATTTGGAAATCCGTACGAAGATAATTTGAAGGATTTTATCTTTATATCCGTTCGATCCGTTGATCCATCGATATATTGTTACAGCACGGATTATCGAGATGACGGGGTCTTCGAAATGAAGTGGAGAAAAGAGATAGAAGTACGATTCGTCAACGCAAGGGCTGTCCTCTGATTCCCTAAATACTCTCCATCGATGCGCAAAAGCCGAAAGGCGGCGATTGTGATGGTGTACAGGATGATTATGTCGGTGCGAGTCGTCGCTTATGTCCGCTTCGTTTTCAAGAAGCGACTCAACAATCCATATATAGAACATCCCGCAGTCGTACAGAACATAGGTCGACAGTTAACAGAGAGGACAAAGGAGTCGGTGAGCAAGCCAAGTTCCCTCTGAAATCCAATTAATTCATCCCCGACTGTCGACAATGCTGCTCGCAATCTTGATTCGAGAAATCTAATTTACCAGCTCTTTATTTATGATAACGCGGACTCGTTGTACGTGGGAGGCAAGTCAGAGGAGTGGCCGAGCCAAGTGCTATAGCAAAGATGACAAGGATTCCGACCCGTCAAACACACACGCGTACACGCATACCACTTGTGTCGCGATAGAGCAGAATCTTGGAGAATTGGTATTGACGTTGCCTTATCGGTGTATCGAATCAAAAAATGATGTAACGATTATGTTATAATATTGTCAAATTATCTTTGTTGGCATACAAAGAATTTTCTATTGTACTGATAATAATGTTTTGGAGAATGAATGGTTACCGTACGACGTCACTTAACCGAATCTAATTATTGATATTTCTCTTTTTAAATATATCGATGAGAAAGCCTGCCTGGCCAAGAGCTTGACGTCGTCGTCCCCGTAGCCGACGGTATAACAAGCGAGTTCTATCATACTATGGACGCTTTCTGGCATGCGCTGTTAGTATGAACTTTTGTACATCATCGAATTAAGGAACATCAAGCCATCGCACCGACGCGATGAACTTTTTATCCCGGGCACTCTATAACTAAACAGGTATAGTACTTTGACCGTCGATTACCCGTGATAATTGATGATTAGATCATATTAGCGACAATATCAGAGCTCCCGCAGGCTACGCGGACGTGCTGTATAACACAGAGCACTCAGCGTTATTGGCGCGCCAGACGGTGCTCAGCTGGCTCATCGGGCTAGCTACCACCCTTGACTATAGCATCGGCACCGGAAAAGCCGCAGTAGCCACTACTGCTCGACGCTATAAACGATATCAGGCACCAGATTGTGCGAGAAAAAAAAAGTAATTTTCCAGTGTACGCTATCAGAGATGAACATCGTGAGACCGGATACCCTACGAATTTTTTTTATTCCGTTTCATTATTGGCATTATGTATTGGGGACAAAATTATCTAATATCCAGTACCGAAAAAGAGAAAGACAATTGCCATTTGTACAAACAAATTATTATATCCGTTGTTAGGCGATGAAATCGAGAAGACCTTGCTTTCTCGTAAGAGGTTGATGAGGGAGAGTTCGTTCCTTCTCGACTCTGTCTATAATATTCTGTCTTGCGTTAGACATCCAAGGATCATATTGATTAAGACCCGGTCAATTAGATATTCCTCGAATGGTAATGCCAGTGTCTTGCGTGGAAACTTGGGTGAAACTGCAGCCGATGCTTCTGCTTCTGGTTCACAATAGAGGAGACTGAGAACCCTCAGTGGCAGTCTCTGTACCTTCCTCGTAACTGTGAACAAAGACGAGTCCAGAGGAAGATGGGTATAGTGGTCGTCGTGCGCGGTTGATCGGGGTGACTCGAGAGTGGGTGTGCGAGGGAGTAAGAGAGAAAGCAGAACGAGGCGAGTGGAAGGCAGCGGATCGCTCCGAACGCCCGGACGCAAGAGGGAGAGAGAGAGAGAGAGAGAGAGAGAGAGAGAGAGAGAGAGAGAGAGAGAGAGAGAGAGAAGCTTGCTATAACCTCGGATGTAGTAATGGAACGCAAGTGGTTAAAAGCACTGCTTGGCCCCGGAAACCTCGCTTTGCTATCTTCTCGTTTTATCTCTCCGTCTCTTTTTTTTCGGGGACGTCAGAGAAGTCTTGTTTTCCTCATCCGACCTGACTTTCTTTCTTCCACTTCACACCTGTCAAATTCCGTTGATACCGTCCTTGGAATCTGTAGTTCGAAACATTTCTGTTTTTCCCTCGACTCTTGCGTCTTGTACCGACCCTCTTTCGCATTTCCACAGTCTCCGCGACTGATCTATTGGGAACTAGCGGTTGTCCGCCAGAGAATCGCAAATTCTGACAAGAAAGTCATACGGTATTGATGAAAATCCACGTATTCTTGACACTCCATCAAGAATTTACACACGAAACTCGACAATGGGTAAACTATCGGTTCCCTAAGTATCGTTCGCCTCTTGCAGAGTCCCCTATAACGGTTTAAACTTTGCCTGATAACGTTCAGTGCAGAGTACACTGGAATGCCTCGCATTTGTTCTCATCCCTAGCTTTGGTGGACTCGCTTCAGCTTGCTGTGGGCTTTCTCTTTCCTCTCGCACTCTGTATCTCCGTACATCCCTATAGTATCGAATCGGTACAGTCAACCCCCGTCGATCCCGCCCACAGGGAAGAGGCAGTTCGGACGAAAACCCTTTGCGATGCAAAGCGACCCTGGCCATCCAGAGATTAGATACCCGTGCCAAGAACGAACAGTAGTAGAGCATCGCGACACGGCAGGGTAGCTTCGGCTCGGAGGGTCTCTCGCCCGTATCTTTTAGAAGCAATTTCGACGGAAGGTCGGCAACTGGCGTTCCGTCAAATCAAAGAACGATTCAGAATTTGTCGAGCGTTCGAGCGACCGTCGGCGAATGAATGCGCGTGGAGGAAGACAATCACCGGGGCGTGGAGACGACCCAACTTCATGTTCATGACTAGTCCTTCGTTTGTCCGGTCGGTAATTTACAATGAAAAAAAAATGATTTAACATTTTTTTATATATAAAAAACTCTGAGCTATATAGAAAAAGTCGTGGCAAGCGTGGAATTCACGTTTCAAAATATGTGATCGATCGTCACAGGACACAAATAAAGATATGACATATGGATTTATAAATAGTTGTTAAGGCGACTAAAGAACATTGCGGCATAATCTCGACATATCGAGGACAGTTGCTGATATATTTATTATTATGATTCAGTGATAAACTTTAAGGGTAGCGCAACGACCGAGACGATGAATCAGCCAGCACACAGAGGATTCAAGACGAGGATCGTTGGACCATTGTCATTGATGAGCCACCTCTTCATATTCTTCGGCGTCTCCTACCCTGCACAATGTTTCAAGCACTCTCAGCACTCGGGATTTATGTTTGCAGCATTATAGCCTCTTTGCACGTGATGACAAAAAATCTCCGAGCAGATAAAGGTTTTGAGGATGCTATGGTGCCGTCGGATTGTGCTTTCTTTCATCTTTCCTCATTCCACGCTCCATTTATTGCAAAGAATGAGAGAATCAAGAGGAAAATTTAAGAAATAGTACGATGGAAATCTGACAGGGAGACAAGATCCGAGGCCTGCTTGAAGAATAAATTTTATCGACCAAGTATTTACCAAAATAAATTCAATATATATTACCGAATTGAATACGAAATACGAAAAAGGGACCGAAAAATGATGAATTTTGCTTCTTCGACGAAGAAGCTTTGTATTCGTGACATTTGTATTCACGATAAAAATGTTGGAGTACCGAAAATGTTCTGAAATGTCCCGAATGAATATGTCAACTATAAGTAATTTTCTCGAGAACTTAACGATACGATTAAAGTATGTGACGCAGGAACTCCCCACCACTGTATCGTGTATCGATCGAGCACCCAAAAAATATTATTTTCATAATACGAACTGATGCATGAAAGTGAAAGATTATTCATTTATTCATCATTTCCAAAGGCCATCACAGTCACGAAGCAGGTAAAGAAAGAAGGCGCGAGCGTTGCCCCGCAGCCTTTCCTGAGCTTTGACAGAATACTCCACGAGTATAGGCGCCTATCGCAGGCCAGATGGTAATGGCACGTGAGTGGCGTTGAATCATAGATTCCTAGATTTCAGGGTGCGCGGGTGACAGGGAAAATCGAATCGGAGCGAGGGAGGGTCTTAGTCTTGAGGATCAAAGCCCCCTACGCAACGCGGCAAGCCCAACAGAGAGAAGGACATTGGGGTGATAACGACAGAATGATCCGGAAAGAGTATACAAAGTGTAGTGAGCGAGAGCCCAATGCCTAATCCAACGAGATGGACTACCGGAGGCGTCGAGTTATAAATATATATATACTATTATATATAATGCGGTTATTTTTTGACAAATTAACTCGTTGATTGTATCCTTCTTTCGGTCATTGTCGGAAGCTCTTCCGTTCGTTTCAACATCAATATATAGAATTTTCTCAACAAATTCTCGCGATTTAAATATTTTTTTCTCGACTATGGAATATGTGCTGAATTTGCTGCACGAGCTATGACAGTGGGTGGATGGTAAACCAAAAAATGCGCACTAGCTTTGTGAGTTCTTTCTGGCCAGAAATAATTGAACGATCCAAGTGATCGGAGTGCCTCGATCGAGCACTCTCCTGATTGCGTTTGGCCGCAGACTCGCGGCACATTTTTATCCTTTTCTACCGAGATCTCGTTGGTGTACCTGCGGAGCCACAACTACTCTTCGAATGTTTTTGTAATAACTGCACTAGACCCCGAAATACCGGACGTCTCCGCTACAGGCTGGATGGCAGCGGACTGCGAGGCCGCGATGCAATACCACGAGTAATAAAGTATAGCTTTTTGAACAACAGTTGCACGCTACGCCGGTATAGCTATGGTTGCTAACCGGTGTCACGTAAATTCGTTACGAGGTTTTGTATACTATATTCCAAGCCAGGTCACTTGTATACGCGATACACTGGAAAACTCCGTTTCTACTAAATTGTGTACGTCGAGTGACATATGTTGGCGAGATCGGGCCTAAATAAAATTAGTAGCTTGTACGCATATGCGGGCCTCTGTATGGTGAAGTTGATCTACGATCGTTAATTTATTTTCTATAAGCTAAATCTAAGCAACTTGTTGTCACATGGCAATTCCATTTCAAACGGGATAAGGTTGCCTCCAAATTGGCGCATTTAAAAATTTTTCATCGCCTTTATAAATGTTTTGATGCGCCGGCTGTATAGATACACAGCTCCACGATATCTGGTTGAATCGATTCTTGGGGCGGCAATACTTCATGGTAACGCAATGGGACATATGGCGCTCCTCCGCTCATGCATACAAGATCGATACAAATTGGAACGCCTCGCTGTTGGACGGCTGGCACGCCCACCATCCTACTCCTATGTCGGTGTCTGAATTTCTCCGGTTACATGTCCTACGGTTATCTTAGATTCCCTCGTGGCCTCCCCTTCCCGCCCAGACACATGAATTTATAAGCTCGGTTATTAAAACGCATTAAATAATTACTACAGTATCGAAACGAGAAAGTTAAACTTGATAAGCTACAAGAGCTCAAAACACTAAATGTTATTTACCAAATATTCAGACATCCCTGTTCTCGTAATATAAATATTATGTACCATTGCACTGTTACTGTAACAGAGAAGAACTGGCTATTTCATGGAAATGATTTATGTATACGCTTAAAACCGGGTGACACGCGAAAAGCCCATTAAGGAGAATTCATATACGTAAACAGGTTGGCGATCGATGCGACAAGTACCCGAGCGAACAACGACGCGGCAAAAATAGAATCTTGCTGCGCTGAGATCGCGTACATATGCGATACATATATGTAACGTGAGAGTATACGTAGATGCATGCATGTATTGCGAAAGAATAAAAGAAGCGGCGGAAAGGATATGGAGAAAGAGGCACGGAAGAGGAGTAAGAAGTGGAAGCTCCGGTGAACCGACCGTATACGAGGTCAGAAATAGTTTCCAGTTCTAAGTTGGAAAGCTCTGTGAAGGCAGCGCTCGTAATCGGCATAAAACAACCGCTGACAAAGATTGTCTTTCAGATTTCTTTATGGCAAAATTGTGGGCGTTGAAAGAAAACACATACTTGGTACGACGAAGGACAAATCCGCTTTTCTCAATGTCCTCTAAGTTGAACGACGAAGAGACTCGCTTCGTGCATCACCCGGTGCATCGAAACGTTCGCTACACGTACATTTCTGGATGACACTTTCGATCATTTTTACATTTCCTCCATAAATTTATTTGTACCGCAATTTTTTTTAACAATTACGTTCTGATTTTTCTTCAAACGTTTTTGTTTTGTTATTGATACCCCCTTTCTGCGCAGCTTGAAAAATCGGGTTGTTTTACCGCTGGGAACAAGGCGTTAGCCAAAGGGTTGTTCTACGTGAGAGTAGTCGAACGAGGATCAAGAGGATGCGGGTATAAAGCCGCGCTGCCGTGTCGTGCCGGTGGTGAAAGAGCACAGGCAAACTTTAGAGACAACTTCTCCACTCCGCTCTCTAAACTCCAGCGACGTCCTTCATCGTGGAGGGTGATAAAAGCTTGCACCGAGCGTACACAATGTTTCTATGGAGTCGCCTCTTCGGAATCCTTTTTTTTATTATTTCGCCATCCCAACGCACCGAACACACTTGCAAAAGGCTTCCTATCCGCAGCGCTGGACAATCGATCAAAATATACGGCGATGACACGCCGCGACGTCGCCCTCCCCGTACCGCGCCCATTGGGTTACCGATGAGATGAGAACAGCTTGAGACAGCGAGTCGGCGACGTAAAGTGTCTCGAGTCTCGTAGCCCGCCAGCGATGCTGGTTCTTCATTATGTTTCGCGCCTCCAGGAAAGAAGGGTGAATTGATTAAAAAGTACAGCCATGTGTAATTGTTGGTTGTGATCGAATTCTCATTGTTTCCCTGTCTCTTGAGGCGTAATATCTCTTCAACAATAGAAAAACAAGTATTTCTTAGACTGGATTTTCGATTGCCGAGAGTATTTGAAAAAAAAAGACGAAAAAGATGGAAGCGCCATTTGGACATTGCTTCCAATTTTTTTTTTCCACAAACGTTTGTCGTGGCACATCGAAATATAAGTTCCGCGAGCATGACGAACGGACACACAATTGCAAACCGACTGATCTACGAATGAAGAAACGAAAAATAAGATGAAATTGAACAAAAGAACAAAACTGTGATAATGAATGAAATACATGCCTTTGGGTACATAACGATGACGCAGAACGGTAGATCGCGAGCAGCAGGATCGAGTGCGGGTGTCGATTGGCCGTTGGTATCCGCCCCGCCAAAGTTAGCGAACAAAAAGGGCTGCTGTATTCCGGTAAGTTACGTCAAGACCTCGTCGGCAAACCGAAGTAGCTCGTGCAGGAAAGCCCGGGCGTGGGATCGACGTCAAACCTGGCTCTAGGGATAAAAATGCTGAAAATGTCCGAGTGACACACGACGCAAAATGTAAAATAAAAAGCAAATAGCGGTGCGAGAAGGAGAGATGGAGAAAGGAAAAGAGAACAAGGCGAGACGAGAGGCTGATGGGACAAATGCTGGGGCTAGGGGGGAACTGCGTGTACGACGACAACAGGCAAGCAAAGGGAGAGTGAAGTGGCTGAGGTAAAGAGCGAACGAACAACGAGGGATGGTGCGTTCGACTGAAACGAAAACAAAGGGTCCATCGGTTGGGCACAAACTATGGCGTGATAGTGGCCACGACATTGGCACGGTATACGCCATACGTACTACATTCAACACTACTATCGTATAGAACGCACACATAATACACTCGTATTCTACTCCATAGCATAGATATGTAGTAGTTATAGTAATATACCAATACGTATGCGCCCGCACGTCGTACCGTCAGTGGCATATGGTTGGGTTTCGCGAACAAATACTCCGAACGGTGCAGATCGGAGAATCGATGCGGAGAAAGAGAAGTTGACACCTGGTTTTTCACTCTTTCTCGCAGTTGATCGCAATGACGATGGTGATCGTTGCATTTTGCTCGATACCCCACTGTGCATAAACATATGCGGTCTACGCGATCGCCGGCGTTATCGCAATGGTGTCGATGCAACGATCGGTTCTGCAAACTCGTTGGGCGTACCTCGATAAAAAATATAAATATTACTTAGCATTTAAAAAAATTCATTTTATATGCCAATCATTAATTTAGTTTGTGGTCAATCGTGAATCGGGTATTGTCGCGTACTCTGTATCGTCAAGGATAATTCTGTTGTACGCGAGAGCTCTTTGGCCTCGTGTTGAAACGAAAGTGCAACCAGTACTAAAAGCTTCGTGAAACTTGAGACAAAATAATTCATTTACGACGCCGAAATAAAAAAAAATGAATGACAAGACCGAGCGTTTCCGCGAAGCTCACATCCGTCTCGACCGTAAGCTAATTTTCCGCTGGCAAATTCACTTGCTGAGAGATCAAATGGAGCAAATCGAATCGCATTGAATTTTGGTCCACACTCACGAATGATGAGAGCATCATTGTGCTGTACCGGTCGGACTTGGCCGATAAAGGCGTTTGCCGAACGGGAGCACTCTACTTTCGATCAGCCAGTAGCGACACTCGCGCACGATCAATCATTCAAGTCCCGATTTACGGTTCGGAATTTGATTAAGCGACAATGGTAAGACGGATTCGTACCACGACGTTTGCGACCACTTTTGCAGCAGTATAGGCGCCATTAGCGGGTGGTTCACGAGGTAAAACTAGGACAAAGAAAGAAAAAAAAACGATAAAAGAGAGGTAGACCCGCGAGATGCATTAGAATCCTCCAATAATCCAATAATAAATACTTTTAGTTCAAATGGAGCGAGCGATACCGCATTGTCGAGCACACGTCACCGTAGCTTCTCTCCGGACTTAACTTTCAAGGGTACCATTGTCTCATCTTCGTGATTCGACTTCCGACTCGGTTGCCCTAAAATGTCTCGGCACTCGCTTCTTTATTCCCATATTTTACGCTCGCGTCGCCGTCAGCTTTTTGTTTGCATTGTTTAAATGTTGCTTTCGAGTAAACGACACCGAGCCTGTTTTCCTGCGAATGTAAGCCGACATTTCTTAAAACTGCATCGTTATCTACGTTGTCATTTGATTTTTTCGTCAATTTTACATTATCGTGTGAGAAAATTGTCATCTATACGAGTTTCCGATATATCTATGAAGGGACGTTTATGAAAAGTCCACTGACGAGCACGATTGCAAAGTGCAAGATGGACAATCTTCCACTTTGATTCCACTTTCTATCCTAGAGGCATTTTCTGGGGTCACATCGCTCGGAGGAATACGCGTTCCGCTGTTTCTAGTGTGATTATATCATAAGCATATAAAAAATTTTGTAAAACATCGATGTAACGTTCTGCGATTGCGCCAATAATCTAAACCGCATGTACTGCGATTCGGATATATTTACATAGGTCTATGTAAAAAATAATATAAATTACATACTAGTAATAGAATGGTTACCGAATTACCACTTATTCGTCTACCGTGGATTTTATGTTATCCATTCATTCTCTTACCGATAATTTGCCAACAGTTTATTTATTCTCTCAAACGTAACTGTTTCCATGTTTTCATTTTT
This sequence comes from Cylloceria caligata, assembly GCA_963942595.1. Taxonomy (NCBI): domain Eukaryota; kingdom Metazoa; phylum Arthropoda; class Insecta; order Hymenoptera; family Ichneumonidae; genus Cylloceria; species Cylloceria caligata. The sequence continues at coordinate 982,515 of OZ012710.1, forward strand.
TATATGCTTTGAGTATTACGAAATATTTATTATCGAGTATAAATCGACTCTTATGAATAACAGCATTAAAGATACTGTATGAATACAAAAACGAAAAATATGCACAACATATTTACATCTGTGGCCGTATGATTACGCTTTGTAGCGAAAGGACAGAGGCATCTACATACATCATACGATACGTTAGAAGTGTCTATAAGTTAGACGAGGCGTAGTTCGATTTATTCGACACGCGGAGCATTCGTCTAGCTACGATCTGTCTCTCACTACCCACCCTTCACTCTCGTTTCACACTCGTCCCCCTGCCTACTCTCCTTGTCGCCCCTGGATCGTAATTGATCCTACCTGCGTTCGTGTATCCCGAGAGCCGTCACTTTGAATGAAACGTGATTGGGTGGGCGATGAAGCGGCCGACGCACAGAGCGTAGTGTCGGCTAAGGCAGGTTATTCGAGGGAGACAGGAGGAAGAGAGAAATATAGAGAGAGATCGAGACGGCGCTGCTTATCGGCAGAGAAAAAGGACACCGGTAGGAGATGTCTGCCTGCCTCTCGTGTTGCTGTTGCTGCTGCAGGAGAGACGCGATTCCCACTACGAGAATGCCATGCTGCGCGTTCGTATACCTATATGTCGGGAGGGAGAGTCGGACACCCCCTGCCGGTGGCGCCACGGGTTACCTAGGTCACGCGTCGTGCCCCGTGGTACCCATGGTAACCGTCCCGACTCCGATCTCCCATCAACAAGCCATTTTGCATTCCACTTCCTCTCCCTTCGTCGTTCCTCTCTTGGTTTCATTCTACGAGGGGTGGCAGTGTTTCCTCCCTCGCTGCTGCTGCTGCACCGCTACATCCTTACGGACGACCAATACCGTCCTCGCGTTCGTCGTTGCCGTGATATGCTTCGCTCTCGATGTAGACATCAAACGACTAACGTCAAAGTTTTGCGACGACCACGTGATACTCGTAGCAGCTTTGGTACACGAACGCAGTTCAGAATGATAGAATGCCTGCTGTTTAACGTATGATCCGATCTTAAGAGGAATTATACTCTGAGTGAAATAAACAGAAATCCAGTAAATTCACGTATCGCGCTGCCTCAGATCGGTTTCAATTTTGTTTTACCCAAGCTCCGGTGCACACGGCTGGACTCGATGGAAAAAATAAATTCGAGTAGAAGAAGAATCTGTACCGGTATATTCGGGGACACGATAAAAATAACATATCCTACTTTAGAAAAACATAACATTTTTAAAAATCGGTAACTCATCAAATTTACAAACAAAAAAAATCTCGAAATGCGATTGGGTATTGTTGGCGATTTATTTCATTATAATTAGCTGACAGACTAGGCTGCTAATTGACAGCATATTCAAATGTATTTACACTGTTTGAATCATGATCGTTAAGCTTTTTTATTTCAACGCGATCGGTAAAAATTAAATTAAAAAACAATAGTTGCGAGTAACTGCGCGTAGTGCCTTTCAATTACCGACATTAGCTCTGCTTTCAGGTTTGATTATGATGTAGCTATGATAAATAACAGGAGAAAAAATGATTGCTCCGATGGTCCGATGACGTTTAATCATTGATACAACAGTACAAATCGTGTGTTGCATAAGTGCGTATTTTTTTATCTACAATAAAAAATGAGGTTTCCCATTTAAGACTTTAAAGTTACCCCCTGTTAAGGGGGGCGGGGGCGGTCTAATTTTAGCACGAGCGAATTGCCTCCTCAAAAATATTAACATTTCATTTGGGATATTTTTTAGTACGATGCTTATTTTTTGAGATATTTCGATGTCTTCGTTTAAATCGACCACCCGATATATTAACCCTTTATAAGTCACGATAATTTGCCCTCTCCTTGGCTCTATGGTAAGAACGCGTTAACCCCCTACTCTACTATTTATAGTCCCATTCCAGGACGGCTTCGGGCGGCGTGACCTATGAAGGGTTAAGCAACTTGACGGATCATGAACAACGGAAAGTTCGACATTTCTGTCTGTCATAATATATACGATTGAAATTCGCTGCTAATCCGTCATGACCAGCAGTTTTATAAATACCCCGGTTTTCCAGTTCGTTAATAACTACGATACACGTGTTGATCATATTTACTTGGTTAAACAAGAACCCAGAGGTGAAAAAAGCATTATCGGAAGTATTTTGTTTATTTGCCTACGGCGGGTTATCAAATGATCAAAATTCGACGGGACTTTTAGCCTTCTGCAAAACGATAAACTCACTGTTAATTTATTTGTATTGTTTCACATAAACTCGGGTATCTCGGTAGCTAGGTATGAAAAAAGATGTTAGTTTTTTTGCGTCTATCGAACGATTCGGAGGAATCCGCGGTGTGAAATAAACGGAACAGAGTCCGAGTTAGGATTAAAAAATGAATTGAACCGAACGAAACGAAGATGTTTTTTCAATGTTTTTATTGGCAAAGTAAAAATGTATTTACCTATACACGATACCAAACTGTTCAAGTTTAAGTAGTTGCACAAATGTTGGTTGTATCTAAAAATTCTACACTCGATCCCTGGAGTTCTTTTCTATGTGTAACTTTGAATGTTTCTGGATACATTTTGGTTCCACGGTTTCATCTGAATTGTACAAGAGGGATGCAAATGTAAAACTATTTTGGTGAGCTACATGGAGCACACAAGTTTTACATCGTATCAAAGTGAAATAATACACGTTACCTATACTTAAAAGCTTTGTTTTTCACCAAATATATAAAAGTTGTGCGTTAACGCACAATAAGTGCACAAAGTCAACAAAGAGCCGCGTTTTGTGTAGTTTTTTTAAGTATGTATTTCGATTATTGACCACGTTCCGCTATCAATAATTGTAATGAAGCTGTAAATTAGTTTGCAATATTTGGTAAAACGCAAAACACCGTTCCCTTTGCGCACAAATTGTAAGGTCGATCGAAATTGCGAACCATTTTACCTCGTCTCTGTCCCGGAGGGTCAACTGTTATTTTGTTAATAAATTATGCTCAAACTATGAATAATCATCATTATTACCATAGTTATTGAAATATGGGCAACACCAGAGCGCACGAAGCGCGCTCTGTGTTGCTGGCGTATCCTATAAATTCCATTGACCACTGTCCTCTAACGATGCCATATTTTCTCCATTAAAAATTGAAAGAAAAAGCGCAACGCATAATCCAAGAGCACAAAATGGAATTTTTATAATATTATTACCATAGTTAATGTACTCAATTGTACAATAACTAAATTATTTTCACGCCAATAATTATGTACTCTTATCGGGTATTTAGATTCAGAAAAGAAGTTCACTCGGGAGAAATGGATAAATTCTTTAATAACGTTGAGTAATCTCGACAGCACGGGAGGGCAAGAAGGCAGTAGCTGTCGCGAAACCGAATTTGATTTACAATTCACCTGTTTTATCAAGATGCAATTATGCACCCTCTGGCAGAACGAGGGGGAATCCGGGCACGCGGTAGACGGATTACGCATAGGCTCATCGGCTGGACCAAAGGGAAGCCCCTACGGTCCGTATTGCTCTGCGAAACTGCATATAGCATTATGTTTCTATCGTGTATATATATATATATACAATGTAGCATATACTTTGGTGGCTTTGTGTATTTGTTGCTCCCCCTGATAGTCATCCTCTCTCACTCTATGACGCTCGCGAAACATGGACATTGTATCGATCGGGTATACACGCATAGCAGCAACGGTATACAGCGTGGAACTCGTCTCGTCTGTTCGCGCGATCATTTCATTCAAGCCCTGCTCTTCGCACGGCTTTTGCTTCATCGAGCGTGCTCCCGCAACTCGATGAAAAACCCTCGTGCGGATGTATATCGCAAGCCAATCAATGAGTAGAACAGAAGAAGAGTAGAGTGGGAAATAAAAAATTCGAATACAATCTATGCGATCTCTCAAGTGCTCCGAGAGAATCGTCATGTCTGATTTATATATAAATATTGTTATGCGAATAATTAAATCTGATGACATATTACGTCTTAGAAGAAGTAAGAGAACGAAAGAAATAAGTCTACAATCCATTTAGACCAGTTTTAATTGATCGATTGAACGAACTTGCGATAGGCAATCGCAGCCCACTTCGTGCTATCACGAGTTGAAAGCTTTCAATCGTTTGACAAGACGGTGCGCAACTGCTGTGGTTATCTTTTAATTTTTTACATGCTTCCAAGTGTTCCTTAAGGTGATGTCTTACCCCTCAGTCGGTAACAAATACGCTAATGCAAATTTCTCTGTAACGATTGATCTTTTAAATAAAAGAGAAGAACAGTGAATTGCGTCTTACAATTATACAGTTCACCGTTCTCATTTTTTTCCGAATTATCATTCGTAGCGGAAAAATACGCTGTGGGGAAATGCTGCTATCTCTCTCTCACGCATGGCGATTTGAGAGAGAACGACGACATGTAGCACATCGCCTTAAGGGGAGGCAACACTCGCTCCACCACATCTAATTTTCGGGACACACATTCTCGTTCTGCAGTAAACAGAATTGAATGTAATTCGGTCGGTAGACTGCAAGAACGTGAATTTTCCGGGTAACAAGCGTAGAATAGTTAAAATTGGAAACAAAAATTCGAGATTAATTTTCCGTAGTCACCTGTAATGGAAAAATCACTCTTTAAAATGATTTAGGGCACAAAATGAAAAAAAGCCGTTTGTCATCCAGAAGACAGCACAAAAACACACACGGTACATCCATTCCGATTCGGATTAAGAAACGAAAAAATACCTAAACTGTGCACGGGAATTATTGTTAATAATCTGGTAAAATGAATCCGCGAGACACGACCGTTACCTCAGCTGTACGAAGGAGAAATATCCATGAGTACGAAAGCGATAGAACTAGTATAGTTTTGCCTCATCTGAATTCCGCGAGAGGCGCTGGTAGTAATTCATATAGCTATATCTCTCACACACCAGTAGAGTGAAATACTGTGTAGTGTTTTAGTTACCGACTCGGCAGATTCCCATACTTTTAGGCGAAACACCCGCACTTGATCGCACCGTCACATCGAATATTTTGAGATTCTTTTCTCGTAGCGCACTGAACCGAAATGAATAAAATTTAAACAGTGGACTGCCTACACGCGAATCTATTGTAATGCTAGTAAAATTGTCAAAATCTACGGTTCTTCTAAGGTTAGCGGAGTCCGAAGCACCTGGTAATAGAACAAAACTCTGGCGCTCCCTCGCGGCATTCATACTTGGCAGGGTTTTTAGCCATGTCTCGTGGATATTTCATCGAGAATAAAAACTGTTTTTTTCCGAGAAAGGTTCCTCAGATCATCGTATCTAAGGGAGCTTTCCGTCGAGGCATTTAGGCGTCGCACAGCGACTCAGTGTCGAACGTGGTGCTTTCCAACAACGATACACCGCGACACGATTGGACACAGCTGCAGAGCATAGTCGAACCCAGAACTAGCTCATGTCTGACAATGTTCCGGATAGCGTTGTAGAATTGTTTCATTTTGTACATGTCGTATCATTGAGTAGTACAAACAAAAAGTGCCGAGTTAACCATGTACTTGATTTCCTTTGAAGAAAACTCGATTAATTTTTATTTAATGAAAACAAAGTTCTTTTATGAGGAAGCAAAAAGTGTGTAGCTTTCAGAAAACAAATAATTATCGACTCGAAAATTACAGCGATATGTTGGAAAAATGATGGTGTAAGGCATAAAAATCATCCCCATGATGAAAAAACAATTTTTTTTCAATAAATTAGGACGTACTTCGAAAAGCATATTCGTAATTTTTCCGTGCCCAAAATTCGCACAGTCAATCGTTGCTGATGGAACAATTCGTTGAAAAAGTCGCATCCTCCGTTCACGTGCTACTACATGATCTGGTATTTCTACTTCCCCATCATTTACAGTATTCTCAAAATCGTTATCATTATCCTTCAATTGAATTATCAATCAAAATCTTAGATTATCGAGTAAAATCGAGAATTATAATTTTCTTCAATTAATGAATAAATAATTTCATTGATTGAATTGATACACGTTTTTGACGTTCAGTTTGAACCGCGCAATTTCTCACTAAATTTGTTCGAGGAACGACATGAACTGACTCTAGCGGTGTAGTTTAGAACTAACATGCGTTCCATCAAGCACCCGGATACAGTGTTGCACAATGTCACAGCGTGTGGCTGTGTATGTCCTGGATGGAAAGCTCCCTTAACCGCAATTGGATTGGACGTACCGTGTGTGTTTCTACGCTGGCTATGTGGTAATGCTATACGTGTTTTTTATTTTTTGCGCGAAATAATTATATACATATATGTTTTTCATTCAACCGTGGCTGTAAATTATCCAATCTGTCATTTTTTTGGATTTTGATAATTCTACTGGCAACACAACAGAGATTCACGTATATGCGTACCACTGTCCAAATTTTATTTAATTCTGTTCAGTGTGCTTCAAGAAAAGAATCTCATAAAATTTGATTCGATGGTACGTCCAGGTGTTTCGCTTCCCCTTAAAAGAAGACGCAACCGGTATCACTAAATCCGGCTATCCCGTACAGACCGAAGAAAACGTTTAACTTATTTGTAGTCCTAAAATAAATTTTTAAAACTCATACCCTTGAAGTGTCATTTCAGTGAAATAGAAATGAGAAGACAGCATTTTAGAAACCCTCACGCGTACGGCTGATCTCACGTTGAGCGTTAAGTAACTGGCGGCTATACAACGTAGCCGAGGTGCCGATATCGGCGTCGGTGTGCCGTCCCGCCTTCGCAGCAGTTTTATTTTAATCGCGCGTGAGAAGCGGGCACACAGTACAATGAAGCACGAAAGAGCCGACAGGCGGTCACGGAACCGCTAAAGTTCAAGCTGATACCCTACACACTCCACTCCGACTGTTGGCTAGCTGTTCAGCCACGAGATATTCACTTTTTTCCTCGCGAAGTGCGTGTTCGTTACACCCCAGCAATTAAGGCATAGTGCTTCGTCGCCCCGGAACGAGCTATGTTTATTTGACGCCCTACCGCGCAAGTTCATGTCTAATTGCGCTATGTGAAAATGTATGCGATTCAGCATTTGTAAATCCCTGGTCTTCCAAAAAAAAAAAAATAAAATAAAATAAAATAATCTGTCCCCGAAAAGAAAATCATATACAATTATGCATGATTCATACATCATTCGTGTATGAAATTTGTTAGAAGGCACGCTTTTCTCTGTACTTTGTCCCCGAACATCTACGATGTCAAGAGAACAGTTAAAAAGAAGTCAAAATGAACAAAGTTTTTGGAAGAAAATTTGCATACCGAAAGAAAGGTTTATCAAAACTGACGAAATTTTAATCACGCTTGGTGCACAAAGCAACATTTTCCAATAAACTTTTAAAAACTACAAATAATTTTTAAAATCAACCAAATATCTGTCGATTCAATCGAATATTTATTTTTTAAATAATTTTTTATATTTACTTATAATTCAGTTAGTTTTAAGAAACATTATCTAAAAAATAAAGGATGAATATTGTCTTATCTGCAATAAGATAATTGCACCAGTCACGAATATACTGTACTTGCGATTATTGGTATGTGCTTAGACTGTAGTAAAATGTGCAATATTATATCACAATTGTCCACAGTTGGTAAAGTGCAGCGCAAGCTAACATTTTTCATCGACGCTTACCTGGTCACCGTTGGCGTCGAAGGAAGCCCGGGAGATCTAGGTGGATAAACAATCCGTGGACTTCCAGACATCAAGTATTCTGCAATCAAACGCAAATATATTTCCATTAGTCAAGTTATGAATACAAACTATTGTGCAAATTTCAACTGACATGTTGTACATAAATTTTCACTACTGTAACCCAGTTGTTGTAACTGAGTATTTTTTTATGTGGTATGATTTATTGGTCAAATCAGACATTCTAACAAGAGCGTCCCGTGAAAAAATAAATAAATTACCAACATAAAATGGTAATTTTTCTGGCCCGTCAACTTTTGGCCAATTGCGTTGTGGCTGCAATTTTTTTTTCATTCCAAATCCCAATATGCGTTGGGGAAAAAAATAAGTCTACAATCTAGTTTCTAAATGAAAAATAGCACAGCCTAGCTGTTTCGCTTCTGTACAAAATATCTTACAGAATCATAAAAACATTTTGTTTGCAGTAGGAGCTATATATATATAAGGTTCCAGTTGTGGACACTGAACGGGCAATGGACATCTTATGATACTACTTTATCTTGCTACAGTCAAAATACATATTCATCGTTACCATTGCAGTGTCCATAAGTGGTATAACGACTATCTACTATTAATAAGTTATTTCAATCCATTAAAAGATATAATCCTTTCCAGCCTTAAATGTTAAGTTAATGATTCTTGGTCCGTCGGCGTGGTTAGTGGAGCTAATGTCCAGGGGCTACAATGGCTGCTGAGCGAACTCACGATAATATTAGCAGCTGCTTTCTGTGCCCCTCGAATTATGCATCAGGCAGCAGATCGGATTTTGCGTTTCTCCGAAGATCCATTTATAGTCTACGAACCATTGTTCTATAACACGTACGTCAATCGATCTACGTGACATATCTGTTTAGTTAATGAGTCTGTGGAATAACGCCATCCCAAATATTTTCCTTTCTCTTTCTCTCTCCCTCTCCCTCTCTGCCTCCCACTTCGCATACCTCCATTACCGACAGATTAGTATTATTATTCAAGATCATCTCACTCGGTATTCGTCGGTTGAGCAAATTTCCACGGCCATCCTAATGGACCATGGGATTTATTCGATTACGAATATATATATAGTATACGCACAATTTCTTTTGTTTCGCCAAAGCTCCATCTCGCTATTTCCTCCAGATCAAACTATATCTCCATTCTCATTAACGATACTTTTAAATGCTAAAAAATTGTAATCTTGTTAAAAATTATATATATTTCTGTAGTAGGGTTTCGTATGGCTCACAATAAATTGCATTGAGCCTCCTCTGTCTCTATCATTGAACCCCGTGTCCCAATGCCAGAAGGGGGGCTCCAAAGGGGTCTGGCAATAATCCGGGTTTGGGGGAGCTGTTGGGAAGACTTGAAATAATGCTTAGGTCCCGGAGTCTCCTCGATTCTCCTATACGTCACACGATGCAGTCGGCGGCGTCGAGATATTTTTATAATATATATATATAATTGCAAAAAAGATTACATTTTTGAAGTATCAAGAAGTATTGTTAATGAGAATGAAAATGTAGTTTGGCTAGAGACGTCTAGGGCGATAGCGAGTAGAAGCTTAGGCGAAAATGAAGAAACGGTGCCAAGGACCAGAGATAGAGGGATAGATAGAAAGGATTCCAGGAAGAGAGAAAAAAACATTCTTGGCAAACATACAAGCTAGAATGGGATAGTAGTCGTACCGAAAGAGTGCACTGGAAAATGGCCGTTGAAGTAAAGATATAGTCGAGTCGAGGGCAGCTTTGTTGAATGCTTGGCTGAAGGCCAGAATGAATCTTTAGGGTGCGAGCGACGCTAACCTTTTTGTCTGTACTTTGGCCGGCGAGAGGTTAACTTACCCTTGCTGGAATGCTCAGCTTAATTTCCCATCTTGATCCAGCGTGGACTTTTCCTGAGTGTAAGTAGTACACGCGTGACCATTAACGATGGTTATGGGAAGAAGCAACTATTTATAAAATCTAATAATCTCAAGCTTTGAAATTAGTCGAGATCGAAGTTATCCAGGTAGTAGATCCCTTTCAACGCGAACTTCGAGATCCTGTATGATCAGAAACTTTCTGCTGGTTACGCATCTGCAAGATTGTTAATAACAATTTCAATGAGTAATAGTAAAAAAGTGATAAGCCTTTAAAATAAACATGTTTTTGAAAGTTTTTTATGGGAATTTTCTACAGTTTTCGCTACAAATGGGCAGCAAATTTGTCATCAGCCGAAAAAAAATACAAGAAAATCGGATCTGGGCAAAAAATTTGAATATTTTTGACCAAATAAATCTTTATGTACTAAAATTGTCATAACTTTTTTTTTCAACTGAGTAGTAACTTTATACCAAGCTTATATTATTTGCAACGAATCAAACTTTAAAATAATATCCGGTTTAATAAGCTATGATCATTGTTAAATTTTTTATGAACTTCTAAAGTTAAAGTTTAAAGAATTTTAAAATATATAAAGAAACAAAACAATAATCGTAGACTCATCAGCCAAACGCCATTTAAATATAGATTTATCGCATGACGAATGTTTACAAGATGCAGACGTAACTCTAGCGAACAAAAAATACGGCCATTTAAGTAAAATTTGATAATATGACAAAAAAATAAAAATACGAAATAACATTTTACTTTTTTCTATGATTATATTTCTATGTCCGTTGATTCGCCAAAGACAAATATGCCACCCGTTCGATCGAAGGGCTCAAATGTTTCCGCAAAAAACTCATCTTCTCGATCTTTCTAATTGAAAAAAGTGTGCATCAAGCAGGTTGAATTGTGATCGCAGGAAACACGAAGACAGTATTCTATAGATGACTACTCGAGAAAAGAGTTGAACGCAGGGTGTTCGGTCCGGTGATTAATGACATACAGCAGACCGTGTCTGTCTCCGTTGAGCCCACGAGGAGGGTTGATTTCCAATAGCTCGATGTACTTCGATCAAGGATTGGAGAGCAACGCGAGAGGGAAGGAGGGATGGTAACTAAACCGGTGAGTGAATTCCAGCCAAGGATGAGCGAGGGCGGGAGGGAGGCGGGGACGGAGTTACCGCTATCGTAGGCCCGACGCAGGGTTGGTGCTAAGCGTTGCCACAAGCGTAAAGCGAAGGGCGCGTGAGTGTGATTGTGACAGCGATCGGTGTAGACTCCGGATGAGGCCAACGCAGACCTATGTCAGCGTTGAGCGTGATCGAACGTAATCCCAGATGCGTGACTGAGCATTTCGATCGACGCTCGCCTCTTATGGATGTTCAGAATCCGTTATTATCGTCAACACCCTTCCTCGAGTGCTCTTCGTAGCGGGGTGGAGCAGCGAGCCTCACCCCGATACCCATAGTAGGTTACATCCATAGCGGTAACCTCGTACTCCATAGGTACTTAGGCTATACATCTCCGTCCGAGAGGCGCTTTGTCCAGGTCCTCCGGTTATCGTCGGACCATGAGTCTATATGGGAGCTTCCAAGTACCTATAGCAAATGCGATCATCCGTAGACAAGCAACATTTCCGATATCCTGGCTGTCGTATTAACCAGACGCACGCATTGCATTTACAGCGATAGTCACCGAGTCGGTCATCGGGGAAGGATCCATCGAGGGAAACAGGAGGGTTGGGGTTGGCCCGTCGATTTGATTGCGGTAATCGACGCCCGAAAGTGCTCAACTGGGAAACTTGCGTGACGGAACAAAAGTCGCTGTCAGTCCGGATATCTCAAAAAGTCACGACCGATTAAGCGTTTATCTTAAATTTGTCGTAGATAGCAATACGTAATGTTTAAGTACATCGGTTGCACTTTCGCAATACCGAAGCTTATTTGGCCAGAGTATCCGAACGTCGTTAGAGAATACACGCGGATTACAGGGATCGGACACGCGCCAACCGAGACGACATTTCGTCGTGCGGTGGATGCCAGACTGATACACTTCCATTTACAATATCTCGCGAACCCACGTACCGACACAAAATGACCGTTACATCCCGACGTATATACGAAAAGGTCGGCCAAAGCGAGAGATAATAAAAACGATAATTGCGACGGTGTTGACGAAGCTCCAGAATCGGGCACTGTCTACACCAGAGGCATTTTCTTTTCTCGCGGATTTTATCTTTCGCATTTGACCCGGACTGACTCTTTCCCTCTGTGCGAAGCTATCACAGGCAGCAGCCGAGAGGAAGCGAGAGCCAAATCTTATTCGCGACGTGGTATAAGCAGATATACCGAAAACGGCAGAAACGGTGCGCGCATTAATGCTGGCAAAGCTTTTCCGTGTGCTGCTGCTGCTGCTGCCAGATATAGGGTCGGTATACATAGAAGAGAGTCGCCCTTTGTTAAAATAAATGATATCGCCTGAATTCAAATTAGAGTTAACCCACCAATGTTAAGTCGAGTAAAAAGCCACTTTAAAGTATGTTTCTGTAAATTACAGCATATTTTCTGTATTTCTATATGCTTTGGACATTATCGTTGTCGCATCCTTTTAAAAATAAATCCTACAAAAGATCAACCATCGATTACGAATTACTTGTTTCCGGTTGCCTGATTATTAGAAATATCCTTTATCATAATACTTACTCCATCGCTAGGCTTGAAACTATTTGAAACGACTATAACCCGAGTTGGTGAAGCATTGTTTTTGGCATCTATTATAGTTATTCGTTATCCAAGTTGTGTAAACAAAAAAAAAACATCAAAGTCACCTTTTCGTCGTCTCATTAAAGTATCCGGGCGTTGCTGAATCTCGTTCCCGACAAAAAACCCCAGCGACAAAAGAGGCAAATGAGAGACGGATGATCGACGGTTCTACTTGCAAACTAAGCCGAAGGTGAAACGCGGTGTTCCGAAGGGTAGCGGCACGCGATGCGGATCTCCGAGTCGAACACGAACCCTTTCATCTTGAAACGACGGGGAGAGAGCGGCGAGGAAGCATGGGGTCACGAGGATTTTCATGCGTGGGTGCTACATAAGCATTAAACGCTCTCTTGCACACTAAACCGCCACTTTCATACATGTATCTCGTCGTCACTTACCGACACGATCTATATCCTCCTGTGTGTAGTACTGCTGCAACATAGCTACCCTCGTCGTCGACGAAATCTCCGTGATGATTATCGGCTATTAGGCGGCAAAGCAATTAAACTACCGGATAATTACCATTGCAACGTGAAAAACTACGTTTTGCTTTACAACAACGCAGTAATTATCCAGGTATCACAGGGTCAGAGCACGAATCGAATTTCTCCCGAAAGTAACAAAGCTACGTGAGTTCAAATCGGTTTAAAAGATCGAAGGTAATCATAATCGTGATTAACGTATAATAATATATCATTAAAAATAATGAGAATCGCGTTTAAATTGCCACGAATCACCGCGAAGCGAATTAATCGAGTGTCGTATTCGATGTGCGTCGGGGTCGAAGAAGCTGCCGCTGCTTCTGCTTTCGCTCCCCTTGAGCCACTCGACGGCGAAAAGGACTCACTCGATACAAACTCGCACGAATAAGATAGATACTCGGAGGTATTTATGTTGTAAATAACGTATATTGTGGCGCACTTCTTATCAGTGTTGTCCGTTTCTCGGGCAATTACGGTACACTCCAGTCGTTGCGGTGTACGGCAAAGGCGAGGGATTCTCAACGAATACAACGCTCGCGAAATGAATTAGGAGCGACAAGACAGGCGCCTGTCTCCGTGCCGACGAACAATGCACCGGGTTATCATTTCTCTCTGCAGGTATATATCACATACACCACTTTGTACGTACGCGTGACAACAGGAGCCGATAAACTCAATCGATTAAACAACTCGCAGCACCATACGGTACGTTACGTGAGAAGGTAAGTCATCGACCCTTGTCAACGCAAATTTTAGTTTCGCGGGATTCTATAAACAAATCGTCAAGGACTCAAGGCATAAAAGAAAACACGAAATTTTTAATCGTTAGCACAGTTTCGGAATGACCCCGCGCAGATCCTTTTACAGATCTGGGCAACTTTGAGGTTAAGAGCGAAAGTTTTGCGAGATGAGAGGCGAGTGTTTATACCACAGCGATGCACCGTTTAGGTGTCTGTCCTCGCGTTCTCGGGTCTCGTACACTCTCACTCTTTAGCGATGCTAATATTAATTGCAACGTTGACGTTTGTCCTCGTTCCCGCGATCCTCCGGTTTCTCGTGAATCAAGAGTTTTCGAAAATAGCGAAACACAGGGTTATTTCAATGACGAAGAACAACAATCATTGCCGATACCGCATCGAAATCGAGTCTTGGATATTTGCTATGCTGGATGTACGTTGTGATAAACTGGTTGATGCAAGGGCGGAGAATTGTGCGCATGCCTTTGAGTCCATCTACCCTCTCGGTGTGAACTATATACACTGCGTGCATCCCTCGCGAACGGATACACGTGAGGGAGAAAACGCGAGAACGACGATGGCGCCACACCGCGGGCTCCTTCAGCCGAAGATGGCTTTTCACTGCGACGAACGCTTCCGCGCTTCGGCTCCGCCACCCCCGCTGACCCCCGTGCGTTCCGCCCTTCTCGTTCGTGCCGCCTCAGACTCCAAACTCTGCTGCTGGTTCTGGTGGTGCCGGTACCACCGCTGGCTGGCTGCGGTATCGATTGGCCCAGTTGTCCCTCCTCGCCTCTTCCTCTGCCTCTTGTCTTGCTTCTCAGTCACTCATTCGCTATAAGATCTCTTTCTCTCTTTGTCATTAATGATAATGTTACTTTTTTACGTCCAGTCTATCTCGGTATTATCATTTTATGTTATGCTGTCACCTTTCCGAGTTCGCAAAGGCTCGGTCCTGTCATGATGTCCTTCGACTCGGTGCTATTTTGTACGCGGTTCATACTCGTACATTCGTAGTTGTAACAATGGCAGTTACCGCACTGATTTACAGGAATTGTTTTACCATATGCCAGCCGCAATCTCACATTGGAATTAATTTAATCAGATGTGCATTCGGTATCGCGTGTCCGTATCGAGATAAGTGACAGCTTCTCGATTTCGAGTAACAGGAAGCGGGCTTTCGATGGTCTTGTGTGCCGAAAAGTTACCTCTAAGGTATGCTCGAGTATGCTAATAATCTATATAACGAGATCGTCCGAAAGCCACGTCGAATGAGCATTCAAACGCTCGTATTTCGACTCAACGGTGGACAGACGCTGCGTCAAGAGACAGCATCTCGATAGAAAACTAAAAGAACCATTAAAAATTTATTTGACCCATTGATACAGAGCCACAGACATTGACGCTAACTTGATATGCATGAATATCGCGATATACATATAGGACAGTTGAATCTATCGATCGGAGCTCCACGGGAACAAGCGCAATCCTACAGTTGTCAATCTTTGTTTGACATAACGTCGATACGAGGTTGAAAATATGCTTGGCTAGAGTTAAATCGGTCAATGCGATCCAAACGAGATCTTCAATGGTTTTTAAATAAATATCACTTGTTACCGAACAATTGTAATTTTTATTACCCTGTACAGGACAAGTATGCTCTGCCATCGCTACTCTCTTCTTACCTTACACGGTACTACGTTACATCCCGTTGAACCTCTCGCACCCGACAAAGTCAACCGTAGAGCACACAGCATCGGTAACGCAGCTCGAGCGCACTCGCTTACCAAGCGTCAGTCGGTCAGTCACCGGTTCGGTCGCGTAGCGAGTACACCGTCCGCCGTTGTTAGTCCATTACGCGTGTTTTAATAGTCAGTTAACTAATTAAATAGGAATGTACAACGTCCCCTTTACAAGAATATATGTTCGTTCATTCTGGTTGTCTCATAAGCGAACGGTTTTGGGAACGATGTAATTTTAAAAGCATTAATATGAGATAAGGGAAAATGTTGAAGGTCATAGGGAGCAAAAAGACGTCGAAATTAACCACGCTTTCTCCGATAAAAATATTCATGATTCGTGAGATGAAAATTTACACGCGGAGACTAGGATTTCGTATTTTGTTACAGCGGAGCTCGGGTCAGAATGTTGTAAAGTCCAAGTCCGGTGGATTATCCGAACAGGGTATATGTTACTTTACACAATTAGTAAATGTGGCTGATCGTGATATATATTTTAACCGGAGAAGCCGGGTT
Organism: Cylloceria caligata; assembly: GCA_963942595.1. Classification (NCBI taxonomy): domain Eukaryota; kingdom Metazoa; phylum Arthropoda; class Insecta; order Hymenoptera; family Ichneumonidae; genus Cylloceria; species Cylloceria caligata. The sequence continues at coordinate 998,316 of OZ012710.1, forward strand.
TATATGGTTTATATCTTATCAGCGACACATGTTCGATGACAGCGGTGGAGCCACCAGTGACGGTCAAAGACGTTCCTAAAACCGCTCATGCGCGATGAAGCTCTCAGTGGAACTCAAACAAACGATTAAACAAAGTTGGCGCGCCACATGTTAGTCAATAGTCTTGAATGAAAAGTGATAAACAAAAGCGCTGGCGGCACTCGTATATAATTTAATATTATTGCAAGCTATACGAATTATTTCTGAACCAACAGTCAATTAAGGGTTTTTATGGGCACATTTCCGTTATGAATTGCCAAGTTGACTTGATGGTACACGGAGAAGGAATTATTACTGGCAGCGTAACGTGCGCTCAATTTATGTACCTAACCTCTATATTGATCGCGTTGGATCGATATAGAGCTCTTGATCGTGGAGCGTTATGAGCTCTGCGTCGTTCAAGGCATTAACGAAAGGAATTTTAATAGCAAAAGAAAGCTCACCCGGAGAACGGAGGTGATAAATGGAAATAAAAATAGGTTGGGTCGACGCGTGACGTTACCAACGATCCTACGAAGCCGCCCCATGCCGATGAATTTCACGGGAGTAGGCAGAGTTGAACTAGTAAATAATTTGTGATAAAATATCCGATTATCGCCTTTTTCACGGTATTCTTGGAATCTATGATATTCAATTGAATACAGTTCTGTTCGACGGCATCTCGATACGATCTAGATTCGAAACTTTTGACTTACAGTACGAAAATGTCACTCTCGTCATTTGGGCATCATAAGCCCTGCATACAATTTGACTGTATCAATTAATATCTCGCTCGGATGGTCAATAAAGGTACCTTGAAATTCGACAGATACAAAATACAACATGTAACAATTTAAAAACTTCATCTATTGCCAAGCTCGCCTACATCGTTAAATTGGGACACGATACCGATACTTCATCTGAAAACTTTCAATACATTTGTCTTGAAACCAGATTATTGTAGGGACGTCGGAAGCACAAATCTGACATTTATCGGAAAATCTGGACGCGAGAAACATTTTAACTTTGTCTTGAATTTGCGAATTTTCGGAACATAGATCGCGTGACCATTGACTATTTTGGGATTCTTTTCGTGTAGCACACCGAACAGAATTGAATAAAATTTGGACTGTGAACCGCCTATACGTGAATCTCTGTACAATTGTCAAAATCTACGGTTCTTCTATGGTTAGAAAGGTCCGAAATCCCTGGTATTATAACTCCAGCGCTCTCTCGCGGCATTCATACTCGGCAGGACTTTCGTACTTATATCTCGTGGATGTTTTGTCGAAAATAAAAAATGTTTTATCCGAGCAAGATTTTTCAGTTTATCGTATCTAAATCGCAATTGGAGTGGACGTACCATCTGCGTTTTTGTACCGGCTACGTAGTAAATGCTATACGTTTTTTTTCTTTTTGCGCGAAATAATTATAGCTTTTTTTCCATTGAGCCTTGGCTGTAGATAATCAATCTGTAATTTTTTTTTGGATTTAGCCAATTTTATTAGCATTGCGACAGAGATTTGCGTATGCACTGTCCAAATTTTATTCAATTCCGTTCAGTGCGCTACAAGAAAAGAATCCCAAAAAATTGGGTGACGGTGTGAGTGTTTCGCCTCCCCTTGAAAACATGGTTTACAGGTAACACGAATAAAAGAGAACCAAGGTAAAGTAATCTGGTCTAATTATCGAAATCGAAACTGTTTTTCTCATTTACGTGGTATTTGGTAGCGATCATTGCTCAAATGTACATCAGTCCTTCAGTCTTGCATTTTCTAGGATTTTTCGTTAACCCTTCAGGTATGGGAATCTCGTACCTCGAGATACTTCGTGAGCTGAGGTCAGCACGGCGTTAAAAATTCATATGGAAATGTTAATAACGTTTGAAACCAACGTCTGAAAAATACGGCCCAAAGCTTATTTAAAAACGTAGCACGTTGTGCCATCATTAACCAAATATCGAATTCATTATCAATTTATAAATTACTGAAAGCGTGAATTTCATTGAATTTTGCTATGCCGTATGATTTCAATTCGCTATCAATTTTATATTAATCGTCATAAAAATCTGAAATAATACCAAGATTAACTTTTGTTGATACTGCGAATATTAGAAGTGGAGAAATATAATAATTTTTTAAAGAATAATGTTTACATTAAAAACCAACTTTTTAATTGATGTACCTCGGTTACGAAGAATCACGGTTTTTCACAAGCAGTAAAAAAGTTATAATTTTCTGTTGAAAGAACGTCTTTGGTGCGTGGTTCTGACACGAAGCCGCGTGTGCGAGTGCAGTGTGACGGGAGGAGGTCGCTATAACTGCGGAAATATCGATCGGTTTCGTCATATACTTGGGCGCGTAAGGCGGGGCCTGTTTTATAAACATTACTGCTAATTGAAAATCGAAAAGTTACGAACAAGTAATTTTCCAGTGCTGTATCTACAGATTTTTTCCACAAATTTTAGGCGTTTTTTCTCTTTTTTAAATCGTTATCGACTGCATAAATTCTGAAGTTGTTTACTTTGTTTATAACAACAAACCCACGCTATATTTCGAAACTTTCTCCATGTTTTCCGATAAGGGAAACCTTTATGTATATTCGTGAATTTTTAAAGATTTTTTGACGAACTTTCATTTGATAAACAAGAGGCTCAAATTTTAGTGACAAATCCGCATGCAAATATAATTTTTCATGTATCATAACTTCGAATATAATAACGATAAAAACATTATCTAAGGCTGCTTACGTCCAAACTAATTATGAATTTTTGTTCATTAAACTGTTGTAAATTAATTGTACAATTATCGCTTCAGCCGCTCGTACGTGAACCTTTCGTTGTGCGACCCAGTAGTGTTTATCACTGCTGGATATGTACTTTTTGCTTAGGTCAGCAATTTTTCATATTTCGAAAATGTTGAAAACCTTTTTAGATGCAGCATTATTAATATCGAGACCGATCGTGGGGACAGGATTCATGCATTGCTCTCAGTGCGAAACCCGTAAACAATTACCAGAGAAAGTAATAAGTTCTCGGAAAAAATGTCTCAAGACAAAAAGTCCAACGGAAAAAAAACCAAAAAATGTTGATTACCACAAAACATTGTACTCGTTGAAAAGAACAAAAGTATCAAGGGGGTCGTGGGTCGAAAATTAATCTCTCAAACCGAAATAAATTCTTAAATTTTAGATTTTTTTTCCCCATTACATTAATTATGTGCCTACCCATTCACGTCCCTGCGGGAAAAGTCGGGGAACGGGAACATTCTTCTTTCAGACAATAAAACTTCCTGGATAAGTGATTGAAGGATTTTTAAGATTTATAAATTTAATTTTCACACTTGAGATTAAAAAAAAAATTTTTAAGTTTTTTTCGTTTAAAACGTTTTGATGATAGCACGCAATTATTTAATTTTACGATGCACGGAAAGCTAATGATCGTCGCTCGAGCAAAAGATGCAAATTGTGACCGCCATGCGCGTCATAAGTCCTATTATAGTACTAGTATATGATTAAAGCATATCATATAGAGCCGTTATAGTTGCATGTAGCGAATAGCAAACATGCTGAATAGAACACTTTTGGAAATCTGTCAGTTAACTCGAATGTCCACATACATATATGCAAACAAGTTCCTGCGTTCCACGTACATATTCTCCAAGGCCTCAAAACAATGACGTAATAGGCAAACTACCTTACGCGGTGGCTCATTAACTAACCAAGGCTTTTGTGTTTCCGGAGTTAGGTCCATTGTTCATGCGTACGCTCCTCGTGCGAGTAGACACGCACTAGAAAGGTAAATTCTGCCGCCTGCGCCTTCCGAAGGAGATAGAGAACGTCGTTGGCGAGGTTTCCTGTAGGTAGTATCCTTCGACCTGGTGCTTCTCTGTTTAATATAGAAACGAGCTTCCAGTTCCTAGCTGTTATCCTTCTCCCTCTCTCTCTCTCCCTCTCCCTCTCCCTCTCTTTCTTTCTTACTCAACTAGAACTACGCTCGTCGACGTGCCGGACACACGTGCTATAGATATATCTATATACGTAGCCAGCAAGAGTAAGCATGAGCTTTCGAAATCCCAGTTCGTGGACCACTACCACCGCGCCTGAGTATAGAGTAACCGAGTTAACAGTTACTCGCGTGGCCGGGCCAGTTAGGCGAGTTGACTGCAAAGTTAACGGGCGGTCGGCCACTATATTGTTTTGGCAACGCTGAGAGTATTTATGACTTCCACGCGGGACTTTCGTCGAGCTACGGTAGTTACTCCGTGCACATTTTAGCCGCATCAAGGTTCCTTCTGAGTGCTCATGGTAGGTTTAGACGACCAAGTCGCAATTAGGGTTGTAGGATAACAGCAGGCCCTACTCATTTCGTCATGGTCACCGCGTCATTTCGTTGCTCTTCGTAAAACAATTTTCAAACCGCTGGATGAGAAAGTATAACTATTCGTAAGGGAATACTCGGTTTATCTCAGAACCAAGATGATGTACAATTGAAATAAACCAGCGGAATTGATTCCCTACATGTTTCTTTATTAAATATTGATTTGTATACATGTATAGAAAAATTACGTATTTGGCACCAGTAATGTGAGCCATTCGGTTTTCCTGGTTGATATTAAGGAAACTTGATATTTATCTTCTTCCGTTTCAATAACCCATTACGTTTCCTCGTGATGAACGATCGAAAGTGACATTTCTCATTGTCGGGTATCCACTCGTCGCCAAGTTTCCCCGAGTTCCTGTCTATAATTAGATTCGTATTGAATTGTTCTTCTTTTGACCAATTAGGCTTTAAGAATATTGTTTAAATACAGTATTTGGAGCTTCATTCGCTCTTGACATTAGTTCTTTAACTCAACTATTTCGCGGTTTCATCCGTATCGTCGACGTCATCGTCACGATTTTCTAATATGGACTCGGTACCACTTGACTGATTTATCCTTGATTCTTTGAGGTCTTCGCTAATTGTGTTACGAGTTCTTGATGTATCCGGTTGAGTTTTAACCTCTTTTAACGCATAAGCTGACGGATCTTCTTCCGAACGGGACTTTTGTAACTGCCACGCTTTCTTAAATGGATGATTTTGTTCCTGTTCCAAAAGTTTAGGCCTTTCCGGCAACACGTACTCTGGATCCTCTTCGCTAGCTTGACTCTTCACTATCGATTCTCTCTTAAAAAGCTTTATCGTCGCCGTTTTTGGTTCCTCATCTTTAGCTCCTTCCTCATCCTTGACGACATTCCAACCAAAAGAACACTCCTCAGACTCGAATTCATCTTGCGACAATTTGCTAAGATCCATAACGCTTATCTTCTTACTTTCTTTTTTTAGCACAAAGTCGTTATTCTCGACATCTTCCTCGTCCTCAAGAGAAGTGACTTGACTACCGCCAGCAAAAGAACGTCTTCTTGATTGTCCGGTACTGCTTTCTTCTTCACTTCTATCGTATTCTTTTAACGTTTCACGTCGGCTTTGATAATAGTCGTATTGGGGAAGTACGTCAGCACTGTCATCTTCGGTTTCTTGCGATGATCCGGGTTGTAGCACTCTCGATCCTCTGCTAACGGTCCAAGAGTCCATAACATTGCTTTCCGTAGGATCTTTGAGCAACGCCAATTTTCCTTCTGCCGATGATCTTCTCTTCACACCGTCCCAGCCATCGTTACCTTCCTCAACCTGATCGTCGTGCCGTTTTTCAGACGCTATTCGTTCCATGAATCTCCTTCGACGAATCCTCAGCTCTTGCTCCCAATCCTCTTCGTCGCTGACCTTTGGCTCTGCCGGTTGTCTTCTTACTATTTTAGTCGGTTTATGATGTTGTCGTTGGTATTGAACCGATTCATCCTCACTTCCCGAAGACAGAAGCCTAACCGGCTCTCGTCTTGGTATCGTCGAGCGCTTTGGACGTTCGTGTCGCACGGGTTCACAGGAATGAGCCCTCGTCGGTTCTTGTTCGAAGAACTGGCCTCGACTATCGTATCTTGAGAATTTTTTGTTAGAATCCTCCATTTCCGGGTGTAATATCTTAGGTTCGGAAGCCCGAGACGTTGGCCGTTCTTGTCTCAGTGAAACTTGCGAAGGTTCCTCGTGTCGCAGGATTCTATCGGGGTGTCTAGACCATCTATCACGCCTGAAATCTTCTTGATGATATTGGTAACTGGATAACTCGTGAACTTTGTTATCCGGCTCAGGAATCGAAACTTGCTGACTGCTTTGGCTTCTTCTTCGCTCCACAAGACCGTCCTCCTCCACAGACATTCTACTTTCGGATTGATCCACCCAGTCCCATTCTGTCCTCTCCGCATCGTTTTCTTCTTTCTCTTCTTCTCTGTGGACTTGTTCGAAAACAACAACATTGGGTTGCTCGGCTATCGTCGCCTCTTTTGGTTCAGTTTTCTCTTTTCCATCGCCAATTGGAATGCTCAGACCGTCTGTACATTCCATTATGACGTTTTTTAGTTCCTGCATGGGAATATCGACGAACAAGGTCAAGATTACAGATACAAAAATGACGATTGCGGCTTCGTAAGGATCAACCTGAAAAGTAACATTCAATTAATATATAATTACACTTTTTTTTATCCACTGTTTCCACTATTGTGTTGTTGAATGTTTAGTTCGAAAGAGTACTCACGAGTTTGTGTATTTGGAACTCGCTGGAGTATCTCGCAGTTCCAACGTTGTAGAAAAATATTGCAAATTGACAAAGATAAACCGCGTACGATATCCGGCTGAAGAGAATCATCCAGTAATGCGAGAGAAATTTGTTAAGAAAACCTGAATAAATTATTTTACAAATAATGAAGAAAGACACGTTAAGAGGTTTCGAATTTCTTTTTTTTTTCGCTCATCGTAAACCGTACCTCCGTGGTCGGTATGGCAAGCGAAAATAATCCAGCACAAAGCGAGTGACCAAGATACCGGAGCAATAACAGCATACTGGACTGCCTCTTCGACGTTGTAAGTATAATCTTTCCGGGCCATTCGCCAAGGTGAAAATAAAGACCATAAACCCAAGGCCGCTGCGACCAGCCATCCAAAGATTACGAAAATCTGTAACAATAATAGTACAATTATCCACAATACTGTCAATCGATAAAAGTTCACTCAACATTGTGCTTACGGAAATAATATAACGAAACTTACTTTGTATATTCTAATTCTTTTTCCTGTGTAATGTAGAAGGACACCTAGCCCAACTCCAAATATATAAGGCGAGGCACGGTGGAAGGGCAGAGTGTAGGTTAAATTTGCAGTTTTGTAAAGATGCTTCGTTCTAATAGAATAATCAATATCCAGTGTAAACGAATAATTATTGCTGTTCGAAAGTATCTTAATACGAGTGACAGTAGTCGATAAACTCACGACATCCCATGAAAAATAACGAGTGACAGGTAATTATTCGTTGTGGCAAAATAACGAAGTGTGGCAGATACTTGGAGCAGCAAAAACACGAGAAGAATTCCAATGATGGGTTTAAAGGTGAGGAAAAAAATGAGTACCGGTGCTAGCAACGAGAGCTGCATGTCCAGGGCTAACTGATGCGTGTGGGTTGCGCACTGTAAAATCAATTTACTAAATAAATATCAACGACACATGGAATATTATCAAGAATTTACCCAGTAGCGTTTACTCAGAAATTCTATGTTTCGCACCATTTCTTCAAACGGAAAAAAGTTTTGGATGTACAAAATATTGGTCCACGAATTTTGCTTGCACAGTTCAGCGTTCGTGGCTATTACGCTGTTCCACTGTGGCCCGGAACCAGTGTGTTCCATCACATACGCGTACCAAAAGAGCGTCACCAATAGAGCCGGCGTGAGTCTACCAACATTAATCCAATTTGTTATTCAATTTGCACGTAGCCGGGCGCAAAAGGATACCAATTCGGCTTATCGCGGAAAGTCAGGAGGGAAAAAAGTGTTATTAACAAGAATAATCATAGTAGTAATAGTTCAATATCAAATTGTCGCTTCCATAATTCTAAAATACAATTAAATCTTGCATCGAGCGAGCTTCAAAGTCCCGTCAATTTTACCTTATAAATCGCGCAACGAAGCGGCAGAACCAACGAATCTCGCCACGATTCAATCTCTCTCTGGTCATGTTAAAGGCGGTCAGGACTCCGCTGAGAAGGAGGAAGCAATCCGTGTAAACCAAGGATGCTCGCAGCACTGAACTGATTGGATTATTCGCAACCTGTTTTTTAAGGAACCAGCACTAACAACTTTAAACGGGATGGCGGATTAAGTGCTATAAAATATTGAATACTATAACGGGGAAAAGCAATTATCACTCCGGAGACACAATAGAATTCGAGCTTGCGATCCTAGTACCGAAAATCCTCCTACCTCGGTAAAAGCAATCCTGTTAGCGTAAGGAATCTGTGCTGTTGGTATAATCTTGTGCGCGACATAAAGTGCTACCGTAGCTAATGACCTAATACCATTAATGCAACTGATCTCTCCGGCGTCCGATCTTCCTTCTCTCGTCAAAACACTCAAGGTCCTTCGAAGCGAGAACGACATTATAATCCTCTCTGAAAAATTTTCTGAAAAAATATTTTACATAAACAAAAGTATAAGCTTTAATTTGTCTGTTGATATATTTCTGTACGACCGTAACAAAATTGGCATTTTTTACGTACCCTTTCCCTGTGGATTTGTGAGATAATCTCGGATAGTCCCGGCAAGAACTACGCAAGTTATCATGGCGTAAAAGTATCTGCAAGAGGACATTTTATTTCTCTCTTTTCTCCGCTACGAGTTTTATCGCTAAAACTTTAATGATCTTGCATTGTTTTATAAACTTACATTACGGCCATTGTTTCCTTTGAATACGTATGTCCCTTCTGACGGACGTAACACATTTCGGGATCGACGTCGACGTTGAATCTCATACCTGACGAAACGTTCAAACGACTGAGACCACTTTCGACAGCACTTCGAACATCTTCGGTGGAGCACGCTGCAGGTATACACAGTGCCCATTTAGCGGTTGTAAATCTCGGAATGAAGTGTCCTGGCTAAAAACACATTGATCGGAATCTTACTCGAGGCAGTACCAAAACTCTTTTTTTCTCATTCAAATAATTACCAATCAAGATTCAATCTACGCAGTTCGAAGCACGTATTTCCCACAATATATATAAACACTTACGTCACGCATACTCGCACGAATGAAGCCACGACTCTGCATCAAGTTCACCGGTACCTTCATATCTGGAACGGAAGCGTGCAGATCCAGAGTCGCGAGACAGTACTTGCCCTGTATTTTGACAGTTTTATCATCGACTTTCACGCGGGCCGTTATGCCCAAACACTGATCGAAGTCACCGAGTTGATTAATGTTTCCCCGTAGTAAACCGGAAGGTACTTTAGCGCTTGCATCCAGCACTGAAAATCAGTTATGAAGAGAATTTCTTCCAATTCCAAAGATTACCATATAGCACGGTAAATGAATATAAGTAATTAGCATTATTTTTATTAATTAAGATTGATTAACGCATCATACTTTGAAGAGCCCACAACTTGCGACCGCGCAATTGTCGAAGGAATATCTTCCCGTGCTGTTGACAGACGGGGTCCTCGACATCCGTGAAATTTGGCATGAACGTTGGCATCCAGCGAATCGCTTCGTTGAGTTCGGTCAAAGATATCGATGCATCCGTTCGCTTCGCTGTCGTTGACTTTGATTGCTTCTTCCCTGGAAAACCGTAAATAGACGTGATCTATCTGATCTTGATGCAAGATGTCATCTGGAAAATTAACAAGAAATATGTATCACTTGCTTATTGAAACAGGAATCGGATCATGAATAGGAATCGTCAATAATTTTATATGAATTATGGAATTTTTTAATCACTTACTCAATTACCGATGGCTTGAATAAAAGTTGTCACGAATCTAAATGTCTATCATCGTTACGTCTCAAAATTTCGTTGAAATGTGTACAGGAATTGGGACTTTTCTACCTTAAAATGTTGATGTTTTTCAATCGAATTTGATTTTTGTGAACTAATTTAGAGGAAAACTACACTGTCAGAAGCACTCACTTTTACTTACCGCTCGATTCGCTGGAGCCAATTTTTTTTTTTATATCAGATTTCACTTCCGACTGTATCTTCGCCTTTGGTTTCTCGAATTCTTTCGTCTTTTTCTTCACTTCAAACTTATCGGTCGTTTTCGGGACTGATAATGTATCAATCTTTGTTACTTCGGGTTTCGAGGTTTCCTTGATTGACGTAGATTTCGGTGTCTCGGATTTCAATGAAACTTTCGATGCCGAATCTTTAACCTTGGCTTCCACTTCTATCTTTCTTGCCTCGTTGTCAATTTTTCTATTTTTCTTTAAATTCTCGGCATCGTCTTTTGCTTTCTTCGCTTTTTCTATTTGTGTCGTATTTTCCTTATTTTCCATGGGCTTTTCAACTATAACATTCACAGCTTTCAAAGTCTGAGATATTTCAATTGATTTAATTTTGGTCTTGTCAGCTAATCTAACTTTTTCTAATTTTCTGACGGTTGGTGCTATCGCCGGGATGACTTCTTCTTCATCGTCGTCATCTTCGTCGTCGTTGACTAGATCTTCCTCTTTATCATCATCATCATCATCATCATCATCATCATCATCATCATCATCATCATCATCACGTTCTTCTTTACCATCTCTCTTTACCACTTTAATATTCGATTTTGTATCGTTTTTTTCTTCCTCACTTCGACTCATGTTATCTTCATTGTCTTTTTCCTTGTCGGAATCATCGAACGCTACTTCGCTACCTTCCTCTGAGTCATCACTGGTCAAAATCTCAACACCATCGTCATCCGAATCAGCGTCGATTTCTTCTATATCTTCTTCATCAGACTCATTCGTCCCTTTATCATCATCATCATCATCCGCAACTACAGTTTCTTCGTCATCCTCTTCCTCGACACTTTTCTCCACTACTGCACTACGGTGCAATTTTATGTTACCTTCAGGCGTTCGGAATTTCGCAAAAGACGAAATTGAAGAAGTCTTTTCGACGTTCTGCATCGCCTCCTCGGATGTTTGCCTGATCTTGCTATGGATTGGAGCTCGTGTAACGTCAGGCCCGACACTCTTGTATCTTCTTTTCGATAATGGTACCAAGGTTAACGGTGGATCCGTTCGCTGTACATCACCTGTACACTTACCGAGTGTCGAGGCCCCGCAGACATTGATACGCAACTTTTCGACGCTGCCGGTAGATTGAATCGCATCACGTATCCTGAATGCATTACCGGTGTAAAGGACGAGCACGAGAAGGAGCACAACGATGCACTTGTCCGCAGTGGGAATAGCCATGTTTCATCGACTTTTACATTGAAGAAATTGATTTATCGCAAAAGAAAATTCACCATAATAATCATATCGTTATCTAATATTTGTTACGTTATGTTAAATTTGTTTTAGCACGTCGGGACTGGCCGTGAGGCGTAGAAATTCCTATTTTTCTCTCGATTTCTTCGATTTCCATTCCCCAATAAAATTTCTATCTCCCTCTAAATATGGTCGTCTATTGTCTCGTGACTCTCGTTCGAAAGCCAGACTGGAAGATCTCGCGAGCGCAGAATAGCCTCTCGCGCGAAGCTTACGCACTCCACCCCGGCCGCTGACACTGGCTGCCTTAGCCTGCCCCCACAAAATTAGAGCATGCAGCATCGCCCCAACCAGCTAGAAGTTTTATTTAGCATCAACATTTTAACGTAGTTCGTTGGCGCTCCTGTTGCTGCTCATTTTGTACAAGCCGCGAGTTCTGCACTTGCCTCTTCTATACCTCTCGTCATCGCTTCCAGCTTCACTGCCGATTCGACAGTGAATTTATATGCGTCTGCGCTCGTGGGACGAAGGCCACGTGGCCGTCAACATTATGTAACGGGCAGACGTCCAGAAAACCCAATTTAATTTTCTTCCGTCGAATTATCTTAACTTCCAGGAATTTACGCGTGTTCCGATGCACATGGAACAACGGTTTCGCGTTTGTCCCGGGATATTGGAAAATTAAATTGTCGCACCGTTATTGTCACAAGAGCTGATGATCGTTAAGTAAATATATCTTCGATGTAACCTTCTTTTTCAAGGATTTTGTCGTGCACTAAGTATATTTAAATGGTGCGCATCTCGTTTCGCTATGATAAGCAAGTTTCTTTTGATTATTTGAGGTTTTTATTGAAAATGTTTCTTTGTTTTTGTACTCTTTTGTAATTTTATTTTTTAAATATCTTTGAGATAATGAAGAGAAGATAATATTGAACATGTAGGATTCGAATAAGCCGCGTTAGATAGTCCCTCTGTAGGAAAACACCCGCGTTCGTCATTCGTCACAAGGTGCAGTTAGTACTGATCGGTACAGTCCGTAAGTCACCGTAAACTGTAGAATGTCGCGTTGCACCAATTGTTGCACTGTCAACAATAACTATTTACTTGACAATTAACAAATAAGGGCCTGCGCGTCCTTACGGAAGCCAAGTTCGATCGTCCGCTACGATAATTGGACTTGGATCGAAATCTGATGGAAGTATAACACAACATAGCGACCAAACCGCTAGCACGATAAAGGACAATTTATCCAATTGAAAATAACGCGGCCAACGTTAATTATCTCCACAATTGACACAACGCAACTACATACGCGTGAATTAACCTTACGATAGGTCGGTGCAGCATCTCGACGTAAGATGGCTAATAACGAAGAGATTCTCACGGAAGAGGTTACGTTCGAAGAAATGAGCAATACTTACCAGCTCGACGCGACCGAGTACGACGAGAATGACGAAGGGACCATCGAGTACCTGGATCTCGAATTGGAACTGGATTCAATACCAGAATCTACCAAAGAACACATTCCAGAAGTCCCAGAGCCGCGAATCAAATCCCGGATAGTCCAGTCATCGGTTTTGAAGTCGAGTTACCTCCAAAGGGAAAAGTCAAAACGTAAACAGAAACAGATTCGAGCTAAGCGCGCTTTGAACGCTCCGACGCAGAGTATCTTTCGAACCGAGTCTTCGACGAATAATATTCTTAACCCAAATTCTACTAGCCAAGCCGGAGAGGAAAATATCGATAATCCGGCATCCGAGATGGTCCACGCCGCGGTGAGTGCCATCAATGCGAAGCTCGCAGACTCCGCTCGATCTATGAAAGATCAGGAAAGAAAAACCTCCTCGCAGAGAGCAGAATCGCTATCCAGTAATGATTTTGAAACCTCCCAGATCACAAAAACTGATATTAAATCGGAGGTCGACAGTCTGGACTTGTTCTTTCAGAGTATGGCGCAAACGGTGCTCCATTTGCCTTCTCGAGTACAAGCTAAGATTAAGATGGATATTTACAAAGTAATTGCAATGGCTGAAATTAAATACGGCTCTTCGGACGCTCTTCAGGATGCTAATAAATTTTGACTACTATACGATTGATACCGCTCGGTATCCGATTCAAGAACAGTCATTTTTCAACTATCTTTATTCGGAAGTAATACTTAATAATTGTATAATAATAAACTTAAATGGTTTGCTTTTTTAATATATTTTGTATTCTTCTTAACCAATGGGGAAATCGACAGTGGCATTAGTTATTTATCGAGCAATATCGGCTTACCTATGGTACTATAGTTGGAAGGATACGATTTAGAGGCAATTTGACAAAACTGTCAAAATAAATATTTTTTCAAGGCATTCTACAACACAGAAGCAATCTATGTTTATTGTTTTTAATTTTTCCGTATCTTAATATTTGTTTTCCTATTACAGTTACAGTAATTATTATAAGTCATGAGATAATCCAATTGTACGGTGTATGTTAATTGTTTTACATTAAAATTAGTAGCTCGAGTGATCAACGACTCACCGACGATTAGCTTCGAGTCTAAAATATAAATAATAATTTTTCAAAAAGCACCGACTACGTTAAAGAAATAATGTGCTTCGAATAGATTAACTAATATCTCAGAGTAGTCTCAAGAAGAGTTTTTCGTTTAATTCACAGCCTCGAATAGTGCTTTATAAAGATCTACGAGTCGATCGCTCGGCGTGCAAAGGAGATAATGACAAAGTGTGGAATGTGAATAGATAAAACATCGATGCGAGTCGAGAATCAAGAGTCTATAAGTTCAAAGATAATTCACAGCACAGCTGTTGATCACTCAAAAAAATGTAAATAAAAACGCGCGCGTCATTGAGGCATTAAATAGTAGAATTTCGTTTACAAGTATAAGGAGATCTGTATGTGGACCAATATTCTACATGGCGATGAAAAGCTAACGATACATTAAAAAGATCATCTATCTCGATTAGAACGAGACGAAAGCTTCTTGTGTGTCGTGGGCGTATGTGTAATGCTTTAACGCTATCTGAATCTATTCGATACTCGTAAACTGCTAGACTCGTAGTAGAAACGATATTAAATTCGTTAAACTTAACGCGACGTGTTCTGATTTTTCAATATCAATTAATGAGTAACTCGTGCACATTCTTTTTTCTTTTTTTCCAAAGTAACCCAATACTTTTTTTTTCTCTCAAAATGTACGCTCGGGTTAATGTTGATGCAAAGTGACAGTGATTTACGGTAGAAGACACTAAAGGATACAGGCCATTCACTCTTGCAGCTTTGGGGGATGCGAAAGCGATCTCATTGTCGATTTGATCATTTTCAGCGTTTTCTCTCGTCCTCTCATTCATCCTTTTCCGCCTTCTCGACGTCCTGCTTTTCCGTACACTCCGTCGGGGTGTCGCCTTCGAACTTTGGGCCAGGAGTCTCGTCGCCATCCAGAACGATCTCCTCGGGATCCGGCGCACGCGGGAGAAAATCGTCTTCGGGATACATGTTCTTAAAGATTTCCTTAGCCTGCAACAAATCATATAATTAGTTCATTTTCACGATACCTTATCAAATTAGGGTTGAGGAAGAATTAAACAATTTGGCTTTTAAAGGGAGGCGAAATCTCGTATCTGCTCGTACCGTTACATCGAATTTTTGGACATTATTTTCTCGTAACACACAACAGAATTGAATTAAATTTGAACAATGGACTGCCTATGCGTGAATCTCTGTTGTAATGCTAGTAAAATTGTCAAAATCTACGGTTTTTCTATGATTAGCTGGGTCCGAAGCCCTTGGCATTAGAATGAAACTCTAGCGCTCTCTCGCGACATTCATACTTGTCAAGATTGTTTTTTTCCGATAAAGATTTCTCAGTTCATCGTATTTAAATCGCAATCGGAGTGGACGTACCATGTGTGTTTTTGTACCGGCTATGTGGC
Source organism: Cylloceria caligata (assembly GCA_963942595.1). Taxonomy (NCBI): domain Eukaryota; kingdom Metazoa; phylum Arthropoda; class Insecta; order Hymenoptera; family Ichneumonidae; genus Cylloceria; species Cylloceria caligata. Next base: position 1,013,610 of record OZ012710.1, read on the forward strand.
AATGCTATACGTTTTTTAAAATCTTTTGCATGAAATAATTATAGATATCTGTTTTATCATTCATCCATGGCTGTAGATAATCAATCTATCTTTTTTTTTGGATTTCGAAAATTCTGCTAGCATTACAACAAAGATTCACGTGTGTTTCGCCTCCCCTTAATAATGACTCGAATCTTTGCTCGAAAGGAAAAATAAATTCAATATATATCACAATAACCTGATTCACAGCAAAGTCAAAATCGAGATCCAAATCCGGTCCGGAGCACAGATGAATGTTACTGGGTGCAGAGTTGCTCAGTTTAATGTCACTAGCCGGAAGATTCAAGTAGAGCGACCAGAGGACGTGAGGTTTGAGGTTTTCCAAAGCGTCTTTAGCCTCTTTGTCGCCTTCCTGGAGGTGTCTCTTGTCCGGGGACACAGTCTGCGTATGCGAGTCAGTCGGGTAGCGAACAACCGTTGGTTCCACGGGGTCGGTACGCAGGAATTTTCCCAAAACGTATGCCAGATCTTCTTCGGCGGTTTTGGTACGTTTGCAGGTCATATGTACCATGACTGAAACGAAAAGAAAGAAAAATATATATCTATGTATACTTGATTTAGTTTCGAATTGAGAAATTGAGATTAAAAAATAGTTTTTCCCGATTTTATCTATTTTTTATTTCAAATTCTTTTCGATAGTAATATTAATAAACAACGTACAGAGTCCTTGGGGACAAGCGTTGGTGGATGGCCCTAATTCAATAATAGTGACAGCCTCTTGGCCGGATTCCTCGGGTGGATAGTAGAGTAAGGTTAAATTCTCTTTTTCGCCTTGCATTATTGATCTGTAAATGGTTACTTACGAGTTATTGGTCTTATTCATTTTTCCAGAGTTATTAATTACCTATCCGTGATGAAGATGCCACGAGATATTTGCTGTTCGCCGACAGATTCAACGATTTCCGGCGGCAAGTGTCCCTGGCCAACGACCAGGTGTTGAAGCGCCAATCTCTGTTTTCCCGTCATAATGGCTTTGCACTTGTCCTCGCCAACGACAACGCCATCGAGATGCCTTTTCAGACAATACACACCTCCAAATACGGCGCACAAACTGTTGAAATGATTCTCGGTTGAATGAACGTTGACTTTCGCTAATTGATTAACCCGCATGCATCTTCGCACGGAGACTAATAATATGGCATTGGTTTATGGCGCGCCGATCGCTGTCAGCCTTTTACGTGCGAACCAACGTTAACAAACGAAAGCCGACTCACCGACAGAAGCATTGTGGCAATTCTCCGCTGCCGTACATAGGCCACAGGAAAGGTGTATTTCCGTAACGACCCAAACTATTGAGAAAATGTTTGGTACGATTGACGCCGTCCCGGCAGGACGTCTTGTCGGTTGCCATTGCAATCGCTTGCATCACGTAATGCTTGACGATCGGTGTTAAATTTTTAGTATTGAGATATTCTAGGAATGTCTTGTCACGAAATCCTGCGAGATAAATGCAAAAAGCGTGGAGTAAAGGTATCGCGCGAGATTTCAAGATAGTTTAATCAGTTATAGATTGAGCAATCTCCATGAATCGTCATTTTATAGAATTGGTTTACCGTCAAACTCAGGACTGTCGGCTCCCTGCTCCATACAGGATGTAAGCAGTTGCATCAACATTCTCTTCTCGATAACGCTTACAGTCTTATTAGCGAACACGTCGGCCCTTGAACAAGGTACTTGGGTGAGTTTGCCTTCCATGAAGGTTGCGACTCTGGATACCGCGCGAAATTCGGCGTAACGCGCTATGTTGCTCGAGATCAAGAGTTCTACTAACTTGCCTCTCGCAAACAGCAGCTAAAATCGAATGGTATTAAAATTACCGCTTCTATCGAAGGATTGCCGATTTAAAAGGACAAATTTCTTGATTAATCGCTTACTTTTGGTGCCAGATCAATATTGAATCTTCTGTATTCCTTCTTGATACGATCTATCGACCAATGCTTTGTAAGCTCTTTCTTCTCCGCACGCTCTTCGTCCGACTTCTCCGCATCTGCGCCTGATGGACCATCTCCCGAACCATCAGTTTGGGTATCTTTCGAAGTTTGCACAGGAAGATCGGCGTCGCTGCACAAAAAATGTGTGCTTTAAGAAAAATTAATGAAAAATCTTTTACCACGATACATCTGGAAAACTGGAAAATTGAAAATTAGAAGCTGTAGATAAATTTCAATGATCTATCAAATTTTAACAACTTTATCGATTTTGGCCAAACAAGAAAGATCTTTGAATCGTCCGTCTGTTCGTCGTTTACATTTTTGAAACTGAAACACCGACATAATTGGCGATCCGTCGGAAAGAAGTACCAGCTGAAATAAGTGGAAAATAATTTTTTAATTATTTATTACTCACTTGGCGATAAACCAGGTTTCCTCGATGTTTTCAACAGTCGAATATTGGTTGCTGGCCTTTAGGAATTTCTCTCCCTCGTCGACGTCAGTACCGACCTCCCTGCACTCTGTCTTTGCAGCTTTGAGGTCTTCGATCCATTTTTGAAGACCGTCAAAGTTGAAAGTCGCCCAGAGTCCTCCGTAGTATTCGTTACTAAGGGAGAATACGAGTATTAACGATGAATACGTATATATACATTTATATAATGCGTTTTAATGACAGTACCGATGGACAATCGGTAAAAAAAACAACGACAACGATGTTTTTGCACCGAAACGTCATTACAAAGCAAGTAAAACAAAAAATGAGCATTACCTATCCAGGTGAAGGACCTTCTTGCCAATCCTGCTCGCTGCCGCGGCAACAATGGACTCGGTCATGCCTGACAAAGAGAACGATCATCATTTTATCGAACTTACGTACTAAATATTTAAAAAAACGTATTTTTTTCCGTCTCGATAAATAAAATTGTATAAGCTTTTGATAAAAATCAATACCCGTGCCCACGACGACGACATCGTACTCGGTTGGAAGATCGTCCTCCATGGTTACTCGTTAATCACGATCCGATGTATCAGTGAAACCTGATGGAAAATTCGCTTGGCTCACGAAATATCCCGTTACTCGAGACCGCGCGTTAACGCATTATTCGCGAAACAACGGAGATATCGAATTTCATAGAGTACGCCCCGCCCCGCTCTGTCTGTCTTTCGGTAACGCAGCCTGCTAGTATTCGACCGGGCGCTTTCCAATCATAATGACACAAGTCGGCGGCGCACCGTGCGATACACACACAAGCAAACACACACTCGGTCGATCAGGCACAGCCCGAACGTCTGTGTGTATCGCGAGACTGGTCCTTTGTGAAATTCACCACATGTGTCGACCCTACTGTTATCAACGAATGAAAAGATAATCAGCGACGCGAGCACTTCTCTCCACTTGGCCCCACCGGCCACTGCTACGTGGGAGCGCCTGGAAAATTCTGCTCGATCGGTACGATCGCTCGACACACGGGAATTAGTTGATCTATCTGAATTCTCATCCAAATTACGTGTTTTATGCGTCTCGCGAATTATGGCAGTTAGAAAATGGGGTCAGGTAATAAAATACGTGATCGAAGATATCGATTAAACATATTAAACTTTTTCCTCCCAAACCTATTTAAGATATATTGCATTATTGCGATATCCTAACCTCACTCTCAGTTGCATCGTTTTCTTTTAATAATTTCTATCAGAGTATATCAAGAAAACGATTCCGAATGAAATTTGTTGCGTTACTTCCGTTCTTTGGAGAGCTTGTTCTCTCAGGACGTTTAACAATATTTCTTGGCTTATAACATAAGGCTTTGAAAGTCTAATTATTTATTTGATTCTGATGCAAATAGTTTTTGTAATTGGTTCAGAGTTTGTACAAATTCTCGAGACCCTCGCGATGGTCATCCGGAATTGGACTGGAGCTGCCTGAGGCTTACAAGAAATTTTGGAAAGAATGGAAACTGCAGACACCAGTCGCGGTTCACTTCATCGAGAAGGAAGGCTTGTTCGAACGGAATGAGAACACCGGCGAAGTGTAAGTCTCTTGAAACACATATAATAAAATTATAGTAAGAATTGTATAAATCGAGGCTCTTTAATTTTCAGGACTACCGTACAAAATATTCCTCTGCCTTTGAAATATCCACCAGAAATAAACAATGGAATTTGGGGTGGCGAAGCTGTGGTTCAAGGATTCGTAAAGAAAAGCAAGTACAGAAGACGCGTGCCAAGATTTTGGGTACCTAATCTCATGAAGTCTGTAGTCTACAGCGAAGTTCTCGACACCTACATGCGAACTGTAGTTACCGAAAGGACCATTCAATTGATTCACGAAAATTATGGATTCGATCACTACTTGTTGAAGGTGTGAATTATGATTATTAGTAGAAGGGTGGAACAGTAAACAGCTTTATTATTTTTCAGACACCGGCCTGTGATTTGAGGTCGGAATTGGCTCTATCGATAAAGAGAAAGATTCTCACGGCCCTGCGTGACAAAACTCTGTACCCCGATGATCCAGAAAAGAGGGAAGAAATCTATGCCAAGTACCAACAATACCTTGCATCTGTATGTCACAGTTGGTTATTCGCAACCGAAGTTTCCACAGCTGGTTCGTCGCAATTAATGTTTTGCTAAAAAATTTCAGTACACGTTTGAGGAAATTGAGTGGTATGGATTAAATTTCAAAGATGCCTGTAAGAAATGGATCAGCCAGAAAAGACTAACAGCCCAGATAAAACCGTTAAAATTGAAATACAGATCGGAATTGATCGCCCAATTGAAAGAAGCAAAGATTCAGGAGACACAGAACGTTGAGATGCCTGAGGCGAGGTTCGTAACGCTCGAATATTAATTAGTTCCGTAAAAAATAATCAATTTCGCTCATCATGAAAATATTTTTGTAGCAAACCGTGGATTTCGAAGATCAATCCATTTGCGAAAAGTTCCAAGCCATAGAGTTTTCACCGAGTGACCCGTTTGGTCTATGTATGTACATAGACGTTAGAACTAGCAGTGAATAAACGAATTGCAACTTTGTCAACACCGAACTCGTCTGGATGCTTTTATTATGTTTTTCTAAAACACGATACATCGAATGAAACGCAATGTATCACTGTGATTGCACTTTTGATACAACAGTTTCCCAGTATCGTTGTCGAACTGATATTCGGAGCTCCTGATTACTCTGGGACGCAAAAACAATCGACATAATGTATCATCAAAAAAACTTTGGCGTAATTAGCTAACACAAACACAAGACAAACATTCCAGTTCCTGATTACCCCAATATATTTTTAATGATAATCAAATTTCTATTATTTTACAATAACTACAACTGGAAAACACGTATATTATTTTGATAAATCCAAATTAGAGAAGTAAAAATGTTAAATTAACTTTCTCTTAGGACTTATATCATGATTTGCTAACAAAACCCAAACTAATAGTCCAAGTTGGTCAGAAACTGGGCAGTTTATCTCTGATATACAGCGAGTGAACAATTATGATATCGAGCATTCGATATCGCCGTCCTTCGGTAAACAGTTTAACAAAGAAGCTATCGCTCTCGTGATATACGTCATCGTTCCGTAACTGCCGCTCGGTGCACTGTCGTAAAAATGTTGACAGATATAGGCAGCACCACCACAAAGAAGCGTTCCCATCGCCGCTGTCTCACGATGTTCTTTGAGTTTCGCGCAGCACAAAGTTGCGTCGCCATCGATTTTAATCTTAAAAAAAAAAAGGAAGGAAAATTGAAGAAACGTGCGATGTTATGAAGCTCTAATACTAAAGCAAAACGCTCAATTACCTGATCCTCTAAGAAAATTGCATTAGCTTTGTGAACAAGATGTTCGACCGCGATCAAACCGCCGAGCGAGGCAACGACGTTGTATTCGGTAACAAGAGTCAAGACCATCAACGCCTCGACCACCAGCTGACGATATTCCGGCTGAGGTATCGTGTTGAGAACAGTTTCAACGGCAAGTGCGAATTTTAGCTCTCCCGACGTCATTTCCTGAGTCAAGTTCTGAGGCAGTACTTTCCCCTCGATAACTAGGCCTTGACACTGTTGAAAAAAATAATCGTTAATACGAAAAATTGGTATTTCGGTATATTTCGTAAGAAAATTAGAGGTAGATAGTTTACCCGTTCCAGAACTTGCCAGACTCGGGGATAAAAGTCCCGCGGTACTCTGTTCAAGGCTCCATCGAGTCTGCGTCTGCGAAGCCACTGCCCTTGTCGATCTGGCTCCATTTCGGCGCCGTCCGTTTGATCGACGTTCATGAATCCACCGATTTGCGATTTCTGTTTTAAGAGACGATATTATTCAGTTACACGCGGCACCCGAAAGAAATTATTTTTGCTGTCCGGCGCTCGCTAGTCATACCTTGCTAAGACGATTTGATTTGCAACTGATGACGGAGAAGTTGCCGCGTCCGACTGTCGAGAAAACATTCAACCGTCAGTGATTGAGTAAAAACTATCCTTCGACCTCTAGAGATAACGAAAACGAAAGACTCACCGCTGCTTATGGCAAACTCCTTGCCGCTCATTATATGATGCAGCAAATTTTTCATTTCGAACGGTGAGAGATTAAGCAAATGCTCGGAAGCTTCTTCGCCCGTGCATATAAGAGTTCTGGAGAGTTCGGTTGCCATTACTTGAATTATCAGACCTACTCTAAGTCTCAACATCTCGAGAAACAGTTGCGGCTCGGTTCTTATAAACATCGCCAAGTAAACAAGCAATTCTTGCGTTAGCATGGCCGTGGACTCGTCATCGCCGTAAGCATGATGAATCAGGGATCGTAGTTCGTTCTCGGGTAGGGGGGCAACGATGGTATGCTCGTTCGATGGTGGCATTCCCACCGTAACTTGCTTCTGACGAACCAGCAAGTCGGTGACTGCTTTAGCCAAATCTTCAACTCGCTTGCCAAGCATTCCCGCGGTATGCCGCACGATTCCCCACATCTTTTGTTGGCAGGCCTTCTCGTAAAGGCCCTTCAGTAAATCTTTCACCAGTACCGGATGTCCGTCTTCCAGCATACCCGTATTGAAGTACGATCCTTGGGAATCGACCTATTCAGCGAATCACTTGCGTTTTATTACGTATTACTAAGTTTTCAATCCATTAAAGCATTAAGTTAAACCAACCAAATACTGTAAAATATCTCCCTGTTCCTCGAGGCACTCGGTTTCGCGCAGCATCGCCAGCAATTCTTCGACCTCAGTGTCGGCGTATTGCGTCTCAGAAATAGCGCGATGTCTTCGTGGCTTCGGAGAAGTTTTCCACGGTATCACGTCGTCAATTGGCGAGGGTGTTCGATCCGGTTGGACAGGAGTCGTGGGAGAGTTCGTATTCGAGGTAGCAGTGTCGGTAACCGCGATGAGCGGATTCGTTCCCAAGATCACGGAAGGCCTTCGATCGTCGCTAGCCATGCCAAGAATTTCAGCTACAATCGATATGATAGAATGATAATCGCGAATCATTAATATATTTTATTAATTAATATAATCGAATTATTAATGTATATCACTGTGTTAATTTTCAATCGACTTACGTTCTTGAAGGACGAGAGGAGCTGCAGCTACGGGAAGGTATTGCAAAAGTGTTTAATGCTTCTTTTTCTTTAATGAACATGCAAGCAAATTGTTTTATAAGGAGATCGTTAGTATTTTCAGTCAAAGATACAGCCGCATTGCCGTCTACCCTCGAGTACTCACGTTCGACAGCTATGGACCTTGTTTTTTTAATTGCTCCCTTGACGGACATTCTGCGTCTAAGACTACTGCGGCTGCGAACGACTGGACGATTCAAGAGACCCTTACGGTGTGGGAATGCACGCATCAAATGTTCTTCTAGATATTGATGAACCTGTATAATTTGACAAAAGTTTTTTTTCAAAACAGTTGCCTCTCAAGCAATCCTCGCGTTTTCCTTTTTTCCCGTGTACCTGAGGATTCAACTTGTCCGGACGGCCGTCTTCGGGACTTCCGAGAAAACTAAGGTTCGTGATGCAAGATGTACTCAAAAAATCATTCATGTTTCCCAGAGAGACCCTGGTGCCGTTTATGTAACCACTTTTAAGTTTTTTCATCGTTGTTATCATAGCTAGTGGAATTTTTCCTTGATCTGTAACGACGAAAATAATTTTATACGAAGATTGTGAGATATAGTTCATCGTAGATAAAATTAAGCGGGGACAAAAACGCACGGCGTTGATGATGTTAAACTATGGGTGTGGAGGATGAGGAAGGAAACATTGCCACAAGCTGGTTAAATGTTTACAAAAAAAAAGCTCAAAAAACTAAGGAAAAGCAAAAGGTTATAATGTATCGGAGGTTACTATTTCGGTGGCTTTTCACAAGACCATCATACCTAAGTGATCACGAGTAGCAACGAGAGTTACGGTTGGTCTGCCGAGCATGTGCTTCCAGTTGATGGTGACGAAAGCCAAATTCGTCGTAAAAGTATTGGCAAGGAAGGCGGCGTCGTTCGTCACGTAGAATTCCTCCGCGTCAAAGTTCTAATCACATGCAACATATATGCACACTACTCAACACATTAGCAAAAGCCAGACTATTGTCTAAACGGAATCCTCTTTTCCGCCTTTTTGTCGCTATTTTAGACACGGTAGGTCTTCGGTGATATAAATGCTCTTTTAATAAGTTCAGCAATATCAATAAAATTTCTATCGCTATCCTATCTAATTCTCCAGACGAAGATTATAATTTGTGTTAGAAGGAAAAAATACATTTCAATTCAGAATAAAAATATTAAAAATTGTGGAACTAAAGGTAGTATGTGTCAGAATTTGAATACATTTGCTGGTGTCGACGTTAGTAGGTAATTGGGGAAACAAAAAAACAAAGTGACCCCGAGGTAGCACAGCCAGTGGTTCATAAAGGGATCATGAAGAGAAACGCTCATATGCAAGCAATGATGTTAAGAAAAAACACCGAAGCGGAGAATCTTTCGACAATAAAATGCTCTTCAGCGCGTGAAATGCGTATCTGAAAGCTATTAAATCAGCAATAAAATTGCAAAATCATGATGGAGCGTGTGATGATCGATCAGTTGCATTGAAAGGGACGATACAATTTTTAATGGATGGAAGTGAAACGCTATGGCTTACAAACATTGTATTACCTAGATGAATGCTCTTGAGAGGCATGACTACGAGTGGACGCCCTAACATATTCTGCCAGCTAGACTTCAAGAAATTAATTTCGCCCTTGAATATGTCGATCATGAGCTCATAGTCCGATGCGATGTAGAAGCGGGTCATGTCTGTTAACTATTTGTTGTTTTGTTAACGATAACAATAGATGCATTAAGATAAGTTAAAATAGTAGAGATACAGTAGCTGAACCGCTCCCAATGGAAAAAAGTATAAGTAACACACGTCGAAGATATATGGATTACATTTTCGATGAGAAGTTCCATGTCTGATATATTTATATATATTTTTTTTTGCCATGTGGGTCGGCTTGCAAATAATCGATAATTCACTAACCTGTGGAGTGAACGCGAATATTTTATCGTTCAATGAGTACAGTTTACTTGTGCTCAGAATTCCCACGTCTCGCGACTTTCGCCCGGACAATCCCAACTTTTTATTGCGACCTAAGAATAAAGAATACTTTTTTTTTTTAAATACCAGATATTAAAATAGCGTTGCGAGTTTTTTTTACACCATCGCTCGAACTACTCTCTCATGAATAAGTGTTGTAAAATCAATCAAAATTTACCTAAATATGTGTAGAGATGACTGAGGACTTTGGCCGGCTGCACTTCGATAGGGGCGACTTCCGCGATCGTCTGAACGTGGATATCATGTTGCGCGATCTTTTCGCGAATCTCAGAATCCTCCGCTAGTATGACGACTTGTACAACAACGTCGGGTTTTTTTTCGCTACACAACCGTCGGTTCAGGGGATCCAATTCACCAACCGCGAGAAAGCCCTGTACCGCAACGGTTATAACAATTACTCAATCTAATTTTCAACGCACTTAATAAAAAGCTAATGGATTACTTGCCTCTTGGAGCAATTTTCCCAATATGTAAAGAGACTGCGCCCACATAAATGGACATCGGCCCAGAGCTTCTCTCTTTGCGCTCCCGGGATCCGCGTATTCGGCGTTCACTTGATCACCGGCCACGGCGTACAATTCAGGAACCAATTTGATACCGTCTTCGCCCTTTATCATAATATTTTCCAGCGCTTTCGTATATTCGGTAATACCTTTTTGATTACCTTGAAAGCAGTAATCCAGAATTAAGTAACAAAAAAATAGAGGCCACTCGCACTCTATATTCTCGAACATACGTAGCTCCCATGGCTCATAGTAAAGCCTGTAAAGTGATCGGGTAATGTTATTAAACATACAGATAAAAAAAAATATTTATTCAAGGTTTCAATTTGAAAAAGTAGAAAAACAAAATTGTAAGTATACAGAGAGTATAATAATTCATCAATACTTATCGTAAGAACATCGATAAGTTCTTAAAGCAAAATAGCTTGACGCTAGAAATAAAGATCGTACCTGTTGGGATCTTCTTTAGGAGTTCTGTGGCCATCTCTCAAGAATCTTTTGCAGCCGTAACGTCCTTGCAATTTTTTCGTAACAGTGTCCCGCGTCAGTTGAATCAGGTTGGGCTCGTCCACCGCGAAAGCAGGAAAACTAATGATAGACAAAAGACCGCTATCCAACTCCTTTGAATTGGATTCTCTCGGCAACATCGATTGCAACACGGCTTGGCATTTTTGTGCCTCGTCGGCGAGCACGTGAATTACCGATGTGGGACCTCCCCTGGCGCCGAACAAATCTAGTTCGTTCATCGCTTCCATAGCTGCCTTAGCCATACCGATGCTGCTTGCATTCAATTCTGGCAAACCGTGATTCGTTTTGTCTCCTCTCTCCCATATACCGTAGTCCGGTGTACAATAGGCCGATTCAATGTAGAACACCAAATTTTGAATAAAAGCCACCTGCAGTCGTCAAGATCGTCAAGCAATTATGCATCTTTATCATAAATTACTAATCAGATTTGCTATTTTCGTTTTTAATTGACTCTTCCAAAAAAAAAAAAACCAAATAACTAATAACTTTTTTAAATAAAGTTACAGAAGAGCACATATAACGGACAAGCTATCGTTATTATTTTCTTTTTTTAATGATATTATCTAATAGTGTAAATAATAGTAATCGTAGTATCAATGTGATATTATCCTTGCCTCGTCCAAGTTAAAGACAATCTGGAGTCCAGAAGCCGTCATTTGCGCAAGAATCAACAGATAGAGAGAAATAGCATCAATTTGTAGATGGCCCCACTCTGAATCTCCCACGACAGACTGACCCGTCGCAGAACTGTACTTGGCATGAAGAGCATCCAGAGGATTTTGAGTGATCTTGAACTTTTCGACCTTGTCTTTTTGTTGCATCATAGCCATCAGCAAACCTCTCATGAGTTTTACACAGCTCTGTTCCAGCTCGTACGTCTTGGCTCTGTCTTCGTCGGCGTCCGCTATCTTCTTGTATGCCATGGACATGCCCCACACAGCAAGAATGCAGTAGATATTGTCTCGAATCCACGCATGATTATTGTCCTGGCTAGCAGGAAATAATCCTGTCACAGGATTCTGGTGATTCATAATTATTTTATGGACCATACGCTGATAATAGTCCAGGCGTACGCCTGAGTTGCTGCGGCTACGCATCTCGAAGACGTTTGCAATGTTTTACACTTGAAACGAGTGTCGGATCTAAAAAAGACCATTTCGTATTAATATTGCAACATTACACAAAACTTAGACTTACTCTATAAGTAAATATATATGTATATATATATATATATATACATAACAGGAATTCAAGACGTCGAACATTTTCTCGTAATTTTTTTTTTTGTTTATTAGGTTACCTCACGTAAGACAACGCAATTTGTATCGCCCAGCGATACGCACTTGTGACATCAAGTATAAGACATTTGATTTTTCTACCGCTGCATCTCATTCATACGAGCAAGTCCATGCGTACGAATGGGCCAAGGTTCTTTCTATTTTTAATATCACGATGCACAATAGCACAATGTTAAACGAATGTCAAATTATATTTTATACGCCGATGGCAGGTTAGCTCGTTGGCTGGGGCCAATCGCGGTCGGTAGGTTAGAATTGTTTATCAACTAAAAGAGACATCTTTAGGTCGTATTGTGAAATTTGACATCGTGTCGTACTACTGCCGCGAAGAGAAAGCATTGTAGTTCCTCGTACGCAAGTTACGAATGTTGGGACGAACCTTCGCTCTTCGTTCGATAGAGATAAAGCAAAGTACAGGGAAGTTTCGGTAAGAGAGTTCAATTTCATTAATTCTCCAAGAAGTTTGAGACGATAGGCTTGGCCTAGGTATCAATCGAACACCTAGGCCACAAAGCGTCTGTCCCTTCGGATTTTTAATTAAAGACTTCTCTGTGCAATTCGCCATTTCAATTTGGTGATTCGTTACCTTGCGGTTTCCGTTGTATATGCTGATGACTTAAAAATCGTTCGTGTCAATGATCAAGAATTGCTCGACTTATGAGGCATTCGCACGAATGATTTCACTGCGGATAAAGTACGGACTAACAATCACAGATAGAGAGACGTGCCGCTAGATCACGCTGTGCCGGCATGATGGAGCAAGGTCCGATCATATGCGACGATATTACGCCTACACGGCGTGTCCATCACGGTTCCAGCGCACCGTAGCGCTTCACCAACCCTCACGACGTGCTGGATCTGTGATGGATTGATTGCGACTTGCGGACACTGCGGGCCCACGGTTATCCTTACAGGTTACATCTTTCCGTGCAGGTATAAGTCCGTCTTGTATGGATGCAACTTGCTCCAGCGTGCTGACACGGCGTGTCGTTCCGTGTTTCCCGTGTAGCCTCGCCGCATAGGTTTATTATGGCTATTTGGGATACTTTTGGGATTATCACTCTCTATCACAGATATGCTTTTGCTTCATACAAAATCGTCATCGGAGATTTATAGTGCATTTAATATAAGCGGCACATGTATATAAACATTTACAAAGTATCTCGTCGTTTCTAAATGAACACGGACTCGACTCGATCTACACAGTTTACAAGTTGAAAACGAAAAAAAAGATTGCTCCGATGAACTGGGTCAGAAGAAAATATAACACTTGTGGAAATGCTCCATTTCTTTATGTGCTTGTTCATATGCGCAATTGAAATACAATTTCATTTTCATGATTTTCAAGTAACGTACCCCTTGGAAATTCAAAGTATTATTCTGTTAACGTTAACAGGCTAAGGGGGGGGGGTATCTATTGTACGTATACGGTAACGGGATACCTATTACTTATTCAATTAATTATTTTTACATACACGTGTACGTGTATGTGCATGTAGTTCAATGCTAGGTATGTATAGTATTTTTTATTCCAAATCATAAAATAATTGAACAATGACATGTAGCGTTCAACTAATAACATTTGCGTATGATATCGCGTGAAAAAAAAAAAATTCGTTAAAACAACAATGGATCGATGGATTAATGGATAATTACTGACAAGCTTGCCTATATTTTTTCGCGCACGAAGCCGTCTTTCAGAAGAAAAAAACCGATGCGTGCCATTCACACACGGTAACGTAGCATTGTTTTACTCACCTATGCGACCCGCGACATTGAATCAGTGTAAAGTGAGTTCAATGCGATGTCCGTCGGCAGTATTTCGTTTCTACAGAACCCCACTGGACTCTACGCGCGTCAACCGCACACCGGTGTTTGTAGAAACTGTATCCAAATGACAAAACTGTACACATTATTGATTCGATATGACAAAATCGTACACATCACTGACTCTGCGCATCATACGATTTCGAAATCACCGACTCTCCGATCGCTGCCTCATCTCCGCATCACCGACTCACCAATGACCGACACTGCAACAGCACCAGCCGGACAAGGTTCAACCGAACAGGTATTTTTTTTTTGGCTCTACAGTGCGACCATACATATTTCGACTCTCCAATTGCAATATTGTATAGGCAGCTGACACGAATATCGTCACTGTGCAAGGATTTTGAACATGTATACGGTCTCTGTGCATGATATGCCCGCGCCGTGGCCGTACCATCGTTCGCTGCCTACACAAATGGCAATTGAAAGTCGGAATGTATATTTGGTCGCACAGTGTACGGTTGACGCAAATTCCGGTTTCTACTAAATCGCTTTTTCGAGATAGTACCGGGCGATTCGATCTTGGTGTGAGTTTGGACGGTGTTTGTCATGATCGGAAGATATTTAACATAAAAGGGAGAGAGGAGACCACATATGGTTCAACACTGTTGTCCGCTATCCAATGGTCTTATCACTGGTCTTGGTACATCATGAGTATTGTACCATCGTTTATGCGAGTACGTTAAATGCTCTGACTACAAAACTTCAAGCTTCATTTTATATGTGCGTGCGCTTCCTTCTTTTCACATCAACGACTCTCTGATCACCGACTCTCCATAGCACCAACCGATATAGATCGACTCAACACAAATTACGCATAAAGAAATTCAGCGCAAACCGAATTATGCGTCAAATGTACACTGTGTGCCCGTACATATTTCTTCACGGGCCATATTGTGTGCAGAGCGAACGATGATACGGCCAATTGGCACGAAATTGCGCATACGCCGAGAGAAAAAGTTCCATTGAATCAAAGAGATTTCATTAAAAATCTTGGCCTACGAAACTTTTATTTGCCGTCAATGAAAAAATATATTTAAGTTAACACTATCTTTTATTTCATTGATCGCGAATGGTATTAAATGCGGTGTAGCATTGAATCAATGAAAACTGTATCGAAGTCTATTAAACACTTTCATTTGCTTTAATAAAATTTTTATTTGTTGCTCAGTCTCATAACGATAATAGGATGCATTTCGTTAAAATCTTACATTTTAAATCTCTCGAGCGAATCTCACCAAACTCCGCGGTGCCTGACGTGCCATATCGGTCACGTTCACTTTGGATGCCTGTTCTTACTTTATTTTACTTTAAAGGAGTCAAGGTTAAGGTTTAGTAAAACAGAAGCATTACAATGAATAAATTGTTATTGGAAAAAACGGTTTTTTATTGCGTTTTTGGCTTGAAAATCGCGTGCGTGATGCGTACGGCATACACACACAGGCAAACAAACAAACAAACAAACAAATACTATAATGGTATTTTGGTGTCAGAGGATACATGCGTTTTGTATATCGCGGCACTTTTTTAATATGTGTCTATATATAGGTCGTGATGCTCATCTATGATTACATTATAGGTTATTTTTTATTTTTACATACTTGCCGCACTAACCGAGGAAAGGTTCGAGAATCCGTTTAATGTTCATTCATTATTACATACCTTCGAATGTAGCAATGTATTCGCGGAGAGCAGTCTCCTTGAAAAACACTATTAGAAAAATAAATCACGTCTCCCGTCAAGCAGCCGCACGCACGATGCTGTCTAATAAATATCTCTTTGAAACGATGATTTTAAATATATTTTTCATTTGAATATCATAAATCGTTTCTTTGGTGAGTACTATTAAATAAATGTTTACTTCAAGGAAATGAAATATCCTCATCGTGGTTCAAGTGCATGAGATCATTGGATTATTTATCAATGATAATTATTTTCATCGATTAATTATTTTCATTTAATCAAATATCGGTTGAGTCAGTGAAAGCAATTTTGTGCCGATTTATTATAATCAGTGACATCTTTTCTCTCGGTGTACGATACAGCACGTGGAGAGTCGAAATGTGTACGATCGTTCAGTGTACGAAAACTGTATATAAACGACATACCGACGGTATCGCATAGTAAGGTTTTCTGTAAAAAAATTAACTCGTTGGAATAAACCCACCAACTCCACGTGTGAAACAGAAGTGGGTCGATCAATTCTTGTTATTGCACATTGTCGGCAAAGATATTGCGGGATACGTATATAAGCTACCAATTGTTCGGCTCGCAACTGTAAACGGTGTCGCATATTAAGTTTTCCTGATGTTTACAAAAATTAACGTGTACGAATACACCTACCAGCACCACATGTGAAACTGAAGTAGGTCGATCAATTCTTGTTATTGCACATCGACGGCAAAGATGTTGCGGGATATGTACGTAAGTTATCAATTGTTGGGCTGACAAACGTTACTTGGTACTGCGTATATAGTTCAACATTACTGTCTTTCGAGGGTCAGGAATAGCCCCTGTCCCACAGCGGTAACTACGAGCAATGGTTTAGCGTATCTGTAAAAGAAGGCAGCGTATGGAAAAAAAATCCATACATAGTATTTACATCACTGCAGTTATTTGTACTTTTTTGAAAAAAAATCGACCATCAGATAATGGTGGGAATACATGTTTCGAGTGTCCTATGCTACAATAAAAAAGCATTTACTAATTTCCGTGTGTCCGGAAGTATCATCTGGAAATGCAATAACTTTTACAAGAACGAATACATTTTCTATGTATTAAATGTAGTTTGGAGATAATGGGAGATAAATAAATGATTATGCTTTGATCTGAGACGTAGATGCAAATTTACATGCAAAGGGCCATTAGAAATTGGGTGATTTAGTACAGCGGTACTTACTAATCTTACCTTAGGTAATCAGTCGAATGAGATAAAAACAAAATTTGTTATAAAAAATGTGAATCAAGTGTGAAACATACCGAGTGAAACAATGTTTTTGTCGCAGGTCTACTAAGAAAAAATTCTCATCACAGCGTGATGTTGAGCATCTTTCGAACAGGAATATACTGATGATTATTCACGAATGGTAAATTTAAAAAGCTTCTTTTTTTTCTATCCTGGACACAGGATAGACACAAACAGCGGCTTCGCTCAAAAGTGCCCCTTGACAAAGTTGGCAGGGAAAATGAGACAGTTTCAGCTAAATTCGGAAATCTTTGGTCGACGATGCACGCGAAAAATTTCATATAAATCTCCGCTTTGTCCTGAAGGGAAAAAAGTTACAAGTTAGAAGCTATCAGGGGTACAAATTGAAAATGCGGGTTTGATAACAGATGGCGTTACTAACGCTATACGCATCAGGCAGTACTGTGACTATGTTCATGTCAAAGCTACGTCTTATAGCTTTAATTTTCAGTATGTGTCAATTTGTCGCAGTGTCAAATTCATAGTTTTTTTGAGCTCTCAATATGTCGAGTTTCGTGCCAACAAAACAGCATTTGCGGGAAGTTTTAATTTACTTCTTTAATTTGAAGAAAAGTGCTGCTGAAGCACATCGATTGGTCTCCGAGGCTTATCCGAGTCATGTTCCATCGGTTTCAACGTGCGAGAGATGGTTTGTGCGGTTTAGAAGTGGTGATTTTGACGTTGAGGACAAAGAGCGGCCGGGCCAAGTGAAAAAGTTTGAGAATGCTGAATTGGAGGCAATACTCAATGAAGACTCGTGTCAAACTCAACAAGAGCTCGCAGATTCATTGGGAGTGACACAACAAGCCATTTCCCATCGTATAAAAGCCCTCGGAATGATCCAAAAGCAAGGACATTGGGTGCCGTATGAGCTGAAGCCGAGAGACGTCGAGCGCCGTTTTTTTGCATGCGAACTGCTGCTCGAACGGCAAAAACGGAAGGGTTTTTTGCATCGCATTGTCACTGGTGATGAAAAGTGGATCCATTACGATAACCCGAAGCGCAAAAAATCATATGGTTACCCCGGCCATGCATCATCATCGACGGCCAAACCAAATATTCACGGCGCCAAGCTCATGCTCTGTATTTGGTGGGACCAGCTGGGTGTGGTGTATTATGAGCTATTGAAATCGAACGAAACCATCACAGGAGCACTATACCGAACTCAATTGATGCGTTTGAGCCGCGCACTCAAAGAAAAACGGCCACAATACGAGCAAAGACACGACAAAGTAATTTTGCAACATGACAACGCTCGGCCACATGTTGCAGCGCCGGTCAAAACATACCTACAAACGCTGAAATGGGAAGTCTTACCCCACCCGCCGTATAGCCCAGATATTGCTCCTTCCGATTACCACCTTTTCCGATCGATGACACATGGCCTAGCTGACCAGCGCTTCCATTCTTACGAAGAAGCCCAAAAATGGGTCGATGACTGGATAGCAGCCAAGCCGGCCGAATTTTTTCGCGACGGTATCCGTAAATTGCCAGAAAGATGGGAAAAAGTTGTGGCTAGCGATGGACAATACTTTGAATAATTCATTTGTTACCATTTTTTCAGAATAAACGTTCAAAAATAGAAAAAAATCCCGCATTTTCAATTTGTACTCCTGATAGAATAAAAGTTTTTACGAAAATCGTATCAAAATGTAAGAGTGGAATCGACCAAGAAAGCCAACAAAGTTCATAATTTTTAAGAGAATTCGGCAGAGAAAATTAGAGATTATTCGAAAATTTCGGAAATTTTTGGTGTCGGCGCGCGGAGATTTTCAAAGAAAAATTACTTTCCTTAGAACTTTTGTAAATTTATTTGAAAAAGTCAACAAAAATAAAAGTTTTCCACAAAAAACAATGAAAATTTAGTAAAGTAAAATAAATACAGAAAATAGGAGATATTCATACATTGTCAGGAGATTCATCAGATAAAGAAAAATCTTAAATTTGTAACACATGTTCTCGACTAATGTTGAAACAGACGTGAATATTTGGGAATTTTCACCTACACCCTTCATATAACATTTTTGTATCTTATGAGACTGTTTAAGGAGGGTGTATGGTCTTGAAACTTTTTTTCCCGTTTTTAAAAAAATTTATTTTATGAATGCACATCTCAAGAATGTTGTATCAAGTTTTTAGAGCAATTGGAGAAAAACTAACGGAGATATGGAATTTTAACCATCCGAGGGTCTGAGTCGCTCCGCTCCTTTGCTAGTTCTAGTAAAGACGAGTGTAGTAGAGACGGAGACAAAGGCTGGAAAAAAAGTTGAAAAGTCCTTCTGGTAAAGGAAAACTTTCGGCTAAAATGATTGATAAGCTAACCGTATATTATGGTTTAGCTATTCGTCGCAACCATAATTCTGTGGATCAAATGAAAAACGCCATTTGGGCAACATACGACCACTGCTCATCAACTGACGAGAATCCGCAGCATAATAAATGCCCGAGCGGCGACGACTCTTGGTGCGAATTTCAGAAAGCTGCAGCGGCAAATAATTTGCAGACATTCAAACACAGTTATACTGTGCTTCCTAGTGATGTTCTCAGTGCTATAAAACCTATTTACGAGGATTTGAGCAAGGAGGCTCTTCCGCAGCGATGTCTTGGCGGCTTTTCCCAAAATAACAATGAAAGCCTGAATCAACTTATCTGGAAAATTTCTCAGAAATCAGTGAGTGGTATCGCAGTTCTGGTTGAAATTGCAGCTAATGTGGCAGCGTGCATATTCAATGAAGGCTGTTTTGCTCTGCTAACCATCATGCAAGAGATGCAAATCAAAAGTGGACCAAGTTCTCACGAATGGGCGCGCGCACTCGACAGATTACGCATAAGTCGAGCGGAAGAACAAGCTGCAAAGGAAAGCAAAGAAGATCGAGTTGGCCGAAGACAAGAACAAAAAAAACGCGATTAAAACTTGCATTGCGTTTTTATTAATTTCTAGTTGTTAACAACATCTCCGATGTACAACAAACTCATTAAAATTGACATGCCGTCGAATAAAACATAAATACAAATATTGACTGAATCCCACGTGCTCTTTCGCTCGTGAGCGCTCTGAAGTTGGGTGCAGATGAACGATTATGGTACGAATGACGGCCATCTTGTGGCATTTCGATATATACAATCGTGCTTCTTACACATTTTTTTAAAACCCTTTTATATTTTTGAAATCTCACCTAATATATACAATCTAGGAGAAAAATGGAGGTTACGATGCACAGAATCTGTGTATTCAGTTATCCGTTAAGCCATCTTTAGCAGATTTGGAGAACATCGGACGTATAGAAACTGGCATATTCCCGTTATATGCCAGTGAAACGTATACTCCCGCCGGGAGTAATAAAAAGGAGAATAAGTCTACCGTAACCAAATATAAAGAAATTATACGTGAAATCGACTACTCGCGAACCGTGTTGAGTACAAACGAAGATGAGCTTCAGATTGTGCAAAGAGATTTATGCGAAACATAAGTGTACATTAATTTGTACAATTTAACTTGCGACAAATATACATATACCGAAGATTTCTGGCACCGTTACCGAAGAATATAAAGAAATAAATGAGATTTTGGTTAGGATCCAAGGAGACTTCTTAACGTTTTTGTGTAGTATATAGCCGGGGATACTGAAGTAGCGGGTAACAACGACGTCCCTGGTGTACATAGCTGTGAATCGATAAATTTAAGGTAATCGACCGAGTCCACGCGAGTCCCAGTCAATATACGATTCATAGTACGATATTTATAACACTGTATGCTTCAATCATAAAATATTACGCTAAAAATTGCATTAGGATGCGGTCAATGGTTTTAACATTTAATTAGCCCATAACAAGCCTTGGTAGCTAACTCCGGAGTTATTGTATAATCGATTAACGGATGAGGCGATGGAATAAAATCAGCAATTTCGATCTCGATAAGGAAGAAATCAGAACACTCTGACAAGATGCAAGTATTTTCCGGTTCTCGCTGTTAAATGTAGAAAAAAGTATCGACAATGATGATACTTTCTTATCATTTTCGCTACCTTTCCAGCATTTGTTCGACATCGGTAACTACCACTCGTTACATTATTTTCTTATGCCCACGTACGAAATGCAGTACAGTCGCGATACATTAGTCGCGCATGCGATATCAGGACAGATGTTGGCTCAAGTAATAATAAGTAATGCAAAGACAATTCAATGGATCCAAGACCATAAAACATTTTAGACTATTTATAATATTCTAACATTAGAAACGTGAAAAAAATGAATTATTGATGTACCGATTCAGGATCTATGATCCAAAGCGTCTCTCAACGCGAAGCAATTAGCCAATCCCTGCCCCGTTGTCCCACAATACCGTACGAGTAATTTAAAGAAATTTCTGAAGAGATCGGCTGATGTACGAGCCGATACGTAAAATAATTTACGTTCTTTTCCCGATTCAAAGGCTCTATCGGTGAAATAATTGTGGATCATCCAGAGAGATTTAAATCTTTCAAGCGTATCAGAAACGAAAGTTCTTAAAAACAACTCCCATGGCGGATTGCACAGGGGAAAGAAGGTATTATTTATGGGAAGGTCAACACGCGAGCTTGTGTATTGCCCTGGCTTCGTGTACATATATCTATACCCCTCGTTTATTAGTTTACTTCCGCTGGTACTGCACTATGATAACCCGAGTGACGTCACCCAGGTGTCCCAATAATCATGAGAATGGCGTCACGCGCCGAATCGTCGACGACAAACGAGTAGCGGTATTGAGGGTGTAGAGGAGGAAGAGATCCGCATGGCGCAGTAGGTAGATACCTGTTACGGCTTGGACTGCTCGAGCCGCAAGTGTAGGTGTGCGTATGAAAAGTATAGAGACAGGCAAGCGAGCGGACAAGTAGGCAGCAGCAGCAGCAGCAGAAACAGCAGCAGCAGGGCAGCAGGGTAAAACGACGCGAGGGTCGAACGCTCGGCAGTTCCGTACAAGCTTGCCAGCCCCGTATCATTATAGCGGTTGACGCGCAGTCGGTTGCGCAGAGGCACGGGTCGCGCGTGTTTCTCCTGCGTTCTCTCTCGCGAACCTACCGTTCCCGAGCTCCACAGGACACTCGAGGTGCACAGTCGAACAACGCTTAAATAGTATTAAACCATTATTCCTCGGTAAATTCCACTTATTTTTCATACAGACCATCTAAATTTGGACACACGTTCACGATTGATAAAGAAAATTCGACAACGATCAGAGGTGCAATGACTGATCGGTGAAAAGCAATGTGAGAAAGTCGTATCTGATTGGACGCCGAAGTTGGACACGAAGAACACGTGTATGGAATAAACTTAAGTTTCGCTCAAGTGCGGAAGAAGGAAGTTTCAAAATTCCCGAAACAGAATGAAAAAAAAAGAAGACTTAATTTGATTGATAAGAGTATCAGTGGATATCGACTCGTGCAATAAGACTCTCAACATTGTCAAAAACAAGTGTGTGACGTAATAATCATGATTTGACAAGTGTAGTGTATAAACAAAGTGAGATAAGCGAATTTGCATTGAACCAGGTTAAAAAATCTGGGTAATTGACAAAGAAACGGTTGATGTAATGTCGGTGTCGTGATGACCTGCCGCGCTGCGTGAAAGAATCTCTTCTTGCAACAGGTATGCGAAGATTTTTAAAAATATACTTTTGTATTTTATTCCCATGAACTTGTTACGTTCATCGCAATTACCAGCAATTTTCATCTCTGGTTTCTTGCTATGTTTTTGAATTTCTATTGAATTGTGTCAGTTGCAGCTAAGGAGATGCGACGTGGTAATTCGCACGTGACAAAGGCGAGCCCTCTAAATTATTTCTATACGTTCGATTCGCAATTTCCAAAGTTTTTAATTGTGTTTGTCGAAATGGAGCAAATATTTATTTGTATCAAGTTTTGCGACAGATCAAAGGAGCAAATAAATACAAATAATGAAATTTTGGTGTGTCGCCTTAAGCATTTAAAAAATACAAAAATGCGACGATGTATATTTGTACTCGGGTGACGTTAAAATTAAAAAAGCGATATATCGATCGTGACAATGACTCAAGGCCCGAGGTAAAATGTTACCGTTTCAAGAATAGGATACGTCGCGTACGTAGATTGTGGTTAAAATATTAGCTAATTATAGACACATCGACGGAAGAATCAGTCGGCCTCGCATCAAGCAGGAAACTGTCTGCAAAGGTCCGCTGCATTGTAACGGTCACCCCGAGGTATCCAAGCAAGCGCTACACGCGCTGTACAACAACGCCGTGTAATCGTGGGGGTGGGGGTCTACTTGCGGTGTACAATGGTCTCGATATATTAAGGAAACGATTGATTGAAAAACCAATTGGAAGCAAATCGTCTCGCCACTCTACGGTATTACCTCCCACGTTATGTACCCATTAATTATAGACTCGCTTATACGTGCGGTACCGTTCGAACGGTTTTTCTCCAATGGCCGAGCCACTTTGCTTATCCGATTTCGTATCGAGCTGCCTGTATAAATTGCCGAGTTCACAGAGCCTGATGTAGATGTCCATATTGCCGGGTGGTCATCGTTTTAATTAGGAGATCCATATTTTATTACTATTCGATGGACCAGCAAATAATTGCTGCTTACGATATTTCGTTATGTACGAACCAATATTTATCTGAATTCTATTTGGCGATAATAGCTTGAGAAGCAAGGAAAACTCCATGTAATTCTGAGTAATATTTTTCGGATCGCTCTTTTAATGATATAATTAAAATTTTAAACCCTGGACGAGATCATTTGAACGAAAATAAGCTGCGTTATGTGAGAAATGGTGGTTAGTTGGAAAGTACATTTAAAATTATGAATACCCAAATTGTACGTGAAACCCAAATACTGGTTTCACGTACAATCTTACAAAGTATAATTTGAAAAACTAATATTTTTAATTATGGACCAAAATGAGAGTTGATCGTCAATTGGTTAAAACTCATCGATTAGCAGTTATTTTTTGCTTAAGTCGAGGTGTATGCGAGGCTCCGTGCATCATACCAACGTCTATCGGTTCACCGCAAGCGTCGGATGTGTGAATGTCTTGTATGTCAGTATATATATAATAGTTTTCACACATTTCATACGACTTTGCGCTTATTGGGACAAAGTTTCTATTTTGTCTGTGCGCTAGAATAAGTTGTAATGAATTCTATCGAGCCGTCGCGTCACCTAGAAAATAGACACCGCGAATTTGCAGAAAGAGGCATCCAGCTAATTACGCAATGATATGACCTTTAAATATGATATTTTCTCATTTTTTTATTTCTCATAGATTTTATCTCTTGAATGAGAGTAAGTGCTAAGAATAATTTCAAAGACGAGGGAATGATTATCAGAGAAAATTTGTGAAATTACAGATTCTCTGCTTGACGCGAGGATCATTCGATGAGTCTCTTGATCGACTGTTTTAATGATTTTCGCTTATTTTCAAATTTGATTATGAGTCACGCGTCTCTACCTTTGACGCCAGAGTATTAAAACCGGTTCGATACTCTGGAAGGAGTCGAGGCGACAAAAGTCCTGTCGAGATTGATTTGTTAACACTCTTGCGAGACAAGATCTCTGAGTCGTCGAACAAGGCGATCAAGACGCGCGGAGTTATACATCTAAGTTTCCGTTGATCGAATTGTACATACAGCGCAGCAAAGATAAACAAAATACGAGTCAGCGCTATACATACAAACACGCTCGAGCCTTTCGGTAAATCAAAGCATTATCGTGAAAGGCTGTGTAGGTAAAAAAAAAAGTTAATATTATGGCAAACATAACGTTGATCGATTGAAGATATCAGCTCTCAAAGATGGCATACAACTTGGCGTAATATTATTTATTGTTCGCAATGTAGTTGTGACGTATCTGTAAAATTAGATATAGTTTGATCGTAGACCGAGTGCGATGGTGGCCTTGATTCGCGACCGAGGTAACTTTGCCTTAGCATCGTATATCTACGAGCAAGGTAGTGTACATTTCGCACACGGGCGTGGTCTAGATATTCATGGAAATACTCCAAGTAAATTGATATGTTCTTATGAATCGATATGAACTCCGAGCTTACGTGACACTGGCCTTCTTTCATCGACGTGGAGTCCGTCATGGACTTTTGACTATTTTGCGTTTGATTTTATTGCCGGCTTTATGACCCCGGCTAATCTTCAATGCAATTGATCGTTCAACGTCGACTGGAAAATCCGCCGATAATAAAAAACATAGAAAGAACCGCGGCCGATACTTCGTTCCGGTGGCTCGCACGCGCGTGATCCAAGTATCGGCTGGTCAAGGGTTCGATCTGGGTCTCCTGAGTTAGCTGGTCTTGATCACTTTGAGGCGAACAGGCTCCAGATATATACGTCGCGCGACTCGTATCCGTAGTCCAGTAATTGCACTCGACGAGACAAACTTAGCTGCGAGACCCGAGACTGGCTGACCGATGGCATAGTTTTTTCACAGTATTCCTGACCTTATAGACTAATACGATATATGAAAAGTTAGCTGCGAATGCAATAGGGCGGGGGTACAAATGTATAAGAATGTTATGGTCGATGGAAAAAGAACTCCATACGATCCCGTTATATGCGTAAAGACTCTAGCGTGGGTACGATTCGGTAAAAGGAATCGAATTTGTTTAATATTTAAAGGCAAGCTTATTACGTTACTTATTCCAAGTCCAATTATATCAAGTTTTCCTTTGGCAAACAATGTCATTTATCGAAATCGCTGTGTCTCTTAAGTTTAGTGCACAACTAAAATTTCTGCAGAACAGAAAACAATTATCCTGATCAAATTTGTCGTAGAACATTGTGCAGGAATTGTGAGGCACTGTTTGCAGCACCGTAGAACAGAGCTAACTCAAGGATCGGCTCGAGTGTCGTAGCGACGCCGAACCCATGCCGGGGCAAAACGGGCTGTCTCGAGTCGAGTTTTATCGTACAGTATATAACGTATGCTATTTTCTGCTTTGCAGGAGGGAATTCCAGAAGATAGACGGAAAGTGAGACAGCGAAAAAAAATCGAAGAGCAAGAGTGGGCAGTGACTGACGTAAAAAACTATTTGTTTCGAATGCAGATAGATTAAAGGTGACCCGGGTGAGAGTCCCAAATTGTGGTGAACACGGGGTATGGTCGTAGGTGAGACGGCGGGGCGATGACGCTCTATCACCGTCCGCAGGCGTCACTACGAGTCCCGCAGGACTCGACCGACTCCCTCATCCCAAACCCGGTCCCCACCCTCGCTACGCTCGTCAGTCATTATCGACATCTAAGAAACGGTACGATAGATCCGATTGCCCCAGCGAGAAGGCATGAGAGATCGTTCTCGACATCACGATCATCAAGGTCAGGCGATGCCCCTCGACGAGGTGCAAGGACTGCTGCCACCACCGTGCAGGACAGGTATACGTTTAACTTTTTTCTATTTAATATCCAGTAGAAAATGCTAAAACTGTTAAAAAAAATTTCCTAATGGTCTATTTTGTGTCTATTTTGGTGAGTAACGATTTTTTAATATTGAAGGTAACCGGGGCTCGTTGAACGTCACTATTGTCCAAGTGGGCACTGGAAATGGAAGTGGAGTTGGAAGTGACTTACTGGGTCTGGAGCCTCCGGCGGAGTTGAAGCCATCCCCGTCGCCCCTTTCCGAAACAAGCGCGACCCTACCTTCCGATAACAATGACACCTTTACTGGAGGTAATAAGACCATTTTTATCTACTTTGAAATATTTAAAAGTTAATATTTCTTTTTTTTAAATCGACATTTTCAAATTTCGAGGGAATTTTGTTCAAAGTGAGAAAAAATGTTCTCATTTTCCAATTTTTCAAGAGCTCACGAAAATAATACTTCCTTCGTGATGGAAAAAATGTATAAAAATATCGGTTTTCTCGTTTTTTCTTCACGATATTTTTAGATTTTGAAAAAAAAAAAAAAACTCCTTTAAACTACTCCGAGGTACTATGCGCGAGACGCGTTATCGTTAAAGTTGAGATTCGCGTGTACGGCTTACGAGGAATAATTCCTAATTCAATTGGCCAAGAATTATATAGTTGAAGCCGGCTGGACACCGGTCTGACGCGATGAAAGCTTAATGCCCCTTTCCAAAGAATGAAGTTTAAAAATGTTTAATACCCCTGACAGAAATAAATCCTTTGAAAATGAACAAAATAATAAATTTGATAAAAAATCTGTGGTCAGAGGTGGAGATAAATCCGAAGCAGAGATTCTTTTAAAATTACAAATATTCTTGATCAGGGATTTTCTTGAAATTGAAAAACTTTATCTAGCACGAGAGTCGAATATTGAGTGCAGCTGCTAGGCACGAGTGAGATTCAAAGGAGAACTAAAAATATGGGAACATGGTCAGTTACGTGTTTCTCTTTACTTAAAGCTAAACATAAAGCCTTACGTAAAGCTCGACTCTGTTTGCAATGAAACGTTCAGTTCTTTTTTTCCATTTCAACTCGCATTCCTCGGTGGCAAACTTTTTCACGACGCAAAACTTAACACTCGGAGTCGTACTTCAAAAGAATCGACGGACATATATATGTATACATAGTCCAATGTTCTCGCTTCTACCGCGAGCTTTTGTCCTAACTACTTCGACGTTGTGTCTCTGTGCTCGTTCTGCTTTTACCGTAACGACACAGTAACGAATTACTTTCTCACTCTCTCTCCTGAAATCCCTGACATCCGAGCATATCGCTTTATCACAGCTCGGTAGTCGAGTCGCGGTTTTCTCGAGTAATAGAAAAAATAGATTGTACGCATTTTGCACGAGCCTCGAAGGGTGAATGGTGGCTCGAAAGGTGTGCGAAACCGTTGGGATATTTGGGCATTGGCTTGGAGTAAATATTTCCGAATGCCAGATCGATTCATTCGTCATGACGCGGACGAGCTGTTCGCTTCCTCATTTCCTGTCACAGGAAATATTTCAGAGTCTAGCCTTGAGGTTCCAGAGCTATCCTCTGTCTCCGACAAATACTATATATATCGACGCGAGGCTGGCGACGAAAGGGGAATGATGGTCGATTACCGACAAAAATAACCAAGATGACATTTTGCTATTTCTAATAGTCGACATGTATCCAAAAATATCAAATTTCGCTGGTACTAATAGAATCTGTCTTCACTTCGGGTAGAAATATCATTAGAAATGTCACTATGCAATGACTTTAGTTATCGTCTATTTATTTTTTATTCCGTTGCTATCCGACCCTTGGTAGTACAGCGGAGGACTTTTCATTTCCATAACATTTATAATTACGATCGAGTATTCGGACAAAGAAGTGCCACGCGGATAATTGCTTTATCTTCGTAGATAAAGGTTTCGTCCCAAATTTGAAATCGGTACATTTTTTTAATGATAAAATGAAGAATAATAAATATGAAAAATGCCCTTTGCGACTTCTGTTAATCCAGTCGCGTTTTGCCGAGACAGAAGTTAACCGTGTCGCCGTGAGTACCGCACTATCGATACATCTACTACTCGCAACTTACCAATGCTGCCGTTTGCTTGTCATAGCAAACTTGTACGGTAATCGGATTGTCCCGGCCAACCGCTGAGTTATCCGCGTGAGTTGACTTCGAGGGTAGCATTTACGGCCTTACTTGGTAATAGAGCTGACTACTCTTTCGTACACGGCAAGTGCCCTTGTCATCGCTAACCCGTGAATATTCTTTTGTCGTTCATCGGAAAATGCGCGTATAGGGCTTTTATCGATTGTAGTTGCATCGTCATTGCTAAATTATTCCACAGAAGATAGCACAATGAGTGATCTCTTTTTTTTATATTCCGCATAACACCATATTTGCCGAGTGTGCCGAATGTTAAAAAACATCTGATTTTCACTGGAAAAATTAAGATCGTGAAAATTATTACGAACAAACGTCACACAATACTACAATCAAAAAGCTAAGTGGAACGAAAGTTCATGCCTCGCAAGGTTGAAGATTAATTTATAACGACAATAACATACCTGCCACTTTCTCAGTTATGAAAATTAAAGATAAAGATAAAAAGACTGAAGATAATGAAAATTTCTCGTAATATTTGAATTATTTGAAGAATGCTTAATACGAGGTTGAATGCTTTTGACAGTGAGAGGTGTAATCGACGTTGGCAGCAAAGGTTAATCAATTGAAAATACGACGTGACTTTTTACACATTTCTCAGTACTCAGTTCCCACGGTAGATCGGTTTTAAGGTGAAATTATCAGAATATGTTACTTATATGCAACGTGAAAACTAATGTTCGATCAACAGACCTTTTGCAGAAAGAATACAATCAGCACGCGAGTGTGTATACGATCGTTTGGGAGCACGAAGGCGAGACGGAACGCGGACGAAGTCGCAATGGGACAAGCGTTGAATTAACACGGATGCAATGTTGAATCATATGTCCCTGGAGATTTTCGTAATAGACTGTGGCAGCGACGGAAATAACTATCGGAATAACGCGTCGAATCAGCAATCGGTGTACGTCCTCTCGATCATCCGTCAGAAACGACCGATTTTTTATAATATAAATATTTCTGAGAATTCAACGTAAAATTGTTACAAGAAAATTCGAAATATACAAATTTGTCCACCAAGTTTAAGAGGTCACTCGATGAAACGAATCGAGTATGTAGTTTATTGATCTACCCCCTAAAATTTGATTGATGGCACCTGTCATATGGACCGCCCGTCGTTGAGACAGGTCCGAGGATGCACTCTATAAGGAACACCATTTCGGCTTATCGCTAAAACTTTTCCTTCAATAAGAAAACAACAATTATCGTAGTATAAAGTGTTTCAAAAGTGCCGTTATGTAAATTATTTTTATTACTTATCGTTTGAGAGAACTTAAATTGAGAGACGTAATATTAGGGCCTTGATACCGCTATTCTCGTACCAGTAGTCCCAACGTTATAAATGTTATAAGTATCGTATCCCTGTATTACCCCTTAACCTTTAAAGGTTAAATGAACTCCACAGCTTGTGCGGTACAAAAATAATTTGTTGTTTCATCAGTTCTTTATGTGATTTTATGGATTAATAATAATGTGACAACGAACGCAAGCTTTTAACATTTTTGAGCGTGTAACTGTACGTAAACTGTGTATGCAATGCTTCATTACTATTTTACCATATTTCGTATCTCAAGAATTTTAAGTAAACTTGGTATATACATGTTTGCGCTCATAATGGTGCTGCGTGCTTATGATAGATAACTCGTATTACGTGCATTTCAGCTGATATTGGTCTGTAACGAAAAACCTTTTGGAATGTTCGATATTTCTAATAAATAACGTTTTATCGATAAAAGTGAGTGATTTTCGTGAGATTTTTATGGCAGTGGATGCTTCTAAAATGTAATTCGAATGTACTTTCAAGGATTTTAGTCGGTATGCTGCATTTATTGAGGTTATTTTTTATTCGTGTGTGCAGGAGGTGATCCGCGGTTACTTCTGGCAGGAATCGGTGGCTGCGGAGATCGTAATACGTGGGAGGGTCGTTACCACGTTAAGGAACATCGTCGAGCCGGAAAAGCGACTTTCCAGGGCCAAGTGTACAACTTCCTGGAGCGTCCCACCGGCTGGAAGTGCTTCCTATACCACTTCTCTGTGTAAGTAGCTTTTTCGGAATATTCTCGTTAAATAAACATTCTAACCAGACTTGAATCACGAGGGGACTGTATTTGAAATGTAATGCTATCATTGTCGATTTTCTCGTGCTGAATGTACAACATAACTTGAAATATCGTAGCGTTACAAACAGAATTCACCATCACTGTGTTCTAAAAAAAAATGCCGAACTTCTATTACGTAAAGAGAGAACCGAGGACAAAGTTTAGTTCAACTATCTACAAAGTTTTGCTGTATTCCAGTGGGGTTAAAAAATATTACAAAATTACAAAATATGATTGTGATATTGCGACTGTTAAAAATAAGTATGAAAACGCTCCAGACTTGGATATTTATGAGACACAACTCTATGTTTAACGGAACAAGGTAAAATTATTTGTTTAAATCATAAGTGCAAATGGGTTCGTGTTAACAATTCCTTTTACTATATTTCATAATAGATATTAAAGCATACGAACATATGTGAGCTTGTACAGCGGAATAGATAATCTATTGCCAGACGGGAAAGCACTGTATCGGTGGATAGAATTTATATAACGAAAAATAAGGTGGGGTAGAGAGTATAGTGTTGCGGTAGGGGCCGAGAATCGATATTCGACGCACGAACAGACGGACGAACGATGATTAGATAGATGCGTGCATTCGTTCACCTAGCACAAATGTCAACAGCTGCAACAATACCAACTTTTCTTGTACATAATCGAGATCTTTGATTCACGTGTGATACCGTTATGAGCGTACTCGTATTGTCAACGGATATCGATGTACATAACATAACACGTGCGCCCTAGTCGTAGCAATATGAGATTTAATCGTGAGG
Source organism: Cylloceria caligata (assembly GCA_963942595.1). Lineage (NCBI taxonomy): Eukaryota > Metazoa > Arthropoda > Insecta > Hymenoptera > Ichneumonidae > Cylloceria > Cylloceria caligata. Next base: position 1,044,748 of record OZ012710.1, read on the forward strand.
CTTATTTAGCAATATGCTGTGTCACGCTGACCCAGAAACATATTTGCCAATCTAAAAGTTGTCTGCCTCTGGTACTCCGTACAAAAATTAAAAACTAACGTGTATCCATTATTCCGAGTATTTTAAAAAGGAAAAAAAAAAATTATCGTAGCAGGTAAAACAGTGTGAGTGAATTAAAAAAAAAAAAAAAAAACTAATTGTGCTCTTTTATGACGTCTCGACAGCCTGGACGTGTCACCCATAAATCTTGAAGCACATTTACGAAATAATGATAAGCAATTTCGTTTTTTCTGATGAAACTCGGGACACCTTTTATATATTCATGAGGAGGTTCATTATTGGACATCGTGTACAGTTGGTTATACGTAGTGTAAGCCTGCAGCTCGGGCGAACAGAGGGCGGGCTACATACGGACCGCAACTACTGTGGACGGTCGATGTAGAGAGTTTTCTACTGATCGAGCATCGTTTGGTTTGCTTGTACGATCAGGACGAAAAGAGTTGATTAATTGCTCCATCCAGGTGTTCCCAGCTATTCGGAATACGTAAAAAAATCCCCAGATTGTCTTTAACGGCTATCGCAAATGTTATATCGAATGAAGAAAAATCTAAAAGATCTGACATGTTCTCCGAATATGTAAATACTCGGTACGACGTCATTGATGGAATGTTTTTATATTAAAATTGTTCTATATAAAAATGCATATTTCACGTCCACAATGAAATGTCAATCTGTACATCCGCACGATTAAGTGAGGATTCTGAAATAATTTGAGGAAAATGAATTATTTGATAGTCGACGACAAAACGATAAGTTCAATTACATCATAACCTATCTGATTTCACTTGATTTATAAATTTAAAAATTATTATTTTAAAAGTTGGTTAAGCTTAAAATTTTTTTTTGTATTTGATATTTCGGTGTCTTCCCCATAGCTCTGGGGAGATGCTTAATTACATTCTATATTCAGTTCCTTTCAACTCTCTATAAAGGAAATTTACCAAAATGGGAATACGTGTGACAGGGAGTAGATAAATATTTAAACGGGGGATGCTACGAGTTTATGAAATTCCCTCCTATTTTGTTGAAATTAATGGTGTCTTGCGTCGTCCCATCAGCGGTAAACGAAGCTGAAAATAAAAGCCTTTTAGTCAGTGTATGTAAGTACAGGTAAGTGTAGGGTATCGATTTTTTCAAAGGCAAAACGTGTATGTCCAGATAAAATTCAATCCATCACGCGGCACGGTGCGAAGCCTGACGCCAACTTCCCTGTGATACATTGATAACCAAGGTAACGAAACCTCAGTTTTCCTCGAGTTTGTTATCGCGTGAATAAACTTTCCACCGTGCCTTTACTCCGACGGACCCTGGGCCAACGGTTATCCACTCCCAATTTTAATACCCGAAGACCCTTGGGTGCTGTACACCCTAAGGGCTTCGTAATTATTTTATTCCCCTAAGGTAAAATAATGTATGAAAAATGTTTTTCTTACTTGATAAAACTTTCGATATCGATCTCACCGAACATCACGCATACGGTCCTAAAAGTTGTCGCGCTCGATAAAAGACTATGTATCGATCGAGTCATCTGTTTTTAAAAAATACGAAATAATAATATAAATAGTAAAATGTACTCTGGGTAACTTATTATGGTAGCGTTTAGGTAAACCGTCAAAGACTGACGTTAGCTAGGGGCTCACCCTACAACCAACCTAGTGACTGTCTACTTTAGAGCTAGTGGCAGGCTATATAATGTGGAGAAATAAGCTGGCGTCGAGCTGACGCCCGGGCTGAATTTCAACCTGGGTCACGCGAGCACGGTCAACGATCGATTACGCGCCAAATATACATTTGACCAAATTTCTGGATAGTTTATCAAATGTCGTTAACAATTATAACATTTTAAGCTAAACCAAGGTAATGATTATGATTTTATCAAATGAATGGTTGCGTCGTACGAAATTTTAATATTAACCTCCAATTTTAGGTAATTTTCTGCACGAAGCCTCCACGTGTGTGTCCGAAATAAATGCTTAAGGGAGGGTGAAGTGCGTTCACCCGCGAACTTGATTGCAACTGGCTCATCGATGTAACTAGACTCGCGTGCTTTAGTTCTATGACTTTCCGAATACCGAATGTCTTGTCTCGTGCTGCAGTGCGGCGAAGCTAAGGTGCAGTGGGGTCATCTCTGACCCCGTAAAAATGAAAGTTTTTCGCTTCGGTGTACCAATGACACGAATAAATTCATCGTTGTCAAAATCTTTCTTAAACGCTCGCCTTGTTATCGGGGAATCGATACGAACATCGTTTATTCGAGCTTGGGATCAACAAAGAACTTCGACTACCGCGAGTGTCGCTGTAATCACGAATTCAATTAGCGGACGTTAAAGTATCAATATATGGATGATACATTGATATCGTTCGCTGTCAATCGAATCACAAATATACCTAGGTGCGTAGCGTATATGGAAACGTTTCAAGACCAATCCTAATAAAATATTAATATACAAGAATAGTGAAACAATGAAATGATTTATCGGGTATTTCCATCGCTTTAGTCGCGCCTCATTATTCATAACGGAACAGGGAACTCGCTGTATGGGAAAGATATAGTCGATCGCTAAGCCATACATCATTATGCAAGTGACGTTTGGTAATTCTGTTTGGCGTGAAAAAACGAACAAGAGTATATGGCACACAGTCTGTGACAACCCATCGGTCGGGTTTACCCAACTTGGGGTGCTTTTTCCAGGCGATTCAGAAATAACGAAATAAGACAGAAGCATGAAAGCGGATGACCGATTATTTCTTAAAGCTTCAAATACTATGAAACATAACTTATCGAGGGATATGGATGTCCATCGTTTTGATATCATCGTCGCATCCACCGATAAATAAGAAAAATGTTAAAATTTATTCTTATGTCCCCTTTGCCAGTCGATAATTGTATTTTATTTATGTAATCACCATAGACCCTTGAGTACGGTGACCGTTTCACGATGGTAAGCGGCAGCGAGGTTTACTCGGTGAGCCTAAGAAATAGTGAACTTTGTCGTCGCTCGTGTTTCCTTTAAAATATACTCTACAAGTTATACCGAGATGACGCTCTTCTCGCTTCTGTACAATCAAACCTCACGTATTCGACCGACTTGGTATCAATCTGTTTGACGGGGATCATGCGCGAAGCGCTCGGAATGCGCGACGGCACGGAAAGTGGAGCGCTCTATCCTCGTTGAATAAGTGAATCAGTCCGGTAGCGGGTACGTCGAATAGTCAAAGTCCGACTGTACGTCGTTACGTTCCGCGCGAAAGAACAATAGAAAAGCTCCTTTCTCCTCCGTCTGCCACAAGGAAAACATTGCAATGTACGCGAGCACGATATTACATGCAAAATACGGCGATAGTGCATCATGCACACATGCAATACAGGTAGATGGCAGGTATCGCATGATCTAATTTGAATACATAATTTGAATAACTTATCACGCTAGGATACCACTAGAATCGTGGCGTTATCGCCGGATGCACGGTCCGTCTATCGTACGCCAAGAATTCATTCGTACTGTTTGATTTTTTTCCGGGGCTATCGTCTGGCCAAGCTCTCGTAATTAATGGTTTTGGGAAAGTTCAAGGCCAAATTCACGTACACGAGTCAGAAGGAGCGGTTATGGACGAGGGGAACGTCGAGAGGAACGAAAAATAGCGAGTGAGAAGCTAAGATAGGGCAAGAGAGACAGTAATGAAAAAAGAGAGTGATAAGTAGACAAGAGGTGGGAGAAAACGCTGGAGGTCGAGAACGAAACACTGTACTAACGACTGCTATTGATTTTCTCACTTTTACACAACGCCACATATAAATATGTACTATACTTATATTTCATTCTTTTCTTTTTTTTCTTTTTTTTTCTATTGCATCTATCTACCCTCCGCAACCTAGTTTCTGTTGTGACCGTTACTTAAAATGAGCTCAGACTTGGTGTATGAAGATAATGCGTCGCACCGTGATTCCATCAACAATTGCCCGTGCTATACTTTCACTGCGACATTGCGCAGCTTCGTTAAAAATAAAAACTAATTGCTGTCTGTAGAGTTAATCGATGTCGACCAATCGATCAGTTTTTTTTTAACTCCGCTATAATCATGAAGAACATTTAAAAATATCGTCAATCATCGCTGTCAAAGTTTTACCTTGCGGTTTATCTTGATATTTATAATTTTGCGAGCCTCAACTACGGCGGTCGACGGTGTAATATTCGAGACTCGCAAAGACAAAACATTCAGGACATCTACTAGGATTGCAACAATGTCAATCGTCAATTTATATTCAGCCGAGCATAAGCGAGAAACGTCTCGAATGTTGATGCAGTTTTCCTATAAAAACTGTACTATTTCCTCTGCTGCGTCAATTACTGAATTAGTTTATTTATTACTCGGTAAATGGGAGAAGCCCTCGAAATACAAAAAATACAAGCAGTGTAAGACCAAACGGGTAATATACAGACACAACACTAAACAAAATATTAATATACGAAAAAATAAAGCAAGACGATCGATGATCAGTGCCAATTATGAATTATTATTCCGGAGTAACGGAGAATGCGATATAGCGAGGAATTACTCGCGGAAAAGTTACAAAAAGTTGATTACAGTCCACCGATCAAAGACCGACCGATCAATGCACGGACCGGAGACTCAGCATCGCTTCCTGATAAAATGTCACAACGTTGGAGCGTATATCGGAACACGGCTCGTGCTATGTTTGAAAACGACGCGACAAAACATTTCATTTCGCAAACGCGTCCATCTGGCATTAATAATATAGAAGGGTCGTGGTGCGGCCTTGTCACGAAATATCGACCAGTCGGCGAATATCGATTCTCTCTATCCGGAGACGGTCAGTAGGTAATACCTACCAGACGCTTCGAGGTATAGCATCGCTGTATGTACGGACGATATATAAACCGGTGGCATGCTCACATACGTCTTTTTTTTTCTTCCCATTAGCGTGTGTATAATAATATTGAATACACGCGAATAGGTCACGCTCTTTCCAGACACCCATAAGCATTGTCAGGACGCAGCGTATAATCGGGTGGTGATCCACGTACTGGGGTTTCGAGGGAACGGAGACGGCGGCCTATTCGATTACAATGTTATAGTGTGATCGCCTTCCCTCCATTAGCCCGGTATGAAACACGATTCCACCAGACGCGAGTCTCTGCGTTCTCTTGACTGACGTACAGGGCGTATCGCTGATAATATCGCCGGAGCAACGAAAAATTCCTTCTACGAGGGATTGATATAAGCACTTTGTAAATATGAAGAAAAAAAGTTTGCAATTGAAAAAATTACAAGAACAGTGAACCTCGGAATAACTGAAATTGGCTATTTATGTAATTTCTAAGTAATTGCTTTGGAGGCAACATCATTCACGAGGCGCGCAATTGAGGTGAAAGCGAATGATGTTGTTGTTGGCAATTGAATGCAGAATTACGATGCCCTACCGTGGGGGCGAGATATACAAAGCTTGAGAAAACAATAGCAGCACAAGCGGGGACGAGGTTTCGCCGGACCCTGCGGTACGAGGTCAACTTCCAAGATGAAGTGCCGCAAGGTAGCGAGTAAAGTGTACTCCGGTGCAATGGAGTCCGCAAACAGGTCGCTAATGGGCTCTCTGTACATCCAACACTATTACGCTGGGTAAGCTGTGGGAGATGTACGGTGGTTGTATACGTACACTGTTGTATGTATGGATAGATAGTCTACGGAAGAAGCCGAGCTTGGCGAGTCGAGGAGAACAGAAGTGAAAGAATAAGAGAGCAGAGGTGAGAAAGAAGCGGATAGGATTGCCGTCGGCTCTTTCACGATTTTCTACATTGCCAAAGTTGTCGAGTGCGTAGATTTTCCAACTTGTAATCATACTAACGGACACGATAACATATAGAGTTTGACTATGTAAAGTGCTCAGTGACAGCGACAAAGCATAGTCGGCAAAGTTTTGCAGAATATGTATAGCTGGTAGCGAGCGTGTGTAGCGAAATGAGAATAGAGCGAACGAAATTATATTCTGTCGTACAGTTGGAGCGTGTGCGCTACTATTAATAGTCGAGTAAATTGTTTTTCTATCCTAGCTCCATTGCCGTTTGTGTTTCTGCGCGATGGTGCTGTCTCTATATACTTTCTATATATTTTTATGCACTTTTATGCTACCCTGGTACCGTAGTGAAGCAATATCTAGTATTTGTATTCGCGAGGTCTCTGGTTTATCAATTACACCGAAGGATGGGTGGAATGGCAATTAAACGAATCCCTATTTCTTTTTTGTCGTACTTTTCTACGTGATTCAGCTGCTCTTCTATTGCTACCACAGGCCTCTCGCTCTAACCTATCGCTTTCGTTCACGTGTACAGGGAAACTGTGGTAAAAGCTGTGCATCGGCACGGTCGATCTCTGATTCATTTTTTACGGTGATTGAGGTACAGCGTGCGTCACGCTGAGGGTAAACATCGGACTACCGATGTAGTCGTTGGACGCCCGAAAATATCTTCGCCATGTCACAGTATTCTTACAATAAATTATTAGTGATCAACATTTTTAGGTATTTTTGCGGTTACCTTTTTATGCCAGAAAACGAAATATTTTTGTAGTTTTGTTTTGTAAAACTTTCTATTGACACGACTATTTAATGCGCACGAGGGACTGAGCATCAGAGCCATACTCGAATCGGGACTGTACCTACAAGGGTGAATCAAACACGGAAGCTGGCCGATGTACTACCCCTCGGCCGATAACAAAAGCTGTAATGCAAATGCTTGCACCGTCTTTCACAATCCAGAGGTCACCATTCTCCTCTTGATTCATCACGGTGGAGAAACTCGCGATGGAAAAATTTTAGATCGCCATACGTGCCAAAGAGAGAAACGAAATCGCCTTGAGACGATGTGACGTACTTTTGGGAATTGTAATCGGCAACAGAAATTCTAATCCAATTTACACAGAGCCGGTTAATATATTATACAAAAGCAAATGAAGCTTTGCTTCGTCTACCTACTCTGTAGGTGCAACGAATTTGCTTTTTTTTTTGCATTAAACGTTCCGTTACGATTGTAGTTTTCGAAGGTATGTCAAATCAACTCAATCTAGCTGAGCTTGTAATATATTGACAAGTTCTAAGTAACAAGTTTCTCAACGATACATGCGAGGGAAATTAGCGGGAACGGTCACTCCCGACGCGTGCGTCCTGTCATAGGTCGACACGGTGCGACTGTCGCGGTTACGCACTTAATCGTACACCCCAAGTTCGCCTTCGCGACTCAGCGCCATCGGTAGCACTCAACCAAGACCCCGATCTCCGGTGTGTCAAAATACATTCTTCATTTTTGGCCTTACAGTTGCTTTTTGTGTCAATTCTGGTAGCAAACTGTCTCGTTGCTAGTCGCGTAGCGGTTTACTTGCTCGGGTCACTCCCGCGGAAGAAGGTGTCGACCGAACCTAAGGATTATTCTTTTATAAACAAATGAATGCTTATACAAATAAAAAAAATATTTGTGTACCGAGCGTAATAAAAGTGCTTTCACGCGAGTAACCGAGAAGCTGTTGTTCACGAGAGTGACGACAGATCGAAGAGCATTTAGAGTGAAGTAAAACATTCCGTGTCCGTCTCTTCCCCGCTCGTATGCGAGGAGTAGCACTCCCGTATGTTCCGTCCAGGGCGTATCGACTCGTTTACCCCTTCCACTCGACTTTACGATACCATGGTGGTACCTCCTTCGGATTAATGTAAAATTTATGCGCTCTTAACTCACGAGTGACGCTAGAATTTAATTTATCATTAGTGAATCTGCAACAAGGTTGCTAAGTCATAAACAAGTAAAATCCCAAATACATAACATTGAGCTTGTCGTAGAAACAATTATCGCCCGATTCACCCACCGTGTAAAAAATTTAACCGACAAACCTAGCGGCTTGTAACTTTATAAATTTCTTATTGCTAAAAGTAATCTTTTCGTTTATATTACTCAGTAAAAATCTCCTATTTAAAAAATCGTAAGACTTTTTAAATTATTTACAATGGCTTTTCGTTGGGTGAACCCTTCTTACGCTCATCTCCGTTATGTACTCCACTTGCCTTCCGGGTACAAACTGTTGGGAGCTTTTTGAGTAATCGACTAAAGTTTGCGTGGGTGAAACGCCGTTTTAGTAATATCGAAGTTAAAGGCGAGTTACCCCTCGCTGAAGTAAAAGCATAGTGTTGAGAAAATTCTGGCACAGACGTATAGTGGTACATACATATATATATACAACACGATTGCGAGAAGAACCACCCGTGCGCGGTGGGCCATCGACGTCACTCTGGGTAGGAGAACGTAACTGCGCGGTGGCCAAGAGCCACAGTTGGTTGCGGGCTGTCGCCCTGTGTGCATCGCGCTATCTGTCGCACACCGTGATATTCCCGTTCCTCTGAGGCACGGTACTTTATCTACTCAAGTGCGACAGAATACAAATACATTGCTTTAAATAAATATATATACACACACACATATATATATATATATATATATATGTATGTATGTATGTATGTATGTATATATAGATATATATAACATGTACAAAAACATGTGCTTGCATACATAAAAATGTCCTTTAAATGAGAAATAGATAAGGAATGAAAAATATTCGGTGACAGCCGTTCTTGGTTCCTTACAAAATGACGTCATACCGGAAACGCTGAGATCTCGTCGCCCCTTCACCGACGAGAGCAACAAAAGCACCCGGGGCCATAGAATCGTGCGGAAACTATACCATAGTCGGGCCATCCTTCGTATATCGTGACGACCTTTGCCCAGACCGTACACTCGACATGCATATGCTTCGGATAATCCTGTGGAACCTTTTACGATGCAGTGAATATGTATAAGTATCAGCTATATACACTGCGAGTGAAGGATTATCCGTAAAGAGTAGCATCACCGGGATAAACGAGACGGAGGCCAAAAGCTTTGTGTCCCCCAGGATTTTCGTCGTGAGGTACAACGCCATCTAAAATTGTTGGAATACCGAAATGAGATTGTATATATATATATATATGCATACATGGTGTTGGAGCAGTCGGGGAAGAGGAGGCAGAGGGGTTGCGGTGATGATGTCCTATACCCGGGACGCGCGTAGTTCAGTGCGCTGAAACGAAGCCACGTGGAAAAGGTCAGAGTTCGCTCGGTACTGGTTAACGTACGGCTTTGATGACACGGGTCCACCACTTTTGATGGCTGATGTCGCGCGGGTAACGTATCCTAATCTTTCTGCTCGTCAGGAGAGCCAAAGCCGCTACCGCTATAACCTTTTCACTTAGATTTGGATTGACTTAACCGAGTTGATCATCGGGTAGCGTCTTGATTCTGCGTATTATGGCAACTTCCGCAACCCCTGACTACTGCTACTACTTCAACGGCAGCTGCAACCACCGGTTCTTCTGGTTATTTACCGAATGGCTTCGAACTTACGCCTCTGCGTTACCAGCAATATGGTTGGGACGTCAATACTTTGTACCGCGAAGGGAAGCGAGGCGATCATCGCATCGCCGCATGCGGGACGAATCGTTAAAGCTCGTAGCTGCTCCGAGTAACGCGAGACGTTAGGCACCGTTGCAAGTTTCGCGAGCTTCTCTCTGCTCTCTGCTCGTCGATCGATCGTCCGACTGATTTATCTGTGATTCACACCTGGCATTGATAAAGCAATACACCGAGGAATCAAGAAGCAATCTTTAAGTGTAATTTAATCTGTGCCTCGAGGGAATACGAGATCGTGAATTGTTCTGTTCGCGGATTTGAATCACGTGGTGGTGCATAACTCTGCTTTTCTAGGTTCTTTTTTTAATATTACTCAATAAAAAGAAAACATCGTGTTGGTTTCGAGATGTACAATTGATTGATTTTGCTGCGGAGTATCGACACATTTTTTACTTAAATTCATTTCAATCGGGATAGTGGCTTGGTGCGTATTACTTTGAATTAAAGGGATATGTCAACTACACTTTCCAACTCGCTAAAATGAAATTACGAAATAAATATTAATGAACTGAAATTATTAGATAAAAGGATAATTGCCCACATGATTTTTCGAGATATACATATTTGAAATGAAGTTATTTAGCATGGGTTACATGGCTATCATCCATAAAGTTTGAAATAATTAAGCACCAGAGTTCTTTTTGGAGAAAAAAAATGTCTCGTGTGCAGTTCTGAAATATTAGAAAAACGTTTTAAAAAATCTGATAGCGCCCATGCGTTTGAAAAAATATTAAAAGTTAAATTGGTATTGAAACTCGTATGTACATATATACATAGCTGGGGTTATACCGAGGGCGCTGCTACCAACATTATAATATTCCGAAGCTATATAACACTTTTTTACTAGATTAATATTGAAGCTTCATTTTTTTCAAGGAACCTGGAGATGTTATTTTACACTCGGTATGGATAAATTAACCGTTTTGCAAATATTTTCATTTCTATCCCGAACTTGTTATTCCACGGTGTTGATAAGTTCTTGTTTGGGAACTTATGCGACAAGTCAGTAAAAAGTTTAGCAGTAGAAGTTCGATAAATCTCATTTTTGTAGCATTTTGTATACTCCGGAGCCGAGCCAGACTAATTTTCAATCGTTAAGGAGACCTCAGATATTTTAGTTAGCCTTTAAACAGATTTTTTCATATTGCATTTTCAGTTGTGAAATGACTCAACGTTAGGTGATATATCCCTTTAACTCAAATTCGTCTTGAAGGAACATACAAAATCCATTTCTTATCGTGGTAAAGATAAATGACATCACGAGAAGTGTGTCGAGCTTTGATCCTCTGGGATCATCCGAGAATGCTTGCTACGCCGTTTAAACTAGGCAGGATAATTGTGGGGTGCGATCTGTTCAAGAAAGTTTTGAGGTGAAATCGAAGAACTCGCGGCCGATATTTGTGTACGAAACAGAAATGGAAGACGCACAGAAGTAACATTATCAGAATAACCACTAACAGTTGCAAAGGAACGACTTGTTTGCTTAAAAGAGATCCTGTTTATTAAAGGTTTATTTGGATCTTTCTTCATCCGAACATGGATTCCAGAAAAGGATTTGTGATATAATCTTAAATGAGAAAGCCAGGAGGTGCTATCAAATATGAATATGAAAAATGATCTTACCAATGACGAAGAATAAGTAACTGATGCACGGAAAGTGCAAATGGTGCAGAGATTCTCGGCAGACTGTACAGTTTTGAGGGTTTAAAAACCCATCGTTCCGCAAATACTCACTCTCCTCGAATTCCCCGTTTCCGGCAAGAGCAGGATAACAAACAAGCGAGTCGAAAAGTCGGAAGCCAATTGCTCAAAGTTCTCGAAACTGCCGATGAAGCATCCTCACTGTTGTGTAGGATACTCGTGCGGAGGATCCTCATCACGTCAGTCGCTAGGGACTAATCACTGGAAATCTTGAAAGAGGACGTACATCATTGAGAATCTCGTTGTGCCAGTGAGTTTGAAACTTTGATATTGGAGCGCCGAGGGGCAGTATGCGAGGAGCAGGTGCAACCGATGGCAGCTTGAATAGCGGCAGAAGAGAAAAGCACAGCAGGGACTCGAACTGAAGGAACGGTCGATTTTAGGAGACATATAGCCCAAGGACCGTTGCTTTCAACTTTATGAAGAGCAACGGAGGGTGCGTCTCTCGTCGATCGACGTCAGATGTATGTTACACGAGGTACGGTAAAGCTTTGTGATTAGATTGAAAGAACTTCGATCGAGGACTCTTCGCATCGAGTCGATACTCCGAGTCGCGCATTGCTAATTCGATAAAACCGGTAATCCCGATCAGCGATCATGATATCGCCGGATTTTGGATCGCCCGCGATCATGGAAGCCCCGTTCGTGCGTCTCAACTATGAATCCTGTGAAGCAACGGGGTCGAGAGGTCGTAATTCGGGATGCTGCAGGCTGTTGTGCTAGGTAGTGCACCGAGACGTGGGAGACGAGAGCGTTATCCCGGTTTTTATCTTCAACGTCGACCACCGCGACACAGAATGAATCGTGGTGAGCAGGAGACCCTGTTCCGCCAGAGCCGTCAGTTAACGCGTATAGTGCCATCGCGCGAGGATCTCGTTCTGAGTGTTCTTAAATCCCCCATTAGTCAGCAGCAGCAACAGCAGCAGCAACATCAGCAACAGCAATCACAGCAATTTTTGCAATATCATCATCCGCATTACCTCCACAGTCAAGAGCACCATGTCAACTGCCAGACTCATCAGAATCATAAACGATGCAGCCATACAGGTAGCGATTCGTCAAACGGAAAGATAACCTTTGTCCATCTTAAATATACTCATTCGTTTCGCTGCTGTTGATGTTTTATATATTCCTGGATAAGCGTTGACTCATCGGATGTATGTTAAATTCACACTGGTCGTTTTACCGATTCATGGATAGCGACTGCCAGCTGTTCGCGAAGGTTTCTAGAGTTGCTAGGCTCTACACCGGGTGATTAAAAAGCTATTTTAGAACATTTCTATCAATCCGGTCGATGCTCTCGATGTCCAGGTCCCTGGGGATGACTACCCCGCGTCCCGTCGACGTCCTTCCGTTGTTTGACGTTTTAGAGTGTCCAAAAACAGAGTTTTATGTTCGGGTCACCGGAGCCGATTTCTCCATGTCTGGTCAATGTAACTCCGTAGTTTTATGAACCGGGTAGTTAAAAAAACATAATTCTTCTTTTAGCTTACTTTGGCATGTGCGTATTTCTTGTTGACGGATGTTAATTACGCGGTATCCGTTACGACAAGTACAAATCGGGTCGGCGCAAAAAACTACGGAGCGACATCGATGGAACGCGAGAAAATCATCCTCGGAAACCTTGGACATCGAGGGCATCGACGGAATTGCATGAAATGCCCGGCACTATATTTTGTGGACAACCTCTGCGCAAAACTGTGAAGCGACGTCACCATGACGCGGTTAAATCATCCTCGGGGATCCGGGCATCGAGAGTATCGATCGAATTACTAGAAATACTCTTAAAGGGCTTTTTCATCACCCGGTATAGAGCTTAGCCGCCTAAAAGCGATCACGGCCAGTAGACAGTAACTATACATGAATCGGTAAAGAGACCGGGGAGACTTTAACATAAACCCAACTCGTGCGGCAGCTGGTTACACTTGTATAAAAATTTATGATAAAACGAGTCAACGCTATTTGATGTCAAAAATAGCTTTTCCTTTACGTAAGGGCATGAATTCGATGGCCGTTAAAAATGCAATCAAACAAGTAGCCGGTTTGACGAACCCACGAAAATGGGTGCCCTTGGTTCGGTGAATATCGAGCTGCTGCTCTACCGCCGGAAGTGGATTAGAACGATGGGACGGGACGATGCGAGGGTCGGGGCACGAGGAACAGAGTTTCCGTCGCTCGATCGATACCTGGTTATTAAGTATGAATGGAATCACGCTTAGATCTGGATGAAACATGCGACGTTAACGCTGCAACTAGGTTCCCTACGACTTGGCCCGGTTCACCACTAGTTCCTATGCACGTTGGTTCGTCTATGTATTATTCACAGTCATTAATATACGCGCATAGTCCATACATACACGAGTCATGAATAGATTAAATTATTTGTTGTTATGGTGATTTTTATTATCGCTGTAAATGTCAGTACGGTTAAAACAAAACTAAAACATGGGAAAAACGCAATTCAATAAAAGTACGGTTGAATAGATGGATTTAGATATTCGCGTATTTGATAAATTTGAGAGAAAAACAAAATATATCGTGCTTAAAAAAAATGAATGTATTCCTTAATGCCAGCGCTCTGACTCCTACAATTCTTCATTGCACCAGCAGAACGTGCGTAATTTCCCGTTACACCGCACACTTTAATAATGCAACTGAATACATGTCTTTAGAGACTTTGACACATGGTTTAATTGAGATGCACAAACTTTTCTCGTTACATTCGTTTTCCATCCTTGAATTCATTAATTCGACACTCGCACAGCGCTTTTGCCGGCTCGGAGATCAAATTTCCATATCCCCCGATGTCAGGTACAATTTGCCCCAGTGCTATTCGGTCGGCTAACATTAGTTTCTACCACTGTGCAGCCTTATAATTCAATGGGTTTGACGAACGTTCACGTACAACAGCAGCACATCTAAAGCTTTCATTATACGGTCGCTTGGGTATACGTTGCTTTTGCATCATTACCAGTGTAATATGTATCTAAATGTATGTTTCAGTAGAAAAATCGGAAATGAGCAGTTATACAAGAGTATATAAATTACACGGAATTATATTATTCATTGCTTCGACCAACTGCATCGTTAAATACGCTTGAGCCGATTAATTTAGTTCGATCAACAAATAAATCGCTTGTGCAAACGTATCAATTGATAGATCCTAACCAAGTTATTGACGCAACCGAAACATTTATTGATCCAACCAATTTAATCGCCTTGAGCGTATTTAAACATGCAGATCGTTGACGGTGCAAAACCTTTTTTTCCGTGCAAAGATGACATTTCTAAGACTAAATTTAACCAATGTCGGGGAAGCATAGTTCATTGGAAATGAGAAGGTTGAACGTAAAGTTCGTTATCGTCCTGGTCACTATGAAGGGGATAACAGGAAGAGAGCAGGGATTAAATGTCGTATGTTTATCCGTCGAGGACTTTAAAGCTTCATAAGGACGTATGGTACTACTTGAATATGAGATGCAGTCGTTTAATACAACCATAGAGGGCTTTCGGATAATTATATCTCTGTGATATAATCAGGCGAAATATGTTGCTCCTGTCACCGTAAATTCGCATTTAGCACACACGGGGTGCGCTAAATGCAAATTTATTCACAAATAAAGCTCGAGTTATCTCATAACACGTGAAAAGTCTGTATGTCACGATAAATCCGTATCATCAAGGTGCAAATTATTAGTATCAGTGTCAAATTTGTATTCATTTCGTTCAAGTTTGGTGTTGGATAAGGGTTTTTAAAATGAAATATTATTTAAATGATTTTCTAAAGGAGGTACAACGAGAGAAAGAGATTCATTGAATCAAATTAATTCATTAAAATCTTGGCCTATGAAACCTTTATTTGCCGTCAATAAATAAATATATTTAAGTTAATACTATCTTTTATTTAATTGATCGGAAATTGTATTAAATGGGGTGACATTGAATCAATGAAAATTATATTGTAGCCTACTAAACACTTTCATTTACTTTCATAATGATAGTAGGATGCCTTTCGTTCAATTCCTACATTTAAAATCTCTCGAGCGAATCACATAAAATTCTGTAATGCATGGCGTGCCATATCGGGCATGGTTACTTTGGATGCTTGTTGTTACTTTTTTTCTTCTTTAAAGGAATCAAGGTTAAGGCGTCGTAATAGAAGCATTACAATGAAAGTGTTTTATTGCGTTGTTGGCTTGGAAATCGCGCGAGTGATACGTGCGACACACGCGCGTGCGCACATCCAACCAAAATTTTAGTATTTTATGAAAGATTTTTAATACGCGTTCTCATAGCGCGATGCAAATCGCGTGTTTTCCTTCAGTCGCACAATTCTCCGCCTTAATACTAATTTCGTAATAATAAACGGTAAATTATTTTTTAAAATACTTTTGGTTTGCATGAAAGTCAATTGAATGCTGGAGTGCGTCAACCAGGGTTTCTGGTTCACCAGGAAACTATAGAACGTCGAAGAGTAAGAGCGAAAGTGTCAACCGCGACAAGGAGATCGTACCGAAACTCGTCGTCGTCGTCGTCGTAGTTACCAGGAAGCTCTCTTCTCTCAGTCCCAAAACTTTGACGAGTTATAGTACGCGTTGGCAGTACTGGCCCGGTGAACGTTCGCGATGTAGATGTACCAGTCACTGAGATAACGCCAATGAACTCGTTGAGTGAACGAGCGCCGCACAACTTTTCCTTACTTAGTTATTAACATTTCCATCTATCGTGATTGCATTCATTCAGACGACTATATTGGATAAACAATATACGTGTACAGCATGATCTCCGTTGCTCGCTGACTCGCACCTTGGTGTGTACTTTTCTCCGACTATTTCATGCCAAAAATTAATTAAATATATACATACAATTAAAAAATTGTAATATGTCAAATCGATGCAACATCTTGATGGATGCCATGTAGTGGACTCTTTATTTTCACTTGGTTGGGATGAAGGAATCTACGATAGAAAATCTATAAGAAAAGTATTGCTGGTACGTCACTTCCGCAACGTACATAAAAAAATCAAACAAAGATCGGAAAGAAAATGGCAGGGATCTCACTTCCACAAATGTATATACGGAAGAAAGTTCTAAGATAAAGAATAGTATTAGGGTGAAGTCTCTTCCCCAATCATGCTTATTTATAACCGTAGGCGAGATCAACTAATGAATAATGAATGAAAATTAAGGCTAGCTCACGGAAATGGAACATTATTTCGTAGGGCAAACTACGCTTATAGGAAACGTCCGTGGACGACCAAGGTCTATATGCTACTTGATTTACGCAATTAGAATATAAAACTGCCTCGACAAAGATTTCTTTTTTTTAACTTTATATCTTTGAGGTCATCCGATCTATATTACATACTGCATCGAATAATAGAGTTTTATCGGGCTCGATACAACTTGACAGCGATATTAATAAGATATCATTAGCTTTTCAAAGTTGATTCTATTCTATTATCACGTGAAATTAAATGATTGATGTATCTAAAGTACGTCCGAATGATTTGTTAAAGTCTTCTAGTGCGACGTTTTTCAACTCGTTTTAGACTGCAACGTCTCAAAGACGGCTGGAAGAAATGTTAGTCTGAATATTGTTAAAAACGACGCGCTGTAAGTCATTTTGAAATTCAAATTATTTAGACGTATTTTAGCTTAACCTTTTTGCTATACGGGTACCACTCGAGGCATCTTCGAGTATCGACTATCCAGCTAAACTCGAGACTGAAAACTTGCACCGTTATGCGGAACATAATATATACGTAGAGTTTCCGGTGCAGTATGCTTTGCAGGTTTCGAAGCGATGAAAGCGTAATAGTGTATTATAAATAAATATAATCATCCAGCAGCAAAACGAACGTGACACATTGAATATTACCTTTCGTATGCATCCTATTGTTCCTCAAGTTTATCAGATGGTAAAGTCAGAACGCGAAGGATGTTCGTGGGAGATCTCACAAAAGAAAATGGCGACGCAATATGTTGAATCCCTCAGGTGACGTGTACAGCAACAAAAGTCTTCCACGCACCACCGGCAAGGAGCAATCCTCGAGGTTAACGGAGAAGCGTTACAGCGCCGCGGCCGCCTACGCTGCCCTTCAAGGCAGCGAAGACGAGCTCGTCGCTGGTGAATCGGAGGATCTCGCGCTTAAAACACCGGGCAGCGAGACCGAAGATACGGACAATGGTGTTCCGATGGACGAACCCTCCACGAGATTCACGTTTCTCCGTCGATTTCGTTCACCTCGTTTCGGCGAGGCCCATCACAAAAGAGTACCCACCCCGATGAAACGAAAGCATCGAAGAAAGAAGAGCAAAGACGATATTATTAACAGCGATGTGAACGACGGCGAGGAGGAAGAACCGCCGAGTCCTGATCAAGCTGGTGTTCCTGATCCGTACTATCCCATCTATTTACCAATCGATCAGGCCTTTAAGGCGAAGTACGTGTTCCATCACAATAAGGGAAAGACTTTCCAGGAGCGGCTGTACGTCTTCTTAGAACATCCTGGAGGCTGGCTCTGCTTCGTCTATCATTGCACCGTGTAAGTATACGCTATATGGACTTATTAAAGATCCTAACGTGATAAAGCTGTGTAGAAAGATGAGTCAAATATAATTCTGTACTTTTGAGTACGGACTAGCCATTAGCGATCAATACGGATTGGAGAGCTTATATTCCAAAGACCCTCGATCGTGCGTACAGCTTGCTATTCATTACAAACCTCGCTGTTGCGAATAAGACTCTTAATTTGTGGACTCGAGTGCTCGTCTGTTCTTTAGTATTATTTGGAATTGAATTACCTGATTTATTTTACATTCGGATATATTATTTTCACTCCGACCTCAAGACGAAAAACAAGATGTAGCGCGAAATATTTGACTTTCTGGCTAAAATAGATCAAAGTATTTGTCCCGAGTCGCTGGCGCACCGTATGATATACGGCTAAAAATTATTCATTCGTGCAACCAATATACAAGGTTTAATACGCTCCGAGCGATTAATGCAGTTGGACCAACAAATTAATAATTGGTTGCGTCAACCAATCAATCGATTGCGTTAAAAATATGTTGGTTACCGAATTAATTGACAGATCTGTACAACTAATTTTTGGACGCAACTAGTATCCAATCGAGAATGGAGAGAATCTCGAGGTGAGTCGGTTAACTAGTTCTGTGAAAAAGTTATCTAGATATATGAGCAATCAAGTATTTTTAGTAGAAAACTTGTTACAATCGATTGTATCGGGTCGTATCTTCGGTTGAGCTCAGAGCCGAGAAGAAGCGAGTTCGGCTTAGCGTAGAACCGATATCGAGACCTCGCAAAATATCTAATACGAGCTGACGTAGTCGGAGCTTCTGTCATACTGCACGGCGTATATTTGTTTTTCACTCCAGAGGGCAAGAGCCACTCCGTTTCGCGAAGTTGTCATTAATAATTCAGCGGGAATTTTAAGCAGCACCGACTGTAATCCAATCTTTCGCAGAGAATTTGTTAAATGTCTGATATACCCGATAAAAGAAGACGATGAAGAAGAAGACGAAGCCACCAGAGAGGGTGGAAGGTGCATGGCGTACCGAGAGGGATTGAATAAAAAAGTAGAACGAAGACAATGATCGTACTGGGTCGGCAAAGGTGACCCGTGAGTGCACGGAGTGCTTGCTTAGAGCGGTACAACGTTGCTAGAATTATGGTCTCTTGACACGCCATCTTCTTCGAGGTATGCCCGTTTCGGGAAGATTGCTTCGCCGGAGTGGTCGAAGAAGCGACACACCTTGTTCCTTCGTTAGTGCCGTGGCACGATAACGCCTAGCTACTACCTCTTCTCACCTTCTCCAAAGGGAGAGGGGAATCCGACTCAATAAATAACTCGAATGTACAGCGAAGGACCCGAGCAAGAGCCTGCAATGGGTTCTCCTTGATTCCCTTGATGCAGCGATGGCAGTGGCCAGGGTGAAGGGTTCGTAGGTATCCACTCTCACCTCGTATAATCAGCGTTGGTACACGTAGTTTAATAATGTTCCGACAACGGAAGCCTACCCATTTCTTATTCCTCGCGATGCGATACGTGTGCATACTATAAGCCACGAGGAACAATCGCAGCGAACCGAAACAGCCAACCACCTGCAGTTTGTGGCCTAAGCGCGCACGGTAAATGGCTCGAAATTGCAGCCCACGAGCCGATGAAGATCGTGACGTGTTCACGTGCTCGTAACTGCCTCAATGCTAGCATGTACCTCGGAACGACTGTAGATCCAGTCGTATAACGTATATACGTTACAGCGCAAAGCGCTTCCACTGTGTACCGCGAGGGTAAATGTTCGCGCATAAATGTATAGCATGCTGCCAGAACTACCACATGGTATTAGAAATGGCTATGGAGTAGGTGAGACCGGGACGGAATAGAAACGCTAAGGAAAAAACGACTCTGGATCGCTACCAATAATTCGAAAATCTTAGCGTATTCGAAGCGCAAAAACATTGAGAACGGCACAGAAATTTCCCAGATTTTAACAACAATTTTCCGAGATAGAGATATATTTTTACCAACGTTTTGTTACTCGACACGCGCTCGTCCTATCGCGCAGCAACCATCTATCGCTGTAAATACTTAACGGACAGAGTGAGCGATATTACATGGCCCGCTGATTAAATTTATCCGAATAAACTATTTGAGATACGTTCCATAAGGTGTCAGGCAGGTCAATAAAATATTCTTCCGTGCTATGTATTCGCCCTATCGGACCAAATATTGATAAGCTCTTCCCCATCGCACTCGTACTGCTTCTGGCTTAACGTTTTTTTCTACATCCTGTAATGATGAATGACTCGTGCATATTGAAAATTTGATTTACGTCCTTGCGAACATAGACCCTACACCTCGGACATTGCCCGTTTAAGAAACGTCTGGCATCTCCACCAATCTTTATTATTGTTATCCCTACTTTTTTATGCTACTCTACGTTTTCATAGAAATAGCGGATGAAACAAAAATCCAATCAGAAAAAGTTGTTACGATGGTATTATATAAATATTCCCTTTATTTCTGTGGATACGTGAGATACGAATTCTTACGTACGATACGTCGAAAAAATGTACTTTTCATTGAGGAAATAAAATAATCGTAAATTTATAAAATAGAAAAGCAGCGTATATTGTTATTCTGTATTTATTTGTTCCAGGTTCATGGTGGTATTGGTGTGCCTCATATTTAGCGTTCTGTCCACGATAGATCAATACAGTAACTTCGCAAATGAAACTTTGTTTTGGATGGTAAGCCTAATTATAAAATTTTATATCAATTTTTTGTCATTGCGTATTTTCTCTTAAGGATATCCATACTAAATCGAATATCTGTTTGATTACGTTGAAACTCCGCTGATCGGTAGACGAAAGAACACCGAATTACACGGGATAGTATTTTAGCAATGTGAAACGAAATTAACATTGTTTTATATAAAACCATGCTGAAAGCGGTTCTTTTTTTCTATTCGTTGCATATAAAAAATTAACAGAACGAAAAGTATACTTTATGACAGATTATGCCCGAATCCGATGATGATTCCCTTTTAGTTCTCTCGCGGTCCAACCCGATTTATTCTCTCTCTCACACTGACTAGTGCATTCATAAGAGTCCCCTCATGTATCTCTTCCATTTCTCCCGCATATTTGAGGTAAGGATATCCTTGAGTCGATCGATTCAAATAGACCTTAATCGCTATAGTTGCCTGAGTCGTGGAAATAAAAGTTTTGAGATTGGAGTTGTAGCTATCTCGTCGCAACGTACACATTTCGTACGATCATTTTTACGTTGGACGCGTGAAAATGTAGCAAAATTTGAACAAGGGGAACGATTGATTACGATTGTTAATAACAATCAACTGTTATCTTGAAACTTTACTAATTCGATACGCGAAGTGTTCTTCGACGGATATATTTTATTTTGCAGTTCTCTACTAATATAAAATGGCTCGAAGAACCATTTGACAAAACTGTACGAGCAGTTTCTTTTTATTGATCCTTGACGAAACAATCGTGTGCATTTTTTTCTCTTTATCGATAAACTTTCGTACATAACATTCTAAAGAAGAAAATTAACGCAAATGTTTATTTCTTGTAGGAAATATGTTTGGTGGTATTCTTCGGTGTCGAATATTTGGTGAGACTATGGAGTGCAGGATGCAGGTCAAAGTACATGGGATGTTGCGGCCGTTTGAGGTTTATACGAAAGCCCATTTGTATTATAGGTAAGTATTACATCAGACAAGTTAGTATAACTGTGCCAAAATTCCAAAGTATGCGTAAGAACGGTAGATAATTTTTTTCGAAAAACCCTTTGAAAAATATCGATGGTTCCATCTGCTTATCAGAAATAGGCAATGCTTCACGGAATGTAGTCAATTTTCATTTGAATTATTCAAGTAAGATATCTCTTGAGCATAATCCCACAACGAAATAATTTTTAAAAATACGCTATCAAGGTTACAATATCCAACACATCACGAAAATAAATGACACGGTAGAAATGTCATTTTGCCTTTTTCTAGACATGTTTTCTCTCTGATTTTGAAGGAAAAATGCGCTAACGATTTAATTTACATTTTAACTGCTTGGAATAAAAGTCGCATCGAGAGTAACGAAGGAAAAAAGATGAAATTTGATTGCTTAACCCGTTTCAAATCAGAAGGAATTCGTTGACGACAATTCAATTTCGAAATATGACATAAAAGCTCGAAAGATGCCAACCAAGACGAGTCCGGATATAATTTCCGTTGCCTGTTGGCTGAAGGTATAGCAACCAGCAACTAAGAGAAATTTCCACCGGCGTTCTATACTCGACTCCCCAGCCATGAGACTATAGCTGCCGTGAATTTTTTCTTCCTCGCTCTTTGTTGACACATAAATGTCAACCGGCATTTCTCTCGATTAATATTCCCTGAGGAATATTATTTCCCAGCTTCATCGGCAGCACGGAAGAACCTCTGGTCGCGGTAGACATCCAGTCGAGACTGCTATTCCCCGTCGTAAAAGACTATTGAGAATCTTAATGCAACGACAACTCCTTCTCCTACGTACATTCAGTCGATTCGGTAATAAAACCGACGAGCATTCTTCCTTGTATCGGGAGCAATCTACGCGAAGATCCGATGACATCGGATACAGGTCTCCTGCCCGTTATACCTACCCTGGTGTATTTATACCATCGAGCGATATTTCCGCACATTCCAAGACTATACCGACGACAATTTCGTTCGAAATGCATTCTTGGAGTACACAAGAGTGTCACGATCCACTGGCAAACTACTCTATGGAACTCGTACTCGTTTTCAGCATGTAAAACGTGCTCGTTCCACCGAACGTTCCGGATGGTTATTGCCGCAAAAATGTTTGAGTCTACGCGTCTCGAGACTCGAGAGAATCTCTTCACTACTTCTTTCCTCCACAGACTTAATCGTGGTTGTTGCGTCCATGGTCGTATTATCAGTGGGGAGCAACGGTCAGGTCTTCGCTACCTCGGCGATAAGGGGTATCCGGTTCCTGCAGATTTTGCGGATGCTCCACGTCGACCGGCAGGGTGGAACTTGGCGTCTCCTCGGCTCGGTCGTATTCATTCATCGTCAGGTGAAATATCAGAGGATTCGACTCAGCCAATCCCGCGTGGGACAGTACTGTGGATAACGTGTGGCAAGGGTGTGGTAAAAATGCGGGCCAAAGTATGCGCTCGACGCGTCCCGTCAAACGGACCGAAAGAAACAGTGACCGGTTACATGTGGATGTGGAATTAAAAAAAACTAAGCGAAACGATAAAACAAAAATGTTGACGATGCGAATTCGCCAACCGCCACGAATTGCCTTTCAGACAGCAGTGACAACTTGTGATTGTACATCCTTGAAAAAAATTAATGCAAAACCTACGACGTGCCTCGGTTTATAAACGCAAATTGTATTAACGTGCTGAAAAAAAGAGTAAAAAGAAATGTTTGAAAAAGAATTGGATAAAGATTGGCACTCCCCACGTCCACATTTATCAGGTCATTCTTTCAGACGTCCAGATCGAGCGCTTACTTTTGGCCACACACTTACCACACGTTCACACACATTATTTTCCACGCGGGAAACGATTAATATGTATTACGAAAAGAGCTTACTTATGAGCAACTCATTATCTTATCTACCAATTTCAGGAGCTCATTACAACGCTATACATCGGATTCCTAGGTCTTATTTTCAGCAGTTATTTCGTATATCTTGCCGAAAAAGATGCTGTCGGGCCCGATGGGAAAACAGACTTTTCCAGCTACGCCGATGCTCTGTGGTGGGGCGTGGTAAGTACATATGTAGAGGAGACTGGGTACACGCTCGTCCCTCATTTTCATTATTGTAAATCGTATGGCACTGGGCCAAACGGTATTTGTGGAACGACGGGTTCTCATCTGTCCGTGAAATTTCCTACGATCGATTCGTCGTGCGGTTCTACTTGCTCTGACAATAATTTTCCTCCGTACGAGATAAAATAGCGTGCAAAATTAGTCGTTCAGAAGCGATATTCGACTTCCGTTGAATATTTTTCCTGCAATAATTATTGCCATTTATCGTCGATCGATTGATTTTTTTTATTAATAAAAATCACTTGGTATACCACAACGGAGTAACGACGAAGAAAGTTTTATTTCTTACTTGAATTTCTCTTACAGATAACCGTGACAACGATCGGCTATGGTGATACAGTGCCGCAAACATGGATGGGAAAGATCGTCGCCTCGTGTTTCAGTGTATTCGCTATTTCCTTCTTCGCACTTCCAGCTGTAAGTCAAATTTCTGGAATTCAAATGTAAAAAAAATATTTGTCAACGTCATCGTGCTTCCAATATGACAGTCTCGATCTCATTACGGAGAGTATTAATAATACAATTCTGAAGAAATCTTTTGTTAAATCTTTGACACTTGCGATATTTTGACATCCAAGTGACAAATGCGAATAAAGTGAAACGAATTATTGCAAATTGAATCGACTGCCAAGTGTGCCAGGTAGGTCGGTTTCGAAATAAGACGTCGATAAAGAGTCACCGCATAAGCCGCAGGAGAAAACTTTATACGCTGGTAAAGGTAAACGTTGGAAGATTAATTCGTAAGTTTGAAATTGCGGGAGAAACGTCGGTGCGGCGGTAGTCCGCGTCGCTGCAGATATTCGACGTGAATTATATATACATTTATTAATAAATATACTTGGCTCGAAACTCTTTGCCAACATACTACGATTGAGCAATGAAATATAAATTAGGTTCATACATTTTATATTATTATTATAGAGCGTCAACCGCTGTTCAAGTTTCATAATGGAACTCGTAATTACTCTCGTTGCTACAGGGAATTCTTGGTTCCGGTTTCGCGTTGAAAGTGCAGCAGAAGCAGAGACAGAAGCATTTTAATCGTCAAATACCTGCAGCGGCAATGTTGATCCAGTGTCTATGGCGATGCTACGCGGCTGACAAGGCCATCAATAGCGTCGCAACATGGAACATTTATATAAAGGATCCAGCTCCGGCGGGTCAGCCTTCGACTCCGCTTGGAAAGGTGAGAATTGCCAAACACTTTCTCCATGTAATCAAAGGAGTAGACGTTAGATGTTGACATGTTAATGTTCTTAGTTGCTTCCGATGTTCTATGAGCGTTTGAACTAAGGAATCTCTCGCTGTGATGTGTGGTATACATAATGATTGTCGTCGCCATGCGACGGTAACACACGTCACTAAAATCAAACCTCATCCCGCCTGAACCCATTGACAAGCGCTAGGAACATTTTGTTGTTCGGTATTGATAAGGAAATTAAGAAAATAATAAATCAAAAATTCATTTTTGCTTTTTCCGACTAAACGGATAACAAATTTTAAGTAAACGTTCAGGCATTCTTTGGAATATTACGAATATTTTAGCACCTCGATAGCTTCAGTTGTGTAGATAAATGAAGAAAAATTGAAATAATAATTTAATAGGTAGAAATTGCCCTCAAATACATTTGGCAAAGATTTATCAAAACAAGTATTTCTTAATGTGCGTATTTCCTAAAAATTAAAGCGTCTTTGACGCGAGCTTTAATCTCGTTAATTACGCGACTCAAAAGGATTAAACTTTAATTTAGTAAAACTGATGTTCGTCACGCAATACGAAGCTCGCGAACATAGCCAATTCTATCAGAAATACGTAATCAGATCCCGGGCTGGCACGAACTCTCGTGGAAAGCTCCTGCTAGTAGTAACCGGGGAATGAAAGTTAATCTATCACGTTTGTTTGTCAAGATTAATCGGATGAGCGTTGCATGATAATTAGTACCTCTTATCATAGGCGAAAAATAATAATTTTAATGACAATTAAAATGCATACGATTACTTTCTTGGTAGGTCAGAATTGATAAAACGTCCCTAATATCTTTTCAGTTGATTTGTGTAAAGAAGATGGTATGTAAACGGTTTAGATATATTTAAGTACTTTTTATCAAATTTCTATTATTCACTTTTGCATGTTTACTTTACTTCAATAATTACTATTTTATCCGTCACTCTTACTTTACACGAGAATTTAAACGTATATTTATATACCAATCACCGATACCACTATTCTGCTGATGTGCAACTAACTTTTATAAATATTTATTACTATATTTGTATGTAATAATATACCACTATAATAAACGCACAACTCTGAAACTATGTCACATCGAACAATGAACGAAACGACACGCGGATGTACTGTATTGCGGTTTGGTTTAAACTTGTCATCGCTCTTGGCGGGTGGTGAACAAAGGCATGGAAACAACAAACGTTCGAAACTCGGTTAATACGTATAACGTACCACAAAGTCTATCGAAAAGCCTCTGTAAATTGTTGTCAGTCTACCGATGCTGTTTAATCTGTCTGGGATCTCGGAGCCGATTTCTAAATAGAGCACATGTTAAAAAAAAAATAGTCAACTCTCGGTTTTCGAAGTCTGAAACAGCAGGCGGCACGCCCCAAAATGTCACCGCTGGCGAATTTACTCGCCAGTTAACCAATTGGATATAAAATCGATTTAGAGCAATGAAAAAAAAAAAAAAAAGTCGATTCGAAATTATTTTACCCGTAAGTAAGGTGGTTAATGGCTTACGGTATAGGTGGCGTTGCTGCCACATTGCTTCATATGGGTGACGGTGTGGTGGGGATAGAAATAATATTGAACAATCGATGCTGAAAAACGTTTATAACAATAACCAACTAAACGGACTATGGTTTACATAATACTGAACCACCTTCAAAATGCATTTGAAAAAAACGTTTACACGATGTTTGGTAGCTGACTACAATACTACATAACACAATTGCTTTGTGCCTGTTGCACGTGCATGTAACGTCGATGCTTCCTGTCAAGTCTGACATCAGTGGGTCCGAAATTGTGTTTGAATTTATTGTGTCAGTTTACGCACCGTGTTTGCATCGTTCTCTGTGCGATCAACTCGGAGCAACGGTTCTCGCAGTTTCTTCTTGGCAAAGGTATCGGTCGGAGCTCCATCCTTGTAATCAACATTCGATCAAGTTGATGTTCGGATCATTGACATATTAAAGAACTCCTGGAATGCATATGCAAAGCCTCTACGAGAAAATATGTTGATTCATTTTGCCTTTCTTATAGCGAAAGTTCTATGATACTTAGCATATACGTGACATTTATAACAATATTCAATAATTTGTTATGGGATAATTGGCTTAAGAAAGTAAAAATGCTTAATTTCATAAAATTTTCAAGTATAAATGATAAAAAGATTAATATCAAGTTGTCTAATATGATCGATGCCCGGATCGTCCACCTGACACACTTCTCGCCCTCTATTCGCCATACACTCGAAGGGACTGTTCAAATTTTCCGACTGTTTTAACAGCGCGAATCGATTGTCCGTCCGAGAGTGTGGGCGCAATAGATTTGACGAGTGCTCGTGGCGCGTCGAGGGTGGAGCGAAAAGAACAGTAATGTTTCGGCTGCAGGCTCGCGAGCTCGAGGATTCGATCCAAGAAAAGGCCGCATCATCGAGCTTTCGACGTGAGGGCAACGGGGCGAGCTCAAAGAAGGGAAAGAGAACACGAGGAATGGCTTTCTTCGTTAAATCGGAACGTAGAGTAGTGCATGCTGTGTTCGACGTGTTGTAATGGGAGGGCACCGGGGGTTCAGTCTCTGATGATCCAGGTGGCGAAGAAGGCGAGCGTCCTGAAGAGAAGGAAGTCGAGGAATCGGATGGAGATGCAGCAGCCCTCGCATGGAGTTTTGCCACCGGTCACTATCTCAAGCGGTACGAATACCGCTGGTCCGACCGACACCAGCCGTATCGACAACGAAGGTGACGTTGTTTTTTACATGGAGGAACCGAAGGCTGGAACGCCAAACAGAACGAGAAGAGACAATCGGTAAGTTCATCGAGCGATATACCGTCAATCTGTGATCGCAATTGTATTTTATAATATTTGGTAATGAGCTAAGGTGACTTCTAGATCGAGTACTTGGATCGGTCGATTTCAATCGGTTCTAACCGATTGAAGTCGATACCGGGGACTTGACAACTTGGCAACCTGAAAATAATATTATTTTATGAGCACTTTGTTTCTCATAACTGCAGATATTACTAAAAGAGTCGTTATTACCAAAAGTGAGCATCGGAATAACTTAATTTTACCGTATAAAACAATAAAATCATGTATACACCATGTTCGGCCAATGTATACTCGCTCTAGACGGTCTTGAAAGTTTTCGAGCAATGAGTGTAGTATCCGGTAGTGTGAGTAGTGTGTTTCCAATTGGCAGGGGTAGCCTTTTTACGTCGCAAACGAGTTCGGTTACGGAAGCTGCCAGTGACGAGATCGACATCGACATCGAGGAGCCACAAAGAGTCACAACGTGAGTATCGACTCTCTCTCTCTCTCTCTCTCTCTCTCTCTCTCTCTCTCTCTCTCTCTCTCTCTCTCTCTCTCTCTCTCTCTCTCTCTCTCCGTTCGTCCACTGACTAAAGTATTTCCGTAAAGTAATTCAATTTTTTATTTAACACGCATGAAATCATGCTGAATTTGAAAGAACTAACCAGGTGTGGGAAACAGTCGCTGTACGCTAATCAGCCGCAAGTAACGATCGATCTGTCAAATGCGAGTGGCTCGAATTTCGATTTGCGTCCTCTTTATGGAGGGAAATAAAGGGATTGACGTTGATCGATGACACATTGATGTTCGGTATCAAATCAAAAGTGACGGAAAATAAAAAATGAATTTTACTATATGCATACCTGTGTGGATACAGTGATGTGTACACAAAATAAGTTAAGTCGCCTGCGAAGCAACGTGCTAGTCCCGCTATCATTATCGACTAGAAATACTAAACAACAACGACTGGTGCACCAGAAATACCGGTGGCGCTATCACTGAAGACAATTGCCCGTAGCAATGTCACCGCTCGCCACCTCGGGGTATCGGTATTGCGGCCGATCACTGCACCTGGTAAAAACTCGCCAAGTTCGAGAAGCTTGCACTCGACGAGAAAGCCTTTTGCCACTCTATTTGGATAGCTACGATCTACATTTGCCCCCGTTATGTATCCGCCCTACCCGATCTTGCAATGTGGCACACGAGTTTCAAACTTTACTTCGAGGCCTCGCATCTTGACTCGACGCTATTTACACCGGAATTGAATGCCTTCACGGAGAGAAAAACCTGTTTTACGACAGCAGAGCTTCCGCTACCGGAGCAAATTTTGTATGTTAATATAGTGACAGTATAATTATTTGTCGCCGTAAAAAAATTATTCGCTACCCTCTGATTTGCTAGCGAAGCAAATAGTATTTCACGTCGTAGCATTCATTCATTTGCTTTACTAGCAAAAAAAACCATATGTGAAGATAGCAAATCGTTTGCTACACACATTAATGCGGCATAATAAAATTACGAATAGAAATATTGGTAGTGTTAAAAGTAAACGAAAAACATATTTTTCCGACTCGGGAATTGGTTTTTTAGGTATATTTAGTCATTAGCAATCGTTCGGTAGCGGTTTTCACCGAAGAAAATGTCATGTATATACCGAGATTTGAACCTACGACCTACCTACCTAAGCTAACTACCTATTCCGCTGACGCTACCGACGACGCCATTCGACTAACGTCGAATTGAATACATCTAAATGACATAATAATTGTAGAAGATCCGATCTTATTTAATTCAAATCAAAAGTAATATTGATATTAAATTATTATTATTATTATTATTATTATTATTATTATTATTATTATTATTATTATTATTATTATTATTATTATTATTATTATTATTATTATTATTATTATTATTATTATTATTATTATTATTATTATTATTATTGTTGTTGTTGTTGTTGTTGTTGTTGTTGTTGTTGTTGTTGTTGTTGTTGTTGTTGTTGTTGTTGTTGTTGTATTATAAACGCTTTGTTCGCGATTTAGTCGCGAATGTTCAACGTGCCATGTGTAGTATGTGTGACATTGGGAAACAGAGCTGCTGGTTGGGAGATTCGATTGTGTGTGTGTGTATATATCGACGGCCTAGATATTCAGATAAAATCTAACCTAAGAAACGCGGAAGAGTACTTACACGACACCAAAATGACGTGAAACATAAAATAATCCATTTTTAGCCGCATTTGATTTCAGCTTCGTTATTTATTTCTTTTAAGTAATGCATGTATCCTTTCTATACATTTTTGGCTATGCGCGAATAATTTTGATATGCCGTTGTAGCGTTGGAGAGTTGTCAAGGTAATGGTTTTTATTCATCGTGTGTTCCATTGTTTTAGGTACTGACGGCAAATTATAAGTTGCTGGCATTACCAATCGCATTTGTTCATCATGTGTTACACGAGCGAATCTTCTGTTACGTCAGCGAATCTTTCGGGATCGTATATTTTTTGCTTTCATAACAAATATGTGTTTGCTAGCGGTACACTATGTTTGCTAGACTAACTTTTCGAATTAGTGCTGCAGCATGGATACGATTAGCTAATGAACTGGTGCTGTCGTGACATACGGATTTCTCTCCGTGTTAATACGCTGAAAGATTGAACATATGCGAATACCTTGTTGGCCACTGTTTGCATTTTGGTTATGATTATAGCATCAAAGCGACGTAAGCGACATTGAAGGGGGCCGTAGAAGATAATGACAACAGATATGCGAAATCATGAATAAGTAGATGTCTCCGACTAGTCCCACACTCGAGTCGGTGTCAATGGATACGAGGTGCCTTTCGTTATCTCCTTTTATCGACGAGTACAGAAACGTCTTGGCTGAAGAACTTAACGCAAAGATATTTTATATACTCCCCCATGGAAAATAAATATGACGATAAATATATTCGACATCATCTTTTCATCGATTTTTAAATACATTTTAAGTATATTTTGGATACATCTCAGATAGATTTTTCCGTTGTATATATTTCATATATAACCGATAATTGTTCGTCAAAATATATCTTATCGATGTAATTATATACAGATTACATCATACTTGCCAATTGCCGGGTATCAATTGAATACAAAGACCCGGGCGTATTGAATTTCATCCAAATGAAATTATTTTTTGTAATTTGGTCCGCCATGTTGGAATCGCCTTTTTCACTTTATGGAATTTGAGTTGACATTCGTAATCAATGACCTCAAAAACCCCCGAGTAGAGAATTTCTTCCAAATCGAATAACTTTTTTGCAATTTTTTTCCGCTATATAAGTTCTGCTATTTTCGATATCGGAATTTTGAGTCGAGATTAGTATCGAGCGATCTCGATAACCTCCGAGAACAAAGTTTAATTCGAATTAAGTGACTTTTTGTTATTATGCGAAGAGAAATCCGTATCTCGTGACAGTAAAAGTTCATTCGTTAATCGCATTCATACTGTAGCAGCAATTCCAAATGTTATTGTAGCAAAAATTGTGTACCGACAGCAAAGATATATTTATTATGAAAGCAAAAAATGCACGATCCCGAAAGATTTGTTGATGTAACAGAAGATTCGCTCGTGTAACACACGATTTTCCAGCGACGCATGTAAGTTTTGCTGGTGGAACAAATAGGATTGGTAATGCCAGCGACCCATTTATTCGCTATCGATACACACATTTTTCTCAGATCATTTGTAAATGTAACTTATTATTTACCGTTGGCACCTAAAACATCTGCAAATGGAACACACAATGAATAAAAACTAATACCTTGACAACTCTTCTATGCTACGCCGGCAAATCAAAATTATTCGCGCATAGCCAACTATGCATAGAAACGACACATGCATTACTTGAAAGAAATAAATAACGAAGCCGAAATCAAATGCGGCTAAAACTGCGTTATTTTATGTTTTACGTCATTTTGGTGTTATTCTCGGGATATTTAGTGTCGTGCGAGCACTCTTCGACGTTTTTCAGGCTTGATTTCCTCTGACCAACTAGGTCATCGACACACACACACACACACACACACACACACACACACACACACACACACACACACACACACACACACACACACACACACACACACACACACACACACACACGCACGCACATCCCAACCAACAGCTGTGTTTCCCAATGTCACACACACTACACGTTGGCACGAACATTCGCGACTAAATCGTGAACAAAGCGTTTGTCTTTCTCTCTCTCTCTCTCTCTCTCTCTCTCTCTCTCTCTCTCTCTCTCTCTCTCTCTCTCTCTCTCTCTCTCTCTCTCTCTCGTGTGTTCAATTTAATTATTTATTAAATTAAATATAATACCAATATTGCATTTGATTTGAATTAAATGAGATTCCATCTCATACAACTATTATGATATTTAGATGTATTTTTTTTACTTAATTTATTTAATTATTTATCGTCATTTTGTTACGCCACATGCACAACAAATATTCTTTGCTATTACAACAAATTAAATCCATTCCCATATTAACCCTTGTAGTAAACGATTTGCTATCTTCACGTTCGGTTTTTTACTAGTGAAGCAAATGAGTTAATGTTCTGACAGCAAATACTATTTGCTTCGCTAGCAAATCAGGCGATAGCAAATAATTTTTGTTTCGGCGATAAATACTTATATTGTCACTGTATTAACATTTAAAATTTGCTGCGGTAGGGCTCTGCTTTCGTAACAAAGGTTTATCTCTCCGTGTGCTCGTGTCTTCGTCTATTATCCCTGATTGTTATCCTCGATGCAGCTATTATGGAATTAAAGTTTAAAAAAATTCATATAGTCGATTAGGTTCAGTGAGTAGCGTGCTTCTCGTTAAGTAGTTGAGAAGCTCGTGTAGGTTTTAGATTCCAATCGCGCAGATATCACTTCTCGTAGAGCGTTACGAAAAAATCGTATTGGTCAACGGTTTCCTTTTTCCCCCAATATTTAAAAAAATTAATATTCCTGCTCAATGACGCGTTGTGAAAGATACTTTCCGACATTGATAGTTAATTTTTATATTATTTATTGACCTAAAACCGATACGATTACAATTTTTGTGTGACAAACAATAAATGCATGGTTTCGGTATCGTTACTGTGACCGTTATTTTTTAGCTTTCCCATTGTGCCCAAACCTCCGCTACATGAGTGACGTCGAAATTTATGAAAATTTACGATTTTTCTTAGGCTTACGGAGGCACATCGGAACGCTATTAGGGCAATACGAAAAATCAAGTACTTCGTGGCCCGCAGAAAGTTTCAGCAGGCGAGAAAGCCCTACGATGTCAGGGACGTTATCGAGCAGTATAGTCAGGGGCACTTAAATATGATGGTGCGAATCAAGGTAAGCGATTTCGTAATATTTCGTATAAGCGGTATTGCATATTATAATTAACTTTTTTTTTCGTCCGTCTCATACCCCTAATTTGTGATTTTATTTCGATCGTTGGTCAGCACAAGTATATGTATAGACTGTTAAGAAATTGTTGAGATGGAGAACCGAGTTATGGGAAAAACGATCTCTGCACTCGAGATTTTGTAATATTCAATTAATTATAATATTATTACTTCATGCGGGTAAAATCATATTTTTTATTGTTATAATTATCTTTTAGATTGTTATTCCCTTAGGTGCTCCGAAAGGACTGTCCCAACTAATCCTGAAATTGAATTGAAAAGAGTGCCTTTGGGTCACAGAAGCGAGAGTACATATTCATAGCAAAAGCCGAAAATCGGAACAAAGCGTTTGAAACGTTGAAATGGTGCGATGACGCGTCAATAGTCGGGGTAATCCTTGCGTGTTGCGTGTTATAAAACGTATTCATGCGGTATGTGAAAAAAAAAAATTAAAGCTTTGCCTGCTCTTGCCAAACGAGCGCGCGTGAGCGTCTGTGGTGATCCGTGGTTTATATATAAGTCGAGATTACCTCATTTACGCGGAATACCGGCCGGGCGGCTTTGTTACTGTACTTGCAGGAGCTGCAGAGGAGATTGGACCAGACCCTGGGTAAACCCGGTAGCTACCTGGCGGGAATCGACCGGGCTGGAAACGTCAAGCCCATGACGATAGGCGCACGCCTGTACCGGGTCGAGCAGCAGGTGAGCGCCACGAAATTTATTTAATCGTCGTTGTACACCTGGAATTCCTCTAAAACTCAATTGCTCGAATATCGGTGGATTCTCCTCTCCTTAGATTTAGATCGAATTACTAGGGCATTGCCAGCCCACCGAGTTGAATAGTAACTCGCGCAGTTGTCATAGACAAAGAATCGAGAAATGCCTGCTTAAAAGTAGCCGGAAAAACGTTTGATGGCGAGTGACGCTTTCGGTATCGCATGTAAGAACTTTAATCAACGGAGGCTCTCTGAAAAAAGTTGCGATACAACATAAAATGGAGAGATTTTTGCGTAGTGAATTTTATCCTCAAAAAATAGCCTTGAAACCTCTCACTTTTTCGCCTTCGCTCCATTTCCTCCTGTCTCCATCGATTTGTAGCCAACGGAGAATAAAGATAGAGGATGGGAAAAAGATAAGATAAAAAAAATAAAATAACCGAAAAATATCGGAATCAGTTTTCTCAGTCAATTTCCGCCTACCTTCACCGTCTACTCTTTTTTTCTTCGACTACGTATACCTGACGTTCTCGACGTAGCACATGGAAAAGAGAGTAAATGGCAATTCTGTCCAGCGCCTGCATGCCGCCGGGAGATTGAAGTTCACTCGCCCAAAGTGAATGAAATTTCTGACTTGAAATGAAATCAAAGACTTTTATAAAAGAGTTTACGCGATCTTCGAGTCTACATGTTAAATTTTCATGTATTTTACAAGATGACCGTGCTGTTCTCTCTCCAAAGAGACATTTTTCACCGATCAATGCAAATAATATTTTATTGCGTTTTTCACAGCTCTTCGTAATGGACAAGAAGCTCGATCAACTCGTCTATGTTCTGAACGCACTCGCCCAGAAACAACAGATACCGCTCAGAAGTATCGAGGATGATGTGTAACCGAAAGTCCCACTTGTTTCAACGGTCCCATTCATCGACACTGCTATACTCCGCCACGATTAACAATAACCACCGTCGTGTTGAGAATGTTCAGCGAAGCTTGTCAAAGCTCACATGCTTCGAAGAATTCACTTCACCCGCAAGAAAATCGATGCGTCATGGACTGCACGAGAAGCCCAAAATTGCGCATCAGCTAACTTTTCACAAAAGAATCATCGAGAGAACGTCAATCTCAGCGGTTAACTACGATTTTTCTAATTCAAGTCGTATATATTGAAGCAGCGTCTAAAGCTGCATATCTAAAACTCGTAACAGAATAATATTTTCACAACCCAGTTGCAATCAAGCAAAATAAGCGATAATAGGTTTATCCACCGATATTTATTAATATTTCTACAAAGATTTAAAAAAGTGAATATTCATCAACCAAATATGCAAAATTCGTTGCTATGAAAATTAATTTAACGCTGCTCACACGCAAGAAAGAAAAAGAAAATTCATTCGAACGTCCGATCGATGGCATCTTTGTCACATTATATTTGTCGTTGGTACGGTGTAAGAATGCAGCCCCAAGGAAACCAACAAAACTTTCGTAAGGACCTCGCGAGACGACGTTGATACGCACAGGAGGTCGTTGAAGAAGGAATAAAATGCATAGGAGCCATGCGAAATGATACAAGTAAATGTTTCTGACAGCCAGGGCTCGTAATGGACTCGAGGTATTCAATGGAGAAGGCTTTCGCGACTCGGTTGAAGCTCGAGTCGGGAACGAATCAAGATGACGTTGAGAGCTATTCGTCCGGATGTCAGAATTTTCCTTGGCGATCAGTAATGAATTAATATATCGCACAGCATTAGAGCTTAAATCGTTTCCTCGGTTAAGGGAATCCATGAAAGTCCCTTTTGAGGGACGCGTGCATATCGCATATATAGATATTTCGATCGGTAGATTTAAACATCGGCAGTCTTAGAAGTGAAGTGATTGCGTCGTTTTTTTTTCGCCACCGTATATCAATAGTAAAATAACGAATATCGACCGAATGGATTTTAGAGAGTAATAATTTATCTTATCATTCTTCATACGTTCGGGTAAATATTGTAACTTTGGCCAATTATTTTAATTACATCTGTATAACTTGAAAAAAAAAAACGTAAAATGATATTTTACGCGAAGGATCATCGGCCTTTATCCGAGAAACAAACTCGTATGAATAATAATCGTGTAAGAAAAGACGATGCGGTCGAAGCGATGATTGCTTTACTATTTAGGGACTGATATGTAAATATGTACACCGAAAGCACGCGATTAACGATCTACACGCGGCCATAGTAAAAATAAGAGGTCAACGAAGCTATCCGAAAGGTAAAGCTTTTAATCGTATTTTTAATAATCCTTATTATCGAATAACACTAATGTTAGGTGTAGGGTCCAAAATATATATCCGAGTCGAAACGACGAAAAATCTGCGTTTTTGTTGTTGTCGTAAAATGAATTAATCGTCATACATTTAATGGTCCGAATCGTCGACGGAAAATGCCTGACTCTCGCATGAAAGTCTTTACTTTATTTTTTTGTTATTCTTGCGTAACGTAGGTATTAAGTAGAAATATTATCACGAACCTGTCGTATCGACATTATTTTCTATTCGATGCGTCATAAAAATCTCGTGTTGCACGGTTTACAAATACTTTTAAATGACAGAAGTGCACACCTAATGAATAACAACAATAACTTTGTAATATAACACTGCTGAAGCCTCTACGTGCAGACTCTGCACACTCTCTGGTGCCTCTCACGCAATCTACTACACTATTAGATCATACAATGAAGTATAGTCAAGATTTATTAAGATTATTAAGTTATATCGTATTTAAATTAAGATAATTTAGTAACAGCAGCAAACAATGACAAGAAAACCATAGGTAGATAATAGTCTGTAATAAGTTAGTACGACAAACTCGAAATAATTGTTAAAAATCGAAGAACCTTCGCTCGATTACGGATGTCTTTGGTGCGCGTATCCACTAAACGATTCGTCAATTTATTTTCTATTGCACATATTTTCAACGAAAATATCAATACGTTAATTATTAAGTATTTTTTGTTGTTTTTTTATTATTTTCATTTGTAAAAGGATTATTTTTAAGTAACAGAGGTAACTCGATTGCCCTTATCGTATGGGATTGACAATATCCAAGCCATGACGACCAATATTACCTTATAAGATAAAATTGAAATTGATAACTCAAGCTCGTCGTACGTTTTTATTCTCACAAATTAGTAATCCGATTTTGTGGCCTACACATCAGTGTCGATTATGAATAACGACAATACGGCAACGAATCTCATGATACGATCATTTTTCATTTCTTTGCAGATGCTCAAAACTTGACGCAACATTCACGCGACACTCGAATTTTGGTTACGATAATTCAATGTCATCACTCGCGCACGTTTCGTCCTTTTACATTAGTTGTACAATGAGGGAGGCTGTAGTGAGATTTGGTCTTCCTAGAACTTTACACCTTAATAGTATTTGCACCAAAATTTAAAGCATAATTTCAATTTTAATCGATCAAACACAATTGATCTTCTAATTGGCCAAGAAAATTGAAAACAATCGCAAACGGATCTATGAGTGGGAAATGATTTATTATTTTTGCTTTTATTTAAAGTTTTGAAAGCGATTTCGATAAGTAAGAAAGGCAAACACTCAACATAGCCTCGCCTCGAATGTTCGAGTTGAAAATTCATTACAGATATTGCACCTTTACATAAAAGGAACTCGGAGCAAGTAGTGTTCGTGAATCGGCCGAAAAATTAGTAAATTAATATTTTTATCGTAAATTGTTTTAAAAAAAACGGTCTCCTCCGCAAAATATTTACGTGTAATAAGGTAGATACGTAGGTAATAAGGAAAGTGAAACGAAAAAGCAGAAGATGAATTAACTAAATCTTCTAAGATAAATCAATCCATTCGAGACCTTGGTTACTTTTATCTTTACGTAAAATAAGGGTAAACACGAATAAATTTTGTGAAAACTGTAAATTAATATTAGTATAGATATTGACATATAGTTTATTGAGATTTAAATTAATAAGATCTCTGCTATTCGCAGCTTAGAATGTGATATCACGCGACCCAGTTACCGTGGGCTTGAATTATTTCATTGAACCACGGGTTTGCGTCTCTCATTAAGATCGACTACGTTTCTTACGTGATCGTAGGACTGGAACATCGTTCACCACTTTTTATGACGTTTCGCGTTATAAAAATTACTTCGTTACATTAAATATCTGATAACGCATGTACATTTCGAGTATACCTAATAGAATAAATCGAGGGAGCTTTGAATTCAAAAAAAAATATGCAAATCAACTAACACTCGTATATTCGCGGATACTAAAATAAATTGAAAAGTTTATTAAGCAAGAAGTATCAATGATATACGGTTGCTTCGAATCTTCGATTTAACAAAATTGCAATTTCAATTTAACGGTAATGAATTTTTAAACTGAACGGACGGTCCTACGGACCATAACGGCAGTTTCGATGCGTCTTGCTACTTGTTAAAATGATCAGATTTCGATGTTAAAACTGTTAAATCTTCCTCACTCTCTCGACACATAGTCACAAATTCGTGAGAAATACATTTTTACACGTGTCAATGAAAATTATTTGTTAGAAGAGTTTAAAGAATTCAAAGCTGCTTTGTCGATGACACACGATGCTTTTCTATGCCTAACATTATTTTATCGAAACAATACAACCTTTTTACGTATAACGAATACAAGTAGTATTAATTATGAAACGATAATAGTATAGTCGAATAACACAATCCATATCGTAGTTGAGATTGTGAAATTGTGCATTTATCTAATTTAAGTTTCTATACATTAAGTAGTTGAAAGTAAAAAAAAAAAGAAATATTTAACTGGGCCGAGTACTAGTGCACCTGGTAAATCGCTTATCAGTATAGCAATCGCAATATATTAAAGCGCATCATATTTAGAAATGATTTACAATTTGAAAAATGAAGACACTCGTCGAGTCGGCTCTCTGTGACTATCGCGTTAAACATTTTAGGCGAAATTAATTCAATTTACTTCCCATTGCGTGGAAATTTCTTGAAATTTTAAAAGAATATTCAACGCTACTTCACGTGTACCTATAATTTGTCTGCTCTCCATCCCGATCTCTGCGTACAATCCACAAACGATGGATTGTGAAATTTGTAAATTGCGTTACAAACAATTTGGACCAATGGCATATATTATCTAAATTGAAACCTGTAATACTTGTACAAGTGTCATGTAGATATCGATGATTCCACCGTATTTTCTGGGAATTAAACTTTCCGAATGTCGATGGAATCCAATTTGACCAAACAACAATGAACTTATTTGAAGCTATGAGAAATCGACCAAAAACATTTTCTCAAGTGTAGCTAAAAAAAAAAGCACACTTTTGCGGATTGTATCTATATTGAAAAGTTAATTCGCTTCGACACAGAGTCCAGATCGCTATGTTTTATATTTTTTATTGTGATCCGTACGTCGATGCGGCTGATATCGCCGAATGATCAAAGTGCGCGTATGAGGCTGGTCTAGTTTCAGGAGGACCAAACGATTTTTCTTATATGTAACAATGAGAAGTGATATTGGAAATATGAAAATTATAAGTCAGTCGCGTGAATCGCAACGATGACAATCTTTAGTGATAAATACGGATAATACGAGTGGCGATCGGGAAGTCGTAATAACAAGTTGAAATGTTAGCGAATGGATCTAAAAATAATGTTAACGTTGGTATTATAAATCGGTGACTCTTGAAACTGAAGCAGTCGAACGTTTAATCTATTTGTACGAAAACTGAAGAACAAAATAATATGAAAAAACTCAATCATATCACCGTAGTTGCCTATACACTATCCACTAGTAGTATCTCGTTGATAATACCGTTGACCCTAGATGAATTAAACGCTGGTTTTACAAATCGATTGATATTATATAAATAAGCGTAAGAAGGTAGTAACGCAATAATATTTGACATGATTCGACGCAGGTGTAATGAAGCATACTGTTCCTCATAAAAAAAATATTCCGTGACATACTTTACTTCGATTATTCAAGTACCGAACGCGCCTACATTTCTATTACCTTCGCCCGTGCTCTATAGCCCTATATGCCCTTTATATGCCTTTCAATCAATAAAAAGCAGAAACAACATACATGATTGTTTGATACGAGACTAAAACCGGTAACAAAGAGATATAATACGTTGTGATTACATTTTTATCGAAGAAAAAAAAAACATGAATATTAAAGATGTATTAACGTCTCGACGCGCATACGCATTTTCAGAGCCGAAAAAACAGATAACGTATTTCTTTTTTTCAAAGCAAAGGTATTTTGCAAGTGTCCTTCCAATTATGTAATTGTGGTAATGCTCTCCGACGGGTCTATGTCACTTAATAACATAAAACTAGTCGTCCATCCACAGTGCCGAACAAAAGGTCATTTTTTCTTATTACATGCATATTCTAGCACTGCTCATGCTGCTGCTGCTGCTGTTGTTGTTATTGTTATTAATTATTATTTGACTGGATGAACGGGGATGGACCAAAGAATTATGTATAAATCTATAAATACTATACATAGAGATAATCATTTTTAAATATATCGATATTTAAAAATGTTGATATAATTTTAAAGAATCGTGCATAATATACGCCTTGTCAAATATTGTAAATTTGTCACATCGTTCCCTATATACATAATAACGATTATTAATTTTACTATTATAATTATGAATAACTAGTTAACGTTGAATATACCATATCTATTATTCATCGCAGTACACACTTTTATTCTATTCGAATCCCATCAACCAATGACAATTGTTCCTGAAATATTGATAAATATTTATTTATGTATTTCGTATAAAATAAAAGATAAAACCATTATATCCCGGGGGGGGTATAGGGACAGGTGAATCAACAAACAGAAAAGGAAAGATTCGATAATAGATTGCGAGGGCACGTGACATCTGAGTCGTATTGAACCCTTTTTTAATACAATTGCGAATGAATTTTGTATTATTATATCAATGTTACGTCCCGGCTTGCCGAGACGATGAGATACAATTAATGTATGTATTGGGATTCTTGTTTAATCGGTGATATGTTACGATACCTGCGTTGCATATAAGTAGACGATTCGAATGAGAGGAATATATAGGTGACATCGGCGCAGTAGTCAGTCGCTCTTATTGTTAGTCGGTATCAGAACAATCCGGGTTCGATCCCCTGCACACTTCCCCGAATTCTTCGTTCGGTCATCACAGATAGAAATCAGGATTTCGAATTATCACGCACATTGAAATTATTTGTTTGAACAACCGTATTTAATAATTTAGTAAAATACTAATTTTAACAGGAAGAACTTCCTACTTGTCACTGTTTATGACAATTACTGAATACTATAATAAAGCATAAAGTTAAGCGCTGCGCTTGAGCGCTTGGAATATATTTATTTCAAGATTGTTCGAAGGTTGATCGAAGACTGACTAAAAAGATTGATAGAGTTAACGAGGAAAGCGTGGGTGGTATTTAAAGTGGGAATTTAGATGGGCCGTGAGATGATCCAAGAATTTTCAGTATTGTAGAAAATGGGAAGAAGAGAGTCGGTCGCCCGCGACAATTATTGCAAGCGGATATGACTTGGCGGAAATCGGATATTAGTATCCGGCGCGGGTAAATAGTTGTGTTTTGAACCACGCCTTGGGGTTGGAGGTGGAACAAGTGAAATTAGAATATATCGAGGATTCGTGGTACTTGGCGAGGGAAAGCGATTTGACAGAAATTGACAGAAATTAGCGTCTAGACGATTTCCTTTGATGATTGAACAGCTGAAATTGGGGATAGCAGAAGAAAAATGTTTTAAACATAAAAATGATGATAAATCATAGAACGAAGGGAACGTCGAACTAAATAGAAATAATATTAAGGAGAAATAATAGTAAACGGGATAATCATTAGGAATATAGGTAGGGAAAAATGGTCAGGACGTAACAACCTTGGCACTGGATAAGTAGTGATATACCATCCATACGCGATGAATGAACAATGATATATTGACACGAGCACAGGCGACATATACGAATGGAATCGTAATAGAATTCGCTACGATAAGACTTTTATCGTTTCGCTCGAGCTGCTTTTATTTCCCTAATTAACTTAGGTGCACTTTTTCACTCGGAGAACGGTGAATAGGAGACTCGACTCTAGATGCGCGTTTGAGAATATATAAAACGAGAAATGACTAGGAGAAAAAGATATATCGCGGAATCCACGTGAGGAATGACATATCATATCGTTAGTCAGCAAGCATGCATCGCGTCGTCGTCGTCATTGCCGTCTTCGTCTTCGCCGCTGGCGTCGCGGACGGACATTACCGAGCTGGCGTGCAGGAGAACGAACCGCGAGAAGTGGATTCCAGTTTACGAGATTAAAACTCCCCGCTGGGCGACTGATGATTTCCGGTGGCGTCTTGTTCTTGCGCCGTGCCATACGCTGAACTCAATGAATAGTTCTTCTGCCATTGCCTAGAAAACTATCACGTATTCCTTCTGCATTGCGACGATTCCAGTTTACTCCTTGAAACACGACGAGTTTGAAACGACTTGAGAGTATAGAACTTGGAATAACAATTTAAAAAATATAAAAATGAATAATACAAAAAAAAAGTAAAGAAACAGGGACGTAGATGGAGCACGCGAGCAAGAGCCTTTGCACGTGAAAACCCGACGATCGCCGAGTATCGGCGACGTCTCGGCGAGTTCATTCATAAAGGTGTTCTTGCTTGCGAATACACCGACCCGCTAACCAGATACCAGCGATGCACGGAAAGGATTATAGAAGGCTCGAAGGAAAAT
This sequence comes from Cylloceria caligata, assembly GCA_963942595.1. Classification (NCBI taxonomy): domain Eukaryota; kingdom Metazoa; phylum Arthropoda; class Insecta; order Hymenoptera; family Ichneumonidae; genus Cylloceria; species Cylloceria caligata. The sequence goes on from OZ012710.1 coordinate 1,087,440, forward strand.
ATATAAATCTTGGAGAAGAGTCAACTATTTTACAGATTTAATAAAAATACGATCGTTAAAAAAGCTAAAAGGGCCAGGAAAATGATATCAATATCTAAATTCGTGTCCGTAGGGACTTATTCGTAAGTAAATGCAACGCGCTTCGATCAGAGACGTTGCCACAAAGTGATTTCCGCAGCAGCCTTGTGGGATCTTCTTACAGGTAGTTGTACTCGTGATACAAGTGTGCACATGAGTTGGTATGCGTATTAGCCACACCAGGCAGATCCTGGTGCGATAATGCACGCGCCCGAGAACGAACATTTTGCGACTCGGGGCTCCAGACAAATTGAAGTTTTTGGCCAACAAACTTGTCCTCATGGTATACGCGCCTAAGTGTTGCTTGGCCTTGAGAACCCGTCCTCTTCAAATTAACCATCCGGTTCATACTATATTCATCTGATCTCCGAGTTTAACACACGCATCTTCTTCCAATCGTAAACTGAGTTATAATCTTTGCGCAAATGGCATCCTTGAAAGGTAGAGAGAGAGAGAGAGAGAGAGAGAGAGAGAGAGAGAGAGAGCGCAAACATCGCCACTGGATCATAATGATCTTACCATTAAACCGGACCTTCTGCCATTTAATGCATTGGCCGGTTGACTCTCGGGAAATATAATTTGTCGTTTACTTAAGGGCTTACCTTGTTATTCTTTTTTTAAGACGCACTTGCGAACGTAGGGGAGTGAGGAATTCACAAAGAAGCGTGAATTTGATGCAGGGAGATAAGCAGAGGCGATTAACATACGAATCACCTTGATCGTTGTCGCTATTAATAAATGAAGAAAAGAAAAGAGGTTAGGGGTTGGGTTAAAAGAAAAATTGGCATACCTGGTGAAATGAATCGAGACGGGAGTACCAAACTGGCGGCTGTTAAGTGTTTGCGGGCTACGGTAACCACTCTGCGAGTGCGCTGTTTTTTAAGAACACGTCTAGCTCTATATTCCATTTTTAAGGAGATATCGACATCAGCGAATGTGAGTTTGGATCGGAGGATATCTACGTATCTATATTTAAAAATCTCAGTTAAAAGTAGAAGATAAATTTTCACTATCGAACACTAGCTCAAGTGAACTTTTTGTTTTATAATAAATATATCGGAGCTACGACTCCCACGCGTCGATCGCCAGAAATAATTGAAATACCGATAGATATTGATATAAAGGAACAATCAAGGACGACATGGTTATGTTAAAAAGCTAATCAGAGAAGTCAGTTGTGATAATACTAATAACAATATAGTTTTATTATGAGTTATAAAGAATGATCTCTTTCCAATGAGCGTAGGTATGAAATGATGTTTATGTGTGGTTGTGTTAAGTATAAATTATAAAAACGATTGAACTAACGAAAGCTGTAACTATATATGTAATACCGGTACAGGACGGTTTCTGATATTGTGCTTAGTCCGTCGTTTCTTGCCACGACAGAAAAGCTTCTTTATATATGATTTGTACATGGTTTATACATTATTTACTTTGAAAAAAGTGAATTAATAGACGCGTTTAATTAATATTTACAAACGATGATAGAGATACACCCGTCCTAGCTGACAAAAATGCAAATCATAGCGCGTTGTAAAATAAAATAAAAACATAATATTTCTGTGCTTGTCATTTTGCAACAAGAGTATATATATATATATATATATATATATAAATATATATATAAATAAGACTAGATTTCGTTAGGCGCAATATTATATTAACATTAAAAATAATATCTTATAGGAAATTAAACGTGTGTGATAATAATAAAGATTACGATATTGAGTCTTGCTCCTTAACAATTGCAAAATGCACTGCATTTACGATAATCGTGAAAAAAAAAAAATAATAATTGATGGGTCGCCGATCAACTTGATTCGATTCACTCGACAAATTCGAACGTTCTTTGGTTAACTCGCTGCACACATTTTAGCAGCTTCATTTGAAACGCGCAATTGACATTTTTAACTATTTACATTGCGATCTTTGATCTTTGGCACGGAGCTACGATGCGCCCCCAATTGATTTAAAAACTAATAAATTTTATTCTCGATCACAAACTTATTGGTTTTTTACTTGTTTTTCTGTTTATTTAAAAAAAAATGATTTAATGTAATAATATAATATCAGGCAACGAAAACGGTATCCCGTCGGCATTATAATTACTTAATAATATAAATTATCCTGAAACGTCGTACGTGCTTCACGTACATATTTATAATACAACCGAACGTCGTAGCCACTCGTTGTTACATGCACCGAGCTCTCGGAAGCTACTTAGTATTACTAGGAGCGTACGTGCAAGCATGGTACTCGCGTACTCGTGCGTACTAGCGCGCACTCTTGTTTTACAAGTAACTCAATCAAAAGAGTTTATCTCTCAATAGTTTATGTACAATAATATAATATTAAGTAATTTTCTCTCGTATAACGGCTTCTTTAACACGTGCACCTTTCACGCTTTCGAGACTGTTGGAACGAGTCTGTCTCGACTGTGAGGCACTCGACGGCATCTACCAGCAATCACGCGCAGGCGCCATACAAACTAGTTACGTATTTACTGGATAAATTACGCAATCGGGAAATTGCAAGCATTATTTCTTCTGCTGTACTTGTAGACTGTAATTATGGCCACCGAAAGTAAGTTATAATGGCTCTTATATTGTTTAGAGTCTCTGGTGAAACGTTCAAAGGCTCCAATTGTTTTTCGATTGATGGGATAAAGTCTCTAGCTTCGCTGAAGCACCGATATTAGTTGCATCACCAGAGCTTGTATAATCATTTTTGTATTTTTTCTTGATTAGAAGTGTTTTTGATTTCAAGTATCATTTTCAGTTTTGAACAATATACTTGGCAGGAAGCTCGTATCTTCGACATTGTAAGTATGAGTCCGTTCGATTTGAGATATCAAAGAATCTTGCTGACACGGCGAACAATGTAAAATAACTGAAAGTAAGCATCGGAGGGACATCGGATGATTAAAGTGACTCGACGGTATCTCGTACGATGGCCCTCTCGGCGGATTGGCGAATTACCGTTGAAGTTATTGCCCGCAAAAAAATCTTTAAGTACGTTTTTTTTTTGAGTAAAGCACACGTCCAAGCAAGAATCAGCGCTTCACGCAAGCGGTAGAGTTCTGTGGTTCTCGAGCACATTCTTCGGCGTGTCATCGATGCTGGGGAGAGGATCCGGTGAGCCGACCATCGCGTGGTCGGGTTCGACCTCACCGTCCAAGACACCACCGTCGCCATTCCCACTCAAATCCCGAACGTTCCCGGGCAGATAATCCTTCCAGCTCCTGAAGAGATATCTCGTAAATTTCCGAAGCTGTCGAAACTTGCAATACGTAGCACCCTCCGCGGATTCAAGCTGTTGAGTCTGTATGAGAAAGCCCTTTTCCTTGAAGGTCTGTTCGAGTTTCTCGCGCTGCAAAGACTTGCGAGTCTTCCTTTTTCTGCGCCCCTCCGTGTCAGGATTCACCGGTAATCTCTGACATTGAACAGGTGGTGGGATTCTCTCTCCAGCTGCGCTGAGAAAAGCGCCAGCCGAGGAGCCAGCCTGACCAGCAGGCTGCTGAAGTGTTTCCCGAGGAAAGAACTCGTAACCTCGCATATTTTTATCTCCGGTGCCACTGTAATACCTGAAGTTACCTCCCGCATCGACCGACAAGCTCTTCTTCTCCTGAAGGGTCGGTTTGGCACCACCGGTGAACTTGAACTTGCATATGCTCACTTCCGTAGCCGGATTGTTATTGTTTTCCGTTGGCATAGGCGGTATAAAGATGGCCGAACGTTTCCGCTTTGTCGGCTGACTCTGATGTCCTATCGGAGCGTTGCGTTTGGGTCTCGGGGAGGCAGGCGGCTGGACCGTTGTCCGTTGCACCGTGGTAACTGCACTTGCAACAGGTGTCGGGCTTTTGCTGTCCAACATCGAGTAGATCGATTTGGGCACGATCTTTTGTTCCTTGGGCACAGACTCCAACTTCGGTACGCACTTGTCATTCTGTGCCATTTTCTGATAATACAAGAACTGCGATTGCAGAGCCATAGGATGTATAAAAACACCCCCGTTGGGCCAATACACAAAGCCGGGATTGTTGGGATTAACCAATGTCTCGCTATTGGTAGTACCGTTTGTATTATTATTTATAACACTCGTATTATTATTATTGGCAATAGTATTTATGAGATCCATGGGTCTGGTCACTTCCAGGACATTGGGAAACGTCGCTCCGAGACATTCGATTTCATCAGCCTCGCTCGAAGTTTCGCTCTTGACGTGTCCCGACTCGTAAACGTTACCGTGCTTCCTATGAAGCCTGATTTTTAATTGTTTCAAGTCTCTGATACAAAGATTAAGAGGTTCCTCCTGTTCCCTCAGGCTTTCAGCCATAGCCAGACTTCTTCTGGACTCCTGCGTCAGTCTTTTCTCCAGGAGGCTGCTAATTCTGTTCTGTATGTCGGTTCTCTGAAAGGGAACGTGATGTCCCTGTTCTTGCGGGACGTCCGGTCTCTCTCTGGGACTTTGAGGTTTTCGTTCCTCATGACCAGGAGTTCCGGGCAATATGGTTCCGTAATTCTTGTAGATCAAGTGGCATATGTCTGCCTTCTTAGGCTTCCGACCCCTTCTCGGTTTGCTGTTGTCGAGTGTGATCTCTCCCATGTAAGGAAGATCCGAATATTTCATCGGTGGTCTCGGAGTCGACTGCTGCTGTCCTTGTTGCTGGGAGTTGTGAGTATGATGATGATTGTGGTGCTGATTATGGTGTCCCGCGTAATTATGTGCGGTAGAAGTGATGACGGATCTTCGATAGGGTGTCGGAAGCGCCGAAGGCTCCACCGAAATATTCGATGACGCGTATCGTGGATAAAGTTCCTGCTGCATGGCGGCGATGCGTTGAAGCCAACTTTGAACATCGCCAACGGGACTCGGGGTCGACGTAGACGGTGACGTTGACGTGGTTGGTGCAGGGCTCGGGACTCTGGACTCGTGAACGCGAGTAGGCGAAGCATTCAACGCTTCCTGAGCCAAAGCGGCTTCGTAATGGTCCAGGTATTCGGGTGGTAATGCCTGATGATGGAACTTTAGCTTCCAGCGTGACTTTCTGCGGCCCCGACTAGAAACAAGTAGAAACAAACGAAAACGCTTTACGTTAAACTCGGGAAAACGTAAATTCTGCCAAACGATTAGCGCGATATAATTTTTTAATATGAAAACGATAAAAATATGACATTTTTTCAATCCGTTTAAATCCATGTCTACTACGAATAAGAAAATAAAGGTAGTAGAGCAGAGGAAGACTCGAAACCGACAAAGAACATCGGTGGTACAAATTCGTGTCGAACAAGATGATGCGAAACATTGAGCCGGCGCACGTATCTCTCCCGCTGAATACTCTCCGCGCGCGTTAAAGTTCGATACCACATACCGAGCCACACCTAAGCGATAGCGATTTGTGATACGTGGCAAGGCGACACCTTCGTCCGATGCAAATATAGCCAGTTTGCGCTAAGAGCGAGTTACCATGCTGCAAGGATATTACGAATATCGTTCGTTTGATCTCGAATACCTATCGACACTCTACTTAACCAATCTTAATCCTCCGATGTAATATTAGCCTATAAAGGATTATTATCTATCACCTTGAAGTGCCTCTGCCACCGTTGTCACGATTGACCGATCCCGCGGTCGCCTCTGTCCCCTGGACCTGATGACGATGTCCCATGCCACGATGATGTCCGAGGTGCCCAGCGTCGATCGGTGCCGGCGCTGCCTCCGTCTCCGCATGCCGACTCTTAAATCCCTCGTTACAACTGGACGTTCGATGAACCACAGACATATACAGAGATAATAGAAATGTACACTGAGAGAGCGTTCGACTGACTCTACCGGGGTACTATTCTCGTAGTGAAGTGCGGCGTGGTAACTTACCTCAGGGTACTCGTGTCCCGAGCTCGTTCGTCCTCCTCCTGCGGCTCCTGCTTAACCGCCATGAGGACCGGTGGTGGCAGTGCGCACTGGGGAAGCGGTGAACAGTGAAGTGGATGCTGGAAGGTTATACCGTCGGTCAAAGTGCCGTCTATCCCGATAGATTGTGCCCGAGACACGACTTCCTCGGTCTGCATAATTCCCCCTGTAAAACAAATAATCATTGTTCATTTTATTTAATGAATTTCTCCTTTTAATAAGATCGATCGAAACGAAATACGCTGAAACATAAAGTATGCGGACACGCGTGTCGATGGCTGCTGGTTTAGGAAACGGTACACGTTCGCGTAATCATATAATAATTGACGTGACATGTGTTACAATTTGCGCGACAGATATTCATTCAAGCCGTCGGTATAACGGTCTCGCGTACACAGAAATGATTCTGCTTGAGTTGGTAACTACAAAATTTATTTTTCGTCTATAAATAGTACAGTCGAAGCGAGAGAGCGAGAGCGGGATGTCCGCCCTGTGCAAAGTACGCGTGTATGCTATCCCCCTCACTATTCTCGGTTCTCTCAAATTTCTCATACCATATTTGGGATTATAAGATCGTACACGAATTGTATTACCGAGAACTTCTTTATAAACTCCACGCGCTGTGACTACATCGTCGCGCTGCACACTATGACGATCCCGAAATATATATCTTCTCAATTTGCGGATGCCTAGCTAAAAGTAGATTCCCAATCCCCCCTGCAGTCTCTCTTTTCCTCTCTCTCTCTCTCTCTCTCTCTCTCTCTCTCTCTCTCTCTCTCTCTCTCTCTCTCTCTCTCTCTCTCTCTCTCTCTCTCTCTCTCGCCCTCGCTCTCTGGCTATCCGTATTGTCAGATACATTTGTACCGCCGTGACAGTATTGGTATTCGTGTGATTGATATTCGATTACTTGAAACAAATTCATCGCAAAACTTATTGACTCTTAAACTGTGATTTCTAAAGTTAGATCCTCCGCGAAAAATTCAAACCTTTATTTCTCTCTGAGGTTATTGGGTTATAACTTCTAGTGATACCACAATGACAATGTATCGGAAAATTGTTATTATTAATCAATAATACATAAAAGCCGCATAGTTAATGAACTATATTACTTTTTGAATATTTGTTTTAGCATAACATCGATTTTACTGATTCAATATTACTATAAAAAAGAACTTTTCCCTCATGTTTGCTTGATCGAAAGCGATAAGGCTGCGCAGCCCCACTTGGCAAATTTAATATACAAGTATGTCATAAAATAAGAGATCGTTGTATTAAATAAATTTGATAATTTTCGAGTAATATATAAATCATTTTATTTTACTCAACACTCGTATCTTACATTAAATATACCGGATTGTATATAAAAACTTTCTATTTCTGTATATTAATTAACCTAATATTTTCAACGGTAAATAGTGCGTATGGGCGTGTAATTGGAGGATGTAAACGAAGCACAGCATCCGAAGCTGTGCGATCCGAGATGTCGTAGGCGAGCTCACACGCATCCACCTTCTTTCAACTGGCAGACGCGCAACTAGGCTGAAAACGGAGCGTGTATCTCGAGACTGTGGTCCCTGTATTTCGACTTGCCGTGTCAAGGTGTTAACCGCGAGGATAAGTACACTTCTGTGACAGGCGGATCAAGCCAATTGGCAAATAATTCTTTATTTTTAACTCTTAAATACGAAATTGGAGTCAAATGCGAATACTATTGTACCGATGAATATCCTTTCTCACTGATTTCACACTTTCACGTGTTAATTCGAGGAGAAAGTTAATTTTCCCACTTGGTCAATAAATGCATACACATCTAATCAATTTCATAGAGAAGCTTCGTTGATATACACATTGCGAAAAATCTTTAATAGTTTTTTAAAAATTGTTATATTATCATTAATAATATTTTTTAAACTTTGTATCTTTTTATTTTCACGTTACCTGTAACGGGAAATGTGCTTTCCGGCAACATGAACGCTGCAACCAATTGTCTCGATGGTATTAATCTTCCCTTCGACTCTCGTGCACCCCTGTAGGTCCAATGAGAAACACAAATTTCCTTGCAATGGCTTTTCTACTTTGTACAACGAGAAATTATGTACGAGCACAGGTCACAGTTTGGGATATAAAACTAAATGAAACTCGAAGCACCACAAGACACTCGAAGCTGGTATTATATCCTTGGTATACACGAGATATCTCTGTTCCTTGCATCAGTGCCGAGTCGATGTCAAACCGGAAGTGCAGGAATCATTGAAGCCGCGATTCGAAGCATGACGGTGTCACGACCGAGTAGCGAGCGCGGGGGTGTCACGCGCGTATGCCACCGGTAAATAGGCATAAATTGGTGTGGCACATCGGTCGAGAGCAGCGAGAGGGGTATCGAAAGAATTTTTGGCACTGGTGATCGAAGTAACGTCGAGCGAGAGGAGCAGCAGCTTAACGGACGGGCAACCCCAAGCAGTCGCACCGGTCGAGCGTCGAAATGGAACTCTCGGCGGTGAACGACAAGCGCCAAGGAGCGGGACCGCGGGGGCGCGGGCGTATATTCTCGATTTGGGTGGATGGAAATCTGAGATTGCTCCATATCGGGCCGTGAAGCCCGTGGCAACACGGTGAGCCCGCTCTCTGTAATAGTGTGGCTCTGTTTGCCGCCTTCTCCGTATGATGCGACCGTCGACGGAGGTATATTTAACCCCGGCGGTCTGTACCATCGCCGCAACCGTGCGCGGGCGCGCTCTAGCTTGTGAGTTTGTGAGCTTCTCGCGAGATCTAGACCCGCTGTGTGCACGAATCAACGTAGCGCCACTTGTAGCGAAGCTCGGCAATGCCGGAGGCGAGAGAAGAATACTTTTCTTCGATAAAGTTAACGATCGTATTTTAACTCTCAACTTTTATCGATAGCCCGAGACACGACGAAATCGCGTTTACGCGACGAACGATAGCTACTTTCGGCATATATCGTAGGTGATACGGTTATCCAGAAATTGAAGAAACGATCGCTTTGGTTCATCGTTGAGAAATTGGCGGTCAGCCACCTTGATCGATTCTGGTAGCTGGTAAAATGGGTGCATACGATAAGGGGAGACGTATTTCGCCGGTAAATTTCTACCATCTTATAACGTTACCCCCTTCCGTGGTACCACTCTGGTACCACAATTTTCTTCAAACAAGCAGTATGATTCTATACAATGCGATAAAGCGGATAGCGTAAGGTAAACTCTAACTTTTACTTTTTCAGTAGCTCCTTTCCCACAGTATGCAACCGGATGAAGCACGCAACGCAAGCAACTGGATAACGTCCGCCTCGTATCTTATGAATTTTATCATCGTCGACTCGGAGCATACTCTGTACCTATAATACGTACCAGTGTACAGGTGCGCGGTGTCAATTCGTTGAGAACCGGCTTCGCATCCGGCAAGAAAACTTCTCTCTCGGTGTAAGATCGCGCAATCCGATCGTCTTTGTATGAATCCTACTGAAAGAAGCGCCGAGCTTCGGCCATGAACTCGATCAATCGGACTTTAGAGATTCCGCGTTCGATATATTATTCCAACTTTCCGAGTAATACGCCCAACAAGGAATCCGTATATCGAGAGAAGGTAGCGTCTCGATGCTATAGGTAAAAAAATAGCCAATGGCGTGTCGGCACCTCGTCATTTTTTCATCATAATTATTACTGAAACAAGAGAGAGGGCGCATATGTTCCTCTCCCTCTGGCTTTTGTGAAAATCCAGCCTAACTCGAACTCCAACTTTTCACTTTTTGTTACAAGGGTCACCGATGATGGACAATAATGCGACGTCATTATAATACGAGTGACGACAAACGATACATTTATATACAAAATAAATATATACGTCAATAATAATAATACCAGATAGACACGTAAGGGCACGATAACTGCGCACTGGCGGCACGGAACGGAACAACGTGTCGGCGGAACACGATGCTCGATGATACGGCCCGTTGAATACCGGTACTTAAGTTCCGCGGCACGCTGTAACGGATGACGACATGCTGGAACTTTGTTCGAGAACAGCTGCGTTATGCCAACGTGCCGTGTCAGTTTTGTCATGGCACACTTTTTTTACTGAGATTAGATGATATTTGGTTGTCAAGCGTCGAATACTATTGCTTTACGCGCGTTTCACCTCAAACGGGTCAACGAAAAATATTAATCTCAAAGGTCCCGTGCAGACAAATTTAATTAGGGGTCTTTTATGGGCCCTTCTAGTATTCCCCAACGCGTTACGGGGCCTAGAAGGGAAATCTAACAAATTCCTTTCCAGGCTTGTCACGCATGATAGTATGGGGCTTTATAGAATTTTTTGTTAGGGCCTATGAAGACTGCCACCTTAAGCCCCTACTAGACCAAAGAATAAAACTAATTTAAATAGATTTATTTGCGCTCATTTAATCAGTTTATCTTACACTTTTAATTAGAAATTCCAGTTTATTCGACAGAATGGTTCATATTAATCACTGAAACGACACATGTCAATATTTTATCATTGATGGAATTTCAACCTGCGATCCTGTTGATTGATCCACGTGACTATACACATCTTTAAGACATATATTGTTTTATCGTCTATTTAAAATAAATGTAAAGACGTCCGGACTTTATGCAGATATATAACTTCGACTGAAATAACATAAATAAAAGTACCTTCGGTCGTTTTACAAGAAAATTGATTATTTCACTTATAACGGTGTTGCTCCGATAAAAAATTCCGCGGGTTCTCGTAAGATGATGAATGTATAACAAACATATATCGTATAACGTACTTTTTGTAACATTTACAATATTTTACAATTGATTGATAATTTTTATAAATACCGTATTCGTCAGTCAACAATACGTTAATGACTGTTGGTTGATAACCATTGAGTACCGATTAACAATTCGATAATGAATTTGAAGGTACTGTTTACAATGTAAACTGAATTTTTTGTTCGCATAACACGCTTAGTAATCGTTTATCGATAGATGGTGAACAATTGTTAATTAATAATCGGTTAATAATTGTTAGTCAACGATTTGTTAATAACCGATATTGAGAAGTCAAGAAGGCAAGGACCGACAATTATTGACCTCTTCGCTTCTTATTTAACAATTGTACAATAACGCGTAAGTTTAAACAATGTGCACGATACGCTAAATATTACCAACATTGTATATTAATCGCATTCTTCGAGGAGTCATCATTCCACAAGTGAATTAAACGGATTTACGAAGAAAATAATTTAACGTTTTTAACAGTTTAGATAACAATTGGATGATTGTTGATAAACCCTCATTTCCCTCATTTCCACAACCCTCGTTAGAAGGGTGACAAATGGGAAAGTTCTACATCACCTGAAAGCTTAACGATTTGACGATCAAAACTCTCTGTACCATACACCACAGAATGAATTTGCGTAGAAAGTTTTCACTCGCCAACTTCAGTTTTTGCGAAAGTTTGTGCAATAACGTAAATTAAAAAAACTTTACCGATTTAGGGACATTTTTTCTAATCCACTTTTTTCAACGCTTTGAATCAATGTGAGTATGCTTATATGAAAATCTCGAATTACAACTGTTTCATTTTCAAAAAGTTTCCTTCGCGAGAAAGCAAATCATTGAAAACGTCCAGATCACGATATATTTTTATTTACAAGTGTACAGTCATAATGTACCCAAATTTATAACCTACGAAAGAAAAATAGTATACCGCGACTTGGCTCTGTTCGACATGCAAAGTTTGTTATCTCCAATTGGTCTTATCGTCAAATTCGACCATTTGTTGCTAAATCCACATTTCCTTATGTCATTGTTAGAAGCGAATATCTCTTCATTCTCTCAATGTTTCATACATTTTTGAAGATCACCGAATTATTAACGCTCTAAATCCATGGACCCCGCTCCCGGATCGTTCCGGCCGCTTGGTCTTCGAATCCGACGTAGTTTTTCAAGGCTACGCGATACATGAATTTTATCGGATCAAACGTATACGTGAATTTATTCAGCGACAATCGTACTTGGCAATAAAAATAATAAATTCAAGAAACATTATCTCGCAACTTCCATTAACGCAATTGTAACGCGTAGGTGTTATTTAATAATTGCGATTTTCTCAGTGCTTATGCTCAAGGAACAAAGCGATGGCTATCCAGCTCGAAGACCATAGCCCGAAAGCCGATATATCAATGTCATCAATGCCACCCACACCTAAATATTCCGATCCCTCTTTCTTCCAATATATCAACAACGAATAACCAAAGTATATCTATGCTATCGCTTATGCCTGAAGTTGCCAAAGTCGTAAAACGTGGCTCTGGTTGTCGATGTCGTGTCTTGAGTGGAAAGTTAGTTGTTGACCTATCGCTACGTGGTATTGGGACACGACGAGTGGGCGGGTTGCTTCGACATATAAGGAATATAATGTGATCACGCCTCCGTACAGAAATCGCGACTGTAGCACATAGACGGCACACGTATTTATTATATATGCTCCGGCGTCATTATTAGGTACGAGAAACGGTCGAGGTAGACGGTGTGGTTTGCCACCCATCGACGTCCCTCCAACGATGGAGAACGATTATTTTCGTAACGGTCGGGGTAAATCTATATAAAACGATCACGAGACTCGCCATGAATTTGAAACTGCACTGTTCAACCTCATCCCTCTTCTGATTGGAACGCGTGTCGGGCTGCTGATATTTTTCAGAACTGTCTTAAGGTGGATAATAATGGAAAAACAGCTGAATTTGTTCATTTAATTCTTCTCAAAGATGCCGAAAGTTTCCAGGTTAAATTATAATATTAACCTCGGCGGGATTGGTCGACGAAGACGTTACAACTAGGTATCGCTCGCGCGTATGACGCTACCTCAAGGGAGCAAGCTACTCCGATCTACCCCGGGTACCCGATAAAATTGATACGTCCCTGGCGGTCGTGAGTAGGCAATGATTTTGGTGAGGAATTTAGTCGAGGTGGTAAACGTGGACGCACGCATGCGCACTCGATGAAACAAGGTTCCATCTTTGAATATATTCCGGGTACTCAAAGCGCAAAAGAATAGCCAACGAGCGATTCAGCCACGCGTCCTTCGTCGCAAGAGAGAATTCTATTATATTCGTTGTCCATAACCACGATGGAAGGTACAGAAATCAGCGTGCGAATCCGAGAGGTGCGTTAAGTAGCACGTTACGGAGGCTATCGGTGGACAGTGCGACAGCTCGGTCAGTGGTGCGTGGGCAACATTTTTGGTCAGGGATTAGTTTGCGATGCTCGCCCGTGGGACAACAGCGGAACGAAACGACCACTGCCTCGCGCGACATGAGTACAATATACACCCAAGTAACGTTATACCTACGGCGAATCCTCGATCGGGGAGAGATCGAACTGAGAATACGCGTCGAACACGTTAGCGCGATTCTCGTACGTGAGTTTACACAGCCGACTCGACGCACGCTGGATTCCCCGGGTTGCTCCGCATCTCATTTTTCCGAGGAAATAATAAAATAAAAAAATCACCGAGGACAAAGCTACTTGGTCTCTGTACGAGACGTTAGCTCGTGTCGTTGGTTCTCCCGCGAGCCGTGAGTCCCTTTGTTCGATCGTGTCTCGCGACTAGTGTAATCGTGTCCCGCGAAAAGCATAATGGTATCGTTGTACATCTATATTCCAGATAGGGATGCCGATACACGAAGGACAGCCGGAGAACAAAGTAATACAGCCGAGTGTATATTCTGCTCTAGCATAAACGTCGTATATATGTATACAATTATATAGACGCAAAACGAACTTCCGAGCCTTCGTTCGAGGAGAGAAATCGAGAAGCAGCACGCGCTGCTCGAGAGCAGTGGTCCAGCCCGAGGCCGCGATCGATTCTCGCCCACGTTTGCTCCTCGTCGCGAGAATCTTCTCGTCGATGTCGTTCTAGCCGAGGATCGGCAACCAAACGAGTAATTCTAGCGATATGGATCGAGCGGCGATCGAGAGTTTCATTTTTAGTGGAATTATCAAAATTTCTGGCATACCAGAATTTATAATATTCTGCTGTAAGATAGATGTACATACAAGCGTACAATTTCACTTTCCCGGATGGAGAATTTTAATCGAGTGCCGGTATTGGTAGTCGTACGAGAGACCGACATAGCGATTGGCATCGATCGAACGAAAGTACGATAAGTGACTATTGGTATGCTCCTTGATTTTATTAAGACGCATTCTATTGGTATGCCAATTAAAAAAGAATAAATGTCAAGATGTTATGGTTTACAGAAATTGCCTAAACTTTCTTTTCGATGGAGCTGCCACTAGGTACAATACTGTTTTTCGTCGTAAGCGTCACTCGGTTTGTCTCGGTTTACCGACTGATAACTGTACAGCGTATTCCATGGTGTACACCGCAGCAAGAAAGATCGAATATCCATTGCTAAAAGGATTTATGTGTACCTTTCCGTAGGCGCGTAGAACTATCTGCTATGTTCGCCTGTGGCTCTCATTTCTATATATTCTCAACGAGATATAAATGCAAAGTGATCGGAATCTCAGAGTAAATATGTTAAATATATATACATATATATGTACATATATATTTAACATATTTATACATATATTTTTTCTTAGCAATTTGTGAGGTGGTTCGTTACCCTGTAGCGGACACCGGTTCTTCAATCGTTGGAACTTTGATTGGAACGAATCGATAATAGGACTGTGTGCGTGTATCCAACAACTTTTCCACCTGTCCCAGGTATTCCTGCGATACCACATGGACCATTCCGTGTCAAATCGAACAAATCTGGACCCTAAAACACTCCAAAAGTCCTGAAGATTTCTCAAGGGTTTTCTTTTTGGACTTTTAGTAGCTAAATATATGACATTGCGCGATCTATCATTTTGGAGATACAAAACAGCGAAACGGGAAATTATCCTTAAAAAATGTACATAAAAAATTAGGAACATTATGGTTATTGACTTTTCATTGTCATAAATTTTTAGGACTTTTGGAGAAAATTAGTATTTCAGATGATTCGTTTGACGCGGAGTGTCCCATATTCATGAGATATCCAAACATTATCATTCCCCTCGGCTACATCCTCGCGATTGATTGAGAGAAACGAGAGCGATCGATTCGATTGGCAGTGCCGATCGATGTGGAAATTCTGCCAATCTCCATCTCCGCACCGAACGACAGGTGAGGCTACGGTATACCGATCTCTCCCACTTCGGACGATCGATGCACCTCCCCCTCCTGCCGGTAGATCCGGCCCTCGCCTCTCGATCATACGCTTTATATACGGCAGCGAGTACTGAAACGTACGACACGCGACTCGACTCGATCGGCGGCCGCCGATCGCAACCACCTATCGATACACGTTGCCGCCTTCTCCTCCAATCGGCATATCCGCAAAATCGAGAAAATATGGCCGCTTGACTCTTCCAATGCCTCCGAGAGGGATCGACGGATACAGAGGGAGCGAGAGAAAGAGACGAGCGATACCGATCCCGTTGAAGCTGTGCGCGCGCTACAGCCGATGCGCCTTCGATTAGTTACCGCTGGTCCCTCGCTCGCCAGTGCACAAATTTGCAATTATCGAGAACGCTATCTCTGTTTACGACGCGACGGTAGTCACAAGCGTGCGCACTAGCAATTAAGTCTATAGTGACTTTATTCTCTGTTGCGGCTACGCAACTTTTTCTTTCAACTGCGCACACGATTTAATCATCGCTCGTCCACTTATAACGGTTGTGTACCAGTAGCCGCGTCGAGATGAATCTATAAAATCTTAGTTTATAGATTCCTCGGCCGCATTTCAATCGATCGGTGAATTACTCCGGAGGAGTCGTTCAATCGAGTCGCGGTTCCGTCATTATCCACAAAAATGATCGGTTCGGATCGAATCCTTAATAAAGGCGGAACGTCGACACAAAATCTACTTTGTTAACGCAACCAATGCTTAACGATTCCTCGATTGAAACGTACCGATATAATAGCGAAAATTCGTACGTCGCTAAGGATATTCCTAAAATGTAGTGCAATTCCTTTCATTATTTGAAAAAATCGAAACTAAATAACACTGTTAAAAGTCCGAAAAATACAATGCAAATCTCGTCCAAAAGCTACCATTATTAAAAATTGGGATCATGAGCCATGTACCTCTGAAAATAAATAAATAAATTTAAATTGCTAAGATATTGATAGGTTTACGAGCCCTGAATCGAACCATTAGTTATAGCCAACGTGTCGTATCCACGTGTGGTCCGGGTCCACGAATGAATCATTATTGACCCAACATATTGGTCCGGTTGACCCGTACGTATCGTAGAGAACGGAGCTCAGAGTCTCGCTTCATTTCTCAGCTGACGAATTATTGGATAATAATGGCGCTGAGTGTACAAGAATATATATCAGCGTGAACGTGTGTAAGAGACGATCGGAAGAAATTCATCGTCGTCTGTTTCAAAGGTCTCAATAGTATATATTCACCCGTATTATAGCTAAGTGCGCGCTAGATTTTATATTTAGTGTGGCATCATGTTACTCGTAGAACTACTGAATTAGGTTGGAACGAAAATACCAGCATCACCCACGCCAGCATCAGCACTTATATGCCCGCGTCTCTGTCTCGTTGTCGTCGGGCAAACCCGCGAGCCCCGGACCCCTTACACCCTGCCTCCCTTCCGCAGGAACGCGAGCGTTATCCGCCATGCACCGTATCTACGATTATCTATATTACGTTTCCGGTGAAGAAATCTCCATTCCCGGCTACGAATCACGCCCAATTCTAAAACGCTCGCAGCGTACTTCGAACCATGACCAAATTCCGTTGTGACTGCGAAGCATGTGAAAAACCTCATCGACTGTTACGAAATCAATTTGAAAATTTGGTCTACCTCGGTCCGTCTGTCTCTGCCTCGTTCTCTCCGAACCTACCGCCCAAATAGAATCTACATAGTGCCAGATTTTGAACTCCTTCGACGATGTGCTCATCGGTTCACGGAATTGCTCAGTCTTCTGCCTCGGGAACCGAGCGTGTAAATAGTTCCTCTTAAGCTTTTAGCGAAGAATAGCGAGATCCAATATGTCTATAAGCTTTCGCATTCTCTATTGGAGTTGTTGTCGCTTTGCCTCCTGTACATTTTTGGATACTTACGAATGTAAATTGATAATTGAGAATGTGATTATCACACGAGGACATCTAATTCCGAGTCGGTAGAGGTCGTTTTATGCGGTAAATGCTATTTCCGGACTTGAATAAAGGTAGAGCTCTTTTTGGGTAGATAAGTACCCGGTGAATCTATTAATGTGGCAGTGCTCTTTACATCTTGCCATTCAATTTAATTTCCCATTGGTTTGAATAACGTACGCAACTGTAACTTTCTCTTATACCGAGAATGGCTCTCGCTCATATCGAATATCATCTGTGCCCATGCAACTTATTGCGTGCGCTGCGCATACTCGTTAGTGGGAGAACTCTGGTTCGGAGTTAGCATTGTGGGTTTTCGACGATAATTGCGCTCAAAGTATACCAGTCTGCCGGTTTACCAACACAAGTATGTCAGTGTGAGAAGACTCTACGCCGTAAGATTTACTTACATCGCTATTCTCATTCTTCCAATATGTAACTTCGTTTTTAAATACGCGCCTTACGAAAAATCTTTCTAACGTTTACGCTGTTTGGGTTATCACATATAGATTGATGTATAAGCTTAAAGTTGCGAAACGACGGTTTTACTCGGAGAAGCCTAAATTTCGTGAAGAAACAGAGATAAAGAGAAACGTGAGTGGCGAAATCGTTGTTGTCTCGCCAATCCTCGAAACTTAGCTGCCACTATTCTATTCTATTTCCACTGTTGCGTTAGTGCCCCACGACACTTGTTTATTTAGCTTTATTTTTGGCTCTCTCGATTAACGGCTACGTAAAAGTCAACGATATGTCTGATAGCCGTGCTCTCGACTGTACGAACAAACGACAGATCGATATCGAAGTCTCAAGAATATGGGTTGCCTGATCCATTAAAATGAATAGTATTGTACGAGAATTTCGCACCAACGATTCTTGAGCATTCGAAACATTAATATTGTAGTACGACGATTACTCCGCGTCTAAAATGGCTGTGTAATAAATTTAAAAGCTAAAAAAGGTGTTTTCAAGGGTTTTAAAATAGCATCCTGCATCAAATTCTTCTATCCATCTAGAATTCTGCTTATATTTATTCACTGCGGCGAAGCCTATACCAGAATACACGTACAGTATATGTTACAGGTATAATATATTGTACATTATACAATGTAACGAATAAGGCAGTAAGGGAATCTTGTCCCTTCCGGTCGCGAAGCGCGCCAAATTAATTGTCCGTTGTAGGCACGTAACGATCTTCTCGATCGAGAATAAGGAGGATGCTTGTTCGAAGAAAAGAACCAAGTATACGGTAGAAGACGAGGTCTTATAACCTGTACGAAGACTCGTTTCATTCAGCTCTCGTCGAGACGCCACCAGCGGAACCCGTCGTTCTCTTTATATCCGCAGCAGCGCATCAATCCCTTCGTCCTCTTCGCGATCTTCATTCATCAAACCGTGCATTCCCTCGGCAAACTCGTCCTGCTTATTCGCGTGGAGAGCGCGATAAACGCGTCTCATTTCCACGCGATTTTTTGCCACTCGCGCGTCGCTCGTTTAATAGGCGTGTTCACATCTACGGGAATTGATTCGCGTGATGCACCAACCTTCGCATCGTCCAAGTAGATGGAAAATTCCTTCATCCTTTACGTTGGAATCTTGAATTTTTTGTTACGTACATCGAGAGTGCAAAGACACGAGAAAACGAGTACACGAAGAAACGAGGATGAAGCTGGACTGACCTGACACCACGAAACGACGTTCTTCGAGCGTTGCAAACAGCATATCTCTCATAGACTTCTGTCAAGCGAATAATCACTGTCCTGTACACAGTATCGTAATATCGATTTCTAAATTATGTTAGTTATAGATCAGTTATTTCCCTGATGTTAGCTGAAAATATAGTTATCAGCGACGAGTCGCTCCAGATATATTCATCGAGTTTATCCAGGCAGTGGAAAGAAACCATTGGAGGGACTCTGTGATCAATTTCATATTAAACGTCTTTATCCGAGTTGCATATAGCAAGAACCAACTGGAATTATCGTGTGCATTTCACGTCTTCTAGAAAAAGCCAGGAGAAAAACCTTTGAGAGTGGCTCAGGGATAGAGTAGCGTTTAGAGGGGCTCTCGGATTTCAAAGTAGGGCTTGGAAATTTTGATAGGCTTTTCTTCCGCCATTCACGAGGTCCCAGGATCTTAGTTCTTGATTTTTTTTTTCGATAGATTGCTACGTTTATCGCCCAAGGAGAATGGAGGTATCGACTCGAAATACACTCGATCTCCGTTCCATCATCCGTACATTGACAAAAATTCTTATTACGATACTTCCTGGACGCTACAGTCCGGGGTAATTCATCAGTCGCAAACGAACGCTCGAACGATCGGCGATCCGGTGTGATTCCGCCCACGCGCGAACGACGCGGTTATACCGGATCCTCCTCCTCTCCATTCATCAATCCCCTACCATCGGTGAGTTCTCTTTCGCGCGAATTCGCGCACACAGCGTTGCCCCTGCACGAGAGAAGTCGATCCGATTCATGGGATTCAACCAACATAGATTCTCCGATGCGCAAAGTCCATCGGCCCACGCTTGATTGCCGGCGAAGCGAATGAGCGAGCGCGAGCGCAGCTCAGCGTATGTACGAGCAATGAAGAGACGATACCGTGGACGTGTGTTTGCGAAGAAGGCTGGTGGTGTGTATACACGAGTAGCCCTTATTCCTTATAAGTCTCGGGCAAGATCCGCTAAGAAGGAAACCATCGGACCTGTACTTGAGTCGCTTATGCTGTTGCTGCACCGCTGCTGCGCTGCTGAAGATATATAAAAACAGCCAAGCGCCACACTCGTACTACTCGTATGTGAGAGTCCGTTCTGAGATGTTTGCGTACGTAAGTGGGCAGGAACCTGCTGCGCTCGGACCAACATAACCGAGAACATCGCGAGGACGTCATTCTGTCGGATTGTGCCTGGAGCCCCAAGAGACCGAGACTTCATGTACAACATCCTCTCTCTGAAACTTCGTTGTAGAGTAAATGCAACGTTTCGTCTCACCTTCTATAGAGTTTGGCGCAACGTTGCAGCAAGTATCCTAGAAAATCGATTGATTTTTGGAGAAGGTTTTCAATCGATGGTTCTACGTTTGCGGAAGAAAGAGCATTTAAAGTAGTTTTAAAAAAATTGAAAAAGAAACAAATTCCATGTTGCTATCTCAAATTACGTATCTGTCCGAAGTTTTTTCCAAATACGATTTCGAGATTCTTTTGAACATTTCGAGTATTCTATTCGGTGTAATCTCGATTTAAGGAGATTACAAATAATCCAAGTAGACCTTCCTGAGTAGTCGGACTGCCAAATTGTCAATACACTTGAAATGTTTCAAAAAGTTTAACGAAAACGTAACTTCCTTCGCAAGGAAGCGAATATCATCCTTCGGTAGAAAATATTGTACCAATGAAATTTCGTACCCGATGTGTACGTACTACGTTAAGCCTACAAATTTAAGATGAACAACGACCAACGTATAACCAATCGAAGCTGATGGTAACGTTGGTAAAGAATGTTGCCAGAGTGCGATGCGCACGCTGACGTTTTTCTCCTCATCCTCCTTCTTCTTCGTTGCATCTTCGCCGTCGTGGAGAATCGCAGCCAGAGTATACATGAATGAAAACTCCCATTCATGCGTGGCTGCGCGGTGCACGCACACGCTCCCTTCCCCCATTTCGCGCACACGGGTTGTAATAGCCAGGCCGTAGTAGCTGCGTCAACCTCGAAGCAAAAAACGACTTTCGATTGTACGTGCGACTCCAAGTTCGTGTGCGCGATGTATCGCGATGCGCGGAAACCCGCACACACGCCCGATCGTAGCCAATCGCGTACGTGATCGCCATTGTTGATCGTCCGACAGGCGCAGCAGCCACGGAGCGCCGGACTGGCGCGCTATTCCTGCTTTTTGCAGATCCTCGACCGAGGAGCCGCACAGCCGCGGCATCGCGACGAACGGAGAATCGTCGGAGCGACCGGCGTCGTCGTCCGAGGCACCGACGGTAATTCCCGGTGCCGAGGACCCGCAGCGCAGCGAGGCAGGCGCTTTTGCGCTCATGCTCGAACCTGAACTCATTCACAGCGACGGTCACGTAACTCTCTCGGACGCTACACGGAGCTCCATATCCGAAGAGGTGCGCGTACTACAGCCGAGGAGAGGATTTCGATTTACGACTGAAAACTGTAGTAAGAAATGCAATTCTGTAGTGAGAAATATAACTGGCAGCCTCGCGATGCAATAATGCAACGAACGATGCGTTACGTAGCGATCTATAATGGTTAAATATAATGGCGTATATCCCTAATTCGATACGTCGCACTATCATTTTTACCGTCGTAACTCCGGACAGATCCTGATATATCCAACGCGCGAAATAACGTTTTTTGAAATGTTTAAAAAAGATATCGTTAGGACCTACTCGTGTAAAACAACTATGGAAAACAATATGTTAGCTACGGAGTATTGAATGTCGTAGATTTTCTGAGACGTTTATATACCATATGCGACCAGCGCATACGACCCGCGGGATTATTCCAAGTGCGCTCTACGTTCAGCTCGGGGAAAAAGAAAGAGAGACATACGAATACGAAGCAGCTGGAACGCAGCCAGCTTAGCTAGTTGAAAGAAGAAAAAAAAAACTAATAATAATTTATTCTCCGGTCTGAACGTTCTCGCAGCGTGTGGCAGCATAAAGTCTTGGTGAAGCTGTATACGAGCTGGCCACCAGTCGCTTATATACCAGAGGATAGATAGAGAGACATAGCGATACTGCAGGGTCTCGAGAGGAGAGAACAAACTTCGAAGAGAACGAGCGTACCAACGCTCGGAGCACGCTCGTTGCAATAATAACATTACCCACGCACATGAATTAGAATATAGCCAACGTAATAATTTATGTATATATTATGCGCGATCGTTCATTTATATGTGTCAAGAGGACGGAACGAGTTTTTCTATGGTATATAATATAATACTTTTAAGGTGGTAACGTGCCTTCGGCAAGTGGTAGGTATGGGACACGGTTCAGTTGCATAGAGCGTATAAAAATATTTCTATGACTCGTATCATTCTTTCGTTCTCTCTTCCTTTGACTCGTAAGTGACTCTCTTGTATACTTGAAAAACACGGTAAATCCAACGTGAAATCGTACGATCGTCGAAGCTACGATGATTAACTGCACTTTATATTCCGCAGTCCATGTTTCTGTGCGCGTACTTTTTCCAGCCTGGTCTATCGTAATAATCGGTCGTGAAATTTAACTGGCCAAGCGTGGAATCTACATGTGGGAATATTGCGCAAACATAAGCGTTATCCGTGTGTATGTATCGTACGAACGCGTATATGAGCCAAGATTAGCTCGTGATTAGATACGAGTGGCTAAGATTGGTCATAAATGCCTCGTAGAACGTAGCGCGCAGTGTGAATATTTGACATTCGTTAGATTATTCATTTACCCCAAAACGAAGCCTATCTTCGGGGTAGATTCAGAAAAATGTGCATTTTTGAATAAATAATTTCATGCGTAAATGTCAACTAAATTCGTGGAGGCTGGTAATGTCGAATCAATATTTTTTTATAGTTAAGAAAATTTAGCAAATTATTTTCCAGAATAACTATTAAAATTTGCTCCGAGTGCTTTTTCTAAATATTGATTCTCGAAGCTCGTGGCTATTTTGATTACTCCGACATTGAAATATCGAGAAACGTTGTCTGTCTGATGAAGCAAAATCGAAGCGATACGAATGAAAATTATATTCGGAGTCGTTGCGGTTGTCGTGCTAACATTGTCATTCGGAAATTGACTCATCCGATGATTGCGACATCTGTAAGAAATTAACAACGTCGAATGTTTGTAATTCGACGATCGCGTGTACAAAGCGAATTTGCGGTTCGAATATCGTATAAGCTACGGGAAAATAGAAGTACGCTCTGTGATAACTCGAGTGCTTATTTCCAGGTCCCTCGCCTAATAAGTTATCGCATTTAATGACCCTTCAACTCGTGCAGCTGATTACGAGCGTACATTAAAGAGAATCTCGCTTTTCTAAACACGTAAAAACAATTTTTTCAGTCGCAACCAAGTTTACTCAATCTTCTTTTAATGATTGAATGAACAAACGGATGTCTTGTATTAAAAAATTATATACCATTATTTAAACAAATTTTGAACTTCCTTGAGATTCGCACGGAATGGAAATAGTGCCAATCCCTGAAACGTTTACCTACTTGAATGCTAAAATGCTTTTGTCGCAGGAAGATCGACTACCCTTCTCCTCCATCCACACGGAGAGTCGCCCGGCTCAACGAGTTGAGCAAGACATCGTTGACATATATCCAAGCATATCGTTGCATTCGACACTAAAATTCAAGGTTGCCACGAGCAATTTGAAATGTCGTAAAAATGCTATTATCCGGCATAATAAAATATGGCAGCGTTATACACGATGGAAAATAACTGTGTATGATCTGTGATAGAAGAAATCGACTTATCGACCGGCAGCCGACCAGTCGCTCCGTCATTGATTACATTTCACTATATATGGTTTTCATTTAATGTTAAATAATGAAAATAATAAGAATAACAGTAATAAGAAAGTAGAGTTTAATTCATACCATCGAATAGAACTCCATAACGTGTCTTATCGAAATGATTCACTGCTCTTGATATATCTCCTGCTGCCTCCGGTGTGTCTCGCAGTTCGGCCGATCTGCGTTACATATATATGTTAGAGCTAATGCGGGATGAGAAGACCAACTCACAAAATTACACAGAACCAATTCTCTAAACGATAGAGCACATAAAATAAAGCACGTAATCGATAACACGTATTAAAATTGTTTTTTTATTAACTGTTTTTGTGTTTTTAATTTTTTTCCATAATATATCATTGCGATTCCTTCGATTATTATTTAAGTTATTATTGAGTGACGAATGAAAGTGTTCTCCACGCAAAGATCGGTAATAGGTTCAATTTTTTACAAAACAGCGGTAGCGGTAGCAACGGTGTCAGCGTGTGTCGCGTGTACAGCGATGCGGCGATTCGTGCACAACGAATGAGACGGCTCTGGCGTTCAAAGTACGCGGCCAGTGAGCTCGGTTTGAAGCGGTCGAGAGCGAGCGCGTGTTCGTCGTGCGGACGCGATTCGTGGTGGACTGGTACTCGGCGAGTCTCGATCCGGCACGGAGGCCTCTCAGCGTCATCGGTGGCTGTGGCGACGACGACGACGAAGACGACGACGATGACGACGACAACGACGACGATCGGCGTCCGGTCCTTCTGGTGGGCGGGTGATGGGACCTGGGACGTTGCGGTCACTCGATACGCACCAGACAATTTTCATTTCCTACAAAAATATGAAGAGTCTTCTTCATATTTATTTTTCCACAACTATCATATACTCGATTCACCATTAAAAAAATTCTACAAGTTAGGATGTGCGGTGCGTATAAAGCGGCGCATCGTTGTTTGTCGCTTTGAAACGAAAAAAGATAAATAAATATCAAAGCTAAAGCGAGCGTTCCAATAATCGTTAATGTCTCCATACAATAGAACAGATCAAATGCAGAAATAGATTAAGATTGCACGCTTGAAGCGACTTTAGCGTGGTAATCATAAATATACCATTTTCGTCGTATCGCTAGTTTTTTTCACAACTATATTAAATTTTTTTTTAACGAAACTCTAAAAAGTAGGATTTACGTTGCGTGAATAGCGGTGCATTATTGTTTGTCGCTTTGAAACGAAAAAAGAAAAATAAATAGCAAGGCTAAAGCGAGAGCAAACCAACTCTTTGTACTGAATATTCTATTAATAATATCACAGGGAAACAGTGGAAGTCCTACGGTTTGTTCTATCCGGAATAATACCTCTCGGTACGTTAAAGCAGGTATCGTCTCATGGAGTATCGGATGCGACGAGAACGGAGTTCCCGGAGTTGATGCCAACGTCGCCGCTGCACGTGGATGAATCGACGAGCAGATTGTGGACAATAATTTAAACACCACTGTGTATCAGTACTATCCCCAGAATCTACTTGTTATTCCTCTGTGAATATAACAAACATTCGACTGTTAATATTTTTCACTCCTAGCAATGACACTACCGATATAATATAAATATAATAGACTCCATAGAATGCTTGTTCAAATGAGTGATTGAACGATTTAAAAAAAGTTGCCAAATCCGAATAAATCTTGTCACAAAACTCACAATATTTCCGACGCGAATAAAGATATATGTAACAATGTTATCAGGAGTACAAATTGAAAATGCGGGATTTTTTTCTATTTTTGAACGTTTATTCTGAAAAAATGGTAACAAATGAATTATTCAAAGTATTGTCCATCGCTAGCCACAACTTTTTCCCATCTTTCTGGGAATTTACGGATACCGTCGCGAAAAAATTCGGCCGGCTTGGCTGCTATCCAGTCATCGACCCATTTTTGGGCTTCTTCGTAAGAATGGAAGCGCTGGTCAGCTAGGCCATGTGTCATCGATCGGAAAAGGTGGTAATCGGAAGGAGCAATATCTGGGCTATACGGCGGGTGGGGTAAGACTTCCCATTTCAGCGTTTGTAGGTATGTTTTGACCGGCGCTGCAACATGTGGCCGAGCGTTGTCATGTTGCAAAATTACTTTGTCGTGTCTTTGCTCGTATTGTGGCCGTTTTTCTTTGAGTGCGCGGCTCAAACGCATCAATTGAGTTCGGTATAGTGCTCCTGTGATGGTTTCGTTCGATTTCAATAGCTCATAATACACCACACCCAGCTGGTCCCACCAAATACAGAGCATGAGCTTGGCGCCGTGAATATTTGGTTTGGCCGTCGATGATGATGCATGGCCGGGGTAACCATATGATTTTTTGCGCTTCGGGTTATCGTAATGGATCCACTTTTCATCACCAGTGACAATGCGATGCAAAAAACCCTTCCGTTTTTGCCGTTCGAGCAGCAGTTCGCATGCAAAAAAACGGCGCTCGACGTCTCTCGGCTTCAGCTCATACGGCACCCAATGTCCTTGCTTTTGGATCATTCCGAGGGCTTTTATACGATGGGAAATGGCTTGTTGTGTCACTCCCAATGAATCTGCGAGCTCTTGTTGAGTTTGACACGAGTCTTCATTGAGTATTGCCTCCAATTCAGCATTCTCAAACTTTTTCACTTGGCCCGGCCGCTCTTTGTCCTCAACGTCAAAATCACCACTTCTAAACCGCACAAACCATCTCTCGCACGTTGAAACCGATGGAACATGACTCGGATAAGCCTCGGAGACCAATCGATGTGCTTCAGCAGCACTTTTCTTCAAATTAAAGAAGTAAATTAAAACTTCCCGCAAATGCTGTTTTGTTGGCACGAAACTCGACATATTGAGAGCTCAAAAAAACTATGAATTTGACACTGCGACAAATTGACACATACTGAAAATTAAAGCTATAAGACGTAGCTTTGACATGAACATAGTCACAGTACTGCCTGATGCGTATAGCGTTAGTAACGCCATCTGTTATCAAACCCGCATTTTCAATTTGTACCCCTGATACATATCAGTTGAAAAGCTTAAATTAACAATTCGAAACCATTGGTATACGGCGCAGGCCGTATCGCCGTCATACGAATAACACGAGAAAGCAGTTTCGATTATGTATCGTATGTAATTGCTTTGCATAAATGTAAGTCTGCACCTATGTACATTGGGCGGTGGTCTTCGGATCTAGCCTGAGTTTATAGACATACGAGGCTGCCTTTGCGCTCCGCAAGATCTTTGTCCCTCGGATGGCATGTTTGAACTAAGTTATAAATTTATAATCAAGACACCCGAACGTTGCTTTCTCATTATTTTCGATCGTTTATAGAGATTCCTCTATACGATTATACGTTGACCGATGTTAGCTTTCTCCCAACGAAGGATTTGCTGGCCATTCGCGTATTAATTATCGACAGTCATGACGACATTGCAGGATCACGATCAATGAGACAAAATTCTATTTTACAAATCCACATTGTTCTTAGCTCACCAGAAAAAAATTATGTGTGGTATACATGACCAAAGGCCGTGAGAAGAATGCAAGAATGAGATAATTCACTCGAAAATTCCACGCGACTGACCAGATGTTATACTTTTTTTTTTACCAATTGCTTGTTCCGAGCTTGCTCAGCGGAGTTATTCGAGCGCGTATCGCCCGAACCCAAGAACCGTCTGCAGTGCGTGTCGGCCAGATGTCATTAGTCATTATGCATTTGCTTCAAAGCCTTTTTCCTTCCTCTCCCATTAAAATAAATCATGCTCAACACCAAAGACTTATCGGAAGATTCTTCGTCGGAATTCGAATGCACGAATCGACGCGATGGGCTGCTGATGGAGTTTTGCGCTTCGCGTAATGCCTCGAAGACTCGAACCGCTCGCATTCTGTCCGAGTTCGATGCACCACACGGTCACCGACCGCGGGTCAGACTCGTTGCCACCGATAACGATCGACAACCAGTGTCTCCGTGCGTTTCTACTTTGCTGGTGGACACTCCTTCCAACGCAAAAATATATGCAAGAGCTACGAACATGAAGGCATTCGAACGCATCGCAGTGCGTATCTTTTACGGTAAAGGAAAACGATTCCATAGACGAATCCCCATGATATTGCTTGAATATAACGTACATTAATCGCATACCGGATATGGGATGAACATATTGTTCCGTGCTCCCCGTGTGTCCTCACCGTCTATGCTTATATAGCTATCCGAGGTGGTACTTCATCCGAGTAAATACACCATAGACTCGGTAGGTACAGACTGAACCTCGATAGAAAAAGACACGCGTCGATACACTGATGTTCGATCCTAACCCTGCACTTCATTATGGTGATTCACTACAACTAAATATATTTAGTTGTCGCGTTATCTAAAATATTTGTCAAGTATTACAAAATGTATCGATAGTTGATAAATATCAGTGTTCACATAATAAAATCTTACAGGGAACACACTTTCGCCAAACGAACGATTTATTTGAGCAATTTGTTTCTCGTGACTCATCCGATGTTTCTTACCGATAAAGAACGATTTGCGGCAAAGAGATTAAATATAATTGAAACGACTTTAGATTTGTTAATAATTATGTAGTAAACATATGACATCATTGTTGCTCGGTGAAACAAATAGATATTTATTCATAATTAACAAATTTTTCAAAGAAGCTCATACAGATTTGTCAACAGTTATCGAACGGAGACTGAATACAGTCTGTCATCGCAAACTCGACGCCATTGTATCACACTTGTATCTTTGCAATGCGAGTGAGTGAGAATTTATCAGGATTATCGATGGACAACCTTAACGATTTCCTTATTTTGCGGGGCTTCCATGTAGATTCACCACTTTGAACGTAAGTATAGAAAATATTAGTTGATATAAATATTCACAATAGCTCTGTTCAACCTCTGTTCAGCGAAATCAATCTGACTGCACATAACATCGTATGTACAGTTCTCTCGGTCTATGATTTATTCCCTTCAAATTGTTACGACAGTGACTATGAAAACGCATTTTTTATTAATATAAATGCTATGTTTAACCAAGGAGCTGTTCATCAGACCCTAATAAAGGAACATTTTATTCAAATATGTTTTTATAAGCTGTTAATAAATACTTATTCGTGCCAATCGGAGATTCAAATAAACAATTTGTTCACTCGCAGCGGAATATTTATTTCGCCATATCCAATTTTACCGATTGTTAAAAGTCAACAAATTGTGGTGCTTACAAATAAACTCTTTTCTCAATGGGAACACAGTGCAACGGAGATAAGACGGGATCGTAGTAAAAATCCGACCTAACTCGAACTCAAACTGTTTAATTTGCTACAAGTGTCACCAATGATGAGCATTAATATAACGGGATTATGATACAAGTAACAACAAATAATACAATCGAATTAAAAACAAAATTACAAGTCGATGATTTTTCACATCCCATTCGCTATGTTTGCATTAATGCTAATAGGTAGCAGGCACTTGTAGCTGTACCGCTTAAAGAATATTATTCGCTCGGCCATACATTTATCTATATATCTATTCGCCGAACCTTGTCGCGATAGAACGCTTGGCTTATTGCCTCGTATATCGCACGCAACTTTCCATATAGAGAACGTTTTGAGCTGCACCTTAGAAGTGGGATAACCAGAGGCGCCTACACGCATTCAGCTTTGACTGGTTAGGTAGAAATGTTCAATACGACTCCCCAAGATGCATCATAGCATATAGGCCCTCGTGTAAACGATTCACGTGGAGTCGTTGAATTGGTTCTATCGATAGATAGGAGCAAGCTCGACTCTCCATTCACTCTAAGAAGCATTAATGTACCAGCAACATATATTTATCTGTTGATCTTTATACTTTGTATGAATGAATTCTGGGTACACAACTGTAATAATACGTCTGGATAATTCGTGCATGTTTCGAGTTCGTAATGAAATTCAAATACGTTCAACAAGGACGACAGAGATGGCCGACCTCATCCGCGTGTTTCTACTTATATTTCTTAGACTGCAAATTCCTGAATTCGAGTTTGGCAAAAGTCAAGAGGCGCGGTTGCGTCTCAGCACCGATGTGTTAAAAAAATGTTAATTTCTTAAAACCCCAAGTTCTAAATATTACTATTTGTTATGTGCATAAACATTTTTAAAAAGTCTTCCGCTATATGGACGGGATGCCAACTTTTTTAAATGACGACAATACGTTTATCACCAGCGTCTTTGTCGAACAGCAATATTTTGCACGGATCGACATTTTAAAAATATTCATTCTCAGAGTTAAGGAGTTTTAACATTGATTTTATGCAAAATACTGCATTTTTGATCGAAACAAAATAAATAGAAGGAACGGCGTCATTTTTTGTACAAGTCTACCGATGGAAAGATCATTCTTTCAAGAGCTACGTGTTTTATTTTTGAATTGATCATAAGTCCCGTTTTGAAGAATAATTAAGTGAAAGTAAATCTGACGAATGCTCGTTGGTAACTGCGTACAATCGCGTTTATAACACCTTTCACCACTCGCCACAACGCTCCTTGCCTATCCCCGATGCTCACTTCACCCAAGAAAACATATAAGAGCCTCCATAATAAAAAGCTGATGATCAAGGGGATGTTGGACGTTTTTTGTTTTATTGAACGGAAATAGGCGATATCGTCGGATACACTATACTTCCAATCGTATATGACTGTAATATTGGCATAAAGGCTTCAACATCTGGTAGAATTACGGTCTTGAAAACGTCAAAATGAAAAAAAATGACACATCACTGACCGCCTCCGGAAGAACAATATATTCTCTTAAAATGAGACTCGGTACCGACGTTCGCTGCGCGAATACAAACGCTATATTCACCAGAAAAACGTGTTAGAAATTTGAAGCTATATCTCTTACGCACCTGCCGTTTCTCCGATCGTAGATCACACGTGACTCTTGACATATCAAGAGTATATAAAAGTTTCTGGAACTCGCATACATTAAACCAGAGCAAACATCGGTTATTCAAGGTTCTTCGAATATTCCAAGAGGAGTGTAAACTGCGTTCATGAACTCAGTTTATGCTTTTACAGTCCTGTATAATGCGAAGCATATATGCGTAGTATATTACCGAAGTATACTACGAAACTCCCTATTTCGGTCGGTAAAACAGGATGATTCAGCGGTTCCTCAAGTTCAATAATGCAAGCTCATTTGCTTGCGACAAACGACTCGTTTGTACTTGCCATGTACCAGTCGTAGGATATGGTTCACATAGACTAATGATCAAACTATACTCGACTTCATGGGTCTATCGTGCTCAGAAATTAATTTCCGTAAATGAATTTCGTGCTCGGAAATCAATCAGTTTTTAATGAAGCTGAATAATATGAACAAAATTAATAAATATATCATATATTTTTATTGCGCATTTAACTACATTCCTATGTTATTTACATAGTTTTATAAGAATTACATCTCGGACATGTCAAGCAGAGCATTTAAATGAGTTGGTACCCAATTGGTACTGTTGTGACAAACGAACAGTACGTTTCCTTCAATGTACGCCTGCACGTTGCCGACTTTGTAGACTTGTTTAGCTTCGCGGTATCGGTTTGGTATAGGCATAAAAAGTATGCCTCGTTCTTCGCATTTCTTCTGCACAAGATCCTTGAAACCTTGCGGGATTTGGGACGCGGTGCGCACGGCTTCTGCCAGTCTCTGTGGGCGAAATAAGTTTGTTACTGCATAAAGACAATGATGACGATGCTACTGACAAAAACAAAC
Organism: Cylloceria caligata; assembly: GCA_963942595.1. NCBI lineage: Eukaryota > Metazoa > Arthropoda > Insecta > Hymenoptera > Ichneumonidae > Cylloceria > Cylloceria caligata. The sequence goes on from OZ012710.1 coordinate 1,118,876, forward strand.
GCTATTTACCTCGATCCTCGGCTGTGCTGTTATTGGTATTTGCGACATAATCGGTTGAGTTCGTTCTAAACTCGTCAAATACGAAACTTGCTCCATCGCGCCTGGTTGATGAACCTGCGGTGTAGTTACCGCTCGATTCATCATATCTAATGCCTTTTTGAAGTACTCTAGAAATTATTTGTAATTATATAATTTCGAAAAGTGAACGGAAAGCGAAATCTTGTCTCTACCACGAATAAAGAAGAGCATTAATAATTTACCTTTCACAACCGGTTCGGATAGCAGTTTATCATTCAGCATACCCTTCCAACCCATGTACCAATTCGTTATTTGATCATAATTTGGCGAATGATTCAACCAGAGCGCCAATACCTGAAGCCATTTTGAAAAAAAGAATTTATCCAACAATCCGACCATTATATGAATCGGCAGTACGGTGACCCATTCGTAAACCCAGTTCCACTGATCCAAGTGCTGCTGATGGGGATTGATCACAAACTCGGAAAGAGCGACCTGGAGCTTGGGAAGAATATTTTTGACTAAGAACGCCTCCATATCGCCCTTGGCGAATACTTGTGCCCACGGTTGCAGCATCAATCGGGCTGATCTATCGGATGGATGCCAGCCTCCCAAGGCGGAACCCAGTTTACGGCGAATTATAGGATAAATAAGCGTATCCATTCGATTACGCATTATAGGCAACCACGGATGGATCCAGGTATGAATTGGTACTGTATCCGTCAGAGGATTCCATTCCTCGACTTCTAGTGTCAGCTTCGGAAGTATCAAAAGATCCAATATATTTTCTAAAATCCATGCCGGAAGCAAGGGCATCCAATCTTCTATTAATTCGATCAATGACTCGGGCTGCCTGCAAGTCCATTCTCTGAAATGGAAAGACAAAAAATATTGAGCCATCCGACGTCACGGTAAATGAGTTAAGCGCAGTTTAAATTGTAAACAAAACTTACTGTACAGCGCCACGCAACGACGGCATCCACGCATTCCAAATGAGCTGATCGTACGGTTGCATGCTCCGCGATTGTAACGCGCCAGATCCCGTCTCGAGAATATCTTTCCACTCTTTTATCAGAGTCATCGGTTGTTTCGGTTGCATCAGCGGATTCCAATTGGCAAGGCTCTCTTTGATTTTTGGTGCTACGAAGTTACTTGCCAATTCACCCAACTCGTAGAGCTTGTACTCCTCATAGTACCTGTCTTGTAACTTCCTGAAGCCTTCCGCGGTGTCTTTGAGAGTCATTTCGTCGTTATTCTCCAAAAGTCTAACGACAATCGACATAACGTTCTGCAACGTGTCGATCAATTGCTCATGCTGATCAACGACTTTTGTTATATTTTTACGCTCTGCCTCGAGAGCCACCACTCTGTCATTCAAATTGCGCGTTCTCCTGTCATTCTGAATGATGTCTTGCTCGCACATGTCTACCAACAAATTCAGATTGTGTTGAAGTTCAGGCAACGCGAAATTCCCGGAAGTCTTTTGATCGACCGTCGCCATAGTTTCGTCAGGTCGTTTTTGACCACCGGCGATGGCGTGATATCCGCTGAGAACGCGCTGCTCCGGTCCAGTCATATCTATCACCTTGACTCTGCTCATTACGCTGCTCACGCCGGCTCTTTTCATTGGTCTTGTTTTGCCATCTTCCAACACTTGATCGATGCTACGATAGTGATATCTCACTTTTTTCTTATTGCTACTACCAACGCCATCGCCCTTTCGCCACTGTGACAATTTAACTTTGAACTCTTTCGCTTCAGCCTCGTCCTCGTCCTTTTTCTTTGCTGGTACTTTTGCTAGCTTTTCTGGCCCATAAGCTCCGATAGCGCCTCTCCCCTTTCTCAGCTGTGCCTCGACCGGTGCGCTTATACCTTGCAAATTTTTTCCTAAGCCTTTACCAGGCTCAAAACCCATCTGAAGCAAGAGCTTTGCTCCGATACCCTTTGTGTGCATCTCCCAAGTGCCTACACCTGTTTTTAGCAATGCCGGATTGATCGGCGCTCCTCTTTTTCTCATCCCTGCTATGTCGCCTTGCATGTTCATAGTGAACGACGGTCTGACACAAGCATTGCTGATCGCTTCGCCTTCGGAATCACTGAAAAAATGTAGTTTATGCCAATCGGATATAGCGTTATTCGAAATAAAGAAATTTTATTTCTTTCAGTTGTGTCGGTTCGTTCCAAACAACTATGCGACAAGCGGTACAAATCAAATTATAATTACCTGGAGCTATTAAGAACAAATACATCGTCGCCTCTTCGAGATTTGCCTCTTCCGGTGTCGTTGTCGTCATCGTCGTCTTCTTCCTCCTCTTTTTTTTGTTCATCCTTAGGTTTTCCCGCTTGTTGGATTCCACCGGCAACAAAACTTACGGGTGCTGTATAATTCTTAGGACTTTTACCGTAACCTTTCGATATGTGAGGTGCATGCTCGTCGTCGCTATCATCCGCCCATATACCAAGCATCTGCTGCTGCTTGGTAAACTTTCTGCGTGGCCTATTAATATTGAATTCATTGTCCAGATCGTAATCCGTTATTTCAAACCTTTCCACTTCATCTTCAGACATTTTTGCAGTCGTTTGGATAGATGAGAGGCAGAAACACTGTTTTTCCGTTTATCGAGTACACGATCTACGACCTTGATGAATGTATTTTTTAATAAAGTTTTGAGGTTCTTTCAACGGGTCATATACAAACATCAATGTTTTACGCTTGGACATTTAACCTCAAAATATATTCTGATGTATTCCCCCTGATACGTAGACGAATTTAAACATATTTGTTAACAACATTCGCGGATAGAATCTATTCTTTTTACAAACACGTATATCTTTATTATCACCGTACAGTCTTCGCCGATAATTACTTTAAATCGTATAAATAATGAAAAATTGAGGGAAAAACAAAATTGTATTTATCGTCATCTAGAAGAGGTCTGTACGACGCTTTTTGTTAGTCGATATGTCCACAACCTGCTTCACCGTTCATCGATGTTACGTCCGTTTTGGGCGCTCCCGTCATAGCAGTGCTGGATAGAACAGTTTTGAAATAGACATTAATAAAAAAATGTATTGTTATAACATAATTTTCAAATACAATACGTAGAGAAATGATACTTATCGTAAAAAATCATACGATTAAAAAATATTTTTAAGGAAGAACGGCTAATGATGAATTTTTCTTCGAAGAATTATTAGTAGAATAAGCACAGTTAATATGGTCCTTAAAACAAAAAAAAATGTCATAAAAAACTACGACTTTTTAAGATAAAAATTATTTTTCCCGTCATCCATATTTGGCTTCGAATTTACGGTGGATCGATTTTAGGTGAAATTATAATTGCGACACATCGCAGTTATTAGTTTGTCACATATATCGTTACATTATTCTGTACGTATAAGGTGATATGATTCACCTCGGTCAGTAGCTAAAATTGTAATTCAAATTTCTTCATCATGATTCATCCGTTGGATAAAAGAGGATCAACGGTGAAATGCGTCTCCCCATTTAAACATAGGGTTTACAGTTTTCATCTTTTATCCGAAAGATCAACCGTAACGGAGAAACTGTGGGATAAGATGGTTCGTTCTACCTTTTAAAATATAAGTTATGATCGATATCAATTATGTTATTGGTAATTGCCGCAACGGTAATCATCAAAGCAGAGGATAAAAATAAAAGAAGCCTGGACTTTTTAAATGAGCCAGCTTGAACGTGAAAAATTGCGGTACGTAGACTCATCGGCTTAGTCTTTAGTAACCAGGATCTTGTAATTGTTTTTCGGCTTTGTCCGTTATCATTACAGCTCTGTCACTAAAAACATATTTCGTTTTACTTTCTTCCATACATTCATACGTCGCACATCGTCTAACAAGAAAAAAAATGTTACGAAACATGTTGCGTGTGTATTCGGAGAGCTCTGTGCCTCTAACAAGTTTTGTCCCTACTCGACTCTGGCTTTCTCCCCCGCTCTACCGGCTTCCTTCGAGCCCCGAACTTCGAGAACATCAGCGTCGAAGTCCATGCACAGTTTTTCATCAGAGCGAGGACGCGCTCCGATTTAAGTGGCGCAATTGAAGTAGGGCGAAAAACGGTCGAATCTTCCACGTATCGTCCGACTACGCAAATCCAATTATCGAATGTAGAACAGTACTTACCTGAGGAAAGTGATGGTGAAACGTACGATTGTTCGTCACAATCGTTTCTTTTCTTCAAGTGCGACAAAGTGCCTACCCCGTTGCTCGTCGCAACTCCGTATAGTTACTCATCGGTTGCTTCAAGTCGTATCCTGACCATCTATTAATCGAAGTTCGTAAAAACATGTTAGTTTCAAATAATCGCGGTCGTGAGAACAAGTGCGGAACGGTCCGAGGAGTAGCGCGAGCTTTTAAGCTTCAGCGTTGAAGAAAAAAAATATAAGTCTCGAATTCCGTTTCCAAAACAATCTCGCGTTGTGAAAGGCATACATGGATCAACGACAGCAAAGTTATTAATTATTATCGAGCATACCGAACGCCGTTGGATTCTGTTGGGAACGATTATTTGAGGCTCAAGTACTTTTTATTCTTGGTCTTCTTAAAACTGTTAGGCCTGCTTGAGAAAAAAACTTTCTATTCGGTGAGGTAACCCTTTACTCGCGTTTGAGATTCGGGTACTTTCGTACAAACTGGTTTGAACCATTCGCGATTCTTGACGGATACCGAGATCCTCCAAAATACGTCGTATGTCGACAGCGCGAACGTAAGGCACAATTTAAATGAGTAGTCGGTATTGAAACGTAGATCGATCGCGGTAATTTTACGGAGTGACGAATGTGCGTACGAAGCGTCGAAATTGTGATAACCGGACGGAGAATTTGAGGAAATTGTACAATGGTAGTGACGATGGCCTACCGAAGTATCGAAGAGAGAAAGTAAATATATGTTGATCACCGGAGATCGAACCTGGATTGTTCAGGTACCGAGTAAGAGCGCTAACCACTGCGCTGATGTCATCTATATATATTCCTCTCATTCGAATCGGGTATTAATATACAAGGCAGGCATCGTTACTAAATAATATCGTCGAAAATTTCCATCGGTTAACGAAAGAGTTCATAATTAGTTTTGTTTCCTCGATTCCATTAATTTTTCGTGATACAACGAGATTCGATTCATAATCAATAAAATACAGTGCTAACATTAATTTTGGTTATTTGAATTCGCCGTTACCGCTTTTTCTTCTTGATAAAGACTACGGCTGATGATTAAACGGAGCAATTATATAAGTTTCAAGTGAAAGACTTAAAAACACGCAGCGTAATTATCTCTCGACAACCATGTCACGGAATAAAATGATAATGTTCTCAAAAAATGTGTCAATTCACGGCCGATTCGGTAGAATCATTTTCGATCGTTCAATCACCCTCAGAAGAAATCGTTCCACGTTGATCCCCGAGATAGATGAACGGATCGGATTGTCGGATATTCAACCCTATTCGGAAATGCCTGGCCCTAAAGCCATCCCATTTCTTGGCAACACCTGGCGATTCCTACCTTATATCGGTAATTACTTAGAATCGGGGAACGGTGAATTTCACTCAGTTTTTTTTTTCATTAAATTTTTGTTTCCACCTTTCGCAAACACACACGTTGGTTGACGGAATTTTACTTCCTCGTGTAGGAAGATTTGTGAAAGGTGGAAAATAATGTCGAAGCAATGTGTTCCTTACAGGTTTGTTCCATAATGTGTACACCACTTCTTATATGTTTGAATCTTGTAAAAGTTGGCGAATCAACCATTTTTCAAAAATACCAAACTTCACAACATTTGACAGTATCAAGCGATCATTTTGGGTTTCGAAGTTTTGATCTTAAATTCGAAATCACTGAGTTCCAACAATTTAAGTAACCATTGAAATCGGATCGTTTTATTTTTTCTCGAAATTTAATTTTTGACTCAAGCGATTTATCACATTTTGTACTTATCGCCGTATTTTTAACTTTTATCTTAACTTTAATAACTTTCCAAAAGTTCGTAACTTTTTAAACATATTTTAAAGATTAAAATCCTAGTACAAAAATATTTATATTTATATTTATATTAAGAGATTTATATACGAAGAAAAGAGATGTTTTAGGTGACTTCAACATCCAAGAGGTTGACAAAGTTTCCAAGCGGCTGCACAAGCAGTACGGTAACGTCGTTAAGGTCGGCGGACTGCTGGGTAGGCCGGATATGGTCTTTTTATACGACGCTAACGATATTGAGAGAATTTTTCGCCAAGAAGAAAGAATGCCTCTTCGTCCCTCGATGCCATCGCTCGAATACTACAAGCATGTTTTGAGAAAAGATTTTTTCGGTGGCAATACAGCAGGGGTAATTGCTGTGTAAGTAAGACGGTACACCGCCAAAACACTTTGCCTATGCCATATATCTACCATATAATGAAAATTGCTAGAAATTGTATATTAGATTTTCTCGTTTATGGTTTTTCTTAAAACCACGGAGACCGACACTGATTGTAGTCGTAATAATATTATTTTATCTTCCGTACGACAGCCACGGTGAAAGTTGGTATAATTTTCGCAGCAAAGTACAACAAGTGATGCTTCAACCGAGAACAGCGACTATGTACATTGGTGCAATCGAAGAAGCTAGCTTGGCTTTCATTAAAAGGTCTTCAATTACGATTGATTAAATGAAAGTTAGACAATCCTCTTATTCGCGTATACTCACTATATAAATTTCAGGATAAACAATATAAAGGACGACCTGGATGAGGTCCCTGATGATTTTCTAAATGAAATTAATAAATGGTCCCTCGAATGTAAGTAAATACGTACGATGCATACTTTTTCAAATCTGATTTTCGGATTAAACTCTCTGAAGTAAAATCAATCTAGGTACGATCGCAGGAATAAAAAATGTTACGCAAGGTACTCTTTGAAGGAAAAAACATCCGACCTAAAGACCAAAATGCCGAAGGCATAAAACCTTACCAGATAAAATCGATATTCATAGACATTCATCGTAGATCCGATGGAATTCCATTCTAAATTCTTATCTGTGCGATCCTCCTGGAATCTTACCTAGATTTATTCGTTATCCCTACAAAAGAAAAGTATATGCTAGAATATATATTAATTTTAATTAAGATGTATTGTGTGTAAAATATATAGCCGACGTATCAGATTTTTCGTTGCTGTAAAATACCGGGTGGTTGATTTAAGCGAAGACATTGAAAAATCTCGAATAATTTTGAAAACTTTATACTTTTTGCGATTAATAATTTTGAATAATTTGAATTAAAAAACTTGGAGTCTGATGTGTCTCTTAATTATTATTTTTCTATTATCGTTGAATGAAAAAAATATATTAAATGCATTGATTTATCTGTATTTAATTAACTCGGTTTTTGGTTTACGGCAAACAATCCTTGTGTAAAACAAATTCTAGGAAAATATCATTACTACGATGATGAGAAAATAATGTTTAAAATAAAACTTAGTTTTCTAAAGAATATCGAACACGTACTTTTTTATTTTTCAATCCGACGTATATTTCTCGAGAATTCCGAAAAATCTTATTTTTTTCACTACAGTTTTTCCATTTGAGATTTCAAAGTAACTCCCTTCTCGAAAGAGGTGGCGGGGGTGATCTATTTTTAGCCCGAGTGCATTGCACCCTCAAAAATATTAACTTTTCATCTGGGACATTTTTTCGTGCTATGCTTTTTTTTTCGAGATATTTCTATGTCTTCGCTTACGTATTTCTTAACGTGTACGAGGAATATACGGTACATATATATTTCATATACAGGAGATATATGTGCCAATGTTCGCATATATTTTCCGTATACCTTATTCTATGGGGTAGAGTATTTGGTTGTGATACATAAATTTAAAAAAGTATGAAAACAGCGATCGCTAGAGTCGCCTTGGATATGAAACTGGGCTGTATGGAGGACGATGCCGATTTGGAGACGCAACAACTGATCGACGCTGTTCACAAATTTTTTACTAACGTTGGTATTCTCGAACTGAAGATACCATTCTGGAAACTATTTAATACACCTACGTGGCGGGAGTACGTCGCGGCCCTTGACGTAATTCTTAAGTATGTATTTCCCGTTATTTTTTTTTATTCGTTTGGTAGATAAAAAGTGGAGTCATTGGCCATTGGCCAACATTTTTTTGTTTGTCGGCCTTGTACGAGCGTCCAATGGCCGTGCCGCTTACCTCGTTGACTCGATAGCCGACGTTTCGTTCATTTCCACGACGTTCTTATGATTATGTTCTCGACTTTTCGTATAGTTTCACCTCGAAGTATACGAAGATTGCTTTCGCGAGGACCAGGACCGAAAACAGTGAAAAACAGAAAGAACTTTCCCTTCTGGAACGTGTACTGAAACTTGATGGAAATGAGAATGAAAAGATGGCAACTATACTTGCACTAGATTTATTTCTGGTTGGAATAGATACAGTCAGTGCCACGTTTTTTCTACATTTCCTGCATTCATACTGCATGCTCATTTAAATAGAAAGGAATAAAAGATTCAAAATGACAACTCTATTCCACAGACGGCGAACGCCGTTGCTTCCGTGTTATATCACCTGGCGTGCCATTCGGAAAAACAAGCGATTCTGTACGAAGAGGTAAAACGCGAACTACCGGAAAAAGACATGGAACTGGGGCGAAAGCATTTGGACAATCTGAGATATCTCAAAGCGTGTATCAAAGAAACTATGAGGCACGTACATTTTGTTCGTTTTGTCATTTATTTATTAGATGTTTAGCCTTAGTCGTAAGAAACCTCGGATAAGTCACAAAAGTGCGATTTAATTTATAAAATAACTAAATATAAATAAGAATTTATAAATAACAGCATGTTACCATACGCCGTGAGAATGAGCATTTTATGGTGATCCCAGTTACGAAAAGTCTAACCTTGAATTGCCTTTCGGGGTTACATTAGTATTGAAAATTTGAAAGTGGACGCGCGATACGTGACTTTCACACATTTTACGTTAGGATTCTATCGTCTCCGTTTTGACGAGCGTGTCAAGGTGATAAATTAAAATTAAATTTTCACAATAAACATTTCTATTCTGAATATTGTATTTTCTTCTAGGATGAAACCGGTAGTGATCGGCAACGGACGGTGTACGACAAAAGACACGACGATAGGAGGTTTCCAAGTACCGGCAGGAGTGCGTACCGAGTATTCAATTAATTTTTTGAACGAGTACAAAGATTTTATTATTAATTAAGCGAGTCGCCACGTGAGAACGGGGTAACGATCGATAGTGAGCGCAAAGTAACATTAAGGTCGCCGTTGTATTACAATTTTCTACTCACCGACGTAACTGTTACGCGATATTAAGGGTTTTATATACCAGTTACTCCGTTGCGTAGAAAATTGTAATACATCGGCAACATTGATGTTGCTTTGTGTCTACGGGTGAGGTGACAATTATATATCACCTTACGCTAGTGTCATTATATTGTACACTCGCAGGTGCAGGTGATATTTCAACATTACGTGATTAGCAATCAAGAAAAGTATTTCCCGCGTTGCGACGAGTTCCTACCGGAGCGATGGCTGAGGGAAAGCTGCGTACGACATGCATTTGCATCGCTGCCGTTCGGCTACGGCAGACGAATGTGTCTCGGGCGACGATTTGCCGACCTTGAATTGATCATCCTTCTTAGCAAGGTGAGTTAAAGTTCGTTTATTACGTACGATCAATGAATACAACGACTGTAAGTGATTTATAAGTAATTAAGGAATTAACTAGCACATCTCTACGGACGGATCTGTACGTCCTCATTGCTTTCTTGCTCATGAATATTTGTAGCGTACTATATATTTACTTGTAATTAGCTTCGTAACTTAAACTAACGATGGTTACGCCGTGTGCTCGGTGTTGATGGTAGACGCGTTCGAACGATGCGTGCTTAGCACTCAAATGTAGTGTTTGTTTCTTAATTGCGCCTTACAACTTTAATCCACGGCGATTAGAAATTCTCGCGTTGAACATGCAGCTTAAAGCGAATCACGAAAGATAAATTCGTTCATTTGTTGAGATTATGTGTGTGCACCTAAAATGTTTCGGTCTGGTAAATATAATCGTGCGTAGAACGCTTTTAACCTTTCTCCGTTCTCTCTTAGATCGTGCAATCATTCAAACTCGAGTACTGCTACGAGAAATTGGATTACCATATTAATCCGCTTTATACACCCAAAGGACCACTCAAGCTGAAGTTCATCAAGAGATGATTTCTATTTATTTATTTTTTACTTCGGTAATGAATCAGCAACATCTTTTTGTAATATGCGAATTAACGAGTGTATTTACGACAACATTAATAAACTTGCCTGCATAGAATAAAGAAAATGTTTACATTAATTGAATACCAAAGTATAAAATTCTGTCGACAACAGCGGAATTGCGGACCGGACAGTCCAATACTATGGATCTAAGATAATAAATAAAATGTAAGTTCCATGTTGTAAATAATATATATTATCAGTTGCAAAACCGCATATCCGAAGTTAGCTTGTGTTTGAATTTTCTAACATATCCGCTGCAGACTCTTATCTCGGAATCTTACGTTTCAACGGTTACGTCAAAATAATCTTTAAGTACATTTGGTGTCAAATAAATGCGAATTTTGTATTTTTCACATGTTTTGCTAAGTTTAACGTTGGCTGTATTTATAGAAAAAGTACACGGTCAATATATATTTAATATTTTAACAGTCGTTTGGTTGTTGTTTTTATTCATACCTCCTTAATGTTTTCTTTCTTTATTACAACTGTACAATACATTTTTTATCTGTCGAATATTTTTCGAACAATGTATTACTGTTGTCCAGCGTATATGTAAGAAGTATGAACGATGAATAAACATAATTATTTTAAAAAATGGACAATTTCAACGCGTTATCTTTCGACGATTTTAAATTTGAGATCACCGGCTGGCGCATACATGAATGTAACTTTGTATTTGAGTGGCTCGTGATGGTACTCCAATTTGTACGAACGTATGAGCTAAAATAATAAGAAAATATAGCATTTTTATTCGATCTCTGTAGCAACTATTGAACAGTGCACACCTTGGATAAAAGAACTTGCATCTCTAGATCGGCAAACCTTCGACCAAGACACATTCTAGCTCCGTAGCCGTAAGGAAGCGACGCGAAAGGATGAAGTTTGTCTTTGGAAGCGTCTTTGAGCCACCTTGATGGCTTGAAAGTTTTAGCATCGTCTACCCACTGTTCCATGTTGCCAGTCACGAGCGTCGGAAACACGACTTGTACCTGAAATAAAACAATGGACGTAGAGTCTTTATTACTTTCTCTAACCGTACTAATCTCGAGAAGAAATAATAGTCTTGCCCCTTTCGGTATATTGTAACCGCAGATGACCGTGTCATTTTGGAGTGTTCTTCCGTTTCCAATTACCGTCGAGTATACTCTGAAAATACATTTATGTATTATTATTTAGAAAGAAGCTTCAAGCAGGACTAAAAATCGTAGTCTTGATAGAAAGGTTAATCGCACCTAAACACTTCCCGAATAAAAGCTTTCATGTAGATTGCTTGATCGAGATGGTGCGTAGTGAGAGGAGCTGCGGGATCGGGTATAATGTTTTTCAATTCTTTGTAAATTTTTTCCTGTTCCTCGGGACGCGTCGCCAGCTGATAGAGAATCGAGCAAACAGCCATGGAAATCTACAATCGAATACGTAATTTTAACCAGGTGAGAGTAGGACGGGAATATAGGATCGTACCGTATCAATTCCGACTAAAATTAGATCGAGTGCGAGAATATAAGCTATCTTTGGATCCTTTTCATTGGCTAAAATTCGCTCGACCAACGAGAGTTCATTTTCATCAACGTTTTTTTTACTTTTCAATCTCTCTATCGCAGCGTCAATGTGCGTCGTACATATTCTACAATAAAAAAATGTTAAACAGCGATTAGTTCCATCGTATCAGAACGAAAAAAGTAATAATTTACTTATAATTTTATTGGATTTTCATTTGAAAATATTTCTTTCCAAACACCTTGGAGCAGAATACATGAGAGTTTTGAGATGTAACTTTTTAATACACTTTATTTATTCATTAATTTTTGTGTAACGATGGGTTTAGGTAACTTTATGGTGTTATTTGTGGCAAAGTTGATGCATCTACTCACGCGACGAAGTAGTCCATATTTCTAACATAACGCGACCAAAGGGGCGTCGGAATGTATTGCCAATAAGGAGCTTTCAATTCCAACTCGGCAACGTTTCTCAGGGCAAATTTAGCAGCATCGATTATCTTCTGTGGTTCAGAGGCTGGAGCGAGGTCTCCGTCTAGACATCCGAGTCTTACATCCAGGGCAACCCGACCTATGCCTGTCGTTAAATGAATAGAAGCACGAATTATAGAGATCTTTGTCAGAATAATTTACGGTTGAACCATTAAAAAAAAACGATTCAAAAGTCGTAACGAAGCTATACCAGTAATCGGTACTTACACTCGAGAGCCCATTTGTGAATCTCATTGTCGAAGTCTGCAGGTACCTCGTCGTCATGCCCTTTGATTTCTTCTATTCTGCAATGATCGTAAATAATTGCTCTATGTCATACATGGGCATACGTTCATTTCGTCAGTCACTCTTGGTGCAAGTCACAACTCTAGACAAGTTCATTTCAGCATTTATCTTCCTGTCATGCTTAAAAGTTCGCAAGATTAAAAGGATTTTGCACACTAAATGAGAAATTAAATTTGCTGTATTGTATCAAACTTAACTCGATAAATGCGTGAATTATCTTTAGATTGATCAAATGAGCTTTGCTGCGTTCATAAATGTATACCTTGTGAGCTATTTTAGCATAAAATAGTCTTTCTTCCGATGACATCACATATCATATTAATATTAATTTGTCATTAAAAGTGACTTTAAAGAACCATACTGTACCAGGATAAGTATTCCTTAATTCTTTATAAGTCACCAGAATATCCGCACTAACGACTAAAAAAATGTCAGTGTTCTAAAAAGTTTTACGATGCTGCAAAGTGAAAACACTAATGAATAACACATTTTCCCATGCCTTTGTTATCGTGATATTTCTAGAAATTTGTTAAATTGCGTCCTAATGCAGTCCAATTAATTTTTTATACGTTGAACGTACCTTTTTATAAAATCTTTCGTAACTACCTCGATCGGCGTTATGTATTTTCTCACAGTCTTTAGTTGGAGAACAGGTTTTTGGACACGTGTGCGGAATTCCTTCCAGGGTTCTCCGTGTCTGTAAGGTTCAAAATGTTCCATTTTAACTCCGATATCCAATTGACGCATGAGCCCAATGAGAACTCGATAAAATTATTGAATAATTGTAGCACAATGATAAAAAGTGTAAGTAAGGAGTAAGTAATCGTATAGTTTAATACATTCTAGGACAATTGAGTCGGCTTATTTTCCGATGGTGCGAGAAGGTGTTGACAAATCTTAAAAAAGTAATTATAACTGTCAAGAATAAATCCAAATTATTCGATAATCATTTGTTTTGAGGTAAAGTTTGCGATTGAAACGTCTGAAATAATTAGTCGATAAAATAAACTAAAAATCGACTTACACGCCAACGACACCAGGTAGATCACCAAAAAACGTTTTCCTAGCTGTGCTCTTGTAGTGCACGAGACTCGGCATGGAGGGTCTGAAGGGAGTCGGTCCTTCGTGTCTATAAACTTTTTCAATTTCGTCGGCATTGTAAACGAACAATAGATCGGGTCGCCCTATGAGTCCCGACAGTCGCGTGATCTCTCCGTAATCGTCGTAAAGCATTTGCGATATTCTGGCGACGTCCGATAACTTATGTTGGCCGATTATAGGAAACAAGCGCCAAGTATTGCCGAGTATCGGTAACGGCTTGGGTCCGGGCACCTCCTCGTACGATTTAACGCTTGAAAGACTCTTCGTTTTGGCGGGGCACTCTCTCGAGCATTCGCTCAAGGCTTCGTGACTGCTCAAAGATCTTCCTATTTTCCGTAATCGGCTGAGCGCCAGGCACGTCGGTGGTGATCGGTGCGGAAGTGACATTTTTCTTTTAACCTGCAAAACGACTTTTTAAAACCTTTGCTAATTACACTTGCCCGTTGCTTCATCTTCGACACATTCGCATACTCTGAAAATCAATGATAACAAGTTTGAACTATCGAATAAAAACAGAAAAACATAGCTTTCTCTATGATGAAACAAAAATTAAAATAGTCGTAAAAAAAAATTGCCGGTACACGGATGGAAATGGGGTTGTCGATATCACATCAAGACAATATTAATATTATTGTACTCATTTTTACACGAAACGTAGTCGTTATAACTGCAACTTATATCTGAAATAACACTCGCTCTTGTAACATATAACGTTGATGCTGTAGTAAAATATTTATACTAAAACTTCGAAGTTAATGCGGTACTTGCCAATAAGTTCGAAGTAAATTTTACTATTTACTAACTAGCATACGCTGAGGAGTTGGAATAACTCGTTAACTAGTCCTTACAACGGTAACCGTAGCGTTTATTTCTATCGTACGGTAGTATATTGAATCCTACATATGGGACACTAAATATCTACTATATTTCTACGCATTTTTAATCAAGGTCACTAAAAAAGTGTATCGATAAGATTTTTTAGAAATCATCAAAAGTATTCCCGGCGCAGAATTGAGCTTTATAGTATATCAAATTTATTTTCGTGAACATTTTTTTAGCTCCATTTATAAAATTCGAGTCAAGACCGTACGACAAAACTTTGTGGCGGATAAATTGGAACACGTCTGTTCCGCTCTTTCATCTCATTTACCGCTCAATCTGCCAAATATATATATATATATATATATATATTGTACGGTCTCAACATAAGACTAACAGTCGGCATACATATTCCTTGACTCGCTAACGCACGATAATGGTTCGTATTGAACCAGGATCATGTAGTATAGAGCTATTTCCTGTTGGAATTTCGTGTATCGAACTGGTGCTGTGCAAAACTTCGTCGTGATGGGTACTGCACGGCTTCTGTGTGTCGAATTGATTATCGGTAGACTTTTGTCGTATTAAGATTGTCCGTGTACAGTTTCACTCTGTTCAATTCGTACCGTGTACAATTTCGTCGTACCGAATTGAGTGTGCGTACTAAAAACCTGTGTACAACTGCTCATGCAGAGATTGGTCGCGTAGAGACAGATTCCGTATAGAACTGGGGTCTTAATATGTTACCTTAAGAGTTCGAACTCAAGATATCAGCACCAACTCCACAATCCATGTTCGCTTTGTTCAATTTTGGAGTTTGTGAATTTTAATGTTACAATGTTTGCATACTGCTCGCTTTTTCGAGTTTGGGTATATTTTAAAAGAGCGATGTCACACCAATTTTCGTGTAAATCAGATGGTTGGTCAGGTATTTTGGTCCACCATTATTATGTAAGCCATGTTGAGTTATGATATTTTGCCATTGGATTCTAAATACAGCGATCTTAGAAATACAGTTAAACGAATTGTAGTGCCAATCGGATTGTTTTGTATTATAGTCTGCTATCAAAAAAAAGTATTCATAGTTACTTTCTGTCACAAGTGTTTGCTATAAATTTACTTAAACCTATTGTTGAAATTTCGATCCGCGAACCCATAAATATCCATCTAATGAAATATGTCTAATTATGAATACAAAAAAATTAGTTCGGAACTAGGGGGGGGGGGCTCGTACGCCTGCGCGCTGCGCATTAACCGAGCTCCGAGGGAAACCCAAGGCTCACTTCTCCTTTACGCTCCCCCCATCGAAACTGATGAAAATTATTTTTTAACGATATTCCGGAGCCCGTAAAAAGCCCGTAACTTTTACATACAACCGTAAGTTTCTCGAGATATTCGTCTTTATGTTAGAACCAATGCGTCTACGAAAATATAAAAACATCAAGAGTCCATAATTACTATATAGTATATTGTTAGGCAACTTGTAAATCGAAAATGTCAAATTTCCAAGGATACTTTTTTTCTTTATATTATTCAATAACACTTCACCAAAATTGCATTTAATTGCCTTTAATTAATGGTAAAGTTTAATGATAATTAAAATTAAAGATGAAAATATTGCTTAATTAACAAAAAATGTTTTGCAATATTTTCTAATTATATTATTGCAAAATGTTACTCGTTAATGTTTCTTTGAATATTACATATGCAATGTTTTGTAAGGACACTGTAAGATTGTTGCAGTATTTCAACAATATTGTTAATTGATTTCAATATTTTCTGGCATTATTACGGTATTTTAAAAGAATACTTCAATAATATTTTGAAAATATTGGTGCCGCGTGAGTATCAATTTTCCAATTACGAAGACGGCGGGAATAGTATTGCATGTATGTATATAAGTAAATGAGAACTCAATACATCGCCTTTCACTTCAACCGATTCACGTCCGCGTTCACATTGAAAGTTTCCACTATAGAGGGAACGGGTGCAGTGGTTAGCCAGTCACCCATTTTCTGTCGTACGTTGTAGCGAATAGGACTGGATCAAAGAAAAGCACAAATATAAGTTGAAAAAAATGTATCTCGTATGCTCGCAAAGTGATTAACGGATTTAAATACTTGAATACAAAAAGTAGTAATACACAATTAGCAACCAATTATAAAATATTACATTCTACCGACATGAAACAAAATTAAAATAATCATTTGCATAAAAAATAATGTAATCGAAAAAATATTTTTGTGGTTACATTACAATTAGTTATGTAATGTAACTACAATAGAATTAGTATATGAAATATTTTTACTAGAAATATCAACGGGAAGAATTAGAATTTTGATTTTTGTGTAAGAAACTGGTGAAACGATTCTACTGTGACAGCCGTTGTATCCCGAAAAACAAAAATTTGTCCCATTTTTATTGTACAAGAATAAAAGCCATAGAATTTAATGTAGAAATAAGAGACGCTAGGTATAATTTCACTGGTTAGCGGTGATGCGCAGGTCACTTAAAATTTCCCGTTATTACAATTCAAATACCTGGAGCGAGCGAACGTACAAAATCGTTTCCTTCGCTATCCGCGCTCAGCTGTACAGACATATAATTTATTTCCCGAGCAGGTATACCGTACCGTACCGTAACGATAATTCTAAGTGTACAAGCGCGATTCCAGTACAAAACACGAAAACTATAATTATTATATTCTATATGACCGAATAAACAATGTGATTGTTACTAACCGGTCGCTCTTTCACAAGTGCAATGCAGACACTCTCTTCAACCACTGAACACGTATTGCCGTTTGTACAGGCACTTGAAAGAAAGCACTGAGTAATGTTGAGAGAGAAGAAAACTCGACGACGCTGGAAGACCCCCCCCCCCATTCCCCTTTCACATTCTTTTCTACCTCCAGCAAGCCCAAATGGACTGCACACCGAGATCGAGATACATGCGCAATGGAGAAACGAAAGTTGAAGTAATCCAAGGATGAATATTTGTATGAAAAATACAAAGCTTGCACAATTTTTGCATTTTATTCTGGTCTAATCGTTAATACGAACAAGTTATTATTCAGTTTTATCTTGTTTCTTGCAAGATTGTGTATGAATTCATCGATTTTTAGTTTTGGCCAATTTCTCGATTAGATGAGATTTATTTGCTCGATTTAGTTAGTTTTTTTGTAACAAAATGTTTTTAGTTTCTAAAAAAGGTTTATCATACAAAATGTATCTTGACAACTCGATAAAAAATCTTTGTAGATAATCGCAACTTCACGGATAGCATATAAAAAGAGGATTGCAGACTTAAAAAATTCTATTTAAAAAATTAATTTTAACTTATATTATTTATCTTTATAGTGTATTTATTATAATTAAATACTTAACTAGAGAATGTCGATAGTAATTTTTGCGCTCTAATGGATCGCATCTGTGAAGACGGAAGAATTTATTAAATCTTTTTGAAATAATGAATAATAAAGCACGACTTTGATCAAAGCATACAAAATATGACCAAGTTGCAGCCTCGAGGTCATGTTACCGACGGCATCGACGAAATCGACTACAGGTCAGCTGCGCACCCATAATTTTCATTGTCAATTCATGATCCGACGTCTACGTGAAACGGATACACAAATTCTACCTCAAAAATCGTTCGATTTGGTATTCGGTAAGTGCATTCCGTGAATTTGCGAACAAAAGGTAAAGGTAACTTGGTTAAGGAACCAAGTTTACCGTTACTCGAACCCCGACATCGCTTCTCTTAATTATATTGACTTTTCGTTCTGAGTTGGGCGGTCCACATACTAATCGTCCTCCTTAAGAGGGATAATCACAGTTCGTCGGTTCCAGAACGATTTTCCCCAACCCTCGTTGCACGGAGACCGAACTGACGTCACAGCGCGCCATTTTTACGTACTTTTATAAATGGTTTTTCCCCGCAATACATATTAATAAGTAAATAACTCAACAGTGCGTATATCGAAAACAATTAATCTTCCAAGAAGGACCAGGATATGTTTAGCTTACTTTTCCTATATAAAAAATTCTTAAAATGCATTTTTCTTTTAAATATAATAAGATCGTTTGATTTTCACCGAATGCCAAAAAAAAATATTATTTTCATCTTTTAATTTTGACTGTGTATCGAAGAACTTCAATCTCGAGTCAACATTGTAGGAGTCTCTTCTTAAGGAATATTACAAAGGAGGGGTGTCGCCGTGACGATGCCGACAGACAAGTGTGTACAAATACCGTCCATAACACCTGCTGTCTTACCCACTCACTTATTACATTCTACGCGTTAGGCTCGGAAGCACCGCAAACAATATTTATATGCATGACCGAAGATGTTCCATGACCGCCTCTGAGACCGCAGTTTCTCCGTATTAATAAGTACTATACTCAGTGGGTAGTCATAGATTATAAATTAGAAGAAAATACGATTGATTAATCGCTATAATCATTTTAACACGGATAAAAACTCGATAAAAAATCGTTTGGTACAGAGTTTGGCAATTTTTCTTATCTGTTTTATTTTAAATTCGCAAATTTGATTATAACTAAAGTTTAACACGGTTAACCCTTTACAAGATTTTTAGTTAAACTTTTACGAGTCACACTAATAATCCCCACTTCTTGGCTCTACCATAAGAATGCGTTACCCCCACTCTGCTCTTCGTAGTCCCGTTCCGGGACGGTTTCGGGCGGTGGGACTTGTAAATGGTTAAACAACCATAAAGATTGTAGAAGATGTGAATTTTTCAATTCCAACGTGATGATATTTTACTTTTTCTCGATATCAGTGTATTTTCGGAAAAATATAACGAATTTTACGTAAGAAAAAAAAAAAAATGTTTATACATAACGAAACTTTTTATTTCTAAAACTCTGATAGCGAATGATAACGACTGTGATACAGTGGTTGCCATCAGAAGTTGCACAGCTCATAGGTGTCGTTGATATTTCAAGAGTGGTAGGGAAAAAAAAAAAACATTAGACGCGACATTTGGGGAAATTATAAATACACGAATACGTTTCTCGTTCGAGTCTCTCAGTCGTGAGCAAGGGATTCGATAAATTTGTGACTCAGGTAAACGGGGAAAAGTATATAGCGTTAGAGTGAAAAGACAGCACAAGTACAGAGACGAGGCAAACGGTTTTACGACGCTGGCGTGTTAAGAACACGATGTACATTGGGTCACAACCCTGTACAGGAACTCGAATATTAATACTATTTCCGATGTTCGGAATCGTACCAGGGATTAATGGACGACGAACGATGAAGCACCGAGACTCTCAATTGTCTCGCTTAGCTGTTCGAGTGAGCCTCGGGTAAACGATCGCAGGTAGTCGCTTAATCGCACCGAAATATAATTTGGGTACACTCGATTGGCGTCACCCCGTAACAATAGCTCGAAGGATTAAAATTCGCGCAAATGATTGGCCAACCCTCGAGCTCTTTCTATTATACCTTATTCCACACCCTTAGCACTGTCCGCTCAGGAGTGAGATTTCAGTACGATTCGAAACACCGAACCATCAACAACTCCGAAATAATATTAAGTGTTCTTGGACAATTTGAGAGAAACGAAGTTATATCTTGTAGATTCAAAGTGAAAAACGAAAAGTAAAGTTGTGGCAAAAATGAGTCTACCGGCTATGTGGATTAGGAAGAATATGCTTCAGTCTCCGAGTCCCAACTACTCTAAAAGCGTAAGTACCTTAAATACATTTTTAACTTAACGATACATCAAAAACGTGAGATATTATGAAAAAATTATTTATGCGAGGTTTCAAACATGTGTAACAGACGTATTCCTTTGATATTTCTTTTGAAAATTGGCGTCGAGACGCTACCGCGTCTGAAGATTCATCAATTACGGTCAATCTCTTTCGTATTGATTAACGTCTTTCGAAAGTTCATTATTTATTCATTTTATCCCGAATTTGGCATGTTCTTGTCGACACCGATGGCAAGCTAAAATAGTAAATTTTATCATAAACAGGGCCGATTATTGACCGAGGCGGAAATAAAAGTACAACGATCGCTCCAGAAGCTGGAGATACCCGAGTGGTATCTCAACAACAATTCTCGTCCGCCAAAAATACTTATGAACGACACCCCCATCGAATCGCGACGACCCCTGTGGAAGGAACAGCGTCTCAATAAAACGTTTGTCTGCAGTACACCTGAAATGCCGGTCAGAAATTTAACAGGTAAGAAACGTTCATTAAAATAAATTATTGAAATAAAATAAATAAAGTAAATAAAATATATCAAATACGTCAAATAAATAAATTGTATTGATTTAATTAAATGAATTAATTTAATTAAATAAAATTAATTGAATAATTCGAATAAATTAAATAAATTGAATGATTTGAATGGATTAAATTAATTAATTCAATGAAATAAAATTAATAAAATTAAATGAATTGAATAAATAAAGATAGCGCGCTCAAACAGTAGCTAACGAAATAAATTTTAGTTTCGACAGTGAATCGGAACGGTTTATTGGAAACCGAGATTGGAGCTCCGGAAACTGAACAGTTCGGTACATACAAAATAAACCGAAGTACAACGACAGAACGATCGCTGGTAGGGAAGAAGCGATGCGCATCCTCGCAGAAGAGTCAAGTTATGGAGAAGAACTCGTCTCGGTCTCGACTCGTGAACGTAAGCCGAACGTTCCCGAGAGTCTCACCGTCCCGAAAGATCGCTAACATAAATATAGTATTTCCGCAACCGTCGGTCGACTCTCGCACAATCACGGATATCGATCACGATGAATCTCAGCTGAACGCGACAAAGGATTCTTCGGAGCCGATTGCTTCCCCGAATATCAACGACGAAGATCTTGAGGCATCGTCTCTTCGAGACGCGAGTCCGAAGTCCAAGTCCTCCGGGACGAAAGTCTTGAGAATGCCGAATCAACGACTGACGTACATCACACCCTGGAAGCCACTGTCACCTTCCGTGACTCCAGTCAAAAAATTCTCCAGTGATCGGTGCTTTACGCCGAGAGCTTCCTCTGTACCGCAAAGATCACAGAATTCATCGTTCTTAGATTCAGTCGTCGACCATAGCCTTCCAAAACAAAATAAGATGCCAGCCACGACAACTAACTCATTTGCCGCTCTCGAGGCTTCAAAGGAAATCGGACAGCCACCACCGATAACCCCAGGTACGATAAAGCCGATGCCCTCCAATGAGAAAGAAATTTGCGACGCCTGCAAAGCCGATGCCTCCAAAAGGACATCTTTATCTCCGCACAGCCGACCTTCCAGTGGTAGAAGTTTCCGTGCTATCGACGCGAGGCGGCCCAATACCCCGAGGTTACGAGCATCGGCACCCACATCCGTCGCTTCGCCGTGCAACGCTTCATTCGCGTCAAAGAAGAAACCTTCCGAGCTGGGGATCATCGTGGAGCAAAAGCAGCCGCAGCAAGATATCAACAAGAGTCTCGTGCAGGAGATCATCGAGGAACTGAACGAAAAGTGTGGGAATTCCACACAACCGACTTACGTCACTCCTGGCTCGAAGAATTTCGTCAAGAAGCTAGTCAAGGCTCTGGAGAAAGGGACGTTATCCAGGAGCGTCGCCGAAGAAACGCAAACGTCCTGCCAGCATTTCGTCGACTATCCGGAAGACGACGATGAAACGGAGAGTAGCGAGCACGGTAGCGACGACGATACGAAATCGGTAGCGGTTTCTACATCGATTTCCTACAAAGACTCGGACAGCAGTAACAGCAGCGACTCGGAACTTCGTTCTCCGACGATGAAACAGAACTACAACTATGATTGGAACATGAACGTCCAAAAAAATACGAGCGAGACGACGACAGCTGCTTCGGAGACGATAGTCCCCGCAAAAGAAGAGGATTCGGTCTACTGGATTCATGTGCCGAATTCGAAGCTACCGAGATCCAGTTCACTTCTGAGCATGATTTCCAGGCTGTCGACCAACAGTCCCCGACAGCAGTCGCCCTGCCTGAGCCCCATACGACCGAACAACGCGGAAGGAAAGTATCAAAACTCGATAAACGCCTGGGGACTTACTTGCAGAACTAGCGATTACGCGAGAACCCTACGACGGATCGACGAAACGACGATTCTCGATTCTGGATACTCCGACAGATCGCGCAGACCTTCCTCGGATTCTTCCGACGACACGTGGCTCGATGATACGGAAGCCACGCAAACTGCTTCGGAGACTGGATCCTGTAACTCGTTTTCCACCGGGTCGTATCCCAGACGCTCATCCAGAACTCAGCTCCTCCGGCGACCCTTTGTGATCTGAAAACAAAAGCTTCAAGTATAACGTCCCAATTTCTGATCGAGTTGACTCTGTAGTCGAGTGATCGGTAACTGGAATATTTACCTCGGGCGGATGTACCGGAACTGAAGAAAATTAAATTTTTATTAAACAATCAAGATTTAAAAGTCTGACACTGGTCGCGATAACGTTTCAAACGAGGAATAACGTATGAATTAACCTATTTAGAAGTAAATAGATGTACTTGCTTCGTACTCAGTTTATTTGTAATCGCTCAATATTTGTTTAATATTACGATATTAGACGACTAGTCCAAACGGTAGTGAGAGCTTTTGACAAGTATTATTATGTAATAATAACTTTTGTGCCTGTACGTTTTAACTCGAGGTTTTGTTTTCTGTATCGACTCTTTCCTCGAATTTTACAACTCTGATAATTGTTGCTTTTTTTAAAACAGATTCTCCGTGTGTCGCAGTGAAATTTTATTGCTAAAAAAGAAAATCCGTAAATATATAATTCGTGATTTTTAACTACTCCAAAAATGATATAAGCAATTTCGGAATTGTTGTGGCAAAATTAAATGATATTTTTATGTGTATTTCACGTCATTTACAATAATCGCATCGAAACGAAGATTTTTAAAAGTATAAACACTTGTAAACAACACAAATTCATACTGAAATTGTTTAGTTTCAGATAATTTCGTTGTCAATAATCAGTGAAAATGGTATTTTATATCGATATCGATGCTACGAAACTCAAGTACGCAATTAAATATTAATGTACTATTAATAATAAAGTATGCATAACACAAAAATTATCTTTTCTTTTCGTTTATTTCATCCGGTAAAATGAAAATAATTTATCGAGATTAAGCCCCATACGCTTCTAAGATAGTTCTGTTGGTAATCCAAAGTCATAGACCCTAGAGATTATATTATTCAATAACAAGTGTACGCCGAATGTTGTGATGATAAGCACGAATAATCGGAAGCTTTCACTGTGGCGTAATTATGTAGTGTAAACGAATTATCGAACAATTTATAATTATTAATGTTTACTTGACTCTGTTCAAGTTATGATTATCATTAGATCGACAAACTAGTCAGCAACATGACAACGTCGTAACGCGCGTCGTCCGTAAACGCGAAGTACAGTTGCGCGATCCGCGAATCGCGATTGTTCGATTACAGGCGCGGCCTTTCAAAGTTACTCGTTTGCAAAAAAAGTATGCATACAGAAGGTATCACTAAGAAGAATCACAATGTCAAGTTTCAAAATGGGAATCCAATATATATTTGGAAAATACATAAAATATATCGTTTAATTGGAAATGTTCTGGCCCGAATATATGTCGCGCGTAGAAAATTTATCGATGCATATATATATATTTTTTTTTTTCGTGAAGAAATATTACATCAAATTGCAATTATTGACTTCCGACTTGAAAAAAATAAGTGTTAGGCGTTTTTGTGTACATATCTATTGTTGTCTGATATTTTTTGTGCTTACACATGGTTCATTGGTATGACAACATACGTGTATAGCGTGGTTCAGCCATGCGCCAGCTGAAACGCTTTGCTGCCAAGTTTCCGCGCCATTTTTATACCGTAACGCATGCGTCGCTATGATCTAGTCCCGTGACCGTTAACGCGAATTAAACTCCTCCAAATGTCCCGCGATCTCCCTTTTTTTTAACGTCAACCGTTTATTCCGTAACGTTTAAGGAATGCGTGTTGCATTTTCGATTTTGTTATATAATATTCTTTCGAAGACTACAAATAATTGAGCCAAAGTCGAGATTCGATCCTTCTGTCATAAGACCCCATACTAAAATGTCAATTTTGGACATTTTATATCTCTTTCGTATGGCTCTCGAGCAAACTTGAAATTTCACTAAAATCTCCGTAATTATTTAAAGTTGAGTATATAAAGAATGCAGAATAATGGAGTTGCCGAAATTGAAATTTACTTTTTTTTTTTTCATGCTTATACGAGAC
Source organism: Cylloceria caligata (assembly GCA_963942595.1). Taxonomy (NCBI): domain Eukaryota; kingdom Metazoa; phylum Arthropoda; class Insecta; order Hymenoptera; family Ichneumonidae; genus Cylloceria; species Cylloceria caligata. The sequence continues at coordinate 1,143,683 of OZ012710.1, forward strand.
TCGCGGCTAAACGGTAAAAACTAACTTGCCGTATTGATGTATACGAACATCGAGACTAGTCTCCGTGCATATGAGGATAAAATGTTCGAAGCTCCGTGCCTGTCGTCGATAAAGCAGTGTTTGAACTTTGGAGCAAGTACCAATAACGTCGAACAGAAAGCGTAGTAACATCGTGGAGTACAATAATTCCCAAGTTACTTGTGTTCCTCGACCTATTTAGCAAACATCACGAATATCTTTCGCCTGGTATTTGACTCGTTATTAATTGACCCGGACACTCGCGAGTGTCGATTCGCGTATTTGACATATCACATTCCAATGGTGTCTATTATTGGCATCGCGGTAAGGGGAGTGAACAGAGTTTCTAATGTCCGAAGCGTTCGATTGGAGTTGAAACGACAGTGATATTATTGAGCCAAAGAATGCAGGAAACTCCGATGATTTTATCGGAAACCGAGGAAATAAATAATCTTCTGTACAAACCTATTATCGCCACCCAACGTATCAAGGTGATTTTATTACATTTTTTAACACAACGAAATAAAAATCAACGAAGCTCCAAAAAAATTTTGTGTTAAAATTTGTTCGAATTGATAATAAAAAAATGTTTTTTTTTTGACAGTACACGTGTCTCAACGTTTCTCGAAATTATATCGTCCTCGGCTCTTCGAGCGGAAGCCTCTATTTGTTCACCCGAGAACCATGCTCCTTTCAGCAACTGATTCCCTTATCGGTGCGTATACTCCGATGAATGGACGCGTCCTCGATTATTTTCGTATCGATCGACAACGATGACGTATCGTTTCATTGCAGGAAGGACCAGTGTCGTGCGTCGTGATATCACCCGACGAAAAAACGATAGCTCTGGCAACAAAACGCGGTAGCGTGGGTCTGGTTGCTGTGAAACCAACCGTCAAGCTATTGTCTGTTTCCAATGAACATCTTGGAGAACCGGTGACCAGCCTCTGCTGGAATGACAATAATTCAGAGATATACGTAGGCGATGGGATTGGCAAAATTTCAACCATGGTTCTCTCAATTTTTACCGTAAATAGTACATTATTTACAAATTAATTCGCTACCACGTTGTTATTATAATTACTATCAACGTTGAAGCTACGGTGAACCCGTAAACTCGCTCATAACTCGTTTCATCGAATTTCCTCAGGTAAATGGAATGTTTCAGCCTACTTCCAGTGCACTCATGCACTTGGATTCCACGATAGTGCAGATGCACTTCTCATCGAATCTTCTATTGATATCAACGACGACCCGTTGTTACATCTGCGACACGACTCAGGAGCAATTCAAGCAAATCGGCAACAAAGCACGAGACGGTGAATTCGGTGCGTGCTTCCTAGATAAATCGACGGAACGCGACGAGAACCCCGCGAGATCCGCAGTGTGGGAAGATAAAAATTCTAGTCGAAAGGATACTTCAAATTTGATATCGGACGTCAACGGAGAAGCGAAAGACGATCACGGCACGAGGATCTACTGCGCTAGACCGGGTTGCCGATTGTGGGAAGTAACGTCGAACGGTATCGTCGTTAAGACTCACCAGTTCAAAGAAGCACTCGCAATCCCACCTTCGAACGTTTACAGAGTGAGTCCCACAAAATCATCTCAAAATCGGCATATCGATGAGACCTTGTGCACCCAAACCATTAATTTCTCTCATCTCTACGTCTTGTGCAGAAAATATTTGTTCTCCTATACGTCCAGTGGTATGTACATAATCGATCCCACGAATGCTGCAGTAATTCTGTGGAACGATGATTATTCCAACATCTCGATGGCTCGTACGATAGACGAAAAAATCTATCTGATGACCGATTCCGGAACTTTTCACTGTCTCGCCCTCTCCTCGCCGGAATCATTGATTCTCGACCTGTACGAGAAGAAACGTTACAACGAATGCTTGAGAGCATGCAACGCTCTCAGGCCGGAATTGGTCAAGTCCATCGGAGTCAGAGATCAACCGCATCAAAACAGAGAACTGGATAACATCGACGACACAGTAACGCCTCTGAACAACGAGATTGCAGCCACTCTGGTTTCTCTCGTTTCTCTCATACAATCGAATCTCAATGCTCAGCCCGTGAAGCTCAATTCCGGTATAGTCCTCGTTAATGCTGGAAACTGCAAAGTTCGTGGCGATGAAATACGTAATTTTCGAACAAAGAATAATTCGTCTATCGATACCGAAACAAATAGTTTTAGCGCTATGAAAATTACCGAAGAAGAGTCCGTATTGTTAACCGTTGTGGAACCGGTGATATCCGACAATGTGATAAGAAACAAGAGACGATCAAACGTTAACGATGATTCATCGATCGATGCTCAAGGTTGCACCGATTTGATGTCCAACGTCAGCCTCAATGATAATTATCGCGATTCTTCCAACGCGAAGGAAGAAAATTCGAAAGATCATGACGATCCTGGAGTAATCGATTGCGTAACTTCCAACATACAGAAGGATTTAAATCCTGTGTACGTATTAATTAACAATTTGAAACCTTCGTTGATGGATCGTGAAAGAGAGAAAATAATATTAAATATAAAAAAGAGTCTGAGCGATATAAACGAGAATTACGGTAAGATAGAACGACTCAAAGATTTTCTCTACGAAGTGTTACGAGCTACCGAGAGACACTACTTTAATGTTTTTCTCGACAATACAACGACGGAATTTTTGGATAGAACTGAGAGCGAGTGCGTGATTAACGAAATTGTGAAAGCTTTCGTGGATATAAATTTGTCTAGCGTTACGGAATGCTCCTGTGGTTACGCGTATCCGAAAGAGCACCTCGTTGAGCCAAAGTTCCTCGATGTCGGTAGAGCCTTACTGAAGAGATTCGCCAAGGAGAACAGAGAAAATTGTATTAAATTGTGCAAACGCGTACCTTTCATGTGGCGAGAGTATTTGCCCATTTATATCAGCCGCAATACGATTTTCGATGATATACTGTGCGCGTGCCTTCGAACCAGAGACAATATTGTACTTTCCATGATACTTCCGTTGCTGGATGTGAGACAGTGGGAAATTGTTGTAAAATGCTTGATGGAGATGGAAAAAAGAATTTGTCCATCTTGTGGCAAACGTGACGAGAGTTCGAATGAAAAGAAATTGGAAATTGACTGGAGCGGTATTGCGCGACAACTTGTAAAGCGGGATGGACCCTCGGCCGCTATTACTTTTCTTCTTTTGATAGAAACGGTTGTTCCTCGTATCACTCTGGATCGAAGGTGAGATATTGGCATTAATTTATAGTTTAATTGAAAAAAATTGTCAATTTTAACGATGCCACAATTGACTCTCCGATTATATATATTTATATATATTAATTTCACGTTTATAGTCTATTTCAATCTCTGATATTCACGAAAATACTCGAATACCATGGACTCGAGCACGCCGTGGAGTTTGGTAGCAATCGTCTGGGAAGTAACGAATACGTAGCGATGTGTTCTCCGAAGGTAAAAGAATTTTTTTAGCCGGCCGTTAATCGCGGCGTTAGGGTAAAAAGCTCTTGAAAGAAGGATCGCTCAAGTAAAGTATCCGAGCAAGTTATTATTTTTATTTCAATAATTATTTTGTATAATTATCGTTACAGATTCAAGAGCAACTGGTGGAAGCTCTTGAGAAGGACATGGAGAGACCGGTGGACGAAAATATATTTGGTATCGGGTCCCATCATTGGGGAATGGGCTTCCGGTCGAAATCATCGACGTGCCCCTGTTGCACGCTGTCTTTACAAACTCCGGTTTTACTGGGAAACAATGGAATTGCGCTATTTCCTTGTGGTCATGCGTATCACGTAAGCTGTCTCATAGAAAGAAAACTCACGAGATGCAATCTTCACGCGTAATTTTGGAACAATTGCGACGTATACTCGATATATACCGCGTAATTTGTCCCGATATCCCAAGAAACGAGATCCTCCGCTGCAATTACAAACAAGTGGATTGAAATTATGTCCAACGAGTACTTTTGCGTGCCTGAATCATTTATTACGAGTAATACAGTGTTTTTCGGCACATTGAGTTACAATTAGAGAACCAAGTCGTAAATAAATTGAATAAGTTATAAGAGATTGTGCCAAACGAACCGTTTACCTCCGAAACATATTGGCGCAAAGTGCAATGCTCAGTCTCGATATTAGAGCTGGCTTTGGACATTTTGCCGATGCGCCTCTATCAACAACTATCGAACAAAGAATACATAGAAATGAATAAAAAAAACATTATTTTTTTCCCTCAAGACCCGTTGTTACAGTTTTTTTTAGAATCACTTTGCTCACTTGTGCCAACGAGTACGCGCAGAGTCGCGAAAATACATTTTCGCGCTGATTTTTGACATAAAATCGCAACATTCCTGATATCTAAATTCTGAGGTTTTACGATCTTTGGCTACGCGAGTCACCGAAATTGAGCAAGTCCGACTTGATAAATCTCGAAACTTTTGGGTGTTGCGATAGGACAAAAAAAATCCTACGCTCAAGGAATCTAATCGTTCAATGTAATCCATTGATCGTCACAAAAATACTGAAATACCGAATATTGAAAAAAATAATAATTGATTTGTACTAATATTTTTGTACCAATGTAACTCGCAATTGCAATTTTATTAATAGCGACTGCGAGTTACGATATTAATTAATGGAGACATCGCATGATTATTATTCTAATATCTGTATAATTCTCATCGAAAAATAAAAACGAATTGTTAATTTAAAAGTATCTGCTCTTTTAAAGAACCTTAGGTATTTTATAAATATTATTTTTTAACGAACATGAAAGATACAAAATACCGTTTTCTCAATAATTATAAATATTTTCAAGATTGTTGAACTTGAAATTTAGCGAATATTTTCGTCGCAATCGATCAATAACGAATTCTCAACGTTTCCTCGAACTGAACAGTATTCAACGATTTTACTTGGTTCGGTTTTAACGAATTTTGACAATGAAATATATATATTTTTTCAATTCAATGGCCCATACATTCGTTTGTGCTAGTATTTTTTTACACGGCATATCAAAGTCATTCGCAATTACAATTTTAATCACAAAAAAATGGTTAATTTAGCAATTTCTTCTCTCTTAAAGAATTGTCCTAAATATTCTTTTTTAACGAATATGAATGACACAAAATATCTTGTTCCGTATACGTAGAAAATATTTTTGAGAATGTTTAAGTTGAAATTTGGCGAATATATTCAATGCATCGGTCGGTAACGAATTCTCAATGTTCCCTTGTACATAGCCGAACCGAGCACCATTCAACGATTTCACTTCGTTCGGTTCTAACGAGTTTCGAGACAATAAAAAAATAAATCGTTTTACTCGTGTTTTATCATGTCCACCGTACAGGGTTCAATGCGTTTATTGTAACGAACATAACAGATTTAAAAGAGTACGACAACTAGCGATTTGAAGGAAATACTCTGACAATTTCAACATGTTCGATACAGCATCGAGTACCAAAGAACAATAGTGTTATATACTTTTTCATAAATTTGTCAAAAAAATAATTTATGTAGCGGTATTTAACAGTATTAAATTAATTGTAACGATCGTTTATGATGTAAGGTACGCGAAAAATTTTAATATTTCATTGATAATACATTATCAGAGCGAAGTGAATAAAAATAGCTGCGTCGAGCCGATAAATCGATTACGAATTAATAAATATTTGTATTTTAATTTAAAAAATCTACAGTATCAAAAATATAATATCACAAATAAATATCACATTCCCTTCAGTTTCGACACTTACCTTACACCACACATATGCAACCTTTCAGTCTATCATAGCCACAGCCAGCCGTAAACGGTTAATGATTTTTTTTTTTTTCAATTTCGAACTCTCAAGAGATTTAAAAAATACCTACCAACGTATGATCGTCGCACGATCAATGAAATATCTTAGATTACATTATCACAGCGCAGACATCTGCAATGTAAGAGACTCATTTGCGTCGTTATATGTCAAGACCATCGGTATAATCCCGATACAAGTACATTTATGAAAATTCCGTTTAACACCTTCGCTCCGAATTTTGTTGACTTCATTTTTTTTTTCTTACTCACAGAGTAAGACTCGTTTGTTTCGCTTGAAATTCCATCAACACCGAGATGCGCGTGGATAAGTAATTTGAATAATTCGATAGTACGCGTCGATGTGAGCGAAGGAGTTAAAGTCACTAGAATTATTATAAAATGCATATTGCTACAAAGAAAATTATCAAGAATAAATATAAATAATACGTCGGGCGCAATGCGATACTTTCTTTAGATACAAACGAAGAGAAAACAGAAATAAAATTTTGTATTTTTATATTAAATAAAAACAGATTATCAAAGTGTCTCGTCGCTATACTATTTTTTCCATTTTCTTTTCGATGCCGCGAAGAAGATATAATGCCGTCGAGCATGCTTTTCTTGAGACGGTATCGGCTAATATACGTACACACGTTACTCATATAAAATCTGTTCGATTGACTTTCGGAAATTAATCAATTCATACACTCTAACAATACACTCGAGATGTAGGTCTTATTCGAGTAACATAATAACGAATCTCTCTGATTTCTTATCAATTTCGCGCTCAAGGATACTCGATACCTACATTCTAACAATTGCACAACTGTAAAAACGCGCAACGCAATAAACTTTTTGCCTCGTAATCTTCGCTATCTTATACAAAATTATAATAATAAAATGTCAACTAAGAAAAAATATTAGAAATTTTCAATAAAAATGACATTGAAAAAAAATGTTTAAAGATTTCACCGAATCTCCGTTGAGTCAACGATTCGTTTTTCTTTCAACTCAATTATCTTTTATCCTATATTTCTAGATATCGAATATACTTAACGATTTCCATAACGATTCGGCAATTATATTATAAATAGTATAATACCCGCATTAATCGTAATTCGTTATAGATGCGCATTTAAGGATAATAAACAAACCGTACCAGTCTCGAAAGCGACTTGTAAAAAATGTATCGTAATAAATTTTTCCGCTTTTTCTTACGTTCTATTACGCGAATACAAATGTAATTTTTAAAAAATATTTGCATCATTACGATATGAAACTTACCCTGTACGTCCGTACGCTTTTTTTTTCCAGGACTAGAGCCGAACGAATCTTTTTAATACAAAAAGATTCCGTTAATGTTTTAATATAAAACATATTTGTCTTGTAATATCGGCCGTGATATATATATATACAACTAGATTTCGCTACAACGCAAAAATATTATTAACGTGTATCCTGTCGTTAAACGATAGGAATTCGGTATATCGGATCTAGGCGAAAGTTAGACTTTGTCTAATCGGCTCGAAAACGATAAGTTTTCGACATTGTTCAACGATTTACAAAATCTTCAATGAATTTTTCAATAAAAATCATTACTCAACTTTCTTTATGAGTCTCACAGATTAGGGATGGCTACTATTCGAATTAATTACCATTCGAACGATCGTGTATTCCATTTAGAATAATTGTGAATAATTATTCGAAAATTATAAAAAGAACAAAATGTAAATACTATTTTTGAAAAGTAACGTAACGATTGGACACGGTTTTTCTTTCAGGCTCATTATTGTTTTATAAATAAATAAAAAAATAAATATATATATATATATATTCACTATTATTTCTCAGAATAGACAGGTTTTGAAAGGTTTTTTTAAAATTCGAACGGTGTCCATCTCAACTCACAGCTTACAACTGTATTCGTGTGTGTCGACGACATTCCAAGCGAATTACGTTTTTAAAAAACACGCGCGCACAAGCGGTCTACGTACGGTGTTGTAAATATTTTTAACGTTGTTCCAATAAAAAAGTTAAATTTTGAGAAAAATTTATGACTCGATACAAAATAAATAAATTCTATTTAAATTAAATTTAATAGAAAATAAAGATGTTTTGCTTGCGAACTTAAAAATTTCGTTTTCACTTGTAGATCATTAAATACGTATTTTCAAGTGGAATAAATAATGAATAAAAATACAATTGATTTTCTTCATTTTTACAATTAAAAAAAAAAAACTTCAATCCATCTCGACTCACAGCTTACAACTGTATTCGCGTGTCGGAGACGTTCCAAGCAAATTACGTTTTTTAAAAATACGCACGCACAAGCGATCTACGTACGGTATTGTGAAATTTTTGAACAATGTCCCAACGAAAAAGTTAACTTTTGAGAAAAAATAATGACTCGATACAAAATAAATAAATTGTCTTTAAATTAAATTCTATAAAAAATGAAGATACTGTGATAGCAAACTAAAAAATCTTCGTTTCTCATTTGTAGAGCATTGAATACGTATTTTCAAGTGAAAAAACCAATGAATAAAAATACAATTGATTTTCTTCATTTGTACAATTAAAAAAAGAAAAACTTCAATACGAAGTCTGTAATACGGTGCCACGGGAGACACTCGCTTTACGTTAATTTCTTTGAAATAAATTCGTATTCACCGGCGATCACCGATGTATATCGGCAACTTATAAGAAACTAAGAGCTAGACTAAAGGCGAGAATAGAGCTGAAGCTCAGTTCTTAAACATAGATTTGGTAACGACAGTCACCCGGTCATTGCACATAAAATTCATGCAACTTATACGAATTATACGTTATAAAGGAACGGGATAATATTGATTGGATTATCTACAGGATAAACTACAATTAGCAAAGTTCTTTGTGAGAATTCGATGCCAACGCTAGAAAATTTGCGTAAGGACGCCACCAAACGAATGACCGAGTTGACCGAATAAACGCATTAAAAAATCATTTGCCGTACATTATTCGAATGATAGTGAGATTCGCATGATTATGAAAAACGCAGCTCATACGGTTATGATTTATCCGACAATTACAATGTCAGTTGGACAGTGGTATCAGCCAGTCCATTAGGTGGTTGAGAAACGGATTTAAGTCCAAAGATACAATTATAAAAATTCAATGATCGATTAAACGACTAACGTGAAAATCGGTTTCTCAATAGATGCGACAGATTCGATGAACGATGATAAATTAATGTAAAACAAACGATTCTCACAAAGGCTCGTACAACTACAGCTCGGTGCAGAGCATGTACGATAGACGAGGACTTGGTTCTTTACGAGTAATTTTGACAAAAAAAAAAAAAATAATAATAAAAAAAAAAAAATATAATACTCCAAAGAACCTGCCGCGCTTATACAATCGGTGAAAACGAAAACGAATGAATCCACGATCGCACAAGTATTTACAACTTTTTTCATACATGACATATTTTGTATACGAAAACGATGTTGTGTATTTTTTTGTTCTTCGTTTTCTCGTTTGATGCCGAGTTGAAATAATATTTCTAAATATCCCATTTTCGATATCGCGTAAATAAAATAACAATTTTTAGGATATTGTGAGCGCAGATCAATAAATTAAAGACATGTTCATCATGTATATTTTTCAAAGCGAATATTTGTATTATTATATTAAGATACAATCTTGCTTCGACGTGCAGCTAGACGATCGTTGAATTCACATGGGATGACATGGTGTTCCTCTTGAGTGTTGCTCGAATGTTCTCCTGCATCTTCATCTTGGTATCCTTCTGTGTTTGTGTATTTGCGTTGTTCTTGATAATCTTGCACGGCTTCGAGTATTCACTGATTATTCCATTATTCATACATAGTCACCACTGGTACACGTCTTATCGTCGTCGTCGTCGTCGTCGTCGTCGTCGTCGTCGTTGTTAGCTACTATAAAAGTATGGTTCTTCCGATTAAATCTAAGTCAGCGTTCTCTGAACTACATAGCTTGTTACATATATGTATGTATACATGTAAATTACGATTATAATATGTATAATGGTATGTCGAAGAGAAAAAAAAGAAACATTGAAAATACGGAAAATACTAGGATAGCTCGACACAAAGTTTTACAATTTACTGTGCAACCAAGACGATCGCTCGCTTATCGAAAGTTTACCGATGCCACGTGTGTGTATGTGTGTGTGTGTGTGTTTTTAAAAATAATATTCAGTTCAAAGTCATTATTGAGATAACACTTGCTTCTTCTTTTTTGTCTTGTTCTTGTTTTTTTTTTGTTTTTTTAATAAATCTTTGGATACCACAGAAAGTACGTCGATCACAACGATAAAGTAGCTTTCGTTTAGCTTGGAGTGAAATTAAAGACAGGTGCTGCATTTCTTGCATGATACGATCATATAATGTCGAGTCAACTGAGACGACGTCAGTTTTCCTTCTTGTTGTTATTATTTCGACTTTCAAATTTATCAATGTCTGGAGCGATGCGAAGAGTCTCCTCTCTCATCGCGACGATCCCGTTCCCGTTCTCTTTCGCGTTCTGCTGGCTCTCTTTCGCGCTCGGCCGGTCTTCTGCTGGTTTCACGCTCTCGGTCTCTCTCACGTTCACGCTCTCTGTAGCGATCGTCATAATACCTACACAGTATACACGTCAGCCGATTATCTTACTACAATGTTACTTCTTCGATGCTGCTTCTCTATATCTGTACCAAGAATTTTTTTACGCTTTATTTCATCGGAAATATTCGATTATTGGTGTTACTTCAATTGAAATCAAGACAAGTGGCGTAACGTTAACGACTTTCAATTTAAAATAAAATGAAAAAGAGTATTTTTCACGATTAAATTATAAATGATTTTATGAATTTGTGCAACTGGTTTGTTACCTTGCGATAGATTGAGTAAAATCGCTTGTAATCGCATTTATCGAGGCATACAATGTACTCAAGCTATTGAGCGATCGACTATCACCGTACAAAATAATTCTCTTAATTCGTTTAATAATATTAAATTGTGAGTTCTCGTACAAACATCTTGATTTCGGACGCACACGTTATCCTATTCCGAATATGCAGTCGCTTAAGTGTTAAGAAAAAGTGATTTACCTAGATGGCTTGGCGGTTGAGACTGGCGCCGCCTCGGGCGGTTCTTCTTTTACTCTCGGTCTGGCTGACTGACGTGTCGTACTAATGAAAAATTTACACTTTGTTATGATTATGATCTTATTATATCGGAAAATGTATTTACTTAAAGTTTGTTAACCTTCGACTACCACTGTCATTGTTTTCGACGCCATTTTTTTTTTAATATAAGAAAGTTTTTGGGCACAAGGAATACTTGGTCAGATAAGTATTTTGAAGAAAATCGGTAATACTGCTGTCGCAGAGAGCGTTGTTGTTGTTAACGAGTGATTTCTCGTAATTTTTTACAAGAGTTATAAAATCGACAATCATTTTAGATGTACGATTCTATCTTATGCTCGAAAAATGATTATTTCTTCACGTTTATTTATACAGAAATACTGTATACAATTACACGATGCACATTTCTTTCGCTGGTACCACGTCTCGCATCTATCCTTTACGAAACGATCAAATACAACGATTGCCTTTCTACTCATAAATACGTATCACCTGATTGATTGACCCTGCCACTTAAATAACATTCCATAAACATGAAACCTTCTAAACATTTTTAGGTCTTTATTTACAGCCTTATATATCGAGGATTCCTTGTGTAGACAACATACAGTTATGTATCATTGTAGGCAGTTTCTCTTATATTGAAAAGAGTAATTTTACAAATTCATTGCATAATTTGTCATCCTATATTCGCAAGGAAATAATTCCTCGCGCAATATTAATGAATTGATAATTAATAGTTAACAAATAAACTTGTTAACTATTTCTCTTTCCTTTATGTTTCACGCCCTTCGATTTATCGATTGACTTTTGTGATTGATTCATCAATTATGAATGCATCAATTGACATTCCGTTTCTTTTTATGGACACATTTTTACGTGTCACAGATAACCGCATTTTACAATTTTCGAAAAAATTCGTACCTCGGTTAGAAAAATAGTTAAAGATTTTAGCTTACCTCTCTTCTCGGCTTCGTTCTCTGTACTCCCTGTCGCGCTCGCGATCGCGATCCCTCTCCCTGCTGCGAGATCTCTCCCTCGGGTACGGTTCACTGTAGTAACGTTCGCGTTCGCGATCACGATCTCTCTCGCGATCGCGTTCCCGGTCCCGTTCGCGGTCACGATCTCTGCTGCGTTCCCTGTACTCTCGATCGCGACTCCTCGACCTTTCGCGGCGACGCCTGTGGCTACGCTCTCTGTCGCGCGAGCGGGAACGTTCTGTAACAATAAAAAAGTCGAAACACGTTTGTAAACGTTTATCGATCAACGACACCGTACATACGTCTAAAAGATTTATTTTCGTATAACGGGTATAATTATCTTGCATAAGGGTAGCTTCGACTCACCTCGTCGTGCCGATCCGTAGCTCTTAGTTTCTACACCGCGAAGGGTATCTTGAAGCGAGCTGATCAAAATTTTGCATCGATCATCTGCCGCCACCTTGGATTGTTTGATTAACGATATGGCGGTAACCAGTGTCTCTATGGCACTGGCGTATTCACCCGCGGCAGCATCTGACACTGCACGAGCAATAGCCGACGATGAAACAGTGCGGTTACGACCCATAATCTCTTCGAACTCTTGCTCCGTGAGAGGTGGCGGCCCTTCAGGACGGTGCTCCGGTCCCGGAGCTCCGTAAGGTGGCTAGAAAGAAAAAAAACCACCAATCAAAATTACAAAGTGATTAAAACTTTAAAAAGTAATTTCCTCCGAAATTTGTTAACGCAACATAAGTTGACATTTTTTTTTTTTTTTAATTAAGAACACGCGATATAACATTATGGTTGATAATTTCGCTCACCTGAGCGGAGGGTGGACCGTAACCGTGTGGCGGTGGATGTGGTGGCCCGTGAGGCTGTCCATGAGGGGGGCCGTGAGGCGGACCGTGCGGTGGCCCATGAGGAGGTCCATGCGGAGGTCCTGGCGGACCTGGCGGACCTCCGGGATGTTGGCCGGGATGCTGATGCGGTGGGCCTTGCGGGAAAAAGGCCGGGTTCACGTGTGGAGCAGGACCTCCGGGTGGACCTTGCGGTGGACCCTGAGGTGGTCCTCCGTGCCCAGGTGGCGGGCCTCCGGGACCTGTCAACATACCTGATAGTCGTAATTGATACTATCGTTGCTGAGACACGATAACTTTTAATCCTTTATGTCACAATGACCGAAACCGTTCCGGAACGGGATTATGAAGAGCAGAGTGGGGATAACGCGTTCTTATGATGGAGCCCAGGAGTGGGGATATTCTTGAGATTTATAAAGGGTTAACCCACAAGGAAAAATGTGTAGACCAAGTATATGTCTCATTCAACTTCTTTTTCCGCCGAAAAGTCGTGTTAAGCTTGCTAAAGAAAGCAGCGAATATTTAAATTCAGAATATGGCGCAGTAGATTAATTAGAAAAGCAATTCTTACCACCCATAGATCCTGGAGGAGGTCCTCGCTGCGGTGGCCCTTGGCCGGGTCCTTGGGGACCTTGCATATGCTGATGTTGCGGGAATGGTGGGCCCTGAGGTCCATGATGCATACCTTGTGGAGAAGAGATTATGATTAGTTCATCAAGAAAATACAATCAAGCGCAAAGACTAGAATCGCACGATTTTGTATAAGATATCGAACCTGGAGGTCGATTCCAATCAGGACGCGGTGGAGCTCCTCTCGGATCACCAGGCGGTCCTCCCGGATGTCCCGGTGGACCACGCGGAGGTCCCTGGCCCGGGGGCCCAGGTGGACCTCCGTGGAATTGTTGCTGCATTATTGAACATTGTTGTCAATATTACGATGTGTTCATATTTAATAATGAATTGATTACTCAGGGACGAAAAAAATATTGATTTCCAATTAACTTTTAATTGCTTCGCAATTACAAATTGTAATTATAATTTATAATCTTTTGAAAATTATATTTATCAGAGCCGTTGAAAGGGGAATTGATTACCTTCCTCTTAAGCACTCCGACACTGATGTCGCGCACTGAGAAAAACTCTACGAGAAATCGAAATAACTCGAGGAAATTTCAACGTCGTAAGAACTACCATAAAAATTTTTGAAAGATAATTGAACACTTAGATTTCGCTTATCCCTGCGATTAGACAAATACAGAGATTTTTACCATGCGATCACGTACCATGCCGGGTGGTCTGTGCTGCCCCGGGCCAGGCCCAGGCGGTCCCTGCTGCGGAGGCCCACCAGGTCCGTTCGGACCTCTCGGGGGTCCGGGCGGACCGCTGGGTCGCGGACCATTCCAGTGTCCTTGCTGATAACCCGGAGGCGGTGGTCCTTGATTAGGATGCCCGGAGAGTCCATGATGCGGCACCGGTCCACCGGGTCCCATAGGTGGTCCGTGCATACGCGGCGGTCCTTGCTGCCCTGGGCCGCCTGGTCCGGGTGGGCCCATTCCAGGTGGTGGCATTCTCTGCGGTCTCGGACCCTGAGGAGGACCCATCATCATTCTAGGACCGTGATTTTGTTGCGAATGTTGCATATGTTGATTCACATTAATGTGAAGTCCACGCTCGTGAGACGACGGTGGCTGATGCTGATGCGGATTATGCGGTCGTTGACTCTGGCTCTGCTGTGGCGCTGGGGCTGGTCGCGTCTTACACTGTGACTCGAACTGGGAACAACGCATACAATTAGGAGTAGTTACGCGAGCTCGTCAATTGACGAGTTGATTTATCATCACGGGATGGGGATCATCGATAACAGTCGATGGACACAAAGAGATTTTGCGGCGAAGGCATCGTAAACTTAATTTTGCAACTACATAGGTGTTTCAGTCATTCCGACTCATAAAGGAAGCTTTAGAATCGTCAATTTTTTTTTCGTCGTTACATTGCCCGAGGGCTTCCAGTCGTGTGCTACCCTTTAGTCGGCGGCAAAAACTATAATGCAGATGCTTATCGCTTTTATTCGAAAAGTCATAATTTAGAAGTTATCGCTCAACCAAGCGTTAATATAATAAAGACTATCTTTTATTTCGACCTTGATATTTGTTTTCATAGATACGCCGCCGAAGAATTCGAAAAGGAACAAATGTTACTTATCAATTTCATTCTTGAAGCGATAATTGAAAAGTTATAGCTCAACAAAGTAAAATGTTTCAATATACACAATTTTAAGCGTCATCTAACAATTTTATAGTCCACCATTCTTGTTTTTATCCAAAAGATCAATCGTGACGAAGAAATTTGCATTGAGAAAATTCTGCTGTCTCTATCACTCGTATTGGAACCTGAGAGGAACAGACGATACGTGGCACATTGCCTCAAGGAGATCCTATAGTTAAAGTAGCGCAATATAGAAAAGTTTTCAAAAACAAACTATACGACGTAGAAAAACGTAGTGCGACATTACCTGATTCAAGGCCTGTTTCGTAGGAAACGTAACAACCGGATTCTGACCGTGGAGTTCTTTCTTCGGGAGTCGCTCCATACACATCCTCATACTCTGTTCGGAGCCCAAAGAGACCACACAGAATCCCTTGGACTGTCCATTAGCACGATTTTCAAAGAATTTCACTTCAACGAAATCGGATACCCCGATGCTCTGAACCGCATCGTTGATGTCCTGATCGCTGGTCCACTGTGAAACACCCGGAAGGTCGTCGCGTTAGCTCGATAACTCATTATTTCTTGAACGTTCGTGCCCGTTTAATAACAAACTTATAAATTTCCATTTATATCGTACCCAAGTAAGATTGCCGATGTAAAGTTGATGACGTCTGCCGATCTGATTAGGTTGAATATTGTTGCCGAGCTGGTGATAGGGAGCATTGCCGTTAGTTTCCTCGTTGGGAGATGTCGAATCTCCGGGATCCCCGGTGCCGCTGTTTCCTCTCGACGCATTGTCATTACCTCCCGAAGGAGCAGCTATCACATCGTCGTACAAATCCACCCCGTCACCGGCAAATTCGTCCTGGAAAAATGTTACAAGCGACTAAAATAGGTCTGTCGAATACCTCATTTTCTTAAATTTAATTAATCACAGTGACTAATGAACTTGCTATAATCGAATGGACAAGAACTTTTGAATTCTCTAAAGCGTTTTAATATTCTATTACCATTACTTCAAAGGATTTCACGCGTACGGATATGGCGACAGACGCTTTTCACCGAAGAACGCGGGGCGAACGATACGACATTAGTTCCAGTGGCAGAATCACCATTTTGATTTCTTTCTACCGCAACACCTTAATTTCGATTAACCACTGAACCAAAAACTGGGAGTACTTCAATTACGATGGTACATCGTGGTCCGAGGCTCGGGGATCGATACATACCGACGTTTTTTTGATATACAAACGGGCTGATAATGGAATAACCGGTGTTGGAACGTAGACCGATGAAACGCGGTCCACCGTGCCGCTCGCCGACCGATCGTTATCGACTTGCACCACCATGACGCCGAAAAGTTTAATAAGACGATCGCGCGTTTACTTTACATGGTGTGTCGAGTGAGAAATAATGTATTTCACACGGTAGATTTTCGCGGTAATTGTTGTTTCATTATATTGGTAAATAAATGTTAGAATTACCTGCGCAAAGTCTTGCTCGAGATCATCGGCGTACAAATCAATGTCACCGTCCGCCATTTTACGCACACCGACGCTCACTGCGCTCGACGGAAGCGCCAAGCTTTCTGCGACGACGGCTGTGGAGCACTGTGCCAGCGTTTGCTCAGAGTATGGAAGCAGACGGTTGCGCTGACGGGAGCAAAGGTTGGACTATTCGACACGTTCGTTCTCACGGGAAACTATGCCGTACGTCCCGAGTTCCTGACCAACAGGAATCTCCTACACGAAGAACCGGCGTCTTTGATTCGCCATGAAAACGAACATACCTAACCGGATACTCCGCGTTCTCCCCACTCTCCGCGCAGAACGTCATTGGAAGCGCGCCAAAATTTGAAATACAATGGTCAAGGAATCACAGACCCCGCTCTGTTGATTCGTTGTTCAATAGATAAGACCTTCACCGAACGCGTTTTCAAATTAATCTTTTCGCTTGGATGCATCGCTGTGTCTTTTTCTGACATAATCGATTAGATATATATACTGTAAGTTGGGTAGGAATTTTTAAACAAAATGACAAGAATATCGAGCTTCCATTAAGTTTTCAACTTTATTTTTTATGCTAATAACTAAGCCATTAGTTGCAGTTAAAATTCTCGTTGATTTTACATTGAAGACAAAAATACGATCTAATATTTACAAATGAGGTGTTGTAACGTAAGCTTTTATAACATAATTCTGCGAAAAATTAGACATTGGCATTCGTTATAACGGGACACAAAAGAGGCTGACTTCCTTAGTAATTTAGACTGCTTCGTTTGGATGAGATTGAGCTAGTTAAAAATATTATAATGATTTATCGGTACGCGTATACAATGCCATATATCGGAATAAGTATGAAATCTATTTTGGAAAAAATATGTATTCATATTTTAGTCGTTTCATTTATTCTTCTGATTCATCATCCTTCTTGTGTCCAAATATAACGAATCGAATTCCGCAATTTACGCAACAATCGTGAAAATTATAACAAACTTATACGTTTATTTGTTTAAGTTACCAGTTAATCGTTCTCTTGGAAAGAGTCTAAAACACTTACTAGTCGGTTGAAATATTAGTTGTTCTATTTACAGATGAATATTGCCTATTATCTAATAGCGATGAAACATAATGGTGTGGCTATCTAAACGGCATAGATTTTACTTATTAAAAAAAAAGGAAAAAAACAATTATGATGTCTTATCGTTTGAAAATTTTACAAATGATAGGTCATGTCGGCTGAACAAGTTCTTTATCGCTCATAAAAAATAATATATATAACTTAAATATAGTCAATAATACTTATGCACAATTACCTAAAGAAATATTTGCTCAATCGAATCTATTATTTATTATCATATAGCCCCTTCGTTCGTTAATTATCTTCACCATGGACAAGTTTTTCGATTTCATTACTTTTCTTCTTTTAGTTATGCCTCGAGTAATAAGTTATGTATAATTCATGATACATATATTATTATGTTGCTACACATATGAGCTTATTATGTTACCTAGATTTAGACTCAACGTGATAAAAATATAGGATACGCGTTAATAAATTGCACTATAAGGGAATGATGAAACGAAAGGTGCAAATCAGCCCACGAAAATTGTCAAATTGCAATGAATATCCCAACAATTCTCTAGATGACTGTTGCTTGTATGAAACAAAAGAAAATAAAGTTAAACTCGAACTCGGTAACGATCCGCGTTTGGCTGCCGTAGGAAGCTCACGTTTTCGTCGAATATACACATACTAATTTTCAAAAACGAGGGTTTATTGAACTGTCCAGGTGATATACTCCGTGCGAATACTTCCTTCTCTTAAGATATTCTTAATCGATTCCAATCGATCAACGGAACAGATTGAATTTTTTTTCAAACGTTATATAAAGCTTCGATATACTATTATCATTGTTTCATAAATTTGAATATTCTTCGGAAAAAAAAATGCTCTTATTCTTCCTTCGTACCATAAGTATCGATATCGATTGAAAAATCATCGGTAAACACTCGTACTTGCAAACCGTACCAACGAATCGTATTACTCGTTACACTTTATTTCTTTTTTTTTTTATTTAAATCCAATTCACACCATATCCTACAGGACGGTCAGTCGCAAGCTTCGTTTAATTACAATTTGCCATCGGCTCGTCGGCGTCGTGTCTTCGCTTCTAAAACCATATCTAATTCACGAATGCAATATTAAAATAAGATTTTGCTACAAGATTAATATAAATTGTAGATTTATATCGTTCGAGTTTATCGGCGGTTCTTTATAACTTTGTCGCTTTAATCTATATTTCGGAAAATTCTGATCTGAATAGCGTACGTGAGAACCCATATACAATATGATCGATCGGACGCGATTTCACCGGTAGTCGTACCGGTACCATCGCTCCGGTACGCTCTCCTTTGGTTGTAATAATTATGAGTTAATACTCATAAAACTGTATACTCGTTAATGTGCTCAGACGCCCTTAAAAAATTGATTCGTTGTAGATTATTTCAACGAAGTACATTTTTTAAAAATTCATTTGTGTTGACTCAGCTCGTACTCGAAATCGTAAAGCCAGGAGACTGCGAAATTTTTACTGATATTCTCACAGTACCATTCGACTTGATAAATTTATTTCAATTGCGCTTAGAATTATCTTCGATTGAAAAATATTATCTCCGCATCGCTTGCTATGTGAAAACTCCGGTAGACTTCATGAAATTTTGGTGTTTTTTTTTTTTTTCATTGGAGCATCAAACCAGAAACGACGTGTTTCAGTTTGTTACTAAAAAGTACACAACGATCAGGTTCATCGTCGAGGAACAAAAAAATATTTGTTTATTTTTTGTTTTTATATAGCTCTGTACCGCACACGTCATGACTACCTTTAGCTACTCTGTAACGGCAACTCCGGTCACTCAGAGATCATCGTCTTGATAAAATATTCGAGCACAGTATTTTGTTGCAACGCATGCCTATATTATTGTTTTTTCGTAGATGTTATGTCAGATAAACGGCGCAATAAGTTTTACGAAGATGCGAAATACAGACAGAGATGGCCGAGATTTATTCGAATAACGAAATTAAAAAATAATGAATCAAGGTGAATAGCAGGTTATCACAAGACGAATTAATTAATTTCGAAACTGCTAGCTAATTTATACGGGCGGAACGTGATTCACATAATTAATATTTCCATTAGCAAATTTATCGGTGAATAATGGAATGAATTGTGTTTGACAAAAAAAAATTATAATTATTCGAACGGAATTAGTTCAACTCTGCGTACGAATTTCAGAAGGGACCGACGCAAGGATAACAATTCCATTATTAGATCAAGTTGACTTTCTTGTACACTCATACACGATTAAATGCTTAGGTCTGTTTATAGAAGCGATTTGGGTGATTTTCGTCTCGTCGAGCAGTCTCGAAGTGAATCAATCGACAATGCTCAATATTGCATCAAGAACCGCCCAATTAGAATTCATCGCGACAAGTCGATCGTTCTAACGACTCTTTGAGCCTACGCTGAGAGAACGATCGAGGATTTTCAATGAATATTACATAAATGTATAATTACTATATCGACTTATCTTTCATTGAAACTACATTAAATAGAAATTGAAAATCCATAGTTTTTTTTCTCAGTCTATCGATCCATTGATTCGATCACAACCTCATAATTTTTCCAATGTACAATTTCCTGTTGACAAAACGCCGTTGATCGCCGATCTTAATTAATAGTATTCCGAGCAATTATCGATTTAATTCCACTTCTAGAGAAATCGACTGACGTTTCTTTTTATATTTTTTCATCAAACAGTGTAGCAAGTAATAATGTAACACGGGCAAACCACTGAAAACTCGAAATATTTCGATGACAACATTGTGCAAGCCAGCCATCATAAACCCACATATAAAAGTACCATAATCGGCAAATCGGAACGTTGGCAACATTATGTCGGCCCGAATTTTCAGTCGTCAGTTCAATCCGATTGGGTAAAAGAAATTTAAAGTTAAATTAAAATTGAACTTAATAATAATTTTATTTCATTTTCTTAGCGTTAAGCTCGGCTCGCTGAAAAGGCAATACCTACGGCACGGTCTTCTTCATTTATACTAAAACAATAGATTGTGACGATGAGAAGATGGGCTATATACGCGTAATTATTTCAAAAGAATAGTTTTCTCGAGTCACGAAGAATATAATTATTGAATGTATATAACAGATGCTGATATGTTTTGAAGACCGTGAATATATTCTAATATTCAAACAGCTTGAGAGACGAGGAGCGAGAAGTCAGGTTTATGAGGCAGGCAGGTACCAATGATGATGAAAAAATGGGGACGACTGATCGATCTTTCGTGAAGAAAATAAAATAAATAACTTTATAATTTGTCAATTTTGATGTGAAATTCACTACATAAGGACGATACATTTATATATATATACACATTGTTATGCATTGGTAAGAGATATAGTACAGTACAGTAAGTGGTATAGTAGAGTATTTATAGAATAGGCTAGAACATATCATAACGGTCCGGTGTTGTTGTTGTTGTTTTTTTTTACCTAACTATAATCGATCTATGAATGGGTATTTCACCCGTAGCACTGGATCAAATGGGTCTACGAGCAAAGATTCTCAGGCCCAATCGATAAAATTGGACGGGACGGGAGGGAGTGGGACGAGGACGAGAAGGAGCTAACAGGGAATATATATTCGACGTTTTTATTATTTTGTTTTTTTTTTCTTCTTCTTTTTCATCATAACTACCAATAAGAGATCCAATGTCCATTTCCTCTGTAATCTTTTATATCCTGGATACTAAACTCTTGAAGTGGCGTCATAATGTTACTTTAAATTCATGATAATAAAGTCTATAGTATGAGAATTTCAACTGCTTGTCAACGTGTCTCATACCATTATATATATTTATATATAATATAATTTTAATAATAGTATGTATATAATATATTCACTACCTGCATATCACAACATAAATTTATTCTCCTGCTCGTTCAACTCCCAAACACAGCATTCTTTCGCGCAAACAGGCACACACACATATTCCATCTACATAATTATAATAACGCTGCGGTAGTTCGAGATAGTGGTTGATGCTTTAAGCACTGTAGCGACGATTCAAAGAACATTTCTGCCTGGAGTGGGGAAATGAGGGGGGGGGGGGATAGGATGATCGTTACTTTCTAATTTGGTACCAGAATTGTATTTTATCATTTTTTTATTCCTTTTTTTCGTTCCTTCTTCGTTCGTAGGAGCTCACGCGAAGGATCTAAGTAATTCACAATTTTAACGGTACGGTAGAGACTAAACGCGCGACACGCACCACGGACTTTGCTTTGCAACATTGTGTATTTTTATTATTTGTTTGTCGTTTATTTTAAAAATTTCATCTTAGAGGCTGAGCATGCCCTATGCATTAGCTGCGCCCCCTGAATTATATTTCAACTCCGGACATCGACGACTCTGTACAAGCGACTGCGCATACTTCCGAATTTTCACTTTTCGGCAAATACCAAGTATCGTAATTCTCGTGGCTGTAGCTCGTGTTGCTCGTCGATGAGGAATTCAAGGATCGGTGCAGTTTGGCTCTGACGCTGGTTTTCTCTATTTTCATGTCGCCACAACGTTTGCCGTCGATGATGCCTTGTGTTACGTGAACGTTCATCAACAACTATTGCACCTAGTACAAAATGCCATGATTCTCCCATTCGTCCCGGCCGTTTATCTTCGTTCTTAATGATTCCCCACCATTTCATCTTTCTCATTCGGCACTAAGCGCAATCCATTGATTTCTCTGCTACACTGCTCACAAGCTCAGCCACTAACGATTATACATCAGCATAAAACCTTAGAAATCATGGCTCAGCTTGGATGTCCATTTGGCTCACATAAAATGGCCTCAAAAACCCCCAAGGCAGCCAATGTTTAGAGTATGCAGCAGGATGCGGAGCAGCAACTGCTACCTCCACCTTTACTCTTTTGTCTCTGATCTGTAACAGAAAACCATGTACTGTCTCTGCCACTTGGTTTACATGTACTTATTTTTACGTAGGTAGTACGAGGCTGATACGACGTTCGGTATATCAAAAAGGATTTAGGGTTTCAAAAAGGTCAAAACACCGTAGTTTTCTCTTAAAAAGAGTTTATTTTCTGCACAATTTGCCTCTAGGCGACCTGCATTACGTTGCATAATGACGCTAAATAAAAAATGAGTGCTATTGCTCGTGATCAGACACGAGGATTAAAAGAAATAATATTTTTTCAAGACAGGATTGGGAAAGGGTAGGAATGGGACTCACATTTGCCCAAGGAAACATTGTCCCTGGAAAATTGTCATTAATAACTTTCGTCAAAGCTTTCAACATCGTCGGGCTGAATGTACATGTACTCGCCATTGGGGAGAAGGCCTGAAAGGAAGGTAAAAGGGATTTATTTGGAACGTTAAACATTCTCTGGAAGGAGGAACCGCGCGTATATTAACCATGTTGGACAGAGAGTGAGAGTAGCTGTGATTGACAAATCTTGCAACAATAAAAAGATCCCCTCGACTCGCTCAAAAGTAGGAATTTACGAGTATTTCAATAAACCCACGATGCCCGAGAGTATTTTTCGCGCGTGTACCTCAAATCACTTTGTAAACGACTCGAATATTTCGATATACGCCCATCACAATCTACTCGGAGTCAATGACCAACAGGAGAAACAGATTTGACGAGCCGACGCGATAACAAGTTGAAAAACGCCAACCCGAATGCTCTCAAACGAAACGTACTTACGCATCAGTAAGAATATATATCGGTGCGTCAACGTTTTATTATTAAATTGACTTAATAAATCGCGTGTTTCGCGTGTTCTGTATTAAGTGATTTTTTGAGGTTTCATTTCAATACGGCTAGATCCGATAATAGCCATCGCACGCATAATTTTTTTGCCCCCAACACGAGTCTTCACCAAATTTGACACTAACGTAAAATTATTTGTAGCCAATTTCTTGATAACCAATGAGGTCACTAAAAAATTGTTGAAAATAAGCTTCGATATTTTCAATATTTCAAATGATCGGAGATACGACATTACTCGGTACAACATTGAATTACACGTAATTGGGCTCGACGAGAAAAATTTATTCTGATTATTCTGACAAACCTTGAGAATTAGGCTCGGGAAGATTCTCCCGTGGAACGAGATGCATCACCGTTGTTTTCCCAAAAGGAAGCCCAAGTGCGCCGAGCGTGACATTGCTGTGTAGAAAACGGCCCTGGTAAATTAGTCGCAAGATCTCAGCCTTCGCGACGGCCTCTTCCGTCCAGTCTGCAAGAAATCAACGTTCCGATCAGACATTTTATTTCTCATCGCGTTCTCTTCCGCTTCCTGCTTCTCGATTTTATAAAACAGTTCTCTATATACAAAGCGATCTTTGTGAAAATTTTATTCAGTCGTGACTCGGAAAGTCCTTTTAACGCATAGTGTGAAAGTGCTTCCTACTAAATACGTGTTTTTTCCGCGAATACGCACTGTGAGAAATATTTCCGGATGTACATGACTGGTACTCATTATAAATTAATAGAATTCAGTAGCGTGCAATGAACTGTGCGGGACTTCTTCGAGGCAATCTCTCCCTTCGCTCTAAAAACAACGATGTTTCTCTCCTTGACTCGAAATAACAAGCGAGACCAGGTTTATTATTGGTTATAGATGTGTTGAATCAACACTCTTGCGATTAAATCCTGCGAATTTTAGTCACGTTGTTCATGAAATACACTTCCAAATGCCATATTTAAGATAACTTTTTATGTACAATGCACAATCGGTGTATAATGCACGGCACGAAAACTTACAATAATCCTGAAACTACACTTTTGGTATTTCGAGATAAAACCGTGATATTAAAACGGGTCATTGAAATATTCATGTTTTGACTGTGGTATTTGAAGCATATTTATCATTTTTATAAGAGGAGGAGGAGCTCTTCACATATCTAGTCATTTACTCGGACTTTTCGTGCATCATAATTCCATGATATCGAGGAAATGGGGACCCCACGATTTGTCCCGTTTTAGCGGGTGACTCATAAATCAAAGTATCGAAGATTGGCTATCGCATTTCATCGCTCGATGGGTTCAGCGCAGGGTCTATGTCATGGATCACTGTTGGACTTGAACTTTTCTTTTCTTTTCATGTTTGTTGTTTACCAATAGAGTTATAGTACATACCTTCTGGCCAATTCTCAAACACATGGTGAGCTATGTCCCCCGCGGAATCACTCGGGCTGAATAGGAACTCTTTTGTCTTACCGCTGACAAGAATGAGGCGTAAGTTTATCTGTAACAGAAAAAATACACTATTCAAGGTTTTCGTTCTAATAGTAACGCTCAATTGTTTTTCACATAACGTAAGTACATACTAGTAATCGAACATGCAATCCACTGAAGCATCAGGACATTTTTTCGACGCATTATTCGACCATTCGAGTTGTCCTGGCGATAAAATCTCGAAAAATGTAACATGGATCAAAATAACAGTCACAAAAAGAAAGTTAATTCAAGTGGAATACATAAGATCATCGTGAATGCGCATGTAAACACTATTGCATCTGTATCATCGGAATTTCGCAAACTTTTCTCGTACCCGCAGTTCTTGTTTGTACGTTAAATAGTTAAACCCGGAATTCTCAAACTCTTCTAGTTCCGCATTAGCGTTGACTCAGGGCACAAACTATAAACGTTTTATATAAATGCTTTACGCTATTTCGGGAACGGTCCATTTACACGCTATTTCGGGGACCGAGCTGGCGCACTCACAGCGTATTACGACTCGCGCCCATATTATGCTACGGTGCTACTACCTTCTGTATGGAAGTTTCGCGATTTCTTCGGGTGCACCCATAAATCCCCGAAACACACCTGAATGGCACGGCAACCTTAAGTAATCGAAGTGTGCAGTGAGTACCGCCTTTGGCCATATCGATCTAAGTATATTGTGACTTAGTTTTGACTGACTGGAACGCTCTGTTGGAAATCTCTTTCGGCGTTCGCATTTCAGAGAATAGGTAGAACTGCCGATCGAGTTCGAAGGATAAGAGCGAGGCGAGACCGCAAAAAGGGAAAAACTTTGTGAGTTTCACTGGCTCACGGAGCAAAGAGTTGCAATGGTATCCAATGCACTTTGAAATACATTGGTACGCATAGCGAGTCTTTGCGAAACATAATATATACCTTGTGATACGCGCGTACGCACGATTTTCCGGGTCTGTTTCAGGAACGCAGGGTCGTGATAACTTTTGATGCAAAAATATGCAAAGATTATTGTCAAATTCAGGAAGCATTTTCCGAGATTTAAAC
Organism: Cylloceria caligata; assembly: GCA_963942595.1. NCBI lineage: Eukaryota > Metazoa > Arthropoda > Insecta > Hymenoptera > Ichneumonidae > Cylloceria > Cylloceria caligata. The sequence continues at coordinate 1,169,564 of OZ012710.1, forward strand.
TGTTCCGACACAATAAACGATGAGCTGCTTGATAACACCTACCAATCGGTAAGTTGAGGTTGTAATCTCAGTTGGTAACTGTTATTACAGAGAATTGTATGAACGATATTGTAGTTCCTTTAACCAACTGAGTAGTTGACGCAATGTCAACTATTCCGTTTAGCTGATGGAACTCATTTATTAGTTTTCCGAACTACTTATTTCGTCCGTGTATCAAAGTTTTTAGTAAAACGAAGCTTACATAGCTAATAGCAATGACCGTAATGCGTTAAACATTAATTTTCAATTATTCGCGAGCAAAAAACTGGGAAAAAATGTTATAGTTGCCTGGTAATAGAAAAAAAAATCTTCATACCGCACCAATTCATCGATCCGAAATGCTTGATAACCCAGGCATACCATTGACGGATAGTCGATAGTCATAGACAGATGTTTCTGTATCCGATTTTTTTTAATCCTCCTTTTTTCCACCGATTTTTTATTATTAAATCCTGGTAGATATTCACGGTAGTCCGGATGAGCTATGATGGATATATACCACGAACGTTTTCGTGCGTGAAACTCACCAAGCTCGAGCAACGCAGCGAGTTTGCTCGAGTGATTCGGTAGCGTTTCGAGCATGCGAATAAACGCGGAAGCTCTCGTTTATCCCGGTAAGTACCATCAGCTCGATTTCTGGATTCAAAACGGTATATTCTCGGCAATCTATAACGTGTATGAACCGTAAGAGCGAGGTAGCGTGGCTCGTATACATTGCTGCTACACCTCGCCGCTCGGTATCGCCAATGTAAAACGTTATTTCCATCAGCAAACGCCAATAACTTAAAGGCGTGACTCTTAACGTTTGCCGTGTCGTACAGAGTGCGGCAGGGGTACGAAGGTTCCATCACCGTCGGTCGGCTGCTTCAAGAAGCGAATATCGCACGGCTTCAACGTTGCTACATAATTTATAGTTCAGGCTGGTTATACAGCTACTTTCCTAGTTCAAAAATGATATATACCTTAACAAACAGTTACGCGAAACCTTAATAAATTTGTGTCTTACACCGGAAGAGAATAAGAACGCAATTTTCAAATTCTTTCCTCTTATTTGTCAATTTTAAGGAAAGGCCAGTCGTCGTGACAGATCATTTTTTTATTCTATATTTTCCTTATAACGATAGAAATAGGTATTTGGCTATTCAACATATATTGTTTGATCGGTAATGCAACGTTCGGTAAGCGAAAAACTTGAATTTATACATAGGGACCACTTTGACATTGCATGAATCTTGAAGTTTACAATAATTAACCAATTTCAATATTCGAGGTTTCATTTCGCTCGTTATTAAATCCGTCATCGTTGGGATACAGTAATTTTTAGTCAGTTCATTGTTCAATGACGACCATTGTTAATCTTAAAGATATTCAACAGTTCAAGAAACATGTTTATTCAGAATTGAGAAAAAAAAAACATAGTACGGAAGCCTTAACGCTTTGAGAACGTAACACAATTCCAATGTGGATTCGTTGAGTCTTTTGAAAGATAAACCATTTCAAAGTACGGAATTTACTTTGGAATCAAGGCGTGTGGCACATACATATAGTCCGGTGGTGCTTCGACTTGACTAACTCGAAGTACGTTGGAGGCACACACAAATATATATATATATATTCGAAACCAGTGGCACGAAGTCGGAATAACAGCACACGGCGAATCGTATATATATGTATATACTGCCAAGCACTTCGTGTCAAAAGAGCTTCGCATCGATACGTATACTCCATATAAACTTGGGATCGTTAGAGAAGTTTTATAATTGGAGTAGTATATCCAGCCGATCACGTAGGTATACAGCGTGTACACCTCGTTACCAAATTCAGTATACGGCTTTTACGATCAATCGAGCAAGATACCTAGTGCAGTTATCTCGAGAAAATTACATTGGTACACCTAAACACATATATAGTATAGCTATCCAGCTTCAAAGAGACCAATTTTCAAACCGGGATGCAGGCTTTTCCCAGACTAATCATATTTTACATATATTCTAGAATATAAAAAATGTGATTTGCCCTCGACGGTTAAACATCAGCGTGTACCAAATATCAGACCATTTTGGTTGAACCTTATTAGACTTTCGGTAAGTCGATTTATCGACGTAATCAATAAAAAACATAAACTTTTACTTCTTAGCTATAATTGGGTAATACTTGTAGTTCTGTTTCAATGTGAAATGCCTGGAGTAACGTAGGAGCCATTTGATCCTGGCAATTATTCGATGAATCGTAGCATTCGAGAAGTAAGAAATTGAGTACCGTGATCGATATTTTCTAACGATCGGTCTCGGTTCCGTTTGCAAGAGCTGTTACAACTAATAATTGTATTCTAATTTATTAATAAATTATAGGGATTTAAATCAGTGCAGCTAATAAGTATCGTGTTATCGCAGATTTCCGCCGACGTGTCTCTTACGAGTCTCTAAGTGCAGATACCAACATTACGGTGTGTCGGTGACATCACCGACTGGTACATCAAAGTCCAGATGTTTTCGAGATGCCATATCAAGCAGGCAGTTGCGACGGGTTTCTATGAAAGGTACAGGCGTATACGACGCATACTTGCTTCTTGCGACGCTAGGATTCTGGGTCACGTTTGCAGCGTGCAGCTGCAACGTCGGTTCAGTACCGATATAACGAATTGCTCGCTGCCACACAATCGTCTCGATTAAAAATCTTGGAACATCAATACTTCGACTGTGCAACCTAGAGCTTGGTACACATTCTATCCACGGTACGCTACGTGCATTGCGGACCGGCTTGATCGTGGACACAAACAAAGACCAGAGCATCGGATCGGACCATGACCGAGCTACACGGAGTGTTTTGGTGCAGCACGGAAGTAATACACTTATACACTACGAGAGCAGGGTAGAGAGATGCTCCACAAGAGAGAGAGAGAGAGAGAGAGAGAGAGAGAGAGAGAGAGAGAGAGAGAGAGAGAAGAGAGAACGCTTACTGTTCGACCATTACTCGAGGGCTCCTCATAATTTGCGTCTAACCGCGAACGCCGAGTTATTGACCGTATCAAAATGATAACCACCGATAAGGTCATCGGCTTAGCTGCTGATAGCGAAGCGAACTAAATTGCCTATATTAGCGACAGATTGCAGTTTTCTCTGGGTGCAGTATTTACCGTTTTTTTATTCCAATTGTGTAATAAAAAAATTCTTATTGTTTTAACTCTCTACTCGATCGATTTGACAACAAGCAGTGATAGTGAAAGTTATTTCTAAGGTGCACTAATGAGTAAGAGAATTTACCTAAAGAAATTTTTTTTCGCACCGATGCACTTTCATGTTTCATTGCATCAATTCCTTTAAAACGTGAAAGACTGCCACAGCTATTTTAGATTGATTTTCCTATATACGCAGAAACGAGAGAAGAAATGCCTGAGCTCTGCTATCGTTGTTATACGTACCTTTGAGCACCTTGAACAGTTATTATTATAGGAACTTGGAGCGAGTCAAGCGTAATGACATCCTAGGCCCTGGAGTATGCGAGTGGAGTAGCGAAGAGGATACGCGTGCTTTGAATTTCGTCGATACCCAAACAACGCTCTACCCTAATTCAACTCAGGAAAACATACCTGTTCGATAAAAAACTTTACATACGTGACAACTCTACTATATTATTATTTTTACCACGTTCAACGAAATTTACATAGGTGAAATATATGCAGAAAATATTTTAGGTACATGCCGTATATCCAAGATAAATGTCAAATATATGTTGCAGTTGCAACATTCTCGCGCATTTAATACAATATATATACATATATAAGCGACATATAAATCATATATAGAAAATATTTTCGTTTTTATATACACGAAAATCGACCATCAAAGATAAATTTGGTCCAAGGAATGACCGCTGTGTTGATAAATAATGATTTTTGCATCCTCGTAAAGGAATCTGTTTTTCGTGATTTTCATGTGAGGATATGTGGTCTCAAACGTTGAAGCACAGTTTAGAATTAATTGAATTTGTGAATTCGTCCTAAATTGTTCGAGGGATCTACATTGTATGGAATTTTTTTTTGTAAACTAAGAGTTTTCCGTGTTTAACTTTTATCACTCGAAAACGGCTTCGAGTATCGAGTTAAAATTCTGCATGCAAATTTTTTTAAATGCAAAACGACGTTTATAATCCTCCTAGCACGAGTAATTGAAATCTATCGAACTTAAACTTACTCCATGAGTGTAGTTACGACCAAGACATTGGTATTGAGTTTATTTAGGATTGACTATGAGTATGAAAAGTACAATTTTTAGCAAATGGATAATTTTTCACTTATAGAAATTTCGAGCAGATAAGTTAGTGTACGCAGTATTTAAAGAAGTCTGCGAAATAGAACCTTGCTCACTGATGTCTCATTATTTGTCACCTTTCACAACGTATTCTCTTTGAGTAAACCAATATTAATAATAAATAACATACATCTTCATAGAGGTGGCTTTGTAAGAGATGGACAATAATGAAGAAGCAATTTCCAAGGTTCTACTTTGCAAGCTTTTTTTACTTATTCTCAAGTCAGTAATATTAATGTACCAATATCCTATTCGAACATAGACATATTAGAGATAATTTATAATAGAGGTGACTGTACCAAGTAACTCTAAGTTTCTGCTATTTCTCAAGCACACGTGAAGTGCATACAATTTATTCATTCATTATGAAACCCGATGATTCATTTAATTAATCATTAATACCTCCTTTCATCAATATTTCCCTTGCTTTTATTCATTCTTCACTAAGTAAATTAATTTTTTGTTGCGTTTCGATGAATATAATATCTCCCGACTTACTCATCATCCCGAGTAAACGAGATAGAAGAAGCGTAAATCGATGTTACATCCTAAGTCTCGGATATCTCGCGTGCGAGTATCAAGCGTTAGGTGAAAACATTGAAAAGAATGGTATTATTAAAGGGGTGCAAGTAGTCGAGAACGCAATGTACCACTCGAAGAAAGCTGGATACGTTTTCTGTCACGACAATGGCTCAATCAATTCGCTATGTAGAACGTAACGATCGCCACGTACGTCGCACGAGGTCGCTCCAATTATTTTCAGAGCCGCGCGTACAACAACAGTGGCGAAGCGTGCCTCGAGCAGCATAGTTACTTTATACATTCGCTCTTTAACAGTAGATTTGTATGTATATGCGCCAGTGTCTGCGCCGTTACGCGCGTGCACCAGCTCACAGGTTCAGGGATTTTCCGAGGCCGGGTAAACAAGAGAGAAAGAATAACGAAGACGGAGAACGAACGAGTGAACTTGGTTAGCTCAGTGAAATAGAAATGTATATTCCCGTTCGTTTGATCTCTTTCTCCAGTGGGGATTACGACGCGAACGAGTAGCGGACCGCAATCCTGTAATTGGTCGACCTAGCTCTTGTCGCGCGTTACGAGCATGAATTACGTAATTCTGGTTAATCTGCTGCAGACGATTTGAGCAGGAACAGTGAAATAAAGAGGACTCGATTGACGCGATAAAAAATGTTGTCCCAATTTATTCGACTTGTCGGTGGGACTTGCATTGAAAGATATTTCCATTCATTTCCATTCTGTCTCCGAGAAGAATTATCCCTGTAAGTACAGAGCGTAGGTTTTCGCGTTATTTTTCTTTCATACGGGTGAGTTGTTTCGCTCGGCTTCCTCGATGAGTCTCCCCTGGAATTCTGTTTCCGAACGGCAGAATTCCTTTAATCTTTGTCCGATCCTGTTGGCCTCCAAGCTAGACCCAAACTTTCCAGGTGACGTTAACAAGAATACAGACATTCACAAAGATACTCACAGAGACAATCCAAAGAGTCTCCTTAAAAGTCTCCTTCCCCCTCACGGGCTCTGAATATGCCAACTTCCTCCTAGGAGTCCGCCTCGCCCTACATTCTGATTATTCCTTCAAGAGGGGGCGCTCCAAAGGGGACGTGTGGTCCCCCCTCTTCCAGGTCTAGAGAATGGGGGTTCAATGTTAGAGTCAGAGGGATGTATCAATGGCAGGAACAGGAGAGGCGCAATGAGACTGCGAGGGCACGTGGCGCCCAATCTGTACGAAATCCTAGTAGATAGATATATATACGTGTATGGTGTTACTTTCAATGTATACTTACTTTCGTCCGGTTAGCGGTACAAGGAATATAAATCGGTAAATCCGCGCTAATGTATTCACGAAAACAAATTGCGCGTCGGGAGCTTTACACTGCATCGGGCAAAAATTCTCCAGAACTACGATTATTGTTCGCGATCGTGCACGGAAAGTAACAAACAATAATGTTTAGAATATTTTCTGTTATCACTAGGAGTGCACCTGAGTCATGAAATTGATTTTCCTTCGAAAATCCAAAGCAATGTCGTCATAAATCAATTTAAAAATATAGGCAATGAAGGAACCGCGAAAGGCTGTTTCCGGGGTCCGAAGAATAACGAGCGTATAGTAACATTAACCATTTATGAGTCATAAGGACATCACCACTCATGGGCTCTATCATAAAAACGCGTCCACCACTCTGATCTTCACAGTTCCCATTCCGGGACGGTTCTGGTCGATGCGACTTATAAAAGGTTAATGAATACAATTTTTAGTATTTTGCAATTTTTTGAATACTCTAATTGAAATGACGTAAAACAGGTATTTGCATAAGTTGTTTTGACTACAAAACACGAATTGAATTTAAGTGGCGTCGTGGTCATGAATTTCACAATCATACAGAACCAGATTATCAATCACGATTAGTCATAACTTGGTCGTATCGGTTTTTGAATATTCAAAGAAAAGCTATAAAAAGATAGATATCAGATCGATTTTGCAGTTGTATAGCCAGCACTCTTTAAAATACAGTACTTCTGTCCGTGGAGAAGACGCCGTCGCATCAGTTCAAGTGCGCAGCTAGCGAGTATCGAATTTCTTTGGACGGGTTAAAGATGGGCGAAGGGGCGAGAGGACTCGGCCAGCACCCGAGCAGCTCACTATACGCTCGTATAATAAAGCGAGAGGAAACTGTTTCACCTTGACTCAACAGATATTGTATAACTATATATATGTAGCTATAGCTATAAGAACAACGAATAAGTACCCGCTCTGCTGGCGCATCAGTGAATTGCAACTGTGCGAGCGCTGGGAGGTGCTGGTAGCCTGGGATCATGTGGAGCTAACGGGGTCAATGGGTCATTCGTGCGCACGGTATGCGCGAATTTCCCCTAACGCGCATCCTTGCGTTTCGCGTCTCGTTCCCGCGTCGTTCAAGCCGTGACGTTGTACCTATTTCTTTACACATTTTGTGAGATACAATGCGTTAAAAAATTGCAAAGACAATGAATAAACCAATATGCGAGAAAGTCGAGATCTAATCTTTTGTTGTTTTTTAAAATTACTTTTAGTTAAAACGACGCTACGATGTTTCTTAATTTCATTCGAAAACATTTATTCAAACGGACAAAAGTATTAAAATGCTTAATTATTCGTTTTTGGTATTTGTGAAAAGTCGAATGAGGATCTACGACTTTCATTCTGGATCTATCGCACTAAGGGTAATCTCCTTTTGCCCACTGATCACCTTTTTCCCCCTCTCTAAGTATCGTGACGGTATACATTGATCGATATTATTATCAAGGCAGCATATTGAAAAAAGACTCTTTCGCTGATGACCCAAGCAATATAGTGTCGGGTACTGTGCCTCAGGGTAATTAATGAGGAAACGGAAGAGAATGTATATCTGTTGGATACTTTAAACAAGGCAGCTGTATATTAGATATCTACATAAAATATGATGACAAGTATCAGTGATAGGAGAGCTCCGTGTAATGCGATGTAAAGAGGACTCTCGGTACTCTGTAGATATCCGAGCAAGAGCGAGACGATGATGTATATATATCTATAAGAGTCGCTTCGATCGAGCGACGCGGTTTGTGCTCACTGGGCGCGGAGTTGACGTTGGAAAAAAGTCCGCGACCCTGAAGAGGAAGAGCCAGGCAATTGTGGGCGTGTGTAATATACCGGGTGTTTCACGGACAAAGGACAGCTGTGAGAGATCGACCGTTCTGCGCAACGTGCTAGGCTCGTTCGCATCCCGAACGGCGCGCAAACCGCACGTCAGACTTGTCAAACAGATGTCTGTTTTTATAAATTTGTACATATACCAGCATACATTCTGTACAAGTTGAAGAAAAAAATTAGAGTCGCGACATTTCGTGGATTTGGCCATTCCCAAGTTCGCGAGATATTATTTATTTAGTCCGATAGTTGAATAAAATATTATTCAATGAATATAATAAAGGGAAGGTTTATTCATTTTGTATTTATTTATTCATTCGTCTGTAATGGTGAAACAGAGATGCGGTCAAGGCTGAATTTTTTAATAGGAATAGAGTTTGCGATTGAGAATTCTATTTTAATGTAGAGCCGCGAAAGTAATACGACGAGACATAGATCTAGAGCTATACACTCAGTGGAAATATAGCGACGACACTCGGCGTCGCATGGCCTGTGCCCGATGGCGTCGGTGCACTACCGCTGCTGCCTCCTGAAATATTTTCCAAGATGGGTCAACGAGATACGAGGAATTATTCACGGCACGAGGAGACGAGGGAGGAGGCGGCCAGGCACGGGAACGAAGAGTAAGAATTTGCGCGCGTGAGCCATCGGCGGATGCTCGAGATAACCACCACTACAGTGTGCTTCGGTATACTTCGCTTCTTCGTATATAGAATTACTTGGGATAGCACGAGACTACTGGAACGTGGGGCATACGACGTCATAGAAGAATGTATGCAATAACCTCCTTGGACGTGGGTACTTAAACTTTCAATAAAATCGCGTTCATACAAAAATACTGAACAAAATAAAAAATAAATCGATACATTTAAACGAAATGTATTTTGACTTTATTTGATTAGATATATTATTTCGTGATACGTTTATCAACCTTTCAATTATTAGGGTCAGTTTGTTCCTTGAAATGGTGAATGATTCTTAAGGTGATGCGTGACACAAGCGTCTGACTCGCTCAAACCGTCGTACGTGCGAGAGAGATAGTAGAATTTTCCCATCCCGAATTTCTATGAGACGGTTGATCTTTCGGATAAAGGGCGATAACGGTGAACTGGAGAATTGCGAAACGCTGTTTACCGTTCTCCTGTTTTATCCGAAAGATCAATTGTGCGGAGAAATTTGCACTGCAGTTTTCATTACCGACCGAGGGATGGCGCATCGTCTTACGGAGATGGATGCTGTTGGTAAAACAGATGAAGAATATTTTTAAAATAATGTTACGACCCGAATCGCAAGTACGTTTACTACCGTGTGTTATATAGATGCCCCGAATATAAAAAATTACCTGAATTCAATAGTCTCCCGTGTCTCTGGCAGGTGCAACTTTATATCGCAAGAGGTATGGGCTATTTACACAGATTTTAGAGTTAAAAAAGGGGTTTGAAGAGTCTCTTACAGTTGCTTATTTTGTACGAGGAAGCCGGAGAACTTCTTTGCGGCTCACTGTCCTCACCAGCTACGAGGAACGTTGTAAAAATGGTTGAAAAAAGAAGGCGAAGAGCGACAGGCTGGTCGTGAGTTACGGGAAATGAAGAAAGTAGCACGAGACCCCTTTTGATAGTTTCCTTTTTCCCCCCTTCACATCGCCTTTGCGAGGGTCTTCTCTGGAGAAGCCTCCGCGCAAGGGTTTTTATCGTTGCTCGAGTATATACAACTGTAGAGTGGAGCATGGCATACACGTTCTCGAACGTAACAAAGATTCCCGGTGAGTCAGAGTAGCACTGGCCGCGTCATGACTTTACGACACTATACATAGAGCGCTCTTCTGCAATTCCACTCGGGTCGGCTCTCTGTCGGACTTAATCTTGGCGAAATCTGTGTTTGCGGTAAGCAGACTCCTCTTGCGATAAACAAGAATTAATATAGCGGTGAAAAAGCTTTGGACAGGAAGCTAAAAGGAGGGAGAAAAATTGATGATTATTACATAAGAGAAAAATCCATTTATCAACGCCTGACTGCCCGCAGGGCAAAAATACAGGAGAATAATGCGATTCATCGATTTGACGTGAATTGGCGCATTTTCGTTGTCGTCGATGTTTGAAGAAACGACATAATTTGTCTAAACAGAATTTCGTACATCGTTACCGTCGATCATCACCTCCAATGAAGTATGTACATATTTAAGATAAGATATGAGTTCGTAGAAATAAAGTTGTTAAAAACAGCGTAATTATGCATTATCCGTGTATTGAAATTTAATACAATTTTCATTGTATACTCGTTTATCAGTATTTAACTTGAAAGCGCTCACAGCGGTGTGAAAGAAGTATCGTCCGCTGTGCGTCGTTACGAGAGTTCTCAACGTAACGACGTTTCAGAGTTTTTTTAATCGTTAAATTTCATTTAATTTTTTTGCTCTGTGTCAATTGACTGGTCAACATTTGTGAGGAATCGAGAAATTAAAATTCTTTGGCACGATAAGTTTTGTTCTGGTCAAATGTTCTAACCCTTTTGAACCACGTTGAATGAATAAACTCTCAATCGATTTATCAACAGACACACAATCAATTTAGTTTGAATTTTCTGATATCACTTGAAATTGTACTGTCAATTTGATACGAGATACTTGTAATATAAAGAAAAAAGAGTTATAATAGCCAATATAAATGCGTGTGAATATAAGAGAAAGTGAACAGCTGGATGACTCGTCAAGAAAGTAGTAACGTCGGTGGGTTCACTGATCGCGTGGGCGGAAGAGAGTAAGTGATCGAAGAAGAAGAGGCGAACAGCGAACTACGGCGTTCTCGCTCGAGGAAGGATATCGATATTCGAGAGCCGCGACGTTCACGTGCATAGCGGCGTCCGGCATAATAGCCGGTCTCGTCTCGAAGAGCGAGAGCCACCAACTCTCGTTCTTCACCGGCATCTTACATTCACGAAGAGTCGGTACGCGGGGCTCGCGCGTCCGTCAGTTAGTTTGCTCTTTTTCCGCCGCGGCATATCCCTCGCATGTTTCGTACGCGAAGAGAGAAGCGAGCCTTGGAAGCGAGCGCTAACCCCGCGGACTCTCGTCGGGCCCCGACCCATTGTATCTCTTATTTCTTTATTTGATTTTTTCCCTCGTCTCTACCGTTTGGTTCTTTGGGTCCGAACGAGCGTATAGAAGTCGGCTAGTCGTTCCCGATATGCTTTCTCTCTGTTCTTCTCTATGGGCGACATCGGGCATTACCGAGCTCGTTCCATTCCGCTGCTCATCCGGCGCAGTTCAGTCAAGTCGCGCAGCAGACCTGACCTCGTCTCTCGTTGCTATGCATTCCCGTCGGTTTCTTGGCCTCTTCTCTGTACATTGTCGGATCTTTCTCAGTTTTATTCTTACGCTTTTCTTTTGCTTGTGCCTCCTCGCAGTCACCCTGCGACGTTCAACCTGTTCTCCATCCTCTTACTTTTTCTTCTTCTTCTTCTTTCCATTCTTGCTACGTACTTGCTCGGTATGCTCGGCGAGTCCTCACCTGTTCGAACGTTCTCTCTTACAATTGATGCAACATTGAAAGGTTTTTTTTTTACTTTCAGTGACCTTTGGGCTTAGATTCTATGCGTAGTGTTAGATCTATTATTGTATAAATGACGAAAAGAAAATTCGCTCGGTTCCGGTATAGTCGACTTTAAATTATTTCTCTTGCGTGGACGTTGAGAAGATACAGAGGAATAAGATAACATCCGGTAGACGAGGCGTGGAGATGAAAGCGAGGTTTCTTTGAAGGGACTTGTGGCCGATTATACGTGACGACTCTGGTCACACCAGGGATTGTAAGGCCAGTTTGCCGGAGACACTATTCACCTTTTCAGAGGCTCCTTCGATACTCCGAATAACATAGTACTGTAGTTATAGAAAGGAAAGAAGAAGGCAGGGTGCGTACCGAATGGCAAGAAAAATACTGTTCTTGCCGGTCCATTGTGTAAGATTTTGACGGGACGACCTTTACAGTACGCTAATTCGTTCGGGACTTTGATAGGATAATGCATTACTTTGCAAAGATGCAGCTATAGTTGTGCTTGCTCAGGCCTCAAGGCCGAGTAAAGATCAGGCGAGTACATACATTGCAATCGGTCTGCAGAAAAAATGTCGTTACTTTGTCTGAAGTTGAATTTAAATCACTTAATTAAATGACATAAACATTTTTTCTTTATTAATTAGAAAAATCAGAATTTATATCTTCCCTGAGTCACAGATACGATGACACTATTTCGTTATATCAGTGCCTAAACAAATAATCCAATATTATAACGACTCAGCAAACATACCGCAGAAGATTTTGGAGCTCAGCCGGGTTGACGAACATTTTTGAGATACAATTAAACTATTAGTGGCTAAAGTGACATGTTGAATGAACTATATGTTTAATACAGTCTACGCCCGGTTTGTTAAACGGCTCAACGACTCAACGCGGAATTCGTTGGTTGATGACGCAATATAGAACGCTTACGCGAGAAACGCAGTCGAGCCACTATTAACGCAAGTAATTTTCGGTCTGGTAATTACTTCAATTACTCGATGACCGTAAGGTTAAATACTAATACTTAGCAGTCATCCGGCGTTGTTGACGCCTCTCAACCTCTTGCCCTCTCTCTTTCTCCCCTTGGTCCCGCCCCTACGGGGGCTGCTCAACATGTATGGGTCCGAGAGAGATATAACTATAAATGGCTCTTCACGATCACGGAACGAAAGAGAAACAGCTAGTGCGCGTAAGTGTTGAAGTTTCGCCTCGCCTTAAAACCAAGGGGGGACAGTACGACATTCCAGTGCTGGGTATTCATTTTTTTGAATTTTGTTCAGAATAGAAGAAAGATTTCGTATACGTGATGAGAGCTACCCACGTCGACTCGGACCCGCAAACACCGCATCAATTCCCACCAAGGATCTTTAAACAATATTTCCCAGCAAGGGCAGCTGAGGCTTCTATAAGTGTCTTAATGGACGGAGCACTGCCAACTTTGGGAAATACGATGAAAACGACAATTTCGCTAGACCTTGGGGATAAGAGAATGCGGAGCGAGGCTAAGCTGTTACGAATGTGGTGCTAACATCGGTAGCAGACTATATAACATGTAGAACGACGGGTGAGAGAAAGGGGGAAATCCCTTGAAGAGTAACGCGGCATGTACAACTCGTGGATACGATCGCTTCACTTTTTGGCAAGTGTCCAGGCGTTCCGGAGACCTGGATCTCGAGAGCAAAGGCGTCAGCATGTTTTTTCATTTATTTTTCGGCGTGTTGAGCAAAAGATTTGTCAAGAACGATATATTTGCATTTTAAAGAATATTACAAATTTGTCGTAACCCGTTTTTCGCTTTATTCTCTGTGGACTTTTCTGCGAAGATTTACTAAATAAGATCACAACTGTCGTATCGCGATACTGACTAAGAAGAGGTGCACCTGTACCACGTGTCACGTGGTACATAGTAGGGTGAGTGCTTAGCCTCAAGGTGAGCCTCGATACCAACAATTCACCTCAAAACTTCAAACACTTTTTTTTCAAACCCAGATTTTTGTAGGAACATCGAAAGAGTGGGGTTCGCTGCGATAATAGGACACGGAGTGAGCCCAACAATTCTGACGGTTTTTTTTTTTTCAGAAAACCCGAGTCAGAGAAAAATATGGAATTATTGTGCTCAATTAACCTCGCGAATTCCCGGGTCATGGATCACGTGACATGAGCCTCTTCTTAAAAAAATGCAAAAAAACGCTCAGTCAGTAACGAACTTTTCCGCGCAACTTTTTAAAAGTGCATTGAATGTTCAACAACAACAACAAAAAATAATAATAATAACAAGAATTAGCCGATAGCCGGAGTGCTGCTTTGCATCAACTGTAAAACTTTCCTCTTATCTGTTAAGTCCTGACGTCATAGAACAAATTTGCGAAGATTTGTTACCGTCCGAGTTGGAGTTTACGGGACCGCTAAGGACCGAGAGAAAAAGGGGTTTCGTTTCGCCTTAGGTTATTTGACATAACACAGTCGGTATCAAAAACTGTTGTAAATTAGTAAATTAGGTATCGTCCCGTCCTCCCATTAACATCAAGTAAAATTGTATATGTTGCAGGTATTTTCACATAGTATATGTATCTCGCGGTAATATTCCGAAAATTGTATTAGAAATATACGTTCGCGTATATTTCATAATGTATGGAAAATATAAAACATATAAACAACTTTTTCACGACAAATGAGACATTTTTAAATATATTTTTCGAATATAGTTTATTTTCATGGGAGTCGCAACGCACATTAATCTAATTTTTATTTGTTGAGAAACATGTTGCGTCCTTGAAAAAAATAAGTAAACAGCTTTTGGTACCGACTAGGCCAAGGATGGGCAAGGAGGAGGGTGTGTCACATCGCCTTAAGGTGCAATGATACAGGTGCTAATACCGCGACACACCTTTTTTTGCTTGCTGTTAGATAAGCATCGAATCGCAACGCGACCGTGACAACTGAGCGTAGGCATAACATTTTCACTCTGCTATGAAATGTCGGAAACGAAGAGGAAGAGACGAAGGCTCGGCGATATAAACCTGCACGACGGTGTAGTCGAATTCATTAGCGAGGCTAATCTGGCACGGCTTTGGAGTATGGAGCGCATCAGAGCTGCATCTATCCATTCATTATAATCGAAACCTATTTGCAAAGATAGAACGGATGCATTTGGTGTCGTCATTCCGTTTGATAAGTAGTTTGGTATAGTGAAGCAGCAGCACATAACAAATAAGGTATGGCTACCGTTAGGAATGTCTATAAGCTTGGATCACCCAGTGTAATCCGGCTTAAAATCTCTGTATCTATATACTATCTCTCTATATTATAAAAATAATACCGGGTGTCTTGTTGAAACCGAACCGGAAAGGGTTAAATAATATACCAGGAGTTCCATTTTAATTGCACAATGCAAGAATTCTAATATAATACCTAACGCGTAATAAACCTAATGATCTTGAAGAGTCTGAAGAACCTAAATTAATCGATCGATCAATTAATCACCCGAAGTTACTGACACAGAGGATCGCGAGGAGAGAAAGAGAAGGTAATCGGGTGTTGAAACAAAGAGCGATCGGAACGGAAAATAAATGATCATCGGGACAGGAAACAAAAGAAAACAAAAGATAATGGCGGCAAGGGGCGATCGAAAGGAGAAACAAGGGCGATGGAGAGGGAAAATAACAGACAACCTGTGCGAAAACAAAATACGATCGAAGGTGAAAACAAAAGACAATTGGAATCGGAAAACAATAGTACCGTGAGGATGGAAAGAGAGGCGATCGTGACTGGTAATGAAAGATGATCGTATGAGGATTGGGAACGTATAAGATAATCTGCAGAAAAACAAACGAGGACCGGGGTGGGGTTGTGTTGCCGCGAAGAGGAGTCGAAGCCCCCCCGGGTATTTAATAAATATAATACTCGGCTTACCCGACGAGTGCCTAAATTAAATTTTCGACAGGTTATTTTAGGCTGTTACTTGCAATGACTAAACTCAAGTTTAGTTAGAAAAAAAATCGGTGTACTCAACCTCACATGAGGCGCACCGAAGAACGAGGTTGAATCGATTTTACCACGAGGTTGAAATAAGTAATGTCACCTCGTCATTAGACTCGTCACATCTAAATTCAGGTGGATTTGATTACGCCAAATTATTCTCTCGAAGTAAGCTCCTACATTTTATCGGCAACACCGAATCTTCTTTCGTCGTGAATTCAGACAACTAAATTATTTACGATGGCTATGAATCCAATATAATTTCCAATGTAGCGCAACGGCGTCAACAACGGCCGCTTCGTCCGCGACGACGAAGCCGTGAACGTGCAGTGTGATCGCGATTCAACAATAACAAGGTGTATTTAATTATTTAATAGGATTGACCGATATCGAGGGCGCGCTCTGTAGCGAGAATTTGTCGACGTAGCAAAAAAGCTGATAATAGCACGATACTGTAGTTAGCGGTACACAGAAAAGGGTAAAAGCTTTAGCAGTGTATCCTGGGCGAGGCTACAACGTCGTCGGCGGCTCAGCCTTCGTACCGGTTGAATTAATTTTGCTTCGAAGAGTATAGACAACAGAATACTAAGGGAAAAAGAACGATCCTCGACGAGAAAAAAAACAGCTACGTCCAGACGAGCGTCAGACTCACTGAAAAAAATCGATATTCCTTAGCCCCCCTCGCAGCATCAGAGTTGTAAGGTAGCACTGGTAATCAACGATTATATTATAACACTGTAGATATTGCCACGGTAAAGCGCACATTGCCGATTACCAACATATCGTAATTGACCATAGGACATCCATCTTATTGCTTCGGAAAATTCCGAACCTCGTAGTAAGAATTTCAATTTTTTGTAGTTTCTTTACGATTCTACTTAGGTTCTTCGTCTTTTTGTCTCCTTTATCCTACGTTCACTCGCGTTGTATATTTCGACTGGAGAGTCTTGTTGGTCGGACACAGGTTCCATCGACTAGAGGGGTGTCCATGCATACAACCGATGTGAACAATGAAGGGGATGTTTTGTAGCTCGTATTGACGTATACTAGAATGTCTGTTATAGCGAGTAAATCTGTAGAAAGAGGAAAATCAAGAATCTAGATAGAAAAATATCTAGACGACAGTGAACCTTAATATCAAGGATTTTGATGCTGTATTGGGATAAGAGATGTAAGGTCAGAAGGCAAAACAGATCTAGTATTAGAAACTGGACAAGCGTTGCTTAATAAGTCGATGGGAAGTAAAAATATTTGCAGGAAGGGCTTGTCGATAACATTTTCTATATTCTACACCTTGATGTACACCGAAATGCTGGTATAACTCAGTGATCCGCGGAACAGCAACCGATGCTGCCTGATCAGCTTGATTAAGCACGGTGGTTCTTCCCTGACTCCTGGATTCTTCCTGCAGTGAATCCATTATATTTTCCCTATTTTCACCTCATTTCGATACTTTGCTTTCAGCCACTATTTTTCATTTAATGTATTTTTGTACAAAAATATAATGCTTTGCTTTCGACGAGTGTACGTCACTGTAACTCATATTAATCGACTCTGATTCATGTACGTACGTCTATGTAAATGGTACGTGAGCCCGGGTACACGAATAGAGCAAGCACGTGGAGTAAGTTCGTTCCCCCGTCTACGAATGGCTACAGTGAGAATCATAGCTTGACGCAGGTGTCAGAGAAACACGAATGAAACTGACGGAAGACGAGCATGGCGGAGGGGTTATAAAACGATATATCGTTCACGCGGTAGCATGCGGGTTTTTTCGTCACTAGTTCGGAGCTTGAACACACTGAATTGATCGTCCGCAATCGAGATACCGAGACGAGTCGGTGGTAATGCCAAGACGGCGATGATACAGTCGACTGTGTCTATAGAGGCGCTCCATAGAATCGCGTTTTTTTCCAGCTCACTATCTAAGCTATCGCGTCGTTATGGAACCGCTATCCCCGCTCCGCGCACCCATTACTCGTGCAGCAACAAGCGGGCAATCCGGTCAATCGCGTGTCTTGTTTATCTTGACATAACCTCAAACTGTCGAACAAAACTAAAAATGAGCGACGATGAACACGAAAGTGAAAAGTTTGCATATCAGTACGATGGGTATACCCGTGCCGCGTCGTCATAGACTCAGGGGTAGATTTATCAACGGTGAAGTTATGGAAAAAAAATCATGAATAGCCATCAAGAGATTTTTCTCTCGACACGACGTTGATTTACCAAATAGTGACATTTTGAATGGTTAAAGAATCGGGTTCCGTATTTCTCTTTTCTTTACGTCTTGTATCAAATGTCGGGCGCAAGCGCCGGATTACACGTTGTAGGTCGTACGATTTCGTTTCATACTCGTCTGCCTCTGTGTGACGCCCTGCTCGTTGGATCGAGTAGGGTGAGGGCACTTCGCAATATCACACTCTGTCTAATAACGCGCGTCCATGCTTCGGATGTGCGATTGTATACGAAAAATCGATTGCAATGACAAGAAAGAAAAACGATGATTATTAATTCTATATACCCAGTGCGCTTCGTCTTTGATCAAAGTTTTGTGTCTATATCTACTCGCATTTATTACTGACTATAGTCAGAACTAGTATACGGACTGAATAGTCGAGATGAACAAACAGCAGTCTCGATATGGAGAAAACGCTGTTTCGAGTAACCGTAGTCGCTCATGGACATGATTCAGTCCCAAGGTGGAACCTGCCGACCATGCTTTAATCAAGAATTCGAGCTTTAGTCGTTGTGGACGAGACTATGTAACGCGTGTAATTCGATGGGGTTATACCTACAGAAATAATTGAGAGAAGAGAGAGAAAGTCATGTGCTATACATCGCACAGCTATCGTTTGCATTCGTGAAAGTGGTAGCACTTACACCGCTATAGAGACCGTCGGAGAGGATCGAATACGTGCTGCGGGGTATACGTGTAGAAGCCGTGCGTCATTGGCATCGAACGGCCTTAATACCTGCGACCTATTCACGTGACCTGCTACCTCGCTGGCTACCAACCTATACATACTTGTCAATATCGTTATCTACGACGTTTCGAAGTTTTACGGAGTACGTAAAGAAGTGCACTGTGGGTCAGGGGAAGAAGCGGGTCGAAAGAATTGGCGTTTCCAGGGGTAAGACTCTGACACAAATGCCAACTGCGCCTAGATTTCCATATATAGCTGCTGGTCATTCTCTGGAAAATTTGCAATAAGGCGAATCAAGAGTGTGGAAATCAAGTGTATACTTTCGGGAATTCGTAGAAGTACAAAGAAAATATATAGAACACATTCCAATCTCATGATTCCAACGAAAATAAAAATAGAGAGTTCAGGTACAATATTGGCTCCGTGTGCGAAGCACCCCAGCGCCACTTGTTATATATAACACAACCAATGCACTTGCTGTACCAAAGCTTCGAACGAGTGACGCTGGGGTACTTCGCACACAGGGCCAATACGTACCAATGGACGACGAGACGAGTGCTCGTTCGATATCCGAGGGGACTGGCTCTGCTATATTCAACTGTGGTTACAAAGTGCTCGTTAGTGACTACCGCGGGTTGCATCTTATGCTGTACCCAAATATTTGCGATCTCTATATTCGTCTGAGCCTGACCTCGCATATATCACACTGAACAATTATATATGGCCAATCACATTCTCCCAGATTTTATCTCTAATACGGGAAAGTCTAAGGATTGAAACGTTTTATTCTGAAGATAGACAAGATCGGGTTAACATGGGATATCTATCTTTGTTTGAATAATAGCCTCGCACGCATAACCGATATCATGTTTTAGTTAGATTTTATTTTAGAAATAAATTAATACAGTAATTGGTCCATATTTGTTTAATTGTTACTGTAAAACCTTAGAAGGGAATCACTGTACTTATAAGTACAACAAAATGCAACACCACACTCCGACCGAGTCTTATTTTTTCGATTTGGCGATTGCCATTGTGCGTGATAACATAGTTTCTGACATCGTAGGTATTGCAATAACGCGACGATAAACATTTAACGTATTAACTACAAAAGGCGTACTTGAATTTAATTGCCATGTACGCGAAACTAAGTATCCCTCTTCCGAGCATTCGCCAGAGGCAGGGGAATTCAGAAGAAAATCAGGCTTGAAAAAATGTTAAGAGTCGGGCTGCCGCTAAACTCTCCGGCGCCTGCTCAAAGAGATCTTCGAATCCCCGAGGCACATGATACGCACGGCTGCCACAACATTTTACTTAGAAATTCCACGTGGGGCCCATTCGCGTGTCCTTATGTTCGTGGACGTCGCATAAGGCTCGAATGACTCACCGGCGACGGTAGGACTATACAATTCGACTGCGCCATCACCGATCGTCCGTCTAATGCGAGAACTCTGAATGCAGCGCGCTGACACACCCTCGGGACGCCTAAGTAGTACTTTCTCTGTTTCTTTAGCTCCTCCCGGGAGTGCTCAAGGCGCCGTTACGATACCAGGAAAACAGCTGCTTTTGCTTATGTCCCTCGACCATTCTGCATCTGTCTGCGCGTACGTTGTGTTTGAGCGAGGGTGTGCGCGAGGGAAATAGAACCGCACAAGGGCAATGAGGGCAATTTTAAACGAAAGAATCGTGAACTTTTAAAAAGCTACGTAGCAACGAACCATTGGGTCCAATGGAGGAGCAAAGTAGCGCGAGAGAAAGGAATAAAGAAAATGGGATAAAAAGGCGAAAATATACAGAAAATGAATGAAACGACTTGGTATAAAGTCAGATGAAGGAGAGAAAAAAGAGCGGACAAGCGAGCTGTAGCATCGAGGTAGCGATATAGAACTTGGAACCTCGACTGTACGACGACGTGGGAGTGCGCTGGTGTGGTGGCAACAACGTTAAACGTGGTAGTGGGGACTACAGGGTGCAGAAAACAGAGAAAGCGAGAGAGAGAACGAGAAGGAGCAGGACCTCACGACTATGCGGGGAACCCCACTGGTTCACGGCTGGTACGTATCGATCGATCGCAACATTCGCTCGTCCTCGGTCCTCTCCTTTTACCCAACACTGTTCTACCGCTAGTCCACCCGGCCCAGCCAGAGCGCGCCTGCTTGCCGCAACCCGTCTGCCCTCGTGCAGCAACGGCGGCGGCAGCGGCAGCGGCAACGTCCAACCTGACCTGACGCTTTTCTCCTTCCATTTCCCGCCATCTATCTATGTATACGTATTTCAGGGTATAGATACACATAACTGACATAACATAACCTCTACCTCCATATTTCTCCTTGGATCGCCGGTTCTCGTACGCTACTTCTACCTCATTTCTCATCACCTCCTTGTCTCTGCATCGTGAGGTTCGTTCTTTTAACATTCCCTCATTTGTTTATCGACTCTGTCACTACCTCCTTGTTAGGTTGAGATATACACCAGGATAATAATTCAATTTTTGTATCGGTTAACAATATATTTGATGCCGTTTCGAAATGTAAATTGTTCAATTGCTATACATTGAAACTGGCAATATTTGTACTGCGGTTATTTCGGTTAATGGAAAACGAAACTTTTCGAAATATCGTACATTCGGAAATTATACTCGTTTCCAAAATATAATAAATTTAATGTAGAGTTTACCTTCCTAGGAGTCTCGCCTTATTATGAACGGTAACTGTGCAAAGCCTTTCTCTTTGCATCCAGCTCATTGTACCCCAACACAATGCATGCCAACATCGCGCCACAACGATGATGCTCTCGCAGATTCTTTCTGGTCTATCCCTTTTCCGTGGCGCTAGTGCGGCTAGATTTTCTTGTTATCCCGCAATCCAGTAAGTTACCCCCCCCCCCCCCCCCAACCTGACCTACTACTATCTTTATGGCGCGTTAAGCGTCTCACGTATACATATAACGAATTTTGGGCAAACGAGGGTGAAATAACCTGGCTTTTCTAGTTAATAATACATTACTTTTGGGCCCCTTAACTTTCCCTGCAGCGGAACTGAGCTCGCTTACCTTGAGTCTGTGTACGCTTATATCTCTTGTTAAGGGATCTATATAGTAAGCCAAAGGCTACTCTCTGGTACAGCAGTTGGTTATGGTCACGCGAGCTTACCCATACCAAACTCCGTGCGTGTGCTATTCATTATGCCTCCACAGCTGTGAGTTTAATTCGTCTGTAAGCCATTTTGTACTTCGTTTTATTCCTCTTTCTCACTTCCTTCTTTCTCTTCGACTCATAGCTTTTTTGCTAATCAATATATAACGTTCATTTCGGTTGCGCAGATCACAATGGAAGTGAACGAAGTAAGGGACGGTAAAAGTAGCTGTGGACGAACAGCACATCTGACTCAACACTGTGTCTCTGTTCCTCTCTCGTTGTAAGGTCTGCTGTTTGAAAGCAGCCCAGAAGGAGCGTCTCCCAGGAACAGCGTGTGCCACTGCAATCGCTCGTCGTGTGTTCATTGGAAACTTGCTTGCGTTCTGACGCCCTCGTCGACTTTTGCCCTTTACAGTATTATGTGAAACAACTTTGCCACCACCACGACCGCAACGGCCATTCCGCTGCACTGCGGCCAGTAGCGTTTTTTTAATTGCTATTGGAAGATTTTGCTCGTTGCAGGTGTCTAGTTTTTGTCTTCTTGCACCACTAGCACCGACTCAATATCCCCGTTATCTTATCCTCTATGTTTTAGTCATCCGTCCTTCGACAGTACCATTCAAGATTATTGCAAATGTAGAAGCCAAGTACTAAAAATATCCTAAGCAGAAATTCCGAAAAAATGTATACAAGAAGCAAGCAGACGCGTTACAAAAAGAAAATAATATAAACTGAACTTAAAATTACATAGATTAAAAGCGTTAAGACGACAAAAATATTCAACCTCATATCGGAACAATGTGAGGAGTTGCAGTGAATCATTTGGGTGAATCAGTGAGTGGCTAACCGAAAGTGGGTTAAATTCGAAAAACCTCTTTGTAGTTCTCAGAGTATATATTGCTTCACCGCATGCTAGGACCCGCGCAGATGCTTTCATGATTCCAGGATGCAAATAGGAAACTATCAACGCATATTCCTATGCCACAGCGATTACGGTACGTCGAAATATACGAGACTACCGTGACCAAGTATTTCGTGTATTACACCAACGGCCGAGTCCTGCTGGTCCCATTGATCGTTGGATTCTTTCATCCGGTGCTGGTCACAAGCGAACATGGAGAATCCAGTCCAGTATTGGAATCCAGGTGGTGATCCTGAAAAGCTGCTCTTTTTCCTCCCTGGTCCTATACTCTTAATTTTTTTCGAGGGGTCAACACCACTTTTACAGAGTACCGTGAACGTGTGGTTGCGAGTAATCCTGGCTTAGAGAAGCGGATGAACGTCATCCAAGCTCGAACGAACCCGCCGTACTGTAGAATTGGTTTCTTCCCCTCTCGACAACGATTCAAACTTCTATCTTGCTTTTGCCTGGTCAATTTTATCTCTCTCGAGCTCGTTTTCGAACCGCTATTACTTTCCTAACAATCGAAGCGCCGAAACCCGATGACAAAAAAGGATTTTACCGAATCGAAGATTCTTCAGAGCAATGCAGACCTTCTTGGGTTGTTCAGGGTTCTTTACTGATTCTCCCATGGAAGCACATACTACTTCCTTGCTGGTGTTCGAACCAACAGCAGCTATCGCACAATCTCACGCCTGACCTAGTGTCCTAATAACGGAGTACTGAACTACCGATCCTCGAATAGACTGGCTGTGCAACGAATACCATGAAGAATGGATACCTAGTCCGGAGTAATATTAGCGGAGCTTGTCATCGGGTCATCGCGCATGGAACATACGACCATCTTTTGATAATTGCATTTTATACAAGACAGATCCAAGCGTCGTTCTCAACTTAGCTCTATCACCAAGCCGATACGGTTTGCCTTCGGAAATTGAGCAAGGAGCAGTCCCATCTTGAACAAGTTATGATATTAAGTCGTCGGAACAGGTGAACAGTCAGAAATATGCATCAGAAAAGACACAACAATATGTATGTTAAAATAAGTGGAACAAGAATGCACATGTATGTTTAACAACCCTTGGGTATTAATGGACAGCGGCAACTGGGCCAGATGCAGAGTGTTGCTTATGGATTTATGCATTTTCTGTAGTCGGAATATATATCAGAGTTGAAAATAGCTCTGACATTTTTTGGAGACCATGGCACGGAGAGGGAAGAAATAAATGGAGAATCTCGATCTCGCGGACAACGATGACACGACGACAGAGCACAACGATGCGCCAGGGAGCAACGAGATGGGCCGGGAGATTCGCTGACGACGCTGGCTCGTTTTGCTCGTGTGAAAGACGTCGATTTTGCAACGCGTGCGTAGTTGACGGTAGTCTATCCCGCATTAAAAAATTTACATGTTAAAATATATGTGAATATAAATATTTCTCATATAATAATGAATTTTCAATATTTTAATTGTATCAATGATATTTGAAACATATTGTTGGATGTATTTCAAAACATGGGCTGCATCAATCACAGAATTTGTATTTAATATAATGTATATCGTTTATATAAAAAATATAACCTCTCGTATATTTAATATAAGTGGTACGTATGTTCAATTGTACGATTAAAAAAATGTTGAACGCACATCCACATTATATGCAAAAGATTAACAAAAATGCATTTACATTCAATTATGCAACATGTATGTCACGTGTAAAAAAATATACATAAGTCATAAGTTCAATGACGGTCTATTAATTTTCAATTGATTATTTAAAAAACCCCAATTGATTTTTTATTTTGCTGCACTAGCGAGAACGATATTTTACAGACGATGCTGTTTTATTTTAGAAAATAATTGAATTTATCAAACGGTATATTGATTTTCATGTACGGATTTATCGGCGATCGAATAAGTACACCGAGAGAAGAGTCGAGTCACTATAACTTAATATATTTAGCTATTTCGTTATCTAAAATATTTGTTAATTGAGAAATTTGTTTCTCCCAACACAATGGATGTTTCTTACCGATAAAGAACGATTTGCGACAATGAGATTAAATATAGTTGAAACTACTTTAGATTTGTTAATAATAATGAAATATGCATTTGACATAAATGTTGTCTCAGCGAAGCAAATATATATTTGATAATAATTAATACATTTTTACTTGACGTTAATAGTAATTTGTTAATAGTTACTACATCACCGTTCTAAGACCGAATACTCAACTCAACTACCGATCGGTCGATAGTTAACAGATTTGTTAATAGTTACCAAATCTATACTTGAGATAAGTGCCGTCTATTCAGTGGCATGCCTATTATGTTTATTATCAATCGTTGTCCTTGAGCGAATAAGTTCCGTCTTGCGCGACCTCGACGCCGTCATGCCACACTCGTATCTTTTCAATGCCAGTGAGTTGACAGTAGACTAGTGTCGCGTAAAAATTAAAAATTTATCAGGATTATCGATGGATAACCTTAACGATCTCCTCGTTTCGTGGGGCCTTGCATGCAGAGTCGAGGGAACCCTTTGAACGTCAGTATAGAAAATATTAATTAATATAAGTGTTTGCGACAGCTCTGTTCAACCTCTGTTCAACAAAATCGATTTAACGGCACATGCAATCGTATGTATAGTTCCCTCCGTCTAGGATTTATTCTCTGCAAATGATTTCGGTTGTGACTAGGAACGATAATTTTTTTTTAATACCAATACTTTGTTCAACCAATCAGAATCTAATAAAGGAAAATTTAATAAAAATATATATTTATTAACTGTTAACAAATACTTATTCGTGCCAATTCAGAGTTTCAAATAAACGGTTTGTTCACTCCAACGGAATATTTATTTCGCCACATCTAATTTTACCATTTGTTAACAGTTAACAAATCCTGGTGCGTATAAATAAACTCTTCTCTCAGTGCACTCACGTATTGTAATTTTCAATCCCCTGTTTTTTGAGCTTCATGTGAAATTATTATTATTATTATTGTTTAATATATATTAATATTTATTTCCCATATCTAGTTTGTAATTTTCATACTCGAATAATTTACTAACATATTTAAGAGTCTATAGTACATGAATTTTTTCTACTTTAGGATATTCGTTGTACATTTCGTCAGCAGAAGTTCCGCAGCAGGGATTCCCGCAGAAGTTGAACATTCATATGGGTTTACATGGGACGGTTTAGTAGGAAATATGAAACACGCTCTTATATCACGCATGTAAAAATGATCTACGCTAAGCGGATTACTAAGATGGCGTAATCCACGCGGCAGAATTCTCATTTATTTGGGATGTAGCAGTTTCCGATAGCCGTTTCGCGAAGTAAACATAACCACCTACACGCAACACCGCCATGAGTTTCGCGACATTAGTAGATTATCTACTGCAATATTACCCTCAGAGATTGATTTTGGACGTAGCAACCTCGTGTTCACAGTTTGAAAACCGTAATGAATTACAGTAGACTGTATAATTATATTTGTTATAACTAATAGTCAGGTCCAACGTGATGAGGAATATAAGGCATTTGACTGTGGCGCACGCGCCAATTCTGCGACGGAAATGGCTCGAACCTAAGTAAATCGCCTGGCGATCGTTACGCGCGCTAGCGTCGCGGACCACCCGCTTTAGCGTATAACGAGCTTAAAGTTTATATACATATTGTCTATATCTCAGTTACAATTACCAATTACATATATATAAATCTTACATTTTATGTATATAATTATATATATATATATGTTCCATATGTACAATATATATTGAATATGTATTTAAAAATCATTTCGAATCGGCGAAAAGTTATCCATATTTGTATAACTGATTGATATAGATTATTGTATTGTATATTGTATATGCATAATGCGTTTCTCAAATATATTTATTATCGCATATATATTTTTTCATACGGTGTAACGTAAGCCAATGTTGGCGCGAAACGGAGCGATATCAGAGAGCTACGAAGCATTGTATATATGTATATAATTCGAGCGGATTTCTACGTCCGACATAGGAAGGCGAAAGTGGCTCGCTAATCCTCGGGTAGTTTAAGCATGAAAGCCTGTTTCTCGTGTTCATAACGCACCGCCTGCTGGGAGGTCTCGAGGGAGCGTAGTACCGAAGCTACGAAGCTACACCTAGACAACCCGGATCTGCCTGGTATTGAGAGGAGAAGCCAGGTGATCTGGATGGCCGTGCCGAGCTAACGGCATTTGAGTGAAAAGAGTGCATTAGCGGCCCAGGACGTCTGTTTATCGTGGGGAGAGACCAGCAAGCTCTCTACTCGCGGAGGATGCATGAGAGTTGAATAAACATTTTCGTTATTCAAAGCTTATAATCGAATAAATGCCATCCGGGGTTGGACCGTTCGAACGAAGATTCGATATCGCGGAACACACCAAAAGTGCTATTCTTTTGATATATTTAAATTGAATTTCTGTATTCGCAGTGATTGGAGTATATGGATCGTTTAATAAAAAAAATTGTATTCTGTACGTTTTATTGAGATCAAGTTATGAGATTTTGGATTCTTTCAAATACGCGTATAACAGATGTAAAGTGATGGTTCCTCTACGTGGAGGACATACTTAATGTGAATGAGAAAAAAGAAAGGAGAAAAGACGCTTAAAGGTGGGAAGAATTTTTCATCGGATTTATAAGATCGATTTGCGGAAACATTATGCCCCATACGCTTTCACTTCCTCGAGTATTTATCTATGTGAGATCGCGCGACAAACGAGTTAAGCGGGAGTAAAGTCACTCGTGACTCTTTTACTCTTTCGCTCGTTCTTTCGCGTCTGAGTTTATTGACGAGCTTGCGTGCAGCGCCAGTTCTCTTATACAGATATATACATCCCCGAGGAATTAAGATAACTCGCGAGAGAGTGAGCCTGAGAGAGAAGGAGATGCGGCGGTCGTTCGCGTCGGATCCCATTTCGAGCGATCGTAAAGTACGTGGAACGGTGCCGTTTACCTGTCTGGTGGAATTAGGCAGGCGTATACTACCTAGCCTCGAGCTCTTTCAGTCTCCGTTTCTATCCTCGGTAGATCACATAATTTGTAAGATATTCGTGGAAGAGATGCACCGAAAGAAACTTTAGAAGAATAGTTATTTCCCACGAACAAAAGAGAATGAAACAAGCGTCCATAAAGGGCCTCTTAAAAATGGGAGGAATCTCTCGTTTCTATTTTGGTTTTTCTATTGGTTTTTTCGTCACATGCAAATACTTTCACTGACGTTCATCTTATCTACGTACGAAGCAGAGGGAGGAAGAGAGTAATTAATGCAGGGGGAACATATTGAAAGACAATTTTTTTTAAACAATAGGAGATGTAGAGAGAGGGTGAAAGTATCTTTCGGGGCGTAAAAATTCTTCATTCTTCGACAGGCGGTGCGCGCGAGTCCTGTCTCCCGCAGAACAGAGTAGTCAGGATTCGTGGAGAGGTAGGGCTAATTGCGCCCTTAAAAATGCTAATTGTTAGGATTCGTTGGACCGTCCGATCTCGCTTTTCAAGACTCGTTCCTTTTTTATTGTTTCCATCTCCCCTTTGTGTCTGGAATAACTCTTCTCTTACTGTCTGTCTCTTTTACATGTAACAGAGACTTTCATCGTTATGCGCAGCCCAACTAATCTGCGACCAGAGGCCACAGCATTTACTGTCTTCTTCTCTTTTGTAATCAATATTATTTTTGGTTTAACGACCCGTCTCGTCTACTCGAAAAGAAATTTTTGAATGATGTTCTATGATGGTTTATAAAATAAATTTTTGTACGGGCAGTCGTAGGCCTTTCGATAATAATAAGCCAGACAATAGGGGGACGTCGAAGGCAGATAAATTAAAATAATGAAAACCAAGTGTCAACAGGAAGACCGGGATGTACGCTATTTTCATAGATATCACGATGAGTCGAGAGGTGCGTTAAGATAACGATATTCGCAGCTGCGTTCATCGAATTGCAATCACGTACTGTGAAGCGTGATGAGATTAAAAATAGATGCTGATAAGTAGTGTACCGAGGGACAGAGCTGTGAGTCAGCCTCCACTCGTCCTCGCTTCTATTGTTTATCCAGTTACTGGACAACATACTTTTCAGACGCGTTGGTAATATCGTATCCTGCATACAACGCGCGCACATCAGCAAAAGCTTATTATTGGCTATCTCGCATCAAGAAAATTGGGTATATAGGATACAGCGAAATGGAATGACCAATTGACGTGACAAAGTTTGGCACGTTTGCCGCTACATAGTAATCAATATATGTAAAATAGCAGAAGCGACGCGTGTGGGCGTTGTGGTATCGTACCCTCGCGCTGACTCGTGCATGCGGTGAATACATCGTACGGCATTGGCAAAGAGAGCAATCGTGCTTATATCGACTTGAGAATTATGCAAAGAGGACGAAAATATTCTTTGCTGATCAGAGAGCCGTATACAGACGCACCCAGAGACACTAGACTCTGTCTACAGATGAGAGCGTGTAGACAAGTCTGTAGATACGTAGACAAGAGCCTCTCTATAACATTAAGTTCTAGCCTACACGCAACGCGAGAAGAAAAGTATCCACCTGTGTAGTCTGTTTTTAAAATGTACCATACGGGGTTCATTTTGCGTATAAGTAGCATAAGCAGGTCGGGCTGTCGCTGTTATAATATACAGGATGATTTAGAATAAAACTGTGTATAACTTATTATGGAGGCAAACTCTAACCTTGCAAATTGCTTCCTCATTATTTCCTACCGTCGACAAAGTGATCTCATAGAGGAAGCTCTCTCTCTCTCTCTCTCTCTCTCTCTCTCTCTCTCTCTCTCTCTCTCTCTCTCTACCTTTACGCAGGATACCGTGACCGGAGCACAGGCACCAAGTACTGAAATTCAATTTAATCCACGTCACAGGCTCACGCATGGTTGGGGCAAACCATATGTATTAAGGCAGTCTCGCGATGAGTTTGCATTTCATTATTTACTTCCTTTCCTACACTTGGAACACCTGATTCTTCGCTCTTCGTGCCTCAATGTTGCTTAGATACTCGCGAGGAATGCTTAAGCCAGCTCGAGGTACCGCTCCAACGCTTACGGTCTTACCCATGAGCTAGCTCAGTTTCTGTAGGTATCGATACCGAATCGAACCGAGCCTACTGCATGCTCTCTTATTTTCATCTTTTCTTTTCGATTTGACAATCTCAAGTAATCCAAGAGAGCCTACATTCGTTTTGTCACATTAACTCATTCTTCGCAACAGTTAGACACAGGCATTGGCACAACCGCGACACCTGTAGTATGCGTATCAACCTTCTTTTCTTCAGGCCTTGAAATTGCTACGACATCCGAAGGAAAAATGTATACACACCGAATCTCGTGTGTACACGTGACACACCTTGGTAATCCACACTTGCACGCAATGCCGACCTATTCGCATTACCCGTACGGTTTTGGCATTGTACCACAAGACCGAAGAATACTATTAACTTAGCATTGACCCACTTATTCTCAAGTACTCCGGGATCACTGGATCGGAGTCCTGAACACTCTTGGAGTTTTTTCCACGTGTCTTCTCAGTTGAGCGACCACCTCTAACCATGTAAAATAAATTTTAAACTGATTTTATATGTCACAAGAAAATTAATATTAAACTCTTGCTAATCTAAATACAAGTAGCTAATTAATCGACCTTTCTTACGAGAACCCTTGGAGATTGGCAAACTCACGAGTTTAATAACTATTCTTGCACTTCGTACAACGTAATTGAAGCAGTCCCGCAGTATTTGGAGCTAAGAAATGTAAACGATAAAGTTTTACATAGGAACTCCTCAAGATAGCCCAATGCCCTTGATCCTTCACATTTTTCAGTTTGACCAGGCTATCTGACGAAAATATCATTTCAATATCGAAGGGCAATTTACGCTGAAGATTCAATCTTGTTTAAAACCATATCTCTCCGAACAGTTTATAATTCTCGCGTACGACACTTTTTTCGCGTAAACGCGGTAGCTTTATTTTTGAGAAAATATCATTTCAGGAAATCGATATTTCGGCAAGAAAACGCGACAAATAAATAAAAATAAAATATTGCCATTTGCGCATTTATTAAATTATGCATGACCCTGTATACTGTCGGCGGCTTTGGTACTGGGTAAGGATACTAGTAAATATGTAATCATTTATTTCTCATTAGTCGATATTATGATGGGAAATCATTATTATCACGCTAGGTTATATATGTATATATAGGCATTGTATCACGCACACCAGATATACTATATACAGGGTGCAGGGATGTAACTACCTCGAAGTATTTGGTGACTAGATGGAGTATGTCAAGCTGAAAAAAAGGTGTCTTAAAAATTAATTAATAAAATTTTTTTGGCCGCGTTATTAACATTCAAAGTTGACCAATGAGATTTTCAGGCGAGATTTTCATTAACAATGGGCGTCGCTTCAACGGTAACTCTGCCGTGCATTGCTGCACACATGCAAGGATTAATATAAACGGCTAGTTCCGAATCAAGAAGCAAAATGGGTTTCCAAGTAAAATGAACAAACTATGAATAAAGCAGTAGGCTGAATCTACGGCTACTGCATATATGCTATCGCTTGACTTTGAGATTTCCGTATTTAAATGCCTTATTAGTCCACCGGCCATTCTAACCTATGCGCAACAATGATTCCAATAATAATAACGACGCATGACTATGTACATTTGTACATTTCTTGCTTCCTCAGAGACGAAGTTATGTTTTTACGTGGAATGTTTTTTCACTAAATAAGGAAAAGTGGATGGGGGATATTCAGTTTATTCAGGATATTCAGATTTACCAAGCCTGGGTCTGCCGGATATTATTAATCGTACACTGTCACAAAAACAAATAAATAAATCGAGCTAGATAATCTCACAGGGATGTTATCTGTAACCCCACGTTCCGTGATCACGTACGCGGCGCCATGTATATATGCTCTTCAAACTCCGTACGTGAATCCGATCGGGATTCGATGGGTTCATCGTAGATGTAAGTGGCGGCATAATTTTAAAATTTGGTCACTGGCGTCACTCGTGTTACGATCGCAGCACAATTTGGATTGGAACAAGGACACCCGGTCTTGGGGGATCCATGGCAAATCCCCGTCAGGATTTGATCGGACGTATGGTGTCCCGAAGAAATTTTTGCACGGAATGTAACAAAACGGTGCGATTATTTTCCGCACATAGAAATTTTTAACCTGTCACCGTTTCATGAGTCGAACATAAGTTTTTCGCGACAGAATGCAGCCACTAATTTCACGCGAGCTCTCTGTGTCACGAGTAACACGGACTTCAGTGATGATTCGAATACGACCGTACGTAGCGCCAATCTGATAATACGTTTCCGGACGAATGTTACTCGCGTCACTCGATCCTTGTCTGTAGGGAAAAGCGCTGTAAACTCGTGGCGTGGGGTCGATCAATCTCAAATTTCGCGTTGCGCGTATAATCTTATCGATGAGACGCCAAGAAAAAAACAACTTTCAACCAAACGGTGTACGTCGACGTGGGAGTCTCTCTCTTTACGAGAAGCAGAGCTTCTCGGATGTGGTGGATGAAATTTGATCGAGGAACAGGGAGGTCTGGTGGACGGCATATGTTCAATGGTCGCGGTGAATGGTAGTATTTGACGAATATAGACGCCTTCTTAGTGGCATCGGGATTGTTATTGCGGAGACAGACATTCAAGTACTAGGATTCTTAACAAATATTGTGGGGGCACTTATTTTTTAAATAACGGTGCCAATTTAATACCGCTAATCTGTAAGTTTTTTTTATTCGTGCAACAGGGCGAAAACATTTTACTTCCTCGTAGAAGAAACTTTGTAAAGTTGCATCTGTTTTATTTCGAGTTTTCAATGCAAATGTCTTCAAAATGTGTCAAAACGTCTAAAAAAACACAATTAGAAAAACTGAAATTCGAATGGCTATAACTCGAGAAAGGTTTCAGCTACAGCATTGAAATTCCGTAGTAAATAAGTCACCATGTTTCCTTTATTTACTATAATTAAGATAAATATTGTAACAGTTCAAAGAGATTTAAAATTTTAATTATACATTTTTCGAAAAATATCTGTAAACGTTCTAGCTGTCGCAAATTCTTAGTTATCGGATCAAATAGTTATTTATAAATGAAGCAATGTTCAAGGACGTTTGGTATTGAATTTGAATTGAAACTATAAAGAGAGCTTCGAATTTGATGAATATTTGAATTTTCGGAATAGGAATTTCAATCTGTGTAATTGTCGTAAACTTTGATAAATGTAACTGAAATTTTCTACAGAGGCAAAGTAACATCCAACGGTGTTCGATATTCAATTTAGACAAGATCGGCAAAGAGGATCTGATTTTATGCGATTTAAAATCTTTAAATGCATCACTGCTATAATATTCTGAAAAAGTTTAACAAATCGAGCTAAAACTTTGTACACTTGCGTAATAAAGTTAAGTGATCTTTGATATAAAATTTGTCAAAAATCTATGAAGGCGCTCAAATTTTATAGAACATTGAACTATTTTATTCAAGGTTGCTATTGATTTTGTAATTCATTTTAACAATGTAATCGATGCATCAAATGTTTAAATTGGAGGATTGCAATTGATTTTGTAATCAATTGCAATTCTGTAGCTTGAGTCACTTGATCAAACAATCTAAAATTTGTCAAACCAGTTACGCAATAAGTTTTCGTTATTAGCTCTAATTTTCGTTCAATTATATCGAAGCAATGCAGTTTCCACATTTTTTAACTTTCATGTCAACTAAATATAATGAGTGAAACGTGTGTTGTAGTGTGTTACCGAGGCTAATTAAGAATAAAACATGGCAATTGTCATTAATTCTAAGGAAAAGCACATCGTAACGAACTTTCCACACACAAATGATTGATAAAACTATGGGTGCTGATCGGACGGTTGTTGTATAATATCAATGCCAAGCTTATTATCGTTTGATAACTTTGAAACTGAGTTAAAAGAACATTCGTATACTCACGTTAGCCTGACGACGAGCCAGAAGTTGAGAAAAATTTTGGTAACGTAAACTCACCTGGAACATGACAAAAAATAATTAATCCTTTAAAATGATGTATTATTCAAAAACAGAATTTCTTTATTATGTAGAAATAATGTCGTGTAAGGATCTTACCACGATAATTCTACGATGGCCTTTTGTTCAAAATGTGAATTGATGTCAAGTTACTCTCAGAGTTAATAGACAACGCTCGAGTCACGCGACGTATAATTTCAATGCAAAGACAACTAATATCAAGGTTGGTAATGAAAATAGATGAAATTATATTTTGTAAATTAACATGGATCGTCAGAAATAAGTTTTCCAACAATGTCAAAAATCTCCACCAGGATCGGTGAAGTTATCCAAGTACATGTTAGCCTGTTTGCGGTACGAATAAATGCGAATCGCTGTGCCACCGTCTGGTTTACACGCATCGGCTCGCAAAGTTTTGTTGCATATGCACTTGTATATGTGCACAAAACGTGTACTGTATATAAGTATACGTGGTATACATGACCTAGCATAGGCAGCGGACCAAACACATTTGCTATTACGGGCTTTGTTTCGCTATCGTCGGACCACGAAATTGAGAGAGCCAAATGTGGGTACCGTAGGTATAACGTATGCGCGTTATAGCACGTCGCAGGTAACAATAGCATACGCAGACGTATTTCCAACCTTGATCGTCGAGTATTTACTATTGTACGAGCCAACTAGCTAAAGCTAAATCAGCTTCTATCATTCAATAAAAAAACCCGAGGTCTTCGTTATATCGTAGAGAAATTAATGTCTGTAAGTGAGTTTGAAGAACGCGGACCAGAGATTTCATCCGCGAGCGGATTCGTTGCGTTATAAAAAAGACAAATCTTGGTATCGAATGTTGCTGGTCTCCTCATTGCTCATGTCAGGCCGTGAGCGCTCTCCGACTTCTCTATTACGCAATTTAGCCTTCGCAGAGACCAACGAGGATCGCCTTCGGAAAAACTATAGTAGCGTGAGTATTCGATGTTCAGCGTCACCGTCTCTGTAATATTAGCTGACCGAACCGCTAAAATCGATAAAGGAACGAGACAAGGCTTCGAATCGTTGGCTTTATAGCTTTAAATACTATGAGAAACATTTTGACACGATATACAGTAGACAATCGTGATAACACGATAAAAAAAAACTGTCAGGACTTTCGATGCAGCCTTCGTTTAAAACAAAGGTCCGTTCACAAGCGGAATAAAAGCACTGTGAACCTCCAAAGGTCAATTTTACAAGTGACATATGCATGGAGCTGGTTGCAACATAAATGATTAATTGCATCAAATTAATGC
Source organism: Cylloceria caligata (assembly GCA_963942595.1). Classification (NCBI taxonomy): domain Eukaryota; kingdom Metazoa; phylum Arthropoda; class Insecta; order Hymenoptera; family Ichneumonidae; genus Cylloceria; species Cylloceria caligata. Next base: position 1,204,457 of record OZ012710.1, read on the forward strand.
CTTTTGATGTATCTTTGTATTGTACCAGTAGGTCAGTTTGATGGACCATCGATTCTAAGGCAAACGAGTGACGCGCGGTCGCTTCACATCGGTCGACACCTTGTCGAAACTATCGACGGTATATAGTACGAGTACCGGTAGTTCAGAAATAATCGGGGAAACGAATGTTCGAGAGGCCGCACCGTTGCTTCTGTACAATGCCTAGCGCTGTTGAGTTATACCTACTCCGCAGCTATAGAAGAACAAGTCAGGAAATTGCGATCTTGATACTGTTTCGTACACCCAACACTATAAAGTAAGCGGTGAGCTAAGAAACAGGTAAGTTCGCCGCGAAACAAATGCTCGAGGTCGCTCGAAGTAGACTTTGACGTTCTCTGGTGAATCTTATCGAGCAAAAGCGTTTTCGAACTCTAGCAAAGAATCACAGGGACTCTGACTTTGGACAAGCAAACACTGCAGAGGAACTCACGTCGAAATGAAATCTATGCAGAGTCTTGTAATAACGAAACGGATTGAAATAACGAGATGTATCGAAGCATTCTGCGTCAAGTGGGTCACCCTATTCTCGGATTCACCAAAAGGCGTTCATATATTTTTGGGTAGTAGATCTGGCTTTAAAAATTATTCACAATTTATTGCAGTTTTTTAAATTGCATACTTGAGCATATGATACGTGAAGCAAATCTCCTCTGGGGTGTTTCTAATTCGAAGACTAACGATGGTAGAGGAGAATGGGGTTAATCGGGTCGGGTTAAACGTTTTTAAAAATCGACGGTTGTCCTTTAGCACTTGAAAGTGATTCTCATCTTGACACGAAACAACTTATGATTAATTTATAGCCAATTTCGATTAAAATCAATAGAGTTACAGAGCAGGTTCGATTTTCCTTACGTAGAGACTACAATTAAACCCTATTATCCATCTAATTTGTTTATGCATACCCAGAAGAATTTAACATAATATTGAATTATAAAAAAATAATAAGTGAAAATTAATCCGACTTGCCCCGTTTTACCTTACAAAGAAAAAGTAAAAATATAAAACTTAGGTTTTAAATTAATGTGAAGACCGGACGGAGAATTTGGGAAACTGTGTAGAACGGTAGTGACGATGGCCTGCCAAAGTATCGAAGAGAGAAAATATTTGATGATCACCGGGGATCGAACCCAGATTATTCTGGTACCGACTAAGAGCGACTAACCACTGCGCCGATGTCACCTATATATTCCTCTCGTTCGAATCGTTTACTTATATGCAAGGCAGACATCGTTACACACCTCCGCTTAATGAACTCGACGTCTTCGTCGCCTGTGCAAACGAGACGGGTATCGCGTTACGCGATTATAACGGAGCGATGCATGTGCACCTTGTTCGATTTTTATGTGTGTCTCGTTGGGCTTTTTTCATGTGTGCCTCGTTATGCTTCTTATGCTCCAGCTGTACAGTTTGCGCGTATGAGGACGTGTTTTTGTAGGCTCGAACACTTCTGACACCATGCGATGACCACATGGAAAATTTGGGGAAGCGCGTAGACCGATCGTGACGATGATCCGCCGAAGTATCGAGGAGAGAAAATATAACGTGATCATCGAGGATCGAAACCGGATTATTGTGGTATCGAGTAAGAACGCTGACCACTTATATATTACGCCGATGACACCTTATATATTACTTTCATTCGAATCGCCTACTTATATCCAAAGCAGGTATCGCTAAATAAAACTTTATATTTACTTTTTGATTTGCTTTCCACTACTTTATAAATAAACTAATACGATATTGGTACTAAAAATATTTAGTGTATACGATAGGTTACCGTGAGCAACTTGACGAAAATACCGACGCTGTTTATTGATTATTGGTAAACCACTGATAGGGGCACCCAAAGCGGATCATTGAAGTCTTTACAATAACCAACAGTTTCTTAATACACCGATACGTGTGTGATAGCATATTTACCCTCCAAGTTCTCTCTTGCAACCAGTTAGCTAGTTTAATTTACAATTATACATATGGTGCAGGAAGGTCCAAATGGAATGTTCGTGTACAGAGCACTATTCGCCAGCATACTGTTTGGTGTAAACACATATACCATACTTATACGCAACAGACTGTGTCCACCGTCTGCCCTTTCCTATAACGTACAGTTATCGTAACTCGCATATTATAAGTCGTTATACGCAGTTGTTACCAGCTATAACATACTTTCAGAAATATCTGTCTTCATTGTTTCTATATTTTGGGAGCTGTACTATAGTATTTATCATTTCAGAGGATCGTTGCGTTTCTGCACAAAGGGAATAGCGCCAAAACGAATTTGTCATAACACGACATTGTAAAATAATAATATTATCAAAGGAGTTTTGAAATAATGTTAAATAACATTTGTGCTATCACTTGGTCGGTGCCGAGAATCGCACTATTCCAAATTCACTCATTATTACTAGCATTATTTTATCGTTCGGTAGTCAGCGTCGGGACCACACCGGGTTTTCGATATTAATGGCTTTCATGGGCTCCAGAATAATAAATGCGAACGCCCAGCACGAGGAGCTAACGAACGCGCTCTATGCATACGTTTATTGAGTCCCACGAGAAATTTTCCGGGCTCTGAATCTCCAACAAACGCGCTTCGATGTCCGCGAATAACAAATATCTATAATATGCGTAAATATATAACTTCTCGTTTTTGTATAAACGCGTTTCCGTATTTTTGGATAGACAGAAACAATTCTGTTGAATCAATTCATGAAATACGTGAAGCAATTGAAAGTCCATAGATAGGTAACGATAATACCGTGGCAAGTAATAACAGCAGGTCAAGCCGTTGTAACCGGAGATTCGGATGTTTGCTATCCGAGCGTGAAACTTGTAAGGATTTTTCCTATCCAACGGGTTTCTTCGATATCGTACGTGCATACGCGTGCAATTCAAGTGACTCTCGACCTCTCCGGGTGAAACAGATACTATGGTAATCACGCTTAAGTCGAGTCTCGAATTTCCTTAAAAATTCCATCCGACGTACGCGAGCTCGTTTCTCCCGGAACTTTGATTTTTAAAATTGCCATTTTTCTGTATAATAATAAACTACACGACCATCACCAATGGATATCAGAAACCTAACATAAAATACGAAAAAGCGTTTAATCCCTACATAAAAAAAAATAATAAAATCTTTTTTTTTATATTTAGAAAAGATTTTGACGTGCAGCGCAGTGAACAATGCGTAGAGCTATGCTACTATGTAGACGTGGCTGCTCTTCCTGAGAAAAATATATTTACACGCTCATTCAATGTTTCGGATTCTTTTATATAGTACAGGGTGTCGAGGAAAGTCCCCGTACATGAATGCACGAGCTAGTCAGCGTAAAGCAACCAGCGTGCGGGAGGAATGGAGAGAAAAACATGTCGCGCCCGGTTTTCGAATGGATGAATGCACACGATATAGGCTCGGTGACACTGTAACAAGATTCCTCCGGATGCAGCGCATCACCCCGTTGCTACAGTTACGTTCCGTGCGCTACGGTTGTACCCATTCTGCAAGAGCGCGCTTTCGTCAGTCATGCACAACGCGTACAGTACCGAAATTAATTTTTTTTTTGCACAGCGCGAATCGCGATTTATTTACGTAATTCGCAAAACTTCGGCAACACCGAGTCGCAAATAAAATCTCACTGAGAATTTACGAAGTTGTACGTTCCCATTAAGGTAGTCCACCGGTAAACACGTAGAAACTTAACCCTACTTTTTACTTTCTCATAGCATACGAGGTATGTGAGTAGAGAAAGTATTACGAGTTTTAAAAAATTTCACTCTCGGATTAATATTGTAAATACATGTTTTTAGTGTCCTAACTTAGGAAAGAAGCATTCGTTCATTTCCGTCTGTCTGTCTGTCTATCTGTACCATCTCAAAACAAAATAACTTTTGAATATACCAAATTTGGCAGGCAGACTTTACTAACAAAAGTTAGGTTTAGCATGTTGTTACTTGCACAATTCCTTCTGACACTTTACCAGAAATATTTATTTTTTTTAAATCGGTTACAATGAGTAAAAAAAATTATTTTCATACGCAGATTTCTTACTTTCATACAGATCATCGATACTGAGTGCGCATGATTGATCGGTAATGCACTCACTAAAGAGGGATATTAAGTAAAACGCTCTAAAATGAAAAATATATAAAATATTTAATGTAAGTAATGGACGACGAAAAAGCTATACTAAACTTTATCGCCAGGTCTTTGAGATTGATATTTTTGTTGTTGACATGTGTGATGTTAAACGAGCGTAAAACGACATAACAATAATATTTGACATTCTCGGACAACCAAACATCATCCATTCAGTATTTGATTCTTCATTCGAATGTATTACTTGTCACTTGTATTATAATCAGTCATATTATTGTCTATCATCAATGACACTTGCAGAAAACAGTGCGTGAACTATTTATGCTGAATATTAACTACAGTTAAAGCGCCCTCTCGCTTGTTTCTCTGTTGCATTCTGTTGCACTCTGTTGCACTCAGGGGCGTAAAAGCGCTATGTACCACAAGGAACAGCCCGAGTTACGCTCGAACAAGAAAGTGGCGAACTGTGGTGACGCGTGGAACTACAACAAAGTCTAATCTATAATTACAGTTAAAGTTAAACGTTTGTTCTCTTCTATCTCTCTCGTTATCACTGGATTTTATGTATCCGATAACATAAATTCACTTTTGAAATTCCAACGTAAATATATGCTGACACCGGGTGAACAATTGATTAAAATTCATGAGTTCTTGCACCTTTGCAATATTCTGTTAACGTCAAATACGCTGTGATCTATGAATTTATCATGATTTTCGAAAAGTGTACAGTTGAGTTATTTCGTTAAATGCAACACTATTAATTGTTTTTCCAACATTTATTTCTCCTCCACGATATCGTTATTATGAAGTATAGTAAGATACAAGGGTAACTTAATTCTTTATAGGGCATCATTTCTAGGACACTTTCAAATTGATGAAACCTTGCAAGCCCTCGCAATGCACATTGAAATTTTCTGGCACAGAAGTTGCCAAAATCGGAGAAAAAATCATTTGTTTTTATCTAAGTTATTTTTCGCAAGTAATGATGCTTACACGTCATGTTTATTTTATTAGCAAAAGAAGCAATTGACTTGAGGTTAATTATCAGATTAATTATAACAGATTGCAAAGCTTCCGCAAAAAAGCATACAAATCTGAAATTTGCACATTGCTTCCTCGTGATTCTCGTCGTCCACCCACAGATTCTCCTTTACCGGGTAAAATTTACGAAAGTTATATCAACAATAGATTTTTTTCGAAAAATTACATAAGTTCATGATTCCATAAAATTAGAACACCTTCATTGATTCATACCAAACTCAATACCATACAACCTTGTACCCTATCCTATTTTCGTAGGAAGTTTAAGCTCGATAGCTCAAAGTTTACGAAAGTTAGAAAGGTGATACATTTTTCATCCAAAAAAAAAGACGAGATTAGGGATTTGGGCGGAAATTGTAGCACAGGGGGGTTACGACCCGACTCGTGCGCAACGTTTCAGAAAGATCCAGTAACACACACACACACACACACACACACACACGCGCGCGCGCGCGCGCGCGCACACACACTCTCTCTCTCTCTCTTTCTCTCTCTAAATATGATTTCTCGACTTTTTGGAATATTTCCAGTACTCTGATATCAAAACCTCGAGAACATTTTTCACGAAATCAAAGCTTTCTCTATGAGGAAAAAGACAATAATGACGAGATCCCAAAAAAAAAATGTCGATTCATCAACGCGCACTGGTAATATGTATTCCTCCCTAGGTATTCTTTTATACGCTATAATTTCTAGGACCAAGATACGGAGCTATTTATGTCCCGAGATAACTTTTGCTCTCAAAACTGAACAAGATATCATTCGTGGCGTGGGCTTAGAGGGGGTAGTGTTCCCACTACCCCCTCTAAGCCCTCCTCCCAAATGCTTATAAAGGGTAAAATGAGTTTTTACTATGTCTGTTAAGGATTGGTCATATAATTGACCAAACTTCAATAAACTCTTAATTCATTACTTCAATTGTTTTGACTTCAACCGGCTACCGGTCGACTACTTTAAACAACACTCGAAATAATGTTTGTTGGAAAACTCGGTGAGAAAATAACATTGTTTTTTTTTCTTCTTCAATGAAACAGACGGCTCAGGCGGTAATAAATTATTTTCTAAACATTATTCTTCAGTAAATTATGAACAAGCATGGTATCGGTCGTTGCGTGAAATTATTTTTATGATGTTGAGAAAATTATCATGTTAGCTCACCCAGGGAATCCAGAAGAAGAAGTCAAGATACTTTACAGTACGTTTTATTCGATTTCCTATTCATTGGTTATTAATACAAATTCAAATAATTTCAGGGTTTAAATATGAAGTTCATAGATTCTTTACCGAAGGGGAATTTCTAACGAAATTATAAACTTTTATAATATTTGATGTAGTATTTCTAGAATTTTTAAATGTAAATCTTAACGAATCCTAACAAAATAGTGAAAAATCTAACGAAAAACATGTTTGCCTGCGTTTTTTGGTGAAAATTTTGGAGTTTTTGATCAAACAAGCAGCAAATTTCATGTCCAGCGGAAGCAAAATACATCAAAATAGGATCTGGAAAAAAAAAATGTATTTCTACGAAAATTTATTGTTTACTAAAATATCTCAAACTTATTTTCCAACAAATTTGCAATTAAACGAAATGTTGTGTGGTTCATTAGGCTACGAATAGTATTTCAATTTTTTACAGATTAAAAAAAATCATTTTTAGGTGTCGGACTACATAGGTGTATTTGTAATTATACATTAGATATGTATTTGTATCATACATTAGAATCACACTTGTTGACTTCTTGTGAATTGCAGAACGAGCCTGCAGCGTGTGGCATGTAACGAGCAAAGCTGAAGAGGCATCCCTGGCTCGTCTTATTTTCCGCCATGGCGATTCCCAAGGTAGACACGTAGTTGTAAGAGAGCATGCGAGACGGGTACAACCTGTATAGCCAAGACGTCGGCGTAGATTTTAATTCAATATATAATTAAGTAGAGGGGGCTAATTAAGACGGCTTTAATTAGCGATTCACTCTGGTACCACTCTTCGATATGTGTTACATATACTTTTTTTTCCATTGAGAACTTTCCATCTCGGAGACGAGAGAGCCACTGATACTACGCGTTTCTTCTACCACATGGGATTCGTAGCTCTACAATATATATATATGCGCACTCGCGGTATACCCGCCAATGTAACATACATAAATGTATAACACTACGTATTATGAATATGGATTGCGTGAATATTAACTATACGAATATACTTATGTACATAGTATCTATCGTTATACGTGTGTGCAGTGATTGTATAGCTTCGAACTCTAATGACGTAACGATAATCCGTATCTCCTTATTGCTCTGGAGTATCGGATAAGATGCGACGGACCGATAGACCCGATGGAACTTTAGCAGTAGTTGCATTTGCAACAGGAGTCGCGGTGTTGGATTCAGTGCGGTACAGCGTAGTGCTGCTGGAATACAATAATGCGAAACACGAGCATGGTCTTGCACAGGCGTATATCGAGGATACATACAACAACGCCGATGAGAAAGAGGAAGATAAGGCAAAGTCTGTACCTCGGTCGACTATGTACGGATTACTTATCAACGTTATTATCGAGCACACGGTACACTCGCTCGACAAGGATATTTGTAATTACGTACACTTGAGAAGAGCCACCGTTTCCTAATTGGAATTAATTTCCCGAAGTCTGTGACAAGTTCTTATCGAGTTGAGGATGCGTGTTCAATTCTCCCGTTTCAACCGGAGTTCGCGGAGGACGATGGCAAAGCGCTCGAGATGCTTCAGTCATCGGAGCAAATATCTTCGGAGAAGCTGATTTGGGATACCTAATACATTTTTTTCCGAATATTCAAGTTAGTTGAAATACACCGAATCGTCAGAAATGAGATTAAGGAAATACGTTCGAATCCAACAGAAAATGTAGAATAATCTTCAAGTGCGAGTAGCAAATTGCTATCAAGAAGCATTAACTTAACGGTTTTTCTTAAAGGGATAACCTCTCCATTTTTTGTATCACATACGAATTATAAAAGAGAATTTTTTCACAGTTCCTTTGTTGAAGATTCGTCGAATTTGGTTGCTTAATCAATTTTTATTTGATTGACTCAAGAAATTAGATCCGATATTTATAATGATTCGCAAAAATGTCCATCTTAAGGACTGGATATAGACGCTATATCTATATAAAATGATAAAAAGAGAAGGTATTGTAGTTCAACAAAAATGCAGCTACCAAATTATGGTGTAAGTACATGAGTGCCCTAGATTAAAAATAAATAAAAGTATTCACTAATTTCGAACTCGTTGGAGTTACTATTTTCTTTATCCGTTTATACGATTACCCGTTTGTACGTTTTACGTTAATATCATTTTTTAACAATATATTTGTCGTTCTATTTTTTGTTAAAAAAAAAGTTTTTTTTTTTACTACAACATAATTTTTTGTCGCATTTGATACAAGAAACGTAATCACGATACAAATCCATCTAGAAAAAAAAATGATTGGAAGGAGGCACCTCCCCCCTTTTATGGCACTCTTGGTCAAGTGTTCCGGTTCGCTCGCGGAACCATTTACATAGAGCTGCATTTCTTACAAAGAGTAATTATTATTCAACAGGATCGATTACCAAGCGTGTAAACGCGTTTCACGCCAGTTACGTAACGCGAATCCGATCATATAGCATGCAAACGTATTAGATACAATACGCGCATGACCTGGACCGGCCAGTTCGAGACTACAATGTTTTTAGATAGGTAAGTACTTTATGATAGCCGATATAATATCTCGAAGTAATGAGTAAACTGTGTCTTTTCGCGCAGTATTGCACCAGATCAAGTGCTTTTTTGTGTGCCAAACGCACAACGAGCTATGTACGAGGTGTAACACTTTTTGTCGCAAAATATATTACGTATGTCTGACATATATCTCGATATATCGATCGGATATATCCTAACGCACACAAAAGAACACTTCGTCTGGTGCACTTTTCGTTGTATTTTTGCCCAATGGTACAAAACAATAACGATAATTCTCGTTCAATGTCGGCATTTTATTTCGCATTAAAAAATCGAAAACTTATCCCGTATACGACCACTTAGCGTTAGTTATACGTTCGAAGTGACGCTCTCCACGCACATTGTGACGTCACGCAGCGGCTCGGGTTTTTCCGGAGTGTTCGAGTGGCCCGAGACCGCTTCAATTTTCAAAGGGCCATAACTTTGTAAGTTATGAATGGAAAATGACGAAGAAAAATTCATCTGGGATTATCGTACACGTAGATACTATAAAAAATATAAATAAATGATACAACCGAATTGCATGGTGATAGACGAGAAATTATAATTTTTTGTTCAATGTCGAAGGAGCCATGGAATATCAATATTTCTTTATGAATAGCAAAGTAATGATAGAATGTGATATGAAAAATGAGCTCGAAACGATAATGCCCGGTTAAAACGAATAATCAAAATAAACTGCTAACGGACGACAATTTATTTCTATCTCTGTATCTCACCAATAGTCATTACAGTATCGAAACTCGCCACTGTGATCGCTGGATATCAATCTTGGCTTTGAATCAAGGACACGCACGTTCGGAATAGTGAAAATTTCCACACTATTTGGAAATACAGCCATGAGTAGTGGAATGGTTACTAAACATAGGAACTTGTTATTCGCAACACCGATAATATTAATGTTAGTTATATTTTACACGTAAACGATCATTCTACATTTTGAAAGCGTTTTCGTGAACTATCGGTAATTTTAAGTTATTTGAAATACCGCAAAAAACATTGGTTTGAAAATGGCGACAATGGGATGTCATCGATAGACTTTCAAGTGTATTTCGCAAAAAGTATTGGAGGATTTATCGTACGGTTTATAAATAAAAAATATTGTGTGTATTCATATCCGTCATGAAGACACACGCTAAACTAACGCGAATGACGCGTATGAAAATTTACGGTACAATGCCAAAGTAAACTGAGTTTACTTAACTAAATGTGGTAATGATTAGCAAATCCTACGGTTCGTGCATTTTAATTTTTTTTGGCGTCGAATTTGGATACTAATTTTATCGCTCATATCATAAGAATTCAGTCTAGGGCTGTTCGATGTAAGGCTAATCCTAAAACACATAAGTCGTTATAGGTCGACTCTCAAAAATATTGCGAACGCGCCAGTCAAATAACCGAGCTAATATCATGTTGTATATTATGATACAGTTGAAATAAAATATTGAAATATAACCTCCCTACTTAACGTAGCAAACATTTATATAAGTTTTCGAACAGAATCTGATTACTCGAGCTGTGTTATTTCATGGTAAGCTATTGTGGTTTATATTGTTGCGGATTCACGATCGACTCCACAGTCGAGTGTGGCTCGAAGGAAGTTGCAGCAAGAAGTCTGACTCCGAGCGGCGGAAGAGCTAGCTAATGCAAAGGAGTGGGTGAGGTCGAAGCTTTTAGTACGGTTGCAATGGCTAGCTGTGCCATGAGGGTTGGGCGAGTGAGTAGGGAAACAAAATGAAAAGAGGCGAAAAGAAAAATCGATTGAAGCAAAAAAGGACGAGACGAGAACGTCGAGAATGCATCCCATGTGTCAAAGGGTTCCAGTGCGGCAGGCGTCACGTGCTACGCCTGCTTCTAGACGAAAACCGTACGAAGGCTTGCGGTGGGGTAGGGCATACCGTCGTAAGTTTACCCCTGAGCCTCGATAAGAACGAAGTGGATGTTTCGATGGTCGCGTTAAGATCGGACCCGATATAACCGCCAGCCGAGAGAGAGAGAGAGAGAGAGAGAGAGAGAGAGAGAGAGAGAGAGAGAGAGAGAGAGAGAGAGAGAAGAGGTAAAAGCTTCTTCAGATAAGAACTAAGGGATAAAAAGACGGGTTCGAGTGGGTTTCCCACGACTTCACCTCCCGGATTTCGTCGCCAACGTAGAGCAGTAACAGCAGCCTCCACCCCTCGCGCACGCCCGAAAACGTTTTGGTCGTTCCGCACGTTCGGAAGATGTATCCTATCGATTACACCCGTAGCCGCAGCAATATCGTGGCTAGAACGCAACGCGGTAGCTATGTCGAATCCAATATTCGGAAATGTACCGAACTAATGTGTATAAGGGAAACAATGCTAAAGAAATAAAAAGTAAAGGCGATAAATCGTCTTGGAGTATGTTAAACCGTACAATATATGATCAAGGAAGTTAACACATTTACATAACATAGACCGCTCAGTCCCGAATATTTTATTTCACGGAGAACTTGAATAGGAATTAACTGGAATCAAACTGGAAATTAACGTAGTGTATAGATTCGAATGAAAATTTTATATCTGCTATCAGGTTTTATCTGCAAATTAAGCTTTCACCTGGGACAGGCAGGAAAAAAAGGATCTTGAAGAGGGGATAGATAAAAATATAAGAAGAAGATTTTTCTTATTGTTACTATATTGTCTATGTCGAAACTAGCAACCATGACACAACGGCTCTCTTCTTTCACTTCCTCTTGTTTTGTAACTTAGCAAAGTGCGAAGGCGACCTGAGAGATCAGCTCGAGATTTTACAATTCCTACAGCATTACCACTATGTATATATAGTATGTATTATATACAATAATGTATGTACACATATATACTATATTACAGAAGAAGCGATGGCCGCGTTCCGAATGTGAATCGTGTAGCTGTTTCACAATAATAGAACAAGTAGTCCGTGCACTTTCTCCTACTCGCGCTAACAGTTCACGAATGTACGTTACGACTATACATGTAACGAGTTTATGTCTCCAAATATATACAAAGGTATATATATATCAGGAGTACAAATTGAAAATGCGGGATTTTTTTCTATTTTTGAACGTTTATTCTGAAAAAATGGTAACAAATGAATTATTCAAAGTATTGTGCATCGCTAGCCACAACTTTTTCCCATCTTTCTGGCAATTTACGGATACCGTCGCGAAAAAATTCGGCCGGCTTGGCTGCTATCCAGTCATCGACCCATTTTTGGGCTTCTTCGTAAGAATGGAAGCGCTGGTCAGCTAGGCCATGTGTCATCGATCGGAAAAGGTGGTAATCGGAAGGAGCAATATCTGGGCTATACGGCGGGTGGGGTAAGACTTCCCATTTCAGCGTTTGTAGGTATGTTTTGACCGGCGCTGCAACATGTGGCCGAGCGTTGTCATGTTGCAAAATTACTTTGTCGTGTCTTTGCTCGTATTGTGGCCGTTTTTCTTTGAGTGCGCGGCTCAAACGCATCAATTGAGTTCGGTATAGTGCTCCTGTGATGGTTTCGTTCGATTTCAATAGCTCATAATACACCACACCCAGCTGGTCCCACCAAATACAGAGCATGAGCTTGGCGCCGTGAATATTTGGTTTGGCCGTCGATGATGATGCATGGCCGGGGTAACCATATGATTTTTTGCGCTTCGGGTTATCGTAATGGATCCACTTTTCATCACCAGTGACAATGCGATGCAAAAAACCCTTCCGTTTTTGCCGTTCGAGCAGCAGTTCGCATGCAAAAAAACGGCGCTCGACGTCTCTCGGCTTCAGCTCATACGGCACCCAATGTCCTTGCTTTTGGATCATTCCGAGGGCTTTTATACGATGGGAAATGGCTTGTTGTGTCACTCCCAATGAATCTGCGAGCTCTTGTTGAGTTTGACACGAGTCTTCATTGAGTATTGCCTCCAATTCAGCATTCTCAAACTTTTTCACTTGGCCCGGCCGCTCTTTGTCCTCAACGTCAAAATCACCACTTCTAAACCGCACAAACCATCTCTCGCACGTTGAAACCGATGGAACATGACTCGGATAAGCCTCGGAGACCAATCGATGTGCTTCAGCAGCACTTTTCTTCAAATTAAAGAAGTAAATTAAAACTTCCCGCAAATGCTGTTTTGTTGGCACGAAACTCGACATATTGAGAGCTCAAAAAAACTATGAATTTGACACTGCGACAAATTGACACATACTGAAAATTAAAGCTATAAGACGTAGCTTTGACATGAACATAGTCACAGTACTGCCTGATGCGTATAGCGTTAGTAACGCCATCTGTTATCAAACCCGCATTTTCAATTTGTACCCCTGATACATACATGCTGCAGTGTGGATATGCGTTCGGGACGATGGCAAAGCAGCCGACTTGATACCAAGCTGCGGAAGGTTCGAATCGTATCCGCAACACCATCGTAACAACGAGCCTGGTGAAATAATAGCACTCCGGCAACAATAAAATCGTATTGATAATTAAGCCCACCAGCTCTTTCTATGTTATTCGTCAAGTACAGGGCGACCAGCATCGTGTCGACGCAAATGCATTCGATAGTGGAGCTTGAGGATTACAGAAACAACAAAAACAGTGTGCAGTGTTACCGTTGAGTAACAGATAAATTTATGTGAATCTGCACTAGCGAAATATCGGAGTTAAACATTTTTTTCTTATTAACTCGATATAATCCGTAAATAATTATCAATTGATAATAATTGCGAGTATAAGAACTGCATCTTATACCCCGAATGTATGTGTAGTATCTACGGCAAAGTATACAATTTATTTTTACTTTCTCATAGCGTACAAAGTATGTAAAAGATTAAGTATTGTAATACGAAATAAAAGGACTGTCTGATTACGGTCTTGATATTTGTTTTCGGTGTCCTATTATAAACTGAGAAAAGAGTTGTTTATTCACCACTATCTAAAATATTTGCTAAGTATTAAAAAATATATCAACAGTTAATAAATATTAAGGTTCTTATGATGAATCCTATACCGGAGGCACTTTCGTCAAATGAACGATTTATTTCAGCAATTTGTTTCTCGCAACACATACGATATTCCTTACCGATAAAGAACTATTTGCGGCAACGTGATTAAATACTGTTGTTTCGGCGACGCAAATAGATAGTTGTTAATAATTAATAAATTTTTTATTGAAGCTAATACAGATTCGTTAATAGTCATGAAATCACCGTTTGAGGACCGAATGCTTGTCCCGACTACCGATCGGTCGATAGTCAACAGATTTGTTAACAGTTATCAAATCTATATTTGAGATAAGTACCGTCAATTTGGCATGACTATTATGTTTACCGTCAATCGTCGTCTTTCAGCGGATAAGTTTGGTGTTGCGCGACCTCGACGCCGTCATGCACATTTGTAGCTTTGCAGCGCGAGCGAGTGGACAGTCGGTTCGTGTTGCATAAAAAGTGAGATCTTATCAGGATTATCGATGGATAACCTTGACGATCTCTTCGTGTCGCGGGGCTTGCATGTAGAGTCGAGGCAACCTTTTGAACGTGACTATGGAACATTTTCATAAATATAAGTGTTCGTAAAAGGTCTGGTTCAACCTACGTTCAACGAAATCGATCTGACGGCCCATACAATTATATGTACAGTTCCTTCGGTCTATGAATTATTCTTTTCAAATTATTGCAATAGTGACTGTTGATAAGCATTTTTTTATTAATACCAATGCTTTGTTGAACCAACATAATGTTCATCAGACCCTAATAAAGGAACATTTAATTCAATATATATTTATTAACTGTTGATAAATAATTATTTGTATCAATTCAGAGATTCAACTAAACGATTGGTTCACCCCAACGGAATATTTATTTCGCCATATCCACTTAAACCATTTGTTAACGGTTAAAAAATCCTGATGCCTCCAAATAAACTCTTCATTCAGCGTACAAAATAAGCATTCATCAATTTCTGGCTGATTAAATATTATTATGCTTTGATCTGAGACGATGAAGATAGACTTACATGCAAATATCGAGCAGAAAATAAGTGACTCGATACAGCAGAGTGCCTTCGTTACTTTGCTTCGTTAATCGACTAAGATAAAAAAACCATCGGTTATTGATAATCCGCGCCCAGTGAGGTATGGATCTAGTTGTAGATCTACTAGAAAAAATATTATTATCCCAAAACAGATTAAAGGTTGAACCGGTTGTAAATATATAATCGCTTATAGTCTTCTTATCGGTGACATTGCGTTTTATAAAGATAGTTCTTGACTATATATCCAAGCATCTTATCCATCCGTAGCCAAGGAATGCACGTTCTATTACTTTCGATAACTTTGGTATGAAAAGTACCGAGAAATAAACCCAACCAGTCAAATTATTGAGGTAGTCGCTCGGCAGGACGCCTGCAGCGACAATAATATGGCCAAGATGAAAGATAGCCCGTTGCTCAGGTCCAAAGCCCCTGGATTATATATCTACGAACCTTCCTAAGGCCGAGCGTTCACAACGCCATCTGGTGAGCACGTTTCGTAACATTACGTTATATTTCGTATTTTGTGACGTGACGTTCTATATCGTTCCTAACTATGTCCCAGTAATTTGACAACAATTTTACACAAATAAAAATTGGATTTTTATTATTTTTTAATCTGTACAATAGGCAAACGTATAGAAGATATAAAGAACGAATAATAATACAGCTATGCAGACGGTTTGGTTGCTGATAATTATTTCTGTAGCGTTGCAAACCTCCTTCACCGTTCTTTCTATTTCTCTCCGGCATTCAGTGCTCCTACCATTCGTCTCTGACGCAACCGTGTTACAGTTACACATTAGATATATACCGTTTTCTATTTATTGTTAGGATGGCTGCAACAGAAGTGCAGACGCAGCGGTAGGTGGCTGGAGAGACGAAAACCTCAACAACCGTACACTCCGCAGTCAACTGTACACTTGTACAGTACGCGTTGCAGGAAGTAGCACCGTCACTGCGGTGAAACCGTTGACGTTAAAACTCACCGCCGCCGGTGCCTGACAACCGCCCGCCACGGTGACGACAAAACGGTCCGACTGAGGTCGCAATTCTGCAACGGTAGCCCGTCAAGTATTTTTTTCTTTCAAATATTAAGTTTTATATTGAGGTATTGATCGACGTTACCTGAAAGAAAGCTCTCTGAAATGTAATTTTATAAAGTCTTTGTTTATTTTTTATTTAAATTCCAACTTGCATATTTCTCCGAGCTCTTTACGAACTTTTGCATTAACTTTATATCGATAAAAAATGTATAGATGCCTTAAAATGGCCAATAAGTTTGCTACGGCTCTCAAGAATGCAGCGATCAAGATGAAACTCCTTCTTTCACCACTACAGGTACCGCTACTTCAGCTGCTTCTCCTTAAAAGATCATTTTTTTGTAATGTGCTAACTTAATTACTATTGGTACGCTGCTACATATTACGCGCTCTGAATATACGTGTACAGCACTTTACTCTCTCTGTCTCTCTGTCTCTCTGTCTCTCTCTCTCTCTCTCTGAGTGCATGCTGCACAAGCCTAACAGTACCAAGATCCTTACGGTATGATATACAGCCATGTATATTCCAGACTCCAGCTAATATCAAGTTGCCAGCGCGACACTCGTACAGTATTAAGTATAAAATATTAATAATAATAATAATAATAAATTATGTAAAATAAGTAAAATAATATAAAATGTATACGGCGGTGGTATATGCACTTTGTCATTTTTTATTCCAGCTTTCCGTTTCGAAATTCAAATGGAATCCCTAAATTCACTCGATCAAAATGCAACATTGATCGTACGGAATATTCTACATACCGAATAAGATGAAGGAGACCGAATAGCACATGATCGGGTGAGGGTAAATCGTGCCGCAATTCCCTTGGCTCAACCTATGCACGTGTCCGTTGCGTGTTAGGAGTAACTTCGATTGGATTAGTTTAGACCCCTGCCTTCTCTGCATTCGGAGACTCGTTTCACGCAGTATTATACGAATAGAATGTGCGTCAGCGTGGATCTACCACGCGCCGATCATCGATAAAGAAAAATAACGCTGAATCGAATTTTCTCATTTATCCGTATTACATAGGAATGAAACAAGAACGATTAGTGAATTAGCCACGTGGGCCACACCTACCGTTCTATTACTATATACTATATATAGTATATATACCGACAAATTACAGAAGGGGAAAAGGAAATAAGAGCGAGATGTAAATTCGAGAATAAAGGGAGTGATAAGCCTTTTAAGATTTTCATAAGCCACCTTAATAACGAGAGTGAGAACGAATACGGTAAGAAAGTATCAGAGTCAGTTGGAAATCTTCGGGATGAGGAAGAGAACCTTGTGCACTGTTTCTTGTTAGAATTCTCGTTTTTCTGTCATTCTTGCTCTGTCTCTTCTTACTTTGGACCCTTGTGTTCCCGAAAGGGGATACTCCTCGACCCTGTCGCTCGTCAGGGTGAGTTAGGTATCCCGTTACCGATTATTGAACGGATTAGGTTTCCAAAACCCTCGGCGAGCGAGCGGTCGTCGACGTGAAAAGCGACGAACGAGAAGGGTGAAGGGCATGGACGAATAATATTACGGGCGGATGCCATATTCTCGACGATGCTTTTCCTCGTTGACTCGTAACGTATTTCAAGGCACACTCTTTCTCTCGTCTCTTAAAAACCCGCTGACGTTCGTCTACCGTAATATAATGCGCGCATCGCGACTAAATCCAATTTAAAAATCTCGGAGAATTAACTCTGCCTCGGTGTCAATAATAAGTTACACGATAAATGGTAACGCTGCTGTTCTATCACGTAGGGGAGAACGGGGCTATTCGGGTCAGGGGCAAGTCGGGTCAAATGCCTTTAACCCCTTGAGTGGCACTTACGTGTATATCGAGAAATATATGCGTCGATAACGAAATATCGATACTCAAGGGGTTAAAAATGGACAGTTGTGCGTAATAATCACACACAATGGTATCATAAAAAAAAAATTGCGAGCTCGAAATAAAACCAAAAACATTACTTGCTGCGTTCTCCCCTACGTCATAATATGATCAATGTTCAGAATCATAATTCACAGAGATAAGAAAGTACATGATATAGAGTGTAAGTAAAAAATTCAAAAAAGCCATAAAAATTTAATTGATTGTAAACATTTTTATGAAAATCGCTAAAATGAGAAGAAAAAAAAAGGGTTATTGGCTGGGTCCGTGAAGCGAGTGGGAGCCTCAATTTAATGGGAGACCCTGGGAGGTCGGTAGTTCCAGCAATTTGAACCTTACTCACAGCTAGGTCATAATTTTCTGTGGATTCTAATTTACTGAAAGAATGTCAGAAACAGAATATGAGAGGAAATTCCATTTGATCCACTTTTGTTCGTGTATACTGCTTAAATAATCTTTCTATCGGCATAATAATTTGCACCTCCATATTCCGCATTGAATATACCGCACGTGTTGGGCAGACGGTTCTGGCTTCGCTCCATCGCGACTGGGTGGACAACAAGAGAAGGAAGCTGGCGGATCGAACCAGGAGAAAGTGTACCAAGCGTAGAATAAGGATAGTTTCGGGACAAGCCAAAAAATGCGGGTCTCGACCTAGAATATCGTCAGAACTGTGACTACAACGAAGTCGGACGATAGAAATGGCTGAGGCCGGTGCTGCTTCGTATCTTTGCTCATTTCGCCTGCGTTTTTACTTACTCGTTGGCGAGCACCGCTAGTCTAGAACTGGCTTCGTGGCTGGAGTCCGGATGTCGAACAATAAAAGTGAGCTGGCCTCGACTGACCGCGAAGCGAGAGCCACGAGAAATAGAGAGCGACGTACCCGCCACGAGTAAAAGAACGAAACGGATAGATAGAAAGCCGATGCCGCAAGGACCTTCCGCCACAATCAAGAACCAACCGTTTTCCTTCTTCACTCCCTGATTCTTGCTCTTTTAGCCATTTTACACGCGTTCGAGCTGTTATTACGAGAAGAATCTATTTTGAAACTGTGTTATTATTACAAATTTATTTCGATGAGATCCAAGAAGCGCTCGGAGAGATCAGTGGTATGCTTTAAGTGTGTATAGTACATGTTGTTTCAGCTACAGTGAGCCAATTGCGTTACGAGGGTAATTAGTCTTACGAAACGAAGGGGCACACGGTAACGGAGTGAGGAGCACGAAAGACCTAGGGAAGTAGTTCGATAGCGATGACGCCACTAAATATAGAAACCCTCGAGAGTCGTTTGTTAAAGTCACGGGAGTATCAACGGAACAAGGCCAACGTTGCATCGCGTAGTACGAAGGAACACAGTTTCTACGTGTCTTTGTATGGTATTGCATTAGGGGTACAACGCGTTTTGTAAAACAGTCGTTTCCCCACGCGGTGAGAGTTTAAAGCGCCACGAGTACTCGAATATTTTATAACCAGAGACGGCGAGCTAGCGAGCACGAACATCTGTCGGCTCAAGCTTCTCGCTCTCTCGCAAGCGGCTCTCTTTTTATTTTATGCTTCTTTTAGAGCCGGAAATTCTCCTTTCAATCTTTCGCGTGAGTTCAAAGTATATACCGAGACCCTCGGTTCAAGTTCTCAAATAACTTGCATGAAAAGGAAAAGCTGGGCGAGCCGCGAGACGGTACCATTGACGCTTTAATATTGCGTGTGCAGCCGCGACTGACTCCACGCCTGGAGTCGAACAATGTGATCGTGGCTAAGGTGTTAATGGTCTGCAGTGAATATTAGTGTGATTCGGGTCAGCTTTGTTAGAAAAGAGTCTAAGAGACGAATCTAAAGTCGAAACCACGAAGTTTAGCTCAAATTTTAAGTGGATCTTAATTCCTTGAACGGCGTTGACGCACCGACAATTCTGCCAGCACCGAAAGGGTCAAGCTTGGGAGTACCTGTACCCTCGTTTACCAATTTAGAATATTTTTATTCTTCAATTATTATAAAACGTTTTACAGCAGAATGAAAAACAAAATGTAACCTTTCACTTCCGCAACGTATATATTAACGTATTATTATTATTTTTTATAATTTGTTTCACCGTACGGGGGCACTTCTTCTTTTACGAGACCCATCTCACCCCCGACTGTGTCAGCAGTCGTGCTACATCCCTGATGCTGTATCGTATACGCACGTGGCTACACGAAAATCTATGCCCTGTACAGTCGACCCTTTCAACGGAGATCGATGTTCCCACAGGGAGTCACCGGTTCTCGGAAAAATGAACGCGCGGCTATGCGGTCAACCATCTGAGTAATGGTCGCACGAAATACGGCTTAAGACGAGGCGAAATACTCACCGTTCGATGTACCACGTGAAGCATGGTACGCTTTCTGTCGCGCTCACGCCATTATCCGTATGGCTCTCTCTCTTGCACTGCAGTAAGTTTTTCACCTCGCTTCAAGGTAACGTCAAACAGGTACGAGTGCAAAAGAGATATAATTAATCTTGCGATCTCGACTTCCTCAGCCTGCAGAATTGTTAGACAGAGAGCAACGTACAGTTTTTCTCAACGACAGAGTAGTACCGCATCATCTTAAGGCGATGTGACACTTCCTCCATCCTATTCATCCCGGGCTCAGTCGGTATAAAAAAATGTTTACGCATTTTATCAAGGGAACAGGATAGTTCAAGACAAAAGCAAATTAAGTTAATATGCATAACGAATAGACAAAGAGATACTTTAATTGAATTTTTTTAACTAGAAACCCCCGGTATCCTTAAAAAATAGGTAAACAGTTTTCGATACCGGATTGCGATATATGGCACATAACCTTAAGGTGATGTGCAAAACCAACTGAGCCGCCGTGAATGCGAGTGAGATAGCGCAATTGGCAATCGCGGAGGAGCGAGAAAAACCGACTGAAATTTGTAGCACATCGCGTTAAGGGGAGGCCAAACATCTATGAGTGCCAAAGAGATAGAACGAGTATGGCGCTTACGGCGGAATGAAAGAGAAACAGCGCATTTGTGTAAGTATGGAGGTTTTACCTCCCCTTGAGGAGGGTGGCTACTGTCATTCTGGCGGGAAAGTGCGCGAAAAGGAGAGGCGCGCGTGTTGCTGGGCGGACAAACTGCGAGAGAGAAAACCGTGTCGCAAGACCCAGAACGGACATTTTCTTGTATTCGATCCAAGTTGTATTATTTTAACAATTTGTTGTTAACTATACAGACAAAGCATTTCGATTTTCGTAAAAGTTATTTTCAAGGATGTAAAGAATTATTCACGAAGAGAATTTTATAGTATTATCACCTAAAATAGTTTAGGAATAATTAGTAGATAGCACAGTAAACGCGGGTCAAGTTGGAAATCTGATAAAGTCTCCTATACCGTTCGGGGAAACCGAATGAGACACAGTTTAAGATTAATTTCCAGACTGTTTTGTATGGAGCAACAGTGCGGATTTGTCATCAGCAGGTTACCCGCGAGAGCTGTGATAAACACAGTAAAGTAATTCTGATGTAGCGTGTTACAAATTTCTGGCGATCTCTCTCTTGTTTCTCCGTGAGCATACCTATCGTGCTATCTCACTCGTACTTGGAGCGACTCAGTCGGTATAGCGCATAACCTTGAATAAAATAGTCTGCACTGGAACAGAATTCATAAAAAAAGGATAATAATAAAGATGCCAATTTTTTATTCTTAAGTACACGACATTGATCTGGTCGACTTTTTTTTATTTGTACAATCGTCAAGTCCAACACTCGTCACTGTAATAAAAAACATCACTCGCTTTTCTAATGAAAGTAATGGTTGAGGAAGCCAAGTCACCATAAAAGTACACGCGTATAATGTACATAAAATAATAATTTCTACTCGAAACTACCAAGAGAAGCTGAACTCGGCGAGACACGACGAAGCTTGCTCCGTGTAAATACTGGAACGACAAACGGCCTTTCGTTCTTCTTCGGAAGTCGAATGCCATTGGCATAATGCCAATCGATAAGTACAACACGACATCGATTGGCTCCCAAACTTCCCGCGAAAGCGTCTGAAAATCATCGGGCAACTGTTATCCGAGCAAGAGGTATAGAAATAATTAATATACGTCATAAATGGTACATCGGGCTGAGTATAGTAACAGCGTAGATGCGTCTGGTAAAAAAAAAAACGCCATTTTTTTATTCACGAATCTGGGAATCATTACCATTATTTTTCATTACACTCTTAACATTTTTAGTATGGTTTTTAAAATTTGTTTAAAAATCTTAAAAAATAATAAAAATAATTGTAGAAAAACCATACGCACGAATAATTTGAAATTTCGCACGGTAGCTTGATTCTCATAAACGAAATATCCTCCACACGTTCTAAGTTGAATAGCCACCGTTCGTAACTCGGAGTAAATGGCAACTGCGCATCTACCACTGTCAGTTTATTTTATAATTCTTGTATATTTATTTAATATTATTTTCAATTTATTATCTGTCTTTACTTGTACAACGCTGCTATCAATTCACCTATAATCAATAATATGTCTTTTGTTGTCTTTTTTATTTATATCTGCAAGAAGACAGAACCACAACTTAAAGTTATTTATTTGTTTTCCTTTTTATTTTAAAACGCAGAGGTTGTATCGGAAGCCGTTTTACTCCCATCGATGCGTTACCTATCTTCTAAATACACATAAACGCAAGTAGTGTGTGTAGGAGTCGTGAATTTCAATTTACACAATTAATTGTAATGCAATTAAGCCTTGGATCATTGGAAAGCTGTAGATCGAGGGGCGTATTGAGAGTCCGAGGAGAAGGAAACTCTTGAACAAAGGTGGATATACCGCAACTACGGTTCCTCGTGTACATTTTTTAATCGACAACCCGACGCGATGCGAACTCACTTTTTTCCCCTCGACTTCGCTCTCTTTTATATCGAATCGTTGATACAGCTCGAGGGCGTTCTCAGCTGACGCAGAGAGTGCCCGCAACACACCAGGAACTTTCGTTACTCGTGGTGGGGTGCATTGCGAACGTGCACGTTTCCCCTCGGCGCGCAGGAACCGAACTCCGCAACCCAACAACAACGTATTACAACTTTAATTATATTCTCTCCCTGATTCGCACTATTCGTTTTTTCTTTTTTCCAGCGTTTCGTTCTTCCATCGTTTTCGCTGTTGCCATTGTAATTCACTTTCCGCAATAGCCCGCTTTCTGTTTTTCGTGATAATTGAGCTGCCCCGAAGAACATAGTAAAACGCGAATGAGTTTTAAACGTAGTCGGAGTACCAGAAGCAAATAAACCTTCCGCTGGGCGGAGGCGATGAAATATTACCACTTCGAGTAAAAGGTGTGTCCAGAGCGAGTGAGATTCGATAACTTTACGAAAGGGGGATGTTAGAACTTGACAAAATGAAAATTATACACAAGTCGAGGATCCGCCCCCACATTCGACGAAGACCTAGAGCCATAATACTACGGTAGGTGCCTATGTGTTTCCGTCTATAGCATATATGCGCTCAACAGCCCCATTCCTGATCGATACGATGCTCTGTATGCACGCGTATCGTGACTACACGGACACTATCAGCGATAGTCCCGGTGTAATATGAGTTTGGTATACAGTATTATACTGGCTGAGTGTCAAAACAGTTTTAACAGGTGGCTTTGCGAAACGAGATACTCCGCCGTATTTTTTTTATCCTGGCTTCGTCGTCACGGTGCATGTAACGTGAACTTACGCTTGCGCTTGGGAAACCTAAATCCCAGCTTCGTGACCCGAGTCCTTCCTCCTTCAGGATTAATTCATGAAGCCACCTGCGCGAACTCCCTGCATCTTTACGCTGAGAGATGTAAATGTTAATCATCCGAGTTAACAAATGACCATCTATCGGCATTATTTCATAGATATGATTCTAGTTTTTGAGGATTTGTATCCCCTCGAATGTACAAAGGTGCTATTTATTACGCTCGTGTGCCATTAAATCCTGTTCTCCCTTAATATCACAAAACAGACACTCGTTGTTTACTTCTTACTCTACAAAACTATATATTCGAAAGATCATTCGTCTGCTAAACGAGAGACCGTGCATATCGGTAAGTGTGGTAGTATGGAAAGAAAGTGGAAGTTAAACCAGCGATTCCATCTTCCGGACCAGTCGGGAGAAAGAAAGCTTTGGAATCGGGAGATGAAAGTCTCGAGCTCGAGGCTCCGGACATCGAAATAACGGGAGATAAGATACATTGAATTAAAGAGAGTTGAACCGCGATAAAGGAACAATAGCGATTGATTTCTAACCGCCATTGATGCAGACTTCAATTCTGTCATATTTAATCGCGTCGGTATAGCCGCTTGCTCAATTGCCATTGTTTCGTATTAACATTGAATATTTCTCATTGCCGAGCGCAAAGTTCTCCAGCCGAGAAAGTCAATACCGGTTTTTGTGTTCACTTTCTTTATTATCTTTTTTAAGAATTAGACTTCTGTTTAAAAGAATTTCTTGTGCTTATCATATTTTGAATCTGCGAGTTTCAAAGACAGCAGTCGGAGAATTAAATATAACCAAAAGAAAACTTTAATTATACCAAGATAATCAAAACTTTAAACTAAAAATCGCGCAATGTCGTTGATGAATAAATTTATGACATCCGCACTACACGAAAGCTTAGTTCATATTCATAAAAGTTATTTTCATTTCTACACGTAATTTAGATTTTGATTTGATATCTTCCAGAGATTATACATTTTAATGTGTTTTCTTTTTACAACTGCTCTTTTCAATCCGTGAATTCGTTCAGTGAAGTCGTTTACATCGAACTTCGTTGCAGCCACATCCGTTGACAGTATCCGATCGTGCATTAATCAAAGCACAAATAAAACGGGAAAAATGGGCGTCCGATACTTTCGATGATAAGAACTTTTCTCAAGACCGATACGGTTCAGTGGGTAAACGGTTTTGCTCGAAATTAACTAATTCGTGGAACTGATTTTTCAAACGTATCGTGATCATCGTTGAAGAGTACGGTGCACTGCGCTATTCTTGGTATTTCGAGCAGCAAGTCACGCGTATTGTGTAACAATTGTCGCAACTCGTAGCTAATACTCGTAGCAATTTACAGAATTTCTCTAGACGCTTTTGGATTCGCTGCACAATACGTTTAACGTAGTCCACGAGATGTTTCCATTGAAAATATTCGTGTGTCATCACTCCGCACGATATTACGAACCGATTACTAACACGCGTCTCCTTCGATTTCTCAGGGAAAGGGTTATCGTTTGAATATCGAACCGTTTTGCTTGCAAGTTTCGCAGGAAAGGGATGATACACCTGATCCTGATGCATAGAAAATAAAATTTGTGAATGCTATACTTCGGTATTTGTGGGTTACATTTCAAGGAGTTTTCGGTAAGAGAATTCTCATATTTTTTTTACGTTTCGTCACTCTACGCGGACACTCTTCGAACTTTTATTCGATTCAGCGGTTAACCTCGAAGGGAACGCGAGGTGAAGGATTCAATGTTCATTGTTTAGTCAATCATCGGAAGAGGTCGCAAATAATGTCTTCGCACAGAATGATGATCACCAACGGTCACTAACTGATAAACGTTGGACTCTTTCGTTCTGTGTTGATCATCCTCGTGCGTCGACTAATCTTAATTCTGCAAAGCTATTAGAAATGGAATCATTGTCGCGGTGCACGATAATGTGGTAAACGCTCGGTTTGATTGACGCAAATCGCCAAATGGTAGCCGTACGTACCCGATAAATTTTGTATTCGTATACAGCCGCCTGCGCTACTCGATATTGGCAACTCTTCGGTTAATTATCAACTACCGTATACAAAATCCTTTAATACGTTTTAGGCAGTGTTTAAAACAGTGAGCGTATCAAGTGAATGTCGTAAACTTTCAATAAATTCTCTTTTTATAAATTCTTTACGTCAAAGTTGCATAAATTATCACTTTCCATATGTTGACGAATTAGAAAGTTGTATTTCAACTCATATGAACAAGTTGAATGATGCTCTTTAACAGGTAACTACACCGTCAAAAATCTAGGGTGTTAATGACGATTAGTGTAAACTTTTGACCAGTGTTGACTCGTTTCGTGTTAATTTTAACAATTTTCAGTGTTTAAATTCACACGATCGATTGTGTGATAATCATTAGGCCTCACCTCAAAATTTACAATATAATTATGTTCGGAATGAGTAGATGAAAATGAATAAATTATCAGCAATCAATAAAGAATTATGCCACGAATACAATTAAAAAATGTCATTGGGTTTCATTAATCTATTTTTAAATAAATCGCGTTGAAAGTTTTGAGGTTATAATGCAAATCGATATCCGCCGTTGACACAAGTCGTCAATGTGAACTCGTAAGAACACCGCGCGAAGGTTCATTTTAACAGTGTCAAAAGATTTATTTATTAAACTACGAATGCAATAAATCGTTGAACAAATGTGTTATTGCAATTATTTATTAATCTTTTTGGATTTTCCGCTGCATTACGTTTGAATTTTATGTACGTAATGAAAAATCGCTGACGATAACTGAGTATTATACATTACATTGCATCCTTTATGGTTTTGTACGCGGAAATGGGCCGTAAACTTCTCAACACTATAGGACAGCTATGTATAGCATCCGATGCAATTTCTAGATCTTGTCAGGTGGTCTGTACAATGAAGTCTAGAGAAAATTCCAATATCGTATGGTAGAGGCGACCGAAACATTTTTCACATACCGTATGGAAGTTTGCTCCAAAAAGTCGGATGCATAACAGTAATTTGCAACAAAGTATAGGATTTATTCCTATGTTTTTATGGTGTACGCTAAAAGATTTGTCTCTTCGTATATAGTTTGTAGAAAATAAATGTAACGTTTCTTTGTTTTACGTTCGACCGAAGGATTTTTTCAACTTAAATTGCTCGTTGGCAAAAAGTGCATTTGTTAAGTTATGTATGCAGTCCTCGTGTATGTGTGTGTTCAAAGTGCGTCAGTCACGCAAATCGATAGACGAGTCTTTGTCGCGTTTTCCTAGTCCCTCGAGTACTTAAATTTACCCGATCGTTGCAGGTGGATGGTAAATATAATTCTTGCCGAGCATACCGGCGTTTACTCCGCTATGACGACGGTGACGACGTATTTTCTCTGGGAAAATACAATTATGTGTCCGACGGGTGTAGCGTGGGAGAGTTTCACAAGACAATTTGTCGAGAGTACGTATAGAAAGCGACGTGGCAAGAAACCCGGATAATAAAACGAACCAACTGATAGACGCATCGGTTTAACGAATCTTGCTCCTTTCAGAGAATTAAAATACAACCGGAAGGCGCTAGACACGATGACATATTCACGAAGTGTCCCGTATACGGGCAACTCCACGTTAAATCGAACAATCGAAGACCCTCTCGTATTCGTCAAATTAAATTTCTTCCAGGTTGTCGTCATTAAGATAATTGAATATCGAATTTAAAGGAAAAATCATCTCTTTATACCCATGCTCCGAACGATTGTATCTCCAAAACTAACTTGTACCGGATTATTAAATAGAATTTGTTGTGCGAGAAAAGAAATTGGAAATCCGAGTTTTATTTGTTTACAGCAATCGCCGCTCGTCGATACGGATACATTTGGCTATAAATCGAATTGTGTGCGGTTCCATCGCGTAAAAGATATGATTTGTGATATTCCATCAGCTATCCGAGTAGCTCAGGTTAAAAATAAAATGAAAAATAGGAAATAAATTTGAACGCACTAGTGTCGCGGTGCTTTTTGTCACGATCAAGCGAGGAATGCGACGTTGCAGCATGAAAAACGGATAAAACGAGCTCGTTTACGTGACGCGAGATCTCGCCAGGGATATTGCGATACGTGCGTGAATTGATGCGAAGAAATGCTACGATGCGCTCGAGAGTAGACGGAGAGGCGAACGGTGTTGGCTGGCGCGCGTCACAATCGCGGACAAAGAGCTTCGGACGAGAGATAGAAACGTGTGCGAACGTGGCTGAACAGGTAGAACGCGCATACGTATGTTGACCAGCATGCAAAATGTTGCCCTCGTGCTCGTCATTGTCGTTGAGTCGTGACGCTTATGGGCAGTGCCAAAACCGCGTGTGCACCTGGATCGCGCGAGGTGCAATCTATATACAACAACGAGGAATTACCATAATTCTATAGGCAACAGTCGTACGGTACCGTAACAGGAGCTATATCCGATTGTCGGTGTTCGTTCGAGGGGAGCGATTGTGGGAAATTTTCGAGAGGGCTACTCGTGATCCGTGGAGAAGGAAAACTGGGTCACGAAACTTAGCTTCGATGCAAACCCGTTACAAGCGATCGTGAAACGAGCGAGCGCTATAACCAGACTCTCGGAAATAGCGAAGACACGGGAGTTACGCGCAAGGGCGTCGTGCGTAAAGATTTGGGTGCGGGTAAGGGTGAGGCTCGAAGACGCAACGGATGCGGACCGCGGATAGACGTAGGCGGATCGAGGATAGGGTGCGGTAGACCTGTTTGGTATATGCACGGAGAGAGGAGACGATGAATAACGTTAAATAGAAAATGTTGTGTACGATAACGCGGTGCACTCACCTTGTCCGACGGGATGTTTCGCGAACTCATCGTAATCACTGCAGGTAAACGAGGGGGTAGGAATCCAGAGGCCGTGCGTGGTATTAACCAAAAAACACCAATTCAACGAATAGCACGGGGGGTAGTCGGATGAAGCAGCGGACGAAGAT
This sequence comes from Cylloceria caligata, assembly GCA_963942595.1. NCBI lineage: Eukaryota > Metazoa > Arthropoda > Insecta > Hymenoptera > Ichneumonidae > Cylloceria > Cylloceria caligata. Next base: position 1,233,063 of record OZ012710.1, read on the forward strand.
TGACAAGCGCGACTACTGAAAAACCAGTGTGCCAAGTACAGCCCACACACTCGATGAAAACACACTTGGTAAAACTCCGCTCACGTCACAGAAACAAAAAAAAATCACTACACCATCATATCGAAAATCGGTTTAACGCCCGCGCTCCGTAGCTCGTGGTTAACACCCGCACAGCCCTCGGTTGCCTGTGCCCGACGTTACTTGTACATGTCGGGCCTCAGGTATTTGAGCAACATTTTTCTCGCGATACAACGCACGAGCTACGCTTTAAAACACCACCACCTCACGCACCACCGTCCCACAGTGTGTCTGTCTCTCCCAGTGTCAGAGCCAAACACATAAAATGGCGTTAACCGAGCCAATGCAGCATTCTGGGATGGTTTCGTCCGTTGACGCTGCGGTTACATCGAGGCGCGACACTCGACTGAGAGTAAGCGCTTGGAAGGACATTCCAGCGACCTCGCTAGGACGCTTTTCGTAAGCTACCGCGCGGTACAAGCTTCGACGAATGACTCAATGGCGCTACGATGCATTGAGTGGCATAAAAAATGAAATACTGTAATTTTCAGGTTGGTTTAATCTAGCAACGAAGTAAATAATAATAAATCTTCATTTGTTTATTTAACGACAACGCGACCCACTACCGACTACTTTCTTGTAAAATTTCATACGACGGTCAATTAACGAGTTTCCACCGTGGACTCGGATTGGATTAAAATTAATCAATCTCTGGGTAGCTGCCAATCGCTGCGCGAATCAGCCTAAGGTCTCTGGATACCTATACATTTCGGTTCGCGCTCAGCTGAGTGGAAACTCGATAAATTATTGTTCTTTTTATTTTCTAAACCCGAATCCATCAGCGTTGATCGGAGTTGGTTACCCTGTGTTAAAATGATTAGGTAAAAAACAATTGAACAACCACGTTGATGAAAATAGGCGCTGATCGTCGATAGATGGGTTCGTTTCCATGAATGAAACAGCCGTCGGCCCTCAGATAGTTTGTAAGACTCTCTTTCTCGCACACGTATTTGATCCCTAAAGACGAAAACAATTGCCTTATAACTGGATTTTTATTACAGACGAGTAGCGATTTTGCACCACGTTTTCGATGAGAGACCGAGAGGGAAAGGCGCGCCTTCTCGCTCTCTGTTCCTCTTACAAACCCAAAAACGCTATACGCCTAAATGAAAACTCAGTCCAATAATGACGGTCAATGTGGTTGTGGTTGTTCTCAGAAGTGCATTTCATAGCCAATGCGGTAGCGATGCACAAATCGCACAAATTTCAAGTCTTGTCAAGGCTGTTTGTAGTCATGGAGACGCGGCATGACAAAAGTATGTTGAATCTTGCACCAAAGTTAATTGTGACAGTTTTATAACCTACAAATTGAAGAATTCCGTAAATGGTTATGCCGAGTATCCGTGGGTGTATAGAGAACGAACAATTCTTTTTTTCGCTGACACCAAACAATGTTACACGTACTTCAGGCTGCTTCTTGATGGACAGTCGAGTTTTCGAGAGGCTCGAGACGGTCTTGGCTCGGTGATCGTCGCTCGTCTTGAAAAAATACGACTAAAATGTCGGCAATTATAGACGATAAGGTAGTCGCAGGAGCCAAGAGCCCAAATACCATCAAAGAGGATCCTATTGTAGCTTTGACAGTATGTATATTGTATAAATGTATCAAGGGCACGGAATAAAAACTAACTTATTGCATAATAACGTTATTCTTTTATTATACATACCCATCGTGAATTATTTAACCCTAGGAGTCTACAATGGCTTAAGATTACACATTGATTCTCTGCATTTCTTTGACAATGATTTTTTTTTCATCCCAACATCCATGAATAATTGACCTTTCCGTAGTTAAACGACATTTTCCTCAATTATTATCATTGCTATAATTAAATTAAGACTATTGAAAATTAGTCAAAGGCATCGGGTGGGTAACTTTTTTTCATCTAAAAAAAATGTGCTAGTGCACGGCAAGTGTCGAGGAGTAACGGGTTGGAAAATCCTCTGTTGCCTACTTAAGGAGGAACTAGAGTGAAATTTCAATTCAACGAAGAGTCGTTAAAATTTTTATTTTAACGACCATTGGAATAAAAACTGTACAACGCTGTTACGGTATTACAACTTATTCTATTTATTTCTATCCTTGCCCTATCTCATTTGCAGGAAAGGGTCAAAACCTTGTATCACTTCAGAGACCATTACTTCGAAAACCATCCCATCGAAAGGGCTGTAGAGAAAAATCATGACGTCGAAACAGAAATGAAAGAAACTCTGAGCAAGTTCGACGAATGCAAGGGATACGAGATTGATGGCGCCAGAGCCAAGTACTATTATCTAAAGGGTCGGGCGTTGAACGTAGTAGATCGATTCGTGCCTCAAGCGGAAGAACTTTTGAGCAAGGCTGTAAAGCTCGAACCAAAGCTCATAGAGGCTTGGAACGAGCTTGGGGAATGTTACTGGAAAAACGATGATATTAATCAGGCGAAAAACTGTTTCGTCGGTGCCTTACCACACGTGCGTATATCTTACAATATACTTAAATAAAGTTCTTGAAACGTCAGCGATCGTCGTCCTTTTTACTTACCCGCAGGGAAGAAATAAAACCTCGTTGAGAAATTTGTCCATGGTACTGCGGCAAGAATCAACAAAAACGCATGAATTGCGGGTAAAAAACATTCAGCACGGCGTAGAGTTTGCTAAGGAAGCTGTGAGCCTGGACACGACGGACGGTACCTCCTGGACGATCCTGGGAAATGCTTATCTTTCTTCTTTTTTTACAATCGCCCAAAATCCGGCTACACTGCGGCTGTGCATGTCGGCTTACGCCCAAGCGGTAACTAATTTTAGTCGCAATTATATAAGTAAATTATCATTAATATTGAATTTTATTAAATTAAGAACAATCGATATTAATAAATGGAATAAATAATTTTGGTAATGAATTCAACTATGTTTTATATCAATCAGGAATGCAAATTTCTAGACTTGTAGAACTTGAAAAAAAAAAAGTTATTTACTTTAAATCGATTTGTTTTAACTCAGTAAAGCTATATCGTTGACTACGCGGTTTTCTTTTACCACCAGGAAAAGGACGTTGTTGCCAAAAGCAATCCAGATTTATATTTCAACAAGGCAACGGTAAGTAGAACCCGAGCGCATACGCGCAAAAAAATTTGTATACGATGCGGATGACGACACTAAAAAGTTGTTGTAACCAGGCGTTAAAGTATCAAGAAGAATATAAATCAGCGCTGGAGTCCTTCGAACGAGCAATGTTGCTAGATCCAACTTGGGAAATACCTCGAAGCAAACGTGATGAATTACTCAAGTATCTCAGAGATGTGCAAAACTTAATAATTAGCAAGGGAAGAATGAAACCCAAGAGGCTCTATCAAATGATCCTGGCTTTGGATGAAAAACATTTGGGTCCGTACAAAGGTGGCGCGTACACTTCGGGCGAGAAATCTATTAAGCTGCAATTGGTTCCGTTGCAAGATTTGACGCCGGGCGTTAACGTCGAGAAACTTGTTTTTGGAAAGGTCGTATGTTGGATACAGGATTCGGATTGTGTGCCTTTGTGAGTATTGCCAAAGCAATAATTATGATATTCGAATACTTTTTATATTTGTAATCCACAACGAATGTCCGACTATTGATTCTTCGATTCTTTTAGCGCATTTTGCATCGTCGATCGAGATAAAACTTGCATGGCTGTGACTGTTTACAATTTGGCCAAAGGCCGTGGAGTGACCGTCGGCGATTCCGTCGCTATTCCGGAGCCTTATCTCACTTACCAAACGTTTTCGTACGGTGGCTATGTTAGTACAAGAATTCTGCACGATTCAGTCATCATTTTATAAGAGCATGATGTCATATTATCAATTTATGTCAGCAGGATTTCGATTTCAAATCGATACGAGTCGAAACACCGGTGATCCTCGTACTGAATGGTAGAAAACTTGGGCTCGATCAACAGGCAGGTGTAAAACTTTGCAGTTATAAGAAGACAGATTAATCAACGACTGTCGATAGTGCACGCAATCAAGATTTGTATAATTTGTCGACGCAGTTCTGAATGTTTAGTATAAAATACCTCGCGAATCACGAATTACTCCGGGTTCATTGAACCGAGTGACGGATGCACAAACGAAGCAAACAAAATGCATCAATTATGTATTGCCTAACGATATATATACAGAAATGCGATATTCATATACAATATGCGACGACGGACGAACGGTCTAAAACGGGGATAGATGAGTTGTACAAAGAGAAAATCAAACGACATTCAATAATATTATTTCTCATTGTATGCGTCAATTGTATCGCTCCTTAAAACCACAATTAAACGATATTAAATCATTCGCCTGTCGCAACGCAGTGCCAACCGAATTATCGACCATTTTGTAGACGAATATATCGAAATGATGACAACGTTATGTCACGTAACTTTTCTTTCGATGCTGACGAAGCAAAGAAAAATACAGAATTACGTATACGAGAGGACGGGTCCGTTGGTTACCGCTAGAAATATAGTTTTGGCAAGAGTACAAGGATTATGATCTTGCGATAACGCAATTCATGTCGCGAAGCTTATTCCCTACAAACAGTTGTACCGTTTCTACAGCAGTGAACGATGTGTACGTTATTTGTGCTTTTTACTGCAAACGACAACGTTGGACTCGGTCGGTTGTGCATATTCCGCTTAGAAAACTTGACAAAAAGAAATGGAAGTTGTCTCGAGTTTGGAGCTGGTACATTTGCAATCGACTCGATACGTTGAGGCCACCACGGCTATCCGATCCTTCTCATAAATTTGAAATTATAGAGGCCCAACGACCATGCATTAAGATTAAATAGTACGTGATTTCCCGTAGCTCAGTATCTATTGAGACTACGGAGGAAACCAGAGCCTCACGCATAACAGAGATGTATGAATAATGCTTGTGATATATATTAAGTAAAAACGTTTGTATAAAATGTTTTCTATTAACGATTATATAATAAATACTTATTTAAAAGAATAACAGCGATTACAGAGTTTGTTCGCGAGTGCGTTGCCGATGGTGAGAGCGCAAGACACTTGAGCCTATCTTGGTCGTCGCATGCTTTTGTATAACGCATTCAGAACAATTAAGTCTGACTCATTAGGATCACAGAACCCAGAGAATAGTATAGTTTTTTTTGCTTTGCTATTTCTCCTCACTACAAAGTCTTTGCAGAGCTTGGTCACCTCATCGTTATTTTTGGCAAAGCATCAGGTAGGAATTTCGTCCGGAATACACCGTTATTTGTGGGAAAACGACTAAAAGATCGTAGAAAATAGTATTTGAGTTTCAATTTCCAACTGATCATATTCATGCCTATTTTCTCACGCCATTTGTCTTTTTTCTCTTTTATAGCGTCCGGATTTCGCGGTGACACTCGCTTTCTCTTGTATATCTTTGTATCAGCTCATCCGTTAGCTTCGTCACATATTCACCTCCCAAAGTTTGAAGTAATTATCGATAACTTCGAGGAACCACTCGCGACGTTTCGGATCTTTAAAGAGAGGTGCGAGAGTGCGCAATTGAAGCTGAAGGAGAGCTTCGTTCCCAAGGAGCCCGTTGAGTTGTCGAAGGAGAGCTGCATTGCCGTGCAGCTTGAGAAGACTGGCATAAGTGAAGATGCAGTACTGCACCCGCAATCTCTCGATTGCCCAGGCTTCCACAGAGCGATTACCGCTCGCCGATTGTATCGCACCCATGTGCTCGGCATACCAGGGTGAGAAATAGTTGCTCAACTCGAGACTCGAGAGTTCGGCGACTCCGCGGGACTTGAGTCGCTCTTTTATACGAAGATACACCTGGGGAGTGTACACAAAGACCTGCAAAGAGTAAAATTGGAAAGTCGGTTCAAAAGTAAAAAAAAGATCTCAATGCGTCTCGCAGTGCAATTTTTGCTCCAAACGATACATATGCTATTTGCATTTGCAGGAATCGTTCTACGAGGAAGAAAAGCAGCTCGTAACAAAGAAAGCTCCTCACCTGGTATAGGGAATTTCCTGTCACGAAGGATGCGATATAATGGGAGCCAAAGTTCCTAATGAACTTAACAACGCTGACGGTATCGCCAACGATAACGTTGTCAACTTCCCTCGCAACAGCTTCATCCAGGATGAGACTGTCGGGAGATCCAGCAAATCTCTGATTCTCTCTGAACCTCGCGACTCTTACGAGGACGTAGCAATGATCTCCGGTAATGAACGATGCGTTAATACCGAGATGCCTGGCTATCGCTGCTGTCGACCAACTTCCGGTAAACGCTCTCCAAGGTCGCTCCAGTCTTTCGAAGGTGAAGTCACGGAAATACGCTTGCAAGAGTTGTCCAACGTTGTCGCAAAATTCCATGTGAAAATCGCCCTCGAATACGACGGAACTTTTGCTCTGTTGTTTGGGCAGGGCCGGAACAGGATTGTGAAAGACGTCGAGGGTCGGCTCCCGGAAAACCCACGTATCCGTATCGTTGCGTGGCACGACCCTCATACTTATGCTCAGATAGCCGTAACGACTGAAGACGTTCACTGCACCCCCGAGCCGAGGCTTCTGCGAGCTCGCACCCTCGACCGTACCGACAATTGCCAACGCAAGAAGCAGCAAACGCGCATGTTTCCACATTTCTCGAACTCGTCCTGATCCTTCTATCCGCGCCTTTCCAACTGTATCTGCAACAAACGAACCAGATTAAATAACTATTCCGTGGTCCGAAATAAAATGCACAAAGATGATCAGAAAAATGTACTTAATAACAACAAGTAAATAATTTGGAAGGTTTAGGAGTCAGCAGTACGAATTATCATTTTTAGGATATGTTTCGAGGCTCAAGACAGGTCGCCTTTCCAATAAAAAGAATAAAATAAAATTCCTGTTATCCTTTCGTCCCAAGGAGTGTTCTCACCATTGAGTGTCCTTGAACATGTGTACACCTTGTCGGTCTCACCACCATGAGCCAGCCAATGACCTGCATATCGTGTAACTCACGAATATTCGTTTCGCAAGTATTATAAATTGATTATAAGCCGTTTGATCTCTTGGAGTCGATCGATTTTGTATTTCAATTATAACGCATCTCTTGTTGTTACTTTTGTTTACAGTTATTATTGTTCACCTAGCGGCAGTCTGTACACAGGGACTGTCCTATACCACCTCACGGTGTATACGCAAAGGTGCACGCACCACATCGAACTGACAAGGTAGCCCGTGGTCGCAGGTGCCGAGTCGTGGCCTTCATCCCCACTCGGGATTCTCTCGATGCGGACCTTAGTCCCGCTTCTCTCATATTCTACCTTGTGTTTCTCAGCTCTGTACCTACCGACAGACTACTCGCGTCTGGCGCGGAGTAGGTACGTACTTACTCTCGCGAATCCGGAAAGGAAGGTCGCGAGCAACTTTTCCCTTGCAGAAGTCTATCAAGTACGTGCTCTTTATGTCGATACAAAAATTGCTAGGGGTAACGCGCACCAAGTGAATTGAAAGTTAGAAAATACTAAAGAGAAAAAACAATATAATTGAGTACTTTTGATTGGACTGCTGTAGGACGCCAATTATTTCATTTATTTGTAATCACTTGCAAAGTGACGCACATTTATCTCATTTGTATGCCCAAATCACACATTTGACCAGAAAATGTATGCCAAAGTAATTTCCTTTCCGTATATGAATTATTAACGATTTTTAGCAATGGTTAAGTGTTTGGGGATGACTTTGGAAAAGAAATTGGAACTCTTAATGTCTTAGTTTTCAGGGGACTCTGAATAATAATTATCATTTGCACCACGGCCCAAAACATATTACTTAGAAGCGTGAATGAGAGAACGAGCTCGATGATCTAGATTAGATACCTGTTTCAGCAGACTTTTGCGGTGGCTCGTAACGTTGGAATTTGGAGATAACATACCTCGGTATAAAAGTCGAGAGCAACCACCGTTTATTACAGTCCCAAGCATACTACGATGTGCATAATACCAGTACACGTTACATGGCATAATGCGCGGTACGCCAAAGCAAGTCGATTAGACGAGGTACGGCGTCGTGACAATGCGGTCACGGAGATGAACCAATTGGTACTATTATATACCTATATTTATACCAGTACCATGTATACAAGCACTCGCTAACTGCACTTTGCACGCGAAGACGCAAAATCACGAGGACGCAAACGTGCAAAGCGTTAGAAAGAGGGAGAAAAGAATCGTGTCACGAAGTGAAACGACTGTTCGAGCACCTCTCGATCCAACGATGTCGACGGTACGATGGAACCAATAGTCAATTCGATGAGACTGGCTACGATGCAGCGCTCATCTCTCGTCGCGTTGCGCTCATCGATTTCATTATCTTCTTTAGATAGATCGCAAAGTTCTGTAAATTGTCTAATTTATGCGGCTCTCGTGAACAGAAATGGGTATCGTTAGAATGAAAATTACAATTTCAATGATTTTTCATTCTAAAAAGTATTTGAAAGCACGATTTAAATACTTTTTCCAATGGAAAACCATCCATATTGTAATTTTTATTCGAACAGATAGGAGAGACATTTGCTTTTCTTTTTTTTTTAGACAAGTTATACGGTAGAGTAGTATCAATTTGCATAGGTCTATCTTCTATTGTGGTTTTCTAATTGAGCGATTAGCTTTTAGCCCTAGTGACCCTACTGACTCTTGACATTCCTGAATGGGCCTCTCGTCCCAGTAACCTTTCCCCGATCACTTATACCGCGATCGCTCTTCGCGACGACGGCTGTAGCGATGCAAGAACTAAAAGTCAATGAATTTTTATTACAACTTTCAAAATCTGTCATTACCGTAATCCCACGTATACAATTTTTTTTAAATTTAATTTTTAGCTCATTACTTTTCACTCAAAGACCGATTTAATAAGATCTAATAATAATAATAATAATAATAATAATAATAATAATAATAATAAGTAATAATTTAGTTATGGTGAAATAAAACCGCGGAAATCTGTGTATTTTTGCCCGCTGGCTTCGACTAAACAATTCATCTTCTGAAAAATTCAATAATCATCATCCACCAGTGAAGAAATAAAAAGTTTTTCGTTTTTCTCACTATGATTTCTTGAGATTTTAAGGGGGCAAACGACATTAGGAGGTTCAAAAAATCGGATTTATGAAAATACTTGGAAATTCATAATCAGCTGTCACTCAACGGTAGATTGGAGTAGCAAAAAAAGCAAGTGCATTCATCAATTTAGGCTTTACGCAGAAAGCTTTTTCAAAGGTAGAAAAAAAATAAGGAAGCAATCCGCAACGTTCTAAATAGCATCCTTGTTTTAAAAAATTGAAGTATAATGAAAATTTAACGACGCTTAGTGGTCAATAAATTAACATGCGGCCTCTAAATGAATGAAACGTGTAAAATACTACACGAAAAAAAATAATTATTGGAATTTGATTGATAACTTTAATTCCTTTCTGTACAATATTTGAATTCAACTCATTAAAGTTCACGTGGATTAGAATGACAATATCATTTTTTTCTAAAAATTACAAATCCCATAAAGTCCGAACCTCATTGTACGTTCAGCTCAGATTCGAACCCAAACATACAAAGTTCGCCATACTTCCTCCATGAATAAGTATTAAAAAATGCTATGAAATTTCATTGCTGTAATATATGCTCAAGTGATTCTCAATAAATTTGAGAATCATTCGAGCAAAGAAAGTAAAAGGATGCTAGTGAATAGTAGAAGTATACTAAACCGTAGTTAATAGGATATTTCGTAGAGGCACAGCATTATTAATTATTAAGATTGTTAAAATGTTACAATGTATTTTTCTCAGTGTATCGCTGTGCTTGAACTAGTCTTAACGGAGTATCTAACGAGGCATCATTATCAAAATAATGTAACGTATCTACCTGCAGAGCATGCGAGTCTACGCGCTCTCTATCGCGGTCAGAGGAGAGCGATATCTCGGAGATATCTTTCATTTTGCTTCTCTCTGGAATGAAACAAGAATACCGCAGCCCGTACGTAGTTCTACACACATTTTTACGGAAACTGGGAGGATGGCTAAAACTTTTGCCATTCACTTCCATGCTCTGTCGTTTGTGAGAAAGTAGTTTGAAATAATTGCTCCAGAGGTTACGTCCAGTATCTTCGTCCCGGGTAGAATTAATAAATAATTATTATATCCCGGCGAAACGGTAGACGTCCGCAGGAAAGTAAAATAGTTATCAACTGGTGCGATGGATGAACTTGCGGTCACTGATTTATATCTATACGGCGATTCAACTTGAGTCATGATTGCTATTGATTCCGTTCATCGATAGAGATTAAATCCTATACAAGCAATATTTGATTTTGTTAATCTTTTTTTCTTCGAAATTTCAACTTACGGTACCGATTGAATTTCCTTGAGAAGATTTATGTTAGACCACCTGTATGTACGATTATTCGTAGCTGCATATATATTGCTATATACGTGTACGCGTCCGAGAAGACCTTGGCCTAGATAGGAAATTATTAATCACAGAATTGCAAGGTCTGGTATCGTCTCGGCTGGTTCGTTCGGTAATTGACCTGCGAAGAAGGCACGTAAGAAATCTGAAAAAAAGGATAAGCCTACTTATTTATCGTCCAAGCAGCCGAGACAGCTACGTTCGTTGTACCACACATCGTGCTGCATTGCTGTTGTATAAAAAGTCATTTTGCAATGAGATCGCTGGCCGTGAATTCGTAATCAAGTGCCGAAACTCGGTCCCCTCGTACACATTTTGTTATCTCGCTGTACATTGTTATTACAAATGTAAAGAGAACGTGCCGATTTAATGGATTTGTACACAGACGAAGCGAGTATCTGCCGTCGTCAGTAACAGCACTATCGAAATCATCGACAGAGGTATTACGTAAATGGTTTCTGGATTACGAAACTCGAAAATACATCTAATTGCCGCTGCGATCGCAGCGGTAACCAAAGTCATTAGTAGCCCGAATAAAGGAAAGTTTCACATAATGTATAACTATAGTCATATTGAAGCTTCGACAGATAAATGTGTCATTGCTATACGAATACTGTAGCCGAACAGCGAGTTGACTTAGTTTTTATGAGCGTTTTTTTTTTCGCTATGGTCTTGTGACGTTCCACAAATTGACTGGAGCGTGGTCACATTGGATATCTAGGTGAGGTCGCGCTTACTGCATTTTTTAAATATGATCTTGAACTTCCACGAATTTCACGAAAGAAATATATTTATATATATGAAAATAAAATGTTGGATCTTACGAAATTCGGGAGTTCCCAAGCTTAAGATGATTACAATATTAGCCAATAGTTGAATGAATTATAAATCATACATTTAGAATAATTTAATTTAGTTTAGGCTGCAGAGCTCTTTGTATAATTAGTTATCACGTACTCCGTGTACTCTTTACTTTTCTGTACTTTTAGGAGATTTATCCCAGAGTAATAATTCATTTCTATATCTATGTAATAATAATAATAATAAATTAAAGTCGTACAGCAAGGCGTAAAGTTAGTGTTTCAAGTATACTTTATATATTAAATATATTAAATATGTCGAGTAGAAATGTCCAGTCAACGAGAAATGTCATTAATATCGAGGTTATCCAATTGCAATAGTATTGATATGATTACCTCGGTTAGTTCGTTTGATTGGTTGTAAAGTCGCAAGTGTCGACGTCGACGTACCGGCTGCACCACCGTGCTCGTTTACTGCTGTGGTAATCCCGGTCTTTATTCGTGGCCCATTCATTCTGCCCATAAAAATCCCCATTGAAATAATAATTGAGCATTCAGCCCGTCCACGCGATTCGTCGTTTGTCGACCCTTGTATACCCTGTCAGACACGATGCTCGGATTTTACATTGTACCAACACATATACACCATGTAGTGTACACTACGTGCGCCAGATGTCAATGCCAATGGAAATATTCGAGTTCCTTGATCTCGCTCTCCGATAAAAATCTGCAGACTCGAGACGTCGAGATGGGCACAGTTGGCGCGTTACGTCCTAAATACTAAATGAAAGGAGACGGATAATTCAGGAGACGAATTTACGAATAACGTGATACATTTATCAAATTGTCAAAAACTATATTGCCAACGACGTTCGTGACAGAAAAAAAAGTTCAGTCAGCGTAGCCCACTAGAATAATTACTGAAAACTCAAATATCTTAACGGGGATATAATTTTTTCATACAAAAAATAAATAAATAACAAGTATGTGTTGAATTATCGAGTGCAGAGTCGTTGACTTTTAGGATTGATAATATTTGGATCCTGAATGTTTGTATAAAGAATCGATTACGCCAGTCGGCTCGTAAACTGAGAAGTACCGGTCGAAATCTTTTAATAAAGACTTTTTGAAATCGTTACCCGAGTTGAAATTCACCGTAACATAGTGAACATAAAATAATATTTATTGAGACAAATTAAATAAGTGAAATCAATCGACATACGTCTGATTAATTATAAGAAAATTTATACAGAAGCTTTACAAGTTTCATCACTCTCAAGATCAAACGGTCAGGTTGATGTATAAACTTGGACTGATTTTTTAATTGTGATTATTTTATGCTACTTCGGCTAATCCCTGCTTACCTATGTGGATGGGGTGAATATCAACGAATCGCGAACGCCTTGATTTCGAGTGCAACTAATCATTTATGTTAGTGCCCATTTCATGAGACTGCCAAGCAACTACCAAACGCACCTCCTTGTACCAGAAGCGTATGTCACGTCACTAACCAAGCGAGCACCTGTCTTGCTCCTAAGGCTGATACACCCACAATAATTACCTATACAATGAGTACAATCGAGATTACACCTGACCGCGGTTGCGTCGCTACTATTGCAAAGCTACTTAACGATATCATTTTACACTACTCTCTGCGTGTCTACGAGATAGTAATAAATGTTACTTCCTTTCAGATGAAGGGAACGATCTTGTCCAACAAACACTTCATTCTTATACAATGCTACATAGAAAAATTTAGATATATAGGACCAACAGGAGAGCAGCTTAAGAAACTTGAACCATTATATCGCTGTCACCCCACCGGATTCACCTAACTTGATTCCATTTCCGTTTGTCGACTGTTCCCCTCGTCATTTGCTGCAACTCTTGTGTCGTCGTGTAAAACCTAGCGCTATGTCGTACTCTCCCCTGTATCGTGACGAAAGTAATTGTTATGGGTCAGTGACTGAAATTGTCATGAGCACGCGGGCTTTCGATTCGTACGACGAGAACGTAGTCTGCAACCTTCCTGGAGAGATAGATCTGAAAATGATTCCCTGATTTCGTGCAGTAAACAGAGGATATTGTTGAACGTTGACGAACACTGCGACAGGTATTGCAAAAAAAGTTCAAGCGTCAAAATATTCATCAAATTATCCAAGTATACCGGGTTGTCGATTTAAGCCAAGACACCGAAATATCTCGACAAATAAGCATCGTACGAAAAAAATGTCCCAAATAAAAAAATAATATTTTTAAGGGGTCAATTCACTCGTGCTAAATTAGACAGCTCCTTAAAACATTATCTTTTAACTCATTGTGTCCAACATTCCTAATTTTATTTTTCAATTGCAATGCATTTCGTGCAATATCCGCAAAATATCATTTTTGTGATTACAGTGTCATCTATCGCGAATAAAAAAAAAATGCAGACAAAAGCTACATATTTTGTAGCGTAGAATCCGAATCTGCAACAAAAAATGGGGTTTCCCATTTTAGATTTCAAAGTTACCCCTCGTTAAGCTCAGACGAGGGGGGCGGTCTAATTTAGCACGAGTAAATTGCTCGTTTAAAAATATTAACTTTTTATCTAGCAAATTTTGTCGTAAGTCAACCACCCGGTTTATTAGATTTTTTTTAGTTCTCAAAATATCGATTCAAACAACTTCCAGTATCAATTTTTTAATACGAATTCACATGTGCGAATTAATTAAGCGTATTGTGGTATTGTGGAGTGATAATACGCTCAATTGACGCAAGAATCAATTCTAAAAACAAATTGTGTCCTCATGAATGGGTTTTACTTGCTTGTTTTTACTTCGAATTAACTCGTGAGCTGCGTGTGGCAGATGGAATTTTATTTACAGAAGTGTGTCAGCTTCAAGTTAAAAAAAATCTTATGGAGATCTCGACTATATTGGTACACAAAGCGAGTTGTTACTGGAATGGCGTAAACAAGTGATTCCCAGCTCCGGGAAACATTGTGCTCCTCTTTGCACTCTCGGTTCCTCTCTCGTTGCAACACACAAAAAAAAATTCAGGTGCATATCACACGTGGTTTCGCGTACAGTATGTATTGCAGTTAGGTACAGTAAAAAATCGTGATTGTCTACTGATTATACACTATTGTTTTGAACAAACGGTTCTGCACGCCTCAACACCGGAAATTGCAATTTCACACGTCACCGAATGGAATATGTTACGATGTGAACTACACGCCGCCTTCGATCAACAGCTAGGCGTTTTATCCTTATCGAGGGAGTTTTCTCTAAACGAAATATTTCAAACGAGTCACGTAGCGTGTAATTTCTCATAATAATAATAATTGACGCAACTGTCTCATTTCTGTCAAAGTATTCAATCTTAGCTCGACCGTGATGTAAGGAATCTGAAAATCCACGAGCTTTGTGCAACGTACACCTATATCGATGCGATTCTGACATTTACATATAATTCCTCCGCGTAGACTTGTAACGTTGATTCGTGATTCCCGCGCGCATGCGATCGTTGGATCGAGCATGCTTCGCGAGAAATGTGCCCGGAGCGTAAGCGCGTGTGTGCAACACGGCCCCGTATATACGTATACATGAATATTTTTCATTCGAAAAATAAAATACTTTTGTCCTTTTCCCAACGCACGAAGTCTTCTGCTTCTTCTTTGTTCTGTTCTCGCTGTACATATGTATTTCTATGTATACCTGTAAGTAGAAAAGGCTGTTACAGAGCCCGATCGCTCGAATCGCATCTATATGCGTTATGATGATAAAGAATTCGAGACGGGACGATCATTGCAGTCATAAAACGAGGTCGTATGCCTAACGACGGTAAAATGCGAGCCTCGGGAATCTATCCTATGCGACGTCTTTGCATATGATAATTCTCCGATTCAGGTGGAATATATCTCGAGTTGCAGCACCTGCTCTTTACTTCTGCATCTCTAGTTCATTTTTTTTTTTCAAAGCTATTGTTCTGCTCTTATAAATGAAAGGAAGAGTCGATTTCATACTCGCATATCTACAGGTCAATCATAAAGTAACACTTTCTATGTGATATTTTAAGGGCAAGCGAAATCTCTATACTTACACAAACGTGCTGATGCTTCTCTCTCACTTCGCATGGATAAATGGAAAAATAAATATCAATAATTATTTCGCTGAAAATATTTAAAAATACACACTTGGTACGTCCACTTCGTTTGCTATTTAAATACGATGAACTGGGAATTTTTTCTCAAAAAAAAAGTTCATTTATCTTTCGCAGGGCTTTCGAACGTGTCTCGCGGATGTTTTGTCGAGAATAAAAACTGTTTTTCCGAGAAAATTTTTCTCAGTTCATCGTATTTAAATCGCAATCGGAGTGGACCTACCGTGTGTGTGTTTTTGTGCTGGCTATGTTGGGTAACACTATACGTTTTATATTTTTTGCGCGTAATAATTACAGATATTTGTTTTTCCATTCGTCTATGCGAAGTGAGAGAGAAGTAGCACATCTGTGTAGGTATGGAGGTTTCGTCTCCCCTTAACGGTAGTCCGGCAAGACGTCTAAAGCAAAATATCACACGACAAAATATTCTCGACAAAAATCAGAAAAAAATATCCCCGTGTCACAAGATCCGATGCCGATATTATCGATTATGAGGACGTTCATAGCTGCAATATCCAATACAGGAACATTTATTGCGCGCGTGTTGTCGTTAGAATCATTAGAAAGCAACGTTCACGGGCGTTTGGGTTCATTAGGTTCGTGAGGTTCTTTTCGATTTTCCCCTTTATTTCTATTTCTAATAGATTTTTTTCTCTATCGTTTATGTTCTTTGGGTTCTTTCAAATAATCTGGTTGTACGATTATTGTACAGATGTAACAGTAATGAAATTAACATTTTTCTTTTTGATGCTCAAATGTGCTTATTCGGTTGATGTAACAATGGTAGAAATTTGTATGTTTTATTGTGGAATTTATAGGGGCGTGGGATGTTTTTTTGTAAAATGCTTTACCGTGGGATATTTTTCTTCGAACGTGTAATCGGGGAACAATATTTAACCGGCATGATAAAATATCGTCTTGTATGGTCTCACCTTGAGCTTCGTGATTACGTTCGTCTCTGCGATGATCCTATACTAAATCTTAACATTTAAATATCAGTGAAGTTTCTTTGTAACCACCCTATGTATTGTACTGTATACTAAAGAGTTATTAACAGTGTTCAGAAAATACATAGATTGCTCGATCAGCTCCGAGAATGCCCCGCTATCGAAGAAGTTGCAACACACTGGCACGAGCATCGTAGCGCATTAACCTCAGAAACGAATGACGGGGTCGACAGCGACAACGGCGACGACAATGACGATGATGCAGCCGCAAGACCACGGGAAGTCAGTGCTCGCGTTAGCACGCTGCATGCGGCAGCGGCAGTTTTCTCGTTCAACTATATCCCCGCGGTTGATTCATCGAGTCGGAACTTTTACTGCTGTAGCTGCGGTATGCTGACTCCGCCGAAACGTTTTGAACCAATGAAGCGACGGTGTAACTCTATTTCTAGCTAAGTTAGTTACCGCGTTGCAACCAACTGAATCGATTCTTCCCGATGTTACGTCCGTGCTATTGAATTTTATTGAATTACATTGTATCGATGATTGCTAGACCGTAGAGGATCAAATAGGCCTCCCCTATTGAGGAATAATATTATTTTTACCCATTTTAACCCATCGATGGTCACATTCTTATTAAATTCTCAACAAGTAATAAATACTTTTAAGCTTTATTGGCATTTTTTAAGTTAATTTATCCAAACCATGAATAGGGCTTTTGATTTTTATTAAAAACTCCAGATACGCCGGATTTAAGTTTGCCTCGTCTTCTTAAAAAAATACGACTTGCTTCACCGAATTGCACTCGATTATCGTGTTAATGATCGCTGATACTGTTGCTTGGTGGTGACCAGTCGCTCGACACCTCGGATCATTGTCCCCTTCGAAGAATGTAGAGTAGTTGTTGATAACGACGGGATTACACAATATTATACTTATTCAAATCGTGAAATGTTAATTTTCAGTCGTTGTTCCGGGGTCAGTCTGGGCACAGCATTCTTTAGTGTATCATCACGGAGGAGCGATGGAGACAATAAAAATAATTTTTAATAGTAAAAACTCCAAATTGCAGAAAACTATAATAAGCAGGAATTTAGTTTTAAAAAGTTTTCATATGAAGATAAATCGAGAAAGGATTAAATAACTTCCAATGTTATTTTAGTTAACTTCATATTTAAATTACAATAATTCATTTACCGTTGTCACTACAGTCGGAGGACGTCTTCTTCCGCGTTAGAAAATTCGCGCCATGCCATTGAAACGCATACTCCCGTCGGAAGTTAGGAGAAAAAAGGAGAATATTATGATTCGGTATTTATAATGAAATAGGGGAGAACATGGTAACCGTGAATACCAGGTAATACCGAACACCCCAATAACTAAATAAGTATTTATAACTTCAAATAAAGATAAATTCCACCGTTTAAAGTACAAGCTGTGATTTTGTACCTAAGATCGTTCGAATACTTGTTATTATTATTATTATTTTCATTTGATTAACCTCGACTTATGCTCAGGTGCTCACAGTTACCCCGTTTCCTTCCTAATTTTGAACAATAATTCACCAGTTCTGACTGTTTCGGAACTATCGCGAGCTGGAGACTGTACGGATGGAAGGCAGCATTCAACAATGTTCTGTTTCAGAATCAATACAGAAAAAGCTCTTATCCCTTATTTTAACCATAATTTAAAGACATTTCTATTATTTGTGACTCATGGTTAGTCTTCCCACACATATTTCAGTATGTTAGCTCATTATTTAACCGGTATCTCTCTTATCTGCCCTCCATTCATAGTAGACCACTGTTTCTCACTCGTGTTGCTCTCCACCACCCGATTGTAACGCAACGCGAGCTGACGTATCGTATCATACCGGCCCATGAAGCCAGAGAAAGATAATAGGAGCTGGTGTTCTGTAGCGTAAAAGTGCAGCAACAGTAGCAGCATAGTATCCTTGTAGAAAACTATATATTTCACTGGCGTAATAATAAAAGCGTTAGTACGACTTGCAGTGTATTCGGTACGGTCTCGTGAGTACTACACGCGTACGTGAGATGTTTAGTAAAATCTAACGTACGTAACGTATCCTGGTTGCACCTGCTAACCGCGACCTCGACGTTAAATGAATTAACGCTCGAAGAATAATGTGCTAATGGGGTGTACGAGTAGGGACGTAATAACATTGTCATAAAATATCTTCGTCGAGTTAAAATTTGAAGAATAAAAAATTCCCAAAAACTAGCGTAGTATCTACGAACTCGTAGCAATAAATGACGGGAGATGGAAATGCTCCAGAAAATCAGTGTCAATTTGAAAAAGCCGTTTCATTTGACTCGGAAAAAATATTTTTCAAGTCTGTATTCGGCTTGGCGTCTTGTTGTTCGATAGGAAGGATGTTTCCCATGTACCGATCTTAAGAACAACCCTTTTGCTTTAATTTCATTGCTATTTTATTCAAATAATTAAAGAACAAATAAAGAAACCAATGATTTCATGCTTTTACAGATTTTGTTCATAATTTTTCCTACTATCGAGGCACGTGGAGGATTCGTCACCTCGGTCGTTCCTATAATGTAACGGTAGCACGACTGTCACGTGCTCTATTCTCTGCGTTTGACGCGGGATTCAGAATAAAGCCTCCTTCTCCCCCATTGATATTGCGACTTATCAAGGTAAAAAGAAGACTCGCGTCCCATTTATCTATAGACACTGTTACGACTCTAAATTGTGACACCTTCGTGTGCGACGATACGATGTATTGGCAGACGTGAATTAAGTAGCCACATAAACGGTACTAGCGATTATATAACAGACGAATGGCGTCGCGTACCATTAAGCTTCGGCCATTGTGTGGCAATAAATAAGTTTCTTCCGGTCAATAAAATAAACGAGATAAAGACGTAATCATCTGTAGAACGTAACAACAGAGCAGAATTCGAAACGTATTTTGATATCGCGCGATAATGTCTGTATAATTGTGTTGACAACGGAATTTCCAAGGCTCGATGCACATTTCAATGAATAATTCTTGGTTATGAATGATTCTTGGTTATATTCAATTATGAAAAATGGGATTAAGGTCGGGACACCGAGAACTGCTGCAATTACGTGGAATCTATTTTTTATCGTTTTAAGTGAAAATTCAATCGGTCGTTCGTGTCAGCTTGTACTCTTGGTAGACTAACTGTAAACCTTCAGATCTGAGATTAAAAATTTGAACTTATGTTCGTGTTTACGATTCTAGATCTGTGGTCGTTCGAGCGACTGCTAAAAGTTTTAAGGGTATTGACGAACGAAGCAACGTTTGTCGATTCTGCGAACATTCTGCGAGCTATCACTAGCATTGCCTTAATCGTTGACCGTGCTCGTGGTACGAGCGTAATATTATGCGCAAAATTACTTTCCATTGACCCACATGTCCATTTGGATCGGATAATGAACCAAGCGTTAATTGTACGGGACAACCCGGGACTGTGCACGCAGAGTGAGTGCCACGTTTACAAATGCGGTGAGAGTAAGAGTCTCGATCGACTTGTCGTTCGGAAAATTAGATCTTCCACTATTTCGCTGTTGGCGGTGCCACTTCATGGCGGTACACGCCGGGTAATTGAGATTTGAGTAAATTGGACAAAAATAATAAATGAATTTGAATGCCTGCTCATCGAAATGTGGGTCAAGACCATTAACTCATTATATTTTATTCTTATCGCTTCACCGGAAAAAGTACACCGACTGACTATGTGAAAAGTAGGAACGCGAGACAATAAAAAGTACAGAATGAGAGTGAAAAGTTGTCAGGTCGGTGATGAGATGTGTATAGTAATGGTCGTGGATTATACAGTCGTAATCGTCGCTCGTAGACGATGGTGTCGCGGACGTGATAGACAATGTATAGTAAGTAAAGCTGTAGAGTCGTTACCTCCCCACGAATAACTAAATTGTCACTCCATAGGAAATGGCCTATTACGTGTCGTATATAGAATCAGATATAAACAGGACAATAACTCGTGTTTCAATGCCTCTTTAAGTTGATTACGTGATTGAATAATATTATGTTCGCATTGTTGTTACAATTTCCTTCTTATATATTATTTTAACGATTTTTGTGTCAAAAAGGTTGATACGAAACTCTTGTCCGCTTTTATTGTTCCGCAAGCAATGCTTATAGAGAAATTTAAGCAGCTGTAAAGTATATTTATATTCATTTAAATATTATATACATTTTATACATTTTTGTTACATTTTTGCTTATTTATAAAACAAGGTATATTTTCGTGAAAAAAAATTTTCTCGCAATTATGATGTCAGATTACTTAAAAAGTTCCAAAACGTCGAGAAATCGTATTAGGAAAAAATGTCTGTCCGTATGTGATGAGCTTTTAAAATTGCAATGGATATATCACGTGAACGAATTACTCGATCATCTTGAAACTTTACACACGGGTCGGATCGTAACTCGTATCAGTTTGCTGCAATTTTCAACCAAATCGGTAACGGGTTTCTAATATTATGGTTTTCAAAAAAATGAGATCCGCTCTCCAACTTTCGTAAGTTTTTAGCTATGGAGTTAAAACTTTCTACAATAATAAGTCCGGAGACAATGTTGTTCGGTATTGAGTTTGGTATTAATCGATCAAGGCGGAAACGCATATTCACTACACTCGATGGTAAATTTGATTTCGTCGAATAGATACATTTTACTACTGAGTATAGTAGATATTTCTTGTCCCATATATGTACGATTTAATGTATTATCCTACAATAATAATATACGCTACCTGCTACTGTTTTAAGAACAAGTTAACGAGTTATTTCAACTCCTCAGCCTCTGTGCAAGTTAGGTAAATAGCAAAATTTACTTAGAACTTATTCACAAGTACCGCATTACCTTGTAAGTTTTAGTATAAATATTTTACTACAGCATCAACGTTATATATATATATATACGTTATATGTATATTACAACAGCGAGTGATATTTCAGATATAAGTTGCAGTTGTAACGACCACGAGTCGTATAAAAATGACTACAAAAATATGACTATTGTCTTGATGTAATATCGACAACCCCATTTCTTTCCGTGTAGCTAATTTTCATTTATCAGATTATTCTTTTATCAGACAATCAAATCGGTTGATTTTCTTCATTGACAGTTAAATGAGAAATTCAGTGACACTGATTGGAGTAACGCCATCCGAACCTCACCGCGTTGCTTCCTAAAGTGCAATGAGTCCAAGGCCTCGTGTGGAATACTCGGCTTGCAGCAATCCAGCTTTCAGCTTCTCCCCGTCGACGTCGTACGACAACACCGTTATTCTCTTCGACTTCGTAATTATTGCAAAATATTCGGTGCCTCTCTTTTTTTTTACGCGCTCGGATTACATTGACTGGGGATGAAGTGAGCTCGGGGAATACAAACGGAGAATCATCCCAGGCGATAGAGCTACGAGGTTAGACTTTAAACGACCCACGGCAAGTCACCGTGAGCCATAGACATCGTAGAGATGAACAAACCGAGTCAACGATACCGATACATCCTTGCGAAACGAGGTGCGTGGGAGTGTTCGCATCGCACGCGAATTTCTGGACGTCCAGCACCTAGCGTGGCGTTTTATTTTTTTTTATTATACGCAATTAAAAAATATCATCATCCTGCAGCTTCGACTTGTTACCTCAATCTGTAGAAAACAATAAAATTTTCTTGTTTGAACCGAATTAAAATAGTTTGAAATTCATTGTACAATATTTTGAGAGAGACATTTTGGTAGATCCCGAAATTTATATGGCTTCGACTATACTTAGTTTAGATTCTAAGTTCGGATTCGCGGTTGCCAATAATCCGCTGATAAAAAATGTAATGCAAATAAGCTTCCCTGTAATGAATATCGGCGGAGGTGCGCATGGTGCACTCCCGGTGTTGACGATAATCCAACACTGATACTTAATAGCCCTTTATTACACAGTAGCGCGACATATCCATCACGCGATGCTGAACGAAATTCACGGGAGCGTAATAAGTCTGATGTAGTCCAGTGAGAATTCGAAGGTATACGAGCGGTGTACGCAAGCTCGCTGGAATGTTATATAGGGTGTTTTAGCCTACGCGACACATTGAATAACGCGTTGGGTAAGCGCCGTCGATTCGTAATATTCGAGCGAAGTCGCTTGACGAGCTCCACTCACCGCGACCGCATGGATTTTCAGGTACACGCGCTCTCTCGTTGATACTTAAGTTCGTACGCCCGTCACTCCCGATGTGTAAGTGTATCAGTTGCGCTCACCGGTAAATACACGCGTGACTATTCATGTACGACAACACGAATAAGGTGACCACCGCATCGACGAATTTGCTTCCTGAAAAGAGAGTAAGTCACCGGACGCCAAGATGGAGTTATCGCTCGCGAGACAAAGCGGTCTTCCCGACAATATTACTACTCCCACTCTTCAGCGCTTAATCTTTTTGTCTATCCTCGCTACTGTCTTTTATCATTGGTTTAAAAGAGCGAGACCGATCTTCGAGTCGATCGCTCGTGGACCGAAACAGCTAGGAGCGATTCATCGTCAACGGTTATACGACGCACGAGTGTACGAGGACTGATTGACGTTACGAATGGAAGAATGAGATTTTTTAACCCGACGAAATTGCTGCTTCTCCTTTTTTCGTTGTCGTTTGATCTGTATCTACCGTACAATGGCTTCTGTTCAACGCTCTTGCTGTAACTCAACTGCTAAAGTCTGCTGCGTTCTATTCGTTTAATCTCTCGCGTGAAAAATATTTTAACAGTGATAAGAATAACCGCTGTGCGGTGTGGTACGTTATCGGGATTATCGGAATGCTTTGTACACGGAGTAACAGAGTAAAATATTTATATTTATTTGACTGCCGCTCATTCGTCCGAAAAGAGGTTTAAAAAAGAGACAAAAATTAATTGGAAAAATTATTAATTCAGCTGTTAAATTCATAAGTTAAACAAGATCAATTAATAATTATCTTAATACAAGAGTGAAGACTTGCATTATTGTTGATAGCAAAACAAATTTGGATCGAAAAAGATGATTTAAAAAAAACAAACTTCAAAGTTCGTTTTAATCGGGGAGTAAAATTTCAAGACAAGAAATCAATTGGATAAATTATTAACTCTCCTGTTAAGCTCATTAGTAAAATAAGATAAATTAATAATTATCATGATACTAGAGTGAAGACTTGCATTGCTGTTGATAGCAAAACAAATTTATATCGAGAAAGATGATTTGTTTTTTTAAAAGTTTATCAAAGTTTTCTTTTAATCAGTGAATAGAATCTAATAATGAGGCAAGTTCTGTGTAATACAATCAAGATAGTTTGTGTGTGTCGTATTCAAGAGTGTATATGCTTAACACTCGATCTTTTTCTGAGAAGCACGTGTATCGTATTTGCCACGTGCACTTACAATCCGCGTTGATGACGACGAGGAGACCTCTCGCCATGCTGCAGCGTGTGTTAGGAATGTCATTGTACACCGCTATACGAGCATGTTTGATGAGTAATGATAATAATGTTCGGTAAGTATACTGAATTCAATAATCAAGTATTTTTCCTTTACGTTAGGAAATGAAAATTTAGAAATGAATGTAGGGACCAACGAGCACTCTTCAGCCCCCTATAGCACCTAATTGTTAATGCGAGTATCTGGAAAAACATTTATATCTCGCTTTTAAATGTAAACAGAGTGACATTGGGTCATAAATGTCATTCATTAATCTGCCGCATTCGAAAGAATATGCACGCTTGACTTTACACTCGTCCTCATTCGAGGCTCAGCCTCTATTCGGCAATTCTTCTCATTATATTATATTTGCTTAATTCGACGATAAACAATGAGAATATAACGGTGGGCGAGCACCGAAAGTATTGCATAACGCAAAACGGGTATTGCTGAATTGCGTGCAATACCCACTTGCCGCAGCTGCTTTCAGGACGCCCGACGAGATTGCAATAAAATAATCTTTCACTTGCTCTCTCGCTCTCTCTCTCTCTCTCTGTCTCTCTCTCTCTCTCTCTCTCTTTCTCTCTTTTACTTACGCAGGCGCAATTTTACGTTTTACCGTTACCGGACCGGCAAGATTATTTCTCCTTGAGAGAAACATCCGAGTGAACGTAATTATAAATTCGCAGGTCACGGGTCAACGCTTGATTTTTTATAAAAATTTTTTTTGTACATCACTTTTCATTATAAATATCTTGATAACGCACTGTCGCACCGAGTACTTACAAAGAAGGAGTTTTCTTGGCCTTGTCAAGTATATTTATTCTCCGATGTGACGAAACACGAGAGATACGACAAAAACATCTCTCCGCGTAGGTCTGATGATATACGTCACGTTATAAGATACCTCGCGTTTAAGATTTATAACATTATCAATCTGTGATAAAGAACACTTGAAAAAATAGAATATGGTAGAACGACTTTAAGAAAAAAATAAAAGAAAGACGAATATTGACTCGATTTTCAATTTTCTAAAGTTGTTTATTTCCGTTGATGATTTCATTTTTGTGAATAAATCGTATTGGTGAACGCATAGAATAAACAAAACAAGCTATGAAATGTAAAAATCGGATGAACGATGCGCCTCATATTTGAAAGAAAGTATACAAAAATGTAAATGTACGATGCAAAAAAATTGTCATTAAATGTTACCCTAAGAGAAGTTGATCGTTTGTCATTTATTTTCCATTAAAGAAACCTTTACTGTTCCAACGGTTTCTTTAGTAACAAAGATCGGGCGTTTAAAATGACTATAAAACATTGATTTATTTTTTATGCCTAATTGAGTATTGACGTAATCATCTTAAGAGACTCGTTAGGTAGATAGGGATTACGCAAGCGATACTCTTACCTTCACTTCGAGATCACGAAGTCTTCATCTTCATTGCAAATAAAAACTCGTCACCGATCTTTTTCCAGTTTCAATTATTATTGATGTTCCTCCGGTGATGACCGAATTTTCACTGTTCGGTATGACCTGTACTGCATCCTGGATACAAGAGGATTATCTACTTTCACTGGATCTACAGTCCACTTGCGGATCCGATGCAGTTGCATTCACTTGACAAGCGGTAGGTAACACGAAAAATCGGTTAAAAAAAACAATCGCTATACGGGGAAACTTGACGTGAATTGGTGTTTTACTTATGGGCCACGCGGACGGCTGCGACCCGGTCGCGTTTTCGATCGTGCCGCTCGGAAGCGACGCGAGTATCGTGCGTGGCTTTTCTGATCGGTGAGGCTTACCGAGCGGACCCGTGGTGACTGCAGTAAATCCCAATCGGTCGGCTGCTGCTGCTGCTGCTGCTGCTCGCGGCAGCTCGCTACTACTCGTCGTCGCTGTTACTACTACCGTCGTTATGTTTGACTCGTAGTAACCGTACACACAGAGCCGCTCTCCGTACTACAATGTATCGGTACGCTTAGTTGTTATACAGTCACGTAAGGATAATGTACACCCGTTAACGATGCAGTAAAACGCACGTACACGAACCCTATACAGTTTAACTCCGTATGCGTGTATCGCCCGAACTGTGGCTAAGTAGAAGCTCAGATTCGAACGGCTGTCTTACTATTTTATGCTCGGCTACGTTTAACGATATACGAACAGATTTTGTCAAAAAGATTTTTAAAAGTTTTGTTATTATTCATGTATCTTCACTGCGGTTGGTCCGCTGTGCCTTCTGCGATATCTCCGGAAAGGGATACGCGATAGCTGCAGTTTCATTCTCCTCTCATCGGTTGTATCTTTCCAGATTTTTTTTTCAGACTCTCTTTCGCTATCTTTCTGTGACATTATCATTATCAAGAGTGCTTGACTGGTTGGTGCACTCAAAGCATTGTCCCAATGTAGCTCGCTCGTAGACTTGAGTTATTTTCGCTCGAGTAGCCGACGATCGCCGAATTTGTTTCGTAGGGTGGACGATGTAAGAAACAAAAAGAGAACGCGGCGGGTGGTCATTTTTTTTTTCAAGACTACAACCCGCGCCGACTAAATGCGTGGAGCAGCGTCTGTTTTTGTACGTGTATCACGGTTTCGTTTTACTTTTCCACAGCAGCCTTCGAACGTCTCGACCTTTTTCTGAACATTTTTTTTCACTCTCTCGAGCCTCCCTCGTCACAGCTGATAACCCAGCTGCCGTCAAGACAGACCCGGTTCTACCGCATCGTCCGAGTCGATCGACACGAAGTGTTCTGATTTGCGTCAAGGCCGTTTCGGTTATGGTTATAAGTTAGAGAAAGCAGAAGTACAACAGAAGTTATAAAAGTGTTGTACAATGAATAGGGTTGAAATTACCTCGATTACCAACTATTTCTCGTGATAATTCCGCGGTACTCGGAGGCTTTTATCATTGCACGGCATCCTGTAAGCACACTCGAAATAATGGAGTATCAATGTTAGTTGCAAATATTTGTCCACTATGTCAGACACATTGAGATAATTTGGAAGTCATCCTTGTTGCTAAGATTCACAATTGATATAAAAATAAATCTTTTCGCATCCTGTCAACAATATCAAAATTATGTTATTGATCCAAGCTTGATTTTTGCTGCTGTATAAATTATCATAGCGACAGGGAGTATTAACATTCAATTAGGTATAGTTAGATAGCGCACTGTCAGCGGTAGATAAGAAATAAATACTTTGGGCATATTACAGATGCCAGGGTCAGTGAGCGAAGTAACGCGGGAGAGCACACTCGTGGCCCTGCAGCTTAGTTCGACCATAAGGATCACTGTCGCAGAAGTAACCGCGGGCAAAAGAAACACTTTCGATTCTTGGGTCAGGGCCAACGGAAAGCGACGAAGGAGAAACCGAAAAGTTGGAAGTGTTTAACGGTCGGTACAAGCACTAGTGTCCATTTAACGTCATTTAACCATTTTTTTCTCACTTTTATTAAAATTAGGTTACACGCAGGAAGTTTTGGAGAGAGTTTTATTTTATATTCTAATGTTAACGTGTATAAAATACTTTAAACGAGTGTTTTAGTAATTGGTCAATAAAAAATCAAAATAAAAATATTATGAATTCTCGTCATACGTTGGTAGACGAAGTTCAGAACCACATAGCTCATCGGATCGGATGGAACCGGTTGTACAGGTCGCACTCTGAATAAATTCGTGGCCTTGAACGTTGGATTATAAATAATTATACCAAATACAGATAAATTTGCATCTAAATGGTCCATACTGTGAATTAACATATTGTTTCTTGTTTACCGAACAAACTCCCAATTCGATATTATCGATTCTGCGGTATATCTGTTGTGGGCGTTATTAACGAGTCGAGAACTCTTTCGCAAGAAATCGAAAGTATAGATAATATATTCGTTGTCACAGAATCCGCGTTTGTTGGACAGCTGCAGGCAAGTTAATTTTATCGTAGTCCATAAATAAATCGAATACAGAGGCGGAATCTATCGATCTCCGTATTCTATTGTGTCTATTAACTTAGTTGTTAATCGCGAAACCGTTACATCGTCGGAAAATACAACCTTGATGGAACAATTTACACAAACGAACGTCGAAAAGATCATGGTCATGAAAACCGGAATAATTCTTTACTTTTACGATTAAGTTTAGTTTCCTAGTATTTAATTATCGTGTGAATGTGCGTCACATATACGAGTCCTTGAAATTTTGAATGGCGAGCATGAGATTTATTATTTTTTCCCAATGAAATGAAAAGAAGTTGGAAACATTTGGATTTCTTTTATTGAGATATTTGCACCAACATTGCACCGCAGTTTGAATTTTGTTAAATAAAGCCGATCACACGAACACGTGTGAGGCAATTATTTTTAAAAATAAATTGTTGGAAACTGATAATACAATTATGGTGATCGATGATTCGACATAAGCTCCCGGACGCTAGAACGATCGTCTTTACCAGTCGACACGAATATATTGATATGTGCAGCTCCTTGTACAATAGATAAAAGTGGTTGCTACGTTATTACGAAATGATGTATATAGCCAAGTGTCGGTAAGGTAGGTTGCCACTTGCACGGAAGGGTCCTACATCATCAACGGAAAATAAAAGTGTGGGTTTATAAATGTCATAAAAGTTCGTAAAGTGATGAATTTATATTAAAGAATTTATTTATTTACTAAAAAAAGTGTTATCAATAACGGTATTCTCGTTCAAACCAACAATATTTATTTTGAGAAAATATAGTTTTGCTGTTTACCAATATCATTTAATACTGCATCGGTATCAGGATTGTTGAAAAGCATTTCATTTCATCAATTTGGCTTTGGTTTTGTATTGAAATATGACGCTGTCCGCTGGTCGACCAGTGGATAGTATTGTGCCACGATGTTCCCGAAACGTTTGCCCATCACAAATTAAACTAGAATACGTAAGATTGTTAAAAAATGTGCAATATAATGACGTGGCCAATAAAATATTTCTTATCTTATAGAAAATAATGGAAATGGTTTATCCGTCCTACTGTTGTATTAATACAGAAGCGATTCTCGTTTACGCGCCGCGCCGGGAGATTATCGTGGATCGCTAAAGACCAAGCCATAAACGATTGTCGCGCTTTCACTCGCATAGTTTAGATTAAATAGCGCTAGGCGTAAACATCACGGTTGTGTGCATAAGCAAGCTAACGGATAACTTGAAAAACGGAAGCAAGTGGTTGATCGGTTTGAAAAAAAAAATTACATAACGATACCCTCGTCTATAAACTACCCCTCGTATTCGAGCACCGTGTTGACACCGTAGCAGCTATTCCCATTCTCTTTAATCATCATAATTCGACAATCGCATCGTCACGTACCGTGACTGTATATAAAACGCAGAGATGAATGAAATGAAAAATTCGATCGAGCCTAGAACGAGCTATAATAAAGACGTCCCGTTTGAGAGAGCGAGAGACGGAGAGATGGAGGGACAGAGCGATGCCGAGAGGCGAGGAGTCGACACGCATTGGGTCCGGCCACTTGAGCGTCAAGGGTCCGTGTACTACGTCCCGTGCATAATGCAATAATAAAAGCGTTTCATGCGCGCAGGGTTCCTCACGGGGGGATGCGGACGGTGCTCGCGCGAGCGTAGCATAGGAGCGGGCGCGACTCGTCGCACCAAGTTTACACGTGTAAAGCGAGAACCCCCGTTCTCCAGCCCCGTCCACGTCGTACAGGCTCGACTGGGCGGAGAGGATGTTCCATGGGTGCGAGAGTGAGTTAGCTGTATGCACGCCTGCACACAAGCAACGTTCATTGCCTGTATCGCGCGGCGTGTCTGTGGCTTGTGCCGACGTACAAATTGGCAACACAAGCTTGCGCTTCTCGCGTGCATACGAGAGTAAGAGCTCGGGAATGACAGTAATGTGACACGCTGAAGCAGAAAAATATGCGGAATCCTGCATTATTTATAACAATAGAAAGAAAAAAGATCGTACACTTTCAAATTTTCTCATATATTTAATTTTGCATACGAAGAGCAAAGTAATTAAAAAATAGTTTTATTCATTGTTACGCTTGATGTTTATGAGGAATTAAAAATACAGTTAATTTTTGACATAAATATACGATATTTCTCGTAATCTCGACATTATCCCAAATTTTAGCGATACTGCTCGGAAGTTACATTTTGAGCGAAAACATAGTGAGAAAAAAAGGAGGATGAGAGTAAAAGATGAAGCTTATTAATACAGTGCAGTGTAAAGAAAAGTCGCTGTATACAGCTGGCCGTGGCGAATTTCTTCTCGACGGGGGTTACGGAGTCGCGCTCACCGTCACGACGAACCCTCGAGGCGTCGGGGCGATCGGTTCGCCTGCACGATATTCACCAACACCACAACCAACAACAACCCCCTGGAGAAGCGACGTTGGGTGGGCTGACTGGGGGCAGTCGATCATCGTTCCACGACATCGGGCCTCGTACTCGTAAACCCCGTTACGTCGTCCATTATGTTATCATTGCCCTCCCGCTAATATTATTATTGTCGCGCGATGTCATTGTCGTTGTCATTATTATCGTACGGTTTAACGGGGTGCGCAGCGGGACCGAGAGAAAGCTAAAGAGGGAGTTTGAAAAGGACGAAGGAAGACGGCGGTTAAAGAGTTTTCGCTTCCGGAAGCTGCGGGACTGTATATTATACTATATAATAGCGCAATATCGCTCTCTACCCTCGGACAGAATTACCACCATAGGATATTATGTAGTATTCATCTTTTGTGTGAATCAACCATCGTTGAATACTCCATTTGATTTTTCTTCTCTCGTTCATCATAATATTCATCGTTTATCATTGCGTCGCACGCCCTCGTGTGGTACGGCTGCGGTCTCTTTTATGGTGTTACTATGCTGTAATTGATATAATAAATTGTATAAATATTATTTTCTTTTTTATTAACACGTTGACGGACAGTTGCGTCTATAGCCGTCAAGTTCAACCGTCCGTTCAGCCGTCTTGTTTCTACTGTCCGTCAACGTGTTAAACGTCAACCGAATCAAGTACAAGCAAATGTAAGCATCGTTGGTTCTTTAACGCATAGCAACTCAATATCGCTTGCAGTTTCAATTTTTTAACTCGCTAAGAAATCACGAAGAAACGTGAAGAGAAATAATCAAAGTGCTTTGGGTTAATATCAATCGCATGGTATGACCTATAGCGTAGCAGTGGTATTTACGAATGTGTGCGTATAAGAAACCACTGACCGCTGTTTAAGCTACGCAAAATCGCCAGAGAATACACGTACGTTCGTGTATAACGTAAGGACTGACAGCGCGGGTACCGAGGATGCCAACGAAATTCACATTGCGTCACAGGTGCGCCTTGCGTCCCTCCACCGGAGGGTGGATCGTACAAGAGATGAGCAGGAAACGAGTGTAAAGCATATAGCAAAATCATACTACCGGAGAATGATAAAAGGGTGCGGAGAAGTGACTGCGGTATTAGTACAGAGATGCGGGAGTTATGTATAGAACGAATTTCGCAAGCGGAGCCGCTGGCCGAGTAAACGTGATGCAGCGTGACTCGTGCGGCTCGTTACTCGCACGGCCACACAATGCGCTCGTCAGCGCGCACCTCGCATTTATCTCGCATTACGCCAACACGAATCCCTATACCGGTACAAGAGCTAAGCGTTCATACTGAGCATGCACTGCGGATTGCTGTTGTACCGATACCACGGACATAATACTGTGCTCGATGGGAAATAAAAATGGGGAAAATTCATATAAACATGGAAAATAAGATTTGATTGGGACATCCGCAAAAATAGTTGCCGTTACCAATTGTCTCGATTGTATATGCCCCAGATGATTTCCGGATTATATGATTCAATGGCACTTGGTTAGATTGACACAAGTACGAGCAGCCAAGTTTTAAAGTCGAACCAATCACGGATTATATTGTTAAATCAATAATTAATATGATTGATTTGACCAATGTACTTGTTTGATCAAACGAATAAATTTACCGATCGTGTACGGTCAGGTGTCATCTAATACCAATTAATTTTGTTGCTGTACACATTTCTTTTTCATACTACTAATCCACTCGATTATATTTATAATTCAAAGAACTAATTAATAATAAATTGTATATATATCATTCAATTGTACAAACGTAACAAAATATAGCTTCAGATCGAGGAATAAGGCCTGTGTGACATTAAGCTATCTTTAGTTTGGCCACTGATAATTCCAACTGCTCTCTTTTCGTACGAGACAATAATCGCAATAACTTAAAAAAAATTCTTTTATAGTATTTCACATTATTAAAATGAAATGACGT
Organism: Cylloceria caligata; assembly: GCA_963942595.1. Lineage (NCBI taxonomy): Eukaryota > Metazoa > Arthropoda > Insecta > Hymenoptera > Ichneumonidae > Cylloceria > Cylloceria caligata. The sequence goes on from OZ012710.1 coordinate 1,265,205, forward strand.
GATGCAAAAATTGTATGTAACCGATGTGAGAAACGTACACACGAATAGAATGATTCGCGTATTGCTGGCGTCTGCTCCATCGCGATACTTAGAAGCATCTACGAGATAAATTAATAATATCCAGTACTACCATATTGACCATAAACTTGACGATGCTTGCTATGGCGACGGTTTCTATGAGGACGATTTCTAGAACATCGTTGCTACGACGAAGATTGCTATGACGACGGATGCTATGGTGACAGTCGCTATGGCAATGGTTATGCTACGGCAACAGTTACTATTTCTAGGGTGCATTCTAAGAAATTTCGAGTGCTCTGAGAAGGCACCAGGGGATGTGGGATATCCCATCATCGAATATCTTCGGGTACCTTTGAGTCTAGGACAAACAAACAAAAAACAAACAAATTATTTTTGAAATATGACCAATAAGTAGATAAAAATAAATACAAAATTAGCAATCAATGCAGAATTATGACACGAATAAAATTTAAAAAATGTCATGGAATTCCGTTCACCTGCTTCCAAGTAAAATGTGTTGAGAGTTTTGAGGCTACAATGAAAATTGACACTAGCTATGCAGCTGTGGCCATTGACAACAGTCGTCAGCGTGGACTCGTACGGACACCATACAAGATTTATTTTAACGCCGAATTTTTAAGCGTGTAACCAAGATTCAATAGCCGAGGCAAACAACCTCGGGCAGTTACGACAATAAACACGAAGATTGCCGCAACCAACGTGTAACTAACCAATAAAAAAATTATACTTTTAACCAAGACTCTTTCCGCGCGGCGATAGAAACCTTCGGAAAATTATTATAGTATACGATGCGTACGATTAAGCGGATCGAGCAGTCATTTATAGTACCGAAAGAAATTTAAATAAATATGCTCCAATTCATCCTCCTTATTTCGTGATAAGAATGAGACGAAGTTACTTTAGATCTAAGTAAAAACAATATATATATATATTCGTTGCGTTGGGGGTCCGACACGTATCCCCCCCCCCCCCTCTTGACTGAGTTATGGCAGACTCAATGGAGTACGAAGGGTTGCAAAATGCCGGTGACGGTGCTACACGTAAAATTCATTCCGCTTGTTGATAGTTTTCCCCCTGGTTCACACTATCCTTCTCATTTCTGTATCTTACTCTCATCCGACTACATTAACGCCAACAACCCTTCGCATAGCCCGACAGAGGTATGTATACTCCGGTACATATACATATACGAACCTCTCGTTGTCCCGATCTTGTTCACGTAACACCCCATGGTCCCTACGGGGCGCAACATCGACTGACAGGCCGATGCAGCTCCCACAAAACTGATTGATTACGCGCCAGAAATCCCCAATGTCCGTCCCGAAGCTACTGTGTACGCATAACATCGCAGTAACTCAGCGGGGCTGGAGATGTTTACGTCATCGCGCAAATAACTTGACGTAATTGTGCGTTCATTACGCTATGCAGTATCGCGGTCATCTTCGTTAGGAGACATGACTTGATAAAACGTTTGTTAATCTAAGATCAATAATTATACTGTTGTACGGTGAATTTGATTATTATAATATCTCGCGTTTTATAGAAGGCATTATCACAATTTTCTCAATTGACCCTTTTTTATTGGGTTTTAAGGAGGGATTTGTTCATTTATACCTAATGTCGAAAAACTTTTGTATTACTGTCATATTCTTTCACATTTTTAATGTAAGAATTACACCGAGAGAAAAAGTTTCATTGAATCAAAGAGATTTCATTGAAACCTTGGCTTATGAAACTTTTATTTGCCGTCAATAAAAAAATATATTCAAGTTAATAATATCTTTTATTTAATTGATCGCGAATTGGATTAAATGCGATGGCATTGAATCAATAAAAATTGTATCGAAGCCCACTAATCACTTTAATTCTCTTCCATGAAATTTTTATTTATTGCTCAGTTTTATGATGATAGCAGGATGCCCTTCGTTCAAATCCTACATTTAAAATCTCTCGAGCGAGTTCCACCAAATTCTGTAGTGCCTGGAGCGACGTATAAGGGACGGTCACTTTGGATGCTTGTTCGAATTTCATTTTACTTTCAAGCACTTAAAGTTAAGGTGTAGTAACAGAAACATTACGATGAACCAATTGTTATTGCAAGAAACGGTGATATATTGCGTTTTTGACTCGGAAATCGCGCGCATGATGGGTGCCACACACAAACAAAGAAAAAACCAATACTACGATGGTATTTTGGCGTCAAATGATACATGCGTTTCGCATATCGCGGCTCTTTTTTTATGTGTCTATAAATAGGTAATGGTGCTCATCTTTGATTACATTAAAGGTTATGTTTTATTCTTGCATGCTTGCCGAACTAACCGAGGAAATAAAGATCTCTTTGAGACTGTGATTTCAAATATATTATTCATTTGAATAAAATAAATCATTTCTTTAGTAATTACTGTCAAATAAATGTTTACTCTAAAGCAATGAAATATCCTCATCGTGGTTCGAATGCTTCGCATCATTGGAATCAAGTAATTATTTTCATTAAACCAAATAACCATTAGTTGGTACAATAAAAGAAATTTTAATGTGCCGATTTATTCGAATCATTGCAATTTTTTCTCTCGGTGTACAGTTATCCCTTTATGGACAGTGAGATAGGGATTTTTTACTAGCTATACAAACCATGGATTATTTTTCAGCCACTTTAGGAAAGAGAAGTTATCACCTTTAAAGTGAATCTCTAAACATACAATTATTGGGTTCTGAGTCTTCCAGATGTCATTTTCCGGGATCAAATATGCGAGGAGCATTTTCACGAGGCAAATTGGCAGAAGTAAATTACCTGCTGAAGGTAAATTATCGCGTCAGCGAGGCTCATTTGAATCGTCGACGACAACACAGAAGATCCGAACGGGTCCGCGAGCCAGCAATGGACCGTTTTTGTTCGTTGGAAACCAAGAGAGAACATCATATAAAGGTGCGGGACAAGGAAAGGAGCTTATAACGAGAGAATCTTCTCTTCTTTCTTGCACGCGGTCGATTGATTACGAGGCCAGCGTTGGACGTGACGGTTCTTTCGCGCTTTCGCGGTTCTCCCTCGAGACTCGAAGCCTGTTAAGCAACAGACTGGGTAAATCATTACCGCGGCAGTATCCCAGAGGGAGATACTTTCGATGCCGTACGCCGACAATAGAATCATAATAAAACCATAAGCCCCGCAGGCGCGGTATTCGCCGTTGTGATTGCTCGAGTCGAATACAAATAAGCGAATAGAGCGCGACGACTTAAACGGCAATAACGCATAAAGCGATATTATACTGAAAATAGATGCTTAAGAAAACGCAACTTCCAGCTCGCGGAAGAACCGTAGGTACATTTCCCGGCTTTTGTATGACTTTTAGATCAACTTGGTGAAAAGAACGAGAGTAAAATGGAGCAGAGTCCAATGGAAAAATTTTCTTTCAGTTTTTCTAATTGTATGTCAGCTATAGCCACCAGGAGAATCGAGGACAATCGATCTCTGTACACACCCAACGAGTTTATAGCTTTAGAGGCCTACTACGAAGACGACTCGAGATCCACCCTCTGCCTGCTTCTTCATTGAGTCGACGCAACGAGAACTCCAGAGAAGAACGGGGCGAAATGGCACATGAGCTTTGGCACGTATTAAAAAAACCTTCTCAATAATTACAATAGTGACTACGAATTCGTAGTCCGGAGTCATTTCGATGTCTACATTGCTTAAAAAAATATTTATTCGTACGATTTCGGTGCCGGCATGTTTACGCTATGTAAATATAAGTATTGCATTACTGATGCCGGAGGCAAAATTATAGATTGACCTTCCATCGTTCGAACGAGTGTAGTATACAACTCGATCCCCCCGATTCGAGTTGAACTGTTTTAAAAAATATTTATCGATCGTAGGCAAAAATGTTGCGATATCGGATGATTTTTTTTCAAGCACAGTCATGCCATGCCATTCAGTTTCCCTTACATATAAACTTGATACTTTCTCTGCAAAACTATCTTACGATTCATAGTGCACGGTGAAGGTAGACACGTTTGACCATAGACATCGGACACTCGAGGTTGCCCGGTTGCAGTCAATGGGCAGGATCCAAGGTTTTGCATGAAGCATTGGTTCCGGCGAGTCCATTATAATAAGAGAGTTCTCGCAATAGAGAGTTCAGTCACGGTCAACATCGTACCACAGGTGCACACAGTCGTTCACGACCAAGTTTATCCTCGGTTCTGGTCATTCAGAAAATTTCTCAATTCTTCCAGTGACGAATGGCTACTAAGCACCAGTGGCAGGACGTTCGAAACTCTTGTGAACGATCGTGTCGTATACTCCCGGTAAAAATAAGTTGCTACGTTCCTCTCACTAAACTGACATCCCTTGGCTACTTCTTTTACAACAGGCATTCATAAATATAGACTCGATTCAGGGGTGAATGACGAAAGCACTATTGACTCTTGTACAATGTCTCGATTTCCAGCTACTTTGCGCTCTTCATCTCTCACTTACTTGTCCCACTATCCCATGAACGACAATAATCATGGCTGGGTGTGCTCTCGCTGTGAATGTCACTACGGAACACACACAATAAATCCATTTGTCGACTCGAATACATCGATGAGCACTTCATCTTGAGAAGCCGTAGGCGTTTCCACACCGCTCTTGGCAACGTGGCTTCGGAGGATTCAGGATTATATAAAAATCTGGAGAGAGATCAGGGAGCCTATTCTCGAATCGATGTAAACATTTTTAGTGCACGAATCGAAATGACATTTGCGCACGACCATGATTATTTGTACATCCAGCTGATGATTCGTACACGAAAATTACTCGCATCGACTCGAAAATAAGTCCCCAGGAGGCTATTTCGGATGAAGAATCGCTCAAGGAAAAGTAATTTTACATAATCCTGAGTAGGCCAGTTCTTTTAATGATATATTTAATATCTCGATCTTCTTTCTTTGAAAAAGTAAAATCAGCGATACAAACATTTTATCGAAATAAAATACATAATAATTTCTCATAACTTTCTTGGTTTCTTCCTGCGGACAGTCGGGAGCTTGTAATAACAGTAAAATCTACAGGGTGAGTATTTTATCTCAAGACATCGAAGTATCGCAAGAAATATGCATCGCACAAAAAAATATCCGGAATAAAAACTTTTTGATCTCGAAGGGGAAAATTGACCCCGTAAAAATCGATACGCCACGCCAACTCCTGAGGGCAGGACGGATAGTAACTTTATATTTTTTAACGAAAATCCCTATTTTTTATTGCAGATTTTTATTCTTCATGAAAAAATACGCAATTTTTATTGGAAAAATTCCTTTTGATTCGTGACTCATGGCGCTGTAATTGCAAAAATAATAATAAAAATAAAATTTTTTATTATTTCAAGAAATGCGCTTTCAATCGAAGATAAAGAAGTACGTGTTATATGTTTTCAGAAACAATGACGCGGACGTAGTAATTTTCTGTTCCTTTCGGGGTGCTTGTTTGTCGGTGAGTCCCCTCGACCATAGGGGTGCCATTGGGAAATTGAACTATCAAATTTCTCTTCCCCACCGGAAGGGGCGAGGGGGTGATTGAGGTGAACTTACCCATGATCGAATTGTTTTCCTGAAAATATTTAACATGTACTTCCTTATCTTCGATTCAAAACGCATTTCTTGAAATAATAAAAAATTTTATTTTTTGCAATTACAGCGCCATGCGTCTCGAATCGAAAGAAAATTTTCCCATAAAACTTGCGTACTTTTGATGACGAATTCGAATCTTTTCTCTTTGAGATCAAAAAGTTTTTATTCCGGACATTTTTTGTGCGATGCGTATTTCTTGCGATATTTCGATGTCTCAAGATGAAAAACTCACCCTGTATAACTTTTAGTCGACGAGCAAGTAAATTTTATCCTTCGATTGCAGTGTATACGCCGTTAAAAATACGGTGTTAAAATTAAAACCCTTGCTCGGTGTTCATACGAGTTCACACTGACGACTAGTGTTCAATAGCTGGTGTTGATATGTATTATAACTTCATAAGTTTCAACGCGTTTTACTTAAAAATAAGTTTTAATTAATTGCTGATTATTTATTGATTTTCATCTACTTATTTCGAATATAAATATGTTGTAAATTTTGAGGTGGAGGGGCCTATTGTTTATAACACGATCGTTTCTGGGAATTTAACACTGTGAAAATCGTTAAAATTAACACCAAATGGATCAACACTGGTTAAAAGTCTGCACCAATAATCTTTAACACTCTTCACTGATAAAAGTGCTTATTCACTATAATAAATATATTTAGTTATCTCGTTATCTAAAATATTTGTTAATTATTACAAAATTTATTAACAGTTAATAAATATTAGTGTTCTCATAATAAAATCTTATATTGAAGGTACTTTCGTCGAACGAATGATTTATTTGAGCAATTTGTTTCTCGTAACTCTTCTGATGTTTCTCACCAATAAAGAACGATTTGCGACAAGAAGATTAAATATAGTTAAAACGACTTTAGTTTAGTTAATAATTATGAAATATACATTTGACATACCTGTTGTCTCGGCAAAGCAAATATATATTTGTTAATAATAAACAAACTTTGACTTAACGCTAATACAAATTTGTTAATAGTTATTAAATATATATTTGAGATGAGTACCATTTATTTGGCATGACAATTATGTTTATCGTCAATCGTCGTTCTTCAGCGGATAAGTTCACTTGTAGCTTTCTAATGCGAGTGAGTGGACAGTCGGCTAGTGTTGCATAAAAAGTGAGAATTTATCAGGATTATCGGGACAAACTTAACGATCTACATGTAGAGTCGAGGCAACCCTTCGATCGTAAGTATAGAAAATATTGATTAATATATCTGTTCGTAATAGCTCTGTGTAACGTCTTTTCAAAGAAATCGATCTGACGGCACATACAATCATATGTACAGATCCCTCGGTCTATGATTTATTCTCTTCAAATTATTGCAATAGTAACTATTGATAAGCATTTTCTTAATAATACCAATGCTACGTTGAGTAAACGTGATATTTATTAAACCCTAATAGAGGAACGTTTCATTAAAATATAAATTTATTAACTGTTAATAAATAATTATTTGTGCCACTTCAAAGGTTCAAATAAACGTTTTGTTCTTTCCAACGGAATATCAATTTAGCTATATCGAACTTTACCATTTGTTAACAGTCAACAAACCCTAGCGCCTACAAATAAACTCTTTTCTCATTGTTGATTTTTAACATTGTATAGGCATGATAAAATTTTACATTAATGAACATTCGGATGTATATATGTAATATCCGAATATCAAAAATTATTTACTTAAAAAAAGACAATAGACATAGCTATCTACTATTTAAATAATAATTGAAATAATGGGGTCGATCGCAACGCAAGTAGCAATTCACCAATTGGATACCTTCGTCCTGTTCTGTTTTCGATCGCGATTCAAGACTACAGCTCCGTATATCTTGCGTTCTCATTGTCAAATCATTCGTTACATTTGCAAGCAGATCGGGACTCACTGCCAGATCCTTGCTGTCCCATTGTCCTCTAATATACATCGCGACGATCTGATCAAAGTGAACGTTAATGAGTATTATCGATGACCATTTCTCGATTCGTCAGCAGCATTTCTCCCGGGAAGATGATGTATCGACTTGCTCGTCACTCGCTTTATACAACGTTCCGCTGATATGTTGCTTTAATGTCGAAATTGATATTGCTAATACCCTATTGGAAGGTTTTATCGTTGAGATATAATAAAAAAAAAAGAAAAACGATAGACCTTTCAACATAATCTTTGTACTGTACAGGAAAGAATTTTTTTTTAAACCTGCATTTACATTTGTTAAAGTCTTTCCACGACTCTTAATCATTATTTTTCGTTAAGTACAAAAAATTTGTAAACACCTCGAAGAAAAAAGAAACGTTTTTTTTTTATAATCGAGACAAAATAAAGAAACATAAAACGATTTGTACCGCAGCAGGTACAGCGAGAACGGGGGTGAAGACGGAACGATGCCTATAAAGCTATATCGAATTATCGAGTGGCATTTTTACAAATGTTTACAAACTGCGTATAGAGCCGAGTGTTGCTGGAGAGAGGAGTTACAACACGTATTATACTTACATTCATATACATACATATAGTATGTATATACCGTAGTACAGAGAATACGAGTCTCGAAAAGGGAAAATATGTGGAAGAGGGTGCTCGTGGAGCTCGTGATGCATAACGACAACGGGTTTATCGAGTCGAGGGGGCGAGTCTTACTCCGCTTCCCGTTCTCTTCGGTTCTCTCTGCGTCAGGGATGTAGGGCGGTCGCTGAAAACGGCATAACGCCTTTATATTTCGATGGTAAGGGGGCGTATGATAATTTTTTTACGGCTAATCAATAAACCACGCTAAGGCCAACGTTTACAGTCGAGACTTTTTAGTTCTTGGCATCTTCACATTCGTCCTTGTGATTAAAAATCCATTGTATAAATATATATTTAATATTTCGAAATTACATTCCACGAAAATATATTTTATTTACAAGTATAGAAAAAGCGTCATAAAAAATAATTTCGTGGAAGACACGCTTAGGATATTTTCTTACGCCTCTGTGCCATTCTTCCCTGTCCGGTACAACCCCCGAGATAAAAAGAGACAGAGGGCTTATATAAATATGGTGTACGCTCCGAATGCCGGTGCTCGGTAGGATGAGCGTACTATACATTGGAAAAGCGAGACGAAACGAGGCGATATTCAACCCCTCGGATAGACGCCTCGGTGCATGTAAGCCGCGGCGATGCACAGTCGCTTCTGTGAACTCAGTTTGCAAGGCGCGCACGGTTCGCCGTTGCCGTAAGCGGCAGAGTTGCGGTGCGATGCTATTCGGCTGGCCATACATCGCGGAGCTTTGTTGGTATATATATATACGGCAGGGCGGTAGAACGGCAACGCACAAGACGTCGATGTTGCAGTGCGATGAACGCGCCGCGATGCTGCTGCCGTTGCTGGTACCGATGCTGCCGGCGGTGAACATCAAAGAGGCTATATGCTTCGCCGCAGCATCTATCAGATCGCCGCCGCACACTGCCACCGACTCTCCGCACCGCTCCCGCTCCATCGTTCGACGGTACCTCCGCTCGCTCACTGACGTTCCGGTTTCGATCGACTCGGCCCCGTGCTCGCTGTATTCGTGTACGTGTGCTGGATATCATCGTTGAAGAGGACGAGCGAATATCAAGCTCGCGAATGCCGTTCTCTATGTTCGTATGGAATCCCTGTTCGCACCGAACTGCGTGGTACGATTGGAGAGCGGCGAGCATTCATTTGGTTAACGAGTCCGAGTCGAGTCATACCGAAAAAAAGGGAGGGTAGGTGGGATTCGGATAAAGGCAAAGAGAAAACTTGGAGCGAAAGCGGTGCGGAAAGTATGGGAAATCTTTTTACACTGATAAAGTAATCATGTTAAAGATGTAGAAAGGCATTTAAAAAGAAGACTACTGCGAATTTAAAATTCATAGCATCTAACACGTTTTATTATATTTTTAAAGATTATAATTTTTTTTCTATCATCTTATAAAAAATGATAACCTGCCAATAGATCGGAGACATTTTGTTACGTTATATCGAAAAGAATGTATGACCTCACGCGTGACTTGGCTCTTAGATCTGTATCTTGATTTGAAATCAAATATATATAATAGATATTTTCGAGTCGAGAGTGTTATTTGGGGCGTCTCGATGCTCACCCAGGATCATCTTTCGTCGGACTAACATAGGAAAGGTTCTCTCCGGCAGCAGCACTAACATCAAAAGCAGCAGCAGCAGCAACAGTTCAACAGCCTTTTTCTACGACAATCGGATACAGCGGGCCGATGCAGCGGGTCAGGAAAGATTCCTCCAAGCTTTGTACAGGCAACTCGATATTATTTGTCGCCCCTGAGTCAGGTAGATCAGAGCTTGTTGAGAAGAGTCGGAGAAAGGGGATTATACGTATCCAAATATCCAAGCCTTCGGTTATAATGAGGCTAAGCGGGAAGGACTCACGCGAGTCCCCGAGTGGTAAGATATGATTTTTCGGTTCTACGATTCGGAGCAGTTTGGCCGCACGTTCGACGGTGGACCGCGTGGTTTTCGTGGCCACTGTTTCCATTTCTTTTTCCATCCCTCGCTCTGTTCGGCTCCTCTCCGACCACCCTCGTCACATTCTCTACACGACAATAGACGGGAGAGGACTCTCGAAGGTTTTGCTTTCTCTCCGGATTCATTACACTTAACGAGGGGCTTATTATTTAAAAAGGATTACGTTAATTCGTGGAGAGCATTCGGACATTCATCTTACGCCGCGCGCCGGTTACACCCGGACACCCTGCGGTGTATACCGCTCTCCTTAATACCGGCTCGGTAAGAAACACAAGCGATTATCCGGTTGCGGTATTCCGGGGGTCAGTTCGTATACCGTTTGAAGAGCCGAGCGTTACACCGACCGACACTAGCGCATGCCACGCTCCGAGGGTTTTCCTTTGCCAAGAATCGTTCCGGGTGTTTCCGATACTCCGACAATCATTTTTCTTTGTACCGAGCATCTGCTAAAATATGTAAAACAATATTTACTCGTTTAAACGTAGGATTTTCATCGATTTGGATTGTCCGCCTCAAAGGGCTGATAAATACAAAAGGTTTAGGCATTTTTTTCTTTCACAGATGTTTTTATTAATATTTAAGTTTATCACAGGATTATTTTCGATAGAACTTTGCTTTCGCTGCTTGTCGGTAGGATATCTCGAGATCCATCGGTTCGACCGACTTCGCATTTCAACCGCATGTAACGTAAACGTTACTTTTTACTATTAATTAGAAATATTATGATACCCGGCATAGATTCTGCGCTGCAAAAGGAAATATAAAGAGGCACGACAGGATTACGAGAGTCGATATATCTACCCTACACGATTTTAATAATCGTGACATTGGTATATTATTTTTGTAAGTTGTGTGTATCGGTGAAGGGTAGTCGTCCCGACATATTGGACGTTCAATCGTCCTCTCTGCGTGGAGCAGAGACGACAGGAGGAGAAATACGATCGGCGAATCTCAGATATTCAAGAAACGATACGAGAACTCGCGTTCTCGGCTCTTCTCGTTCGGCATAATGACACCGTTGACACGATGATGGATCGTGCCGAGTTTGCATCGGCATCAGCGTTTTTCTGCGACTGCGGGTACGAAGTATCGGCGCGAATCATTTTTCACACTACTCGCGCAAATCTCGCGTCGATATAGTTCCAATACTGCACCGACCGGTCGTCGGTATTCTTTTAAAAATAATTCTAAATATTAAAAAATTTTTGTATTTTTATTAAAAGATCTACAATATTTTTATTTTTCTTAGCAAAAAGAGTTTTCAACAATGCTTTCGCTGTAGCAATGATGTACAGTTGAAATGTCTTACATTTCTCACACGAGCTCTCGAATTAGCATTATATCTCGGTGACAATAGGGGGCTGACAGAAGAGGGAACGCGGTCGGGATCTTTTGGGCAGCAGCGCGCACGACAATTGACTATAATAGAGAGAAGCGCGGTAGCTGAAAGAGAAGAGATTATTGGGTATGGGATAATACACGCTTAAAGGAAGGAGAGTTAAGTTTTGGCTAATAATTACCGATCCTCGTTAGGCCTGGCAATGGTGTAGCCTCGCCCACCTGCCCGCACGATACTATAATATTGTAAAGCCAGTTCGTTGCGGTTGAAGGCATCATCGCTTGCTCGCACGTGCCGCTCGTATAACTCGGGCTAGCGAGCACGAGGCAGGCGTGCAACCGCTCGTTTCGTCGTCTCCGCTCGTTCTCCCTCTTCGCCGCACCGTTTCTCACACCCTTTAATGCGCGTCATCCATAAACGAACCGAAAACTCAATGAAAAAGGCTCTGGGCGAGTTTTCAAAATAGCTTCGAACTTCGGTCACTTTTTGCGACGCAGAGATTTATTATACTATAACACTTCCGTTGGATAATAATTACTGTGCAACTTCTTGATAGTGTAATCGTCGAAAATAAAGTTAATGGAATCGATAAGCAGAGCAGGGATGTCCTCTCAAGACCGATTGTAATAAGATTGTTTGTTCGTTCTTTGAACTAAATGTGATAAAATATTATAACCTTTTAGAACCAATACCCACTCGTTATGAAAAATATTTTATTATCGTCTTAAGCCGGGTTCTCGGTGTCCTGGGCACAGGGAACCTAGAAGTAGGCACCTGCGAATAAAGATATAGGGGAGCACACTCGATACTTACACCTCATTGGACACCTTGCTAATAATAATGTTTCTGGATTGCGAATCCGATGAAAGTCGTAGATTAATGCTATAATTTAAAAAAATAATTGCACATACGTCGTACACTGAGAAAAGAGATTGGTTGACTCAACAAAATCTAGTAGACACGGGCCGTCGAATGAATATTTAGTCAATCCATCAACATTTTAAAGTAAATTGAATAACTGTTGAAGAAACAAAAAACTTCGTTGATCCAATTAAACATTTATTTGACAATCCGTGTCCGCCGCGTTTAGTTGAACCAACGAATCTCTCATCTCAGCAAACACTGTTAAAAATACGGTGTTAAAATTAGCTCTAGCACGGTATTCATACGAGTCCAGATTGACGACTGGTGTCAACGGTTGGTTGTACCGTATTGAACAATTAAAATAAATATGGAAGCCGATGAAAGTCGTAGATTGATGCTATAATTAAAAACATAATTGCATATACGTCTTATACCGTTTAAATTGACTCTCGGACGGTGTTAATACGCGTCAACACTGATGACCGTTGTCAACGACCGGTGTTCGATAGCCGGTGACGATTTGCATTATAACCTCAAAAATGTCAACATCTTTTACTTGAAAATAAGTGAATAAAATTCATTGACATTTTTCGATTGATTGCTGATAATTTATTGATTTTCATCTACTCATTCCGAACATAAATACGTTGTAAATTTTGAGGTGAGTCCCAATGATTATAACACGATCGCTTGTATGGATTAAACATTGAAAATTGTTTAAATTAACATTACATGGGTCAATACTGGTCATAAGTTCACACCAATCGCCTTTAACACTCTGAATTGTTAACAGTGTATATAATAACATATAATAACAAATAAAAATCTTGACCTGAAATATCTTTAATAATATTCAACAGGTTTTTACACATTGTCCATGAAAAGTAAACTGGAAGAAGAAATAATATTTCTGCTTGCGAAGAAATAAATTGTTCACCGCGCAATGCCGTAGAAGCATGCAAATTGCGAGTATTCTCACAATACTTTGTTCCCTATTGCGCGCAATAACTCCACCGCGAAGTCGCGTATATTCGCAATTGCAATATCCAGCGCAAGTTCGACTAATTGCGTTATTCAGGAATGATCAATCAGTAATTAGCCGAGTACTATGTGAACCGAAAAATGATGTCTGGTATTTTGCTATATACAGATACTCGTCCCACAATGGGCAGCGGATCACGGAAGGATGAAAGCGCGTATGCCGCTCGCGAGCTCGCACGGTTTATGATATAGAATTATAAATGCCAATGTAATAGAACGTTGTACGTACATACTTTCAATTATACTCCAACGTATTATTATAGCTCAGTCGTACTAATTGCGTTAAAGGAGACCCAGCGTTGAAAACTTGTTAAAAAACCAACTGCGACAAAAGTACGCGGAAAAAATGCTTCTTAAGTTTCGTTTATTCATTTGATAAATTCATCGCATTATAGAAGAAAATAATTGGAAACCTAATCAACGTACACGCAAGACCATCGAGAAAAAACCACAAAGTCCAATGGCGCCACTAAAGCTGATCGATTGTCTCTCCATGACCGAGAGCCATGATTCGTAATCTTCCAACTATACCGCTTCGAGGTATCTCATGGTTTCATACGATATTCACTGTATATTTCTATGAAAAATGATTCTGGGAAATGCACAGGCTACTTTTTCTCTCTCGTGGAATTAATATGAACGATCGATTTCGATATAAATCCGTCTTATTTATTATCACCTGGTTAGGTGCCGCACGCAAATTCTCCATCTTTCTTTCCTCGTCGTCGTCCGCGCGCCACACCAGGGTCCGAGTGATTATTAGAAGAGCGCGCCAGTTACAAAGTGACACGAGAGCGCAGTTGGGTATGATGGATGAGAGGGCGGCCAGTTTACGTGATCGAGACATGATCGCTCGCGGACGGGGTGGTCCGTCTGTCTGTTCAGTCTCCTCGTAACTATATTCCTCAATGCTCCGACTCGTGCTCGATCTTTTTCTCTCCTCTCTTCGCTATCTCTTTTTCGTTTCTTTCGTTTTCTTCGCGTCTTCGTTTGGGCCGCGTACGTCCGCGCATACACGCCGCACTGCCCGAGAGCACCGACCACCTCGAGCGCGGCCCCTGTCACCGTCGGTGAGCGATCTCGTTGTCGTGTCTCGCGGACATGTGCGCTCTGCGCTCCGCGACTTTCAACAACAGCGGCGCTATCTCGACGTAGCGTTAATGCTCCGATACTCGGTGTCCAGCCTAAAACCAACAGAGAACGGGAAGAAGAATAAAATAAAAAGCCCAAAAGAGTGTCCTGTGTGTCCCGAATGTTCGAATAATTGTACATCTTTGATTTATCGAGTTAAGTAGATAAAAAGGCTGTGTAATTAAAGGTTGAGAAAAAAAAACAAATAACGAAAATCAACGGTCAAAGATTTTATACCAATCATGGATTTTTTTGAGTACATATATCCATCTGATTATCTACACGGAAGCAACCGACACATGTATAATGATACAGATGGAGCCACCACCCCGAAAAAAATGAGACGGTAGTCCCGGATAGGTTTGTATCAATTTCACTCCACCGTAATATCATTTGGCGCAATATCCATCATCTGTTTAACTAAATCTGTTACGTAATATGTATATTCGTCTGAGATTCCAAGCGAAGCGTTCGACTATTTTACATCTCGCTCCGAAATTCTGTGACTGGAGATATTCTCTTTTTCTACTTTTAGACTGACAGCTCTCGTTCTTGGCTATATCTTCTATGTCCGTTGAGAAACACGGGACGATGTGTATGGACTAAAAAAAAAGTCATTACCACTGACCACACGCACCGACGTCCTTCGGTAATTCAATTCTGTTGCATGTGTGTAAAAAATGCGGGAGTAGCGGCATGAGCCTCTCCGAGCCATTCGGCTCGTTTATGTCTTTTATTTTTAATTCTTGTTTTTCTGCTGATCACTTTGGCTGCTTCTGCATAACGAAATGAAACGAGTCACGTTCGAGTAAGCAGCCATGGCAGAAGCAGCAACAGCAGAGAGGAGCATCGAAACGCGATCGCGACTCGTTCGAAATTTGTACGGACGTAAGATGGGCGTACGAATGGGAAGTCACGCTGTGCCGTTGTTCGAGAGATCGTATTCGTACGGAGGCCGTGGACTCTCGGCCGACGAGCCGATCAGGAGAAACGAGTGCGAAGATACGCCGTTACGGCTGGACGAAGGTGGACGCGTCGTATCTACTTCGAGGAAAGAAAACGACGAGAGACCAGTAGCGTTTCATAACCAGAGACGTCCCGCTGACCTATCTTCTCTTTTCTCTCGCTCTCTCTCTCCCTTCCTCCGTCTTGGCCTTGTTTCTAAAGCACACAACGTGCGTTGGATATTCAGACATGTTCTTCCTCCTCGTTGTCTTCACTTCGATTCCTTCGCTCACTCGAAGATCTCTCGACTTGGTGAATCATGACGTAAGGAATGCTTTGTTGATGCCGGCTCGTCTCAGCTCCCTCGCACTCGATGTGCTATATATTAAATTGCTTCGCGTATTATAATATTATAACGCACGGATGACCCGATGCTACCGGTAGGACCCACCAACCATGTGCTTCTCCTTATACTTCGGGTTTCATTTACATAAGAAAAAGAACATATCGCGTGGACGATGGGATTAAAATTGAATCAAACAATGAGTACAACTTATCAGTTTCATCGTCACTGTGGTCATATATTCGAGTTGTTTCTTGCTAGAACGACTACTTGGTTGTACCGATTAATGTTTGCCTCGTCGTATACAATTACTGACTGTCGACTGTCGCAACGAACAAACAAAATCGTGTTTCTCTTCACGAATATAATTTCTCACGAATAATATGTAAATTCAAAATAGAATAAAACTCTTCTCGGTGCATTGCTGAATTGGATGAGTATTCTTTATAAATAAGGACACGGCTGGTTGATCCTGATTGATTGCTAACGAAAGTGGATTTATTCCCATCTCGAAATCTTTCGGAACAAAGATCTTTGGAGTAACCGGGTGACCGCTGCTGAGGGATCGGCGTGATACTATCTAACAAATTACTCTGAGAAAATTGATTGGATGATTTTCACCAAGTCCTTCGCTGGCTACGTAAGAGCGTTGTCCGCGCACAGTTGCGACAACCGTGTTTATCGCGATCTGTCCAGCGATGTGCGTAATGTCCCGAAGAATTCGATCGGGACGACCTGACATATTTGGAATTAGGAATCAGGATCAGGTAGCTGCGATCAACCATAAAATAAATGCCAACTACATCGCTCACGATTATTTTTGATGTTGTAAAATTAAACGTACCGAACGTTTAATTTTGAATCCGCTCCCCACACGCAGGGCGCTTAATTGTTGCTGCCGATTGGTGACTATAAAAGTGTAATTGAAAATATCCTCGATCGGTTACTCGACTCTTCGTGTAACGGGACCTCACAGAAACGCCGGTAGCTCGACACATTTTACAAAGACGAGACTGGCTCTTTGTCTCACCGCTTGTTGTTGTGCGCCTGATGTTTCCGAAGCTACGGTGTTGACTATGGAAAAGAGCTACAGCGACGAATACGACGGGATCTCGAAGAACGAGAGAACCTCTACTCGAGGAGCCAGCAGCGGATCGTAGGTCGGTGGGTAGCTGCTACGCCGAGACGAAGCAAGAGTCGGCGTATCGCCCTCTGGTCGCCCCTCGTTGATTCCCGCTGCGAGCAACGGATAAGCACCGAGAAACAAATCCGCCACCTTTTTGGATACGAGAAGCCGAGCGATGGCCAAACGCGATAGCGAGACTACTACTCGTCGTAAGCTGTTTAGGAATGCGAGACCTTCTTCTTCTTCTTCTTCGTCTTCTTCTTTTCCTTCTCTTCTTTTAATGCTCCTGATCTTGTTCTAGACGGGCCAGTCTTTACGGGAAGACCCTTCCTCACGAAGACTCGTCACCCGGTATCCAAAGTATATATCGCGTCGTGCCTCGAAAGTGAAGTCGCATCTATAGAAAGGTGTCGATCATATGAAAGTCGTAACCCGTAATATTTCATTGAATTGTCACATTTTCATTTTAAAAAATGCATTCCGATGATAAAACTAAAAGATTCAATTACGGTATTGGTAGAAATTTTACAACACACATGTATCTGTACGACTCCCTTCACGTGTAAGGCTAGTAAAAAATGCATCAAAAAGCCATTGCCATTCTCGTACGTCCCAAACATCGTTTTACAACATTAGTTACAAAAATCGGAAACTCTCCCCTAGGATAATTTGGTTACGGCTGAATTGCCACAGCGGACGGTATTTTCTTGCGAATGCGCGCATGGACGAGCTTTTGGTGAGCTCGGACGCCCAGCAATATCGTCACTATTTTCACAAGGCGGTATTCCTCTTTTCTTCTCTGAAGCTATACATCATTGCCGGTCCTATAATCTTGCCACAAATGAGCCGAACTTGCTTACATAACGTCGCTCTAAAGTATAAAGTGTATAAAAAAAAATACAGATCGGTGTATATAGAGACATGTACACCAACTTTGCTTGAATACCATCAGACCGGACGCCGCGATGGCACGGTACGGAGGATGAAATAATCCTGGCAAATTGTGTCGGCAAACAGTGCTTTGTAGAAGGACAAAGCCTCCGTGGCGTTCACGTGACAGCGCCCATTCTGAAAAGTAATATACACCGCGGGTTTGTAGCGAGCGAAAAAGCATCGGGACTCAAACGTGCGGAGCTAGCAATTCTGGTAGATTTCGGAAGACGTCGATGAGAACGAAGACGAGCGAGCCAGGGAGCATTATTGTCGGCACTGGGCCGCAAGTTATCCATGCGTACGAATTTCTTTTTCTACTATACTTTGGTAGAAAGCAGTATAAGAGCACGGAGGCACTTTCGAATTTTACGTATACTAGTATACATATATAGGTAGATAATGCTGGATACTCTTTTCCGTGGTATAAGGGATGCCGCCCCAGCCTTAAGCTTCATCCTGTGATCCCTCTGCTATTCTCACCGCCTGGATCGTCCTCTCGTACTCGAAGAGGTCCAGGCACCGCTATAATCTCGATTGCAGTGGACTGTATGTGTTTTGAAGAAAGGGGCGAAGTGGCACATAGCACGATTTCAAATAATAAAAATTAATTAAATAGATAAATAATAAATAGTTTTGCTGCTTTTTATTATTTTTGTGAATAACGTTGTCAACGGTCCATATTGAGCTGTGGAACGATTTTGATCGCCATGGGTGGAAGAATAAGAGGTAAACGCGCAACTCTTGATTCAAACGACTGTAACTTCATTCAGAGTGCAACTATCGTTGTAGAAAAAAAAAACTTGAAAAGCCAAGAACTAACGCTTTCAGATAAATTTTCACGAATCTTCGTATCACCGATCAGCAAGGAGCTTTGAAATTGCAAAACCAAGCCGTGCTATGTCTCCCCGGTGTCCTCTGTGTGTACAGTCCAGTGGTGCACTTACCTAATGCCCCCGCTTGCGCTATGAAGCTTCCCTATTATAGCGAAGATCGGCGTGCCGCGTACAGCATTACTTACCTATATTCAACGGTTATACTCGTGTCCGTCGTCTCGCGCCCATTGAAATACGTGGTCGGATGATCGCACGTAAGCACGTTATTCGTAGCGCTTCTCTTTCGAAGCGTCTCGCAGTTCACCGCGGCCCTTGTAAAGGTATATCCGAACGGTTATATCGTAGCTGTGCAGTGCCCGAGCTATAGATCGGTCACGCAACAAACCGAACGAGGCTGGATCGAGGGTGTATAGTCTGGTTCCAGTGACAAAACCTAAAGCGCACCACCATTTGTCCCGCTGAAACTGTCGAGGTGTTGCTCCATTCCCTGTAGATGCAGGGTGCAGGGTAGTGTATCGTTGCTTCTTACGTCGCCGCGGGGCCCACTTAAGAGCCAGAGAAACCGCCCGCGCTGGCGTCAAGAATTGATTTCGGGGCTTCGTGCTACCGCACGTGCTGCAAGCGCATATATTTCCGTTCGGGATTTACAAAAGTTGCATATCTATGAGTGATTTCAAGTCAAATCGAACCAATTTTTTGTTCGATCGACAAATAATTCCTTCGAAAATGACATTTTCATGAAAAACGTGAAGGCGCTAGAATTATTATTATAATAAAAAAAAAAAAAAAAAGAAATTCCTATTGTTATAGACAATTGAGATGTTCAATTGTTTTATAAAAAAATATCGGATTTTTTATATATCTTTTTACGATATTACATTCATCATTCGATTCTGCATCGTATACAATTTTGTTCAGAATGAAAATTCAATGGACTCTATAAAGAAAAAAAATACATACATATAGATGAAGCACTTGGTCTGTCGCGCATTTACTGCCGTTGACTATGGAGCAGCGTTGTGCATCTGAAAAACAATTCCTGATAAATAGAGAACATAAAAAAAATATTTACACATTCTTCTATACGTACAGATATCAGAATTTTTTATATTTCAATCGTCTAATTATACCAAAATTTAAAATATATAAATTGAGCATAGTACAAAGTGTTCCATACCAAATGTTAAGTCTCATTTTGTACTCCAATCATAACTCTATCGATCAAACGAAATTATGATTTTGTTGACGATGGAAGTATTGATTAGATCTTCTTTTTTTTTCAGAAAAAAATATAATTTTGTCAACCGAAGTCGACATTGTCATTGATGGCTTTTTAGAAAAAATATTACATTCGTAATTCAAGATATTATTTAAGGAGTACAATGGAACGATAACCGGGCAACGACACATCCTTTTGTTATTTATTATAAAGAAGAATCAACATTGAAGCATAAAAGCTTCGCAATAACGTCCAACTGGTACTTCACTCTCACTGTCCACTTGATCCAAAGTAACATTATCGAAATAATTTAGGACACGGTAAGTAAGGTGAAAAAAATTATTTATTTCATAGACGATGCTACAGGACAATACACAAATGAAAAAAAAAATTAAATAAAATTCATAATACTTTGCCACCATGACGATGACTGATTAGCACTCGGAGTTTGTCATCAACGACCTGATCAAAGTATAAATAATTCAAAAGATATATTTGAATCTCGGCAAGGATGAATATCCCAAGTGTAGAATGTACGTATGGCGATAGAAAAAAAAGTATTGCGATGACGATTTTGGAATTGCGTTTCGAGCGAGCTAAAACCACAAATTCCACGGAAAAAAGTCATTTCTTCACACCTAACGATAAAAAACACATTGAAATATGAGAATTTGGAGTTTCAAAAAAGCATATCTTCAACATAAAACAAAATAAAATATTATTACACATCGTAACAGTAAAGGGCACCTGAATACCAATTAACTGGTTTTATCGAATGGGACTTGGATCCTAGCGAGATATAAATATGCAATTAACTAATGTTTCTTAAATTTCGAATCATCGCAACGTTTGCCCAAGAGCATCTCCGATGATAAAAACTACGGTAACCCGCGGTGAAATTCACTGTGCGGATCTGGTAATACACGAAAGTACACGCGGATAGATTCTTAAAGCGGTGGGGTAGCGGTAAAGCCTCGTTTTTAAGGGATGCAACCACCTGGAGCGGGATCGCGATGGGACGAGGGGTTACGGAGGACGGGCGGGCGTGCGCCTGTCGAGGGAGTGAGCGAGCATTCGAATGCACCGAGCCGTGCAACGAGCCGCGCCGCGAAATAAGGGATGTTACCCGAGCATATCCCCCTTCGTTCTTGCTCATCTCGAGGCACAGCATTGTATCTCCATCTCGTTCTTTCTCTTTCTTTCACAGGGATCGTCCTACTTGCGGCAGCGGTGCAAGTCTATACGGTGGTAGTACATGGCACAGCGATAGCGGCAGTGGGTCTCTTCCATATATTTACCCTTCCCGCTTGTTGGCACGACTCAAGCACGCGCATACTTACCGCATGTTGCCATAATGAGTCGGGGTTAGCTACCCCTTGGACCGCCCTGTCTCTCTTATTCATCCCGGTACCATCCCTTCTCCTCCAATTTTCTGTTTCATTCGTGAGTTTTTTATGAGATCGGTTGCAATCTTCGTTATATACGCGGTTCAATGAAACTGCACGCAGCGAGAAAAACCGAAAGGAGATTAAATTGCCGCCATTATCGTCTTATGTTTATTTATAAAATAAATTCTTTTTAACGTTGTACGTACTCGGATCGGTCTGCCGATGATATTCGCGTTGTTATATGCCAAAGACCGAATATCCCCGGATGTTTGTACACAATCAAAGATTTAAAGTTGAGAAGGTAACAAATGGCGGTTAAGAGAAATTGGGCAGACGAGAGACGATTTTTTCATTCATCAATTTCTTCTTTCTGGTTAATTCAACACGTAAGTAATAATTAAACAAAAATGTAGTATATTATAATTATTAACATTTACTTATATACATCCGAAGGATCTACTTTGTTGCTGTATATTTTTAAGATCCGTGGCCTCGTCAAATGTTTCAAGTGTTAAAAACCGAAGGTCTACGATAGATACAATGTAACTCAAAATCGATGCAAGAACAGTCAAGATTTTCCCGAACTTGCCAGTTTTATTGACACGTATTCGGTCAGTGATAAAGAAGCCGAGAGTCGGCGGAGGGGGTTGGAATAAAGAAGGGAAGATACATCGCGACGAGGGGGTTGGTCCGAGAGAGTGGGGATAAAAAGTATACGAAGCGGCCACTGGTTGCGGGAATCGTCGGAGGCCGGCCACTTCGCTCTTCCCGTGTGCACAACGTCTCTCGGGATTTTTTCCACGTTCTCTCCCTCCACGGTAAAACGACCAACATCCAGATGTATATATATATACATATAGGTTGACATGTACACACAGCGGGCGGGCTTTCAGCCGCAACGAGATAGATACGCAACCTCGCGCGCGCGCGAGCTCGCTCTCGGCATTCAGCTCGAAGCGTACTGTGAGAAAATCTTGCCATTGAAATTTATTAACAAGAGGATGAGAGAGGAAAAACCCGCGTGCGCGAGTGGGCCTGTTTGCGATGATTCCTTTGGCGGTACAGAGTTTTTCTTCTGCTCCAGGGACAAGAAGGGGATGAGGGATATACTTTCTTGGATCGTGTGCACCGGGACCGCATCGGCTAATGCAGGCTTCGACGCACGCTTTCTTTCGACGCTACGCGCTATTTACACCTACTTATCCCAAGATGCACCGATGGGTGTAAGGGAAACTCACTTTGAAACACATTATCGCGCCCCTCGAGGGATGCGCCTATATACCCGAAAAGCGACGTAACGGTTTGAAATTTTGGCTATGGTTTGAAACGTATATTCTTTTTTCGTTTCCTCTAATTCGCTTCACAGAGAGTCGAAAGGGGAAAAAATAGAGATGGAACAGGAAAACTCGCGTTGCTTTTTCATTTATGGTTGCAAACGAGAAAAGAAACAAGACTGACGATTGCGCTGTCGCTACCGTTGACTCGCTAATGCTCGTTTATCTGTATTACGTATATATATATATACAAAATGTATGTAGTGCATTTAAAAAATGGCCCGCGGCACGGATCAGAGATACAAGCGGAGAGATCTCCTCGGATGTTTTCAATTACGTTGCATCTCCCTACGGTCCCGGTGTCTGATTACACCGAGATGTCGGGAATCGGGTACTATACACAGAGCCACCGCGCTCTTTCTGTATCAGACTGCTGTACGGTTGCCCGACGCTGCCGCGTTTATACCAAGGGACACCCTTCGTTTTCGTTGCGGCGAAGACCACGATGGCGGGATTCGGTGAACCCTAAAATTAGAGAATAATAAAAATTTCATAACATCGTTTCAAACGAAAAGTTTGAGTGCTAAACTCGTATCCACCGCCGAATTCGATAACCTGCTAACGGTCGGTTGAGGTCGTTGCTCAATTGCCATAAAGAGAATAATATGCGAAGAGAAATAAAAACTTGTTTAAAATTGTTTCATTGCTACAAATATACTTTGGAATAGTTCCAATAATTTTTAATTAACTCTTCCAACAGCCCAAAATTGTATATACGACTCTCACTCATGATATATGTCGTGGAGATGGACAGAGAGCGAGAGGGAGAGACTGAGAAAAAGGTTGGAACAAATCCAATTGTGAATGATGGATAAGCCGAAAGGCGAGAGATAGCCGTGACTAACGTGCTGATCGGCAGGCAACTTTTTGGCTGCTGCTCCGAGACCCGACGGAGAACGTCCGCTGTCAGGCACGCGTGGCTCTTTAATATCGTCAGTGGATTATGGATCATTCGAATAAAATATACTTCGATATAGTACAATATAAATATAATTAAGTGTAATACATGAACCCTAAATTTTAATACTCCGAATCGAATGTCGATATCACCTAAGTATTCTATAAATCCGTTATTAATCTTTATTACAGAATCTTGATAAAATTTACTATTTTGAAAACATTTTTTTACAAATCATCGTAATAAGAACGAAGAATCCATCAAGCTGTGCGGCGCAACTTCGTTCTCTCCTATTTGAGACAACATGAATATAATTGATAACAGAGCGAGAAAAATATTGAATGAATTTTGGTAGTAAAAGTGTTCCCGCAATGGTCCGAACCACGACAACGGGATCAACGCCTAAAAAATAAATGAGAAGCGTCACTCAAAACGTCGAGAAGTAATTAGGTGTGCCTGTACGATACGCGTATCTATCTATCTGACCCGGTTGGTTCGGTAACATAACTCAGGTAGGTATACTCACAGGAACATATATCCCAGAAGCAGATCTTCGGCCCAACCGGTCCTAATCTGGTTATGCGGTAATCGCCCGACCCAGCCCTTTCCCCATCTCCGAAGTACCCCGCTGCACTCTTTACCCTATTTTTTGTGTTTCTCCTTTTATTTTCTCCAGCGCTTCGTCTTTCTTTTTTCATTCGCTCTGTCGCACAATCGGGAGCGCACTTCGATCCCGCTGACGCGTTTCAGGCCGTTTTCACGGGCTCTTGCGTTCTCGCGTGACTCACGGTCTCTCGACCCACTGAACTTGGAAACTCGCGAGTGTTCCTCTATGGCTCTCGGTGTGTACGCTACACCAATTTATTACTGCTGGTTAGCCGCGTTCTCGCATCGGTATAGTCAGACGCGGCTACTGTGTTTTGTACGGAACGACGCTTCAGAGTTTAAGCATTTTCAGTCCTGGTAAATGAACCCGATGCACTCGATCGAAGCACTGGGTCAGACAGCTTTGCGATGAGGTTTCGATTTGGCAAATAGTGTGGGTACACACTGATATTACGGTGATAACGACGGGACATTGAACTGGATATATATTACCGTGTGACTTTGTCGGCAAAGGTGAGATAGCGAGGTTAATGCGGTGTTGTTGTGAACGATGGACAGCATTGCCGTCCCTTCCACCGTTACTACGCTACACGTATCTTCTACGGTTTCGAGTTGAGATGTTTTTATTCCCGATTACCGATCCACCGAGTCCACCTAATGGCCTTTCCAATCCGAACACGACGGGCAATACGAAGTAAGTTTCAGCGGTAAATATGGCCCGATGTGTACGCCTCCCAATATTTCGCAAAAATTAGATAACGCTGCGTTCGTAACGAGATTTCTTTAATTTGTCACATTTTAATTCCGTGGAGTTAAAGCTTTTGAAAAATGTATTTTTTTTAAAGAAACAGTATCTTTCCAGTGGGTAACATCCAGCGAAATACATCAGAAGCAAGAGCCAAAACTGTGGCAGCGGAATACGCGCTTGGAGTGTGGACGTAGCTCAGCTAGGATGTAATTAAGTGTCTGCGCTCGAGCGTGCTCAATTGTCACATAGGGGAGTAAGTAAGAACTAGGTACACAGGTAATTGGGGCTTAATTGGAGCCACCTGTTTCGTCCTCCGGTACTGCAAAGTGTTTCGACGTTCGCTACTGTATTCTCTTTTCCCCACCCTTCCTTTTACACGCTTAAGTGTCGAATGAACAAAAAACTTGGCGCGGATATCTTGACGACGTGCTTGCGTATACAAGGGTATCACGGCGGATTCAAACTAATTCTTCGTAGTTGGTTAATTAAGGGAGCCGGATTTGAAACATTCAAGATATACCTATCGCTTTATGGATTCCGTCACTAAATTGCAGTAATTATGAATTCATTGGCCTTTGTGCAAAGTCTTTCGTATGAAACGACGGAAGGGGCATTTTTTCTCCTCTGACGTTAATCAGGTTCTTACGTTTTTTCAAACGATAGCATCGACGAAATCTTTTTTTTTTAAATGCCGGCACTTTCTTATCATGTATTTGTGCTACGACAACTGATAATGTGCTGTTGTTATGAAAAGTCTCAGAAGAGTCAACCAACTGAATGTAGAAAAATTTTACAAATATTTACTTCGTGTCGAATAATTAGCTGCAATATCAAAAATATGCGTTGATGACGCAATACGATTCGATGGTACACGAAGCTTTGAAAAAAAAAATCAAACTCTCCGCTGCTATATCTGTATATGGTATAAAGTACATAAAGGGTATCGATGCGTTAAGGAGGTGACGCGAAGCAAAAGTGAAGCCGATACAATGGCGGCCGAACACGAGCCTAATCCCAGAACCTGTATGTGGTTTGTAACACCCGAATTTAAGTCCTGCCTCACCTCCCCTTCCCCTTTTCATCGGTGTTCCATGGAGAGAGAGACCGGTGATTTGAAATTCGTCGCCGTTGATGCTCCGCTGGCCCTGTTAGCGCTGATGGGAAAAGCCAAAGCAGCCATTCAAGTTGCGATGCGGCTATTAGACCGCGCGAACTCTGCTGTTTCTATAACCATTGAATTATTTTCGGCTGTAAGAAACTCGAGCGTACGTTAAACCTTAAGTGCATTGCGGTAGTACAATGAAAAGTGACGGCAAAAAAACGTTAAATAATTTATCATTCTCATAACTGTCGGATGATTTATTCTCGGAAATATTCTTTATATTTAGAAACAATGAGACCTTTTAAGTTTGGTATTGAGACGACGTCTTTCAATAGAAGCGAATATGTACCGCTTGGTCGTTGGGAATTTTTATTGAATAAAAAAAAAATGTTTATTCTTTTTGTATCAAAACGAATGAGCTCGCAAGACCACGGAACCTCGAGTTTCCCGCATAAATTCATTCTTTTGTCTGGCGGGCAATGAGCTAAATTAAAGACGTCGCATCGACGGTTTTCATCCCGCTGCTTCGACCACCGTCGCATCTATACTCGGTGCTCGACCATTCGCGTCCTCCAACTGCGTCGCACTTTTTTGTAATCATCTCTCGCTTTGGTCCAAGTGTATCGTGTCTTGTGAATTCTCAAGATTAAAACGGAACTGATACTATCTGCATATCGATACGTAAAACGAATCAAACCTAAACATAAAAGAAGATAAAGGAATCATGACAAAACCCTGAGAAAAGTTTACGTTTTTTTTATTTTGCATTATTGAAGGATTTACTTTTGGATGTTGATCGCGGTAAAACATTCCGTCGATAAGCGATACATTAAAAAAAAAAATTAATTATCTTGCCTTAGTCAAATTGATGACAGTGCCAATTATCTTCTGCCAGCGGTCAAAGCAACGTTAGCAAAAACAAATTGTATCAAGTATACGAATTAAATTTCATGAGCCACTTCGAATAAAAAGGTTTCCATTGAAAACTTATGGAAAGCCGTTTGCGAAAGATACATTTTCCTTCTAAACAGAAAAAAATGAAGTTCCAATTAGAAAATAATAGGGAAGAAAGCTGTTTTTCCGCTTACCGTCGCCAACCGTTGGAAAACTGCGTTGCGGTACTCGTTCCGTCGAGCGTCGGACGATAAAATAGCGGCGCGCGTAGACGTCGCGAGTGAGCGTCTGTTGCGGGGTCGTATAAGGTCGGGCGTCGCGCTCCGGTCCGCGATATCGTTCGGCGGTGCCGGTAGCGGGTTGCGGTTGTGATACGCGTAGTCGAGGCGCGCGCCGCGTCACCGGGGGTAGTAAAAGCGCGTGACGACTCGTTCGAAGGTGGTGACGCGAGCGCGCGCGCGCTGCTCGACGGTTCGAACAATGGCGTCGTTGCTTCCCGCCAACCGGGTTACCGTAACCACGCCCATCGGGCGACGCACCCCCGCACGATCGGGTTACGAACCGGCCTCGGGTAGCGCGGAGGCGCCAGGATCGCTGTTCTCCCCACCGCGGTATTTCTCCCGACACGGTGAAAACCACGCCCATCGTTCGTATCTACGGTGCGAGCGCGGCGTCAAACGAGTTTTGCGGGGCGGGTTACGGCAGCGCGCAGTGGGGCTGGCTAGCACGGGAAAGAACGTCGAGGGGTGAAAGGCGGTGTTGCCGGGCCACGAAAATCGGGGAGTCGGACGAAGACCGGACGACAAAGAGAGGGGGAGAGAGAGAGAGAGAGAGAGAGAAAATACACGCGGTCCTTTTCCCTCTCTCAAATTTTCACGTTGCTTCGTGGGAGCGAAAGCACGTGGGTCCAAGAGAGAGGGAAATAACGACGATCGCCGATCTCGCCGCTGGCTGACTACCGCTACTACTGCCGAATGCCCGGAGCGAACTGCGAGGAGAGAAACCTCGAACGTAATGCCGGGGGTGGGGGTTCGCATACAGAGAGAAGCGATCCTCGACGACGACGAGGATCGGAGAAACTACGACGACGCCAAAATGCTGTACCGTAGCGGAGGTTGGACGTCGTGTGCTGCGCCGCGAGAGTAAAGCCCGCGCGCGTGGAAGGGAAGGCAGACTCTGGTGGTCAATCGGGCGCCGCGCACCGCAGCGAGCGACGCGTCACTGCACCCCCGGGGTTTTAGTTGCACGTGCTCTACCGAACCGACGTACCGTCGCTCATCGCGGCTCCAACCAGGCGCAATAAACGCTCGAATATTATTCCAGTTTTACCAGTTTGGATCTCGTGGCCACGACGAGCTATCGACAGTTTTTTTCCGTGCGCATGTATATTACACGAATATAGTATATTTATTTATATATACATAGTTTATTGAAAATCTATTTGTTTCAAGTGCGCGGCGCGATTGAGAAACGTGTGAAGAAGCGGCATCGACGGGAAACTTTTAAAACTTGGTTTCACGACGCAGTCACGGGAGTTTTGGAGAACTACGCGAGCGGAACTTGCGACAAGGGTGATTTTTTTTTCTCAGTGAAACACAGTGCGCTCGAGAGGTCCCGGACGTATCTCTGACATAAAACTTTAATTATCAGACGGAACAAATCTTGTGCTGTATAGAAAAAAGAAAAAATATATATATATACATACATACATACATACATACATACATACATACATATATATGTATATATATGTATACGTATATAACATTGTACATGTTTCGTTTCGTCCGTCACGAAGAATTAGTTTGAAGAGGAAAAAAAGCTGACTGGCTTTCACGGAGAATTCCGAAGAGATATCTAAATAACGAGATCCAGAGAGAGAGAGAGAGAGAAAGAGAGAGAGGGACAGAGCGAGAAAGAGTATAATCATCCCACCTGTGCTACGTGAGATCGAGAGGGTGAGACGCAGATTGCGGATAGTGCTTCTCGCTGGTGACAGGATCCGGCCTGATCACGGCCATTCTCGACACGGTATGTTTCGATTTGTCTCATTTACATAGAGTATCAATTATCGTGGCCTCGCGTGAGTTATTTTTTTGTTCGATGGACGACGAGTAATATACAAAAAGTACGATATAAATAACATTTTTTGCCATTTCATGAGGTATTTATTCGTTGGTTGTCGGCTGGTAAACCTAATTTTATGAATTCGATTAAACGCCAGAAGCATGTACGAAAATATATAGCGGACAACATGTCGCAATTACGGAGACTCGCAATTTGGCAATGACGATCGTTCGTTGATATACACAAACACGAGTAAAATGCTCACTGTCTCGCGTATAAAAAAATCTCGAATCGATTCACATTGATTATTAACTGGAATGAATTTTCGATAGATTAATTTTTTCATTGAAATAAATCTATGAGCTACGAGGAACTCTTATTTTTCTACAAATTGAAGAAAAGTATTAACGAATACGAAAATGTGAACGAGTCAGAAGTGAGCTAATCGGTTTGATAAATCGAGTTTAATCGAGTGATAAAATTGTACGCGTAAAATCAGGTAGAAATATCACTTGCACGCTCCCTGAGAGTCAAGTGATATTTCGATTGACAATTAGTTAAACTTCCTAGAATAGATTTGTGGTTGCGGAGGAGTGTCAGATCACTCGTTATAATCCGATATAATATTGTTTCGAGTATAAACGAGGGTGAGAGCGATATTATAAGCCGACAGACAGGCAGGCAGGCATCGAACCAGGAGGCTCGACGGAGGGCTCTCACGCGCGCGTACTTCACGCTGCGACAGTGCACACTGCGAGGGAACCGCAGGGCCACAGTCGTCTGACAGAACGAATCGCATATATCGCGTACGGTGTATGTATAACGGATCTTCTGGCAAACAACAACGGGATAATACGGGTAAATCGGATCTTTTGGGTTTGGGTGTATATATACGAGAGCTGCATAGCGGGGATCGGTTTTGCCATCGGCGTTCAGAGGGTATATTTCAATTTGACGGATTATAAAAGCTACACGAGTATTTCGAAGGCTTTGCTCACGACGACACGCTGTGCAACACTGGAAAACAAGTATCCACGTTAATAGTCCATAGATTGACAGAGATTTTGTAAAAAATATACTGACCTGGAAATCAATTGTTGCGGTTGCTAATACATAATAACTAACCCGGAGTTAGTCATATTATTGGGTGGATAGGGAATAATGAAAATTTCAGTTAAAAAATGTATTATTCCTAGGATAGCAAATTGTTTATCGTTCCTTTTTTTTTTTTTTTTTTTTTAGATTTTTAGTTATACAAACAATGTAACCTCAAAGCAGCGAGGGTTGAACGAAAAAAAATATTCTGAGAGAAAACGCGGTGACAAAAGTCGTTCGGTTGCCGACGGCGGTAACATATATGACAAACTTATTTTTAATTTAAGTTTTAGCAAAGTTGGTGAAAAAAAGAAACTCGACAAAATATACGGAAAACCTTATTAGAGTAGATTTGCACAATTTTTCCAAGAGTCTGTATGCTCTGTACGCCGCGCCATGAGGAAGAGCGAGATGTATCACGAGAGTGCGCGCGATAGTCGAGAGCTCAGAGTCCAGGAATCAAGAGTTCCCTTGAACTGCTGAATGCAAAACTCGTTAACGCCGACCGGGGCCTCTGGAAAACTCATTACTTTTCTATTTTGTCCTTTATCCTTGGAACGCGGTGCGCGTGCAGGGCGCGCGCGACGGAGTCAACGCTAACTTTCCAGAATGCTCGAGTGAAAATTCTTCCGCCGGGCTTTCGCATGTATTTTTTTCTCCTCTTCACTTTTACCAGGTTAACACTTGTATATTTATCCTCATAATCTTTCTGCTGTCCGCGAAAAACTGTGCCCGCTCAAATAGGTAGATAATTCAATGAATGACGCTCCCCGGTACAAATTTCTCTCTATCAAAGAATGTTGACTGAAAATCCGAGTATGGATGAAGACTGATGGCTGCCCACTTTTTACAAAGGTCACTTCTTCTTAGACATGAATAAATATCAATAAGTGTAAAACGTCAAGTATCTCCAGAGTTTTTTTTTTAATAAAAACATTTGACGAGTAGCCAACAAGGGTTTTGTCGACAACATCGATTAACCCTCGATTCCTAAACTGACCAACAGAAATGCACCAACAGAAATTCCTAAATTTTCATTATTTCGTTTAGTTTAATTACAAAATTATTGCTGTTTGACCCGCGTACGCGGATCCTGCTACGCCAGTCTTAGAATTATAATATATATATGTATGTATATATTAGAATGAAAGGAACAACATGGTAATAGTCGTCTGAATGAAGCACGCGACACCGTCGGCGCGTTGAGAGACAGAGTCATGTTTCATCAGCCACGCGCAAACTATTTATCGTACATCAGTATTACGTCCCTCCTTTCAGCGTCACTTCCACAATTATGGTTCCAGCCCTCTATTGAAGAAAAGTTATAATTCTCAATGCACGCGACATTGCTGTATAACCATCGTTTATTAGGCTATCTTGAATCTTGAACATTGGCATAACGACTAAAAGGATATTCGTTTGAATGAATTCATCGTGATGAGCTCTCTGCGCTGTTGTAAATTAATATATGCAAGTGGTACTCTCTACGGGGATGATGCTCGACGCAAAATAGCTGCAGTTTTAGCTGAAAGCTTGGCACTTGTACATCAACGCACAGAGAGGATCGGAAGTTTGATGCGCAGCGGTGACTGTGCGGCTTCCCGTAACCTATTCATGATTCGATCGAGCGAAAATTCACCGACCGGTTGATATCAAGTTCAAAGAGCATCGTTAATTTGCGGATGGAGATCGAGTTAAATTGGGTAATAAATGGAATTTCCATAGAGCTCGCCCATCGGTCCCAGCGTGTACGATGTAATATGCATGTCGAGCACTGTGTATCGACTCGATATCGTGTGTTCGCACAGTACAAACATATGAAATCGTGGGTTACATATACTTTTTAATATTCGACGACGATGATTAACGGAAGAATCATTTTAATCTGATTGTAGAGTGTGATGCGTGCACAGGTATCGCGTTCCGTGCGTATTCATCGTTTACTTTTTTAGATATATGGATTTGTGAAAATGCCTATTGAAGTGACTCAAAAATTAAGGCATGTTTATATTTTGCTAATCATTATAAATATTGATGATTTTAGAAGAAAAAAAAATACACATATCCATAGAAATATCTTTTAGAGGATGCTCGAAGCGAAATTTTTCGATATTGTTAGAAAGCTCGTGCTAAATAACATTTTCACTCTTACCAAGTCTCCGTAATAATATTTACAGGACGCTCAAAGCTTCCAAGAATACGTTGCAGAGGCAACGGTTGGTTGATAATAAAGTGTACATGGTTTAAAGTTATTTTATCAACGTCCGCAAGGCACACGATTAAAAAATATTCTTGGGCTTACGGACTTGTACATTCACCATCTACTTGTCAATATTATTGGAATTGATTGTCATCTCTTTCATCGTTTAAAGAGATAAAAATATAGTTCTGTGTGTGATTTCTTTCACATACATTTCTCTATAAATAAATAAGTAATTAACAACAATATTGAAATTACTCTCAGTAAAAAACAATTATTACTATAATCATAAAACAATTTTTGGCATCAATCGATCCCTTTGATTCAGGAAAATACAATAATCTTGTAATACAGAGACATACGACGAGAAATTCGTGATTGAAAAGTGTCCTTCGCATTGATCGGGAGCAAAAGAGACAGCTGATATCTCTCCGATACACCTCATCGCGCAACGATTCTCATTTACACTCAACGACGAGTACGAGGGCGAAAACGGTTCACGTCGAGTGATGCACTTTGAGGCAATCGAAACCCGCGAGCGAAAAGACGCGCACGAAATAGATTTAAAAAATTTAATATAACAATATTTGTACATACGACACAACGGCATTCTCCTCGTAATCTTTCGTTCGAATCAGCAATCACTCTAGTGTTGCTATCGTTGCAGCCATTCACACTTCTGTACCCTGTATTACTCCATATTTTATATCTGCGCGAGCGATCATCGCAAAGCATATATTCTCAATTGCAAAATTGACTGTATCGAGATACTCGTACGAGTGTAGGAGCGATGCGCGTCAAATAAGGTTCTCGAGACTATAATTCCAACAGCTTTTTAGTTCATCGAACAAAGGCAGATTGCTAATGAACTTTTTGTTCCGTTGAAATTAATTTTATAGATTTTGTTGAAAAGAGAAAAATGTTTATTTACCATATTTGAATGAATATAGTTAAACAAGACTCACCTGATTAACCGATGAATTATTTTTTTTGTGGACAATTTACGTAATTTAACGCTTAAATACTTGAGGAATTCAGATAATATACTGGGTCAACAGTCTTAAAGAATTTGGAAGTTACTAAAAATATTATTTTTCGTAACGAATGAACGAAAAGTTCGTCTTTCTGTTGCCTGTGAAGTGTGGCGAAAGTGACGCTTTTTGGTAAGTCGTGAGGAAAAATATGTTTTAACACTCTAGTTACTTTTTCACACACTTTTACCGCATTACAGGTATAAAACAGGGGCGTTTTTGTGCATTTGTTACAAAAAGTAGTATTCGTCACACGTACGTAGAATCGGAAATTCGACGAAGAGTGCGAAGTAGGGCCACTCGCCTTTAGCTCGTACTACAGACAGCATTCGTCTTCGGCTTGTGACGCTGTACAACTCGCTGCTGGCTAGTACGGCCAATTTTACAACCTTTGTCGAAAGTTCGCTTTTTCGCACTTGTATCACAAAGTACTATTTTGTAACACACGTACGAAAAGTTTGTCTTTCCGTTGCCTGCGAAGTGTGGCGAAAGTGACGCTTTTTGGTAAGTCATGTGGAAAAAATAATGCGCAAGCGTAAATCACTCTAGTTACTTTTTCGCACACATTTTTAACAATCTAGTTACGTTTCCGGACGCTTTTACTTCACGCTACTGGCATGAAACGAGGACATTTTTGTGCTTTTGTTAAAACAAGTAGTATGTGATAAACGTACGATGAATCGGAAACTCGACGAAGAGCGCGAAGTAAACCCACTCGCGTTTAGCTCGTGAAGCCAACCATCGTCGAAAGTCCATTTTTTTGTACTTGTATAAAAAAGTACTAATGCAGTATAAATAACCTTTCACGTTTAAAATGTTTAAACTTTATATATAAAAGAATGTTTGGTTTGTTTTGTGTTTCAGCACTGTGTTAGCGTGGCCGGAGGTGGCGGCGGCGGAGGCGGTGGCGCCGGCGGGGGCGGTGGACGACTGAGCCTGCACTTGAGCCGTCCTTGCGGGGCCGGTGGCGGTGTCTCGGGGACCGGAAGTGACGGCGTTTCGGATTACCCGCCGAGCGCTGCGGCTGTCAGGAGTAGGGAGGCTGCCGCGGCGGCCCTGCACGCGGCAAGGACCCTGTTGGGCGCGGGGGTGGCCAACCCTTGCTCGCCCACCCCCGAGCCGCCCTTCTGGAAAATGCCTCACAAAGGTCAGTGGTATCGCCGTATCTCTGTCTTACTCTCTTTCTTTGCGGATCTCTTCGATTCTGAAGAATCTCGGTGAGTCGTCGAGAAAGAGTGAAATAACCTTTAAAATAACAGGTTTTTTTTTTGAGATATTCGATGGCATTTTTCGATAAAATAAGTAAGGAGTGCACTGTCGGTGGGGAAAAATATATCAAAATAGGTCTTCGTTCGCTAGAATGGCTGTAACTTGTTTTTTAATCGAGTTGTGCTATCGTTTGTGCTATCCTTTCTTTGGGATCGTTCAAGCTTTAAAACGGCGTTGGATTATTTAGGTTAATTTTCTTTAGATCCTATTACCAAATATACAAATTCGCTACCCTTTAAGTTAGTAAGTTCAAATATTCTTGTAAAAAAAACCTCAAAAAACTATTATTTAAAAGGGTTTTCACTCTTTCACCATGACTCATTGAAATTTTCATAAAAAATCTTGCAATTTATCGTTAAGCTGGTCTAGTTTTTTCTCTCAGTTTGCTTCTAAAATGTTTACTATAGAAAATCGAAAACTTCCATCGCGATTGCCGATGATCAACTACATTCTTCTGTGCGCGTAACGAATACCGCCAGTCTCTGCGCAGATGTATCCGACGAGTTACCCCAATGACGAATCAATGCGAGTTGCTGTTCAATATCAGCCCAAATAAGTCCTTGATCCACTACAGTTTCAAACTGAATCGTTCCTAATGTATCGAGTCTCGTTCGAATGCAGTACTCGATACGGAGTTCTACTTGGTCCCGTGCTCGATTCAAAGGCAGAGAGCCAAAGGGTGCACGTATCTACGGCGTTCCATCGTAGATTAATCGGGAGTACGATCGAGCATTCATCTATCGAAAGTACGATACAACGTACGCTCATTGCTGAATTTCGATTTTACAAATTGGCACAGCTACTTGAGCATCTTTATTTATTTCTTATATCTACTTCGTATAGAGGAGATCGGGCCTATAGTCGGATCAAAAGCATTTAAAAATCAATGGGATTGCGTATCGCTTTGGTACTTTTAGGCCATGTTCATCTTAACACAATTTGAATACACGTTTTGATCAATCGACAGCAATTTCTCATTAAAATTGAAACCGGCAGCAGACTCGATTTTCTCTGTCGATATTTAATATAATATGATTTCCGTAAAACAAATCAAGTCGAATCAGCCAAAACGGGACAAGTCCGATAAAAATTAAATGGCGGCATTTACGGTGTGCAATTCATGTAACACGGGTAACATATCTTGACACCATCGAGATACAAACGAATATTAACCCTGTCCGACGGTCACGGGAATCTATGGAATCACGAAAAGTTATACAGAAAACGTCAGAACCGGTCGTTCTGCAATAACAAACAATTCAGAGTCGAACTTTGGACGTTGCTTTCTCATTATTTTTCACCTTTAGCAAAGCCTCCTTTATGTCGAAACGCATTGTAAAAAATCTACGGTCATAACTACAACGATGTGAGTGGTGAAAAAAACCGGTGTTAAAATTAACACCATTTCGTTGTTAAGAGTACACCGGCCATATGGCATACCGGTAATTCGGTGTAATCTAAAAAATCTTAACACCAAATGGTATGATGGTTCGTGTTAATTATCAATGGTGTTGCTTTTTTAGAAGTCGACACAATTCTGTGTCAAGTCGTGGTATGCCTGGTAGGACGTACTTTAAACGACCTAAAAAAATTTCGAATATGCACTCATCGGTGTCAAATACACACCGAAAGGTGTCCTTACCTCATCTTGCTACGCTGGAAGTTCGTAGAATGTTATTTTTTCGGTGTACGCAGTCTCCGTGTTAACAGATAACACCGAATTTCTTACACCGCTTTTTAGAAGAAGAGAAATGGTGTTAATTTTGAAACCGCATCCTTTACAGTGTATAAAACTCAAACCTCTTAAAAATATTCGGCCCGAAATCGATTCTGATCGTCCTTGAAAATTTATTTGTTTGTAAATTGCGGTAACTAAACCATTCAAAAACATTTTTAATAAAACTCAAAGCGGCATAAAATCCGTGCATCAATTTTAACGAAAGCATATCGAACAAAAGGACATTTGAGATTTACAAAATTAAGTTGAATCGTTGAGTACATTTTTCGATACAGAGGTTAGAACTTTCTTTACGAAGCAAAAACTGCTTTTTTTTGCATTTTGCGCGAGAAAGAATCGTGAATTTCGAACGTGCTTAAGGTGCGTGTACTTTTGGGCGACACGGAAATTTTCGATCGCAGCACACGCGAATAATCGACATTAAACTTTGTTATCATCGATCAATTTTGTAGATTAATGCAATGGCCGTGTTATTTTTCGTATTTTTGTGGAAATATATCATATATAGATATAAAATGTAATATATATTTAAGGGTCGGTTAATCGTACCAAGTATAACCGACGAATTTCTAGAGCGTTCATTGATAATATACAAGTTGTTGTCGAGGGGTATCCGTGGACGGGTTTTGCAAATTATAGAGAGTCCGTCGCAATCCGGTAGCCACGCCATGAGCGAAAAAGCTGTACGATAAGCACGCCAACGCATCGCTTATAAATATTCTCTCTTAAACTCCAGCGTTGAGGAGGATACAAACACACGGTGGATAGTCTATAGGGGGCGTCCGGCGGTCGGGCGCCGCTAACGAGAAAACTCGACCGAAAAATCGAGGGAGGCTAATGCCGTAATCTCGTCGATTAGAGGCGGTGGGTGCCCGGTTGATCTCGCTTTCTCGTCGAAGCCTCATAAAGAATTCAGAATGTTAATTCTCTCGTGTGGCCATCGTGGATATATTGCGAGGACGTTAGGTATACGCGTATACTTTAAAGCAGCGATTCTTCGCGAGCAAACGAAGAATGAAAGCAGCTTTTTTCTTTCTGTCTATTTTTCTTTCTTTGTTAAGCGGCTTCCTTTCAACCACATATAAATATACCGGAGTTCTTACACATTTTAATACTTATTCTCCGACTGCTTTATCTTTTCTCGTTTAGTTCGGCAGATCCCCGAGAGGTATTCATGTCTTCACGTCCTTAAAGAAGGATACATTAATTATTGATTGTCTAATTGTGCGGCTCGCTGCGCTCCTGTCAGCGATGGGTAAATTCTGATTTTACGATTGCATTTACAAGTAAATACACAAAAATTCGATTTTCTCAATAATGTTTCAAATATCTCGATTGACAGTAATGTCACTGTTGATAATACGTTTTTAAAATTAACCTTTGCACGGTATTTGTACGAGTCCACACTGACTAGCGGTGTCAACGGCGGTGCTCGATAGCTGGTGCCGATTTGCATTATAACCTCAAAACTTTCAACGCGTTTATTCAAAAAATATATGTGACTTGAATTCAATGACAATTTTGGATTATATTCGTGGCATAATTCTATATTGATCGCTGATAATTTATTGATTTTCATCTACTCGTTCCAATCGTAAGTATGTTGTAAATTTTGACGTGGAGCCTAATGATTACAACACAATCGCTTGTGTGAATTAAACACTGTGTGAAATTGTTAAAATTAACACTAAATGGGTCACCACTGGTTAAAAGTCTACACCAATGGTCTTTAACACAATCGATTTTTAACAGTGTGTATTATAGTTACAATACTTAACTCTCGACAAAATATATCTTACAAAAAATCCTCAATGCAATATCACGAACACTATCGAGTCAAGGCAAAATTTTAGACGCACCAAAATGTTAATTATTATCATACAAAATAAAAGTTAATTATTATAATATGAAAAAAAGATCTTATTTATAATCGTTGCTATATTTTGATGTCACGGCGTGATTGATGTATCACATCTACATAATTTTTTGTTTAAAAATTGATCTTTAACACTACGATCGCTGCAGGATCCGGAGAAATGTTATACTCAGTTGTTTATATATTTTATTTTATAACAAGTATCAATACTTGTTGTACTATATTTGCGGTGCGTTTTTACGATGTCGCGTATACCCGTCCATAATATTTCTCAACCCTTTACAAGTCACAAGAATATCCCTACACCTCGATTCTACTGTAACAATGCGTTGCCCCCACTGTGCTCTTCATAGTCCCATTCCGTGACTGTTTCGGGCGGTGGGACTTGTAGAGGGTTTATATCTACGTACTGTACGCAATACCATAAAATTCTTACTTTATCCTCTTTGGATGTAAGCGTAGAGAAAACCATTGCTTCGCGATCACATAGGCGATCTGGAGAAATTTTTCCTTTGGGTATTTTGTCGGGGACTTTTCGTCGTGAATCCGAAGAACGTGCTGACGTATAACGTGTAATTTATCACCGACTTATTATATTAATTGGCATTGCCTATGCTCAACGCTGTGCGAAATGATTGTAATTAAATTTTTTAAAAACATTCAATGTAAACAGAGTTTTGTAAAACACTTCAGATCGGGACACACGGTGTTTGGTTTACTAAGAACGCGACATTAAGGAACAAAAGACATTACAGAAACGTTGAGAAACAAATAAAACAAAGCAAAAAGCTTGAAGACTTTACGATGTATCGCCAAACTTATAGTGCGGTGGCCGCGGCTTGCCCCAGAGGTTACCCTCTGTAATCGGACACTCCTATTGCTTGGCTTCTCTGTCGGGGCAACAGCCCCTTTTACCAGGCACATCGTAAGCCACTGTACAGCAAGGGTGGTACAGAGAGCACCTAGCACCTGAGCTATGCATCTCGTTCGCACGCTTTCGACCTTCTATACACCCACGTGTTTCCCCTACGACGACAACCACGAGGTTCAACCTCTTGGAGTCACGCTATAGCGACCGACACGCGTACGGACTGCACTTTGGGTAACTAATGTCTTCTCGTATGTCAGGGAGGGGCATATGCCTTGGACGGCCCGTCGCCCTGCGAACGATGATGTTGGTTGTTGACAGGTCAACTCGATCATTCGTAGAGTCTCGTCAATTTTTCACTCCTCTTAATCCGTTAAATTCTAATATTGTATTCGATAAGATCGAAAAAGTTGTAAGAAAATGTTGACGTGGTGCATTCACTTTTCTATTTTCTTATCGCATACCATGTGCATCCAAGGAGAGAAAGTATTGAAATCAAAATAAAGTTCTGCAACTACACGCTTTGAGTGTCCCGGAGTATGTAAAATGCATTTATTCGTTTCTATCTGTATATCGATCTGTCTGTGTCGTCCGAAAACATAATAAATTTTTAGGAGACTGCATTGTACGCTGCACCCAAGAGCTGCGCGTAATCTAATACACCGTGTGCGCTTTTGACAGACACGATAGTTTTTGCTTCCTAAAAATAAGAAAAAGGTTTAAAATATTAAATAAAAAAAGTTATAATAAATATATAGCTAAAGTTATAGTAAATCTTTGAGACTTGTATTTTCGTTGGTCTGTTTGAGATTAAACGCGAGTAAAACGACGTATCAATAGAATTTCATATTCTCAGACAATTGAACATCATCCCATATTATCATTGTCCCATACTTTTATTTTTCTTTCGACTGTATTGATTGTTGTAACTTGTATTATAATCACGTTATATTACATTGACCATAATCGGTGGAACTTGTAGCAGTTCCACTCAGAGTTAGTCTAGATTTTCAATACAATCGGAGTGAGAAAGAAATATCTCGGTTGGTTTCTCCGTTGCACTTTTTATTTTGCTAGTAGAAATAAAAAACGTTTGAAAATAAAATGAATGGTGTTTTGATTTTTCTTTAAACGTAGAATCTCCAATGGTCAAAGAGATATAATTTTTTTTCGTATACAAAGTGTCGCTGTTGTATATAAATTCTCATAGCAAAAGCAAAACACCCCTATCGTCGAGTTAAATAACATCGATTACTACTATATTGCGCTATATGAGATCGTGGTCTACACAACAGAGCCGATTATATAGTAATGGATATCAAATTCTCGTGACTTTGTGCACTTTGGGCCATTGATAGCTTCTCTGATCCCCCAATCAAAGGTTGCCTATGTGAATGACTCTCTATATACGAGCGAACGCATTCGTTTGGCGCTCGATGATGCTGGTCCGGAGGCAATGCGGCCTCGAAGTGACGCGTTTCTCTTCACTCGTACCTTTGGTACCCACAGTATTATAACACACCGTAGCCTGGGGCTCGGCGTGCCACAGAGGCGGCCCACGAAAGCGCATAACGCCCGCCACATATACCAACTGCGCATGTATAACACGGGTTATTGAAGTACGAGTGTAAGCAGCGGAGCTTCTGCTTTGAACTGCTCACTCCACAGTGAGAAAGCGAGACACACTGCTCGAAGATCCGCGCCGCGACCCTCGGATCAAAAAAATGTGAACGATCCACTATAGGCACAATGGCGTTTGTGGCGCAACGGCACGCGCCAAAGACCCTTCGTTGTGGCATGCGTTCGCTCGCGCTCTCACTCCATCTCGAACTCAAGCCTGCTAGGTCTTTTTTTTGCCTTTCTACCCGTTACGTCTTCATGTATAACACCCCATACAGCATTCCCGGCGCGCGAGAGCCCCCGCAGCTATTCGAATCAAACGCTCGATTCACGAAAGGCCACTTTATTTTGTTGCTCGCTATGGCATTCGTTAATGATCATAAAAGATCGCCGTAGTACAGAGGACCTGACATTCCGCGGGTGGCACACACCGCGTGGTAAACGAGCGATCTGTGGATGGTAACAACCTGTCATGAGAGGGAAGGTGTAATAATTGAACAATACGTATAGTTCAAATAGTCGGCAGACAGAAAAGGCCTTTTACACGGGAACTCAAAATTCCTACCATTATCTGGGTTATTTCGTCTTGCGTGTAATATTTCATAAAGCCCTCGTACCAATCGTCTTCGTTCGTTCCTATTTATACACGATCAAAAGAGATTACCTGTATGAATGTACAGGCGGAAAGGGAGGGTTGTAACGCCAAGGGTGTAATAAATGTCGAGTGTTTGTCTCTTTCTCTCTCTCTCTCTCTCTCTCTTCCTCTTCCATTCGCTCATTATACTTGCAACAGGATTGTCGCCGAGTACCGATCGTCGTTCAATTATTTTTCGCCTACGCGCTCAAGCCCCGGTGCCATATCCAGCGCTCCCTTCCCACGGCTTTTTCGAAAGCTCAGTATCACTGCTATACAGAGTATAATTGCGAGGTGTGCGTCGATAGAGTCAAGGATATTAACAGCAAATTATTCAAAGTACTACCAGTTCGAAAATTTAAAATCTCGGTTGTTCGCAACATCTAACTTCGTCAATGCCTCTTCATTATTTGTCCTCTCTGCCTCGTTCTTAGGGTATTTTATGATTTTATTTAATTATTTAGTACACCGATTGTTTACATTGAAGTATCCGATGATAATTCGAGGATTCATTGTCACACGAGGAATATACACTGTTAAAAGTCTACATCGGCGACCATGTCAAAGGCCGATGTGAATTTGCATTATAACCTAAATATTTTCAACACGCATTACTTGACAATAGGTAAACGAAATTCAATGATAATTCCGCATTGAGTGTCCACGATTTATTCATTTTCATCTACGTACTTATCCCAAACACGAATGTATTCAAAGTTTTAGTTGAGAGCCGAATAATTATAACACACTCGATTGTCTGAATTTCACGCTGTAAAACTATTACTGTTAATACCAAATGTGTCAACACAAGTCAAATGTTCACACCAATGGCCTTTGACACGCTGAATTCCTAACCAAGTATAGCCGTGCTTGTCTTGCGCAATGAATTTAATTTAATTGAACCGCATTGAATGATACATGTAAAAGAAAACGAGCAAAAGTACTCTCTAGTGACCTTTCAATTATTTCGCAAACTTTGCGAAATAAACCTCGTGAAATAAACCAGAATTCTTGGTGTCTTTGCAAAACTCTCGCTCAGTGATGGGTGAGATACTTGCGTCTGCACCTCTTCATTTTGCTTCTCGAGAACGCGAACGTGCGATAATGAATAGTCAGACAGTGACGATTTCGGATTCACCACGAGAAACTCGTATGCAGTAATGAAAGTAATAGTAGCAGCGGTAGTATAACCAAGCCTCACTCGGAGGGGATGAGCTCTTCGACGCACCCTCTGCACCTCGGCAAGTTGTACCTACCGCATAGGTCTCGCGGCATTGCGCGGGCTTGGCGGTCCAATGAATTCGACACTCGAGCACGAGGGCATCGTTCAACCGCGATTCAACTCATTAGAGAAAGTGAGCCCTGCCATCTTTGATGTCTCTAGCGTGAAATGAAATTCCATGTACTCTTCATCTTTCGTCCCAGCTCGCTAATATGATTCCCACTCATATTCTCTTAAT
Organism: Cylloceria caligata; assembly: GCA_963942595.1. Classification (NCBI taxonomy): domain Eukaryota; kingdom Metazoa; phylum Arthropoda; class Insecta; order Hymenoptera; family Ichneumonidae; genus Cylloceria; species Cylloceria caligata. Next base: position 1,307,982 of record OZ012710.1, read on the forward strand.
ATTTTCCGCGTCAGACTCGCCCTGTTACTTGGGTTCTCTCGTTCAACGCCTCCTAACTGGTACCCGGCAGACACATCGGTATACAACGTAACTCGGTACACAACCGATTTGGCAATTAAAATTTATCAAGATGGTCGTGCGGTTAAATATCGCCCTTATATAGTCACCCAGTTTCCTTTGGGGGATTCAATACTAGTCAAAATTACGACCTAGCGTCAGCGGTGCTATTCTTCTTTTCAATCGGTTTTAAAACACTTGAGAGAATTTTATGAACTTAATTTTGTGTAATCTTACTTTGAAAGTAATTCAATCAATGGTAGCCGTACTTTACTTTCCATACTCCGTGGAGCCAGGAACTCAGTAAAAACTAATGTCTTACCTGATTGGCATCGAGTTCATCCGGTTGCGTCCACGTAACGTGCACCTGGTGGTTGATGGCGACGAAAACGCGGCAGGGATGTTTGAAGAGGCAGCAGGCGAGTCCTCGAGGTTTGAGACGCGAGATATCGAAGCGCTCGAGGCCACATGTCCAAAGACCGACCGATCGGCCAGCTGCATCGGCACGATCGAGCGTGTCCGCGATCTCTCTCTCTCTCTCTCTCTCTCTCTCTCTCTCTCTCGGGTCTTTTTGGCTCTGAAGAATCACCGGCTCGACACGCTACTTCTCCCTCTTTTATTTCTTTATATTCTTGTTCAATTTCACACGCCTCTTAGTATATAATGAGCCTCGGTGAAGCCACGTAGCGCCAATAGAGGCAAACACAATCGAGAAAAAGAAAAGCCAAAGTTGCGAAGTAGGCGCCAGCAAACGTTTGCTGTTCACGGTAAAGTAATCTGATTATTCGCATGCGATTATCGTCGGTCCGTCAACCAATAGCCGTGACGTAAAGTTCGGGCACTGCCGCTTGGTGGCAGTGGTGTCGGGACAGCAGGTGGGGAGAGGACGCGCGCATTCGAATTAGATTGCGCATTATCTGCTTTGCATCGTGTCGTGTTTATATTATCGAATAACGATTAATCGCACGTTTCGCGAAAGTTTGGGTGGTAATGAGAGATAGCAAGTAAACGAGAATGAGAAAGAGAGAGACGAAGAAAATACGAAGAGCAGTAGAAATGGGAAAACGGGATAATGCTAATCGCTGGTCGGACGCGTGACTGCGTCCGCGTCGACCACATCGATCTCTCGATGCTTTTACGCGGCTATCGATGTTGCTCTCCGGTCGGTGTGCAAAACACATTTATTTTTTCTTGCTTTCTCGTTCGCTCTGCTCTCGCTCATTGGTTTCGTTGTTCACAAGCGTCTCTTTCTCTGTGTTCCGACAGTACCAGTCCTCCTCTTGATAATCCAATTCGCATAGTACCAATCGGTAACGATTGCCGTGCTCATACCCATTCTATACTGGTATGTCGCGTCCATGATTCCGCATGCTATTGGTCAATTGATAACTTAATCTCATGGCTAGTGATGCTACAAGATGGGACGAGACGAGAATTTGTTCTTGTCTCATCGGAACACATTCGGAACTGGGTCATGGACCTGGTCTCGTCTCGATGTCAAAAATTCGAGACGAGAGTTCTCGAGACTCCGGTCTAGACTCGGTGGTTTCGAGTGGTCTCGAGTATTTCAATTTTACTGAATAAGGTGTTTGCTCCAAAATAAACTATTTTAAGGGTATGCGATTGAGTAAGCTAACTTCTTCCACCACAAGTTCAAATTCGGTGACCTAGAAGAACCCTAAGTACCAATTTTCATTAAAATCATATTATTTTTTATCTTGTTCGGCCATACTGATTTCGCCATTCACAACCACACAATTGTTCTATAGAATTCAAATATAACGATCTCGCAAATTCACGGTTAGCAATTTTCATAAAAATCGGATGACTAGTCGATCATTTTGAATCCTTTATTTTATATTGGTACTTGATGTATGATTTTCCATTATAGAATGCTTTCAATATTATAGAATAAGTCTGCGAGGTTTTATTAAAATTGATCAATGCGTTTGACAGTCATCGTAAGACAAAGCAACGATCAAATAAATAAATTCGAAATGCCGAAGAGTCGAGTAAAAACGGAGACCTCGCTTCGCTCTATCAATCAAGACTCTGCATTTCGATTATTATTCGTCCATTGATATGCCTTAAATGTGGCCGTGATTTCTTCAGCATCCCAGCAACGAGCGTTTCTCCTGAACGTCATTTCTCCAAAGCTGGGATCATAATCAGGAGGCTTAGGAACATATTCCCACAGTCAATCAGCAAGAAGTTCACTATGCACAAACGAATAGGGATCGTGTGGATTGACAATGCAAATCCTTAAGAATCCCAGTAAAAGTTAAATAGTTTGTCTACACCGTTGTCGGAGTACCAAGTGTGGGAAAATGTAGTAAATTGATGCAGAGAAGACGCAATTTTAGACTTGAAATACCCGGAGTGAAGAAGATTGAAGTTACAAAATGTGCGCAAGTCGACACGATCGATGTGAAGGAAACAAAGTTTCGAACGAGACAGAGAAGGCAAAGAAGATTTGGAGTACGAGATGTGCGCAAATTAAAGCTAACGACAACCCTTTTTAGGGTTACCTTATGATATTATGTAGAATAGTTCGTATTTCTTAAATAAAATTAATAATATTCTTCGAGAGTTTGTTGAGTCTCGAACGAGAGTCTCGGTGTTCGAGATCTAGGTCTCAAAATTGCAGTGGTCTCTTCTCAATAACGTCAGCTTGGGTGGCTCATCGTATAGCCGATCGTAGAAACTACTTCCTCAGCTGTCTGTTGTTTTGTGTACTCACGAACAGGGAACATGGCTGCCTCTTTGATTTTTTTCCATTTGGCTGATTGACGCAATCCGCGCACGACGGACGACCATACGCACCCACACGTAGAACCTACTTGCCGCACTGCGCTTTATCAGCGATCGTTCTCGATCGTGGTGAGCATGCCTCTGGAATCATCTTCCGCTTTATCTTACGAGTGTACAAACTATACAAGTATTTAAGAAAATTAGTGCTCGCCGCTTGCGCTGTGTCGCAGCTGCTCGGCAGGCTTGGGTCTCTGCGTCTCGCGGTCTACTTACGAATCACTGCGCCTGGATACTTACAGTCGAACCCCATCTATTCGATCTTTACTTATTCAATGAACTTGTCTATTTGACGAAATTGTTCACACGTGTCAGACGAACTGACATCGGTACGTATAAAGCGCACGCGCAAAGCGTGGGGCCCACTTTCCGCGTTCGATACTTGAATTCACCCGGTCCCGAGTAGGTCGAATAGGTGAGGTTTGACTGTACTTGTATTCGGTTATACGAATATTGATTCTTGGGTGTACGGTTTCTTCTCAGTCATCTTAAATCGTAGTTTTAGTTTGTTATTAATTTAGTTTTAAGAAGTTTCCTACATTGTTTTTATTCTCAGGGGTTATTCAACCCGAAGTGGAATAAAGAATTTTAACGATAACGACAACAACAACAACAACAACAACAACAACAACAACAACAACAACAACAACAACAACAACAACAACAACAACAATAATAATAATAATAATAATAATAATAATAATAATAATAATAATAATAATAATAATAATAATAATAATAATAATAATAATAATAATAATAATAATAATAATAATAATAATAATAATAATAATAATAATAATAATAATAATAATAATAATAATAATAATAATAATAATAATAATAATAATAATAATAATAATAATAATAATAATAATAATAATAATAATAATAATAATAATAATAATAATAATAATAATAATAATAATAATAATAATAATAATAATAATAATAATAATAATAATAATAATAATAATAATAATAATAATAATAATAATAATAATAATAATAATAATAATAATAATAATAATAATAATAATAATAATAATAATAATAATAATAATAATAATAATAATAATAATAATAATAATAATAATAATAATAATAATAATAATAATAATAATAATAATAATAATAATAGCCAAAGTTGTCAATGTTTGAAGGAGAGTGATACTTAGGAATAATCTCCTGTAAACGTTAAAGAAGAATACTTTTCTTTGATGTGCTATGCAAATTTAAATTGATTTTTGGATCTTTAATGATGACCGAATGTGAATTTAAAGACGAAATTGTAATATTTAAGATGGAGGATCGAAATACGAAGGAGTATTGAAATTGAACGAAATGCGGTACAGTTTTAAAAACACTTTTACTCTTTATTTATCTCTTGCTCTGTGCGCACTTTTCTATATAACTCGTGTAACTCTCTCTCTCTCGCGTAGTGAGCGAGTGTCGAAGGGTTTGAGAGTTCAGAGGATTGTTTGCCCGTGAGGAGTACTCGGTGAGGGAACGAAGGGCTGCTAGAGGGTCGGATGTCGCCAACGTCGGGGTTTGCACGGATGGTAGCTGCTGCTGTTGCTGCTGCTGCTGCTGCTGCTGCTGCTGCTACCTCTGGTGCTCGTCGAGTTCATAGAGGGAGGAAGTAAGCGGGAAGGCAACGAAACTCGACGAAGGGAGGATAGAGACGAGTGGCAGAGAGGCGGTAGGAGTGGAAAGAAAGCGGAGAGAGAGAGAGTGAGATAGAGAGAGCTGGAGAGTGAGGGCGTCGCGACATCGTGCATCCCGCCATGATGGGATTTAATCTGTGTCCCGTTTCACGCTCCGCCAAGTGGAACCTTTTTGCCTCACTTTGCGGCGCATGACTCGCTTTTGCCCTGGTCGTCACGTAGATTACGCGAAATTATAAATAAAGAATGTATGCCGTGTGCCGTGTGTCGTATATATATATATGTATATATGCGGTGCGGCTGGTGGTGCTCTGTTACTCTGTGCCAAGGCTCGGGGGTGGTTTGCAACTACCCCGAACAGCGTCATCGTCGTCATTGTCGTCGTCGTCGTCATCGTCGTACTCGTCACTCCGTACTTCAGCGGCCTCTCCGGCTTAACGCGCGACCTCCCCTTTTTCTCACTCTTTTTTCCAACTTTTTTCTCTTGTAACTCACGTTAAACTGAGAACATTTTATAGAGAATATCAACCTGAACGGTATATAAATAAAAAAATAGTTACGCAGCATCGTGAGCCAGTGGTACGGAAGAAAAACGTTTGACTTGTTTTTTTTTTCATGTGTAGAATACTAATTTGTGAAAGTTGTTGTTTGTTCTTTTATGTAGTTTATAGAAAGTTCGGAGAACATAATAAGAGTCGCAACAACGAAATTCAAAACGTAACGAAACATAAGTCTACATTGATGTTGGAAATTGGATATAAATTTTTATTTAGCATTATCCTAATAGGATCCCATAGTTGCTAGGTTAACATATAGAAAAATAAAAATACTATAACCATGTGCCTCAATTTTAGTAAATAAACGTGGCGATTGAATTCCTGTTATTTAATAGATTACAACTGTTACTATGTTTATAGATTACTCCTTCCTTCTCGCGGAGGTGCAGCATCGGGCTGCTTCAGACATTTCGCTACACCGAGGTTCGATACAAACTTTAAATATTGATTATTTATCGCCTGTTCATTCGATTGATAAAAAAATCGTGAATTCGAGGAGCACAAAGAATGGGGAGGCTGTTAAAAAATTGCAAATAATAAATTATACGACAAAAACGAGATAAATATTCTTGTGTCGGCATTTTTTTTTTATATACAAGGATGCATAACATAGACTTTGTGTTACGCTGATTCAAGAGATTCCGCATCCTCGTTCACTCTTGTACTCGCTTATTCTTTGTATCTCCCAATCGAGAAACTCTTTGCAAAGAGTACTTTAAATACCATTGAACCTCTCATAACCGATGAGAGACCATTGTGGACCGGTTGTGCATTAGACTCGGTTGGAAGAATTTCAGTATTATGTACGAGTATAGACGACCATCCAATCGGTAGAGCATTAAACGAGTTTTTATGACAACTTTCAATCTTAATGTAAAATATTTAACGTGATCACTGTGACAAGAAACGAATCAGCATCACTTTCAGCATGTAAGATTATTAACGACACGCGATACTTCGTAATGATGAAATTTTTATTTTTGATTCAAAGCAAAGGGACATTTTTTTTCAAATTAATGGGTGTTTCGTTGAAGAACTCGGGTACTTTTTGCGTGGATCGCATGCTCCTTCTCCTATGTTCCAGGACATTATCTCGAAAACACAGCAAAAAGAATTTTCAAAAGTTTTATCCATTTGTAATTAATATAATATAATTGATCGGTGTATCTAATAACCGAAATGATTCCATGTGGATGTCGTGAGCCAACAAAATTTCATAATTTCAAATCGTTCCCTTAAGGGAAGCAAGAAAAACACGCGATCGGTAAAACAGCATTGGAACGGAATAATCGTTTCGAGAACACATAAAAAAAAACGAGGTAATAGAATGCACACAAGAGAATAGAACATAAATTGCGGAATACAGTTCGTAATCTTTGACACAGAAATGAGATAAACGCGGGTGGGTAAAGTTCGCGTTGCGGCCTCGAGTTTGTCGAAGCATGCGAAATAGGAGAAACTCAAACTGGTGAATTCTTGGAAATTTACGGCGATGCTGGCGCTCGAGGGTGCAAAAGAGGGTTTTTGGTGAGAGGTTCGCGGCCGCGTTTGTGTCTGCACCCCTTGAGCGCCGTATATACTCTCTGCCTAGTCGTCATCGTCGTCGACGTCGTGACGAGAAGCGGAGGCCACTTAAATTACATTCCTCCAACTATTTCTTGTCACTCTCGCGTTCAAAAGTGAAAAGCCTCGTCGTGTAGTAGGATAAATTAAATTTGCTAATTGCAAGATGCATTTAGCACTCGCTCAGCATTTCCGCCACTGACGGATTACTGTAGGACGCGGTACGTCAGCCACGATATAGCATACACCGTAGTCATATGTATCGCGGTTTAAGGATATTACCGGTATATTCATCGTTGTCTCGCAGTAATATACAACTAAAAACAATTGTTAACTATGAATTGGAGTTGACGGTTTTCAAAGGACGGGAGCAACAGCGATGTTGCAGTTGAAATGGAAAAAGTTGACATAGTACGTCGACGCGCGGTACTGCGACCCAACAAATAAAAAGTGGGAAAATGGTGAAGCTGTCATCCCTTCGCAGTGCTCACCTGTTATACAACTAGACTGTTATACACCGCAACAGTCCATTCTCGGCCAAGTCCTTTCGCGTCTTCTGCATGGTTTTATAAAAAATCCGCCTGTACGGGCGCGCTTGGAAACATTACTTTGAACTTATCGTACACTATATCAAAAGCAAGAGAGAGAGAGAGAGAGAGAGAGAGAAAATAAAGAAAGAGAGACAAGGAGAGAGGGAGATATAAAAAATTCGTGCGCAACGCCTGGCACAAAGAGTGGGATAAAGAGAGCTGCACGTTTTTTTTTTTAGAAAAAAAACTCTTTAACAATTTTCTTTTTCATTATCCCTTCTCTATAGCTAGCTTACATAATAATGCCGTTGGAAGAGACTCGACTATTTCCCTCAAAAATGTCGAATCTTTTGTTCGGTTAAGGATTCTCTCTTGCTCTCTCATTCTTTTTTTTTCAAAATACTTTTTGTATTCACTAATAACAGTAGACGATGGAGATCCTGCCCAGGTTCGAATTAAAGTCAGGACAGTTTGATGAAAAGGGTGTCAAAAATCAAAGCTTTATTACAAATTAGTCATCTCATAATCCTTCATGTTTATAATGATAAAATCGTTACTCGCGTCTACTGACATTTGCCGCATTTAATGCCCTCGCGTTTGACGATCACCCCTCGGTAACCCTTAGGATTAATCAGCGTGGAGAATATTTGTATATTGACCGTCCAATACGTCCGTGCCTGCTGACGTAGACTTAATATGTATTAATACACTACTACACGATTTAGGTTATACAGAGCGGTGTCGTGTATCCAATGACGTGTTACACATGCTTCGTTTTGTTTCCACAGAGGAGGACCTGATGCACGGGGGCGGTCCGGGTATCGGCGGGGGTTCTATGGTCGGTCCGAACTCAATATTTGGCTGCTCGGCTGCGGGTCACAGTGGAGTTAATCAGCTTGGTGGCGTTTACGTCAATGGACGGCCACTTCCCGATGCGACGAGGCAAAAGATTGTCGAATTGGCGCACAGTGGCGCGAGACCCTGTGATATATCGCGGATTCTTCAGGTCAGCAATGGTTGCGTCTCCAAAATACTCGGAAGGTAAGGATCCTTTATTCGTCACCAGCGGTTCATTTATTCATAACGAAATATAAATATCTACATTCATTCGTCACTTTAAATACCCAAGAACGAAGTCGTCTCGGTAGATAGACATTCGTACTTTTGTTCATCGTCATAATAGCCGAAACGTCGTGTAAATATCGTTTCTTGTGAGTATCTCATTAAATCCTTGCGTTAAATTCTTGCAGATATTACGAGACAGGCTCGATAAAGCCAAGAGCGATTGGCGGAAGTAAGCCACGAGTCGCGACCACGCCGGTCGTCAACAAGATCGCTGACTACAAGCGAGAATGTCCCTCGATCTTTGCCTGGGAGATTCGTGACCGGCTGCTACAGGAAGGTGTCTGCAACAACGACAATATTCCAAGCGTAAGTACATTCCACGACGAAATATCTGTAATTCATTTCCCCCAAGATAAGTGAACGGATAATTTGTAAAATAGTTCGGCATCCGGTATGTAGGTCGATCCCTCGATATCGCAGAATCAAATAAAAACATATCCCGTATCAAACCCTCGATTCGTGCTGTCAGCCCCAAAAGTCTATTTGCCTATAGATGTTGTATTAATATGAAATCAAGAGAGACGAAGTTGAAGTTGCCTCTGGTAATGGAGTTATATGAGTCAGTTTTCGTGATGGTGATGCCGCGTTGCTGGTACACGACTTATCGGGGCAAGCAGTGGGATTGCGGGGCGGCGCACTTACCCGTCGGATCTGGCCACTCGACCCTAATCAAAGTCTCGTCAATACGATCGGCTGGGTGGGGTAATCGGTCCATTACGCGGACTCGACATCGTGCGTCCACCCTTGTGCCCCGCCAGAAGCTGTGAGCCTGAGCTACGCTGAGTTACCGCTGCTGTCTGCGTACGACCCTCGATCTGCTTTCGTACCGGGGGCGCGCACGCAACGTACACCAAACGGGAAGAAGAATCTGTTCCGGAGGGTGCGCGGGGTGCGTTGCTCGTCCGGCAAACATTCTGACTTACTATACTACCCTGTGCCACTCTTTCACTCCCATTTCGCACACTCGTACGGAATGGGCATGCCTTTCGAGAAAGTCACGAGCGGGTCCCTCGCACGCAAAGGAATGCGTGCGAGCATCGAACCAAAATACGAGAACAACCGCAACGTATCAACCACCGCGTCAGAGACACCGGGGTCTGTCGTGTCAGGGGTCAATTGCATCGCGGACTCTCTCGACCCTTATGATCCATAGCTGTCCACGCGTTATGTATCACGCATAGTGGTATGCCGCCAAAACTGATTGCCGACGTTCGATCTTTGGCGAATTAGTTCGTTAATACTTTTATATATCGCAAGGAGAGAGCCGGAGTGTTTAAATTGAGTGGCGCAGATGTTTTAAAAGGTATTTCAGTCTGATACGATTTATCATTGCTTCGCAGAGGGCAATAATCACATTTTCAAGTTCTATTCTTATTTAAATCATTCACAATCCAATACCTGGGGCTACTTTTACGTACAACGCGCAATTTTCGACGTAAGGATGACGGTTAACGAATCTGAAATTTAATTGCGGATCCTCGTCAGGTTGGATTTGGAAGAAATGTAAGAAGTGATTCTATTATCCCCGGGCATCGTTGCAAAACTTGGACAAATTCTCCAGATACATCAATGACTAAGCACGACCAAAAAGAAACACAGAATCGTTGAATTCCGTTAGTGGTGTAGTCTCGCTTCCCTCGCGGATCGAACGGGAATGAGAAGGCTGTTCCGTACGTAAGAGCGAGACCCTTCTTCACCATCCGGGCCCTGACTCGCAGTACCGCGCTATGTAGGACGCGGTGGACGTTCTGGCACGCGTACGCGTCGTTATCCGCCGCTCGGAGTCGTCGTTCGAGGGAGGGTTGCGAGCCCTTATGGCTTAGGGGGCGGGTTGATCAATCAGGGTTGTCTATAGAAGACTGCGGCGCGCGAGAGAAAAGAGACGAGAGGGAAGAATAAAAAAGGACTGGCTTCAATCGGATGGATGTGCTGCGGCCTATCCGAAGAGCTCGGGAATTTTTACTCCCTGTTTCACTCTTGTTCACAAAATTCGCAAGGAAAATCCGTCGGCATATAGAATCGAAAGTTTCCTTATACTTTACGCTATGGTTATACATATTTTTTAACGTTTGGAAAAGCCCCATCTTCAATTCGAGGTCTGTGCCACACAAATGATAAACCTCGGTTAGATTCGCGGCAAGGGTAAGGTTGTCGATACCGACTGAACGCAATATACGTGGGGATAATCGTGAGCCAGCGCTCGCATGGGAAGCATTGTGCGGAGCGTTGGTGTAGAGGGTGGTCCGGCGAGATCGGCGGCAGTGCGCAGGAGCTCGATGACGGGTTCGCCAGGAGGGTAAGGGATGGATGTGGACTGTGAGAATCGTGTGCGTGAGCGAGGCCTTGATGGCGGAAAGCGGGTAGTGAATCAGGGTGAATGGGATCAGTTAAGCGTGTTGCACAATTATTCGTGTCCGGTCGCGCGTGTAATGGTCTGCATCGGTGCTGCGGCTGTTGTGTGGCGAAAACCCGGGGAACAGCGTACGAGAGCAAGAGCAGAAGCGAAGACTGGCAGCGGCGGGAGCGGGTTTCCTGGCATCGTCGTTGAAACCGCGTGCCAACCGTACATCGCCCCGTTGCTGCTGCTGCTGTTGTTGATCCAAGAACGTCGGACTGAACGCGTGAGCAAGAGCCGACGCGTGCTGGAGCGCTCTTCGTAGATTCGTACCACTGTGCGGGACAGGGCACCTTCCGGGCAAGCATGTGTGAATGAGAAGCGGGTGCCAGCGATCCCCCGGTCTGTGCCAAGTCATTAAGAAGGCAACCCCTTTGTTCTACAGAAAAACGCGTGTAATCTTTGCGATGAGACCTGGTCTAACCATTTAAATTCATTTACGATATACCAAGCACCTGTTTTCTTTCTGCAAAACCTGAACGAAAGGCGAACTGTTTCGGTGGCTTTCCAAAATTTTATATCGAAGATCCGCACTGGCCATACTTGAGCTCTAAGCTTTGAACAGATGTTACGCTCGTGTTGCCCCTATACATTTAATTTTTCTTACGTTTATCGTAGAAATAGATTTTTCGTTAAATAGAGTTGCCAAAAGTTTAAGCCCGGAAGCAGACAGTATCAATGTATACAAGAGAAATAATAATAAGACTCGTGCTTCTTCCGCTTCAGTTTACGCGTGGATGTATCGGAAGGCGTACTATAATATTATGAAACTCGAGTAACCAAATATAAGGAAGAAAACTTAAGATCGAGTTTGAAAAGAAAGCGAATGGCGCGTCTGTATGTTTTCTTTGCTCGTTATAACGATTAAGGCAGGCCACTGGTTGCCTCTCGCGAAAATGTTCCGTCGATTGTAAAGATCAGATCCCGGGTACCGACGGCCAAGTTGCGCCTAGGATCGTTTCACGACGAAGGCAAGTACCGAGAGACGAAGAGAAAGCATTTTATGTAATAATTAGATGGCGGTATCCTTTCATCCGGAATCCCTTGAAAGCACCCGCGAGACGACGACGCTTCTGTCTCTCTTTCTCGTACACAATTGTACCTATGTATATGTACTACGTTGTACGAACCTCTCGGGTCGTACATTCTGGAAACGTTCATCGCTGGATGAACGTCATTGTCGTCGACTGTCGGCTGCTGGGAGGTTTCTTATATTCAATACGAATGACCTCTCTTCTGTACAGCGCTTCTCCGGCTCTCCGTCCTTGCTTTTTTGGGATTTTCGTACTTGAGAAACAAAAGTGTATCTCCGAGATCTATCTTTCATCGATGCAGGGATAATAGCGCCATACTGTGTTCTTTATATCTCGAGATGATCGACTCCGGTATGCTATACCGGGTGTGTGCATCCATTGTCGACTGTTCGGTATCCGGGGTGAATCCGTTTCTTGATATACCTATTCAGAACTTTAGGAATCGCTCGAATCTGTGCGATACAGATCTTGGAGCGTTCACGATTCAATTAAGATCGGATAGCTCGATATTAATCTATTTTTAAAAAATCTTATGTTGATGCTCTTGTTGCGCACAGGTCTCTTCAATAAACAGGGTGCTGAGAAACCTGGCATCGCAGAAGGAGCAACAGGCAGCGGCGGTGCAAGCGCATCAAGGCGCTGAGAGTGTCTACGACAAACTGAGAATGTTCAACGGCCAAGCTACCGGTTGGCCTCCTGCGTGGTACTCAGCCACACCGTCCCATCATCCCCTCGCCAGCGGAATACCTTCAGCCGCGACGCCCGGTTCCGGCCAGTCGCTTTTACCTGGTGGACAACTTCACGGTCGCGACGATTCGCTCCTCAAACGATCCGGTAAGTTTAATTTTAATTCTTGGTTTATTTTCCAAAATAACAATAAACAATTGAATCCTTTTTACAAAATCGATATTGGAACAGCCAATTAATAAAAGCGCAAATGGCTCGTGTCGATCACCTCCATTTTGTTTAACGTACTTTCCAAGATTTGGAAAAGTTATATACGGCCTCTGGTATTGAAAACCCGCCTCAAAACCCATCTGTATTCCTCATTCTCAATCGATCTCGCCTTCACCGCCAAAAAACCACGACCGCGAGTAATCCTTCCATTTATCCTGCTACCGGTACTTCTGGCGGATTGATCCTCGGGGGAATAGTCTTTCGCCCACCGGTACTTCACTTTTTTACCGTTCGCATCAGCAGCCGCAACAATGCGGTACACATGCTCTTCGTCGCGTTAGTTTCGTCGAGCAGAGTCACACTTCGTAGCGTTGTTCCTCCCGAGAAAGGTGTCAGGGGTGATTTTTTTTTTCAACGCCAACGTTCTATGGGTTTATAGCGCAAGGCTACGAGTGCATTATGGCAGTTAAAACTCTTGTCACTGCGAGGATAAGTAGGTGGCTGTATTCCGCGCATACTATGGGTATTTCAATGATGGACGGAAAAAAGGAGAACGCAGGGAGGAAGATACGGTGCTTCGGTATATTACCTGCGGGTTTGGAACGCGATCACTTCGGCATTTCTTCTGTTTATCCCTCCGCTGCCCGCTCGGCCTATAATAGGATCATCCGAAATCAGTCAAGCGGCTCAGATTGCGGCACAGATTGGCCCGCAGATGACGGATACAGATGCGGCTGGACCGCTTCGGCCTTCAATAGGCAGATTACGGTCGACGCGTCGCTTCGTTCTCGATGCACGCTTTCGCTGCTGCCGACTGTCTGCGATTGCCACTCCGAGGGAATGAGAGTTGGCAAAAGCTTTTCTATCCGTTCTACGAGTCACACACGAGAGCCAAAAACGTGTATCTAAAAATGAGTCCTCGCGTGCGGTTCTTTACCGCTCTTTCACGATACACATGCAAGTTTCGAATACTCATTTCATTTTCATATTATCTCAACCGAGCTAGTCGTCCGAAGCCATCGACTTTTGGAAAATTATCGATTAAGGAAAGGAAAGGGATATGCTGTGCCTATCGAAGAGTCCGAGAATAATTTTTAAAAAAGTAAGGGCGATGTGGAAAAAAGTTGTTCAGCTGGTAAACGATAGTTTCACTTATTCAAAGATCCTAGCATCGTGCGTAAACGATTTAGCGCATAGAACGCTCCTTTTTGCGTAGATAAATCAGAAATTGGAACACAAAAAGTTCCCGTACGTTTCTCACTAACGGGAGACTTTTTGTCGATAGCGTAAGGCATCGGCTCATCTTGCCCGTGACAACAACATGGATGTGTGTAATGGATTTCGGTTTGAATCCTGCGCAAAAAAAAGACGACTCTTCAATGTCTACTCGATGATTTATTCAAAAATTTTTTGTGTGTATTTTATAGTCAAACGGATCATCGGAAGGTAATGACTGATCAAAAATGTTTGATATGTATAATGACTGTCGCTCGTAAGTGAGGGGTTAACGTAAATTGTTAATGATCAATTATCGAATGATAAATGGTTGTTCGATCGTAGAAGTAATTGTTTTTTAATCTCAATCGTGCGGTATGTCAACCCTCAGTTGCACAAAGTATGGTATACGGCTTTGTTGTCCGAGCCCGTCAACCGTAAGGAAATTGAGCTCGCGCAATCGAGACGTTCCATGATCCGACTAGTTTTGCTAGTTACGTGTCCCAAACGGAAGAGGGTGTCGATTGGGGGTTCTATATGCTTCGCTTCGAGTTGTCGATCCAGCTTCGACCGGGTCTCCGGCACATCTACTCGCTTGTGGCTATTGTCCGTGTAAATGTGCGGTATGACCCCTGCGCTTATATAGTATAGAAGTATACATACCGTATACCTACATAGCGAAATACATGAGAAAGGCGAAGGTAGTACGGGTATTTCAACGTCGTCGACGTCGCGAAGAGTATATTGCGGGTACGGGTTGCGAGTACGAGGGACGAAGGCAACTTCGTGCTTCGGATTCAGTGCCTTCCGTCGTTCCGAGGGATGGAGGGACTGAGATAGAATCGGAGTCGAGCGAACGATGGACGGAGGATACGCGCCGTGTCCGGTCGACTCTGCTACGAACTGTCGGGAGTTCGCGGAGATGAGAAACAGAGAGACGAGATGAGATAGTGGGAAAGCGAGTGAGCGCGAACAGCTGACGAACCGACGGATAGACGGCGCGCAATAGACGGACGAACGTGGTAGGACGATAGGACGTCGGAACGGACAGACGGAGGGACCGAAGGGACGAAGGGATAGAAGAGAAACGCGTGACACGGACGAGGGTTCGGTGCGCGGAAGCGGAAGGTAATCGCGCACGCCGGCCCTCGGGGGTGGTTGACAGACAGTTCTCTCTGCGCGTTCTCTGTATGTGCACTCGGTTCGGTGTATGAGTACATAGCTAGATATATATATATACATATGTACATATGTACGCATATATACGAAATCCCGGGGGCTGCGTGGCCACACTCTCTTCTTCTTTGCACCTCCGGATATCCAGCTTTCTTTTTCGTCCATCGACGTGTCGATCGGAATCTGTACTATCAAGAATTCATGGCGCAGAGTCATGATGTAATCGTTGAAATCTATATGAAAATTTTACCATTCGTCTATTGAATATTCTCTGAAAACGCTTCAAAATATCTCAACCTTAAAAAAAATGCATTTATGCAGTGTTTATGATTCACTTATAGCGAAAGGAATGAAATTTTATTATTTAAATTACATTTGAAATTATTTCAACAGCAAATAATGTGTCAAGTTGAACGGTCGTGTTTCAGATACGGGATCGCTATTGTCCCATCAACAGGAGACAACGTCCGACGGTAATTCCGAGCACAATTCATCCGGTGACGAGGATTCTCAAGTTCGACTTAGGCTGAAGAGAAAACTTCAGCGCAATCGCACCTCATTTTCCAACGAACAGATAGACAGCCTCGAAAAAGGTTAAGATTCAGTTGATGCCTATATATTTAATTGCAGATATAACGGGAAACGTACTTGAAAAAATATATTTAATTACACTTTACCATAACAGAGTTAAAATATTTGTACAAATTTTGTTCGGAAAGTTTAAAAAAAAACGTTTAATACCGAGCTTTGCAACTGCAATAATGAGCACTCGTTGCAATTTTGCACGTTACAGAATTCGAACGGACACATTACCCGGACGTGTTTGCACGCGAACGACTCGCCGAGAAGATTGGATTGCCTGAGGCACGTATCCAGGTGAGTGTGAATGTGAGGCGCGAATGCGGTGTGTCTCCACGATCTCGGTGTCCCTTCCTTTCTCATTCTCCGCACCGTGTAGCCATCTACTTGCTCCTCACCGGCTCCTCGCTATCACAATCTCGTCTCGTTCTCACCCTCGTTCTACGTCGATTTCTGTTCCTTCTTCTACTTCCAGTGTTCCGTCGGCGTTCTTTCCTTCTCGGGGGTTAAGCGCGCCCCTGATTCCACGACCCTTCATTATCCGTCGAACGTTTAAACGTCGCTGTATGGTTACGGAACACCGCCCTCTCTTGGCACATTTCGACCGGAAGACTATTATGCGCCGCATAATCTTTAAAGTACAGACGTACCGGATAAAACTGTTTATTTTTTTCTTGTTAGATTTTAAAACTCCGACGGGTGAGATACAAATATGAATCATGCTCAAGATGTCGTTATAATCCGACGACGCGAGTACAAATATTTTGAAAAATAATAAACAAAGTCCTTGATACAGATTTAAAAAATATAAGCATTCTGTAGTTGGTATCAATTATTTTATTAATTTTTTAGCTTTTTATAAAATATAATTTTTTTTAAATTATAACATAACTGAATTATTAATAAGAATATTTTAATAAAATATTTCAACGTTGACGCATCCAGCTGCAATTAGTTTTAATAAAATAATGAATACTAAATGATGGAATGAAAAAAAAATTTGTTAAACAAATTGATAACGCGAATTGGCAATCTTTGATGGTGTTCCACGAAATTTAACAAAAGAGTATACAAAAGAAAACCTTATATCCGAATGTAATTATTCCATATTTGGATGAAGCCCTGAGCAGACCTTTTCGGTACTCGAAACATTTGAAACGTTTCCACGAATGCATCGCTCCATTGACAGAGTGGTTGATTTACGTGGTCCGCGGATTCGTATGGAGAGAAGGGAGGGTCAGCGTGCGCGTACGCGAGAGTGTAATTATTTTAATGAATATGACGTTGGCCGAGCGGTGTGAGGTGACGCATGGTTCCCCGCGCGCGCGGTATAAGCTAATATGTGCGCAGCCTTGTCGGACATTGTTTGGACGGTGGAGAGTGGGATACTCGCGGACGTACACGCGAGTCCAGAGTGGGAACCGGTACGATGTGGTAGTGCTCGGGAGCGGGTGATGAGGGAGCTTGCGAAATGCACTGGTCGGCTGGTATCCGATAGTAAAGTCCAAAGGGGGGGAGGGGGTTGCACCGGTGGACAGGCAAGTAGCGAGGCGAAGGGGGTACCGGTCGAGAGGGGGTGACGGTGGGTCGGGCCGCGTAGCGTTATGTGGACGTACAAACAGTGCAAGACCATGTTGACGCATGTTTTCAAGCCTCGTTGGCTGGTATTGATCTTGCTAAGTGCAGGAAACTGGGAGAGTCGCCCGGTGCGAGTGAGCGAACGGGCGCTCGGTCCCGGCTGATGGCGAAAGAGAAGAAGAGATATAGTACAGCGGAGGGCTCTCTCTCTTTCTCTCTCTCCCTTTCTTTGTAGTACGAGAGGGATGAAGCGAGGAAGAGCGAGCATAGAACAACGAACGGGGTTACGGTACCGCGAGGTTCGCCGAGGGTAGCCGGGCGTACGTATCGCCTGCTACTGCTACTAATACTAACGTGTGGAAGTAGTAGTAGCGACAGCTATATAGCTGCTGGTACCACTGAGGTACGCGTCATAGTTATATTATGAGATAGGCCGTGGTCAAGAGACGAGAAAACGTCGCGACGTCAAGTTTGAAAGAAAAGTTTAAAGAATTAAATCTCCTTATTATACGTCACACCGTTACGCCATTTAACATACGCAAGAATATCGGAGATATGGGTATAAATGTAGAATCTTGTCTATGGGGTGAGAGCGGAGAAGAGAGAATGGAAGATGGAGCGCTGTATAGTTAAATGAAAGTGAAATATAGATCGCGGTGTACGTGTGTGTGAGGATGCTGCGAATCGTGGCTCGAGTGAGGGATCGAGCAGAAGGCCTAAGAGGGTTCGGACGCAACCATGGCAACCCGTCCCGTCCCCGGGGAGGTTGCCCTCTGATTGGCCGTTCCCGCTTTTCTACCTCCCTGTATATACCGTACTATATATCTTACAGTTTTGTGCAATATATATATATATATTGAAGTATGTATGTATTCATGTATATATAACTACTTGCCGATTCACGACCGGGCGCAACCCCGATTATCATCGAGCATCTCTCGCAGAATGGCCGAAAGCTAACGATGAGCCAAAGGGCTGGAAAAGGACGACGGCAAATGGCGAACTAGATATAAACCAAGAGCAGGGGCTGGATTCACGCGAGACTTTTTTTTAGAAGGTACTTTCAAAGTTTTGTCAGTATTGGGGCGTGTTTTTATTATCATTGTTTTTTTTATCAGACACCACGTGGTTGAGTATCGCTGAGTTGTTCTAGAAAAAAAAAAATTCATGGTCGAGCGGTATTGGAATAAAGGGTGGTGAATCGAAGCGACGACAGAAGAATCTAGGGATTGGTCTGACCACAACGGACCTTTACTACTTACGCAAGTCTTTTATCGGGATAAATGAGATTTTTATAAATAACGAGTGTGTCCTCGGTACTATTTTGATAAACTATTTAATGAGAAGGTACAAAAAAGGGAAATTTCATTTTTAAAAAACTTTACCTTCATCCTGTACAGTGACGACAGCCACTGTGCAAAGAGAGAACAATCTAATAATTACTATCACGTTTAGTACAATAAAAACTTGTTTTATTCTGGCATTGTTACATATATTTTTATAAGCGCCTATGACGTTACTGTGCCATGTCGAATTTCGTGCTTCGCAGAGTATATGAATTATCACCATATTTCAATTTAAAAACCGTATGATATCGAGTGCTCCATTGTTTATAACGAAATACACTCGAAAGGGTACCGAGGATCCCATGAAGCTTAGTTATTATCGCGACGCGTAACGAAGGAAATCTATTTAAAATAATTAAAAATTACCCATAATTCTCAAAACGCTTTCAACATGTACAAAAATCTTTTACGTGTAACTTTATCATTTTCAATGTTGCTAATAACATGTCGCTGTGTATAATAATCATTCCACAACTCGAGGCTATCTTTCTAAACGGTATGGGAATTTTGGCTACGGACTTGTCATTGCGCGACATATTGTACGCCCGACTGGAGCCTCCGGGTGCTTTCATCGTTAGCATTTCCACATTGGGCAAGCCGCAATTATGGATTTTAAATTGTCAAAATACTGATGATGGAGTCTGTTTCTGTTATCTCAAAAAACCCCCGATCTCATGACTCCATCTGTTATCTCTGTAAACTGTTATTCTCGATGCAGCTGTTACGGAATAATAGTAAAAGAAATCCATGTAGTCGGTTCGGTTACAGCGCGCTCGTCGTCAGACATAGTTACGTAGTTGAATCGTGTAGGTCTTAGGTAATTACGTCGAATACCCCATAACTTTTCAGAGAGCGTTATAAACAATTATATCTGTGAACCATTCCCTGTTTTTTTTCTTCTTCATAGTTAATAAAATAATATTATTAATATTACTGCACGACGACTTATAATTTTCAAAATTAATCATTAATATTTTATATCGATATAGCGTCTATGTCCGGTCGGTAGGATATATATTTTTTTGCGAAACACAATTCAGGGTGCGAGATAACTGATCGCGATTCTATGCACGGTAATGAGAGGCGTGATTCAAATTCGGCAATTTGCGAATCATTATAAATATCGGATCTAGTTGCATGAACCAATTAAATACAAATTGATTAAGCAACTAGATTCGTCGATTCTTTGACAAAGCAACTGTGACAGAAATCCTACCACGACCCGGGTTTGAACCGTGAACACCCGGAATTGCAGCATGGTGCGTAACCAATTACGGCAGCGTAAGCCTGGCAGAATTAATCTCACAATTCTCTATTATTTAATAGACAATGTTTATTAACCATAGTAATTCTAGGCAAGCGACCGTGTAAGTTTAACATTTTATATAGATATAGCGTCTATGTCCAGTCATTAATTTCCGCAGTAATCGTTAATTAATTAATTAATCATTAATTTCCCTCCTGATTCTAGTGAATATTACAAGCGTACTGTAGACGGCGGTGGGATCGAACTATCGTTAAGCACTATTTCTCATACATTATTCAATAATTATTCAATCATTGTCAGAATAAAATCGAGCTTACGATACTCTATGGTAGTCATTTCTATACTTATACGGTGACTGTTCTCAGAAAATTCTCTCCTTGTATTCGTTGGATTATTGTACGCTAATGGTTGAACCACAGAACAGAGAAGTAGAAAATCTCACAATCCTTGGTCCTGTCCAATGTGCGAGCATGCCGCGAGAGTGATTGTTGAGAGTACGAGCTTGATATTATATCTAGTCGACTGACATCGAAATGTCATGTCACTGGACCACCCGAGAGGTGCGCATTTATAATGGGAAAACAACCCCTTTGGGTTGCTTTGTTTCCGCAGGTATGGTTTAGTAATCGTAGAGCAAAGTGGCGCAGAGAAGAAAAATTGCGGAACCAGAGAAGGGCCGCTGTGGACCAGGTGGTTGGTGGGGCGACCGGAGGAGGTGGAAGTGGCTCGGCGCCACCAGCCGCAACCCCTGCTACTCCGAGGATACCGCTGAACGCTGGTTTCAACGCCATGTACTCTTCGATACCACAACCAATCGCCACGATGCCCGACACTTATAGGTGAGCACTCGACTACGGTAATATGTACTTCTCTGGTAATTCTATAGATCTGACCGTCGTACTCTTATGCAATGGACGCTTAAAATAGTAATAATAATAATTTACTTTTGTGTAATCGATACTTAAAATGGTAATAATAATAAAGCGGAATACTTAGTTAAAAACTCGTCGACTTCGACTGGTCGATCAATGTAATTCGTTGATTTAATCGATTAGAATCGATATTCGTGAGAATTTGAAGTAGGCTTCTTGTTCCGATGCGTAGACAGCTAGCGATCATGCATTTACATCCGATTTGATAGATGCATTATAAAAATGTAGTTTTTCATTAACGAATAAAATGTTAAAATGAGGATTTTGTTTTCATTACAGCTCGATGTCAGGCAGTCTTGGTGGCTCGATGGGTGGTAGTTGCCTTCAACAACGAGCCGAGGGTTATCCGGCATATGTATTCCATGAGCCACTTCACTCGCTTACCCAATCTTATTCCCACGCTCATACAACGGCGGCGCACTCGCAACCCCATCGCGGTATACCGACATCTCACGGTGGAACACCCACTACACCAGGGGGACAACCTGCTGGTCCAGGCGGTGCGCCCTATCAGCCAACCACCTCCACCGCTACCGGTAAGCCCATTGAGTACCCGTAAAAGTAAATGCAATCTGGATAAGATCAATCAAACGGAAAGTACAGTTCAACTGTGGTGTAAATAGCTCGACGTGCATATATAGAAAAAAAGCAAATTCAACTTTGTCAACAAATAATATAACAACTTGCAAAAGGTTTACACAGCCATTTCAATCTCATTTTCACAAAATCAATTCATCCAAAAGTATAGATCTTTTCAGAATCCATTGAAAATATTATTTGTATAAAAATTTAATTATGCGGTAGGAATATTATACATAAAGGGTGCATCGACTAAAGGGTCCTTTTCCATTCGCACGTACAGAGCAATCCGGTTGATTTTATTCATGCAATACGTACACACGAGTGCGTATACCGTGGATGGTTTACTATCATATTCAGAAATGATACTGCGGTAAACGATAAAAAAATATAATAAATACATACCGAAGAGAGCAAACACCATTATCACTGGGGCAAGAACGCTTTTCGACGTTTCATCAGTCGTCGTAACTGGCTTCTATTATTCCTCTGTTCAAACTCAATGGGTAAAGCATGAACGGGCGAATTTATTCGAATGCCATCTGTGCGAGTACTCCGTTCCGGAGTCGTACATTCGGAATATACACGCATTAAATATCTGTATTGATATATTTATTTATACCTGTGTTTTCGGATTCGAAATAGCCGAGCGCGATCAGAACGACGATACACGCTGTCGGTACGCTATATGTATCACCGTAACAGCGCATTATACGGTTTATCTACCGCGGAGAGTGTATATAGCGTTGGATTTGGCGAGTGTAAAACAGGTGGGTCATTATAAATTTGAACACGCGGAGCGTATAATAGAAGCAGAGCGGTAAAGCCGGAGAGTGAGATAGAAAAAGAGCAACGAGAGAAAGCCCCCAGCGTAGCACGTTATCGTAACGGCGGCAGAAGTTAGTCCCAGCGGAATGAGGGGGCCTGGGACAGGGACACGCGGAAACACGCGCCAACTACTCAGAAGGATACAGCGATAATGTTGATGCACAGTTGTGTACGTGTACAGCGCGTGTGCGCGTGGAAAAAGTTATTGCGCTATAGCGCGGGTAGTTTGTCGTCTCTTCTTATGCCCGGCCATACTCGGTGAGTTTTGTTTGCGCGGCGTAGCGTCCCGAGAGTTTCATTCGACACAGCGTGCCAAATCCCTCGTGCTCACTGAGTTGCTAACAGAGCGTTACCAAATGTTTCCAATCCTTTTCTTTTAATCCTGAGAATCGAGTGGATTTTTTTTTTTAACAAAACTTTTATACATATATTGTTTTGTCATAATGATAAAATGCGTTTATGGTTATGAATAATTAAATATTAACGGTATTAATAAATTGGTCAGTATTTAAAAATAAATTGTAGTATTTTTGAGGAAAAAACGCTGTCTCGATTCGCGAGCAGAGAGAAAAAGCAGAGCGATAGTTTCGGGGTAAATAGATAAGGGAGAGAAAACCGCGAACAACCGTAGCGCCATGCCGCAGAGCATAGTTTCGTGTAGTTTCACGTACGTTAGTCAGAATAAAACATGACGGTGGATTACGTGGCCACGCGGCTACGAGGGATTTCTGTATTGTCGTACCGACCGTGAGCCACAGTGTCTCCACGCGCAATCTACATAGTTGGTATCGAGAGGAATGACCGAGCCAGAAGCGTGCACGTATAGAAAGAGCGAAAACGCTAGCAGCGTAGCTGTGAGGTAGGCAAGCCTCTCACGAATTGTAAAAGGATTTTAAAACAAATCTCGCACAGATCGGGTGCTCACGAGGGGTGCGCTCATCGGCTGTGAATCGAAGAATGGGAGGATGTTCGGCGGTTTTCCGGGTTCCGCTGCCTCTCGCGTTCGCTGAATTTCCAATTTTCTCTCGGTCCCTCTCGTAGCTTTGGGCCCTGCCGCGTCCTCGGCACTCCAACACCCATCCACCAGATGCAGTCTCCTCTCCGCGCTTCATCCCTCGGTCGCTGATGCTTCTCTCGCTTCGCGTTTAGTGAAAGCAACGGACTGTGGAGAGAGAGAGAGAGAGAGAGAGAGAGAGAGAGAGAGAGAGAGAGAGAAAACTACCCTCTCTCTCTCGCTCTTTCTTTGTCTCCCTCTCTGGCTGTCCCGATCTGTATCCCTCTTCACCTCCACCTCCTGTTCCGGCGTCGCTGCAGGGGTGAACGGAAAATGTGGATGGGTTGGGTCTCGCCTCGGCTGGGCGAGCGCTCAATAACGTGCGAACCCAAAGGGGAGGAAATAGGGGGCATAGCGCGTACCTACCAGGAATGGAGTGGAACACGATGGAATGGTGGAACAACCCTTCTCTCTCCGCGGCCGTATATCTTTATATGTCTCTTCCACTCTTCCGTGCTCTTCTCTCCACGTGTGCGTTTTTCTTTATATTAGATATACTTATATATATAACTGTATATATGTACAGAGACCGGGTCGTCCATAGCTATTTATACTTGTACAACATGCCTTCGTACTTTCTCCGAAAAAGCTCTTGACGTATCACTCGACGCGACTCGTCCTTATCTCGTCTGCCGACGCTTCTTACAGCACGTGCTGTCATACAGTATCGATTATGTGAAAATAGCTTTGGCATCTTCTCCTCTTTGGGTCTACCAGTGCAATATTTTGTTCTTGGTGTACCGTAAGGGATACGATTTTTCCTCGTTATTCATCAAAATCGCTGTACACGCATCTGTATGTCGGTAACCATCCTTGACACGCGACAAACCTTTTACTTGCACCGCAAGTACTTCAAGGTATGCTAAAGTTTGTCTATTATTTTCACTCTACTTTCACCCTTTTCGCGAGTCTCGTTCAGTTTTCTCGATGCTTGTGCTTGATATTAAGTGTGGCATCTAGAGGATGCTTTCGCGGCGATGAGCATAGTAGTACGTGCTCTCATATTGCTCCAATCAATGACCATTTTTCAAAACTTTCTACAATTAACTACAATCATCTGTAATAAGAAAATATTTATTTCTACTTTCTTATATAAATGGAAATTCGAAATGAATCGCGGCGTTTCATCTCGTAAATTCTTGTAGAAAATACAACTGTCTACGGAAAAATTTTAAGCTTCTAGAATTTCTTTGGCATTGTTTGTTGTAATTTGTAGTTGAACTTTGCCGATTCGTCATTTTTCATAAAAAATTGTAGCCTATCGGCATCCTGTTAATGCCGGTATAATTAATTTTCTTCGAATACCGAAGAACTACATACTACATGTGTAAAAGTTCGAAATTTGGATCATGCTCGTTGGTGGTTGTAACTCGACAGCATTCTCTTATCCCCGATTCATTGTACATCGTACGAGTTCGTTACAGTTATACAATTATCTTAGAACAGAAATCTACAACTTATCGAAACCAAAGCGGTTGGCGATGAATCATAATTGCTTATGTAAAATGGCGCGATTTGGAACACGTTTGTTTATATTGTTGTACATTTTTATACAAGTTTCTAATTTCCGAGTAGCAGAATTATTTCCGCCAGGAAATAGATGATATCGAAGGACGAGCTGGGCGTGCAGGGCACAAGGGCTTCGAGTTACCCCGAACATTGGACGATAGTTTGCCAGATATTGCGCAAAATTTTCAGTAACCAAGGAAAAAATATATATATAAGTGTAGACGCGAACGACGAGGATCGACTGATAAATTTTTTGTTAAAAAATAAATGTTCCAGGGGTGATATCGGCGGGAGTATCGGTACCCGTTCAGATACCGTCGCAGACTCCGGACCTCACCGGTAACTACTGGCCCCGGCTTCACTGATCCCAGCTCTTCGGGTTCCCGACCGCGAGTCTACTCGTCGGCCAGGAGAGCCCGCCGCCACCTCCGCCCTCATCGGCACCCGGGGCAATCGCCAGGCCTCTGTTGGCATCACTCGGAATACCGACTCAGCCACCGGTCCATCATCAGTCCATAACGCCAGCTACAACGCCGGTACACAACTCCGATACCAGTGAGTGAACGAACGTATCTAGAGTACGAGATATTGACACGACGATCATTCCGCGAACGATATAAATATATATTGCAGTGCGAAAATTGAAGAGCATTTCAATACGATCACTACGATTCTTGTAAAATTATCACAAAATACCACATAAGAATAAACACCCGGGTTATGCAGGGTAATCCTAACGACTTTCATCCAATCGTAATACACCATCGACGACGATTCACTCGAAGAGAAAAATCTTATTGTTCGCACAGAGTCTCCGCAAGTATGATCACGACTAATACTCCAAGCAAGATTTGCACCGAATCGGAGGATTCGTTAGGATCCTAGATCGGAATAAAAATTCTAAACATTTCATAGTAATTTTGAATTTTTTTATTATTTACGAGATTCGGAAAGAGCGTCGAATAAATTTCCCTCGATAAGCAGTACGATGAAATTATTGTTTGAGTGAAATATTGTTTGAATAATAAAAAAAAAAAAAATATATTGATCGAAGGCGCTAATATTGGCAGACGCGAAGGTCGATCCGTGGTAAATAACTGAAAATCGAGTGCCGTAGCCTCGATAGGTAAACAATCCTATTATGCCGAGAAAATATTATCAAAATTTCGATAGAATTTGTATTAATTCGGAAAGGCAGGCGAGCGCGTCATACGAACCTAAAATTAATTTTCATTCAACGCTTCGGGGGTGCGAGGATGAAGGCCGAGTCGTCCGGTGGGGCGTACTCACAGAGAATCTCGCGAAATCTTGACGATATCGTATTATATACGAGCGGGGTGGTAAAATCGGGTTCAGCAACGAGTTCCGCGGAGGAGGATCGATTGTTCGTTTCCCTCTGAGCGAAAGCAAGTCGAACGCCTCCGCCGTATGGTAATTGCGAAGCCCGTGGGGGTCGAGGGTGCAGCTAGGCTGGGCCGGGTCTGAGATCCAAGTTTTCCAACGACGGCTGGTAGTATTCTCGCGAGGTTTCGAGCCCCGTTGAGGTTGGAGTCGGGGTTGAGGTTGGGGCTCGCGGGATGAGCTGTTTTCGGGCGGCAGCTCGGCAGAGCGGAGTACCGCCCGGAGCCCCAGCCACGAGTGGGTGTGGGAGAACGTTTGCGGGCGCAGGGGTTGATAGCGAGGTACGCGCGAGGGCGGCTTTCTTGGGGTCGGCCATCGCGCTCCCTCGGAGTTATGGCGCCGTATACTACCACCACTATCACGGCCAAGGTACCTTCTCAACCGGTATATAATACTACAAACATAGCTCTTCGATTCACTTGAGAAATATTCTCTCGCGGAGGACTTTCCTGTCTAATTTTATTTTCCTTTGGTACCCAAAGATTTTTTTTCTTCCATCAGTTTTAACGGCATCTACGTCGCTAGCGCCGACTTATAACTGTACCTATCGAAAGAAAGTAATTGCAACAATTGACATCGAATCCAATGGTCCTACAAAGGATTTTAGCCCTTGATACAAAATTAAATGTTTTCTTTGCGTAAAAATAATCGATTATTCGATTACAAAGTTGAATTTAGAGTCGCAATCACGAACTTTAGTTGGAACTTTATAATGACTTTAGTTAAGATATATTTGAACTTGACGTACGAATTACTTTCAACTTAGCCCTTAAATTCAACGGTTCACGTTTCGGAGGTAATTTTTCAACATTTAGGAAACACTCGCTCGTCCCGACTCGGCGTTAAAACAGGTAACAAGAATGCTATTTTATTTACCGCGCGGAAACTTTCTACTGTAATTCATTATCGCGATTGTCACGATTGAATGTTCAACGACACTCGATCCCATTAACGGAAACTGTGCGTGGTATCGTTGTATCAGCGCGAAGAGGCTATAGGAGACAAAATTCGCGAAATCAATCGACACACAGAGGAACAAGGAACATTATGTTAGATAAAAAAATGTAGAAAATATCAAAATGACGGAAAGACAAAAGAAATAAGTAAAAGGGATAACTTTTGTAGCGGCGATTATGTAAAACGATGACACGGAGAATTAACGTACAATATAGATCGTTGATTCGGAGAATAGAAGCGCACTAACCGCATCTCGGAACAACAAATAAATCAACGGAGCAATTAGAGGCGTTTGAAATGTGCGGTTGAATCGCGAGGATGTTCCGTGATACACCACCGCGTAACGACCCTTCGATACATCAATAACAACATGAATAATAATAATAAATAACAGTAATAATAATATTAATAATAAATAAATAAATAAATAAATAAATAAATAAATAATTAATAATAATAGAGTATGGTTTTGTGTATAAAAATAATGTAAGATAGCGTTTGTTACTCTAGTTAGTTCATATTGTAAATTAGCAGCGTCGACATGAATTGTATATATGTATTAAGTTATGACGTATTAAGATATTACTAGTTATGTTCGAACGTACACCGTTAGACTAGAAAACTATTTCACAAAGCAGAACCCCATTAATGGTAAACCAGAGATCGTCACGTACATACCAGCACAGACATATGTATTTGGTGTTTTATCTTCTTTCAAATTGCGCAGCATCATTACGCTCTAATTAATAACCGCTCGCGTCTGACAACAAAGAAAATTCATTCTTGTAGTACGAATAAATTGTCAGAGACTATATTCAACACAGATTCTTATGTAGTTGGGCTGAATATATTTCTATTTATTTCGAGAAAGTCGCAACTGCTATTTCTCGTAAATCAATTGTCGAATTTTTTAATGAAAACATTTTTTTCTCTGCGCTATGAAAATATAGTTAAATTATTACGAGTCAATGAAATTTTGTTGATCCTTACACGAATCGCCCGCAGTTACTTAGTACGTTGACAATTTTCTACCATTTCACCCTGAACGTGCCATTGATAACGATTCGAATGGAGGATAACAACGAAGAAAGGAAATACAATAACGTGCACGCATTTATGTTGTTGACCGGCGCAAAAGTCGTGATTGGGTAACGCAACCGAAAATAATGAACCACTCCAGGGTGGTATATGCGGCGAGTCGTGAAGTGGTACTAATTTATCGTTCACTCTGCAATCGGACAGTTGCTCCGAGGCGTGAGTAACGTTCTCGTTGCTTTTCTGACTGATTGGCTGACGCAAGCGTTGTCGAACGTGTGCGAATGAATTTTTACCGATCAGAAGCGGATCGGTATATTCGACGAATGGAAAATCACACGCAGGGGGTGGCGGGTCCGAAAGGTCACGAGTTTCGCATTTTTAAATGACGTCCAACAGCGTTATATCAAAACACAAATTATAACGAGTGGCTCCGAGTTCCGTTGGACATCTTCGTGCCACGGGATTGGCAACATTAATTTTTTTAAATCAGCTTTACAAATGTCAATAGCAAATTTTTATGCTGATGTAGTGTTATTATTAAAATTTCGGAACTGATTCCAAGGGAGATATTTGTAACAAGAAATCCATTTGAGTACCAGAGCATTTCATTCATTATATTCTGACACACGTAAGTATGAGGGGAATTTAAAAAAAAATCGAATATTTTGTCCAAAAGTTTAAACAAACTTTGAAATATACTAAAATTTACATCTCTATAGTCTCCCCTTAAGGTGTTACCTCCGTAGAATCATTTGAGAATTTTGTTGAAACTTAGCGTACATATAATTGTATGTTTCATTTCAACATCTGTGCAATTTAAACGAGATAAACCGTTTCCGAAACGAGGTAATTACAATTGAAGTTGGCACGATTAACATATGTATCTCTCATAGTAAATACGCTCCAACGACACGTCTTTCTATCCACCTTCTGAGCGGGATTCAATTTGCGAACCAAAAACAGAAGTATCTCAGAGCTATGCTAAATAAATTTGAGATTGTTTATTGTTTCGTTTGTTGGTTACCGTTTCGTTAATTGAGATATCGTGAGTTAAATCTGTCGCACGCCTCAGCGTTGCGTCGCGGAGGTAATACCTTAATAACATTTACGGTTGACAAATAATAACTTATGAAAAATTTTATAATCCGTTGGCCAGGAGATGCAATTGTAATTTTTTTTTTTTTAAGTTTCCGAAAAGTAGATAATTAGAAAATAAGATTACGCAAATTTTCCGCAGCATGCCCATATCGTTTTTACGAATGAAACACATGGATATTCATAAACAATCGCTGTAATAAATGTAGCTGACGAATTTCGGTAAACACGTGTTCTCGCAGGATCTCATAGTTGCAGTCAATAGATAAATAAACACGAACAAACGCGAGATCGCCTCGTTGTACGATTGAATAGTATTCTCGTAAAGATTTGTACCTATGCACGGTGTATAGTATTGGGTGTCTGTCAAAATTCCGAACGGTCAAAATTCCGAACGGTCAAAATTCCGAACGGTCAAAATTTCGAACGATCGAAATTCCGAATGTGTATATACTCATACGATCATGAATATACACATTCTGGATTTTGACAGACACCCGTAATATTTCAGCGGAAAAAGAGGCGTTTTCGTGCTTCGAAAATTATTATTATCGACATCATCATTGCTATTATCAATAATTAGATGAAGATAGTGAGAGATAAGGATGGGCCAGTTTCAACAAGTGTCATATATTTGTCGGTGAGAGATTTCGATATTATTATATAAATGCTACATATATATATATATATATATACACATACATATATATATCCCAGAAGGAGATGATGCGATAACAACAACAAAAAGGAGTAAAAAAAAAACCACAATTGATCAATATTGTACATTAATCTTAAATTTATATTTTTGGAGAAAACAAAAAGAAACAGAGAAGCAAAGACGACGAAAGACACCGCGATGCTATCAAAATACTTAGCGTTTAGTGGCTTTTCGAGTCACTTTGAGCCTCGGGATGTCAACCCACAGAGATTTCCACTTAAATTCACGTATATACATACGTATATATACGCCCCGATATATTTGCTATGTATACATACGTATATATATATATATTATTCCATTTTGTCCATACCACTTCCGCGTTGACGTCTCGTTGCACGTGATAATTAGTAAGAGCATCGTCAAGACCACTCACTGCAGCTTGTCCTCTCATCGTATATTTAGCCAAAGATGCAATACTTGAGGATTTTAACGGTGTGCCACTAACTGGCATGTTGCGTTTGGTTTTACTTTAAAGCAAGTTGACCAGGTAGATAGGTGCCGGGCCAGGGGAAGACGCTATCGTGCAGCGCGGTAAAGATCGAGCAAGAGGGTGACATCCTTTTGAAACGACAACTGCGAACGACTCATCCGAGTTATGCAGCTGCTATATCGAATAGTATTCGTAAATCAAATGCACGATCGATCTGATTTTTGATATGTTGCTTGGATTATTTGCGCTTTGTTGATATATAATTTAAAAAACGTTTATCTCTACATTTTTTTTATATTACGGCACAAAACATGCAATTTGCATATACGCCATGAAATTATGTTAAAAGAGTATCATAAGATATTAAAATGTTACGTAAACGGTGTAGATTAAAATGCCCAAATAATTCAGGCATATTTCCGCGACAGTTGTGAACATGTGATAGAAAATTTAGATTTTTTGGTGCATTTCTCTTTACCTGGTGAAGCTCGTCAAGCGAAACGAATTGGACATTCGAGTGCGAAAGAACGAGCTTCAAGAATGTTATATAGCATGGCACAAATTAAATGCCCACGAAACGAAGAAACGGTGAGATGTTTACGAGGAAAAATGTTCCAACTGTACGGTTCGGATGGAACAAGTGTTCGGTTGTTTCGCATTCTCGTCGTTAAATTGTTTTTTTTTGTTTTTTACGCGTGCAGCGGGATAGAATGACTGCGCAAAGAGGTTGACGCGGGGGTGGTTGCGCGAAACTTATTATCCGTAGTAATTAACAATAACGAGAATACAGTGTACGAGCATGAACAAATCTATTATTGAGAATAATATATAATATATTATTGCGGCAGTATCTATGTAAGTGTTGTGAATAATGAGATAATATTGTTGCTGTGATTACCTCTTAAGATTGTAAGTAGTAGAATATAGAAACCACTGTTAGGTGTCACTGTCTTGATTCAATAAATGTTATTTCATTTTAATCACGATGCAATCGTTTATTTCTGTGTCCTGTAACAAATATTCGACCCAGAACTAATCTAAAATTAATATCGAGCCATAAATCAACCAACAAATCAATTCAGTTTAGAGCTGGGTCAGTCCACGAGTGTTACCGTTATGCAAAAGGATGGAATTTTACAAGGTACGAAAATAATTTTATACCGCGTTGTTCACTATTTTTCTCGTAGAATATTTAATTCTCAATATTAATTAAAGGTCAAAATACATAATGAAAATAACGAAAAATGTTTGCAGCCTACAACTGAATTACACTTACGGCTACAGGTTATCACTGAGAATATAAACGTAGAAATATTATCAAGTTGGCATTTTTACCTCACAGCTCGTATGTACTTATCGATAAAGAATAAAAATACGTATTATCACTGAATGTTTCATAATATGGAGTGAAAAATGCGTTTCATTGAAACGACTCGTTACAGTTGCATTTTAATCAAGTTGTGTTCCATCTTTTTGGGTTTTGTTCTTCTTATTGAAACCAGAAGCGTGATTCAACCCGATCGTTCCGTCCCAGAACGAGCACTCGACGATTACTTCGCGTGGCACTGAGTATTGGCACCGAGTCCGAAAGGACGGTTGTTCGATGTTTTCCTTTGCAGCAAAAGATTCTACCGACTTGCGCGTATATTCCAAGCATTGCGATTATTATCAAAAATGCGACGAGACACTTGTCTGAAAAATCGAATCAAATGATCGCACAATTGTTCCGTCATCTGTATGCCGTTGGAGATGTGCATGGGTACCTGTGCCTTGATAGGGCGGCTGAATAACTGCTACGTTGAATCCATGAACCGTAGCTCGTCGAATGGTATTGATAACGATATATTTAAGATTCGAGCCCACGTAGTAATCGATCGGCAATATTATCGCGTAAGCGCCAAGAATGGCGCAGCAAACGATGTTGGATCTGAACGGTAAGACAGCGAGTACGAGGGGCACGAGAAGCGTTACTCCTGTATGTATAAGCCAAAAATTCACGTTGCTTTCGAACAATGGAGTGTCGTCTGAAATAGTTAAAACATCTGTATAATGATATGTGTTCGTCGAGGAATGCGAATATCCGTCGGATCGGACCCTTTTATTCGTCAACAACGGCATATGCCATACGGTAAGTTATGGTGGTCAGTTGTCGGCTGGTCCGCCCCTCCTACTCGATGTTATTGTACATGTACCGAGCTTGTACTATAAATAGGTTCGTCTCTAAATAAATATAGGGACGCAATTAGGTAAATGTGAATTTTCCAAGCTGGTTAGACCGTTTCGTGGGAGTCTGCGGGTGTGCTATGCATGAGTAGAATTTGCAAGTGTCGATGTGCGAGCCCCTCGAGCGACGGGAACGAGTGTGTGTCGGTGGCTGGGCGCGAGCGTGGTCACGGGGGTCGTCGCGTTATGGTGAGAAAGGCAGGAGGTACGGATGCCCGCCGCTTCTGCATGGGGTATTCGACGGACGAAATTTCCACATGAGTGGACATTGATAGAAGCCGCGGGGATGGAGAGAAGAGAAAACTGGCTGCGCTTCATCCCTTCGTCAAACTCGAACTAACTTGGTGGGGTATAGGGCGTGTAGCAGCGACGAGCCCTTTCTCGTTTCCCCTCTCTATAAGCTGGCTTTCATTATTTTCCTATAATTTGCAACAGCTCCTCGCTTCTGTCTCCAACTTTTTTATTCATCCCGTGGCTCGAGGGGTGCGGACGCGGGACTGGTAGCAACGCGTCAAGCGGGATAAGGGCGGGTGGACACTCGGTATTTCGAGTGCGGCCATATACGGATTTTTATCATTCTCCAAGGGATTGGAGGGAGAATTTGTACGTGCCTGCTATCCCGAAATACACCGTGCTGGATACGAAGAATCCAAGGGTCATCGAGGCCAGGAATGTTACGACGCATGGCATTCCCATGCAGAAAGACAGTACGATCCAGCCGATTCCGCTCAGGAAACTCACACCCAAAACTATGCCGAGAACAGCTGAAAAAAAGTTATCGATAAACGATATTTCATAGCATGCCATGAGCAAACATGTTTTATTTCTTTTTCGTTATCCTTTACTGATCAATTTGCCACGGAGAAAAATCATTTGCAACGAATAAACTGTTGTTGCTTCTAGATTCGCATAAGATTTTTCAAGTTCTCAAATATAAATGTTACGCTGTGTTTTTCTATCGGTCTGGTGAAGACGTTTCGAATGATTGGATCAGTAAAGGATTTATATTTAAGACTTGTCGACAATTACTCGAAGTTTCAAAGTATCCGATAGCGGCCAGAATGCAGTAGCTTATTATGCCACCGCTTATCGCACCGAGGAAGACTACCTCGAATCCCAAACATCTGTGTCCCACAAAAGCTATGAGAAAACCGACAATGAGAATTATAGCACAGACGGCCTGTGCAACGCCTGTATCTGAAATAAAAGGAAACGTAAGTTCTTTCGGACTTCATTATCGTATACGATACTTTTACGTTTCGTTGGATTGCGTTGATTGGTGCGTGATTCTGAATTTTAACTACCAGCCACGTGCACTCTCTGTGAAATAATAATTCTACCCCTCTACTAAAACAATAATTCATATCCCTCCAGCACTATTATTCTTCACATGTGAATCCCTCCCTGGACATACACCTTGATACTTTACAAGCTGTAAATTCGTTATAATCATGCGCCAACCACCTTCAAATGGATAGCATTTATGAAACGTACTAAGATTATTGCAAGAAGATGGCGTAGTGAGGGGACTACAGGCATACGTGGCAATCGGTACGTAGGCCGCGGAGATATTTCCATAAGTAGCGATCATTGCGTAAACCGATCCAGTGCCTGGATAGGCACTGTAGACTCGGCGCACCGGTGATGCACCTATCGCAGGTCGTATCTGACGAACGATTATCACACGCGTATCGATAAAAAAACAATAGTGCAATAAAATAATAATGGCAGAACGAAAGAAACGCGTATTCATACCTTTTGACCATTTTCAATGATGTTCTCTACAGTCATCATTTTTAGTATCGCATCGAAATAAGTTTCGGCAGTGAAATCAAGTTCTGGCAAATACATTCGGTATGCCTCGAGCTTGACATATTTTCCACAGGGCGGTACCGTTCCATTGACTCTAGGCGCGGAAGCTGGTTGGCCTTCGGTCGTAATCATCGATTTGCTAATGGTCAATTTTTGATAGGGCGATATTTCGATATCGAATTCCAAATTGCATCCACCTGGTATCGGGGCTGTGGGCCATGACATTTTGAGCAATATATATATATATATGTATATGTATATATATATTGTGTAGTCATCCAAGTATATTGTTGCAATTAAACCAATGTTTAATTAACGAAACTCTCGAAATTCAATTCGTTTGAAAAAGATCCGAGAAAAGATAAATTGCAAAGGAGCTTGTAAAAAAATATTGTTTATGTATATATACTTTGCAGTTTATCTTTTCTCGAATCTTTTTCAAACAGATTGAATTTCGAAAGTTTCGTTAATTAAACATTTGTCTAATTGCAACAATATACTTGGATGACTACGATTTGTATAATTGATAATAATGTATTGCATCGGTCAATGTATTTCTCCGCATAAAGAAGTTTCCTGTATAAAGCGTATGTGAAAAAAAAAAATTATTAAAAAAATCAGTACAACTAAGCTGTACACATGTTCTTTATGAAAATTAATATATTTGTATAGGAAACATTTGTGCATAAACAGGTCTATTATATTTAATATACAAATATGATGCAAAATGAATGAATGATGTAACAACCACATTTAAAAAGTTGGGTTCCATATACAATTATTTTGATAGCGCTTTACGGTCGTACATTAAATTTAATATATATAAAGGTTTACTATATTCAAGTAACAATTAACTTTCCAAATAGTTCCAGCAGTGTATTTAAAAGAAGACATACGTGTCGGATCCACCTTTTATTAAAGATAGACCAGGCCAGAAAGGGTCCGAGGGTCTACCAGGAAGGGTACAAGGGGGACATTCAATCAAAGTCGAATACCTTTAGATAAAAATTCCAGCAACCTAATCGATACAATTCCAATTTGGTATATTCCTTTTGATTCTCGATACTTTATCATTGAACATTACAGACTCAAAATTTACTGAAACGACACACGGAAAGCTATCTAATTAAAGACGCATTGCCCTTAACCCTTTACCACATTCATACGATTCATGTAGAGAATACTTCGATATCGTACTTACAGGATTCCGAGTGATAAACACGAGCGATGTACACATTAATTACTTCAATTTCAATACGAACGACAGTGTAGGTACATGGCTACGCGGCTTGAGTAAAACTTACCTTTATCGCTGTACGCGACTACAGCTACTAACACATCCAAAGTTGCATTGTTAGTATTGTTCGATACGGACAATCGAGCGGAAGAGCTTCCATTGATATAAATTTCAAGTCCAATGTTCGAACCCGATATGCCGGTGCTCAATCTATGGTAGGGAAGCGGATCGTCGTAGGAAAGAGTGAGATTGCCTTCAGGGACATGAATTTGGACAATTACGAAAGACACGATAGTAGGAATATCTTCAATTTCAATGAGAAAACCGCTGTTTGGCAAGAGCTTAGTCAACGTGTGAAAAACTTGGCCATTGGGGCTAGTGCTATCTAAATCAGCCAACGATATACTCGTGATATTCTCTGTAAAAAAAAAAGGGAAAACAAGAAATAAATTTAATCAACTTGAATATTAATATGATAATTGGTCCAAGTGTAAAGATTAGAAGTTCGAGGTTAGAATATTCGGGTTTATTCCGGGGCTAATTAACTTTGGCTTCGATTTTGCATCGTCGCCGAATGCGATTCATTTGTTTACTCTTTAGTAAGCAAACAAAAATAATAACGACGCGGCAACGGTCAGTCTGATAGCCAGATAATGTAAGAAAAGTTGAAGGCAAAAAATTTGAAATGTAAGTCAATATCGCCGCAACCGTCAATTCGTGGATTCGATCACAAGTACGGCGTAATTTGTCTGAATATGCGTGTTACGGTTATGTTTCTTACCAGGCTTCGCGGTCGTAGTTTCTTCGGCGCAAGCAAATCCGACCGGCAAAACAAAAATAAACGTTATATACAAGCAGCAGTGCCGCAAAGAAGCCATATTATTAAAATGTTTACAGCCAACGATTTAAATAAGTGGGTAAAAAACGAAGAAAATAAATAAATTCGAGAAATGATAATAACGTTAATCAAGTACAACGAAGACTACGGAAGCAACAGCTGAGCGATCGGTCGTGCGCGGTCGTTTCTCGTTTCTGACGGCAGTCGAACGGCACGAAGGGGAAGGGAACATTTTGCCCATTTCGGAACATCGCGGAGCCGTCGGCGGCGGCCGAGAGGCAGCGCGTCAGTCACGTCCAAGATGGCCACGTTGGATCAATGAAAACTCGAGTAATCGTAGTAAAATCGAAATCGAAGGGTGTGCAGGTGTAACTCGGGTTTGTGTTTTTTCGAGTGTAAATGGGCCATGGGGAAGGATCAGGAGCTGCTGGAGGCAGCAAGAAGCGGCAATGTCACCGTCGTGGAGAAGATATTGGGTCAACGTGCGAAAAGGAGTGGTCCACTGGCAAGGTGGGTGTTAACCAGTATACGGGCAGTCTGCTATATTTTCCGGGATACACCCAGCGTTTTCCCACCTCGAACTGTCATAATACGTCTTTGGAGACAATTTTCCATAGGCCCTGTCGATTGATCTTATTTTATAAATCGTGGACGTTCGATAGCTGTTCTCGTTGACACGTTTCAAGAATTTTCAATGCCTTCCTATATGGTGTATCACGAATTACCACTTGTTTGCTGGAACAATTTCATCGTTTTCGTATAGGTTTCGTATACGAACCTGACGATTCTGCCTACGTGATCGAACGTGCATTTTTGAATGACCCCCGAGGCACGCAAAAAGCCTGTTCGAACGTGAATTGAGGTTAGGACGAAAGTCGGAATATAAATCATTCCGTCGTAAGCCCCTCGAACCTTTCGAAATATCATCCTCCTGTCACTGTAATAGACTCCGCGGATAGTGCCTTTTCAATTCAGAAACTGTTTGCTCGGTTTCGTTGTCGTTGGCGTGTCACGGCAGCGAAACTACTAATCAACGTGACATCCGATGCTTCCTATCCGATAAAGCCAGATAACGTTAATAAATTGAGAATCGAGAGGTTAACAGCTGGCTGATGTGCTCGTATTCTAAACAGTTGGCTCGCGTTTACGTTCCATCGTTTAATTTTTATGTAAAAAAAGTACACAATATACGAGAGAAATCAATCTGTAATTATATTTAAAAAATATTTTTAAACCATTGGAAAAAAAATATATTTTTTAATTTTCAAAAATGTATAGATATTGTATGCATTGAAAAACGAAATATTTAATATCAAAGTTTCAACGGGAACAGAGTTCCGAGTTTTTCTTATGCTTGGAAAATGAGATTACGCTCGCGAGTGTTGAAAGAGATATCGAAATGATTATTCGTGACTGTTGTAAAGCGAGTTGTTTGTTATCGTTTGAGGCCTAATAGCGCTTTTGTCGTACAGCGCGTGAATCATCGAAGCAAGCGTAATGCGCTATGCAACGGGATATGGCAACGAGCCACGCTGACTCGTCACAGTGGCCGGGCCCCGAGTGGATAAATCCAATGGATTGCACAGTGGCGTAATAATCGATTGATCGTGGCCCACGTTCGTACCGATTCACTCGTTTCTCTCCTCTTTTCTT
The DNA here is from genome assembly GCA_963942595.1 of Cylloceria caligata. Taxonomy (NCBI): domain Eukaryota; kingdom Metazoa; phylum Arthropoda; class Insecta; order Hymenoptera; family Ichneumonidae; genus Cylloceria; species Cylloceria caligata. Next base: position 1,346,083 of record OZ012710.1, read on the forward strand.
ATCGCCAACATAAGATTTCGTAACGTGCTCCTACGGTTGAAGAACGCCTGCTGAGATCGGGTGAACGTACTCCGGGAGCACATCCCGCGCTCCTCGTAATCCCTGCATAGTACAGAATCTATATAGTCGTAGTACTTTCGAGCGTTTATAGCCAGCCGCCACTTCATAAACGTCTTTGCTCTCGTCTATAATTCGGTCGGGGCGCAGGTTTCTTGTACGCGGCAAAGCGTCTCAGGAAGTTATCGGCTCTCGCCTCGCCTCTTCGATCCACGCCCGAGAGATAATGGAATCTATTTCCGTGTCGGGTATCTATTTATTTTCAACGGTCGATGATAACGCCAGCGTGAGTCGCCGATCCTCTCGAGGGAAGAGGAGGAATAAACAAAGAAAAAAAAAATAGAGAAGGGAAACCCGGATAACGTCAACCGCATGGAAATTACCTGTATGACAAAAATCAATACACTATATTAAAATAATTATTCCATCGTCTCAATGATATTTAACAAAAATTGATAAGATACACAATTCGATGATACACCTGTATACAAATGGTTAATAAACTATATTATCGAATTTATTTTCAGTGTCGCATACGGGTCGCGTAAACAACTCATAATTTCTGGTACACGTTATCGCGCTGGAACGCGTTCGATCGTTCGGAATGCGTGTACACATTGTGCGAACGTTTGCATGTAGGTATACACGTGAAAATTTCCATTTTAACGCAGTTGCTCTCAATTAACCTTCGTCGAAGAGCGGTTACGTCGCGGTTTCGCGAATTTCATGCTTGGTACTTAATTGTCGTTGATTCAGAATTATAGTCACATCTGGAAGACAATAGAGCCACTGAAATAAGTCCAAGTACAACGAGTAAATTGTATAAATACATATAATATACGCTAATTACATTCAGTCTGATATGCAACGATTATATTGTCAAGAACAATCGTGCAGATCTAATTATCGTTTGTAACGAATGTCGTTCAAGGTGAACCGGGAAACTACTGACTCGCGCATTGGACTGGTTCATTGCTCTCCATCTATATTCATTATCGAAGATCCCGGATCGTGGCACGTTAATTGGTAACCGCGATATTCAAATTGCGATTAGACGTTTCGACGCTGTTGGACGTATAATGATTCATGTACCGAGTGTGCAAAGGATAGCGAGAGCTCTGTTTAAAAACGGATTTTTCTTTTTGCAACAACGGTCGGTTATCAACTTTTTTTTTCAGCATATTCCGCACGTGGATGCTCGTGTACTCGAACAAATCCTTTATTAGCAACAGAAAGTGCAAGGTTAAACAAAAACTTTGTTTTTCTAACAAAATAGATGAAAAAAATGTTTCGATCGTAATATATATTTTTTCCAATTTTCAGTTATCGGAGGGATCGCGCGATGCATGTTTATATTTCGCGATTATACAATTAATCGGGAAGTCTTGGACCAAGAGCGGTGTCACGTCGTTCCCTTATTGACCCACATCGCTGACACTCGCGTCGACAGGATGAAGATCTGTGTGCGACCAACACGTCGGCCGGTTGAATCCCTCCGCTCGGTTTTACCAATGGTTGCTAATTAACTGGCGCGCCAACTATGTAGTGTTTGCACGGTACATTACGTTACGCATAGTGTATACTGTTATTACTTTTATTTGTATTTCTACAAGAGACAGAGAATAAGGCATGTGGTCGTTTGAAGTTTCGCTGTAACTCACCGACACACTGTTGAAAAACGGGATGAGAGTGCACCGTGCGTGTAATATTTGTGAGTCACGCTTTAATACTCATCGTTGAGGCCAGACGCGCATACTCTCGTTGTTCATTAATCCAATAGGACTGTTCTCACTTTGTATTATACGTTATGGAGGCGCTTAGCCTCTGTGGCCGACGTTCGAACTTCCGTGTAGTTGATTTTTGCATCCTTTCGATAATATTTATAATCCTTTACTTAGGAAACTGGATTTTGGTTAGTCTCAGGGTTTTTCGCTTTCCTTTTGTCAACGCTTGGAAAGCTGAGAGATATCAGCTGGCTTGGCTGGTGGTTAAAACGTTGTTGAAGGTAGACGCAAACACAAATCGCGAGGTGGCGCTGACACTTGCGACTTGTGGTGATACTTGCGAAGCGCATCTACTTTTTCTCTCGTCGATTGCACGCGATAAATGTCGTTGTGTGCGTGAAATTAGTAATTTTCCATGTGTGAGTGTGACTGTGTGAGAATGCAGCGAAACGCTTGTGCCAAGTGCTGTGGGAGCTTCGAGGCTCGCGCGTCAGTCAAAGAGTTCAAGACAGTGCAAAGGGGCGGGGCACCATCCTAAATGTATCATGACAAACAGCCTCTTCTAACAAATTGCCACTCTCCCGTGTCGTCGCACAACTTGTCGTCCACAACTACAAAGCTCGCGAGGTTGCTCCTTTCGAAAGTCAGTCGTTCGTTCTTTTTTTCTTTCTTTCTTTCTTTCTTTCTATCTACCTACCTTTCTGGCTGCCTCTTTATCTCTCTGTTTCGCTACGGGGCTAACTTTGTCGACGCTTTCGTTTCTTTTTGCCTTATAGAGTCGCTTGGCTCGTGCGCTCTTCTCTTGGTTCCTCTTCGGTCCTCTTCTCTGACTCACAATCACTCAGTCCCGATCCCTTCCTCTGGTGCACCCCTCTTGCGCTCCTTCGCCGAGATCATAAAGTAGTGACGCGTAACCAGGAGTCTACGGCAAAAAAGAGGCTTCTCGCGTAACGCGTTCAATGTAATTCGCACTCGACGGTCGGCCCGCTCCATCGCTTTTCCCCTCGTCACTCGACGTGTGCGTGCGATTCGTATGTTTTTAACATGCTTTTTTTTAATGTCCTTTTTATAAGCGACAAGAATAATATCCCGACTCCTCGACGTTATCATATCAATGCGTTATGATGACGCTATTAACACCTCTTTGTTTCTCATAATCCCATTTCTGTACGGTCTTGGGTGGTACAACTTATAAAAGGTCAATGGTACGCGTAATACATAAAAATCTTTTTCGAAGCAGAGAACATCAAATTTATTATTTCTTACAACATTCCACCGTACAACATAGTACCGTAGTACAACTCATACAATTTTTAATATTTCTGACTCAAATTTGAGCCACTATACAAAAAGTTGGAAAACATTGAATTTGTCTTTTCTCGAGCAGTGCTAATAAATAGTTTATTATTTGTTGGGATATAATAACAGCGATGTTTATCATAAATTATTGCATTAAGAATCACTATTACTATTATTATTTAACCATCTTAAATTAATTTTTTTTTTAAATATAAATCAACGAAGCCGTTATCGGTCAAGCAATAAAATTTGTAGGCATACGAGTATATCCGTCGTTCAGAGCGCGTCAGCGCGTGTATTTTTACTCTGCGACTGAGAAAACTATCGATTGATGCCTCAGAAATACTCGTACCACTTCAGAGCCGCACTTACCAAGGAACTTGAAAACACGCGCACGCGCCCTGTTTCCCAATATTTCTTTCCTTCCTCGTGTCGCTTTTCCAACTTTCACTCTCCTTCTATTTTCAAACTCCGTTCCTTCTCTCTCGCGCAGCCTAGTTTTGATCCTCTTTAGTTTTATCGGCGTGATGCGAGGGTGCGTTCGCACAGGGCGAACAACTAGGTGGGCTCAAAAGTGCAGGAGCCTCGATAGAAAGCAACTTCACGGTCGTTCTTTCAACATTTTCCGGTGACTTTTGTTTTTTTACCAATCGGAGAGACTTATTGCTGGATTTAATGCAATCAATCAGTTAAACCTGACTCTCTCTCTCCCCCCTACCCTCCTCTCTCCCCCCTACCCTCCTCTCTCCCCTCTCACCCCGCCCTGATGGACTCCCAAGTATTATTGTTGTCAAGCCGATTAACTCTTCTTTAGCGACTTTGCATATTAATTAGTTTTATTTTGTATTTATTATTATACCGGGTGGTTGATTTAAGTGAAGACATCGAAATATCTGTACAAATAAGCATCGTACAAAAAAAATGTCCCAGATGAAAAGTTAATATTTTTGAAGGGGCAATTCACTCGTGTTGAAATTAGACCGAAATTAGACTGATAGATAAAACTCTGTAACGAATCAAGGTAAAGTTTCAGACGAAACCTACGTATTTTGTAGCGTAGAAACCGAATCTGTAATAACAAATGGGGTTTCCTATTTATGATTTCAAAGTTAACACGAGTGAATTGCCTCTTCAAAAATATTACCTTTGCATCTGGGACATTTTTTCGTACAAGTTTATTTTTCGAGATATTTCGAAGTCTTCGCTTAAAGCGATCACGCGGCATATTATTCACGCTTAAGAAAATATTTACGAAATGAACCTACGACGGTGTAAAATGGTTTTGAATAATACGTGCAATTCGTGAATGCTGGTCGTTGAATGCTCTTAACGAAGACTAACAAAAAACGTATAATCAAAAAAGGGGGGTGAGAACGAAATCGAGTGACGATTCGTTTGTTCAGCAATGTACGCTGATCGCGCGCCTTGAGAAGTTCGCATATGTACTTACGCGTAGAGAGGTCTATACAGACTAAAGGGGACAGGAGTCGCCTGAAGCATTGGCGATGTACTTTTTGCAGACAATCTTCACAGTTTCATTAAGGAAGTCGGTGAGTGGCTGACAGCGCGATGAATGCCAGAGTTAAGCGTCCCCCTCTGATACACGACCGAGACCAGGCGCATCCCGAACTAACATAGATACTCGCGTTCCCTCGCGTACATGTTCTATCAACGTATATGTGTACGCAGTGAGGATGAAAGAAAATTGCAAGGACGAGTCTGTTTAGGGGATATGGAAGAGTGGGACGCGATGAACCATGGACTACAGTGAACCATAGCAATTTTTTTGCTAAATTACTGATAATTAAATTACGAAAAAGTGCTCCACCGTGAATTATATCGTGTAGAAATTTTCTAGAAGCTTTGAGGGTTGTTGATGATAAACTAGAGTTTTGTAATTCCGGTTTTGAAAAAAAAATACATTGTCTGTAATAACATTGTTAACTTTATCGAATGTCGTGTCTTTGATTGTTATTTACTAACTTCGTCAATATATTGATCCTTGTACAGAGTTTATAATATTGTGAAATAATAATATTAATTATCGATACTCATGCAATTGTTTAAGGTTCGTGATAAGTATTATCAGAGTGTACCGTGGGCCATAATGAGCCACTCGATTGAGGGGCACAACGATCCATCGATAGATCTCTCGTCAAGCGGTGTCAAATGTTATTTTTTGTATTATTGTGTTTAGAAGTCGGTGATGGAAAAGTAGTAAAGACACATGAAAAAAGTGGTTCATTGTACTCTCCCCTACGTTGCTCCAAGCTTTGTAAAAGGTACACTTTTATTTACTTGTAACGTTAGCAGAAACATGAAACGGCTGTAAAGCGAGTGCATTACCGTCAGTATATTAAACCCTTAGCTTTGGGTTTTTTTTTTCATAGTGCAAATCGAAGACTATGAAATTGACTTAGAATTTTGTGAAATAATGATAGAAAAAAATGTAAGTCACGGCCAGGTCAGATTGGGATGCAGTGCATTTTATAAATTGTCATCTACGTATCAAGTTTGTTATTGTTACTTCAGTAATAATGATAAAATCAATTTAACATTATTACACAATAGTAAAACAAACTTAATATCGTCCTTGTGTTTTTTTTTTTCCGTATGTTATAACGATACTCGATTTCACCTCAGCAATAGGTAATTCCTTCGTTTTTATTCTATGCGTTATCGTAAAATTATGGCCGTTTTTTATGCCTGACAGAATCCCTACGGACAGCCCTCGGGTTGTGGCGAGGGTCGGTGGCTCCTAGATAAAATCTGAGACTCGAGACACGCACGTGAGGTGCACGCACGTAAAATAGAGGCGTCGTATTGTAGAGTATTATAAGCTGGCGGTGAAACTTCACGCCGAGCGAGTACCGCTATAGGAGCGCGCTTATGCTTTGATATATATAGGTACCGAATGCGTCTACCCCATTGCTTGGGGGAGGGCGAGGGGCAGGGGGGAGTTTTGCTCTGGTATAGTTGGCTTAAAGAGTCGCGACTCCGTCGGCACTCACGTTGGAACGTCAACGTAGGGGTTGCGCATAAAACAAACACGGGGAGCAGGCGAGAGGGAAGTAAGAGCGATGGAACGACTTCACTCGACGAGGTGTATACGAGGCACAAACAAAGACATCGACAAATGTTGAAGAAGTGCGACGAGGGATATTGCTACGAGATCCAAGAGCACGTGCCGTATAGTCGATCTCCTCGTATACTTATCGTCTGCAAACTGCTATAGGTACATCACGGTAGAAGAGCAACGTTTTCTAAGTACAACCGCCGCAAGCTTCTCCACGCCCTCGTTTTGACTTTTTTTTTTTTCATTCCTCTCTGTGCTCGATGAAAGCTCTCCTCGAACGCATTGGCTTTGATTCGCGGATCGTTTTGAAGTTATAGTTACAATGGATCAGAGGAAACTCTGCGTCGTTCGGCTCCTTTGAGCGATCTTGGAGCATTTGATGAGCCACGAGAACCGAGTGTACCATCAAGAATCGACTAACGAGTCTTAGAAATTATTTTAATGAACGTCGATCATTTTTTGGCGTTACTATACCGTATAGTACCACTCATAGTTGTTCAGTGGGGATATTAATCTGTGCTTTTTTAGTCTTTTCTTGTCGTGGCGCGAGGATGGAGAACGATTAATATAGTACGCGTAGAGGCACTCTTGTCGCAAAGGGTGTTGAGTGTGGTTACACGGGTTGGCAGCTTTTATCTCGAGGGTCGAGCAAACATAATATTTCGTATTGTTTGTATAGAAAAAAAATTATCGTTGGTCATCTGTAATAATAATGTATTGACAGAGTCAAGAGTACTTTATGACTTTTATTGACACTAAATTGATATAACAATACATATATGAAGGATTAAATATTTTAGGGACGTTATACACTCATTTTCGTTTCGATATTGATAAGTGGCAGGGAGGTAGCATCGTGAGTAGATATTGGCACTTAACTTTAAGTACGATGGCTTAATGACATCTTTCGCCCATGTATACAACCTTGAAAGTAGAATCTTGCACATTGCTTCCTCATTATTTTCCACCTTTCGTGTCAAAGTTACCTTTCTAAGGAAGTATGTTGATCGATTTTGACTTTCTCGTATAGGAATCTTTGTGAAAGATGGAAAATAATAAGAAGAAGACAATGCGAAAGAATGTACTTTGCAACATTTTTTTTCAAGAAATTACCGAGATTCTCATGAAATTTAAACCGCACGATCTATTCTCGAGAAATTCTATACCAATCGTTGTTCTGTGTTAGTCCATTCGTGTAGAAAATTTCAGTCCGATATCTCGAAATTTACGCAAGATATAAGAGGAATTTGTCAAAAATAATTTAAAATCCCATAAAAATGTTCACACTGATATTAATTCCCAAGTCTTGTCGAACGATAGTCAACTTGTGAACCAAATTTGAGCGCGATATCAGAAACTTTGTTTCTCGACGATTAGGCCATTATGAGTATTTTGACATGAAAATTTCGAAATAAATGTATTCCCCAAAACAATGATAAATGATATGAAACAATTTCAAGCATACCTTGAAATGTCTGTTATCATGAGGCAAGGCGCAACCATGTTAATGTTGATATGGATATAAAGACCGTCATCTCATAACACGACGTTAGCATATTTCAATCTGTCTCTTCCATATCCATCCACGGGTCCTTCAATTAAATCGATCGTCAGCAATAAAGGGACGCGAATGAAAAGCTGGGGGTGCCCGTGTGAGATGAGGGTCGATCGTATGCATAACAAGATTCTATGGAGCGGGTCAAAAGAGCAGGATCGATAGAGAAAGTGCGGTGTCTGGATGCAGATTTTAGATAAGTAAAGGGGTCAGAAGTCGCGAGCAAACAGAAGTTATCGTCCTCGGTGTAGGCGGAGTTTGTTCCCGTGGGACCGAGGGTGCGGATATACCCGGGACAACTCTACTTCGTGTCCCTGTGATGTGCGGTTCATCCATAACGGTTTACCGAGTCTATAAACTTGGGCAGAGTCGCGCAATTGACGCAACAATGGCTCGATTAGCGAAAAAAGAACATGTGTCGTACGAGATATAAATCCCACGGGGTGGGAATATTTTCTTCATTAGAGAATATACTATATTGCGTAAGTATAAATTTCCGTTATCCTCAGCTTATGGAAGATCTAACATGCGCTGCATATAATTCCATATTCTTCGTTAGTTATGTACATTACTGAGCATATAACACCAAGAAGTATGCACCCCATGAGATTATTCTGAATTTCTGCTCCTTAATAATCGTACAAAATATGTCTCGAGTTCTCGGGTTCGAGTTAACCGAGATAAGCGCGAGGGTCTTCTTGCTGCAAGATATTAGTTACCATGAATCAACATGAATTCATGATTGCGGAAATGAGTCTCCTGCTCCGTCTAGATCTTAACATCATTGGAAGTGCCGGAGGAGCATCGTTTGAGATGATTCCGAGCAACACTCAGCCAAAAGCGTGTCGAAGCAATTACACCTTGATATCCAGTTGACTCTCTTCGACTCAACGCTTTCCTGCAGTGCATTTTCACTTGATTTTCCATCAAAGGATGGGTTGAAAGGAGAAGGCAACCTCAGTTTCTTGTTTTTGAATACAGAACGTACACTTTCATGCTTAGTTGAGGAGGGAGACACTAAGTCACACTCATTAGTATCAGGAAATTATAGCTTCGACCGCGATGAATAAGTAATATAGTTTCAACAGAGATAAATGTGAATCATTTGAATTAATAATTTACCTGCAGTCCATTACAATACTGTCTTTCGTTCACTAATAAAAACATTTCTTTGTAATATTTTACAGCTTGCGACGAGGACCGGGAGCTAACGTGCAAGATGCAAGTGGTTATTCAGCGCTTCATCACGCCGCGCTCAATGGGCACAGGTACGCGAGCTAAACGGGAGAAGAACTCCTGTACTACAGCAAAGTCCTCAATTGCAGTGTATAGAATTGATTAATTAAGGTGGTCGGATTGCTACTAGTAAAATTAGCGCTAACTTTTCTCATTACACATGAAGTATGTAAGGAGGAAAATTATTGAAAATCATAAAAAAAAAATCTACTTAAATTCGACTCAAAATATTAGCCCGGTTATGACGAGTGATAGCTCAATTTTTTCGCGTTGATTCACCACCTAGATTTCTGATAGTCGTTGCTCAAAGCTTACAACAATTACAACTTTAGTAAAACTAATACTACCGAAAACCTCGTCAGTGAATTGACGGAGCATCGTCCGAAAAACAAAACAAGCGTTCACTCGTCATAATCGGTATTGTTTATTCTTAAAAAAAAAAAAAAAATGTAATACAACAGTATTAAATCACCAAAAATTGTAGAATTAGTTTAAGAAAAATTAGCTTTGACTTCGCTAGTGCGAAGCACTCCACCTTCCTTAAATGAGAAAAGCTTCGGTCCGAAAACGGACCGTTTTAGTAGAATGGCTTTCATTTTCTTTTGCTTCGCATCTTCTGCAGCTTTGTTTTAGTGAGAACAAATTTGAATCTATGAGTTATATGAACTCGAGTTGTTCAATACTCAATCTGAAGCACTTTTGTTAATGAATTATATATCTGGACAAAGCGACAATGTAATAATAATGAATTTATGTAATCTTCGCGGCCACAGAGACATCGTGAGACTATTGCTACAGTACGAAGCCTCCACAAATGTTGTGGATGCCAAAGGATCGTCTCCGCTTCATTTAGCAGCTTGGGCAGGCGATGCGGATATCGTGAGATTGATACTCAGTCAAGGACCATCGGTGCCAAATGTCAATCTCGCGGTTAGTATAGATCGAAATTTAATGGAAGCTCGATTAGGTCCCGTATAAAAACATTGAATATATTAGATCACGTATGACAGAGTGCAATTGTTAACATTTTTTTAATCGTTCTTCTCTCGTCCAGACCAAGGACAACGAGACATCATTGCATTGCGCGGCTCAGTATGGTCACACGGATGTGGTGGCGCAGCTGCTGCAGTACGGATGCGATCCGGGTATTCGCAACAGCCGTGGTGAATCCGCCCTAGACCTCGCGGCTCAATATGGAAGGTACATATTTGCGGTTAAACGTGAAATATGCCATTGAAATACATGGAGCAGGTTTTCTTTCTTTTAATCTCCGATCCCAGATAGAAAACTGGCGCAACACTGGGTAGCATTCCGAATTATTCAGTTGAATTAGACAATCGTTGGTCCATAAATAGCGAGATATAAATTGAGACTGGACAATTCGTTAATCCGCAAATAAGGAGAAATGTATTGGAACTATATGTTTGAGATAAATGGCACTGTGATCTATTTTACAGACTGGAGACCGTGCAACTATTGGTCCGAACGCATCCCGAACTGATAGAACCTTTACGCAGTTCTTCGTCGTCTCTGATCTTCCCTCACACGCCGCTTCATTTGGCCTCTCGAAATGGCCACAGGTGAGTACGCCAATGGGGTTATTGTCAAACGTATGACGTAATCTCTCTTCCTCCTAGGAGCTGTAATGTTTAACTAATTATTCACGTGTAGGCAACGCGGCTGTGACACCTTCGCAAGCACGTATGAGCGATCGCGGAAATCCGGACGTACCTCGCGTCACAGAATAGTACTTTCACGTACATTTTATTCGATTAAGCTCATCGAATGATCCTTCCGCAGTGACACGTTGACCGCACGTTTCGTCGCGCAGTGGTCCGGCTGTTCCAGATCTCGCATTACCTATTCGCCCGGCATCGAGATTCAATTCCGAATTTTGTCGCACCCCGATACAAATAGCCCGACAATAAGCATGACTCGCATCCAAATTAATTTTAACTCGTGCTCTCGTCAAATACTCGTATACATAATGTACTTGGATTCCAGTTAAGCCGTAAAAGCGGTTTGACACCAATTATATGGTAGATTTCTAATATCAGATTCTACCATTTCTATACGATCGCCGAAATATTCCATTCCAGAATAAATTTCTTTCTTTATTATTCGTTGAAGGAGTCAAGCTCTTGTTGCACATATCGAACAAGAGGCCAGACACGTCAAAAAGGCAGAATAAGTTCGGATGTTTTCGCTGTTGCTAAATAGAATTCGATATATTTTTCTGAAATTACTAATGCAAAAAAGATTTGATTAACATTAGTGTGTTCGTTTTTTTTCAAATTAATAATTTTTCTTCAATAAATAATCTACCAGGGATTATAATCGTATGTAATGTATGTGTATTATAACAAAATTAGGAGGCAAAGTGCAAGAATCGGTTCGTTGGTGCTGGTCATAATGACGTCGAACCATTTGCAGTGGCGACGATTACAGCAATTCGCATGGGATATCGGCCGTTGCGCAATCCCCTTCAGCCGATGTGCACCGATATGCCGCCCGCTCCTTTCCGTTGATTTCCCCTTTCAGCATTTTGCCCGAGCTATATTGGCGTATCCCTCATTCACAACTCCGCAGTTCCTTTATACCGGTCCAGTCTTCATCGTCGGAACATCAGCTGACGACAAGATCGTCGACGCGTTCAACGCTCGAATTCCGATCGCTTTTCTATTAGCAGAATCGTATTAGACACGGGACGTTGGCCTCCTAGTCACGATATTGTCCGGCACGTCAATCTCTCTCGGAGCCTTGCTAACAGGGCTCTACTATTCGCTATCCGGGCGTAAACTACCTGTGTCCTTGGGAATCGGCTTAGATTATTGGCATGCTTCCTTGAATACTGACAAATTTAAACGCGGATAACACATTTTTATAATATCACGGGAGTGGAAGACAGTTCATTTAAATTGAGATATTAATCTCTTGCGTGAACTCAACGGTTTGGGTTTTTCAAGGTGATGCGGGGATCATATAATCTGCATGCAGAAAAAAAGATGCTACACATATAAAAAAAACACACGTGTCGATATGTTTTACACAATTTTTGCACGATTTTCTCCCAAGAGCCGCCGCATGTCCCCTCCGTTAAAATTCTCGTTGACAAGGCCCAATTGATTCCAGTACACGCGCTCCGTTACGCCTGTATATATAATCGTTGGCGCAGATCGTGTCCGCATTCGCGTAGCTGTCCCATGTACGGTGTCCCCGGTAATCTCCCGGTAAGCCTTTAAAATAATCCCTCATGCCAATTTAAATCAGCAAATCGAAATCGCCACGAAACTACACTGTTACATATAGTAATCGGGTACGAAGGTGCGGAGTTACGAGAGGTGTCGTTGTTGCTACTGTTGGGAAAAGCGGTAGTAAGCGCAGCTAAATGTTTTTACGTATTACTATGTATTCTATCCATACGTGGGGAACCAACAGTGTTTTCGACGCTACGCGCATGGGGCGTCCGTTTCTGCAATAATCGTTTCAACAACGCCTCGCTTATAATGCTATGATCGCATCGCGATACAGTTGGGTGGGTGCCAGTGCATTCTCCGGTAGCGATCGGAGCGAGCAACCGTTCGGCTGGACTCGCTCTCTCCACCACCGCGCCATCAACAGCAACAGAAGCGACGCCTGACATTTTATCGGCAGGAATTTTGGTTAAATAACGCCTGGCACGCGAGATAGTTTTGGTGTGAGGAGGTAACGCGAGAGGACGAGATTGCCAGTGTGGAGTTTGCTCGTGTTGCTGTCGTCATTGCAATATCCCCCCACGCTCTGTAGTATGCGTTTTCATACATACTTCCCTATAACCGAAGTTGCTCGGTGGTCGATTGGTTGAGCGCACGATCGCTTGCGTTGATTCGTTTTCACTGAATTCATGTTTGTGCGAGAGTTGTACGTACGCAGGAACACTTTTCTATAAGTAAAGCTGGTATCTGCGTCAGTGAGTATGCATATATATAACACGTATGTAAACCGTGTGTACTCGTGTCAGAGATCCAGTTAGTATGCCAGAGCTTTTGATCAATGTATAGTTGGTGCGCATTGTATATGTGCATTACATATGTGTATACGTTGAACGCCTCGGTCCTCCGGTTGGTTCGGAGATAGCGATAGGATGAGAGAGTGAGATATACGTATAGCATTGGGCGACAGCCAGAGGCGGCGGGGTAATGTCAATTATCGGATTCAATATCGCTGCTCTCGGTAAGCCAGTACAAATACCCCTATGGTACGGTAATAACAACATAGGTGCATCGCGCGAATCCGATCCCGGCTCCAATCCTATCGGCAATGGATGGCTGCCGTTCTGCCGCTGCTTGATTCACTGCCGCAGGCATTATATTTCCTCCTCCTGATGCTTTCTCTACCCTCTCTCGCTGCTGCTGTCTGCCGCCCAATGCGTTCGGGTCATTCCTGCCGCGCCAATGCCCATCGGTTCGTCCTGTTATACCGGGTGTACATGTATCATTGGTCTTGGAGGCCGAAGCATTTCTTCACTCTGGTAAAAGCGAAGTACAGTGTAAATCTTTATAAAATGATAGAGCGGTCGTCGAAGTTCTACTGGCTTCCGGTGTCGACGTCAATACTCGAACGTCCGCGGGGACAGCGATGCACGAGGCAGCATTGTGTGGTAAAATGGAGGTAGTACGCGCCCTTCTGGACCGTGGTGTTGACCTCGGAATTCGCGATGCCCGTCACAACACCGTGTTGGATCTCCTTGGTCAGTTTCCGCCTCATGTGACTCACGATATCACGGCAGTGATAAAAAGTAAGATTATGAATATTATTTCATCGAGCACTCGAAGGGTCAGAATCCTGGAAAGTGAAATTTAATTATCAAGGGCTTGTCTTATCATAAATGTTCGGCCGAATCTGTAAGAGTTATTATGACAATCTCAACGAGTCGTAGTGAAAGAGTGAAAAACCTTAGAATATCATGTTTTTTGGTTTTTTTTTTAAATTATAAAACGCGGGTTCTTGAGCTTTTGATCGAATGGGTAACGTACTCGTGATCAGTGGAAAACCATTCATCGAGATAGAATCGGGTAAGTAATAAACATTTTTTCTTTTGCCAAGAACTGTGGCCACGCTAGAATGGTTATGACTTTTTCACTGCTTCCTCATGGAGTAAGCTTTGTTTTCGGGAACATATATTTTTTTTCATCAAAATTCTCATGTCACGATACTCGTCATGAATTGTCATGTCATGAAAAAATTGCCGCGCATGGGAGCGTGTGTACGTATGTGAACTGTAAGTGGCAAGTCCGTTCGAAAAAAAAAAGTTAACAGCCATCACAGTGAGACGACAATTTTTTGGCTAAAGTTAGAAAAATAAAAGAAGAGTTTCTCGATTCTATTTTTCGCTATTTATCTTCTCGTAAATATTGAATATATTTAAAAATGAAAAGTCTAAAAAGAATTTCTTTTTAAGAGGTATTTTGTTTTCTTCACTATGATTTCTTAAGATTCAATAAAAATTTCAATAAAAATTTCAATAAAAATTCTTAGTGTTTCCTAATTGGCAAACAATTTACGATCAGATACGTCCTTAACGAAACATTGCATTCGAAAAAAAAGCCAATCATTTGATCCTTGAAACCGCCGAAATGCCATGGAAAAGAAATGTATCCAAGCATATATCAGAGATATTGAATTTTTTGTTTTAATGTTTCTGTTATATATCTTGCGAGCATTGTATTTCCGTCCTGGATAAAAAATAAGAATTCACCGCTTAATAATTATCTTTGTATTAAATTAGCTTTTCGTTTGGATACTCTGCTATACCGCTAGGTGCTCCAGTGCAGCGGTAGGGACAAACGAATTTGTCTACATTTATGAAACCGAGATACGAGTTTCAGTATGAAATAAAGTAAATATCTGAATAAATATGTAAAATCAACATTTAGTCTGTCCCTACCGTACAAAACGCTAATATATATTACGATATTATCTCGAAATCTCGAAATCTCGAAAATATCGAAGCCCATCGTCATCTGTTTATTCGTGCTCTGAACGTTTGTCAGCAAAGTAAATATAATAACAAGTTAAAATCAATGTGAAATTGGATATAGTCCCAGGTTATTAGCGAAAAAAAATGCGTGTCAGCGTGCCCTTCGAGGCTAGTTTCATGTCTAGACGATGGACAAAATTTATCAACTTCTTTTTAAGGACACCGATCATCTTCGGGGGTCAAAAGTGATGTCGAGAACGAGAATCTGCCACCAATTCCGGTGCAGGATGGTGATTCTCTTGGTAGCCCTTATGAGAACGTCCGACCTGGTGATGACATGTCGCCGACGGAAGGAACCTCGCCCACTCAATGGCAATTCTACCACAAACCGCGGGACGACGATCGCCGCGTTTCTGGTACCTCGGTCATGTCCTTGTAAGTACATTATCGAATCAACTCAATCAACGTTGTCTTACAAAAATGTAATTCACCGAACACCTTGCTCCATTCTTTAACACTTACATTCTTCTTCCAATACCGTTCGGCACAGACACAAGAGCACGCAATGCCTAGAGATCTACATATTCCATATTTTTTTTTTGTGTACATAAATACAGGCGCTCGGGAAGGTAAGTTTTAGTCTTGATCGAACGAAGGCGACAAGTCCTGAGGTATGTGGCCAAGTTGAAATACCATGTAAACATTGAAAACATATTCATTTTACATAAAGCTGAAGAATAATCTCCGACTGGAGAGAATTGCGGAGTAGTTCATACGTACACATGATGTACATCGAGAAGAAAAAAAATATATATCCATATCGCAAAATATATAATCAGGGGTATGCCTCCATCGCCATTCTGCCTTTCCCACCCTCGATGCGTTCCGCCTACCGAACACACACAGCGAAAAGAGAAAAGAGAAAGAGGAAAAAAATGTATCCAACCGGCAAAAAGCAACTTCACAAAAACCCCATCCGGGCGGTTTCTCGGCCTGCAATTTTTTCCTCTTTTTTCCCTTCTTCTCCACCTCTTTGCCGACTCGCTTTTCCTCCGGGGTGTGTGGTGAGTGGGTGCAGATTCGGGGAATGGCGGATTTGTAATATTTCCCGAGAAACACTCGATATAGTCCCGAGGGGAGGATGTCGACTCCTTTTCGTCTCTCTCTTTCTCTTTCTCTTTCTCTCCATCTTCATCCCTCTCTTGCTACGTTTAATATGGGAGATGTGGGCAAACAAAAGAACAGATGTAGAGCGGCACCCGGTAGACTGAATGAGCAAATGCCGGAGTGCTTGATGTGCGAAGAGACGGAGGAGGTCGAGGAGGCATAGGAGGAGGTGGAAGAGGAGACGCTGCAGTTTCCCCGATGGTGGCTAACGCTAGCTGGCACTGGGCGACGATGCGATGGTGGTATGGTCCGGGTCGAGAAGAGAAGTCGGAGGTGGAGGGACGGCGGAACAGACGGTCGAAGCAGCAAAGAGAAAGAGCGGATGAGGAAGGTGCAGGAATTGCTGGAGCTGGAGCAACGCCGGTCGCGCGCCCGCGTGTAGCCCCAGCGCGTTAAGCATCGCTTGGCTTGGTTTAATTTTCCTGATGTAGGCAGTAGAAGCAGGCTATGGTTGGTCCGATCGTTTGCCTCTCGCTCGCCTCGGGTCACCCTTGCCACTGAGAGACTGACTCGAACCCCGGCCTCGCAAACCCCGCAACCCCCATCGGTAGCTCAGCAATGCGCGCCTGTCGCTCGTACTACCGCTACTTATACACGGTTCTGCTACACTACCGCTTTCTCCTCTTCCACCGATGGCATCGGACCTTGCTACTTGCTACTGTTGCACGCGACTCGCTGTGATCTTGCTAAACCGCGGGTTTCCCCGAACCATTCCAGAGCCCGCACTCCGTACCTCTGTATTCCGAGGCTACACTGGTATCAATGACTATGGTTCCACCGTAGACGAGAGGCGAAAACACCGACGGATACATCCGTGTACAAAGATTTTGCGAAACTCTTCGCGAGCAGAAGCGAGAGAGCCGCAGGCCTCTCTTTCGTTCACTCGAGCCCCGCTTCCGTACGATGGGAACATAGTCAATGTTTGACATTGGTTGCTCGCTGTAGTATTGGACCTCGACTGTTCACCCTCACCCGTTCACGGTCCTCCACGAGATGAATCTATCGTGTTAAACAAAGTAAATGTTAGTCTCCGCTTCTCAGTGTAAAACTAATAACCATTGTTAGAATTCTGAACTACGCGGAAACGAGTAAGAGCCGTATTTTAGCGTAGAACTAGCACTCGGGACCAGTTTACTCGTTTCCTTCGATCTTCTTTTTCCATTTAGTATATTATAGTGTCATTTTCACCCTCGCAACAGTTCAACATGATCATATTTTTATTATGCGCAGATCCTAGCGACGCAGTTAGTGAAAGGTGACCACCAGTGGTCGTAGATTCTATTGAGCCGTTTCCGTTAAAAATATGGGCTCGCTTTGCATTTGAAGAATTAAATCCATCATGTACCATGTAGAGGATATTAGAACAATTTAGTGTTAGATTGTCGAGAGAACGTTAATTGCGCCTTTCAGCGAAGACGAGCTGGAATACGAAGCATTAGACGAAACAAGCAGTAAGGGACATCTGCAGATGACAGACGAGTTCTCCGATCCGAGCTCCCTCTTCGACAGCGTCTTGATGTCTATGTCAGACACACTCAACTCCATAAATACCCTCGAAAGCTCCGATAGAACACCCGAAGACAGACCACTAAACACCACAACCAACACTACACCGATATCACCACAAGACACACCACGGTAGGGCGTCATTGGTACACTTTGCACTCACTTTTTAAATCCTGCTATAACATTTAGGTTTGCTTCGTTTCCATATTTATTTCAATAAGTTCAAGTGTTTTATCCTTTCTACGCTTCAGAAAGTATAATTAAATGGCATTATTTAATAAATATTTATTCGTTAATCGAATAATAATATCTCTATGTGTAATGGCTATGTGACATCACATGCTAATCGGGCTTTCCATATGTTGTTTTCTAAGCAATATTATATCCATCGGAAATCAGGGGTAACCTGGAAGTAATTTATATTTTATTCGAGCAATTTTGTGTGTTTCTGTTTAAAATTTTCGATCGCAACTCGACACAATAGTTTTCGCAAAATTTCATTATCGTCGGTTGTTTATCACATTTCGTTGATCTGCCGCAGCTGAGCGAAGGTGAAGAAGAGGAATTAGCTTGATTAAAAACCGGAAGTTTGGTTGTCCAGGGGCTCCGACAGTGGTCTCTATCAAACGCCGCCGGTGCCTCGCGAAATAACCGCCGAGGGTGGTTACGCTTCGGAGGATCTCTCCTTGACATTGCCCCCGGGATACGGGGGTGGCAGGGAGTACGACCAATTGAGCGTTTCTTCCTCATCGAGCGTCGGTGGACCGAGCCCGAGGGACAGGCGTTGTTTACCAAACGATTCCGGTGCTCCTGGGATTTACTTGCCCATGGCTCCTCTCTCCAGTTCTCTGCACAGCCCTGCCTCCAACAGTAAAGTCTCGGTAAGAACTTTTCCAACTTTCGGCATGATCGATATTCTCATAATCTTTCAGTAGTTCGTATTAACCTATAACTACTGTATCGCTTAAAAAAATGCAAAATAAATAACTGCGATTTATTGTTATGCAATAATAATAATTGTTGGATCGAATGTACTTTCTTTCTAAAATACTTGTAAATGTCAGATGATACGCGTTGAAAGTCCCATATGTGAGCTCCGTGAAGGATCGAAAGGCATAAATAAATTAAATTGCACCGCCTAAAATCGAAAAGTGAAAAAACTGGTTGAATTTGTCTTTTCAGCCAACTCCTCCGAAGAAGCCACCGAGGAGGAACCTGTCGGTGTCGCCGACACACATGCAGACACAGATGTCTCTGTCAGCCGATTGTTCCCTCGGGCCGAGCAATTACGAGTACTTGTTTCTGGCCCGGAGCGGCGCCCGAAGTCACATAGATCTCGAGCAATTGCAGACACGTCGAGATCAGTTGCGTCACGTGACGCGAAGCGTCGATCAGTACGTGGACATGAAGGCGCGTCACAGTAGCGCCGGAGAAAGGCGAGAGCCCGACGTTGAACCGGTCGCCATAACTTCGATGTACGGTGACAGGCCAATCAAGATGCTTAATCCACGAAGAAAGTTACGACGTCATTGCGAGCGCGCTTACGAGAATTACGAACTGGACAGCAGTCCCGGTGCGGTGGACGAGTCACCGTGCAGCGAGGGCGGTCCATCCAATGATCGCACTTTCGTGTCCAACGCTTTTCTCACCTTAAAATCGTCTCAGGAAAGCCTCCTTGAAGATCCGAAACGCGAGACCACCAGCGATGGTCAGGGACTGAGCGACGGCCGAGAGGCAACGGACAAGAGACTCAAACGCGTACAGATGCTACTTCCCACAAGTCCCACTCACTACGTGCAACCACCCACACCGGATCATCCGCCACCCTCGGCACTTCAGGCGGAAAAATCTATTCACGAGCGAATTCGTCCACTCAGCCAGGTAAGTCGCAACCTGTATATAATACGACCTGATGGCACATAGAGAGAAAGAGAGAGAGAGAGCTCGGGAAATATCGTCATTGGCCAAATAGCTTTTCCGCGAATGCCGTGGTTGGTATTGATAGCGATGCATGCAGACATGTTTCCAGTGCGGTTCTAAGTAATACAAATTGTAGCAATTCGGCAATCATGCTGTCGGAAAAAACTTCTATTCTCTGTGTTTGATCCGAAATGGTAGAGCCAACGATATCATTGCTCTCATTCGACAGACTAAAAAATAGATCGTCATTTTGCATCACCTGTCATCGCTGCAAAATCTTTTTGTATCAGATTAACTACAGTTTCCATCAAACATAGGAAATAGTCGTCGGAATTCAGTGTCTCGTATATTGGTTTATCCGATACGGTACAAGTCTTTCTCGCTTGAGCTACATCTTACGTACGAATGCCTGACGAAAATTTTAGTAGGTGAGATAGTAAAGGAATTGTAGAGACGGATAGTCAAAGGAAGGGAAGTAAAGCTTTGGTACGTCAAACGACGGAGCTCAATTTCTCAAGCCCGAGTGCCCTTCGAGTGTGGTGTAGTACTGCAGTATGTCTCGTCGACGTCGTTCACTTGAACGTCAAACAGGAGTTCCGTAGGGCTGGTCGTACTGGCGGTGGTTGGCGCGTACTCTCGCATGGCAAAAGTACTGCGCTACCCTCACAGATCCCTCAGCTCAACGCTATTCCGTCTTCGAAAATTCAATTCACCTTGGTAGAGCTACCAGTGCCATTACAAATTTGATATACGATGCATTCTACCGTGTACATAATTGTGGCTATTGTCGAGGGAAATTCTCGCGTGTCCTAGACTAGTCCGCACCGACTAGTTCCGTACAATAGGCCAGGACTTGACCCAAGATATTGGACAGAAGCAAAGCTGCGAGTCGCATATTCGCGCCGGGGAAATCCTTACCGGGTTACGTTTAATATACAAGCTCCGTGTTTGATCTGTGATGCGATTCACAAGGAGAAGTCGTCTCGGTCGCATCTCTTCCCCTTCGCTCGTCGTCAACGATTACGAGGCTGACAGACACGAGTGGGCATACCGTTTGCAGTTCCATTCTGTGATCGGTCTTCTGTAAGATCGACTGCTTCTGCTTCTGGTTTTGCCGCTGCTGTTACCGAGTCTCTGGCGCAGTCTAATTTACGATACTCCCGGATATCCATAACACAGCCTTGCGCGTCAATCTGTCGCTCTGCCTCCTTCCCAAAGCAAGGTGAATGCAAAGCGAGAGACTCGCGAAAGACGTATATCCTTCAACGCGTCATACAAGCCGAGTGCGTCACCATATGCACGGCACCACTCGCGATCCGCGTCTTTCGCTCGGAGCTCCGGCGACACGCTTCGCGAAATATCGCACAGTGAATATAACCCTCCGGAGTGAGCGACGAAGGTAGTCGCGGGGGAGATTTTCCCCTTTTCGTTACGACACGACATGTATGTACCGAAACCGTCGCCCCTTTCCATCGTCTGCGCTCCGCAGCACAAGGAAGCAGAAAAGCAAAGGCGGTACCTTACGTACTGTGCCCTCGGCACGGAAAGATCATCGATGTGTTTGCATCTTCTCTCATCCCTCTCTCTCTCGTTCTTACCGTCACCATACGCTATACGCATCTGCCATTGCCTTCGACTGAGTTTGCTGGTGGTTCTGAAACTCTAGGGCTTCCGACCCGGTGAATTCGAGCTCACGTGGGCCACGGAACCTTCTCTCGGCCTCTCCACTTTTCACAGAGCGAACGATGAGATTTCTCAGAAGTGCTCCTCGTACCTTTCTCGATACATTCCTATCGAGATTACTCCGGCGTATACCCGATCCAAATCATGGCGTTCGAATATCCTGAGATTTATGTTTATTTCTATTTCTCGCTGGTAAAATTGCTTGATATTACAAGAAATCACATTAGAAACTTCGGTCTTGTTTGGGCAAAGTGTTTTTCCGTTGTCCCGAATGGGTAATTATCATGCCGATAACGGTGAAAATATATTTTAATGTAAATACTTCAAAATAAATCAATCGCGGTAGTCTCGATGGCATGACGCTCTTATTGCATAAGATTATGGAGACGCAGAAGAGAAATCAGATAATGGAAACCGCAGCATTTTCCGAAGGGCAAGGAAACTGCGAAGAAATCCGAAAGAGCTAGAACCAGCGAGTTATGTGCAGTTCAGGTGGTTGAGTATCGTCCCGTCAACTTTCTCGTGACCAACGGAGCGGCAGAACGCAAGACGCCGACACCCTTTGAATAATGAAGCCCTTGGCATCTCTCTATGCCTGTCTGACTTTGCTTCCAGCATTCTGGCACTCGTGTCGGGTTGAGCCCGCGCGCGAGCTCCTCTCCTTATCCGTCTTCTCGTTCTTGCTGAGAAATCTACGAATTTGTAGCGACGCTTTCGCGTCATGGCGTACGCGGTACAGATAGGGAGAACGAAGAGATAAAACGGGCGAGAGCGAGACGCCATGTAGTTTCCGCCGTAAGGATGTCTGCACGTTGCTTTTGACCTTTCCATTCTTGAGTTTATATTTATTTATGGTTAAACTAGGAAAGTTTAATCGGAACTATCCGATGTTATCGGCACTAAAAAATATATAATTATTTATACAAAATTGTAAAAACTAATCAGTATTATCGAAGTAGCAGTTGGAATCTACGTATTCCGTCCCAAGCGGGCCTAGTCGTGACCCTAATTTTTCTTTCCTTTTAGTATTCAATAGTTAAAGAATGATAAACATATAATTCAGTCGCGGTGGTCTTAGTATTCATTTCACTTCACCGTACCGATCGAACGTCCTTAATGTTTACTCAACGAGACATACTTCGAATGAATAATTATAACGAAACTCTTGGTGCAACTAGTGCAACGATGCACATGCGACACGCCGACGAAGAACGAGCCTATTAAAAAAATTGTGAAAACCATGATCCGTCCGTATCCTCTCCTCATCCAACATCCATATTTGCACGATGTTCCCGTTTCATAATAATTTTCTGCGTATCGCCGCAAAGAATTCCATTTCAATAAATTTGCATCGGAATCGTGACAATTTCACTTTCCAACTATACGTGCGACAATATTTTTTTTTTCTTTCTGCGGCGGACTTCCCGCACGGGAATACGACTGAGGGAGAAAATCGTGAAATATCCATGAATGTTCGGGGAAACATTTGCCCAGACATATAGCAAACGTTGGCTCGATCAAAAACGAATTTTTTTCATGTAATTGATAGGTATAACCACTACTTTCACAAATAAATATTTTCAGCGCATGCTCAACGTGCAATATTCATATATTTGTTCTTGACAACCAATTGCTTTCACGTTGTAACCAAAAGTTTCAATATTATTCTTCAGGTTCTTTTTAAAATAAAAATTATTGATTCCAAGTTCACGCATAGATGCTTCCGATTGTGTACATTTCTACTTTTTACTCCTGACGGGAGTATGCATTTCACTGGGATAGCGCGAATATGACAGTTTCTATACGTGCGATATTCTTCGAATCTGCTAAAGATGGCTTAACAGATAACTGGGTACACAGATTCTGTGCATCGTAACCTCCTTTTTCACCCAGATTGTATATATCAGGGGAGATTTCAGAAATATAAAAGCGTTTAAAAAAAATATATGAGAAACACGATTGTATACATCGAAATGCCACAGATGGCCGTCATTCGTACCATAATCGTTCATCTGTACCTAACTTCAGAGCGCTCTCGAGCGAAAGAGCACGTGGGATTCAGTCAATATTTGTTTAATATTTATGTTTTATTCGACAGCATGTCAATTTTAATGAGTTTATTGTACATCACAGATGTCGTTAACAACTGAAAATTCATAAAAACGCAACTTAATATTCTAATCGCGTTTGTTGATTTAATTCTAAATATACGAGTGCAAAAATGATTTAATAAAATAGAGTTATTAAAAATTATTTAGCTGTTTTAGTTTAAAAAAATATAGTAATTATAAAAATACTGTAAAAAGTCACATTGAACTAGCTTTAAAAATTATGAAATGAACATTTTTAAGAATTTTAAAAACTCCCGATTGCAAAAAATTTCAACAAACAGAACTTTAGCTTTAAAAACTTTTGATACGAAAATAAATTAAAAAAGGATGAAATAACTTCCGTTGTCATTTTAGTTAACTTCATATTTAAATTACAATAATTCACTTACCGCTGTCACCATAGTCGGAGTGTACAGTGAAAATGTTTTCCTGAACATTACAAACATCTTTTACATATAAAAAAAGATGCTGGCGTCTGGACTCTAATTTAAAAGAAAAATTATATGCGATATGGACGTTTTCTAACGCGGAAGAAGACGTATTCCCACCGTAGTGCCAGCGGTAGATGAATTATTGTAAGTTAAATATGAAGTTAATTGTAATGACATCGGAAGTTATTTCATCCTTATTTCGATATATTTTCATATGAAAACTTTTTAAAGCGAAAGTCCTGTTAATTATAGTTTTTTTTTGCAGTCGGGAGTTTAAGAATTTTTAATTTTTCAAATTTAATTTAAACAAATATTTCGATGGATAACAGTATTAAAAAATATTTATATCGAGAGCTTCATTGTCATGGTTATATCGAAAGTTTAAACCTATATGCATGTATTAAATATTTTTATTAATTGGTTTTTCTTTTACTTTCATCTGGCTTTAATTAATTTTCAACTTTAGCTTTCCTTAAGCCGAAGTTAACGATAGCTGTGGTCTGCTGTATGGTCGCAGGTTTACAAAAGGCGATCTCGCGACATGGAAACTGAGACGGAGGAAGAATTGCTGCAGTTTCCTCCGGGTGGATCCCTCGACGCCTCGAGCGGTTCCCTGTCCAGTGTCTCGCTATCCGACAAGAGTATGTCGACGGACAACGTTGAGGAGTACTTCGGTGACGTGCCATTTGCAGGTAAACAGCAACGTACGCTTGGTTGCACCGCATGACGCTTTTTGCCCTGGTGTACATGCATACTCGTTATATTTCGTTTCTATGGTCGACAGTTTGCTTAACTTTATTTGTTCTCTTCTTATTTTATTTCTTTTCCCCCGTTCAAGATGCGAAAAGGCTAAATCTCTGGAACGGAATAAAATGTTCCTCTTTTATATATGGTTTTTGTTTTTTTTTTTTTTTTGATCGTTTGTCAATAATCTTAACTACTAAATTTCAAAGTTATCTACAAATTTTCCTAATGTTTCTCCGCGTCATATCGAATCACAAGTGAATCTTTAGAAAGTTGCTTAAAATACACATACGCATGCCAAGTCTTGAAAACATTAGTTCCTTGGTCATTCGACAAAAAGAATTTCAATATAATATCTTGTGATCATATTGTACTAATACTACATGCACAATCATGTACCAGCCTATGTGTCATTCATAATTATATGGGAAACATTTGTTGTTATCGCATAGTCTAATTGAAGAGCATTTATATAGTTGAACGAATCATTATCTTAAATAAGAATAAAACAAAAAAACATCACGTTTCTTCTAGATTAGAACTTTGTTGAGTAATCTAGTAGATTTTTCCAGATTTTTTTGTACAAATGTATAATTAGAACATCCGTTGAGCCTAGAGTCTTCGGTCATATATATATATCTCATAGTATCTCATAGTTATCTCCGTAAACAATTGTTTTTCTCGCTTTTGGTATTATCGAAATATTTATAGACATTACGAACATTGTGTTACCTCACAGTTTTACTCGCACAACCCTATTGATATTCGTGTAGCAATCTAAGACAAAGTATACGATACATTCCACTTTCATATATATTTAATATTGTTCGTCGTTGAAAATCAGGGTATTGCAATTGAGATTACAAATTGCGTATTGGAATACATTTTCTCTGTTTCGTGTATCTACGTCCAAGTAGAGGAAACGATCTATCGAGAGCTTTATTAAACGAAGTTTATTCCAATTTCATTTGTTAATTATTTGTATTTTCAAGTATTTTCGTTATAGTATTATTATTATTATTATTATTATTATTATTATTACTACTACTACTACTACTACTACTATTATTGTTGTTGTTGTTGTTGTGGTTGCAATTATTAATATTACGAGGCGTATATTTCAGTTCAATTTTATGCACAAACCGTCGTTTTTGCGTATTGTAGAAAGTAGAAAACACTTGTGATAACATTTGCTGAACGAGATACATAAGACATCGATTGGGAAATCGATTCATTAACATTGCATATACATTTGCTGGATATTACGTGAAATTTAATCGTGATAATATGAGTCAGAAATATTGTGAAATTTTTTTTGGAACTTTTATGGTAAATTAGATATTTTTATTATGCCTCTCAAAAACATCACAAACGTCTTTGTTGTTATATATTAATATATTCATTTGACGGTTATAGTTTGAAGATATTTTGTTTTCATACGAAATGGCTGCTACGAGACAACATACAATACTTCGATAATTCATGTAAATGAATTTCTTTTTAAGGAATCTATGAATATTCTCTAGAATGCTGTAAAATTTGCTGAATCTTGCTAACATTTGCTAACGTCTTCTGTATAATATTGGAGAATACGAAATACTTTTGAGATACTTGAAAATGATACCCACTTGAGCAATTACGCTTTATATTCTGTGAAAATTAATATTCATTACGCACAAAATACTAATTAGATATATTTTTCAATTGTTTTCAAATAAATTCTAGACACTTATTATATTTTACTTGCGAATGTAGCCACTTGGTATGTTATAATGTTTTTAAACTATACACTACATATGCTTATATATCATTGTTTTGGAGATGTTTACAGTGACTAATTAATATACATACACATAATTAAATGAGGATAATCACATAGATTATACGTAAATCTATATTTATCGTAGAGTTTAAGGGATTATATAGTGCATTATATAAAATCGTTGATTTGCCAATAAATATTATGCCATTGTGTATATGTAATGTCTTGATTTATTTGATGCTTTTTGATCGCCCTGCGTGTTTCCGCGTGATGTTCGATCGATGTGTATTTTAAGTCAGCAGATGAGCATATCGTTCTAGCGTGAGTTTCACGAGTGATTATCGTGTTTTTTGCAAATGTCTATTTGTTGTTTTTTTTTTTGCACGTCATGACAGTGAATCGTAATTTTTATTCTTCATCCCATACTTTTTATACAATTAATATATTTTACGCTTGGCACACGACAATACGTAGTTGACACGGCGCTATAATAACGGGAAACGCTTGAGGCGAAACCTCAACGTATCAACGTTTTGTCTTGCATGCATAATCTAAATAGAAAATAAATTATCGCGCATCGGTCGCAATCCTGTGGTAAATTGAATGGTACATACGCAGGCATGAAAACCGCGCTAACCTCACCGTGGCTTTTCAATGAAAATAAGGTAAGAAGAAACGAAGAAGGAAGTGTTTCTCAAATGTATATCATCGGGATTTGACTGTTCGCTCCATGGATGACTCGTACGAACGTGACAAAGTCATCATATTATTTACAAATCGTTGCGCTCGTGTTAGCTACGACGGTAGATCGTCATTACGGGCAATACAGAAAATATAAAAACGACTTAAGATTTCCAAACGGAGCAAGGTGAAAAGCGTGTGAATGGTATACCGTCTTCTTGATTCTCCATTGTCTTTCCGCTTTCGAAGATGGAAATTATGAAAGCCTTCGCCTCGCGCTTATGTTCGACATCCGTATATAAATATGGGATAGTGAGAAATTCTGGCAATTAAAGAATTACAAACGTTTTTATCGTTTCATAGCGTTTTCGACTCTCGGCAGTTAAATACGTGTCACTCGACATAAATACGTGTTCCGCAATTGTGCAGTATTTTTACCTCGTGCCTTACTTTTCAGGCCGACGTATAAAATAATATGTAGGAATATATATTTCTGGCGTAAAGTGTATAAGAACGGTCGTTTTTCTATTTTTAACAAATTATTCGTCTCGCTCGTATAATGAGATTGCACGATGCAGATATTATTACGATGAAAAAATCAATTGGTTTATGATAAAAATGATGCTATGCACACTTTTAGGAATAGGAAATGCTGATAATGGATGCGATACTCGTGCCGATTTTGACTGTGAACAAAAAAAATGATAATACAATCGCGTTTTGTTTTGCAGTAATCGCGTACGTCTTGGAACAAGCATTCCGTTGCACTAGTCGTATGTAGAGAGTTATCGGAACAGTCCGAGAAAGGAACGGCTCAACCGCACCGCTGCTTACTGATAAGATAATTCGTGTCCAAGTTGCACGAATGTCTCCTCTTTCTTACTCCTATAGTATAAACTCGGGTGCCTCCATTGACAAACGTTCAGTCAGTTAGACGCGAAGCAGCGAGCAGCGGTTGTCTCGTATCGACGCTCGTTCCGCGTTCCTCGCGTGTGTGGTTTTTGAATTGTAATCTACTTTGCATAAACACTATTATCGGTTGTATACGAGTGCCATCTTGTGAAAATAATCCAACTTGGGAGTGATAAGTGTCATGATAAATAGCTAGTACATTGCGCTATCGATCAACAAGGTATTTCTCATTATTCGTCGTATATTTCGGTAAAAACGTTGCTCGGATATAGAAGTTGCCGGACTATCTTCTTCCGTGTATCATATACAAGAGCCGGGATTCGGATTTATAAAGGACTAGTATCGTACCCGGCTTTGCCCAGGTTTATTTTTAGTATCGTTACCTTAAATAAAACCAAATGCTATGATTTTCAAATAGAATTTGTATTTATTGAACGTTTAAACATTATCATTGAAGTATAGTTTACCAAAGTCAATCCTTCAACACATGTGTATAGCTATACCTACTACGAAGAATAACTTTGCTTTTTTAAAAATTAAAATTAAACGTCAAAATTCAATAATACTCTTAGAAAATTCAAATGTCCGTAACTCCTTAAGGACTCAACTTGAAGAGCTGAAAATAGTTGCGTTGGCCTAGAAATCAGGAGACCTTTCCAAAATGTCTAACTTCCTAGGACGCTCCGTCTAGGAGGAGTTTAAGGGACGGAAATTCAAACTTTAAGAATTATAGTATAGATTCTAATCGAACCAACTTTATCGCTTGATTACGCAAATGCCAGTTTAACTGATACCGAAGACACGTGACGCGTCGTACTTGAAAATATTCCTTACGAATGGCTGTCGATCGATGTCCCTTTGTCAAGTAAATTTTTCATTGCGTATATACTTAAAAATTGCAACTCAGGATATATAAATGACCAATTTTAGTAAGCTATCGACTATTCATTTAAGAGCCACGGGAGGAGCAAGCAGGCAAGCAAGAATGCTTAGCTTCATCGAAGCATTGCACCTTTCATACATCTGTAGACTGCTGCTGCCGGTGGTCGCTCGTTAGCTTTTGTCAGGAGGCACGGTGCAGTGAAGCGAATTGCGAGAAACAAGCCCCTGTACGACCGGCCTTTGCCTAGCGACTAATGACTTGCTGGATATCGTTCCCGAGAGAGTTACGCGCTAATTACGCGCTCCATAATTACAACAAGATCGTGAATAGTCATTTGGATTCATCTCGGTACGACACCGGTGAATAGACATTTTCTCGCGATACGGATGCGTGGTTTTACTTCTAGTTGGTTTATAACTAAGGAAAATCAACTTCGATTGCTAATTCATTTAGACCTTTTCCTAAATCCCGACTGGCCGTGGGACTTTGATTACTTTGATGATCCAAAAATAATGGCATTGCGGGGGCAAAGTGATTTACCGAAATAGCCGGTATTCTCTCGTCGAATTACCTCGCTAATTGCAGAGGATATACTCGTAGCTGCTGATGTCATCGTACTTTGTAACTGACGGAAAACTCACTTTTGACCATCTTTTTCTTTAGTTATTGTTCTTAGTTTACGAGCGTGACTTCCAAATTGGTTTCAAGATTTATTCGTTGTATATATATATATATATATATATATATACGTATAGTAATTACAGTTACACGGGTGATTAAACAACTGTGTAACTTTTGGATACTTGTACTAAACGCGATTCTCGGTATATTGCGTGCTTTAATTGCGTGTAAATTTGAAATTTGCACACTGCTTCGTCGTGATTCTCGCTAAACCCACACATTCTCATCTACGGGGAATGATTGTCTCAATCCTGGCATCCTCATAGAGGAAGTGGTATTAAAATTTTCAATAAAATTGAAAATTTCGTGAAATTGCAAATTTCATTAAGTTTAAATCCCTTAATCGATTTTCACGACATTCAACACCAAGTATCCTTGTACCCTAGTCAATTTGTATGCCAATTTTTAGTTTGATAGATAAACATTTACGAAAGTTAACGCAAAAATAGATTTGTTTCCCAAAATTACATATATGTATGGTTCAATAAAATCTAAATGCCTCGATCGATTCATACCAAACTCGATACCGAACAAACTTGTCTCCTAACCTATTCGTGTAGAAAGTTTCAATTCTATAACTAAAAATTTACGACAGCCAAAGAGTGTATATCCTTCGCAAGTTCATCACTCACATACACACAAATACGCACGCGCGCGCGGACATTTGCGCATGCGCGCGAACGGACGGATGGACATCTTTTCTAAATATGATTTAGAATGAAAATTTCAAAATATCGAGAAATTTTTTTTTCACAAAAACAGCTTCCTCTACGAGAAAATGAAAAGCGAATACTTTTTTAATCCCTTGTATATACTAACGATTTAAATATAGGTCACGCAACTACATAACGTAACGCAACATTGGTATTACTGTATCTGGAAAATTGTATAAAATCTTTTTTCTTTGTTCAAAGTATAAATCTTTCGTTCAGCGTGCGACAGCTGCGCAAAAATACGGAAGAAATTCGGTCAGACGTCTGGTTCGTCGAATGACGCGAGTTAAACTTTAATATAAAACGACGTTCGTTCTTTCGTTCGTTCGTTACAAATAAAAATATGCATTGATATGATTTTCTCGTCGGATTAAAAAAGAATTTTAGAAATGGTTTAAAATGTGATACAGTTGTTCATGATTTATCACGTTCGTTTAGTCCATTCAACGGTTTATCTGTATTTCTACACGTGCCTTAATATATTTTTTTTCGTTTAAAGAAAATAGTACTGTAGCATATTGCTTTCGAAAAAAATATATTTCCTCTGTAAAATCATCGTGTAGGTTTCACTCGAGCGGAGAAATAAAATCTCTTGGTATAATCCCTTGATCCTTTGCTACCTCCCTTGATCGGTCGTTTAACATTGTTTTGTGTCGGCGCCCAGCGAAGCCAGCACGTCGGTATGACATCACGGTGGAATGCGTGGACACCGTGGGATGTGACTCATCCGACCAACGTTACTCCGTTTTTTTTTTCACTCCGCACAACGACTGTTCCTGTACACAATCGTTCTCACTGATTATCGGTATTACCTTCATAGAATCACTTACCGTCTGTGTAAATTAATCAAGATTTACCGTTTCCAAGTTGAGATAATTAGAATTAAAGTTGGCACGATTAGCATGTGTCTTTTATAGCAAATACACACAAACGACACGTTATTCTTTCTATCGTCTGAACGAGATTTAAGAATGGAACAAAAAAACGAGAGTATTCAGGAGAAGCATATAAAAAATTTACAGAATTCTTTACCGTTTTGTTTTTGACATATAACGAGAGAAATAGAAATGTAGTAGCGCGTGTGTGGTGCACGAATTCATTACGCGTAAATCCCCTGCACACCGCGCGTTTCCGCATCAATTTCCACTGCTGTCGTGTAAGTACTACCTTAAAAAGAAAAAAAAAACTAAAAACACACGATCTACCTACTGTGTGTATCCTCGAGAAAAATAACACAAGGTGTGAAAAGATATTAAATATTTCGGGACAAAACTGGCAATTCGTCATTACTTTACTTTTACTTTCTGCTGTGCTAGTAAGATTACGATTTATGGAAGCGAAATAATTCTAGACGAGAATAGATTCTTCGGCGTGTGTTCTTAGCTACTATTTGCTGTAGATTTGATGTCACCGTGTGGTCATGGTTTAATGATAGCGTTAAAAGAAACAATAGGCCAACGAACTCTATTTTGATTTCAAACAAAACAATATTACGCAATATTTTAAAGAAGCAAGTACGATTATTTAACCAACGATTTAACTTTTGGCATCCGTTGAGGCATCAAAATTTCATTGTATTTTGAATTTCGTTCAAGCTTGAATGTATATAATATTAAAAGTTGTCCTTTATTTTGCTAATATCCCACGTGGTATTGATATTTTGTTATCTTTCAATTAAAATGTTTATATTATTTTAGTATTTGCTTCATGAAACTGTATTAACCAAACTCCCGTAATAGATTTTAATAGTGATATCCTCATTACTGTACTTGATATGCACACGTGTACGTGTAATATATATCGGATTAGGCTACAATGACGCCACGTTAGTTACTGTCCGTTGCTATCCGCTATAGTAGACAGATATATACACACGGAACATGCTATACAGTGCTTGCACCTCGTCAGCTGTATTCATCGAGCAGCTCTCGGCCGTTCAATTCGTCGTGGCAGTAGGGTAACACGAAGATTCCGGAGCCCCGTTCCAAAAAATTGTTGTTTACAATATCTAACGCAGCGATTTTTTTTCTAATGCTGCGTTTCCATCGTCTCATTACAACGTCTCCATAGAGTCTACCAGAAGCGCAGATAAGTAGGCAAGAATGACGTTGAACCTGAAGCCGAGGACTTCCTTTCCGCCCATTTCTCATCGTGTCCAAACATCTGTTTTCCTCATACCGAAATGCACTCTCGAAATTCTCTTACCATCATTTTACATTAAAAGCGATGACAAGTTTTAATAAGAAAGCAAGTAAAAGAGTTTATAAAAAGGAAATTATTATTCGATCTTTTAAGAACATACGTTCTCTTATTATTAATTCTTCTTATTATTTATAAAAGGGTACGGATAAATAGTTGGAAACGAATTAGGTAACAGTGCATCTAGAAATTGTTCGTCAGCCGACTCACATTGCCCATAATATTCGTGGCTCGAGTGCCGTTTGAGTGTGGCGAGACGCTGCCGATAACGATAGTGTTGCGCGGTAGTGGGACTTCCCCCTCCCGGCATACCACAGTGAGGCCCCGCTTATTCCCGTTGCCGCCACCGTCGTCGTTGCCGTCCACTCGCTACGCACACGTACGATTCTCGTATACATGCACGTCCGTGCGCAATAGTAGTGGAATAATTTGGTCGCAGGGTCCCGACTCGGGCCAGTTCCATCTCTGGGATCATCTTTCCCGGCGGCTAACCAGCCGAAGGCGAGCAAAAGAGACGCATATACAGAGGCAAAGTTCGAGCTATGTTCGAACGAGCGAGCGAAGCATGCCCCGATAGTCCGAGCTCAATCCGGGTGAGGCCCTCGTCTCGTTCATTGTTAGTTCGAACGCGGGTGCCGAGGGTTCCGTATAGTCTGCTCGTGCGTCTGCTGCTTTCGTACAAAATACTCGGTCTCGCTCCATCGGTTGCTCTTGTGTACGACTTTCCCCGCGACCCTCAACGTATAAACCTCCGTAAACTACTCCTACTCGTCGCACGGACTAATCCTCCTTCCCTGCGTCTCATCCACCACCTCTTCGTACTCCTCCACCATCGTGAAACCGCCGCCGTCGCCTCCGTATCGTCTATACTCGCCTCGCGGCACACTGCAACTCCGGCTTGACCTAGCCGTCGTTCGAATTAGTCGTCTCGTTAACTGGCCTCGCGCTATCCTCGAGTTCAGCAGCAGCAGCAACAGCAGCAGTACACGCGACGTACCGGACGTATCGTACCGCGAGTGCCGCAGTTCCTGCCGAGCTATCGTGCGACGATAGCTCGAAAACTTTGCAAGTTAAATTATTTTTGGTGCTTCATTTTTGGTGGATTTTATGCGCGAGTTCATAATACAAAAAGAGAGAACGAGTTATGCGACGATCGTTACGCTGAATTGGATAATTTGGAACTGTTCACTCAAGGTAGATGATTGTAAAAATGAATTTTTTAATTTACCTCTAAATTAGGATCCGAACGGAAAGAGCAAAGAGCGAAGACGTTACCGGCATTTGCCAGGCAGCCGATAAAGTCCCAGGGATTTAAATAATTCATGACCTAATTCGTATTCACCGCTGGTAACGTTTTAAAACCAGACCTAGTTGACCCAGCGACTGTAAACATCTCATTCGAGTCCCATTTAAAAAATTAAGTCACATTTTGTCGTTATTCTAGTTTATTTTATGACGTTCGAACCGATGACAATGATAGTCGGACGGCATTGTTTAATTTATTGTTTCTGAACTTAAGAAAAACCATCATAACGTCGCGAGAATGCAGACGAGATTTACAAGTTTGCAAAGGTTTTCATTATACAAACAGGTTTGAGAGATCCGTCAGTTCAGTTTCTTTAAAATATATTTAGAAACGGATTAAACGAGTTATCGGCCGGACCTCGGTGACGGGAGACTCGACATATTTTCAATAATTACACTCGTCGAGCTATTCACAACTAAATTGATCTCTACTTTCGGTTTGTTTTTACTAGAAACCTGTGTAAATTTGTGAGCATTGAGGTATCTATAGGTAGAAAGAAACATTTTTTCCATTTTACAAGGCCAACTATATAATTATAACGCCGAAGAGCGAAAAATAAATTTGAATATAGAGTATTCAATAATCTAGACACAGTGTGTTTTAACAGTATTAAGTAAACGAGCGAAGAACTTGGGATTGGGCCATGAAACCGGAAAGATACTCGAAGATCAGGTGATGACCCTGAAACGTGAGAGAGCGAGAGAAGAGCTAAGCGTAGCGAACTCTATAGATGTTCCGAGGGAGCGGAATACGAGAGCAGTGCGGAGGATAGGAACGGAGCGCAGGACGACCCTGAGGGGAATGCGCCGCGAAGCGTACTCGTGCCACGTGCACTGCTCTCGGGTGGTGGTGGTGGTGGTGGTGGTATACGGTAAACGTGTACCAACGAAGTCCCCGCATGTCCAAAGTTCCTAACGTGCCTGGCAAAAACCTCAGAGCGCATACTTGTTGCTCGTTTATTCCCTAAGTAATAATAGCCGGGCACGTTGGGATAGTTACGTCACGGACGCGCGAATCGTCGAAGGGGCCCTCCGGCCCGAGAATATTATACGCTCCTCTAGCACTTGTCACCGTGCTTGGAACTCATCGGGTTTCGCGCGATCCTATTTTATTTTGCTTCCCCCCTTTCAAAGCAGAACTGGTGGTACGAGAGAGAAAGGTTAGGGGGGAATGTGCGAATAATACTTGTGCAGTCACAAACAAATTACGGATGCCTGGAATAAAATTGAAAGCTCAAATTTTTATAGTGAATTAAATAAAAAAAAATAAAAATAAAAAGATTATTTTGAATATTTATGTTCGGTTAACGTATGCTACTCGAAAATCTGTAATAATTACTCAAAATTCTTTAGCGTCGGTAGTAGTTCCTAAAAATGTATGAGCTTCTTTCGACACTGTTCGAAGATATGGTTGCTCGGTTGACGTTTAAATGTCTTTGAATGTGATAATTGCTAATGCAATTGTGGTAATCGCTTGGATCAACGACGAATACTCGTGAGATTATCTTAAATAACACTTTGGAGAACCGGTTTTCAGGGGGAGATAATTATTAAATTATTTCAAGAAATCTCTTGCTCCCCGGGGCAATGTTAATTGCTGAATTTGAGGTTGGTTCTTTGTGTATTGAATGGCTTACGGAATGTTGTGGAAAGTGTACGGAAGACGTTCGGAATTGCGAGCGCGTTTCGAGATTTATACAGGAGCGAGGTACGTTCGTCTAATTTACGTGGAAAAGGAGATAGACATCGCGTGTGAATATCTCGTTATGTTTTGTATCGCGATGATGACGAGTCAAGACCGTGTCCTGTGCTTGCCACAGGAATTCACAATAGGAACTGGGTGCATTTCAGTTTAATAAATTATGTATTTAACACCTTTTTCTTTGCATTTCCTGCTCTATTTATTCTTTTCTTAAGAGAGATCCATCGGAATATCAAGCTACCGGTAGTGCTACCTCCTGCTATCTCAGGAAATGGGATATTGTAATGCGTTGCGTACATTTTACATGAAATAAAATCCCTTAAATAATTCACCGAAGTCGTCGCGACCGTAATTATTATTGTATTATGCGTCTTTAGTTCGCAGACAGACGCATAGCCGTTAAAAAGTGAACGGAAGTACCGGATGCAGTGTTTCTCACTGTTATACGGGCTGTCGATAGCTCTTCTCATTGACATTCTGTACTCGTGTCCCGCGACTATACACTTCTGGTTCTGCTGTTGAGGCCGGTGAAACGCTGATGTCTTCGAAGGTCTTCCACGAAGCGATTCAGCGTAATCCATAGTTGATGGCTCGGACAATCAACGAGTTGTACACATTATGAGTTAGCACCGGACGAAGCCGCGAACGCTCATACGTCGCTTCCGTTCTTTTTACCGCGAATCGTATATGATATACCTTCCTGCGTACTTTTACGATACAAACGATAGGATAATACAAATGTTGGATACTCGATTGAAATATCCGAAGATCGCTTCATGACCACGAATTCCAGTACAAGGGGAACCGGGGAAAATGGCACAGGGGCGTAACGGCACATCGTCTTTCCGTCTGCGTTTGAGAATTTAAGAATCGTTTCGTGTCACCCCGGTGTCTCTGCCTATTCTCACTAAACCAGTAAAAAGTACGCCCGCCACTCTCCGATAAGAGCCCGATAACTCGAGTCCTATCCACTTTCGATAATACGTCACCATGTTTTATGTCACAGGAGAATAATTTTGATGTGTATTATGAAAATATCTCGCCACACCCACTGTCATGTATGAGTAACGTGAGATCCTATACCCCGTGTTTCGTTTGAATCGTACAATTCAATGATTCTAAACACCTAAAGAAGAAAGAGAACCCATAGAATCCGAAGACCACATCGAGCGAAAAGAACCTAAATTGGTTGATCTATTAATTGATTATTCATACTCCTCGGACAGAGACCTCACACGCACACTTTGTAGGTACAGAAAGAAAAGATGATCGGATGAGGAAGCAAAAGGCGATCAGCGGAAAAACAAACTACGACGACGACGACGACGCTGGCGGCGAGTTGTCGCGCGAAACGCGCGGAGAGGCGGATCTCCCCTGGTTATAAATAATAATAAAATAAAATTGGTGTCAGTGTAAGAAGTTAATTGCGTCGCTCGCGTCATCATCGTATAGCATTTTTTTGCTATGTCCCCTTTCGAACCCTCGAACGACAAAAAAGTACGGGAGCCACGCTCCCATACCAAAAAAATAAAGTTTGATCATCCAGTGCCTCCGTCATTGATAGAGCAATGTCCTGCCTGGCTGTCCACTTATTCGATGCGATCTTGTTCCAGCCTGGCGGCGTGAGCCATCAAACAGGTTGTCGTTGCCATCATCGATAAAGATGCCGGGTGGTTAGACCAATTATTCGGTACGAGAAGTGCCGGCATGAACGATTTATGAGTGAATTCGTAGCTGGCGCCTAGAATCCATTACAAGTCACGTTAGTTTGATTCGCGGATCCGATTTGGGGCTTGACAACGATTACGTTCCAAGAAAGGCCGGTAATTAATGCCACTTTATTTATTTTTTCTTTATAAAATTTTAATCGATAAAAATATCAAATAATATTTTATATGTCGATAATTCTGAATGATGAAATAAACCTTTAAGAAATTTGAGTGACTGTGTACGGTGAGCACCATCCTTTACGCACACCCACGTTCTTATTGTGGGACAGACCATCCAGCAATGTCGCACATATCGACGAGGCGGTATCGGTGGTCGCGCGTACACGACTATTCTTTGTCAGCTGATCGGTTTGCAAATGACACCGAGCTTTGTTCCCGGCTTACACAATGCCACCGTCAATTGTCATATATCTTTCTCTATATATATCTAAATGTACACAGATATAATTGCGAATGCACTCGTGATGCACTTGCAACAGCGTAACTTTCATTTTACCAATATCCACACTTTTTCTTCTTTTCTTTTTTCATCGGCTGATGCGCCAAAACTAAAAGTCAATTAAATTATTGATATTCAAAATTTTTCTCGACTCTAATATGTGATTTATAAATCGGAAATAATTTATCGACATTCTTGACACTCGTAATCTATGAATTTTGTCACCGTAAGAAAATAGAGTTGACCCACTCGACGTGGAACGCTTCGTATGTATTCACCACAACTTTATAGGAATTTTTTATATATTGATTATGATTTTTTATTCGAGTCATCAATATTTTGGTTGATGTTATAATAAATTAGAACATTCACTTTGGTATTGACCAGTGTCCGCTCCATCGTACAGCGTTACAAAGTAATCGCTGATACGTAAGAGAAAAGATGAGACGAGCTCGTTCCTTGGCCGGGTTCCATCCATACGCTCGTGCAATATCGGCTAACGATCCGTCGGTTAACGACCTCGCATCGTAATACAACGCATCGGAGAGAGTACTATGCCTGTCGCTGGCGTTGGTCATCGTCGTCGTCGCCGCCGCCGTCGTCGTCGTTGTCGTCGTCGTCGTTGTCGTCGTTGTGTGCGTGTCGATGTCACACGCTGCGAAGGCCAGCGTTACAGTGTACAGTCGACACTCGCTCTACTGCTCTCTAGCTTGTACTGCCAATTCGCAGCTCAACAGTGCATGAGAGCAGGCACAAGTGAGCTCGGTCGTACAAGCACCGTAGACACCACCGTCCTTGCTCCATGCTCGCTCGCGTCATGGTTTCTAAATTATTTGTGCGAGCTTATTTACCCGAGAAAAGCACGGACTTTCCGATGTACATACATACCCACGAGCTTATATTCACGTATTTTCCCAGTTATTCATTTAACTCGGAGTTCATTTTAGTGTAACTCCAAATGAAATATACACATTAGTTCTTTTTCATTTCCATTTTTTAAATTTCATTACAAGGCTTTGTCTATAAGAAACTCAATAAATTTTGTCATGGACTGTAATAAGCTTTGTTTCCATAAGAAAAAATTCTGGATTTTTATTTGAGGATACTTAAAATTGACTGAAACGTTCGGAAAGAGGTGTAAAAAAAATGTACGGTGGGTTTGTGAGTGAGTAGGTGGATGAGTGGGTGCGTGCGTGCGTGCGTGCGTTTGTATTCATTTAAGTTATTTCTTAAAGTTTTCCAATACGTCGTTTCAGCATGTATTATCTCTAAGACTCTTGAAAGAAATCGTAGTCTGGCCCTTGTCGAAGAACGAGGCATGGGAAAATCTTAAGATATAATTTTAACACATTTTTTTACGTTTCTACGATTTTATGCTGTTTACCTCGGGAAATAAATTGAAAGCCTTTACGTAGACTGATCGTGTTTTTGAAAGTCAAATCAATCAGCTCATACAAAAAAAAAAACAACTCGTTTCGAGGTTTCGACCCGTTTTATTTAAATATGAAGAAAAATTCATCTCTGGTGGCATAACATCGATTATCGTCTACAATGAACGCAGTTCGATGCTTATACGGGCATCGATCGTGTAAAATGCATAAGCCGCCATTTTATTTAAAAAAGGTCCCGTCAGTCGTTCTCTTCGTCATTAAATGGTAAGACGAAAGAGTTCATAAAAAAAAACGTCCATGGTACTGCAATGATAAACTGTAAAAAAAGTTCTTTAACTCGTCTGTCGATATTTTTTTGACTTTTCACAAAAATTGTATGTATTACAGATATAAATATAGATAGAGAACTGCTTAGAGAGTAAGAATGACAGCTTCATAAAAAAGAACATTTAAAATGTCTGAAATATTCATCACTCTGTCAAACGCATTACACATGCAGGATTTTTTGTTCCTGGAAACTACACTGTTAAAAATTCGAGGTGTTAAAGACGATTGGTGTGGACTTTTGACCAGTGTTAATCCATTTGGTATTCATTTTAACAATTTTTACAGCGTTAAATTCACACGAGCGATAGTGTTGTAATCATTGAGCCCCACTTAAAAATTTACAACATATATATGTTCGGAATAAGAAAATGAAAATTAATGAGTTATCAGCAATTAATACAGAATTGTGCCACGAAGACAATTCAAAAATGTTATTGAATTTCATTCACCTATTTTCAAGAAAAAAACGTCGATAGTTTTGAGGTTATAATGCAAATCGACACCGGCCGTTGACACCAGTCGTCAGTATGGATTCGTATGCAACTAAAATTCAAAAATTCTCTGTGCTGTCTTGTGTGCAGTTAAACCCATTTATATTATGTATATGAGAAATGTTAGCATATACAAAGGATTAAAAAAGTATTCACTCGAGATTAGGATGTCGAAATATTTCAAAAATCGCAAAATATCTAGAAATCATATTTTGTGTGTGTGTGTGTGTGTGTGTGTGTGTGTGTGTGTGTGTGTGTATCCCGAGAATGGGTTACTCGATCATCTAGAAAGTGTGCACTCGAGTCGAGTCGTAACCTCCGTTAATTTGCTTCAATTTTCGCTCAAATTGCTAACGGGTATCTCATTTTATAGCTGAATTTTTCCAAAAAAGGAGTTACGCTCTCCAACTTTCGTAAATTTTTAGCTATCGAGTTAAAATTTTTTACAAGAATGGGCCAGGGGACAATGTGGTTCGGTATTAAATTTATCAAGAATTGATCAAGGCGTTCAGATTTTATAGAATCATGTAATTTTTGTGATTTTTCGAAACAAAATAACATATTTTTGCTCTAACTTTCGTAAATTTTTATCTATAAAATTGAAACTCGGTATACGAATTGGCTAAGGGATGAGAATGTTGTACTTAATCTTGAATTCAGTGAGAATCGATCGTGGGGCTTAAACTTGATGAAATTAGCAATTTCTATGAGGAAGCCAGAATTGAGATAATCATTATCCGTAGAGGGAATTCCGGGGATTGGTAAAAATCACGATGAAGCAATTCGCAAATGTCAAATTTGCATGCCTTGTTTCAATTGTACAACTATATATAAAATGTATT
Source organism: Cylloceria caligata (assembly GCA_963942595.1). Classification (NCBI taxonomy): domain Eukaryota; kingdom Metazoa; phylum Arthropoda; class Insecta; order Hymenoptera; family Ichneumonidae; genus Cylloceria; species Cylloceria caligata. Next base: position 1,386,609 of record OZ012710.1, read on the forward strand.
TTTAATAGAAATTAATTTTGGCTACTATATATTTCAAATATACAACATATTCAGCATATATTTGCACTTACCGTTTCGATATATAAATTTTAACGAAAAATTAATCAGCACGCAACTTCATAGAAGCGGCTTTGTCAAAGATAACGAGAGGAAATAACGAGAAAACAACGAACAAGTTTCTACGTTGCAGGCTTTATTAAATAAAATTTTTATCATCCGTCCGATGTTGGTATTAAAGTCATTCGATATTCTTAAAAGTGTTATAGGGTCGTATGTACGTGAGTGGTAATCGAGCTTTCGAAGTACTCGACGTGTGTGGTTTGGAATTTTATTGGAGAGACGTAAGCTCGCGAGAAGCTTACGAGCTCATTTTATAATTCTTCTATAATATATCGTCAGGAAATCTCTGACACTCGACATAATTTTCCCTGCGACGAATCTTGTATACGCACGCTGCACTTATTTTTGCTCCGTTTGATATTACGGCTGCTTTTATCGCGGCAGTCTATGATAATGTGGGAAATGATCCTCACTGAAGTAGCACTGCGATTCTTCTTAAACTTTATGGCACGCAGCTATATACTCTATGGATATTGTGGGAAAATATTTCCAAAGGTGGTAGTTGTCATAATTTTCAGTTATGTCGCGAGTCTCGATGTGGCATTTCCGGGAGAGATGGCCGCGGTGGTTTTTCAAACTGGTCGATGGACGACAATGCTCTTTACACAATTTATGGCCTATGGAATTAAACCGGGCTCTTCGATAGAACGTAATACGAGGCTTTTTGAATATATTTCAGACAATATTACACCGTAGGTGCTTTTTATGCTATTCCATACACTGACTCGCCTAGAAGCTTTACGTGTTTTGTGGCAATGTACGAAGAATCCAAGAATACACGTACAAGTTGAACGCGCGTCTTATAACTCGTTCACGGACGGTCAAGCTATTTAAATCTCAACTATTATGTCAGTGCCTGAGAAGCAGCAGAGTGTATCATGAGAAATGTAAATAGATGACCGAGTCATCGAATAAAGCGTGACTAAGAACTTTTATTTGTCATTTTGTAACATAAAAAATAGATCCGGAGATGATTGGCCGTGTATGGACCACTCAAGGGTAGGGAGTCAGGTAAAAATCGTTAATATTCGTCGTGCCATATCTCGCGTTTTTGGCAGCTGGTATTATTATAAGAAAAAATGCGTATTCCTGACCACTGAAATGAAGGATTTTTAACTATGAGACGGAAGGTTGTAGATACTTTAGAGTCAATGTTTGGTTTGTTACGCTCTGCGGACTTTCGTAAGAGAATCTCCCAATTTCGAAAAGTTCTCAGTTGTGCGTAAGATGTATCAACAGCAGCAACAAATACATAATATTTTTTTGACTACTAGTCATTATTATTTAATTAAAATGATCCGTGATTCGAAAATTTGCATTTGCGGTTGCACAGTCCGAAACCCTATGCATGGTCTGACTTCGACCACGTGACCAATTGATGAATGCTGAAGGTAGTCGAATTTAAAGAGTAACGGTGGTAAGACAGTTCGTCTCCGACCTTTGTCGGGAATACATCATTTTATATGACAACACTCATCGAGTATCTGTTTCTTTTACCCGAGTCAGTACGGTTCCAAGCTGCATACATTCCATCCTATAATATAATAATAACTATAACAAAAATTAATTTCTGTTGGTACAATTGATAAGAAATTATCACTGTAGATATTTGATATGTGCATTGTTAAAAATACGGTGTTAAAATTAACCCTCGCACGTTGTTCGTACGAATTCACACTGACGACTGGTGTTAACGGCCGATGTCGATTTGCATTATAATCTCAAAAATTTTAACGCGTTTTACTTGAGAATAGGTGAATAAAATTCAGTGACATTTTTGAATTGTATTCGTGGCATAATTCTGTATTGATTGTTGATAATTCATCGATTTTTATTTACTCATTCTGACCATAAATATGTTGTAAAAAATACCAATTAAAAAAAAATTCTATCAGGCTATTAAACCGTTCTGGAAATAATGCTTTTGGAAAATTGTTGATTTTTCTTATCAATTTTGTTCTTCTACAAACCGTGTAGGTACGACAATTTCTGTTTTCTATATGAAAACTATCCGGAAAATTTTATTATTTATGATATTGAATAGTTGATTATAAAATTCCTGTCGGAAATCTCTACGACTTTTTACTCGATCATTCATCATTTTGTTCTGTTTGTTAAAGACCCAGCACCTTAGAATTTATGAAAATTTAATTGCAATTAAACTCTTTCACGCATTCGCCACGTGTCGTTGGCACTTTCGTTTTGAGTGAAGAACGAGGGGTACGTATACTCGTAGGTAACTATTACATCGTGAAATCTAGTAACTCGCTTGCCTTGCCCCATGAGGATAGAGTGGAAGCAGAAGCAAAGGTTGTTGCAGTCCGCAATGAGGATTTTATGTAATTTGCGTATATGACTTGAATAACTGCCTACATAATATAACACGCGGGTGGTTTCGTTGCGGAGGTGGGTAGAGTCCCTCTCTCTCTCTCTCTCTCTCTCTCTCTCTCTCTCTCTCTCTCTCTCTCTCTCTCTCTCTCTCTCTCTCTCTCTCTCTCTCTCTCTAGCTCTCTCACGCTGCTGAAAGCAGAGCACGGAGAGCGTGCGCGGAGGAGACGACGACGACGACGACGACGACGACGTTGACGATGAAGCAGTAGCTGCGTCGGTGCCAAGTGAGACGCCCCCTCCATTATGGAGCTTTAATTAAAATTACGTACGTTTGCGCATGTAACTCAAGAGAGCCTCTCTATTTAGTATTTTTTATGAGCTTTTCATTACGCGCAGATGCTGTGTACGCTCTGCTTGCACACACGAAGAGACCATCTTTGAAAGGCGCGCATTGCACGCTATGGCCACTACCTGCCAACCATTCCTCTCTCGTTCATTCGCTCTTATTCTTCCTTCTTCTTCTTCTTCGTCTTTTTTTTCTCACTCACCCGGTTGACGAGCAAATTCTCATTTGCGGAATGGGTATGAAAGAATTTTCATCACCCTGTCAAGGATTGTACGTACTCGAGTACTCTGAAACGCGGGAATTATCGTCCTTCGAGACTGTGAAATAATTCGCGGTAATAAGATCTTCACCGGGGCTACGAGAGGAAAGTTCTCTTGTTCCGACGCAGCTATAGGCGTTACAGGGCGATACGAGGCAAAGAGTCGCACAGGGACGTTAAACAAAACAAACAAAATATATAGCGGAGGCATTCCACAAACCCCACGCCTTACAAGGATTTTTTTGTTTTTTTACTTTAAACAACAAAATATATCTTCATGTATCTTTTGAAACGGGACACCCTGTACAGATCTAGTCACGGCGGTAACCGGTACACCGTGTTTCCGTTTCACCTTTCCCCAGTGGTCGCATCTGACAGGCCGGAAGCTCACACTCGGTGCTGATCTCGTCGCAAATGAGACGACAATGAGAGAGTAGGGAGGATAACGACGAATTCTATTCTCGTGTTGAACCCACGTACTATTGACCAACTAATATCGATTATATTTTATCCGCGGACAAATGGCGACGGGTTTGTGCGATCGAAATCAGTTTTCCATTATACGCAACGCGAAGTGGGTCGCCGTTGCATTGTCTGCTAAAGTTTAGATAGTAGCAAAGCGTATGGAAATGTTGCGACTTACTTTGTAGTACGGGGACGAGATGTTGAAAATAATCATACTAAAATCCCGTTTTTAAAGACGTCTGTTGAATGTTTTTGCCGACAGGTTTGTTGAAGGGTTCCGTCACGGCTGAGCGACCGCGAACTCTGCGTCGGTTACGGAACGTTTACAGCGGACCGACCGCATGCGGAATGGGAACCGGAGCGGAGGGCGATGGGGAACGCCTCGAGGACAGCGGTGACGTGTCCTTCCGGTTGTCGGATCGGGATCGGGAACGGGAAGAGAAGTCTCTCAGCATCATGAGTCCGTTCGACGAGCAGGAGGAATGGGCCAAGATATCCGAAATCATGGCTTCTTTTGGCACCGGACTCGTTCGCGAGTCCGTCTTTGTCACCGAACTTGAAAAAGAATTCCAAACGCGACTAGGTAATTTTCGCAATAAATATAATTAAGATATTTGATCGTTGATCTAATTAAATTGGGCACGTCACATACTTCGCATCGATGAAAGAAATTTTTAATATCGCGACTTATAAGGTTTTATCGGAATATTCCAGGACTCACTTCCGATGTCAGCAGCAGTCCCATCGTCTCCACTACAATTGCCCAGTGGCTGTCCAGTCTGAATTTAGCTGATTACGAATCATTGTTCATTAACTACGGTTTCGATGATTTAGAATTTGTCGTGAGTATTCTTCATTAAATTCTATTATTTTGTTCAACGTTGGAGTAAGTATGGAAAATCTACTCAACGATACACTCATTGATTCTTTCAAGAAACGAGAATTCAGTTATTAAGTTATTTGGATTACCGTAGAGTGACTCGCTATTGACTGTACCTCTTACCAGGCATCGGTATGAAGCAGACAAGACTTAGCGCGACTGTGATAGAAACCTCGGGATTTATCGCATCATTCATGCAGACTTTGGTAACTTTTTAGACAGATAAACTTGTTGGATCTATCACGCAGACATTTTAGCAACATTTGAAATAGCAGTATTCTTCGAATACTTTATGTAGATTTTGACGATACTTCGACTTTGAATAAACGAGAGAAATAAGAAGTCTAACGGAGTATGGAATCGTCTCACCGGGCAGACATGCGCGCAGTCTACATTGTTTCCACGGGAGTCCATGAAATATTCGATAGATATCCTACGGACAATATCGACTATCGGGATTATCGCAGTTTGAGTTTTTATTTACTATTTCACGTTATATTTTGTTTCGTTACCTTAGAATGGCGTTTTGGATGAAGCTGATTTGAAAGACATGGGAATAACGAGTGATCAAGAGCGTGCATTGATAATGGAATCAACGATACTGCTGAACAAACGAGTGGACAAACGAGCGGGCTCCCAAGTTCGAACGGTCGAGGAGTGGCTCAAGAGCATACGCCTTGATAACTACGTCGAAACATTCAGAAAGCACCTGTACACCGACATGGAACGAGTGCGGAGGGTCTGGGAGGTTGAACTCGCCGCTGTACTTGAGATTCAGAAACCTGCACACCGCAAAAGGATTCTGGCGTCGGTTAGCGGGCCAAATCCTCGTTCGCAGACTCGAAACGGCGGCGGACCGAATCTCGAGGATCTTAACAAGGACCTCAATACTCTGGTGAGTTGAAACCAGCCATACTATGCTACATTTGCGATGATAAAAGGTATAGCATTAATATTATTTTTCTTAGTTGCATAATTATCTAACTTACACCTAATGGAAATCGAGGATTTAATATATTAAAGTATTTGGCACGTACGTATTAATCGACTAATGAATAAATGGAAAGCGCAAAGACATTTTAAAAAGTACATTGGACATGAAAATGAAACAAATTTTAAGAAAACTGAAATTGTAAGACTTCTCGATGAGATTCCTCGCAGATGGTATACGATTGTACAGCCACGGATACCAGCGGCAAAGTACGTCTGGTACGTCAGAGTACATTGTCGACATAACAACGCGCGTTTACAATCGAGGGGCGGTACGCGAGGGTATGAAATCCCCCGTTTTCTGTTAGCCGTGTACCAGCTAGAATATAGTACATCGCCGATCTATACAGTTGCATTCGATCGCCTCTCGTACCGCGTTATAATGTAAATAACATGACTAATTGGAGAATCGACATTGTGCGCGAGAGCTCGGCACTTGAGGAAAAGCTTTCAGTCACGCCATTCGAGCGTCAATCTACGCTCTTAATGTTTTTGTTCGACGCTAGAACTGCGCGCTTGTTCAACCCCGTCAGAGCCACCTGTACCTGGCATCAAGGACTCGTCTTATTACCTCTTTTATCGTTTTTTTTTCATTCAATCCCCCCCGCCCTTTCTGCCGCAGATTCCGCTCGTCTTTAATTAGCTTGCGCCAGATTCAATAAACATAGCGACAACGGCAATCCGGTAAATTGGCCTCGCAGGTCCCGAGAAAATACTCGGAATCGTATTCATTGTGCTGTTTGTTATTGTTACTTTTCATCATTCTATTGTTTATGTCTGTTCTTTCTATCGTTCCGACCGTATTTCCAATTATTCTCATCCACTTTATAAAACCTGCGTTGTATCTGAAGCGCCTCATTTAGCAAAGTATCGAGATTCATGAACGACCCTTATCGAACACGCGCTGGACGGACCGCGGTTCCCAGGCAAGTCCGACCTATCTCCTATCGAAAAAGCATCTATTTTACCTCGCTTCCAAGAATAGATAGGCCGACGGGTATGGAATCGTTCTGCTGCCTCTGCAGGGCATAATTACGAGGGTATGAGAACCCACTCAAGAAATAGTGTTAATCCGACATAGTTCTTAAATTAAATAAAAATTGTATGGAAAGTTCGAATCTGACGTAGACCGTACGATCATGTTGGTTGCTGTCGTAGAAAACTAATATACAGCAACTGAAGGAAGAGATTCGTGAAAAACTCCCGGAGAGCCCTCAGGGAAACGGTAATACGACATTGGCGAGTGGAACGAATACCGCAACCTCGGGCACACTGAGACATCGCAAAAATAGACCGGCGCCTCAGCCTCCGCAACGTCCGAGTTCTCACAACGGTTCCATCACGGCCCCGGAACAGCTGGAGATTCGAGCGCCTTCGGAGCTTCTTTTCGGCGTACCCTCGACCTTAAAAACGCAGTGGAGACATCAGCCCAAAACTCTAGTCACCGGTTGCGTCAACTACGTAGCCAATGTAAGTGATCGAATAGCGTATGTAGGAAAAATCTGGCAGATTTTTCTTGTTTTTTTTGTCAATCGGACGCTTTAGTTCTGAAAATTAAGTATATCATGGCGTATCTCATTGTTAATCGGATTACGCAGTACCTGGGCTCGACTGTCGTTAAAGAATTACGGGGTACCGAATCTACGAAAAAATCGATCCAAAAGTTGAAGAAGACTTGTCGCGATCCCAGGGTCAATCTCGGCATCACTCTGGCTATATCTTATCGAGGAGTCCGATTTTTAAATGCCGTATCAAACGTAAGACAACGTTCCGAGATTATATTCACTCGCGTGAAGCTAACTTTGTTGAATAATCGTAAACGGTAGTTATATCAGAGTTTTCTTTTTTTTTCATTGTTCAATTATCCAGGAACCAATATGCGAACACGAAATCCGCAACATTCATTGCGCCTGCCAGGATGCCGATGACCTAACACACTTTGCATACATCACCAAGGATCACGCGAGCCGAACGCACTTTTGTCACGTCTTCTGTGTTCCGACAATGGTAAATATTCATCTTTGTTTATAATGGAAAAAACGTATTTTTCTTCGAACAGGTGATAATCATGACGCATAAGGCGAAAACCCGACGACTCGAGTGCTATTTTATTTCTTACCCTCTGCAACTTAAAAATTATTATAGGATTTATAGAATCTACATATCCATCTTAGATGATACGTAGAATTTTTAATAAGGTAGGGCAACCCTCGCCCCGTGATTCCCCTCGTGACACGAATCCATTTGGTCGACATGGAACTAAACGTGTTATCCGAATGTTATGTTATCCGAAGCTTTAATTGGGGGGGGGGGTTCCTTGCGATTCTATTCGATACTTTCGTTGATTCTGTCAATGTAGAATGGGAACCTCTTGATTTTCAGGATCAAGCAACCGAAGTGATACTGACCCTCGGCCAAGCTTTCGAAGTTGCTTACCAAATGGCACTACGAGATAAATTGGGTGGTCAAGCAGTTCGTTCGCAGTCTGCAAATCAACTAGCCTCAATCCCGATTTCAGGAATCACCGCGACGTGTACGAAAGCAATCGTTTCTTCCGACCAGATTCCTGACGCGAATCAAAAAGTTTCGGACCCGAACACAACCATCGGTTCCGCGAATCTAAATCTTAACAATCCATATCAAAATTCCAGTCAGTGCTCGAACACTCTCAACAAGTCCAAAGCCAAGTCGAGCGTACAGCAACAAGGCTCTAACGCTAACGCCAATCCTAATAATCACAACTCCCATTCCACGTCGAATATCAATGCGAGCTCCAATTCCAACTCGCACGCAACGTCCGGCTCGTCAGCATCGCCTAATTGCAACAGCTCTGGCACGAACTCCATCGTCACGAGCACGAAGCCTCTTGCGTCGCACGGCCGTTCGCACTCGGTGAACGACATCAAGATTAATGGCAATCAGCTAAAACTGGCACCGACGCCGGTCGATGATATCGGAATTGGTGTCAAGGACATGAAGGCTGGTTCCAGAGCTCCGATAGCTCTGTCCGAAGAACTCTAAGTACACTGTCTCGTGGGTTCTATTTCGGCCCATTCGTCAGTCGCGCGATATTATGTCGTACGATCGATCGTAGCTCGATAATACGGTTCGTCGGAGGACAAAGAACAAAGGAACACAACGGGACGAATAGAGCCACGGAATTAATTCGTGCCCATTATTTATTTATTTCAACAATTCCGAAGCTGTGATCGAGTTTCATGCAAAAATCGTGACTGTCTTAATGTTTCTCTCAACAGAAAAAATTGTCCGTCGCTACGTGCAGCGATGGTATCGGGTTGCCCGGGGACACCTGGTGCAAAAACTTCATTTGTATACAACTGTTTGCGCGAAGAGTATGCATCGTCGGTATGTCTGCGCCGTTCACACGATTGCCTATAAGATTTTATATTATATTCGCGGGATTCTCGTGGCTTTTATACGAGACAGATGGCAATACCGGGCGGCATTACTCTTTGGAATGCGCACTGTCAAATTTTCTGTACGCAGTTGCGGTTCATACGCATCGAGGCGTAACCAGATACTCGCGTCAACGTCCGAGCGGTTATCCGACTTGAGGTAAGTGGTCACAGACACATTTTTTAAACATATCCACGAGTCGAACGTTTAATCAATGTTGAAACTGCGTCGTCGATGAAATATGAATTTTGCAATACGTACCATGTCGACGGTCTATGACTCGAAACTCTATTGTATCGATCGCAATGGATATTCACCGTGCCACAATTAGTCCTTATACGTATACTCACGGAGCCAGCGATAATACTCGAAGCTCATTACTCCTAACTTTGCGCGTTTGACTTTTCGAGAATTACGAATCGAATATGCGTTGTATCGAAATAAGTTAATATCGTTTTTCGCGTGATATTTACGCTCCGTGCACCAATAGTTTATCGTCAAAAAATAACATCTATCCAGTATATTTAACGATGCGAGAAAGCGGATTAATTTAATCCGGATCACGACATCTATCGTACATTCCCTCAAACTGGAGCAGATGTGTCGAAAGAGATGAAGATAAAAAATTGCGACAAATTAAACGAAACGCATAATGCTCAATATATACAACTCCTCCAATATTTGTTATCGGTATATACATTTTGACTAGGGATGTAGTCGTTAAAGAGTCTTTTGGTATGTAATTTTTAATCGTCTCCCAAGTTTTTTGATAATTTTTTCTCCTATCGTAAATAACTCCCTTCCCAACTTCCGAATATATTCGAATTCTCATGTTCTGAGAGACCTCATCAAACGAATGTCCACATTGTGTATTAGCGGATAGTAATTTGTGCAACGTTAATAGTATTAATCGAGACTGATCCAAAAGAACCTCACGACTGACACGAGTTACTTGAATAATTGCAAAACGAAACTACGAGAACCGCAGTACGGCGGTACGAGTGTTGGACGATGAGTCCGTGATAGCGATTAAACGAAAAATAACGAAGATGCGATAGTTGTCGTAAAATGTGCAGCTGATAAGGAAAGCAACAAAAAAAAAAAGGAAAAATGTTTAATACGATTGGTACCTAATCCATGATACGACTTTCGATAGACGACTGTAAAGTAGAATCGAACGTTCTTTATATATTTTTTAATGGATGGGCCTTTGGTAACTGATAGAAGTGTGTCAAGATCAACGTTAGACGAAATAATATTGTATATTCAACATTCGACTGTAATTAGGACCTTTCCAACATCCATTGACATTCGGAATGTTTGTAGGGTAGAGAAAAGACAAGTCGGGGGGGAAGGGGTTACACTGTCCCGCAAAACCAAAGATGCGCATGTGTAATCTATGTATACACGTGTATATTTAAGAATAAATTTAAAAAACAAGATGTAAAACGGCTATAAAAGCAAAACCAAGTGTCAGGCTTCACCCGAAGGGAAATGAGTATTCGGTAAGTTAATAAAAAAAAAATCCCTCACGACTCAATGAACGCGACATTGATCTTTCTGTATTTGAATGCAATGATTAAGAGATTAACTAAACTGCCAAAAAAAAAACAAATAAAGCCAGCCCCCACACGGTAGTGGATTATACGCACAGATTGCATTGTTAATAAATTTAAATAATACCGATATTGGTAGTGACATCGCGCAGCTAAAAGATTGCCGTAATTATATATCTATGCGATTGAAAAAATAAAAATAAAAATTACGAGATCGATCGATCCATCAGGAACGAGTTGTAGGATTAACGAAATGTAGATGACATTGAATGGCACTCTAGGTGTCGTTGTGTATGGCACGTAAAAAAAAAAGCTAACGTAGACGAGTTACTCGTAAATCTAAAATTACCTTTCCTTCGAATAAAACGTTTTTTCGAGCAGTTACGAAAATTCTTATTCACACGCATTTACCGAATTCGAAATATTTGCGAATAACCGTTAGCACCGGCTGGCCAATAATGATACATTTACGATATTGTTTCAAACTTATTTCGTAGCTTTTAATAATAAAACTGAATCACGACTAACGCGCACTCATTTGGAATTGAATAACGACACGATTCACGTGATCACGATACGCTTGTCACATTCGTAGAATCTTTTTTTCTTTGATGAAATAAAAAAAAAGCTTGCCAACTTATTCTTATCGATGGGAATATTAAAAAGTTCGATACTTTGCAACCGGTTATTCACGATACTCAGAATTATCATTCTCACAAATGAAAATAACACACATGCACACGCGACATGTATTACACCGGACCAAAAGCATACGATGCGATGGTGGAACCCTCACGATGGTCTATTCCTCTGCGGAAAGTTATGTAGGTGAAATATATATATATGCAAAAGATATATATGAAATAGAGAAGATTTTTCCACATAAAATATATCTTACATATGTGTTATATATTTGAAATATATTTGACGTATAAAATATATGTGCGAAAGAAAAAGAAGCCCCAACAGGAGAAGCAACCATCGCTGCAACCGGGAGTTACAACTCGTTGTTTTTAAACATTTCCCATCCGCTCGACGAACGATGTCTGCCATTGAAAAAGTGGTTGGTTGTCAACTGACAAACAAAAAAATCGCAAACAATAAAGCGTATATTTCGGTTCCCCGACAGGGCGAAATCGCGCAAAGAACCGTAAATAAAAAAAGTGCATAGTCGGCACCATTTGCAAATGGTGGAATCGCGTGGAAACTTTGCACTTATGGTTCATTGGGTGGTCGTAAAATTTTTAAAAACGATCGGTAGCACTCTCGGTTGCTAGACGGTTGCTTTTCCACAAGACAAGCTAACAGGTTTCCGTAATTATATATCGATGCGAATAAAAAAATTTTAATAAAAAAATTACGACCAACGGTCGTTGGACTTGCCAAGGAAGCTATTTTTATATGTGAAATATATCATATATTGAAAATATATGTTAAATATTTAATGCGCCAAAATTTTCTTCGTTTCGTATAATTCTTTTGCATATATTTCACTTATAACAATTTTCATGGGGGGCACAAAAACATTTATTGGGAACAAAATATCGTTCATTCGAAACTTTACACGATTGATATATTATAAGATCAATTTTTTCTCTTCCGTACTCTCGATACACGTGTACTAATGATTAACGAACTACTCGTATTAAATAATATATATATATCAAATAGAACCTAGCGAATATATTATAGTATATTAGATCAGTCGATTTTGCCATGATTCGGGAAGTAAAAGCTACGGATAACCAAGAATCAGTTCGCTCAAACGATACCAAAGAATCACTGATCTCTTCGTGTAATAAAAGAAAAATAATAGTACGGTACCGTTCAAATGCCGTGATGATATATTAACTCTAGATTGACAACCCATATATACCGGGTGTCGTCAACGTTGTACAAATTTGGACAGTAGTTTCAAAAAAAAAGATCGCACTGCTCCTCGTTTGGACCGGCATTGCAAATTTTACAAGGAAACACAATCTATCACTCTTGATTTTGGTTAAAATTTTAATTTATTTACATCTCTCGTTATTGGAGAACATGGCATCATTGTCTAAATAAATTTTCATTATTCGTTAATTATTCATTAAATGTTATAATCTAAAAATATAATTCCACTTATCTTACATTTTCGTGGAAATATAGCTCTTGCACTGCTGGCGTCGATTTAGACAAAGCGCGTTATGTATAACGTTATATAATTATGGGTCTTGAACGTGATATTTCTCTGATGCATTCAGAAAAATTCATTAATTCGTTAGAATGCAAAGGTGCGAAAGATCATTAACGCGGTCACGGTGCTTTATATCTTGATTCACGATGCGAAATTTTATATTATTATAGAAACGCTACTACATATACATATATACATATTTATATATATGTATATGTGTGTGTATATATGTTCCTATAGATACTGTGATTTTTTTGCGAAAATTGTTTGAATGGTGTTCTCGTCAAGATCGGGTCGACGCCGCGCAATGCTATTTCCAGACTCGGTATATAGAGCGCAACATCGTTGTACTCCAGAGTCCGTAGACTACGTCAAAGGCTTTGCAAACTCGCATAGTAAGATATGCCGGTTCGAATGAATGCAGTGTAGGCTGATCTACGAACTGATTCGGATGGTACACGCAGGCATATGATACGTATGAAGCTATTTAACGTCTCGAGATGTCCTCTCCCATTTCGAATGGCGCCAAAACGCATTGACAAATTTTTTAGGAAGTAGTTGAAACTATTAAGAATGATAGTAAATTATTTCAGATTCTTTAATCGCAGCCAAAAAAATACGAAAAATCAACGTCGGACTATTTTTAATTAAAAAAACGATTTATCGTACGAATAATGTTATTTATTTTCGGCTGAAGTATGTAAATAAAGAATCTGAATTAACTGGACGATACTAAAAATTTATAGGCACTTTTTGGTATCATCTGATAATGGGGAGGACCACTTGACACGAGATGCCTCATTGAATTGTATACAGTAAACTATTTACATCGAGCTTGCATCAGTTTGAATATAATTAAGTATTGTTACCGAGCATAATACATGCGATACGGAATAAACTTTCTCTTTCTCTCTCGCACTCACTCTCGGCAGTTATTATTATTACGTCGGCAGCTCAAGGGGGTGTGCGAGAGGGTGTTGTATATACTGACTCGAGTGGCATGGGGTGTCGGGCTTGTTACGCTCAACGATAGTGACTATAATATAGGGGTGGCACACCCCCTGTTTCGCTTTAACTCAATAGATCACAGCAATATAAATATTACAACATCTATTCTCTCAATCGATGTCGCTATTAGGGCATAAAATCATCATTATTATGGTTATAATTATTATTATAATACGTATAAGCTTTATCACCCGTTCGGGCCTGTAGGGTTCCGACTCATCCACGGGATGGGCGGGCGGTCTTTTGAACTCGTTAGCGAATTAAAAAGCTATCGCCTCTTTTATTCTATTAAGTAATCCGAATCGCGACAATATCTGTATTCCTTAATCTTGACTGCACGTATTTATATTACGATTATTCACGCGGGACGGATGAATGTTGTTTATCACAATTTTTCAGCATTTTTGACTAAAAATATTTAATAGTCGAATTTAGAATAATTCTCAAGTCCACAGTGATATCGGCAGGACTGTCGAAATTTTTTCCGTCCCGCTATGATATATCGTTTACAAAGCAATTTTTCCGCCAACATAAATCAGTATCCGACACTCAATTGTAATTGTTTTAAGGGAGTTCAACTGATATATTCTTATCAAATGCCTACTAAAAATGAATGATCGTTTGTACAAGCTTTTGGATATCAATAATTATTATTGGTATCGATTAACTTTTAAAGACTTGATTAACGATTGTTTCAATTTTAGTTCAAATTTCATCAAGTTGAACCGAATAACATTCTTTAACGAGCTCTTTTAGCTCTAATCTTTGAACTTGTCGGTTTTCGAAAGAACGTCATGGTATACTTCCTAGTGTATGTACAATGTATTGCTCGGGCACCGAGAGAAGTGTAGCAGAATATACAGGGTGTCCCATTTAAAAAAATATTCTCAAATATATCGAGAATTTAGAATTGAATTGAAAAATGTTTCGAACAAAAGTTGTTGTATACGAGGGAAGATATCAGATCAGCATATCTATTGTTGAATCCGGGGTCTCCGCTGGGCCCATTGAGGCCCAACTTTTGTTTTTTAAATGTTACTCTCTACTTTTTATTGCATTTATTTATTTATCGTTAAAAAATTAATAAGTTTTACTCTTTATTCGAAGTTTTCCCGTGGAAAGAGTGGCGAGACGTCAATCTTTGCCACTTTGTCAATTAAAAATGAAAACGCGTTCTACGATGAATTGTTAAATATTGAAGAGTTTTTAAGCGTTCGTTTGCATTGTTCTTTAAGCATTTTTTAGCGTTTAAGAACCGCCGGCATTACTCGATGAACACCACGGGGAGGTTGTTCGGTCGGATTTCGTACAGGACTCATTTCATCTAAATTTGTTAGTCAAGTTTACTTCTTAATTGAAGTGTTTGCTATTTAATTTCTTCGCAAAGTATGAGACGTATCGCCATTCTTTCCAAAGGAAAACTTCGAATGAACGTTTTGGGCCTGTTCGAAGACGTAAAACGAAAAATGACTGAGACTAAAATATATTTATTTTTTAACGAAAAATTTTGAAAATGAAAAAAAAATAGGGCGTTCTATTTAGAAAACAAAAGTTGGGCCTCAATGGGCCCAGATGAGGCCCTGGATTCAAAAAATGATATACTCATCCGATGTCCCCCTTCGTGTACAACAAATGTTGTCCGAAATATTTTTCAATTGAATTCTTAATTTTCGATAGATTTGAGTGTATTTAAAAAAAATGGGACACCCTGTATAGAAGGCGTGCTGGTAGTGCTGTGACTCTCGAACGGGTAAAAGGAATTCCGAGGAGACGAGAGGCGATGGGGGTTGAAAAACGAGTCAAGTGTGTGAATTTTCACGGGAGATGTGTACATAGCAGAATATACCATTGTAAGGTAGACGTAAAATTCGATTCGTTGATGTGCAATGTTGTAATTATTATCGATATTTATTGATAGGACTAAACGGATGACTGTGTAAAACAAATGAAGCCGCTCTCCCGATTGAACGTCAGCCAGCTCAGAGGAATTAATATAACAATCAATCAGTCAAAGTATCCCCGACTGTTTGTGTACCGAATGCGAGTTGTTTATTAAAAAACGGGCGGGAGGTTCGGGGGGAGTAAAAAAAAACTGGTTCGTTCTCGCTGGAGTCTCGATCGTTGCGATATCAGTTTGTCGATGTGATGCTTCGTTTGTTTTGATGGATGCGTGACAGGGACTCATTGTAATACTCTCTCATTACGAAAAGTTTGTTCTTCTATAATCGGCTTTGCTTAAACAATTTTTGTCGAATGTTATTATATTCCTCGTCGACAGACATTATAATCTGCGGAAACAATATTGCAACCTCTAATGCGATGCGAATAAATCGCTGCAGCGATAAGTTATTGATTTGACGATTAATTACGCGATAATAAGTATTATTAGGGATGGTCTGGCTGACTTTGTTACCTCTCGTTGTTTAATCGACAATTTAAATTATTCCCTTTTAATGTATTCTTGGCATTTTGATATTTGATTCTCTCCATACTCGATTTCATTTCTATTTTGCCTTTAAATTAGATGGTACACGATCGGCAGGCATCCCAAAATGATAATCAAAAAAATTAAATAAAAAAAATGGTTATAAACTCAGACGATACCATATAGATGCGCTATTTTAAACGATACAGCCTGATTGTACCCCAGACTTCCTACGTTCTTGTATACACTATATTTATTATTGTTCATGTTTATTAGAATTATATATATATATCAGAGAATATTCCCTCGATACCTATAACGTCATACGATAATAAAGTGAGTACTTTATGGGAATTTGATTCGTTGAATTATTTTTCTGAATGAATTTTCCTTGTCCGTTGATACTCCTTTTCCTTGATGAATACAAAATAAAATTTTTGAATAAAAATATCAACGTTTGTTTTCTGCAATCTAAAGAAAAAAAAAAAAGAAAACAACTGGATTTATCTATAAGACTATCGAATCCCAGGCGCGTTGTTTGCGTTTGGAATAATTCAGATCTTGATTTTCTTCTTGGTGCAACAACGAGTAAACTCCGCACAAGGCAAGCGGCGAGGTTCGGTAAAGATGCTAATTATCCAAGTTTCGGTGTTAACAAAGTTTTTCGATTAGCTAGTAGATTGTTACGAGATGCGGGCAGGAGGAGTACCACCACCATCTGACTTATCGCAATATACATACAAGAGCTTGTTATTTTACCTTGAAGAACGAACGAGGAAGAGTGGGCGGGGGTTTGAAACGGTCGTATAAGTTTCATCGTTAAAAGTGCTGCGGGAAACCAGAATATCGTTTGTTATTATTACATTTATTATTGTTGAAAACTTTATTAGAAATATGCAAGACGTATACAATTTCCATCAAAACTTTTCACCGTTTCTATCAAACTGAAAAAGTTCGACACTCGACGGATCTTGAAGCAAGTAAGAAAACCGAATTCCCGAAGAACGTTAAAAGCGGTTTACTAAAAAAGCTCTTCAATCCTGTAAACCCTTTACGCGTAAGAGTTTGAGCAGCAAAAAAACCGTATGCTCGAGGCTGCGCGTGCATCAGATACACAATGTAGGCGTGTGGTACGTGCGGAAGGATTCGCGGCTTAGCAGTTTCGCAAAGCGAGCTGCTGCCACGGCGACAGCAGCCCCCGAGGATCCGCGAAGCTATCAGAAGCACCCCTGACTCCGGCGCGGAACAAAAGAAATAAACGAGGGCGCGGTATGTGCGTGACGTTGTTATATAAGTGCGTGCAAACAACGTTTGCGGCAGCGGTAGGTATAGGGCGGTCGGATGAAAGATCAACTTCGTTCGCCACACGCGTTCTTCGTACGAGTAGACGAAGAAAGCGGCTCAAGAGGTCCCTGAGAATGGCGGAACGGAGAGGGTGGTTCCGCGGTAGTGATACCGCATAGTTGTCGTTGTCGTATCGCGGTGGCGAAAAGCGCCTGCCGCGTTATTCGCGTTAGACGAAAATCCATGCGACGAAAGCTGTACCTACTCCGCCGTGTATCTTCAGTTCTACCACATTTTTCCCGTGACTCCATTCCTCTGACGAATCGGAGTCATTCGTTCTGTATTTTATTCGATGTCTGTTTTTGACATTTTGTTCTTGAAAGAATATCCGAACGGAGGAATAACCAGATATAGAAGTAAAATGAAGTAGCACGTCAGTTTGTATCCAGAAAAGGGACAACGAGATGTAACTTATTTCTTCTCTCTCTTATATTTACACAATGATTTTCTATTTGCGTATCAGATACCGTAAACACTAACATTTTTGTTAGGTATCCTTTTTCTTGTCCAAAGGTAAAAAGTTGTTATATATGCCATTCTAATTCAAGGCAAGCGACCGTGTAAGTTTATCATTTTTTAGATACAGATACAGCGTCTATGTCCGGTCAGTAGGATCTATATTTTTGCGAAATACAACTCAGGTTGCGAGATGCGCGATCGCCATTATAAGCGCGAGAATGCGAGGACTGATTCAAATTTCGCAATTATATCAGATGATTATAATCATTCGCAAATGCGGGATTTGAATAAAGCCTCCCATTCCCGCGCTTTGAATCGACATCGCGTATCTCGCACTTCGAGTCGTGTTTGGCAAAAATATCCATCCTACCGACCGGACATAGACGCTGTATTTATATTTAAAAAATGTCATATTCATCCCAACCTTCTACCGTCAATATCAAGAAAATATTGAATAATTTTTTCGAGTACGATGACACCCTTTTAATACTTTCATACTTATTCTTTTATCATAGATTTATATATCTCCGGAAAACTTATCCACTATTTATCCCTCGTACAACGGTTGGGTGATGCTGCGAAGAAGAGAAAAAAAACAACAAAGATTCAAGAGGCGAAAGACAGAAAAAGAAAGAAATAACGAAAGTCCGTAGGCGCGATGAAGAAATACGAGCGGTCGTTCGAGTGAGGTATCACGATGCATATGAAAGTGACGGCTCGTAATCCAGAGCGAATTTATCTGACCTCCCGCGCACGTACAGAGCAGAGGGTTGACCTCGGTTGCTCCGGGTTGAGGCTGCTGCTCGCAGCTACCGGCTCTTCTGTATGCCGCACCGGATCGCCCTGCGTGGCCCTATACGCGCAGATAACGTATCGTGACTCGCGCCCCCGAAGAGAACCCGCCATTCGTTTTATCCTCGTACGCGTATATTACGCCTTCCAGCAGACCGGCATGCTCCGCGCTCTGCTTCCCTCGACGCCGCGAAGATTAATATATACGACCCATTAATAACGAGACCTTTTCGCTCCGTCGCGCTGGAAAAACGCCGCCCCGCTTCTCTCCTCTGCTGTTCTCCGTTAATTGATTCGGCGCGGACTTTCAACAAAGAATCAAAAGAAATAAAGAAATAAAATAGTCACGGCATTCATTACGGATCTCGAATGTTGCACGTGCACTTGAGTAAGCGATTTTCAATTTCAGGATACACGAGAGTTTTTTCGGTCTCTTATATTGCGAATAATAGCAAGGGCAATCCGGGTCAGTGGGTAATACGCGCCATGCCGATTGGCTCCGATACAGAGAAGCACGCGTGGAGAGGATAATTTATTAAGTTTTTGGGATTGTTGCCAATAACAAGTGGGAACTCGCGCAAATGTAGTGAACAATAAATAATATTTATCAGAACAGACTTAGTGAGTACGAAGTATTAACACTTTAACAAGTTCTTCGTTACTCTCGAGCTTATCCGGCGAGAACATACGATCGACTCGACTGTTTGCTTTGGTCTGAAATATAATGAGCAAGTTCTATCCAAGATCAACCGTATAGGTTGATATAGAAACAAGGACATATTTTCTATTTGCGGTTGTTTATTGCAATTACCGAAAATCGATGCATTTGCACTTAGAGTTCTGGAACCTCGCTTAGCCGCGGTTAGAGACGCGGATGGCTAGGCCTTACGTTGCTTCGGTGATCCGCTTCTTACCGGGTAGAAATGGAATAATTTTGACGGAAAATAATTCCGGGCGCAACATATAGAACCAGGAAATGCTTCTTGGACTTTAGAATTCACTGGAAAGTCGATCCATAATTTCCTGATGCGGTTGATACCTGCAGTTATAGATGCAAAATAAATTGTCATAAGTTCGTACAGATTATTCTAAGTTTTGGACATTGGCTTATACCTATACGGTCTTTGTTATATTATTTAAAAGTCGAATTAGGAAGGAATTGCAAAGAGCATTGAAAAGATGCTTATGGCGGCGACTCTGAGGTTACAAGCGATTCTGTTATTGTCACGAACAAACGAATTCTCCCTTAGAAATGACGCGTGGTACCCAATTTTCGCTTCGAACCAGCACACATAGCCATTCTTCATTATTACAGACTCCAATAATAGATGACAAAATAACTATTTACACAGTTCCTAGAAAATATCAACACAAACGGATCTCGTGTCTTACCTCAGGCGACAAACGCCAAATTCTACAAAAGTATCAAGGTGCATCGATTGCTGTAGGCGGTGCAAAGGTGCGTATCCCATCCCCAAGAAAATACCTTAGCGATCACCAAAGACCCGTAATATTTTTCCAATCATCCCGGATTCACTTATTCAGCTCTTCGGACCGGATGAGCGATGACATCGAGCGTAACGAATACTTGTGCAAACGAAGTCTGAAACGAGAAATGCGCGATCTGTTGCGCATCGGGAAAGTAACATTGTCAGTGTGTCAAGAGTGGGGGAGGGGTAAATCGGTAGGCACGTGGCCGTAGAACGCCCGAATCTTGTTTTATTTTGTGATCGTTGAAGCGTTCGAGTGGTCCGTGGAAGCCGGCTAGTCGGGGTTCGCCAGGTCGCGTGAGTCGGGGCCCGGGAGATCGCGTCAGCGATAATAAAATGTCCCCCAGCGTGCATCGCGCTCCATTCGTTCTTTCTATCTCTCACCGCCGCGCGTACGGCTGTCCGGTTGCTTCGCGTGCGAAGTAAACTCTGTACTCCCACCTACCGAGTCTATACTCGGTGGTAGCATTAGTTTGTCGTCCTGAGAAAGAGAGAGAGAGCCGAAAGTTTATCCGTCCGGGGTCGGAATCACTCACGCAAGAGCCGGCTCGGTGACGGGGACAGCTACACCCATGAACGCCTGTACAAAAACGTCAGTCAGGCTTACGAATCGAAAGGGAGCGCGACAGGAGCATCGAAGCAGATGGAAGTGCGAGCAGGAGCGAGAGCGATGCTCCACGCAGGATCTAGATGCTATCTACGAGAACCCCCGACGGTCCGATGCTCTCCGCGAAAAGCCAGGACGATGCGTGCCTCTTTTATACACCGTTACCTAATTATTCCGTACACAAGGCACGATCGCGAGAGGACCCTGTAGCCTACAGCGTGCCCTGGGTTGTATTCCGTTGGGGTGGCACGCATCCGAGCGTGATAGGCGTGCGTTCGACTTTTACTCGTCACAGATACTCGCTCCGAGTTCTGCTTGTCGCACGCCAAATACATCAAACTATGCACACATTCCTCATCCGCCCTATCGGTCATCGGATGCGCCGGTGACAGGAAAATAATTGAAACCGAAGAAAACTCTGTTTTTACTTCTCTTTATTGATTCCTTCGCTAAACTTCACTGGTTCGTGACCAAAAAATATCTCCTTCGAGATCGTTTTCTCGAGAATGAAACTTGGCATTCTCAGACTGAAAAAAATAAGTTGGATATCGTCGTTGTTCCAGTAGCGAAATGCTAAAACGAGGATCCACGCATAGAGAAACAGAGCAAAAGGTAATCTGAAAGTATATCTCTGCGAGACAAATAAATCTCCGAGGGAACTGTGAGGCCGGTGGAGAGATCACCCAGCAGCACGAGCCTGGAATAGAACGAAATGGGACGAACGCTCCGTCGAGCGAAGGGGAGGCTAGTGCTCCGAGATTACGTCGGACGTCCGTATCGACATTCGGCGTTAGGTGGAATACGAGATAGCCTTTTGGTGGGTGGATGTCTATGCCGGTGGGTGGTTGGCGAGGTGGTCGTCGTCCGGGGGACGTTGGGCCAGTCTCGAGTGTAGTACGGATTCGGTGGGGCGAACGGATAGGAGTTGATGGCAACAAACGGAGAGAATCGACTATAGCTACCAGAGATCGAAGAAGATTTCACTCTCCCGTCGGGAAATGGAGTGGTGCGGCGGAGGCCGTACGAGCTGAGCATTCGGTATACCTTCCATCTGTATTTTGCACCTCGTCGCAGATATCTGTATATAGGTCGTCTCCACCGATCGCATTGGCAGCTGCAAGAGGATCGCGAGAGTCGCATATAGACATGCGAAGCTGTTACACACAAGGGCGTCTCTCTCGCTCGCTCGCTGCGCTCACGTCACGTACATTTCTTATATCTTCTCTCGCGTGCCCTCACGCTCTTGCGTCCTTACAGTACCCCCGTATACTCCGGACCAGCGTAGCATACTCTCGCGATGCAAACGCACCGTGCAATGATCGAGCAGAGGGAAGCCTCTCTCGGGCCATACTCATTGCCACTGCTCTGGGGTATCTATCGGATAATTAGACGGTGATTACGTGGCAGTCATTCAGGCGGATATCAGCTCGCCCTTGCTGCTCTCCACTGCCGCTCTTACCCCGCCTACCGCCCCTTTTAGCCACTCACGCTCGTCCTCTGTTTATCGCACGGGTTCACGGACAGCGGAAAGGGAGAGAGAGAAAGCTGAGACTCGGAGTATACGATCTACGTTATCCCTTGGGCGCTGGACGATAACGGTAGTGAGCAGTCGCATCCATTCGAGCTAGAAGCTTGAGCTGGAGGTGGTGGTGGTGGTGGAAGCGTCGCTCGAAGCGTCGGCGGAACCCTATATGCTTCTATACCGCAGCTACTCAGCTGGCCAGTTCGAACGTCCCTCCAGACGCCTGTACCCGCACTTCCTGCATCTCGTTACTGACGCCCAATGCACTGCTGGCTCTGGCATTATAGTACGTAGGTAGTTGCATGTACGTACGTCGAGAGCCGGTGCAGTATATACAGAGACGAGCCGCACGTACGCACGCCGACCTCGGTGTGTGGGCTACATCGATATACGCAAGGTATACCTTGCATACATCGTTCCGATCATCTATATGCTATGCTGTACTATTGCGCAGTTGTAATATGTATCTCGGTGGACGCTGAAAGTAGCATATCCTCGTCAACACTTCCAGGCATGTGATACGTTACATATCTAGATATATACAGTGGAAGCTCGGTTTGATTCAAACTTATCCGTTCTATCCGATATCAGATATTATGAGCCAAAAAGATCTCTTAATTTTTATTTTTATGCAAATACGGTACAGTCACTTCGTAATTTTTTTTAATGGTCCTTCATTAACTCATTCTGTCGGCGGTAATAATTATGTTTAGGCCAGTAAGTTAACGATCTTTGATGAGCTCTGAGTACACGATACGCAGATATGGAATACAGTGCCGCTACTCCTGATATCCGTACAAAATTCGTTCTTTAAATCGGTATCCACTGTATATGTATATATATATATATATATATATATATATATGACGTAGCTGTTGCTGGTGGTTCGGTGCGAAAGTATGTGCGTTTGGGCATTGAGGATCGACAGGACGTATATAGAGACTGCGAGCACCTATATACGATCCTCCCATGCGCGTAGCCCGAAGCTTCCCATGCATGAGGGCTCTTTGGTAGCAGAGAAGCAGTCGAGATCCCATCCCCCACGAGGCTGAGCCAGCCACTACCAGCAGCACCAAACAACCTCATTATCATTCGATTCACGATAATAGAGAGGTGATTTCACGGCACTGTAGTAACATGACGCGGCAGAGAGAGAGAGAGAGAGACAGACAGAGAGGTGCCTTCTCGCAAGCTCTGGCTGATGGTCTCTGTGCGAACCTCCAAGCTCAATATAGTGTTCCGATATAGTGTGGTTGCTGATGCTGATGCTGAGGCCGCTGCAGCTCCGCTGCACCTGGGTATTAAGCTTTGCCCGCAGCGAACACTGGCCGATCCTCATTACTCTCGATCGTAACAGTCGATGATTATACGATTCGTGCTGGGCCAGGGTGGATCAATGAGGTCATTCAATGGCATAGGGATAACAATTTTTTGAATTCAAGTTAGCTTCATCCTCATATACAAGAAATGCCACACACGAGTCTTAGAATTTTGCATAAAATTGTTGTAATCAAAATAATTTACATAATTATATCGCAAAATGTTCCACCTATCGTTAGACAACAGTTGGTGGTGTACCGAATACTTGTTCGCAACGCAATGAAATAATTTAATGCAGGATAAATAGGGCGATCAGCCAAGAGTGCACGAGGGATCGGGGCGGTTAACGGGCGTCGACTCTGGCCAACAAGTGGCGAAATCGCATTGGTCGTATCGTTCAATGTAATCAGTAAAGTTAATTGAAGGTTCTACTCTCGCTCTTTCTTCTTTCGCACTGTGTCTCCCTTTAACACTTGACTTCGTCGCTCTTTCCGTCAGGGCTCCAACGTAAGCTATTGCGGCACACGAGAGACCCTCGAGTGTACACGCGTTCTCCATTGGGGTCGCACCGGCGCGTCTCGTTCCGCGTGTGTACCGTGTAGTCGCGAAACGATTGAGTCACTCATCGGAATAAAAACATAACAAACACACCGGGGTGCATTGGCCGCGTCTGTGGGTGCGCACCGTGTGCGTGGGTACTCGGTTATTCGAGCTCGACGAGATTCTTTCTCGCTAACTCACCCCGTGTGACGTCACGGCCAGAAGGCATTCAGATTGAAGAACGCTCGATGACTCTCGAGATTTGTATTGCCATTAATAAGGAGGGTGCAGCGCGGTGGCGGTGCCGCGAAATAACCGAGGGAGAAAGAGAGCCAAGTGGTTCGCAACTACGCGGATGTAGGATTCATACGTCGAGATCGGCAAAAAGCTCGTATACGTCGGAGAGTACTCACTCGCGCCTCCTTTCAAATATTTATTCGCTATACGTGTACGAAAGTTAAAAATGATAATATTGTACAGGTTTTTTCTACTTTCGATTTATACCGATGTACAGTGGATAATCCGAGTGGACTGGCAGAAAGATTTTTTTCTTGTTGTTGTTATATATATATATATATATATATGAGCGAGGGACGGCATTTGGATTTGTGTATATTTGAACTATCAAAAATTCCCTAAAATGGAAATAAAATGTACGAATTCATAGCGATGGATAGATGCCAAAGACATCAGAAAAGAGATAGTATCATGAAGAGAGCAGGACAGTAATGCCTGGGGCTTTGCCGCATTATCTTCGCACCAACAACATACCAATCCTGTTATCAGTCAACATTGATCATGCAATGGCTCTCGCGCGTGTATCGTTCCCGATGACATTTCGTGCGTGGCGCAAGAGAGTAGCGCGTCACTGTTCACCGGATTGTTCGGTCATTCGGTCCTCGCGGAAGGTATACAGCACCCCAGCGTCAAACTGCGCATTGTCAAACACCATCACCGCACAACCCCTTCTTCCGCATGTGCCTCTCGCATATCGGACTCGCCCCTCCTCGCATCTCGAGCATCCTCTCTCTTGCTGCTGGTTTTCCCCTGCTCGTCTGATTTCCGCAACCATTCTGGCGCTTGCCGCGCTTTCTCTCTCTCTCTCTCTCTCTCTCTCTCTCTCTCTCTCTCTCTCTCTCTCTCTCTCTCTTTCTCTGTCTCTCTCTCTCTCTCTCGCTCTCTCTCTCTCTCATACACACACATATCATGTGGCAGCAGCAGCAACTACCAACGCCAACCGTACCCAACACTCAGCCGCAAATATAATTACTGCCGTTTAAGCCGCTTCCATTGTGTGCCGAACGCTTGACTTGTTCGACGTCGCGTATACGTTCCTGGCACATAGCGTACTTCGCTTTAGCCTGTATACAAGACCAAAATCACGTAGACCATCTACGTATTATACGCTGTGCTGTATATTATTGTATATAGGCATGTATGTGTTATACCTAAGGCTGTAGCGTGCGAGTTGCTGCCGGTTCGCGCACTCGGTACAACACGTCATGTACAATGCACGACGGAGAAAGGGTTTTCAGCGTAGATGTTGTTTGACTCGAAATCGATGCCACGCTCATGAGAGCTTAGAGCGAAGAGAGCTCTCGCCGCCTGTTCCATTGCTTCGCCAGCAATCCGAACGCTCCCGCAGCCACCGACGCCAACGCTGCGACCGACCCTCGGTCCTTCGATGGAATCGAAACCTGCGGTTCGCGCATGTTCGCCTTTATAGATACGCGTTCACCAACTCGTTTATCTATAGACCTGGAGAATGTAGGTATACTCCGGCGAGTACTCCCTCTCGACGCACGGAGAATAGTGAAGTGCCTTTCGAGGTTCGGCGCTGAGAAAGTAGGATAAGAATGAGGAAGATGACGGGAAAAAATCGACGTAAAACTCAACTACGCTTCGACTCCAAAGTCGTGACCGAAGAAAGTGTAATCTACCATAACTTTTGCTGATATTGCGAAACAAAATACTTATTACCAGAAGAACAAATAAATTCCTAAGGTTCCGTATTGCTCGGACGATGCCTCCTAGCCCTAGATCCGGCGGGGAAGGGGGGCGGGGAGGTCCGAGAAACTTAGTATAATTGGGACCTGAGAGACTGCTGCAAAGGCTGAGAATGAGATGGGTTTGGGAAACTAGAGGGGTCTTAGAATAATTCGGGTCAAGGAGGTTGCTAGAAGAACTAAATAGAATACTCCGGTTCTGATAGGAAGCCTGGGGTGGACTTGGAATAACCCAGGCCTAGAGCACTAGTGGGGACTTGGAACAATCCGGGCAAGGCAGGGGGTGGGCGCATTTTCTGTGCGGCGGAGGTGGCACACCGAGAAAATAATTTACTTAATATTAACAATCTAGAGTCGGATATGCCAAAATAAATGTTGAAATATTACTACCAAATCTCAGTTCAGCTAAATAATATTTGTTTGGATGAAATAAAGTTAGAAAGAATTTGCTAACAGTTAAAAAATGTTATTTGGATCGATTGAAATTAGGTACGAAGGATACCTCAGACGTAGCATGCGTAGGCAGAAAATAGGGCTAAGGAAAGAACAACGTATTTTTGTGGAAAGGATAGGGCGCACTAGTGGGAGCTGACAGCACAGCCGTTCTTTTTCGCATGTATCGGAAGCATGAGAGTGAGGAAGCATTTGCGGGGGTGGTTGTTTTGTAACTCGCCTCCATTCCTCGCTCCCTGAGTCTCGCTTTCGTGAATTGGATGCGCGTGAACGTTACGTGTCATTTCGCAAGATCCGGTGCGAATGCCAATGAAAAGACTCGTAGCGAAAATGCTCCCTTATATTAACTCTTCAAGTTTGGATATGTGTTGCAGGATATAAAAACTAAATTCTACAGCAAATAACAGAGCTCTGAAAGGAAAAATAAATACCAGAACTAGTGTGCAGAAGTGTTGTCAATAAATCTTGAAATAATCATCCTTAATAGAAGAGCAACAACAAAAATTAGATTCCTCTCCAGTAGTTGTTTCGATTGTAGGATACTGAATAAAGTTGGATGCTAGGAATTACAAAAGGCGCATTTTCAATGTCTACATTGGGTATTTCAGAGCTTGAGCTTGCGCGAAGTGGTGGGTATACAGCGGGTGAAAGAACGGCAAAGTCGCACCGGTGATGACGAAGGCAAAACGTGGGCAGGACGAATTCCGGCATCTGCCGCTGTCTGTCGTTTTCTCATCCGCCTTATTGCAGTACAGGCTGCCTGCGATCCTGTGCGCCGAGGCCTTTCCAGACGTCGCGTTTGTTTCTACCGTCAAGTTGTGCGTTTACGTACTCTCGATTGTCTATATCGCTAGGGCATTATCTCTGCTTCGAAGGTCTATTCTCTATTGGCTCGAAACTATGAGAAACAAAAACTTTGCTCACCTCGCTAAGCTATACGAACTTGGTAAACCTCTTCTCTGACGACCGTCGATTGGTGAATATGTCAGGGAAGCTCTTCAAGTTTTCATCGTCTTTCGGTGATAAATCCATTATTCTCACACCCTCTTTTGACGCATAAAATATTGATTATAAACCTTTTTCAAAAACATATTGAGAGTTAAATATCTCGAACGTAACTTGTGAATCAATATTTTTATAATGGCTAAATAAAAATCATTTGTGGTCAATAGCAATCGTGTCCATCATCTTGCGAGTCCAAATTATGGACGTATATCCATCCGACTTGCTCCATACTAGCTTCCATTCGCCAGTTACAAACCAGCTACAAATTGGTCGAATCTTAGGGATAGTAATTCCACCCAGACGAGTAAAATATCGCCTCGTAATATTTCCAGACGTGCGCAATTTTTGAACTATCGCGTTTCAATTTTTTAGACAAGCAGATTATTGTCAAGATACTCGATAGTATCTCAACGCCGAAGTAAAAAGAAATAATAAGATGTAAACCCTCCTTACGATTTCACACCATTCACAAAACAGCTCTGTCCCGTCTCTTTTTAAATCTCCACTGAAGTGAATATATCAGGAATGCAGAATTCTTCAACAAAAATTTTTTTTATTCTTTATCTTACAAATGCGACCAGTTGCATCAAATTTGGTGTCTACGATTTTTCTGTCACGCACACGCACTCCCGGGCCATTCGTCCTGTTTACGCATGCGAGTGAACAATGCGAACACACACACACACGATCAGCGGCTTCGTACGAATTTATAATGTTTATACCTAACTTGTGGAGTAAACATTTCGTTTACTCCAAAAGTTAATTTAGACATTAATTTAATAATGTCATCTCTTCATTGCACAGAGCTTTATCGATGAAATGAGTTGTACGTAAAAAAAAATTCTTATTCCAAACTTCGGTGCGGTAATTGACTGCAATCCACTACATTTTGACCGATCTCATCTCGACCAAATTACTATACTCAGCGATCGTTATATCGTTTTCCTGAAGTGCCATAGTACTTCAGGGCTTATGAGCAGATTCTGACAGACGGGGATGTAAATCAACGGGGAGAATGACCATTCTGTCCGTATTATATACGATTGTTGACATTTACGATTATACACCAGTAGAGTAAGTGTCCGTTGAATTGGTCATTGCCTTTAGAGAACAGGTCTCCCTTGACACTGTCGTCCAGGTTACTGCTGCCGCTGTTGCCGGTGGTACTTCAACCTGCGACAGCTGGTGTAGCAATGAGAACGCTGGGTGCTGGGAGTCGATTAGATTACTCGCCTACGCGGGACTCTTGCTTTTGTCAAACGGCCACTTGAATTCTACGCTTTTCGATTGAATGGGTATAGGGGGTCGATCGGACATTTACACTAAACTGTGTTTAGTAATACGGAGAGATGGCGAATGTAATTCTAATGGATATACAACATTGTATGAAATGAAAGTCTGATTTCTGACATAATTAAAAAATTGCATATTCTATCGTTAGCCATTCAAAGATACAAAGATATTCACTTTTGTATAATAAAAATTTTAAAGAGAATACGAAAAAAAGTTGAGGAGAATAAAGAATAGCTGAGTTCGTGTCGCAACTGTACCGTACTACTCAAAAAACGTCATAAAGTTCATGCAAAAGTATCTGCTGTGTAAATCAATGTGATTGCTCGGGTAGTTCGACAATAATACTTTCATCGGGTAGACTCTTGCCAAGTTAAGGCTGCCAATTCGTACAGCGGTAAAAGCAGACGAATGTACACCGAGCACACGTTCCTTACAGCTCTCGGCAATCGCCGTAACTTTAAATAATGGCACCGGTTCGAGTTTGTTGGCTCCGTGAAACACGATAGAGAGTTGCTGAAGCGCTGACTCCGAGGCTCAATGTACCTTGCTTCGTTGGACTAATAACGTACGCCTGTAGATTTATCTACTCGCAGTGATCGCGGTCGACGTTGTTCACCACTAACTCGGTGGTGATCGATATACTTGCGAGCATCTAACTTTTAAAGAAAATTCGTGAAGCTGGCGTTGGAAAGTTGCTTCGCTTGGTAATGAAGTCGCGAGCACGAGTAAGCATTTATGGGAATCGCGATAGAACCGTTCGTGTGCTACATCGAGTGTGGGCTTTGGCGTTTATGTGACGTTTATGTGACAATGAGGTATATACATTGCATGTAAGTGTTGACTGTATTCATTTTATATTTGTTTAAATCATTATTATGAAAGAATCAATGAAAGGAAAGTAAAAAAAAAAGTGGATTTTACATAGTTGAGGGAATGACGGGAGGCCTGTTTACGTAGATCGCAGATGTATGCTGAGAAACTCGGAGAGATAGAGCGCCTCGGAGGAAAAGAAGAGTAGAACTTGTCTTGTACCTCTTTTTGCGTTTGAGGATGTCGGGGTGGTCGTCCGTCAAGTGCCATTGACTTAACTCGTGCCATGGCACACAGAGAGCTCTGGCCTCTGCTCTTCTCGTGATGCTACGGAGAGGCTGCCGCACTGTAAAGGTTTTGGCCGTTTGACGTCTATAAAGCCACCGAGGTACTCGGAGACTCGTGAGAGATGGAGAGAGAGAGAGAGAGAGAGAGAGAGAGAGAGAGACCGGTATAATAAGCTTCTTGCACGAATCGCGATGAATCCTCGCTTCTCCCATTGGCGCTCTCTTGTGCTCGTGCGTCTGAACTCGTGTAGACGACGTATTGAGAATCTTCCTTGCGTACAGGACGTGTACAGTTGCACAAGTTCAGAAATACGTAAAAATTAGATAAGGTCAAATGCCAGGATTTATATATTGTGGTGGATTTTCGCACATGCGGCATGTGAATTCCTTGGGATCGAGTAATCTACGGTTATGTCAGAAGAGATGGGAAAGAAGGGGTAACGTAACTGCACCAGATTTCTTAAGCAGACTTAGAGATGAATTCCTAAAGACAAAAAGTTATTGCAGCAGTCGATTTAACCTGCTGTTGAAGAAAAAAATCTCTGCCGGATATAAAAGCTTGAACCAGATCTCTGTTGGATACAATGAGAGTGAAATTATATGACAAGTCCGCGAATGAAAAGAGATTGTAAGCTGCTGAGAATAAAAACCAACAATGGACACAGCATCCGCGTACACGAGATTTGGATAAATTCTGCAAGAGCTAATTACTGACAAGTGAATCTTCGGAGTCTTCTGGCGGCATAGCCAGCCTGTTGCAAGCCAGCTTTGCAAGAGATTCTTCTTCAGATTCACAGCTCACGGCTCTCCTGTCTCCGCTGATGTATACTACGATGAGAGAACGTCTCAACGTCATTGCGGGCTTTGCCTCAGCGGGAATGTTTTGAACCCGTTGAGCCCTTTCGCTATCCGACGATGAGTCACCGAGCCATGCGCCGGAAGTAACTTTTCGAAAGCTTCAGCCTCCACCGCTCCCCACGAGTACCCACGAAAGTTGCAGTCTAGAGGCGGAACAACAAGAACATGTAAAGATGAACGACTAAAAAAAGGGAATAACAAAAAGGAAGGATGAACTGAAACGTGCGGTCGTTTGAGGGTTAATCAAACTGTGCTTGTCACTTCGCAGTTCTTCATTGCATTTCACTTCTTTCTTTTTGTTTCCGGTGGTCTGATATAGTCGTAATAGCTACGGATTCGTAAGTGGAACATTCGAGGTGGCGAGAGTCAAAGTGAAGGCGCAACCTCGCAAAGTTCAGACGCACGTGTACACATAGGTGAAGGAGCGGACTTTGATTTTTTCAATGGGTCGAGGGTGGAAGCTCGAGCCTCCGGTACATTCGTTTCTATATCAAAGAGGGCGACGTCATCGAAAAAATACGATTTCCAAACGAGTCTTGGACGATTCATATCGATTTTCAACGACTCGGACGGTTCTCAATGTAATTTTCACAAGTTTAGGGGTACTTTGAGAACTCTAACCATAAGAGTGTTGAGAATTTGTTTCACGAGGCCAAAGCATCTCCCGGAAAACAAAGCATCGTACAGAATCATAAAATATTTCGTGGCCCAAATATGCAGCCCCTATAGGCTATATTTTCGTATTCGAAGCAAGTAAACTTCCGATGGTTGCGAACGATATAATATCCTCTAGGAAGCGTCTCTCTTCGCGTTCGCCTACTTTCTCCATCGTCTCTATAGGTAGCAGATCGCATAGCTATATACTTTATACGTATAGTACTCATCCTCATTCGCCCTCTACTTCAATACGTTTTTTTCCTCTTCTTTTTCATTCCAACAATGAGCACACCGTGAAAATCCGCCTCGGTCTCGGGAGCTCGTTGATTTCCCGTTTTCATATTCAATATGATCTGTGCTGGCTCGCCATTGTATTCATTGAAAACGAGTCAACCGCACGCAAGATGAGGAGCCGCCAGCAGCACCGCTCGACGCGCGCCAGCACGAGAGTGGATCATGCTGCTCCTCTGCTTTGGCTGCTGTGGTACCGCGGGATGGGTCGGCGAAGCGGGATGGGCCACCACCACGGATCGCACCGGCATAGTACAGCACAGACTGCGATGGGTGGGTTGGTTGGTTGGTTGGTTGTCCGTTGGTCGGGGCTTCTGCTTCTGCCTCTGCTTCTACCGCTGTTGCCGGTGCGGTGGTTAGAGGTTGGTTCGTTGGTTGGTTCGTGGCGGTACCTCGGCTTCCTCTACTCCAACTAATGAAAGGAACTCGGCCCCGAGGTCGCGCTCAGCAGCCTTCGTTGGTTTAAAGTCGACGTGTCCTTTTTCTTCCGTCTCCATCTCCGATGCTGGCTCTTGCTCCCGTCCATCCCTTTCGTTCACCTCCTTCCTTGTGACTCTCGTTTCAGCTACGCGTATTTCAGTACCGAACCTTCGTTCTATCCCACTATAGGATACTACCTGCTCCTTAATCTCCTCTTCACCGGTTCTCTTAAGACATTCTATGAAAAGGCTGGCCGCTTATACACATAAAACATATACTATATGACTCAGATCCAGTCGCCACCTCGGAATAGGCTGTAGCTTCTTGGTAAAGAGTACACAGTGTTCTACCCATGTATACCTGTGCTATGTAACCTTTATCCGAGATCCGGATCCGTTGGCTTAATATCTCTCGACATCACCCAACAAAGTTGTCTTCTCTTCGAGTCTTTGATCGCAGCTCAGGCATATGACGTGGCGGTGAAAAGATACTTCCTCCGGAGCATTCGTCAAAAGCTTCGATCTTTTGTTTTAATATCCTATATACCATCTGCCATTCTCCGAGGCAAAGGACATTTGAAGTTTCGCTCCAAGTGTTATTCGTTCTATAATGCGCGAACATACGGAAAATCCTAAAAGTTACATTGATTACGGGGATGTTTAGGTACCTATGGCAGGCAACCAGCCAGATAATCGACCTACCGTGAGCTAATTCATTGGCAAACATATTACATTTTAATACCAAACGCAGCATCAAAGTTTCCTAATATTATGCAGATTCCGAGTGTGAGAGCCAAGCTAATACGATGGCATTTACATCGAAACTGAGAGTGCTCGGTTTGCGGTGAAAGGGCTCACTGATCCTATAGGACCGCTTCAACGTGTAACCCTCCTCTCGTCATATAGAACACATCCGCTCTTCGGTAATGTATTGGATATACCGTTCCAGGTTGAACCACCGACGAGGTGCGGGCTCTTCGTTCATGTATTTCGTGCGTACTCGCCCATCTTTACACGCGTCAAGTTTTTCTTCCGATGCTACATCTTCTCCTTTTGTTTCTACACCGATCGTACACGATAATACGTATTGATATGTGAAAAAGGCGAATACGAAAAATCGTACCTCGTAGAAGTGTTTACCGGGAAATCTACGACGTGGAAATCTGCATACGTGCACGAATATGCTCGTGAATATTTCGAGGGAGAAAGGTTTGTTCGCGAAGCTCCGGCAGGGAGATGTAGCATCGGCGAGGAATAGAGTGGTGGCATGGGGCGGAGCGATGCCGATAGGAGGGTTGCAACGGTCGCACAGGGGTTGTTTTTGGAGGTGGGGGAAATCCTCTCGTCGGCGCATCGTTTCGTGCGCGATAGCTCACCATAGTATAGATACGTTGGACACGTATATACACATGATTACACTGATATACAGAGATATGCGTATTGACATCCTTTTGCGTACGTTCACTTACAATTGGATACAAAAATGACACGAGTGACGGAACCGCTTTGTCCCAGATCGCATCACAGCGGCATGACCTTCTCAACATTTTTATCTTCAATGTTCCAATGTTGGTTCCTGTAATGTTCGTAGAAATGTTTATTTATCGAAAATTTGTACGAAATTGCCGCTCGATTGCTCACGATTCTTCGGAGTGAGATACTCGATTTTTAATTAAAGCAGCAAAATTGAGGAAGTAGTCTCGTTGAGTAAATGTTTTTGTATACTTATCGGTATATTTGCACATATGCATTCAATTATAAGCTCTACGTTTATACGGTGGTTCAATCGAAGCAGGTAATTAATTTGGGAGAGAGTGCGATTTGAAATCGCTGATGCTTGCACCGGTTACCTGAGTAGCTCGATAGTACATACAGGGCGTTTTAGGTAATAATCCGCATACTGTAAGAGCACTGGTGCGATTTGCTGGTCAGCCCCAGTATTAGTTTATGGAAAATGTAGTTGCAGTCGCTGCATTAGTAGCAGCTGCGGTGTTTAGATCCGGTAACGTAATTCGAATGGCCAGTTTCGATGCAACAGCGTATGTGCAGCGCAATGCAATTCAAGGTATACGCATAATGTATATACAGTAGATACTGTAGTACTTGCAAACGGAAGCAGGCATCGTTTATTATCAACACAGTGGCTCATACTAGCAGCTTCATTTTCCTATTTTCCGAATGATTATGCCAATGATGTTTAACCAGAAAACAGACATTTTGCGAGCCACGATTGTAATACACGCCTACTCGTTCGTGTTTTCTAAAATTACTTGAGCGATGCAAGATAAAAACATTTCAGTTCATCGAGCTCAATTCAATGTATCGATTGCAACATCGACCCATATTCGATCTATCTTGCATTTGTTCAAGGTTGTCCGAGCGTGACACGATGATCTTCGATAAAAATAATTTTTTTCTTCAATTACAGTTTTAATGCGTAGCATCGTGTTAAAAAATCTCAGGCTGTGTTGCCACCCTTTCGATGATCAAGTATTACATTCAAAAATGAAATATGAGTACAATATAATGTCATCTTGAAATCTGAGATGTGAAATAATCAATGGATTCAGCTGATTTGAGAGATTATGCATCGCGCTTAAGATAGTAACATTAGCGGAGTTTTACACAAGAAAATTTTGAGTCGACCTCATCTTCGTATCATGACGGGTTCGCTGACGTATAATATGACCACGCTATATAATATGACAACGCCATTGTGCTATCATCGTCGTCGGTGATTCGAAAGAAATTAATTAAGGTGACAACACCTTAATTCCGATACTTTTGCTGCTGATACACTTTACTAGAACCCGATAGGCGATGTTTACGGTAAAAAAAACGGTGTTATTTACGATATTTTTTAGGTTTCGTTGTATTTGTTTTCTTCAACCAGGAAAATTGTAAATGAATTTCAAATTTCGCATGATTTATGTATTATAGAGTTTAATAAAACCTTATAAGATCTTCTAAAAATAATTTCGGGAAGGTACAACTTTATATATTCGAGAGTATCGAGAACCCCGTTCAAACACGGAAAACGCACCTTCGCGCTCGTAATACTTTAAATTACTATGAATTGTCGTTTTTTCTGATGTGCGAACGTATCTTAAATGCGATATATCTTTTCATTGATTGGTCTATCCATAGCCAACTACCCCTCTCGTTTTCTCAAGCATTCTCAAGATAACCAATAAAATGAAAGGTTTACTCAAGGGGTGCGATGAGACTCGTGTTTCGCAAGGCCATCGACGACCACGTGGACATCTTTCTCGCGATACATTGCTTCCCCGGAATGCATGACGATTGGGCGGGTACTCGTGTGAATAATGTAAGCATACAAAAGTATGTAAATTGCAATAGAAGTACAAATGAAACGGAGTTGAAGAGGGGTCAGGAGAAGGGTATACGCAGAGCAAACACACAGAGAGCTCGAAGGAGGGTGATGGAAAAATTCAGGAGATTGCGTCAAAAACTTCGAAATTTCTTTACTACGAATCTTCTCTGCGTTTAGATAGTTTAGTATCCATTTTTTAAACTACCTATATCATAAAATATTAACATCATCAACGATAATAAACAAATTATTTATACAATCGAGGGTTTCACGAAAGACAACATTTCGACTTTATTACAATCAACGCACACCATCAAACGAGATTACGTAAGCACAAAAAAAGCGGAAACTACTTTCAAATCGTTCACAGAGCCCTCATACAAGAC
Source organism: Cylloceria caligata (assembly GCA_963942595.1). Classification (NCBI taxonomy): domain Eukaryota; kingdom Metazoa; phylum Arthropoda; class Insecta; order Hymenoptera; family Ichneumonidae; genus Cylloceria; species Cylloceria caligata. Next base: position 1,422,452 of record OZ012710.1, read on the forward strand.
ACGACACGTACACACCACAGTTTTGATTTTGATAAAGTTCGAAATCTGTGTCTCAAACCGTACATTCAATAAAAGGATTATCATAGAAATTATTCGCATAAAAACTCAACAAAATCCTATAAATTACCGAACAGACACAGCAAACTTAAATATTATTTATAATTCTATTTTATAACTTAAAACCACCTTTACGCTTTATCCATAAAATCGTAAGCACAATATACATATAAACATAATGAAATAATTAACATGAACAACTCGTATCATTAAATTATTATGGTTTCTTTAATATCCATAATTTATAATTAAAGCGATCAACAGCACCACAATCGATTGCAATATTATAGATCAGAAACAAATCAACGCTACTACCTAACCCATACACCTACACACAGACAAAAACCATCATAAAAAGGTATATTTTTCAAATAAAACTAAAAATGATTAGTTTATAGAAAAATATTGCTAGTTTACCAGGCAGTCATGCCAAGTTTCATTAATTTTGGAAGTTCTCAGAATGCCGCCCTACAAAGACCAAGGTTAAGACTAAATGAAACAAAAGGAGTAAGAGAGACTTATGCCAGTAAAGTCAGCCGGAAAAGAAATGCGAAAGAATGAACAGTGAAAATATATGCCTAGTGTAACGTCATAGATAGAGACAGAAGAAAGTAAGGGTACAAGGGCTAAAGAGTGACGGATAGAGTTAGACAACGAGTCGTGTTGCGGGACACAGAGAAGATACGTGTGTACTAGGCAGTAGTCGCGTTACTTCCGGTCGAGCGGTCTCGCTGCGCTTGGCAGCTGCGGATTTGTGCGGAAAGCTGCGGGGGGAAGGGTACCGGTGGGGTACGTATATAGGCAAGGATCCCGCTCTGGCAAGGGGGTGATTCCGAGGCGCGCGCGGTAGCGGGAAGGAGGGTTGCATATCCGCGCGCCCCCGATGCTTTCTGTTCAATCCCCGCCTGGACACCCCACGTTGTATCGCGGGCGTATAGCGCTCTCGCGTTTTCGTATATCGCCAGCACATCGGTTCATTCGCTAATTCGATTAGTTTAAATGGCATTAAAACAATCCTGCTCCGAATGCTCGCGTCTATATACAACTATATATGTATATAGCGTACAGAATAAGCATGTATTACCGTAATCCGTATATGCGTGTGCACACACTATTGGAACGGTATGTACTTTCCAGGAGAGCACTTTGCTCCTGTAAAGTACGAGCTTCGTTTTACGTTCTTCGATAGTTTATCAGACGATGAGCGCTTTAGATTTTTTTCGAACGACTCCCTCTCGCTATGCTCCAGATGACACCTCTTTCAGCGCATCTCTTTATTCTCTGAATGCCAATAATTTGCGTGGGTTATTATGTTACATTATATTACGAATTTTTTAATACCGGAAATAGCATATATATATAATAGATTAATACACGCGCGCAGATATGCGTACACTCCGTAGCTCGCAAACACACAGCCACGTAAACAAATGCATATAAATGACATCACTCCGTACAGAACGTGGACACCGTACTGTTGACGAAATATCAATGGTACAAGGTGAGTGGAACGATAACCGCATTCTATCAAACTCGCAATTGCTTTTGATAGAATTATCACGACAGAGGAATCTACGATTGTATTAAATAAAAAATCCTTCGTACCGGTATCTAAAAAATTACAATTAAGTTTTTTTAAAAGCTGTAAACCATTTGGAATTGTTCGTTGATGTTGAAACGCTCGAAGAATAGAATGTAGAACAAAGAATTCTGCATTGTTAATATCCACAACTTAACGATAGCTATTTGATCGAGAATCAGTACAGAATCACTACTAAGAGCGATTCACTGTTTTGAAGCATTTTTACGTTGCATGCGTAAGATGTACATCGTCACAACAATGAGTAAGTTGTAAACTACATAATAATAATGCTACTATTATAAACGAGTTTATGTAGGATACTCTGGAATTTGTGCGAGTAACCGATTCATTTTCGTTAACTGTTTATTTCGATTTTGAGAAAATAAATATTTCACCCGCTAGGCATACTTAAATTTTTTCCTACTCCTTTAGCATAGTTTTACTAAAATGATCACGGAAATCCAGGATATTCGATGTAGACAAGATTTCCGATGCTACTTACCATCACCGTTGTATTCAGTCGAACCGATTGCAGAGTTATCAACATTATTTGCATATAAAAGTAGTAGTATTGCTGATTTAAAAACATGCCCCCCGCCCGCGTGTTTATAGTATCAGTGGCCGGAGTACTATTTGAAATGGGTAAGAGAGTCACACGCGATCTATGAACACATCAACTTCAATGAATATAAAAAGTTAAATAATTATATTAGAAATAATACTTTTGCTTGTAGAAAATAGGAAACTTAAAATCGGATTGAACGAGACGCGAAAAGAAGTTGGAAGTGAAAGCTGGCGAGCATTTCCGAGAGCTACACGTTGTATCCACTTATTCTTCCCCGTGTCAAACGCAATACGGAAAAGCGGTGTTGCAAGGGATGTTTTACCAGGGATATAGAGAATATATACTATATCGACTGTACAGGCACAGGACCTTAGACCATTAGGCTCGTGAGTTATGAGACAAGTTCTAATACTCTAATAATCTGGCTGTTGATCGCTGTGGCGCGCTTCACTGGCGTATCGGGAACCCCCGTCGTAATATGTACGACGTATAAGTCGGTCTTCGTATAGCATAGTATTCTGGGCTTTCCAAGACGACGGCAAGGAGGCGAAACGCGCCATCGAGGCAAACTTTATTCGAGCCGATCAGCCGCACGCCTCCCTCACTTCCTTTTGCCATCCCTCATTCCTTTCCCGCTGTTTTCCCGCCATATCCCTTTTGCTCTCGCTCTATACGTTTTTTTTCTTCTTATATTCTTCCTTTTCCGAGATCTCTCTACTTCAGTGTATCTTTCTACCAGGCGCAATTTCTATTTGGGACAAAGGGCACGCAAGGAGAAAGACCAAAGGACAAGATCTATCCGAAGAAACGTATTTTAGTATCTCCGTTATAAGCTATAGAGTCTAGCGTGCACCGATTCACCCTGAAATTCGGAAGCCCTTATTAAAGACTTGATTTTACCCGTTATATTACGTAATAAGATGAAAACGTTTTCGAAAAAATGCGTGCACCGATTCTTAAATATAAATACTTTGATGATACCAAAAGAAATTCTATCGACGCGCTTGCATTATTATTCTTCATCGAATGTAGGGAATTTCGTTAGGAGTATAGAGATCTGTGTGGAAAATATAAACACGAAAATGTCGATCGTAGCATCTGTTAAAGTAGCTGTATTTCGAGTTGAATGCCGCTTTCGCAGCTCAACCGATGAAATATACTTAGCGGTATGTGAAATACATAATATTGTATACGACTGCTACTGACAGCGTGATATCGACGCGATGCCAATAAGGAATCGAGCGTTGCAGTGGCAACTATGTTACGCTGACTCATCCCCGGGCCAATGGTCCTTTCCACATCCACGGCCACATCACAAACACGCCTGGCAGCAGCCTGCACGCGAGCTGTAACTAAATTTAAAATTTTTACTTACTTCCAGGCTACTGCTCACCCTCGCTGTCATTACCCGCTGCAATCAGCGCCGCTATCCGTACGACCCTATATTGCCAAGCTCGCACCCTCTCGCCCCGCTACCGAAAGCTCCGCGATCCTACGACCGAACGCGTATTTCTGTGTGCGACGCAGTAGTACTTCCATCAGGGTATTCTGCGCACCATATATTCTTCATCGCTGTTCTCAGCCGTCCTCCTCATACCCCGGATTGCCCATAACCGGATTAACTGCAACCATTTGACAAACGGTCTGCTATCAACCCCGGCGGTAGTTTCACGAGAAGCGGAGAAAATTTCGCAAACCTGTGGGTGACTTTCCTCCCTCTGCCCTACATCACGAGTTGAGATTCTTTCGTAATCCGTCGATACAAGAATGCCTCGACAGCTTTGCAGGCTCGAGGAGATTTGGAAGTTGAATTTATTGCGTTTTCGTTTGTCATTATTGTTCTTACAAGTATCCGTTGTCCAGGCATAAACAAACTACCTTCGTTAGGACAGGTAGGTGGCATGTGCCCAGGTACAAGGATAAAATTTAAAGGGAAAGAAAGAAAGGCTAGGCGCGAAACGAATAATCCCGCTTATTACGATAGTTTTACGTTATTTTCGTTCCATGATCTATTGTCATTTTTCATGTTAAAAATATCTTTTAAAAATTGGCTGCTTGCGACTAACGTGGAACGACCTTAACATTCGCAATGTCGTAAAGCTCTGGAAAAGGGTACGAGATACTCCGTTTTTAAATTTTAACGCGGGAGAACACACCTGTGTGTATTAAAAAAAATCAGACCTGAGATGACGATACTAATCTGTACGCTCTTAAGTATTATTTTACGAGGCTACGTTCATACGTGTAGGTTTACATGTTCTCTTGAATATATATTTTACTGCGGAAAGTATCGCGTTGCGGAGAATACACTGAAATTTGTCTCACTTGCTACCGTGAAATCTTTCCTGTCGGTTTCATCTCGTTCTTCCCCTATATATACACATATATACTCAAACTTCTCATTTTATTGTTTTCCGTCCAGACAAGTTTTTGCAATCGCAAGTTTCACTCCGACACAGCCCCGCTACACTCCTGTCCCCAGAGGATAAACGCTACGGACGCTTCCTGTGCGAGAAAACCCGTGAAATACGATGCCCGGCACCAGCTCCTGGAAAATTAAGAAACTCCAGCGAAAGACCCTCAGACACGAAGTATTCACAATGAATAAAGTGTTTTATCTTGCAGCCAGGAATACGAGACGTCTTTTTATTAACAAACTATAACTTATTTGCAATTTTAATAAACTAAATCTTATCATTATTTATCGTACACTGTGTACAAAAAATCAATGTTTATGGCAAATGATAAAATTATTTGATATAAATGTAGCGAGGAGTGAATTTGAGATGAACAAAAGTGGCAAAACAGAATTATTCAAATCATACATTTTTTCGTTGGTGCAATAAATACAAACAGGTATCGATAACTTAATTTTCATTGTTATCACACAATTAAAAATAGCTGTAAAAATCTCATAATAGTGCGTAAGACGATGTACATAGATTTTTGCTTTATAATCACATATCGAAGTATCTAAAGAGAGAAAGTATCGTAATAAAAAAATCGAAGAAAACATTAATTAATTTCTGTTCGTCTGCCTATCCGTCTGTTTGGTTTTCCGTCTGGCTGCACCGTTCCAAAACACAATAGCTTTTGAAAAAGATTATCGCTTTATGATATAGTTTTGGTATTATATTGTAGTACAAATGCACAACTCCTTCTCATACTTCACCGCAAATAGTTACAAAAAAATTCAGTTAAAATATGTAAATAAAAATATTTTCGTCCGCATAGTTCTTACTTTCATATGGATCCTTAATACCGAATGATCAGCAGTGTACTCATTTCATTATACATGCAATCATACATATAATGTATAATTTGTTGTCACTTGTATCATAATCATGTCATTTATTACCCACCGTTGGTGACATTTGTAGTAAAGTAAACAGTTCTAGTTGGAATTAGACTGGATTTTCAATGCAGTCGGAACGATGTACCCTTTCGCTTGTTTCTCTGTTGCACTCTGCTTCACTCACGGATGCAAAAGCATTGTGTGCAACAATGAAAACACAGGGTTAGTATCATAAACACGGTATAACGCATGAAAGTGATGAAACGTGGTGACGCGTGGTACTACATTCGAGTGTCTATTCTATGGACTTGGTACGTATAGACTTAATATATTCTCACAATGCTTTTACATAATCCGATCTCAGAAAAAACTTTTTTTAGTTAAGCAGAGACAGATAAAAAAATATCTTATATCGAATGTCTTTTTATAGGAAGGTGCCACGCACCTGAGGTTCGGTCTATCCCTTCTTAATCTATGATGTATTCACTCAGACGCAGTACAACGCATTACCGTTTCTATTAACTCATGCCAGTAACAAATATAACGAGGAAGTTAGGAGAAGCGATGGAGACATCAAGACTTTTTTCAAAAAGTTATCGTCTGCTTTTCGCTGGCTCACGAGTTCTAATCTGCTTTAGGGGATTCAAACAAATGATGTAAAAAATGTTTCTACCAACGATTTTTATCTTAAATTATGAGGACTCGAAGAAGCAGTATATTTTGAAAAAGAGTTAATCGGAAAGCGTAAATTGCGTGTTGCAGAGAATAACAGGACGACAAAGATGTCGCAATGGCGACCAATTACCAAAGTTTTGCATGCCTCGTAATTCTAGCCCGCGGGTTCACGACTGTTCAGAATTTCAAGGAAACAGTTGCGGCGTGGCAGGGGTGCTGCTATATAGCCCTGAACTCTACGAGGCAGTAAAGATCCGTTATTACAGTATTACAATTTACGGACAGCAAAAAGCTTTTCCGTAAAATAGGTCACGCGGTGTGTCCGCGTGGCAACCGGGTCCTCATTAATTCTTTGACGGCATTCGGCCGGGAGCGGGTTTGCGAAGCACCGCGAGTGCCTGAGGAGCCGTTCTCGCGAAGCTGCCGGTGAGCGCAACAAGAGCGACCGAGAAGAGAGGAGGGAAGGGGGGTGATTTTCTCAGGAATCTTATTTATTATCCCGACAGAAGGAGAGACAAGCGAACAATCGCGAACTAATTCGGTCTCCTTAATTACCGGCAAAAGAACAATAAGATTCAACGCGCTTTTGTCTTGAGCAAAAATGAGAAATTACATTACGGGTCGGCGAATCATGCGCGCCTCTCCGTTCTTCGGGGTGGTTCTTCGCCGTCCGGCTCGCGCGACTGCTATACGCATTGGCTATGGCTATGTGGCTGAAACGCGCATCAACCTCGAGCTGGACTGCGCAGGGGTCTAGTCGGAACCAGTCGTGAGAAGACATTTGCGAACCGAACAACTCCCCGTATTCTCCTCGTACATGCACCCGTTTCCGCTCGCCTCCATCTCAGAGTTTTACGATTCTTACGATGGGTGCTGCTAAGCAAATACCACTGCCAGCGGCGCGACTACTTCACCATTGTTTCCTGGTGGCATCTACGTCCGGTGACCTGTTAATGATTGTCACCGGGAGCTCCGCTGCAACAGTTTATCCTATCGCTGAAGTGCTTTTCTAAGCGCAACACGCATTCGTATCATGCTCAGAAAATTTATTGGGATAATCGAAAGGTGATCCCATTGATATCATACTTAAGAAAGATTATCTTACCGTATGGACCCTTCGTTAACCCTAAACTCATCTAAAACACACGTAGATGCCCGGTCTTGGGTTAAACGAGGGTCCACCTGATATTTTGAAGCCAAAACGAGGAACGATGAGAGATTCAAGTTATAGCGGTATACCAACTGCTATGGTAGGTTGAGTTGCTCGTTTATCGCTATTTTATTCTTTATTCAGCGATGAAGCACTCGAGCATAACGAGGGCACGTACCATTCTTTCTATTGGTGAAATTTTCTCGTTCGTTCGTAAATTATATAATACACGTGATTCATCGTCGACAATCGTCCAAATAACGAGGAGACACCTCTTATATGTGGCTCTGCGGTTCGTTAGAACACGACGGTCTGCCAATTTTGCGACTGTGACACCACTGGGTTCCACTTCTATTATGCTGTACCCACCCCAGACAGATACATCGTGTGAAATTCGGGTCAGGTACCTCGCTGCCGAGTCGGTACTTGATTTTACCTGTTCGAGTAAACAGAAAGGATCGAAAAGATCCATATACGATTTAAGTTTACCGCCATCGAAGAATAACCACGAGATCCTCCTTCTTATCATCTGTCTTTTTCCCTTTGTATGGATACAGACAAAAAAAATTCGTGGTGAATTTCGTCGGTTTCCTCGCCGTCCTCGACGACGACGCGCTGTTTCGTTCTTTGGCAATAGTCCAAGCGACCGCGATTGGGAGTGCTGATTGAGACAGCACAAGCAAGACAAACCCAGTTCACCTATTATTCTCCGGTATATCAATAGATACGATTCATCCTTTCATCTAGATCAAGATAAGTATAACAAACTCTTCACCTCTTAACCCTTTACAACAAGTGCGAATAAAAAAAACCTTTGAATGCAAATTTAACCACCAAGTATCTTCCGATGGTGAAAATACACAGATTTCATTGATTCGAATAAATCGGGACATTTAAATTTATTTCATTGAATCAACTAAATATTTCTTTGATTCAATGAAAATAATTACTTGATTCCAATTATGTGATGCACTTCAACCACGACGAGGATATTTTATTGCCTTCGAGTAAACATTTATCTAACAGTACTTACCAAAGAAACGATTTATTTTATTCAAATGAATAATATATTTGAGATCATTGTTTATAAGATATATTTATTTGACGGCATTGTGAACGCCGCCTCTCAACGGAAGACGCCATTTCTTTTTTCTTTTTAGTGTCGTATCAAGAGTGCAAAACCGGCGAAACGACGTTCGTAAGATTGTTACCCAAATGAAGAAGTTTTGAAGGAGGCTGTTATTCGCGAATACAAAGCTACATCCAAAGGTATTGAATAATAAATGACGTTAACCGGATCCTCTAACCTTTTCACGGTTAGTACGGCAGGTATGCAAAAATAAAACATAACCTCTAATATAATTATAAATGAGCATCACGGCATATTAATAGACACACATAAAAAAATGGTTTTTCTCCCGGTGTAATGGTAATTTTTAGAAAGCTCAAAATGACATAACAATTTTCGCTTTCAATATTTATACACCAATTACGTAAAAGAGCTCATGACTTTATCATACTTTATTCAGTTAAGTAATTTATAATTCTTTCATACTTTCGGCGATTTTACTTGGTAACACTTTAATCAGAAAACATTATTACAATATCTGTGTAATTACGTGAATATGAATTGCGCCTTTGTGCACTAATCTTTCATAACGCTGCGGCTTGACTCGCAATACTTCCTTCCATGCAGTGCAATACAATTCCATCAATAACATCAGCAGCAGACAAATGAGTATAGCAGTTGTTACGATGCAATCATTATTCCTACAATTAATTGGACGTTCTCTTCCTCGTCAATCTTCACGGTCCAGCAGGTCACTTCTGTATAACGCTATAACCTTACCCCTGATTACTTTCCCCTCAGAATGATAGCAGAGCGGGAGAATCCCCTCGTCAGTGCAATGCTCGGAACAATTTTCTACAAGGCAATGGGATATAGCAAAGGGACAGGACGAACATTGCGAAACGAAGATCACTCGTTGTAACGTGTGAAGATCCCGTATTGCGCTACCTAACTTGAGAGCATGTATATCCTTGCAGAGTCTGTAGGGTCTGCTCGCAAAGGACGTGGCCGATCGGCTGGGACTTCCGTTTCGACTCATCAACACGCGTCACTCCATATTACGAATAACTGTTCTTTCCGCTCGTTGCTAAGCTCCTATTGTCTGGTGGACCCTTCTCGTAAGCGATACAGTAACTACCTCCTATATAGCAACGAGTCCCATGTTCCGTTCGCTCTGTTATGCTGCCACCATCACTGTACAGTAGTATACCTACCCCTCCGTTGAGCCGCATCGTCGGATAAATCGGTATAATAAGAATAGCCCTGGTGCCTTCCCGTAGAAGCTCCCTGTCACGAAGAAAAGAGAGAACATCGTCTAGTCCTTTTCCCTTTGACAGCGCTCATCCCACTCAGCTGCTTATGTCTCTATTGCCCTACCTGTACCAAGGTCAAGGTAAGTACTTCGGGTTAATTTATTAAAATATATTGTACATTGCGTCGCAGAAATGTGTACTGAACTGGAGTGAGTAAATCAATCATCAAGGTACCGATTCCATTTCAATTTGGGATTGCTTCTAGAAAGAACATTAACTTTGTTCGATTTGTGTTAGAATCATGGAATGTGTTCAATTTGATATGTCGTATTTGTGGATTCATGATACACGAGTACGTCATGTAGCAAGAAAATCTGATGTTAAAGTACTTTAATTACTGGAATGGAGTAGACGGAAAGCAGAACTATATCGTACAATATCGACGAGAAAGATAGGAAGGAAGAGAGTATAAAGTGCTGGCGAGGTTTAAAGAGGCGAAGGTAGGATGGAATAGAAAGAGAAAATGGGAAAGGGTGCCCGGAGCGTAGGCCGCGCGCGCTTACTATCCACCCCGATTCCAGTTCCGGATTAAACTTTAATTGATTCAACTCCGTGGTCTGCAGTCAGCGAGGCAAATGGAAGAGAAGAGGGCTCTGCCGCAGCTCCTACTGCGCGATTCTTCGGAGTCTCTACACTTTTCGAGGGAGAAAATGCGATGCGAATGGAGAGAGAGAGAGAGAGAGAGAGAGAGAGAGAGAGAGAGAGAGAGAGAGAGAGAGAGAGGGAGAAAGAGAATAGGATGATTGGGTACATTGGAAACTGAGTGAGATGGAAATATCATTGTCCGTATTCTATCCTGGCCGATTGTACTACTCATCGCGACTTCCCTTTTCTGCACCGGTCGATCCACTTCCGTAGGATGCGACCATTACCGTCTTCCGTTCATCTTGGCGTTTCAGTGATCGAGCTACCAAAAAAAAAAAACGAACTGTTCTTGGTACCGAACGCAAGAAGTGAAGGGATAAGTGCGCGACTTAACGAGCCGTAATCATCCGATGCGTTGCAGGAAATTCTAAAATCTAGTTTCAAAGTTTTTAGGGAACCATCAAGTTCTCTGTAAACAAATCCTTAGTAATTTCTTCGTATTTCGTATAGGCAAGATAGCTTGACCATAATCAGCATTGTTGAGACTTTCCGCGGTGATATTTCGACTCTTCGTATACCCTTCCGTTCCTGTTTGTCGTTGGTTCTTTCACGAGTAAACTCGTTACATATCATCGCATAGCTTGTACATATTAATTAATGTGAGAAATATATTTACCCAATGCCATTCTGTTAATTGCATGTATATTGCATATATGTCATAGACGTATAGGGGTTTCCTTGTACGGGTTCTGAAAGAAATTACTTTGCACGTACACCTTACGCCGCTCTTCGTCGTTTCGCACTCTCTTTTATATTTACAGTATAATTAAAAAGACCACGGGACACGTAGGAGCGCGGCCAGTTTACGCTGAGTAGAAAAGCACAAAAATATAAGAACCAAAGGGAGGCAAAAGAAGTGGAGAATGGCGTGTAAGGACGAGAAAGGTCTTCGGCTGCTTGGAGCTCGTGACGCGTCAGAGGCGACGCGGAGCGACGAAATCGTATTATGGTAGTCCGAGCCGCAAAATAAGTGAGAAAGGGCAGCACCCGGTTAACTTGATCAGCCGTCTGAGGTTCCCTCGACCTCTCGTTGCGTCTTTTCTCTTTCGTTCATCACCCGTACGTCACCTTTACTGAATTATGTGGCGTCCTCCGTTCTTTCCCTCTTCTAACCTGCTGTTCTTTCGCGTTTTCCTTCTTCGTAGCCCTCCTTCCGTCATCTCCGTACCGGAGCGCCTCTCGTACTGGAAACGAGGGCCAACCGGTTCAGTGGTTTCGTCCTGACTTCGCTATAAACACGAAACGATCCGCTGCTACGACCTAGCTCATAACATCCGCCCGGTTTCGCTTCGAACCTTGCCGCGCGCCACCCTCTGGTCCTCTCCACGCTGATTGAATTTTACGGATAACACGAAAATTATATTCGAGATTGGGTAGATAATCGTCCACGGTGACGTCCGCCGCGAACGAGGTCATCAATCCGCGTCATTAGATCGTTTAGGCAAAGATTTTTGTCACACAATTTCGATTTACGGTAAAGCTTAGCATTCTCGACGAAAATTTCGATAGTCTTCCGAGGTAAATGCTCGAGACTTTCAAACGGAAGTCTCAGCAAAATATTCCATTTAAAACACTCGCGATAATCTGCAATTATTTTCTAAGAAAAACCAAAACGTATACTTATTATTTTCCATGAAATACGTAAGATGAACTTTTTATTTCCGGAATACTGTTCTCCAGTTTTAGTTTCTTCTCGTTGACGTCGTGGATTTAATTTTTTGTTGTTTTGCATATTACACAACGGGTAAGATAGATTACGTACCCTCTGATGTATCAAGCTGAGGAACGAGAGGAACCAGAGAGTAACGAGATAGTAACTGGGTGGATGGACCGAGCTAGTGTACAGTGAACGGATTTGGTAGAAGATGCTCTGCCAACTCATTTCGCATGCGAACCGATTTTGCATATCCGTTACGTTACGCGACCGCGGATTGATGGCCCTGTCGACTATTCCCATCTATATCCACATGTGCACCGTCTGTTGACATACTATATGGAGTTAGCGTAGTATATATTCGCGATAGAGTACCACATGCCGAGATCCCCGTCGACATACATAGTTGACGGAACGTTTAAACGGAAGCCACATCGCGGGAGGCACCGTATCGCAGGCGTATTACAGCGATAGGGTCGAGGCTGACAGAAACTAAGGATATTCTATGATGGTAGGTATTCAACCCCGTTTCGAATTTACGGGTCTTTCGTAGTGAGAAGAGATAGTAAGAGAGAGGAAAGTCGAGGCTATAAAGCCACGCGACCGGAGACGCCCGACAGGCGCGTCGCAGCGTCGGGACGCTCGTCGGTCTTCCGCAACGTTGTTACGCTGCGTACATTCTCTACACGCGAATAACTAAGTTTCGGTAGAGCACGCTACGCTGTACTATATCGCGATATACACTACACGCCGGAGCTACACAAAGCACAAACTGAATATGTGTACACGGTACGTGTACACCATAGGGTAATAGTTATGGCTTCATGGATTAGGAGGTTAGAAAAGCTGGAGTGCAACTGCACCGACAACGACTGCTTCGTCTCGTCGCCCCCCGGGGGCAAGGTCTTGGGTCACAGGCCATTAAGTCACCGGTTTCACCACAATAAGGACATGCTCCACTACCGGACAGTGGAGAGCCGCACTATTACGAAGCCAATGAGCCGCGATTCACCAGATTTTCCGCGCGAACCGGATGTCGATATCGCTGTTCGAGTGTGCGCGAGTTCTGGTAATACGGCATGGGGGGTTCTATTATACTTTCCTTAATTATACTTTTTAATTCTACATTTCTGTCTGCCCTTTTTGCTTTGCGCTGTGTATCGAAGCTTCGAAGAACTATCGAAAGGTTTATATTTTTTGTCAATTTCTCTAGTTCCTAGTCAAATAATTTTGGCTTCGATAACGTCAACGACAATGTTATCATTTATACAAGTTCTTTATCGATAACACAGCTACGAAATTCTATGTACTGAGCCTCGAAGAGACAGCAGCGACATCTTTTTGGTTAACACCGTCGAGTGTCTACTATCTTTCTAAGGTAGAATAACGAAGAGAAACGCGGAGAAAGAAAAGCAAGCATGCGGAACATCACGACGTGCATTACGGGTCAGCGGCCACCCGCTGTTCCCAGCATCACTCGTACAACACACCCGCATTTGCGATAGATACGAACCTAAGATTGCATGTATTTCCCTTTTATTGCATCGAAGGGATTTGACGAAGAGTCCGGGGCAGGGGGGAGGAGTGGAGCGAAGAAGCAGTGGCGGCGGCATAAACCAGCAATCGCAACAGTAGCTCGAGCGTATTACCGGCGTCGTGCTATAGTTTCGACCAGAGGGGGTTGGTGCTTCTACCGCCCGATGCTTTTGCCTCCAACCTTGTGTAGCAGCATCCCCGCACTCTTCTCCACGCTCGTTCACTCGCGCGCTTCCCGGGGATGCCTGTCGCCGTAATCTGTTTATAAAACAATTTGCGGGCCAAGTGATGCGTGAGATACAATATATCTGCAAACATTGTTAGCATCGGCAGCCTCGATGAGGATTGCTGAGGAAAGTGGTGTTGCAGGGAGGGTCGGACAGAGTACATTATAGCGACCGCCGGAGAGGAAGATCCACAGCAACGACAGCTTCGATAAATAGTGGATACTGCGTTTTTGGACTGCGACTGCGACTTCGTGCCGTTACTCATCTCGATCATCAGTGATTCGGCTTTATTTGATAAGGAAACCACAGCGGCTTGTTCTTCCAACAAAAAGTTTTCCTCCGGGACCGCGCGTATCTCCCCCCGGTGACTTTTATTCGCTTGGTGCTTCACGCAGCCGTGGTCGTTCTCCATTATACGATCGCAAATCAAATCGTACATGAATCTATTCGCCCTCGGGTCCCCCGATACCAATTGTATAGGCTTGAAAAGGGAGACCGGGGTGACGCGATACTATGCTGGTGGAACGCTCGTCGCTCCTCGTCCGAAGGAACGATTCATCTTTAATTGATGTCAGCATTTCACAATATTCAGAAAAATTATGCCCTGATCTTACAGAATTTCTTGGCGCCTTCCATCCATTGCTACGAGTTCGTAGAATTATTTAATTTTTTGTAGATTTTAATCGCCCAAATTTCGGTACGTCCCTGCGCCGATCTGCCCCGTTCTCTTCTATATTAAGAAATACGAATTTACGACGATGACACTTTTTGTAGACTCGTATTTCTCACGCATCAGAGATCTAGTAATTGGATGAACATTGAATGTAGAGATGAATATTAGTTTTTATTACGCAGAGTACACGAGCGAATTTTTATTTTCACTTGTTTCACCCGCCGGGTGGAGTACATGACGCAGTGCCGGGGATAGACGAGAGCCTCCGTGTTCCCATTAGAGAATGAACGCTCTGGAATATCATATCATGGACATGCTTTTTAATGTACTCGACGTACAGTATCTATTCGTATATGGCGGTGTTGGTAGGGCCATTGGTAGCCGCCATGCCGTACACCAGCGGCCGATATCAGTTTTTTTTAATTAATCGGATACGAGATTTCGTTATTACACCGAGCACCGTCGCACCCGTTCTCTCGTCCCGCCGATTGGCTCACGAACCAGCGAGCATATTTTTTCGAACGTGAAACGTGAGCCCGAGCGAGCAGCAGAGAGACTGAAACATCAACTGCCCGACGGTCCGGTGGCTGATGACGGACAAAACGTACGTCACGTACAACCACACCGTCGATTTTCTACCCTTCTCTCTGGCTCACGCCGCGCTTTGCACCCTGCGCCCAGCAGCAGCGTTCTCTCTTGCTTCTCCTGCTTTCATCTCTCTTTCTCTATGCTCCATCTCGTCATTCAGTGGCAGTGCACATACATATAACGTTTCAGAGAGAGAGAGCACTGTTCCCAGGGCAACGGCATGCCATAGTACATGCTTTACGCAACAGTAATTTCATCGTTATTTTTATAAATTGGGTGCCAGTTAACGCTCTGGCTATCACGCTCGTCAGATTACAGCTTTTTGTAATATTAAAGTTCAACCCAGTAGGTCTGGTCATGCTGCTGCTGTTGCCACTGCTCAGTCCAATGGACTCCCGACCCTCCCACCCCCACCGCCCAGCCATCAACGACCCGCGGACTTCCAACAACCCCCGATCTCTTTTCGCTGCAATCCGACTTGAAGCCCAGGCGAACATTTAACTTCCATACAATACCGGGTAATGTATACGTTGAAATTAATGTAGCGAATAGTTTATATTTATCGGACAACGCAGCGAGTTTTCCGAGCGGCAGACAATTCTTGCATAAGGTTGACTCCCGTTTGCTTCCTCGTAATTTTGACAGAATTTCTTCTATCCTTAAATACAAGAGCTTGCTCTATCTTCAGATATCGACGCGTATTATAAATTCATTGACGGTAATGTATAACAATATAGTAATTTGCTATGTGTGATAATGTGCATAATGTACCAATCCGTCGTACCTTCAAATTGTCGAGACTCAGATTTTAGACTTTTGTATATTCGAAACGTGATATTCATTTATTTTGTATTACACGCCGATCTTGAGATAATTGTAATCAGCATCGAAACAGCCTGTCGTCCGCTGCCCTTTACCGTTACGGTAAATTAAGTAGGTTTTTATTAAAGTCGAAGAACGTACGAATGTATCGGAGATGAAAGCGATCGGAGGACGTCTGAAATTCTCGTTGCGGAGGTGACAAAGGGGAATGAAAGCCCCCGATCAGGATGTACGGTTGACACGTGCGATCTCACTCGGTTGTGTTCGATTTTTCTTATTGTGTCTCTCTCATTCGTTCCATACGACTCTCACTCATATCAGAGGCGTCTAAAGTGGGTGGCTCGGCAACGCTACCGATCGTTGCGTTCCCGTGCTGGTTTACACCGAGGGTGGGCTAACGCGTCGAGGGGTCGCTGGGCTCTTGCGGCACGTGACTGCTCGTGCCACTGTAGGATCGCCCCGTAAGAATGCGTACGAGCTGCTCGTATGCTATATTAGACAGAGATGAAAAAACCGCCGGATGGATTGACGGACGATCGGTAGCACGAGACACATTATCGTATGGTGGCGCAACGAGCCAATTCGTGTAGAACCAGCGTTCTCTGTATTCTGTAACCCTCCGCTTTGTAGCACGGAATAATGGGGCAAAACGGAATAGGTAACAATCGAGAAATAAGTGATTCGAACAAAACAAACCTCTTGTACCCTTTCGGACAATGTGTACTATAGATTTATGAACTGAATCGCCGGAGAGCAGTTCATAATATTTCATATGGTAATTAATGAGGATTATATCAACTACGCTCTAAAAACAAACGTGTTGCTGAGCACATTGAAACAACTTACCATACACATAGTAACAATAAATTAATCATGTTTAAACAATTCGTTTTTTCTGTATCTTAGCAGTAACAAATATAGCTTCAGCACATTTCGTAGTGTCTTAATACGATGACATGCCAAAAGTGTGTTGAATTAATTCCGATAACTCCCAATAACGCACTTTATCTAAAGGTACATGCTAGATAACCTACAAACTTTGTGAAACAAAACGCCAGTGGATAAGACATCGGTATGCGCATCTTTTTCGTTAAGAACCTGCCACTAAAAAGCTTTGAGAAAAAAGATGAGCCGGTCGATTTTCGCAAGCCGTTCGGTATCCATCAAGTTGTACATTCAACTCCGATTATAATACATGTGAGTTTACATGTAATAGGTCGTCTTCCTACTCGGGAAGCTAAAAAAAAGTTCAAGGCAACTGTGAAGAAGGTGAGTAAAGATAAACCTAAAGCATCGAAATATCATATTTAGCAAAAATGTCCCTGTGTGTGTGTGTGTGTGTGTGTGTGTGTGTGTGTGTGTGTATGTGTGTGTGTGTGTGTGTGTGTTTGTGTTTGTGTGTGTGTGTGTGTGTGATGAGCTTACAAAATTGCAATTGATATATCACGGGAACGGGTTACTCGATCATCTTGAAACTTTGCACACGGGTCGAATCGCAAAGGAAGTACGCTCCCTAGCTTTCGTAAATTTTTAGCTACCGAGTTAAAACTGTGTACGAGAACAGGCCAGGGGACAATGTTGTTCGGTATTTTGTTAGGCAAGAACCGATTAAGACATTCAGATTTTATAGCATCATAAATTTCTGTAATTTGTCGAAAAAAAATTAATCTGGGCTCTAACTTTCATAAATTTTTATCTATCAAATTAAAACTTGGCATAGAAATTGGTACAAGAATACTTGATCTTGAATTTGGTGAGAATTTGTCAAGGCGCTTAAGCTTATTGAAATTTGTTATTTTATTGAAAATTTTAATATCACTTCCTCTATGAAGAAGCCAGAATTGAGATAATCATTTCCCGTAGAGGAGAATCTGAGGGTTAACGAGAATAACGAGGAAGCAATGTGAAAATAAAAAATTTATTTATGGTATTATATACAACATGATTTTATAGTAAGTATTTTCTCTGTCCGACGCTATTTTCCATTAGTTTTATTCGTCTATCTTTTGCTCACACATTTTTTATCTAGCACCACCGACGCCGACTCACCCTCGTTCACTCGGCACGCGGATGCTCGTAGTCCGTGCAACATGCATCGCAAAGTACAAGTAAAAGTGAGCGATCTCACTTGTACTTTCCCGGTTGTTCGGATCTCTCGGATCCCAACGATTGCCGCATGTAATTCGATTCGATATCGAGAATTAAAGTTATGATTCCATCTATGCCAGACAATAATATACGGGCAGGTCTTACTGTGTGTCGAACGAATGTCGGACGTGCGCCGTGGAGTTTGCAACAGCAGTCGGATATAGCAGGCACGTGCCGGAGTACCGTGCCTAGAGGCCAATTATGCGATGGTTCATTTGCCGCGGTGATTTCTCGCAAAAGCTCGGCTGCTTAACTCTTATCCTCGACGTGCCACTGACGCGGGTGATGACTTCATTTTGCAAGATTGCCAGAGCGAGTCACGGATTAGCAGCCCTAGATCGGGTATAAACGCACCGGGCAACGCACCACCGTCCTCTATTTTTTCGTTGAACCTTGGCACATATAAATCTGACTCTTCTATAAATGTTATTCATGAGGCACATCGGATTATATTATGACTTAGCATGGTACCGTTGCTTGATCGGTGGAACGCTACTTCGCGTTACATTAATCCGATGCAAATGGAAACATACAAAATAATGCGATACAAATGGTACATCTCGGGTCATTTGGATTCTCCTTAAAACTATTTCAAAAGTTGTTTCGCTATAGTTGCTTGAACTGCTTCGATTGGTATGTTTTGGGCTGCGTTCAGCGGTAAATCGAGTATCAATAAAACAACCGTCGTGCGAAAGGCACTAAAAGGGTGTGAAAACGCCTCCTGTCAAGGTTCGTTATTAAAATATGACGGGGTTTCGTGAAAAGGGATGACAAACGCGTGAGAGCTTAAAAAAAAGAAAGCAATCGTTGTATAACGAGGCGCGTGTCGGTGGGTGGAAGCGTCGATTCTCGTACCCCGTCAACATGACGGTTACCAGTGCTGATGGTGCTGCACTCGCCAATCACCGGCACAACCCTAACCGGTTAAGCGGCGTTACGCACGCCGCTTGCTTGCTTCCGTGGGACACCGTATAAATTCATCGATCGCTCGTGCGAGAGATTTGCATTTCGTAATGACCTGAAACTTCCCCGAGTCTCCCCCGAACCAGGAAGCTCACACGTCGCTTTTGCGACCCGAGCACTGTTGCAATGACAACAACGAGAACGAGCTCCGCATATCGACGTAGCACGAGCGTCCTCGATCCTCGAATCGAACACATGGATAGAACGTCGGGGATCGCGGACACTCGGATACCGACTACAATTTATCCGAAAACTATTCTGTTACGATGTCCGGTTCTGCAATTGATCTATGAGTACATCGACCCAACAGGCTCATAAAATTAAAGAGATTCGATGTTGCGCAAAACAAATTGCGCTATTCTTGATGGTACAACCGTTATATCGCGTATGTTTACTCTAGTGGCGTCATCCACTGCGGAAAGGGTAGTTGTATAGAGTACCGTCACAGTGGAGTGTCGTCGTCGATGGAGATACGGCGTGGAGGCAGCAAGCCCGTAAGGCGGACGCTCATTCGCTTTCCTCTTTTTCTTGTAAGAAGAACGATGCGAAGAAAGCCCTCGGGCAGCGGTAGACCGCTCAAAAAAACATTCAAATCAATTCCAGCCGGGTGGTTCCAATGATGGCGGCCAATGTTGTACGACGTAAGATGAGATCTCGGAACGTAGTGGCTTATACATAGCATACCGTAATAGTATACAGTACGAGAATGTCGATGTAAACCTACACTCTTGTACAAGCACACATGCCTCGGGACAGTCTCAAATGTGACGCTTGTGTATACTCGCCGGTCCTGCTTGAACCGTTGCGCTTGATAATATATCGGTTAACGCTGGTGTTACGGATACACGTTTGCATTAATTAAAAACTAATTGCATTGTGGCTATCGAATAATTATTCCGTGAATTCGATTAATTATAAATTATAGGATTTTCGCTTCTTCATTGAGAGATCTTTGTCATTTTCTGTACTCATTAGAATATTAAATTAATCGCTGCTTCGCCATTCGTTGTGCGGCTACTTTCATTTTAATTATTCGAATACATCGTTCTGATACCAGTAAGATTCCATTGCATAATCCTCAAATATCCTAGCGACAAAATGGGACAAGGATTTTTTTTTCGCTGGTGTTGCTATTGGATTCCCATTGAGTGTCATTGATTCATCATTGACGATTTACCCCATTCCCAGTGATGATTTTTCTACAGGAAGAAGAGGGTTTTGTACTTTCCATGCCTTTACAACTGAAATGAGAGGGAAATAACCTCGGAAACCACGCAATACCGACGGTAAACGTCACAGAGTGTTCGTAGAAAACGAGGCGTGGGCTCTCGCTCTGGAAACGGTTTCGTATAAGCGAGAAACGCAAGAATAGAAGGAGAAATGATAATCCATTCGGCGGTCATAACGCGCACAGCGCGGCCCCGTAAAGCTCACCAGACAAGAAATACGGCCAACCGACCCCCTTTTCTTTCTCTCTTGACGCTTCCTCTGTCTTTCCTTTCCCGTTCATCGCAAGTTTTCGCTATTCGTTCTGTTCTCCGCTCCTCGCTGCTCCGCTAAAACTTACCCCCGGTTATATGCAAACCGCCACCGTTCTCGCCGGCCGGTCATAAACTTACTGAATTATATTACGCAGTCCACTCTCCCGGTCGTCCGCCGACTTATTCTCTCTTTTTCTCTCTCCCTCCATTCTACATCCTCAGCTTCTTATATTCGCCTTGCCTTTTTCGCTGGATTCCCTGGGAAGGAAAGCCTGCAACCCCCCTTTATACCACCATATAGTATGGCCGGACGAGTTACTTCGCCATTTTTTGATTTTATACAATGTAAAATATTCCGTTGTAGTATTCACTACACAGACTCGCGACGCCTCACCGCGATTTATCATTTCGAAGACCAAAGTATATAGAACGCAGCGGATAACGTCGTTATTTGCTCAGAAAAGAAATATCGTGGAAGAATTTTCTTCTTTTTTTCTTCTTCTTATGATTATTAATTATATTTTTTTTTTAATATTCATGACCCAGTTTTTTTTGCGTAGCAATACTTTATCTTTATTTTGTAACACCCAACACGAAGTACTGTATTGCTGAGAGGGGTTTTAAAGTAATGGAATTGGTATTTATTGAATATTCAACGAATAAATTAGGTTTAATCAGACCCCTGACGTCTGAGGATCTTATGAATAATATTATTCTTCCAGTTTCTTCCGAGCTATCATTCTTCCGGTCTTATTGTCTATAAGTACATATGCGAATTGTAATACGCGCACGAAGAGAATATGCCGGGAGACAGCGGTGGAAGATGGAAACCCGACAAAGTCGTAAAGTTTTAGTCGTTCGCTGGGCAGTGCAGAACGAAGATACTCGTTCAGCGGGCGTATAAAGCATGTAGGTATACTGTACTATACTGGTATACGTACACAACCTACCGAATCTCTTTCTCTATCATGTTTTCCGTAGGTACGCAGTGCATTGGTACAATATCGTTGTACCGTGAACTCGCAATCCGTCCTGCGGTAGCACAGCGCTCTTTCGTCCTACGAGTGTTCTCACAATTTTCGCGTTCTCTTGTATCCTTGGGTTTTATTTTTATTTTTATCTTGTTTTATTTACCTCTCGGGGTTTCGATCTCTGTCTGCTTTCTCTGTGCGAGAGAGGTGGATATATTTATTCCAGAGTACTCTTTTCAACGATGCACCGACGTGCGCTCGTCGACCCGTGCACTTTCTCGTTTTCAAGCACGCGCACGCAGGTCCGTGCGACCAGCGGTATAGGAAAACGAACACACGGGCTTACCGGTACAGAGGATAGATCGAGAAACACGTATACCTACACGTGTATGCGTACACGAGCGTACGAAGCATCCAGCTTTATGTACCAGAAGTGATGGGTACATTTGTTCGTTATTTCGGTGTGTGCTTTTGTTTTTAGCTTGGGACTTTATTTACGAGCGGATAGCGGAGCCACAAATATGCGACGAGATCGGGTGACGGTTGTCGGCCGGGCTCGCGCGTTTATCCCTCCTCCGTGTCGCGTTGAACAGTGCACGGGCTCGCTCATCCAGTGTAGTTCGTGTTCACGTGTACCAACGTTATATACGCACGGGGGATGGGGCAAAATGAGATACCTGTTGTAATTGTATATTTTATTTTACGAAAATCGTAAGTCGATACACTAATCAAAACAAGTTTCGCCCAATCGTGGGAATTAATAGGAGGAAACGGAAAGAAGGATCAACCCCTATTGGTGTTGGATAATTATCAGTAAAATATAGGCATATAGGCGGATCGACGCCGCTTTTAACCATTGAGATTAAGATCACTATTCGAACGATCGAATTTTCCGTCAAAGTTATACGAAACATAGTATTCGCGTCTCATATTGTATCTATGATGTAAAGTATTATGGGAGACGATAAAAAAAACCCCTGAACGTTTTAAAATGTATAGAAAATATTACACGGAAAAATTGGCTCAATAGAATCGTTTCGAGCAACAAATAAATCAAACTTTGCCGTTGTGTACATATTTGCGGCCTCTGATGCGTATTTTGATCCATATCTCTGTTATATTCCAATGTAATTCCGTGGTATGTCCGCACTAACAGGGACCTTAATTCCTCAGGAGAATAGGAAGCGTTTAATGTAGAAAACGGTAAGCCACTTTATCTCCATCGTACATGCTTTTCAATTGTGTACGTTTTTTGATACACACGTTTTTTCGTAATCATTTTCCCGTGTTTTTATATCCGCAATAATTTACAGCCTCACCGATGTTGCCAGGTTGGCTGGATTCTCTCTCTTCCATACGATATCGCATGCTTCGTTGTATCACGCGAACCGCGACTAACGATAATGAACCTAGTGGACTCACCGTTGCATACCACTACGGTGCACACTGCACCATGGTAGGTTTGTACGTGGGTGAATATATCGCGTGAATGGTCAGCGTCGCAACCACTGACGAAAGTGGGATATCAATAATGTTCGATGTTTTATCTATGACGTATAGGGAGAGAGCTGTAGCGATGTTTTGTGTGGAACGGAAATCATCTTCGTTACACAATCTTTAAAAACCTTTCCGAAAAATATTAATAGACAAGTTAAACATTGAACCGAACGATGCTATATCGAATCTTTGTTCTCGAGAGATACCGTATATCTCGTTCAATATGTTTCATTCGTTTCCACAATCGCCTTAATATTTTGTTCTATCGTAATAACTGTTGTAAAAGATTTTTCGTATCTAGATATCCCTCTCTCATAAGCCATTGTGGTTGGTAGGGGGAATAATAATCGCATGAGCAGTAAGCGACAACTCTTCGTCCAGTCGTCCGTATATACGCATTCAATCGATATATTAGTATAAAGTTATATATTGCAATGATTTGTGTGGAAGGGAAATCATCTTCGTTACACAATCTTTAAAAGCCTTGCCGAAAAATATTAATAGACAAGTTAAGCATTGAACCGAAGGATGCTATATCGAATCGTTGTACTCGAGAGATACCGTATATCTCGTTTAATATAATATGTAAAGTTATATATCGTGGTATCTTGCACGTTGAAATTTACTTTGACATCTCATCTTTTATATGTGGAACTTACGATGTCTAGAACCGGCGACGTATCTCCAAAAGGGATTCTCGGACAACTACTATAAAAAAGATGAGTAATATTGATATATGTATATATGTGTGTTGATCATTTGCGCAAATCCTTTTTAATAGACGGAGACGGCTTTGAAAGCAAGGAGATACATTTGTGAAGATATAAAATATCGATACTTTTGTGCGTGAGATTAGCGTATAATCATCACGATTGTTTAAATCAATGGCTCTTTACACATTGATCTATATTGTAATGATATGAAGCATTCTTGACAACCTTTATAATTATAAACATTTCATTTGTTTATATATCGTAACACACACAATGCTCTATTGACGTAAAGAACCGGTTATTATTATGTGTGCCACGGTTGTTTATTCATTCAATATGGCTGAAACCCTGATTATCCATGTTCCGGGAATCGCAGTAATCTTATTTATTTTACTCTTTTTTATATATAAAATCATAGTGCCATGACGTAGATATATCTAGGTCATTTTTTATTTTTGGTGGTACGTCTCAAGTTGACGTTGCTCTAACTATTTGTTAGTTTATTATTTGTTACGTCCTGGATTTGAAGGAACGCAATTTATTCTCCATTTTGAGACAGAATGCGCTGCCTCGGGATTCGAGGACGGATGGTGAGGGGCGATTTTTATATAAACAATTAATAAGCACAGGATAAACACCAAAAATGTACTATATATATTAAAACAGTTAATCACACAAGAATTTATGCTCATATACGTATGTATATATATTTATAGTTTAACACAATCGTAGGATTATTAGATATTAAAACGGTATTGAAACAATTACCAATAAATGTAATTGTAATAGTCTCTTGATATATACTACGCAGTGTTTATTGGGACGCGCACAATATCATTGGTTGCGCGGACAATCAATATTTAAGTATATATTTATAGTTTAACACGATCGTAAAATTGACTGTTGCAAAAGAGTAGCACCAATATATATATATTAAACAACGCGCAAGAATATAATGGGTTGCGCGAACAAATCTACGTCCTATTGGATATTAAAAATAAATGATAGAATACAGATATGGTATTACGAGGACCGACCATCGTGGTCAGAGAAGAACTGACTAATTGGTGTAGTGCTGAAAGTAGTGCGACATAAACAATAAAAGATTTGCGGGGTGCAGCGCGTTTTGCCGATGCGCCGCGTCCTGTTGGTCAGCGTGCGAACGCTGACGTTAGCAAAAGGTATCGCAACGCATCTCGCCCGTCAACGTGGGAACGCTGACCTATGCAAAAATGAGTCAAATATGTATAAATCATATATGGACGTAAAATCTTAAATTACACATGTATCGGGAGACCCAGGACGTAACAATTATTGTTATTATTATTATTAATGATTATTGGAATTCGTCGTTCGATTAAGAGATGAAACGCAAATTCTGAATCATTAAGCGTATTTGTATTTAATGCACTGCTTTCAATGTCGAAGACAGATTTCGCGGCTATTAACGTTTATGGCCAAGACTCAAAGATTAAACTCACATTTTCGAATAGTCGATTTGTAGTTATTTATTTGAAATAGGAATGAAGACTGACTAAAATTATTTATAGAGTTAACGATGAAATCTTGGATGGTAGAGAAAGTGGAGGTTTAGGAAGACCGTGAAGCGGCCCAAGAATGCTGATGAAGCTCTTGATACTCGCTATCTGCATTATTGCAGAAAGATGGAAAGACGGAGAATCGGTAGCTCGCTACTGTTCGTGAGCGGATCTGAATAGATGGAATAAGAGAAATAAAAATATATCGAAGGTTTGCGGATACGAGTCGACGGAAATTGAATATTAACGTCCGACGTAACTGCGTGATTAGCATCCGGACGATTTCCTTTGATGGACAGTTGAAAATTGAGAGTAGCAGAGGAAAGAGATTTTGAATATAAAAATGAGAATATATCATAGAACGAGGAGAACGTAGAATTAACAAGAAACAATACTAAAAGAGAAATGATAGTAAGCGGGATGATTAGGAATGTAAGTAGGGAAAAATGGCCAGGACGTAACATATGCTGTTTTATTTATCTTGCAATAGGAATGAAACAATTGTTTGCTGTTGATTCAAAATATTTATGAATTGTGCGATTTTTTATCCAAGCACCGATGCCTCCATTTCCACCCTCTCGATTCGAACCTATTCATCTATTAATATCATCAAGCAAGGCAACAATGACAAGAAATGTCGACTATTTCCGTGGACGACGATGTCAACATCTATTTTTTCCGCATATTTCAGCGTGATATCGCTTTCTAGGGGAAGTTCGTCGACGTTGGCGACATTGTCGTCACGTGCCCGATGAGAGTAGGGTACAAACTAGGGCTTTCGCATTATAAATCCGTGGAAAAATATTCTGGCCAAGGATAGCGGAAGCATTTATCTACGTTGGAATATGCCTGCGTAGAGGGTGCGGTTCTCACAAGTCCGCGAGGGTGTCGCAAAAAATGGGTACCTCCATCTATCAGTGGCTCCAACAAATACATAAATCCTCAAGGGGTGAATGTCCACGATCATCCCCGCTACGTACGCCGTCCATCTCAGAGAAAAATTCAAGAGTAGTACAGACATCCGTTGATGACAGCAGCGGTCTTTGATGCGTGATACGCGACGAGTCTTCAAAGACCATAACATGGCGGACATGCTTGACTCCATCCCGAACGAACTCGCAGAATCCTCCCCTGACGCATCTGGAGAGCTATGAATCCGTCGTAGCCGCACGTTTGAGTTTCTCAATGTATTTCCATATCCCCCAGATTTTTAAAGACACAATTCCATCGTTGGTCTCCAAAGATTAGTCGCCGTGGTGATGTTTCGTGTATGAAAATACTGATCGACGAATAATTAGGCAATGCCCCGGTCCATGGAAGTGTGCGGGCGATTCATCAAGGGACCAGAGAGAAGCAGTAACACCACGTGTACCTTTACCCTGACTCTTTTGCAGCCCGTGTCTCCTTGCTAACTGCTAGAGCACTCACACGGAGGCTCTCGACCCATTCGCCTGTTTACCGTTCGTCCTTCGCATACGCGGTGTCACTACAAGACTCATTTGAAACATACTCAAATCGCAGTTATCCAATTATGCGAAGAAAAATTCAAAAGCGTTTGGTCAGATTTGGCTGTTTCCATGCGATTTTGTCAATATATTAATGGAATTAAAAACAATTGGTGACGACTGTAAGATGTACAAATTATTTTGATACGAATAGCCTGAATAATGATACAGAGCGAAAAATCCTCCTTTATTATGAGGTCTGTATTGAAATAGCAACTTCTTGAACCGGTTTAACAAATTGGCATACGTGCTACGGGAACACGAAGAAAATGTCTTATTCCCGTCGTCATGGGTGTTCCAAGACCCACCCAATGGAAATCCGTACGACCTCGTACGGAGCGAATAACAATCGCATTATATCCCAGTCCTTATACTGATATTAAAGGGGTTGGGTTTCCGACAAGCCTCTTCGCTGGCATGTGCTCTCAGTCGTTGATGGAGTTCCATTGTTTGGCTCGCGCACAGAGAGAGGTGGATAGGTTGCTATAGAAACTGAGGTGAACATACATCGGAGAGAAGCTCATGCTTCCGCTTCTGGTCCTGAGTAATGGTGGAGAGGGATGCAAGAACATCGAGTGAGTGCAGAGATGAGGTGCTGACGAGACGGAGGGCCATCACAATCCGCTGCTATGCGAGGAAAGTTGTCGAGGTTTGAAGCGTGAAGCGATCGCGCGGTTACGGGGGGTTACCGAGCCAGAGGAGAGGACGTTGAGACGAGGTAGTGCGGCAAAGTGCATGGTAGTTGGCAAAGGGCTCCAGAGGTTCGACGATACTGGGTGAGGGCCGGGTAGGTGGACGAACGAACCAACACCGAGAGCACTCACTAACGGCACTGTACACGTACAGTACCCAATGTCTCTGTGCGGGTTGCTCCTTGGGTACCTCGACCGAGGACTACGGATTCCTGAAAGCCCTGCTCACACGTGGTACGACACCCGCTGCCACTTATCGGTGGCCGCGTTACCATCCAGCCTCGTTGGTAACGAGTCATTAGACGGCTCGACCATGGAGTTCCAACGGCCCTGCACCACCACCACCACGGACAACCGACCACCGACTACGTCCTCGTTGTATTCTCACACATACGTACTTACACCTCTCTGAACCTTGAAGCACCCCGGTAAAGCACAATCTACAGTCTCCCTACAGTAGGGTGGCGCATAAATCAGCGACCTCCGAGACACGAGTTACGGAACGAAGCTCCGGGACACTTCGTTTCGTCGAATGTTTGAATATGAGATATCATCTGCGATAAAATGCAAACAAAAAATATTATTTTTGCTACCGCGACGAATTTTTTAAGGCCTTTGAAAGAACTCTAAATGTAGTTGTAGAGTACCTTTCGAAACTGTTTAAAAATCTTAAAAAGAAAAGTGTCCAGTTAGATATTAATTGTGAGTTATTCGTTAGATATTATCCTCTGATTAATAAAATTGGTATTCGTATGTCCTAATCTATAACAATTTTTATAACTACGTCGTTGTATCGGTGAAAGAATTTATCCGGGTAAAGATTTGTCGAGCAGACTTTGGTTTTCTGTCTAAGGAATGGATTGGAACGGGTTAGATTTGTAAATTTAGCGTGTTGCTGTAAGAGAGACACAAGGAAGAGCCTAAATCCATTTTGAGCCTGTCTCGATTCCCACAAGGATTTGCCTCCAAACGTGCGATGCTCGAGAGGGAGACTTAACGGCGGAAGGACGGAATGGGGTATAGCGCTTTTCGTTCTCGCTCGGGTTCCCTCTTGGCAAAACCAAAATAACTTGATTAAAGAATTTCCATGAATTTAACGGTTACCGAGAGTGAAGGATACATATTTATGATCTGATCGTCGTCTGTGTCGGTTCTCGTCGTCACGTAGTTGGCTTGGCCCTGCGCTCTCTACAAGAAAATTTGAATGAACCCAGCGGAGGAGATAGGCCGTTGGCTCCTTTCAAGTTGTCGGAGCAAAACTGTCCAGGCTAACAGTGCATTTTCATGATAACATTACTGCCCACCCCTCTGCCGCTGCTACAGGGGTTTCGAGAAAATTGTATATTTTCCAAGTCTGGTAATTGGTATCGGTCGCAACAGTATGTCACGCAAAAATGCAAAAATACCAGACTGAACATTTTAAAAAATTAATTTTATTATTTCACTAATTTTTTTTCAATTGGAAAGTAAAAACAAAAAAAAAAGTTTTCAATGACATAATCGCAATCGGTGATATTCTCGTGTCGGTTGCTATTCGCGTCATGCTATCGATGTAGCGAAGCTACTTGGAGTAAAAAACTGAATGATTTATATGTAAAATGTAATTTTTTAAAATTGAAATTGTGCGTGTCCTTCGATAAATGAATTACTCAGAAGTCTTTCGAAAACTCATCTCTATTATTAGAGCTCTTCGTGAATAGCTGGTCAGCCAGGGACGCGAGTCAGTGGCGCCTATCAAGTGGAGTAAATGCGTCGCTCGTGGAACCACGTGTCGCTGGGACCCATCTAACGGAGTAAATATGTACTGACTCAGGTAAAAGTAGGTCTGATGCCATTCATGTCCCCGTGTATTTCGTATTTCACGAGTGTAATTATTCGATATTTATATGTAGTGCGGTATACATTAGAGTTTCATGATGTGAATTAATAAAGACATAAAATATTATAATATTCATGATAACTTGATGAGTGCGTAACTGTAGTGGCTACGGATACAACAAATATTTGAGGTTACTCGCGGTAAAGTTTTTCAGTGTAATCTTTCGATAGTTTTGCAACTTTGCAAATAAAATAATCCTTTATATGTAATATGTTTATTTACTGCATAAGATAACGACGGCTCTATTGCACTGGAACGCTCATTTTCTACTGGCTATTACCATATAGGCGTCTCAACGAAAGCATAATAATTTTTTTATTAGTCTGAGAATAAAAAAAAAACATTATTACTATTATTCATTTTTCATATTTCAGGTAAAGTATTAGAACGGATAGATATTTTAGACTGAATTTCAATACCAAAACTACATTTTATACGAAGAAGACACGTACCAAATTGTACTGCGATTAACAGTCTTTCGAAAAGTGTTTTTGGGTGATATGGACCGACAGACGGATAGGCACATTCGATACACGCATTCACACACCGTAATCTGAGTCGATTTTTCTATCTTGAATTCCAATACGTTGTATTCATACTACATATGTGATAAAATATATAAACGTAAAATTCCGAAAAACCTAATTCTACCTCGGCTGACTGCTAAGAAAAGTAGCTGTCTAGTTATCAAAAATGTATCTACGCTAAGCACCGCGTGGAGTAGAGAGACTCTAGTACTCTTCTTCATTATTCACAATCTGTGAACAAAAATGTTAAGTTGTAGAGAGTCGTATAGCAGAGTGGTGCTGCAGCTAAGAAAAAAAAAACGAAACAAACGAAATGTTGCTGAATCGTAATTACGTGGATCTTGTGGAGAGTTGAGCTCTCTTCAACTCCATAGTGGAGAGCATCGGGTGCCTCGGTTACAAAAAAAATGTAAAAAGGAAAATAAGAGAGGTAGCCCTCTCGCTACAGTGAGTGCAGTGGCAAGCAGCTATACGAGTGCTCGCGTAATGCATATATCTGTATATAGACGTTAGGGAAAAAATGTGAGCAGTAGAGATGAGTAAGAGAAGACTCCGGGAGCTGCGAGGGACGAGAAAGAAACTGCGAAATTGCGAGGGAAACACAGTGTGCCGAGCGCCACTAAGAGCAGCCGACATCTCTCGTGGACTCATCCCTCTACGGAGGGAGAAAGTAAGGGAATGAGAAACAGGGTCGGTGGTAAAAGGGACCAAAAAAGATGGCGAACAGAGACACGAGGCGGAGAAGAGAGGAGGAGATCATGGTAGAAAGAGCGGATGAAGAGAACGGCAGTGCGGGAGTGAGGGGAGCGTCAACGAGAAAAAGGTATAGAAAGGGAGAAAGAAAGACACAGGGTGAAGAGAGTCGAAAAGATAGAAAGGGGAGAAACGAGAGAAACGGAGGGTGGCGATGGACAGCAGCGGTTGGATTTCATTTCGTCTTGTCGCTTTGATGTCCCTGATGCGTGCTGCTGGCCCGCTTCTGCCTTTTTAACAAACTCATCTCCTCGGCATCCCTTAATCTCCGCCCTTCAACCTCCCACTTTCTTTCTTTCGTAACCCCGTTGCAATGTCTCTCTGATTGTAACATACTTATAGATATACTTCGGCTATGTCGCATACCTGTATAAATGTGTGTAAGGGCAGGTTCATAACAGTTTCTCACATTCTTCCGTATAACCAGCCATACATTCGCAACACCTGACGATTCAAAAGTATTTTCTAAAATATAGTTAGAGTTATCCGTTTCACTGCGACCGTAACTCCAAAAGTTTTATAAAGTTCTTATGTTAGTCGATCAAAATAACTCTATAAATCTTTGCCTGTTCCCGTGACAATATATTATTTGGAATAAATGTTAACACACCGAGATATACCTACGACTTGTAACATTTGTTAAATTAATTTATGGTTTTTTCTTATATTCGATTGATTCGCTGCACTCATTTTTAATGATATTTATCGAATTGCGCACCGACCGTACTAACATCAAAATTTCGTTATATCCAGCTCACCATATATCATCCGAGTATACGATATCGACACGTGCAGATGTAGATTTTCCCCACTCAGATGAGAAAGCATGAAAAAACGTTCGAGAATAAAATAAAAGGAAATAAAAAAGGGAACGAGAAACATAGCGAGCACGACTCGCTAACAATCCCACAATACAAATAGTATTTTTGGGGAATATGCGTCGGTCGATAAAACGCGGCCACTATATTTCGGACTATGGGGGTCAAGCCCCTGGTGTTGGTAAACTCGTTCGTTCGCCCACTTTCTTTCTATATATCCCTTATTTTTTATTTTATTTTTTTCAAAGGTTCCTTGAGCGAGAGACAAATTTTGTCGTTAGGCCAGGGACTCGCTCTGCTTGGTTGTCGCGCGCGCGATTAAGTTGCGGGAACGATGCGCACCCCGACCAATGGAACGACCATTCTGGACATAAGTCATCGAGACGAGGTGTCATAACGGGTAGAGAGGTCGAATATTCGCTGTATGCGATGTGTTAGCTCACTGTATGAACGAGAGGGTTGCTCCGTCGAAACGAAAGGGGCGTGCGTTTGGTACGAGTGGGCTTAAATCCGCTATATACCGAGGCGCCTGTATAATACACGTTATATATCATATTTTCTATATATTGCAGTGGATATAAGTAGATCTCAGTTTAAGATCAGGCACGGGGGAGATCGGGGCGGAATAGCACAAGGGAATAACGGTATATGCTTCAGTCGTGTACTTTTAAGGGTTTTAAAGCGCCTAAAAATTATAATAGCATCTACGAAGTCATGCTAGAAGATCAAGGGAGGCCTCGAAGAACATAAAATCAGTAAGCGTTCATCGATGCACGATGAACTTAAATTTATCTAAAAGAATTAACATCTGATTCTAGATTTAAGAAAAGCCTTGTGCCCCGTATCAAAAAGATAATAAGAGATCGATGATTAGTCGCTCGACTTCTTCTGGAGTTGAGCTATCGTTATAAAAAAATTTAACAATAACAAATGTAAAAGAAAGGACAATGAAACGAGATTTAACGCTTTCAAATAATATTCTTACAAATCTTTTAATCGACGTGGATTTTCTCTGAAATCGAGTCATACGACCCCCGGTACTGCTGTACTTGAATTAGTATAGCGTCGATGTAGCTCTAGTTGTATAGCGATTGAAAAAGAGAGAAAGAAGAAAATAGGCAAGTGAGCTGTGGGAAAGGCCGCATGTAGTCGTGTCTCGTGCCGGCTATCACCGCGTTATTAGCATGAAGGCAAACCGTTTGTCGGACCATCGATATAGTACCGGGTTGAATGGAGTGTGCGGGGGAGCGTACCCCCGAAGGAGCGAGCAGGAGAACGATAGAAGACGCGTCAGTCAGCTCGTTCTCTCGCACTATGGGGGTCGTCGCACCATGACGTGCCAGAAAAGGGAGTTTAGTTTAGCGTGGCCGAAGCGTGGCCGGCATCGCTACGGGGGTTCTTGTTAGAATGGCATGGGGGGTGCGGCGACGCGCTACCCTCCCTCGCGGATCGACGGCACGACGAAACCTTATCTTATACATGCGTTACGATCTCGTAACTCAGCGCGGAGCCGCACAGCCTCGCTTTTCTCTACGTTTGTACCCTCATTGCGCCGTCTCGATCGAGGTCACTACTCGTACAAGCGTTCGCCGGTATTTGCATTAAATAATCGCACGATGCCTGAGAGCGCGTAGGGATATCGGGTAATTTTATGTCCGACAAGCTTAATTTCCTCGGAGCAGTGGTTAACGTTGCGTCTTGTAAGAAGTGACGAAAGCGAGGAGTCGCTCGTCGGATATCGGGCCGCTGAGAGAGCATAAACGAAATATGTCCGACGAAGTCTCTGTACCCGGGATCATTAAAGCGTCAATGTCCAGTCTTTGTCATGCAAGGGTAGAATCCCCCCTGTGTTTTACGCATACTCGTCACCACCGTATTGTCATTTTCGTAACATGTTTCCACTGTTTCGTACCGAACTAGCGGAGCCTGGTGCTCGTAACGCATACCTACACTGCGATTTTAGTCTCGTTGACAGTTGCTGCTTCGTCGCCGACACCGACAACGACGGTGTATATGCATCGAACGGCATCTATCCACCAGCTCGGGCACGTAATAAGATGAGTTTCACGGCTGAGAACGGAAGCTGCCTTGGCACTTCCTCACTCCTCGTGCCAGTGGTCCCGCTCGTCGATGCGGTTGGTATCGATCGTCTCTGCTAGATGATCCGTGTAACTGGCCCCGTTCAGCTCATCGCTCGTCATGCGAAAATACTGGGAGAGAACGACGCTGGACAGCGGTGCAGAGTCAGAGTACGAAACCGAGGGCGGACTCAAGGTAAATCAGATGTACTTGTCGATTTTTTTTTTTTCAAGCGGTATTAAATATTTAGCGAATTATAGGTACGACGATACAAAATTTATTGCCCTCTTCCTGAATAATTTGCTTTGTACAGTAGTATTTCTCGATAGTATATAAACCGCTTATAAAACTGCAACGAGCTGTTGTTAAATTCTTATGAAATACTTTCTCGTAGACAGTGTTCAAAATAAATACAACGATATACATCTTGTATTGTATGACATTGTATAGCGTGTGCGTTACGGGGTTATCGTTTGTGACTTTTCATCATATTCCCGTACGAGTTTGCGAGCGTGTTTCGTTTCGAGTTTTATATTTTTCACTAGACCACAGAGGTTTCCATACTCGTCATCCAGTGTGCTAAAAACAGACAATGCATCGTCGGGATTCAATGTCGATCGCGGTGCGATGGCAAGACTGATGCATACCAACTAAAAACATCTGGTACACAGCCCGCGATAACGCATGGAGTAACTCGTGAGAGATGACTCTAGCTTTTTTCGAAAATACGAACAACCGCTTTCTTACCCACTCTTTACGTAGATATCAATTTTTTTCAATAAAATATGTATAATTATCGTATCTGGGTATATGTAAAAAAGTCACGACCAAATATTTACACAGTCCTGAAAGACAACGAAAAAACTACATTTTTGACAAAGTTTAATATTTAAAAAATTAATTACTTTTCCGTAAAACGATTTTACGTACCCTCAGCGTATCTAAATAGTTTATTCGAAATCAGAGATAACAAGGGAAAGTTATGAAATTTTTTTTGTTAAGCTAACATGGAAAACGTTCTGACGTTACTAAAATAATTTTCGAACCGTTTTGGAGTAACAACAAATATTTTGATGCGCATATTCAACATGCTGTTTTAAATTGGCATTTAATTTAAATTCGTTGAGAATTTATTTGTCATACAAATTTCCTAGTTGTCAGCATTATCGGGTGGGTTTAACCCAATCACAGCAATTACTGCGGTTGGCCATCTCGTCCGGGATTGCCCTATATAGAAGTACCGGTCGTAGTCACAGCGGTAGTAGTATCAGTCGTGTGGTATGGTGCAGCGCCAGGCGCTCGTTGTATTTCTAAATTAAAAAATCCAATCCCTCAACGGCAGAAAAAAAAACATGACAGGGTGACAATTCGCGCATGCAGTTGCGTGCGAGCGCATCCGGCATTCGTGGTACTGGCGAACGAGCAAGAGAAAGGGATACACGGAAAAAAGCCCGCTCGAAGCATAGCCACTGTTATCAATCCCGAGTTATACCCACCCCGGGCCGTATAACGTACATCTGTCCTGCTAGTGCTCTCGTACATACCGAATCTCTCGTATTCTCGCTATCCTGTCGCACATTATTATACCGGGGTGTAGGATCTATACGTTATGCGTAGAGATTGAGCAGCTACCGGCTGGAAAGAATAACCCAGATACGGTATTTGTTAAAAAAAAAAAGAAAAATTGACAAAGCAAATTCCAGTTGCTTCAATACCATAATGGCTGCTGCCAAGTATAATAAACGCTTACATCTCACGCTTGGTTGGCATCCGTAACTCCGTAGAATCATGATTATCTCGGTTAAGAGATATCAAAGCTCGCTTAAGCAATCCGAATCGATAATTGAAGTCTAACAACTGATTTCAATTGAGAATAAGAATATTTATGTTTTCCGCACAAAGATGCGGTATATTAGATTTGAAAGGTGAGCGAAAGACGCGGGCAAACGCTGAGAGGATCGAGGCTGCGGTAGTCCATGGCTCTGTGCTGCATGAGCCAACGGAGCTCGTGGGACAGTAGATGCAGCAGCGAAACGGCCTAACAGGCGCAGAGCAAGGCTGTGGCCTGACTCGAGTGCTTCTGGTGCTGCCGCTACAGCTCCTGCCTCTCCGAATAGTTGGCTGGATGGCTGGCTGGCTATCGAGCGACGCCGATGCAATTCCAATTCCTGGCTGTCAGCGGCAGAGCTGCGGGAGACGCGTCCATTCGTGACCAGTCTCCCGTGAAATCCGGTGCCTCCCCGGATTCACCCCCGAAACGAAACCCTCTCGCCCTGCAGTATCACGCGCCTCTGTTCTCGCTCGCATGCTTTCTCGCTCGCTCGTTCAATCTCTCTCTCTCTCTCTCTCTCTCTCTCTCTCTCTCTCTCTCTCTCTCTCTCTCTCTCTCTCTCTCTCTCTCTCTCTCTCTCTCTCTCTCTCTCTCTCTCTCTCCCCATGTGTTCTCACTCAATCTCTGGGTTTCTATATCTCCCACTCTTGCATCAACATCTCTGCACCTCACTGTAGTGCATTCACCACAGCATCACCATTGGCATCCGTAGGAGCCAGCTAGAGTATTGCAACCACTCACTCGTCCTCCACCCGGTAACTATTCGACCAGTATTCTACTAATCCTAACCCCGCGCGAATTTTCCACTACGTTCTCGCGACTGTCCCCCTTGTATCTCTACGAGCTTGCATGATGTATCAACCCATACGTGTGGTATCCGACATGAGTACACGATACACTGTACCGAAAGCCTCCGAAGAAAGGCGTTCTATACATTTTGAGAGGAATGCCTACATTTTTTCCGGTCGTACGAAGAAATATATTCCGGCAAGGAACGAAATGGAAGTGTAATATCCTATCTGCACCTATTTTTTTTATATCTAGCATGCAGTTATTGTACGTATCACTAGGAGCAACACTGCGTGCTTTATTTCGAACGTGAGCAGGCGTGAGGAGAGAAAACTGGAGAAAAGTATCCCGAGAGGTGTACAATAAATTGTAAGAGTACGAAGGAGACACAGAAGGAAGAAGGAGATCCGGAACTGCAGCGGTAAAAGAGAAAGAAAGAGGGAAAACCAATACAAGAAGAGATACATCTAGAGTAGATGGCCCCTCGACACACGCGGCACAATCCAGCGCAGCTTCGTCTGCTTCGATGGATTTTAAAAGATCCCTCGAGATTATTACTTTCTTCTTCTCCCTTTCTCTTCCTTTTATTTCGTACTTTTTTCATTCTTCTATTATTATTTTTGAGGAGTGAGAGTCGTGGCGCCGTGCGCCTCGACCATGTAGCTTTATTATAATAATAACGTGTGTATGCGAGTGCGGGACGTGTCGGAAATTTGTGTGTGCGCGTGTTGCCGGATGAACCTGCGTGTGTGTCCAACACTAGGAATTTCTTCGTGCCTGTATAGCGAAGCATGTAATTCGCTCGTACGTGTATGTGCGCGCACCGAGCGCGCATCTACGGGCAAGAGGCTCTCGCGGCCGACGGGTTGGGTTGGATGCGTGGAAACCATGGACGACTTTGGGTAGGCTCGTTGGTTTCCCGCCGCGACTATCGGCGCGCATTGAAGCTCACCGTCACGGAAGTAACGTCGGGACAACGGCAGCCAGCCTGAACAGGAGTATGAGGAGTGAGCAGCGGCAGCAGCACCAGATGCTGCTACTGCTACCGCTACTCTCGGTGTTGGCGATGGTGGTAGTAATGCTGCTTTTGCCGCTGGCGAGAGTACCGAGCATTACAGAACTCCGGTAATGCAGGTCGTCCGCTTGTCTCGTCCCGTCTCTCGTGTCGATGGTCGTCGTTTTTCCAACCTACTCGTACCGCCCGTAAAGCGACGCGCAGCTTCATCGACTGGTCACACATTCGACGGATCACGTACGGCTTCCTCGAGCAACCACCGTACGAGAGTCAACGATACGCCTAGGGTAGCAATACCAAGAGAGCCTATCGCGATTGTTTAACGTCCACCCTCGCGTGTCGAAACATTTCCAAATGACCCGGACGTCGCATATTTACACTTCTGGAAAATGATTTCTTTTTCCGACAACCCCACGACTCTTGAATATGTTGTTTTTATCGATTCTCTATACACGGATATAAATCATAGCAAATTTGTTTGTTTAACGAACTATCGAACGTCAAATGTGAAATTGGCGACTCTGAGCTATTTTTTTATAGAGAGACGATGACATCCACATTTACTTTAAAGAGTAATGCAAAAGGTTCTCTCTGTCATGAGTGTTTAGATATTCCTTCGCTTATCCGAAAAGATTAGCTGGTACGTGATCAATGTATTAGTTTTACGAGGAAACATCTAGCTCACGGCTTTGTAATACTTCAACGCTAATTGTTTTGGCAGCATCGTATAGTTAACGATGCTTTGGGGAAAAATCACGCGAGTCATCTTGTATGGACGTGGCAATAGTATTTTGGGGGATTGTCCGAAATTTGGGAATTACGTGATCCCGTATCACAACCACATACTTAAGTTAATTTTTGCATAATATAATTCATATTGTGGCGAAATTTCTATACTCGAAAGTATAACGTGAGCGCGTGAGCGGAGAGAAGAATATTTAGGCTACGTGCTTATCTTGAAACGAACTAATGATCAGTGATATACAGCCAACGATCGTGCGATAATGTCCTTATTAAAAATAAAGGCAACGAGAAATAAGTAAGGTTACAAAACATTGAGTCGATTAAATTTATTCCAACGATATTGAAACTTTTGTATCTCCGTGACCAAGAGGAGTAGGATCGAGACTCTGGTAAGTGTTAAAGATGGAGAAAGTGACCAGGACTAACGAATATCGTCTCTTAGCAAATTCCGCCATGCCGCTGGAAACGGTTCAGAGAATTCTGTACCACCATGCGTTCCGACGTTGGTCCGCTTCGCCTCTTCCCCCTCGGCTTTCAGCCCCATCGTCGTACCTACGATACATCATTTTCGGCTGGGATGATCTTACGGTAGATTTACCATTTGTACAGTTTATGGGCGTTGGTCTGGGCCATAAACTTGGTCGGCAATGACGGCGACCAGCGAGAGAGGGTGGCGCGAGACAGAGAGAGAGAGAGAGAGAGATCGTGCGAAGGATATCCAGTGAGGGAAGAAGTCCAGATCGTGCGGCAATACGATATATACGCAACCGAGTTAGGTAAGCGAGAGAGAAAGCACGTTTGAACCGCATTGGCTGTGCGCGGTGTGTTGCACACTCGCCTTGGTAACAGCCAAGGGTCGAATGGTGCCATCCGCACAGAGGTGGAAATAGTATTCGGAATTGGAGGCAATAATATCTCGACGTTTTACGTAAACTGGAAAATAGTCCGGTTTCCTCGAGTTTTCCAATTTCTCGAAGAAGCTGTCGAGACATTGTACATGCTTCAGAGATAACATTTATTATATAGATATCGATATTCAGTTGTGTGGATGATCGTAGCCCTTGCAGCTCAATCGCTTGTTTTATGCACGAAGCAGGAGCAGCGATCCCTGCGACGGGTCTTGCATATATCAAGGAAGAATACATCGATAGTTGATTATGAAATTTAATATTTTGACAGGACATGGCAGGTGTTTTATTGGTTACCCGAATATCCAGCGTTAAGATATTCAAATTGACATCCAGCTCATGATTGATAGGTTTGTATTTTTTATGTCTTATTAAGCACATGGTGAAGAGGGTTACGGAATGGTTAATATATTTTAGTTTCTTCTTCCGATCTCCGTCGTAATCGTCTCTTTCTGCATTTCAAACTAGTTCCAATGTAGTAGAAATAAGTATGGCGATTCTTTTAAAGTTTTCTCATTTTCGCGTACCGATTACCGATTTCGTGTAGTTAGCCTTTCGTCGCGCAACGACACGTCAAACCAATCTCGCCCATGTTCCGTGGAACGTTAGCCCTCGGGTTGCGACCCAATGCAATTAGAAGAGAACATAAATCCCCCACTCAGTTTAGTACACTTCCCGACTAGCAGGATTCCATCGGTAGATCGGGCAATTCAGATCAATCGGGATAACGGCCGAGCGTACATTTCATTTCCTCTCTCTCTCTCTCTCGCTCTCTCTCTCGCCCTCTCGTCAGCGCATATAGTAAACACAGAACAGTGCAATATGCTAACTGAATATCTTATTACCACATCCACAAGGAACAGAACATTATTGCAAGTAGAAAGATGTTATAATTTATAAAAAATAATGTAGTAAGTATGCAAAACACAAGCGGATGACGTTTCTCGCAAATAAACTGATTTTTACCTCTATTTTCTGTCTTCACATTCGTATCTTGGGTTGATTTGGCTTTTCTGAATAAAATACAGCCTCATGGCGCTATCTGTCGCTCTTAAACTGAAGCACTTGCAGGGAAATCAAGTCTATCGGCAAGAGAGAGCCCATATTTTACCGGAGTGTAGGACAAATAGTCAAAATGCTTTCCTATGATAATTTTCTTGTTACCGGCGCTGGGTAAGTTCATCAATTGGTAAGAACTCGACAGAACTCTGTAGCGCGCGCTCGGGGTATACCCATAGAACGAACATTGCCAGCAGATGGCAATGGTGGTGTTGTTTGTAAGGAACTATGGTATACTACCCTTCTCTTACTATTCGCCAACGGTTATTTATCATGCGTTCGCGTCTGCGTTATCGAAGAACGGTCCTGACAATAAGTTCCTCCAAAGGTTACACCACCAGGTTATCGCACTATGTATTTAACGTTCGAAGAGAAGCTTCGCTATTTTCGATGCCGATGGCGCGTTGCATTCAAGTTGAACACCTGCTACATGACTCGAATTACGTATTTAAAAAAAAAAAAACGAGCCTACCTGCAATTGGAAAGTATCGTTTAATGCTATTGTATTTTTTTTGGTGTAAATAACATTGAAATATGCTCAACTTTGTTATAACTGGAAGGTAATTAAAGTGAATGTCACTTGTGCAGGGATAGTCAGCATACTTCAGTCGGGTGTGATTTTTAGATCATTGCACTCATGGTATCTGTCTAAAGTAACGAGTTGGTCATAAAAATCGTCACCTACCAGTATTTCTTCACCTCGAGAGTAAAACAACAAAGCTATTAAAAATGATGCGGGTCGAGCACGACTGTGAAATTAACATAAAACCGGAAGAGATATTTTTTCTTCCGTTTCACGGATGTTACCAAAAGCTTTGGTTAATATTACGCGGAACTATCATGGCTTCGCCGAAAAATTTAAGTGCCCAGAGATATCTGAAGACTCACAGTGCGATTATTTACGAAAAACGTCGCCATCTTCGAAATTTTACGAATATCATTCATCCCTTTAGTTTATTCAGGTACCACTCACAATTTTCCACATCCATGAATAGTCATTTGCGTATGACTAACGCATCTGTTTATTGCCGTTATTATCTTTCGAGAGACACTGGTGGGATTTCACGATGATCCTAACGATGATCGGAATGATGTTGTTGGTCCCTTACCAGGCAGCCTTTGACATGACTCGAGGGAGCTCTTACCATTGGACTATAACGAAGAATTTCGTCCTATATCTGTTCTGCATGGATATACTCGTTAATTTTACGACCGGGTGAGAGCGCTGACACATAGAACACGAACGCGAGCGAGTTCAGTGTAATCTGAACTCCGATAGACCATAACTCACTTACTTGAAACATTGCTACATGCGTAAGTGCAGGTACTTCGATACAACATTGCGCCAGGTCGAGATGGATTACAAGATGATAATGAGGCGATACGTGCTACGCGGTACCTTCTTCCCAGACCTGCTGGGCTCATTGCCGACTGATATTTTCTTCCTGGACTGCTGGGACGAGTGCCAGGTAGCGCGTGAACTGTCCTCAATGATTTATGCTTTTCGACTGTTCAGCGCTTACTCGTACATCAAGAGGATGCTCGATACCTACGAAGTGGCCCTTGTACCGTTTGGTTTTTTCTACATTATCCCCGGACTGATGATAATCTTGCATTGGCTTACCTGTATCACTTGGATCGTACCGATCGTTGCGGTATCGTTTCGCGTATCCCAGCGACCGCGAAACACTTCGTGGACTAACATCAATGATCTATGGTCCAGTGATTATCAAGTTGCATACTGGTCATGCTGGAGCAGGTCAATAGCGACCTTCACAAGATCAGGATTTCTTTATCCCGAACCCACAGCTTCGGAGGATCAATACCTGGGAATAGCGATAGAGTTGGTCGGGACGTTAGCTTTTTCCATCGTCGTCGCTCAAGTGATGCAGTACTTCAAGGGCTGTAACAGTTCGAAACTTCAGTATCAAGCGACCGTAGCTCAACTCAAGCAGTACATGCGTCACAAGCAACTCCCCAGACCCGTGCAGCGGCGATTCGTCACGTACTACGCGTTTCGTTATCAGCAGCGTTACTTTCGAGAAACCGAAATTCTGAACACCGTCTCTTCGCAGATGCGGCAGGAGATCGGTATGCACTCATGTCGGAAGCTCGTGGAGAACGTAACGTTCTTCAATAATCTACCGAGTTCTTTGCTCACGAGGATCGTAGCGCTGCTTAAATCCGAGATATTTCTAACAAATGATGTAATAGTTCGTGCTAACCAGGCCGGTGATTGCATGTACTTTATCGCCTCGGGGACCGTTGCAATTTACACGAACTCGGGGAAGGAGGTTTGCCATCTCGAGGATGGTGCTCACTTCGGTGAGATAGCGCTTGTGATGCCCGACGAGCGACGCGTCGCAAGCGTCGTTGCTGTTGAGGTGTGCGAGCTTTACAGATTGGAGAGGGCCGATTTCGCCAGAACCATTCATCCCTATCCGATGCTATGGGAACGGATCAAGAAGATTGCTATCCAGAGACACGAGAAGACGGCTATTATCAATGCTCAATAGCTATCACCGTCCAAGCTGTACAATACGTATACGGATCTTGACGATCTGACACAATTTGTTAAACAATTCGACTGTTCGACAGTTTATTCTCTGTATTCCTCGCAACATTTCAAACTTTCTTTATTTACTAAATCTGTTATCGAGGATACGTGTGTAGAAATGTCGTTGTCATTTCTCAGAATGTTGGCACAAGATTATGAATTATACGGTTAAATTTATTTGATTTTGGTCTAACTCGAGCACCTCGAACGACTGGTGTTCGGCCACCTCATTCGGTTGCGGATTGCGAGCACGATTCTATGGTGACGCCGCCCATTCGGCAAGACAATGCCTCCGTTGCGCATCGACGCATGGGCAAAGAGAAAATGCGAAGAGACAGAGGCACTGAGAAGAGAGGCTTGACTGGGATGACAATGAGAGAAGGCAGGGTCCGGGGAGGAGTAGAACTCGCCATTGTCATAGGCCGACTATGCGCCTGCTTGGTAGCGCTTCAACCTCGGCACTCCCGGATCCGCATATATTCTGCTCGTTGTACAGTAGAGGTGCGCGCAATCCCCTCTCCTTACCATTTTTCCAAGCTCTGACTATTGTTACGAGTCTTTGAGCGAGCCTATGAGCAATACGGACGACACCTGTTAAACCAATGGGCATATCTCTCATAAAATTTGGTTATCAATTGAGAAGATATAATTCAGATTTGAAAGAATTGATTTTACAAATGTATTTCTGGATTGCCTCATGGTAGCGTAGTAACGAACATTGCGACAGTTATTTAAGTTACTCAAAAAAGTAATTTGTGTCTTACTCTATATCGGCGCTTCAAGTATCGCCTTAAGCAGTTGGTTTATCTGGGATAGTTACATTTTCAGGAGATGTCAGAGTACTTCCTTTGGATTACGTATTACACGTTCTGTCGTTTAATCTCTCTCTCTCTCTCTCGCTCTCTGTCTTTACTCCAATCGTCAATGGTGTTATCTCACTCGTACTCATGGCAGCGCAGTCGGTGTAGCACATCGCTCTAAACGTTCGCTATCCCCGCGTTTCAGATTGGATGTTTATTGATGGTATTGCCAATATTGCCGTTACGGCATAATGGAAATTAATTGGAAACTTAATTATTCGTCAAAGTCAATTGTACGGTCGAGCTTTCGAGTTTTAGAGATTGCAGTTTACGTGCATCGGAGCATAAGTAACCGCTGAGCAGGGATAGTACTCCCGTATACAAGAGGTACAAGGAGCGAAAGCTCCTGACGTCTTTGCCGTGCACAGATCTGTATACTCCCATAATGGACAAATACGTGGGCGGTAGCGGGGGTGCATACCTATAGTAACAAAACCCCGGCGACGGCGACCCTGGAAGCGGGAGCAGCAGTAGCAGCCTCCTCGACGCTGGGTCGATACTCTGCGGGCCACCAGCCCTCCCCACCGTCGGTGCTGCCTTTACCGCCGTTGCCGGAGCTTCCAACCCTCTCTCCAGCACTCCCTACCTATGCTCACCTCTTTGCTTCTCTCTGCGAGAGCAACTTCACTGTATTTCTCCCTCGGTTAACCCCCTTCTCTCCCTCTGACCCCATTGCCTTTTATCTTTCCATCTTCCTTCTCACCCACATGTACCTATTTTCACCGTCTCCGATGATGGTGCTGGTAGCAGAGAAGTTCAGGGTAATATAGGTAAAAGTGAGATTAATGATTCTTCCACTCGATTCTCGCTTAATATATTTCATTACACCGTCACAAAAGTTAATGTACGGGAAAACGTTTTTTAAGTAATAAGACTTTCTTCCAAATTTACCAAGGGTAACAGATCGGACCCTTAAGAAGGCATTTGCAGTTGTTAATTTATAAGAATACATCATTAAATGTACATGTGTTGAAATTCATACATTACCGCTAAAAATACAGTAAAAAGTTGTGTTAAAGTGAATTGGGGGGAGTGATTTTCGGCCGTGCTAATAGCAGACGAAAGAAAGGTGGCAACGTAGCACATTCCTAGAGGGGAAGTAGCGGGGCGACAGAGCTAACATAACCTTTTCCATGAATGAATTTGTTTCATGGCGGGAATATGAAAAATGTTTAAAAAATGTATCAAGCTATTTAAATGGTATCGAAAGGATATCGTAATTTAATCTGTGGGTATAAAAAAAATACACCGCTTCCTGGTGTCCTAGTGTTGCAGGCTTCCTAGTTTCATTATAATATTTAACACGGAGATTTAACCATTTTGTAACAACAGCGCTTAGCGTTTTGCCATTAATTTTCTTTTATAACGTTGCTTTCGTACGACTTTCGACTTTAGCGACATCATTATTGTCGGTTTGTTTACGTTTGTTTCAACGTAGTCGGAACATGTGAGCTCAGTGATGCCAATCTCAGCATACGTGCGACGTTGCTACGCGTTCCACCCGCCATTCGCATTACGAGCCGAGTTACATTATTCCTCGCAAAATGAGATTGGCGCAATAAGCGAACGAGTGACTACGCACTTTGTAATTCGCAAAATAAATATGTAAATGGACATCCTA
Organism: Cylloceria caligata; assembly: GCA_963942595.1. Taxonomy (NCBI): domain Eukaryota; kingdom Metazoa; phylum Arthropoda; class Insecta; order Hymenoptera; family Ichneumonidae; genus Cylloceria; species Cylloceria caligata. Next base: position 1,467,251 of record OZ012710.1, read on the forward strand.
TATAGTGTCAAGACGAACAAGGTAGAACAATACGCTATACAAATTTCATTTTTGTTCAGCCAACATAATAATCCGTTGGTCGACTAGCATGACACGCAGATGCTTCCTCAATGTTTCAGTATTTTTATGTCTTCGGTGTGCCTAGATTAAGACGCTTTTACCGTGTTTGCCTAATTTTTTCTATTTATTTACCGGGTGCATCAGGGTTATTACGAACCACTCGGTTTTACGTATGTACTACTAACTTACTGTATTTAATTTTGTTTCCCTGTCTTACAATTTTTCGTTTTTCGCACATGTCAGAGTTCTAGCTGGTGTTCGCTGGCAGTGAGAGAGCACACGATGTAACCTATTACGGATCTTCTAGCTCCCACTCTTGACTCTCTTCTCTTTATTTTCTCTGCTCTCTTTTTCTTTCCTTGACAGGCGTACCAGTTGATTGATCGCTTATCGATACACAGAGACCACCGTGCCATCGGTGCGTGCTGGTCCGGGGGCGCCAAAGCTGCAACGCAAAACCCTAACTACAGACACGCATTACACATCTGTAAGGATACTAGGCATGAGCATGATCGGTTCGTTCGCTCTACACCGGTTCAAGTGTGGAACGAGTGCTAGGACGGTCTACTATAAAACACCATGTGATTCCATAAGCGGAGGAAAGACAGTTCGGTTCTCTTCCAAGCTTCCGATATTTGCCGTAAGCCATACAGGGATGGAATACCCCGCACACACCTTGTTTCGCTACCATACACAATGAACGTCCAATGGAATATATGTCAGAAATGTTCACGTGTCTTCTGCACGTATACATTAAATGCAGTTACAGAGTCGAGCCAGTTGAAATTTTCGAAAAATCGGCATTTTTAGATCTCGAGGGGTCCGAAGTGGTCGCCCTTTAACCCTTTATAAGTCACAACGTTCGAAATCATCCCGGAATGGGACTATGAAGAGCAGAGTGGGGGTAATGCGTTCTCATGATAGAGCCGAGCAGTGGGAAATATTCTTGTGACTTATAAAGGGTTAATTCGTTTTAACACGCTGTCCGATCGATAATTTCCCGATCGCAAATGCAAAAAATCACATGACAAGAAAAAAAAACGTAGAATTATCATAATTTCTCGCGAATTCTACTTTTTTTTTAGAGTTCTTATTTCATATAGCACACAAAAAAAAAGTAGTTGCGATAATCATTTCCAGCATATGCTGTGTCGCGAATTAGTTTCACAAACCAAATCGAAATAGTATTCCCAGCTATTTTCAATTGGTTAGTGGAAAATAGTACCGAAGACCAACGACTTTATTCCTGGAGCCAATAACAGTGCTGTCTCGACCACGAGCCGCTAGGTGGTGCAACTAATGTCGGCGGTAGCTGCGACAAGCATTTGGATAGTACCGGCAATCTACGAGTCGGTTTCCATTACCAATCGCTTTCCTTCTCTAACCAGTCGGTTTGGTGCTACGAATAAACTTTACACAAAGGCAAACGGCGCCATTGTTCGAAGCGATAAGTGGTTGTGGATGGATGAGGGCTTTCAAAAAGTAAAAGTGAAATGCATTGAATATATGGTAAATATACAGTGAAATATTGTGAATAGATGACCTTCGTTTGTCAAAGCATCGCGGGAAGTACGTACTGTTCCTCGCCACTGTAAATAAATAGAAGTATCCGTATTAACTTGGTTTTTATCATATTACGTCGAACCGATAGATTGCACCGACCAACCGGTATGCTCAGGTTGCCATCTCGGTTGGTTATCGTTACGACCGATGTTTTACCAAGGACATTGTAGCTTCTTGAATCAAATGCCTAGTTTAGTACTTTTTTCTTTCCGTGTACTGATGCGTGCATTATGTTTTACCTGAAAACGTAATGCTATGTCTAATATGACACAAATTGGAACTTATTTGTATCCAATTTTTTGATTTTAAGTCAGAGCACAAATAAAGGGGTAATAAGGAACTTGGATATCTTTGCCACATTTCCAGATGAGTTCATGCCATTAATTTATCAGAAAGAACTTTGATACGACCTCCCACTTCAATGTCTCCCTTGTATAGGGAAAAAAATTGTATTGGTATAGTGCAAATCATGAGTAAGGAGTCGACAATATCGAAGCAGCTTCTGCTTCTATATCGGTCACACATCTTTGATCAGAACATGGGGGCGTTTACGACGTATTGTCAACAACGGGTGGATAATGACGTACTGCCCCCGTGAGTGTGCGGTGTTTGGTAGTCACATGAGCGAAGGGAGTGAGTTGCACAGCGGGACGCGATGAACCGTGAGGCACCCGCAAAATGAGTATCGTCGCGTCACGCTACATTGAACGTCATTGGAGATACACACTGCATTATATACCTCATCGTGCGTATATGTAATGTTACTATATATATATATATGGTATCGGAACAGGGAAGCCAAAGTCAGTGGCAGTAGCGTTTATCGCTCGACCGATTGTGTGCGTGCGGGCATGCGGACGCAAAGACCGATTTCCCGTTCCCCGCGCACATCCTCATCCCGCTGGTGGTAATACTGCGTAGCGACTGGTTAGTTGCTCGACGCGGCACGCTGGTAGAGCGCTATAACTTGGGGCTCTCGTGTTTCGATGTCCAAGCAAAAACCGTCGCTTTTTCTTAGCCTCGGCTACCACAGAGCAACCAGAGAGAACGAACTGCGTATAAAAAACGATGAAGAAGAGCTTTTCCGGTCGTAATTCTGAAGTCCAGCGGGGCACTAGACGCATCGCTGCAAGTGTGGCCACCGTTGGAACCATGGGATATAAAACGGATAAAACGGACTTTGGTGTGTACAGTCTCTTACGGTCTCTCTCACTGCATTGACACTTTTCTTTGACTCGTATTGACTATTTATAATCCGGAAATAGAGTGGGAGGAAGGAGCGAATGATGCACCGCTGCTAGTGCCCATGGTGAGGGCACGAGAAATAGAGAAGATAGAGGATCGTTTCGCTACCCTTCTTAAGTTCTTTGCGAGGAAAGTTTTTCCGTTTCGTTTATCACTGACTTCGACGAGTGATCTGGATGATTCGACGTCTGCGCGATGCTTCGACTCGTAAGTCTCTTTGGGACGATGCGAGGTAGTTAGAGATTTAAGTATCGCAGGCATGTGTACGGAAAGTGCATCACCGGTAGCAAACGGTGTCGGGGTTAACGAGGCCTTTGCCACCAACGGCTAAGGGGTCGTTTCTGCAATTCACCTTCACCCTTCGCGTTATGCGGCCCGGCGTGCGCTCTGATCCCCCCTCCAGGCTTAACGCTCGTCTCAACACGTATATATACACACACTCGTCTCCTTAGGCTCCGCGGCACTCGATTATCTTTGCACCGTTAAGGCATTCATCGCTTCTGGTTGCTGGTTAAACGGCGAATATAGTCGAACCATGATTTGCACAAGCGACTTGGAAGAGTTCAAACTCGTCGCCGTCGTCACCGTGTGCTCTATTCGCATTTTGTGATTACGAGAAACGTCTCGTGTACCCTGACGAACCCCTCGTACCCTCGTTTTCTCGCACACGCGCACACCCTTTTACCCTCTCGCATCGACGACGACGGCGACGTTGAAGTGATAAATAATAATTTGCAGCGGTGAAGGTGTCACCGGGGATGCATTCGGTGCGATAAAAAAGATCTTTTTAAGGGATGGATATGCGGAGGTCGTTGCACAAATTAAAAAGAAACTTTCGTTACGGGTGGTCAATGGAAATTAATGATCGTGCGTGTAGCAAGGATCGTGTCTAATCGGACAGTTTAGCTTTTCTTTTCTCTTTTAATTCTAAACTGCCAGTCATCTCTGGGTGACGGACCCTGTCATCCACAAAAAGCTTGAAATATTTTTTTTATTCATAAAAATTCATTGTTTTGTTAATATCATTTATTTTAATGGATCCTCAATGTGTTGAAATACAATATTACATCGACTACCATAGTGATAAATATAAAATGAAAAGAGCTGGCTCATCGGCTAACAATTTGTCTGTTGCAAACGAGAAAAGTTTTGGTGAGATGAAGCTGACTTCGTCCGTAGGAGCTTCGGTTATCAGCTTTTTCGATACTTTGGACTCTCTGGTTTGTTTCGCACAGAAGTGAATTTCACTTGGAGCTCTGGTCGTCAATAGCGCTGGGGTAAGAACGGGATGGATCATTGGAAGTTGTGGAGGGCTGGCGAGTAGAGCTTTTGTGCTTTTCCAAGAATTTCTCTCGACGAAGTTCCGGAACTCTTGGGGGGCGGGGGGAGTTTCGCGCCTGGCCGGTTGCTTCGCTCTCTCCGTTCTTTCCTCCTCGGTAACTTCCGTCCTTTCACCCTCCAACTCGTTCTTACTCTTTCGACTCGACCGTTTCCCCCATCACTTACACAATTCCATTGCTAGCTATCGCGGACTTGGGATAACAAATTGCCACAATATTCCTAACTCTATACGTTGATTTGTGCGAACATTGAAGCTCCACAATAGATAATAAAAAAACAGAATTACAAAAGTTAAAAAACCCCATAAATAATAAGTCAGTGTACAGTCTCATTTAGCATTCTATTTATCGGGATCATCCTATTAAATAAATAGACCGTTAAATTTTCCTTAAATTTGTTCTTCATAACGTGAGGATGTTAGATGCAAGGTTACACGATCGATGGTATGACAGATTAGAACCCGGCCGCCCGAATATATAATAAAAACATCTCGCCGCCGCCGTCTTGTCAGGATTCGAAATACATAGAGATTGTCAAGTGTCAAAAACATCGTGCATTGCATGTCAAGGATGATATTTTAGCGAGCGGTGTCAAGTGGGCTATAGAATCGAGGGGGGACCAGTGTCAAATTTGTCATGGAATCGAACAGCGAACGGTGCCCCTGTTATTGACACTGTTCTCCACCGGACAATAATATGGACAGGTAGAGAAACGAGTGATGGGGAGAGGGCTCAATGATAGGGATAAAGGGATCGATGATATGAAGTCTTGAACAAGGTGCGTTTGTGCCTGAACTGTATGAAATGCTGGTATAAGTGTATCGAAGCAGAGTACGTCATCGAGCGCGTTAAAATTCGGCGGATGGTGTTATAAAAGCGACTGTGGCTATTCGTACATCAGAGATAATATGCCGCGTTCTTCCCAAGTCTTCGCACTCTTTGGAGAGTCATCCGATGCACTGTTTCGCGCATAGTTGGACATCGTATAGCAGCAGCAACGGCAGAAGAATCAGCCACTCATCTCGTTCCTGTCTCGGCAAATGTGTATTCTATATAAAAAAAAAGTATGTAAGTATATCCATATTCTACAGCTACACTTACGATATATCTATAAGTCAGCGGTCTCGGTGGAACACGGGAAACGGGTGTATATGTAGCCGGTACCGACCACCCGGCGCGTCGGGGGCATCTGAATTAATTATTTGTTTTAATATAAAATCCGCGGGGTGTGATTTAGTTGGCCGCCACAGGGGCAAGTGAGCAACCGAGCACATAAACAAGCCGGTGTCGTGTTGTTTCCACCATACGCGGGCCAGCGAGATGCCTGCGTGGCGGCGTAACAAGTTGCTGGTGGAACGGCAGCGCACCGCACCGGCAGAAACGGTGCGGGGACGCTCGCTGCTATTATACGCAGCACCGTGCACATGCACGAGCACCTTAGCACGGTGTGCTCAGGGGTTTCCGATGGTCTAAGAAGCGCTCGCCGTAAGAGAACCGAGAGAAAAGAAAAAAGATGACTAGGTAGGCGGCAGAGTGGGAGGGGGGGGGGGGAGAGCGAAGGGCTTGTCGTGATACGACCGCGAGCCGTTGACCACCGGGGTTTTAACGGGCTTGCGCAGGGTCCTCTGCGATCCTCTCACTCGAAAAAAAGGAAAGAAATTTTCAAGGTGGACACAATATCCACCGCTTTGCATGCTTCGCGCCCGGTTCCGCGCGACTCTCCTCTGAAAATTGCGACGGCTTGACGCAGTGGGCATGCATGCGTCCTCGCAAACCAGCCGTTTAAGCGCCTCTTGTACGCCGGCTGTGGGGAACTAGCGCCGAGGTCATACGAGGAAGAAAGTAGCGTCGGAGAAGAGGACGCCAAGGGCAAGGACGAACGAGCAAGTATGAATGATATTAATCTGGGCAGGTGGATCTTTGGTGAAGTTTCAATATTATCAAGGTTATACCGGAGGCGTTAAAATATTTAATATTTATGGACTATTTGTTGAGAAATTAGGTCAGGCATTAGAAATTAAACTTTTTGTTTTAATCGCCGTCTATACCAGTTTATTTCTTATGGTGGTCGGCTTGATAGAACTATCGTGAAAGTTATTCGATAAACGCACGACCACAGAACGTACACGTGCCATCGAAGGTTCCGCTATTTATGGCATCGGATACACGTCGGACTTGGCAAACTGGCTCGCTGTCCGGTACATACGCCCGCTGTCTTTACAGTTGATCAAATGAAAACAGTCGCACCTGTGACTTATTAATGTCCTTGATCAACAAATTGATCTCCCGCACGATTATTATTCAAAATGGCGATGAGATTCAGCACCTGCTTTAAACATCGAGACACGGATGGCGATGTACGTTCCGCCACGCATCCTTTGTATATAAATAGCAAATGAAGAAAAATATTGAATTATCTCGCCTTTCGGGAAGCTATATAGTCGAATTTTTTGAATAGTTTTGTACATTTGAATCGCCATATCTGGAAGTGACTGTTACGATTATTAAAAGATCCCATTTTCGTCTCAATTTTATAGCGGAGCCATGAACATTAACCACAAACATCTGAGACCGTGAATGAATCAAGTAACTTTACGACTTCCGCTTTGACGAAATCTGTACTTGTTCTATCCTTGAAATGTAAAATATTGTGGGGAACCACTATTCGACTGTAACATCTTTCCCTGTCCAGGTATTATCCATCTGTGTTTCATTCTCGTTCATTCTTATATTTTCTTTCTCGGCGTATACTCATCGCTCCTTCGAATCGGGTCGAGAGGGCGACCAGTTGGAAAAAGAAGAAGATACGAGGCATGAAATTCAAGCCGATCTCGAGGTTCTCGTTCTTCTCTGTCTTTCTGATTTTCTTGCACTTTCTCTCACTCGTTCTCTCGGGAATCTTGCTAATGGATGGAAGGTCGCGTATAGAGAAGAGAGTAGCGAGCTCGGAGCTATTGGCCAGGATCGGAGTCCGGCAGCCCACTAATCACCACTAATGCTAATATTATGCAGCGGCCACAATGCTCTCTACGTGGAACCTCGATAAACCACCGGAGGATCTCTTGCCGAGGGAACGATGCATGCACCTCTCGCATGCAATCCTCTTGTCGTGGCAACACCACTGCGAGACCCCACAGTTCTTCTCTATTCCGAGCCCCGAGGTCTTACCGAATACACTGTTATATTCCACATCCTACTTTACAGCACCTCTACACTAGTGCACGCGGTATCAGAGAGCCAAATAAGGCGGAAGATGAGAACGAGAAGTTGTCCGATCCGACAATAGTTCGGTCACAGTCACACATACAGTTTTACGGTAACTGATACGGTAACACTGTGTAACGCTTCGAAAACAAAATCTCTGCGGGTTAGAAAAATAAATAAAGAATATAAAGCAACTTGTCAAAGATTTAATGGGCACGTTTTGATTCTATTCGATCATGGTATAGTATCCACGTTAAGTTGAATGTCCCAACACGCAGCTGCTTCGACTACGGGAACCTCTCGAACGAATTTCGTCTTATGTAAAATCCATATAGAATCGTAAATAGATAAAGCAGCGACAAGTTCTTCGACGATAAAAGCCATAGAAAAGGCAATATAGAGAGAGTTGGCCAGTTTCTCTATTATATGAATTGTAGGAAGATTCCCCGTTTGAAATTAAGGACTCCGAATGAAAAATAACTGTCAGGGTGAAATTACCGTTTGTCTGGTAAGAGTTCAGAGGGGCAATAGGTATATACTATACAGCGGAGCTCCTGCCACTGGCTGCTGATCGCGCATCATATAATACACGCAAGTGAAATGTTAATGGACGCTCGCGCGGACTCGGTGCTGACGAGTAATTGAATAGTCGCATCGATCCTCTTCTTCGTCTTCTTCCTCTTTCTCTGCGCGATTCTTTACTCACCGGGGAAATCAGGGGCGGTACAGCGATCGTATACGTCCATAAGATTCTGGTACTTGCACCATTATACACGCGCTCTCGGCTACTCGATCAATCGTTTGACCCGGCGACCTCGGCTTACCCGTTAAAATACTATAATGCGACGTTGCAAGCTTGTACTCGTGACTAGCGTGCATAGATCCGCTGGTAGTTACGACTAATTTGTAATTATCCATATCTTTATGCAGTACTATCCATACGTTGAACATCAGGCTCCGAACCTTTGAAAAGTTATAACTGTTCGGAGTAAAATAAATCGTGCATTGGCAAATTTACACAGACTTCCCGATGCATTTTTCGATCTTATCTATCGCAATGAGTTTGTAGACATTATTTAAGTGTTTGGCTATTTTTAATATCTCAAATCCAGGGAAATATATTTCATTGGGTTCCTGTCTATAATTTCACCGCGGTGTTTCCTATACATTTTACAGAAGTGCTTTTGCTGACCGATAGAGAGCCACTTTTGGCGTGCCTCGATAACGGGTTAGTTGGTAAAACGATTCTCGACTAGAGCCACTTTGGGTCTCCAGGAACATTGTCCGCACAGAGCCTATAGTAATTGGCATACTTCCGTGATTGGGGACTGGTCAGCGTATCATACAGGCTGCAACGGGTGCGATTGGCAGCACGCTTTCTCAATCATTCGATAAACTGTACGTATCACGATTGTGCGTGCGCATACCCCAAGCCTCGTACAACCGGGAGCTAAATCTCTTTGGTACGTTCGATAGTCTACTAATTTCATTCGATTGACCGCTATCGACATTGACTTTTAAGATATCGAATCTCTCTTTCTCTTTCGAATCGTCGACGCTTTTTGACTACCTGTTGATTTATCAGCCGGTACACCTGTCAAATACCGGTATTGGTTGTTTATCTTTCTATTAACCTTTATCAAGTATACGGAATACACAAAAGTATACAAAAAATATATGCAGGAATGCGATTTTCTACGATTCAGTGATCCCGTGGTATATTTTGTTATGTTGCTATTAACACCAAGACTTTCTTGTTCCGGACACACCTACCTGGTTACCCCATTTAACGGTTAGCGAAACAGATACGGCAGGCGTTGAGTGATAGTCATTTCGAGAGGAAATTGCATTATAACGTTTTAAAATGCCTTTTTTGTTTTGTTTATACAGCGTGAGTACCGGTCACCCGGGACCTCTTTTCATTAAACTTTATTTTAACGTTTGAGCTCGTTTTGCATCAATGTTCTTAATTTCTGTATTTCGAGAAATTTTTTCATTAACTTGGTAAGGCATATCGATAAAATTATACACGAGTACGTACGGTTTACCAACGTGACATTTAAAAATCCTTCTCTCAATTAAAGTGCGCGAAAGAGTGCCGCGTTTCGTTCGCGCGGACAATCGTTATCGCCAACCGTCCAGTTCTCACTTATCGTAAGCAGCCGGTGGCTCCGTAGTACGCACACGTATGCACAGACACATAAACCAGTCTCCTGCCTCTGTTGCTCGGAGTCGCGCGTTATTAGTGTGCGAATTCCAGTTACGCGAGTCGCGCGAGGTGTCCGTCGAGTCGCGCACAACGCTGCGTGCACTCCTGCAATGTCGTCTCGCCTTTCTTACCACTGTAATGATCTCTTTGTCCCGGCGTGACTCTTTCTCGCGAGCGTCCGGGAGTTTAAGTGAAAATCGCGCGTCTGTTCGCTTCGGAGGGCGCACAACAGCAGCGGACTCGGCTCCAAACCGCACGCGACGTTAGAGGCTGCACCGGCTCGCTCGCATACCTGAAATATATTACCGCGATTGCCGGACCTTGATAACATGGGGTACTTACTTTAAGTACATACCTACGTAGAGGAAAAATGCCTCGGTGGTAGCTTCCTATTTTTGTTTATATATTTTCTGGATATTACATACATTATCGATCGTCCCACTCAAGATTATGTGCAACATATGTATGTCTGTAAGAGAGATAAAACTGATCTTGCGATCCCGAATTTCTCCGCCACTATTGATCTGTCAAATGAAAGACAAAAGCATTGCCCCGCATAATAGTTAGACGGAGGAGAACGTAATTGTCGTTAACCCTTGAGCTACCACGATCATCAATGGCGTTATCGCCTTTGCACTCATCATGGCTCATTACGTGTATCAAATCACTGTGACACACTCGCCCAAAAATCTGCTTAATACTTATTTGTCAAAGGTGCAAAGTGTTCCTGGACAACGATAAATTAGGTTAACGTGTGTAACGAATGGACAAAGAGCAACCTAATATTCTTTTATTCAAAAACTCCGGGAATCCTTGAAAAAATAGGTTAACAGTTTTTGATATCGACCGCGGTATGTTGCGTAACCTTAGGATGAGACTAAATATGCACTGCGTGACACGTGAATGCGAGATAGATAGCTGCTAATTTTCCAGACCATGCTATTCCGAGACTATTGATATATAAAATCCATGGGTTACAGTTTTCGTTATCGACTGAGTAAGGGTTTTGCCTCCTCTTGAATTTAAAGTCTTGGATGATATTAAATAAATTGTACCTTTCAAAAATATTGATAATCACTCACTGTCCAGCTCCTAATTTTTATAGCATTTGTCGAAGAGTCGAGCATTTTTTTTACCCAATTGTGGGGAACCAGTACTCGACTGTAACATCTTTCCCTCTGCAAGAATTATCCTTCTCTGTCTCGTTCTCGTTCATTATTATACCCAAGCCTCAATCTTAACTCACGTAAGGTTATAGTACTAACGAACATCACTCGTAATTAATTATTGAATTAACTAACAACGCGTGTGCAGAAATGTTTATGGAAAAACAAGCAGGGTCATCGGAAGGTTCACGTAGAAGAAAAAAAATCGATATACCCTTCATAAATCGCAATCTCAATTGTCAATGCTATTCCAACACAGGGATTAAACGATACCGTTACGAATAATAATACGCGTTGGAAATTAAATTCTAGTATACGATGCAGTGCTGTATATAACCATCTTGATACTTTGTAAATGTTTGTGTGTATCGATGCGTCCGTACTTGCAGCGTCCATATATAATACTTTACGACGACTTTTCCGCAAGAATGTTCCGATATCAATGGATAGTTTGCCTGATTTGAATATCCTCGCAGCGTTTTACGGTGTTGATTTAAATGGCAGCTTCAACCGCGACATTGTAGTCCGTATCTATATGCGCGTACGAGTATCATGCTTTAGCAAAAGACTTTCGTTTCTTCTTTCTTGTGCTTTCGCGTATCGCAGTCTCTATCTCTCTGTCTCTCCGCGCAATGAAGGAAATAATCATCGTCTTTCAAGCGGCATAAATAGTGTATGTCTCGATCTTATGAGTTGTCCGATGCCGTTGTATTCTTTTTCAAAACCAGAATAACTCTCTCTCGTTCTGGCGCACGATCGTCCTGCACGACACAAACTCCGGACGTCGAAGCGGCGAACGTGCAGACGGCGACAGCACCAGTAGTTTCGCTCAGCTTCGGCTCCGTTCGAAGATACAGCATGCAAACACTGGTGCTCCAAATCAAAGTACCTTCTCCAAAGGCAACTTTGGTGTGTATCTAAGTCGATCACTTGTTTTACGAATGATCTCGGAGATATTAAGAATTCATGCGCGCCTGAATCTCGCGAAGGTGCACTGTGGTGGTTTGAGTGGAATTAACGTCGATGGTACAGGTGCATCTGGACCTCAGAGAGAGAGAGAGAGAGAGAGAGAGAGAGAGAGAGAGAGAGAGAGAGAGAGAGAAAGGGTTGGCAACCAATAGCTTTGCCAGCACCCGAGTACGGAAGCTATTACTCTCTGGTGGGTAAATGAGAGCCAATACAAAGTGCCTCATTTAAATATATTCCATTCCCTTATTATCTTATTCATTGCCACCATTTGTCATTTGTAACAGCTAAAATAGGCAAATACTTGTAGTAGATTCTTTTTAAGGGATTCCGAAAATTCTCTTGCTTGTTTCGGATTTTTCAACTTCGACAAATAGAAATACCGGAAGATGCGATATTTCGGAGTAAAATGAGGCGAATAAAATTCTCTCGCAAACAAAGTCATATAGATAGGCAAAAGAAAAATCGATAGGATAATTATACTATGATAAGTATTAATTATCTCTCTGAGGTATTTCATTCAAATGTTGCCAGGGCGAATGCAGAAGGGGAGACAGAGAAGTTTGCCCGCGTGATCAAAAGACCGAGAACCGGCCTCTTTCTCTTTAGCTTCGTTAATAAATTTCTCATCCTCCAGATTAATCCCGGTACGCGCTCACGCCGATGCCGGTGTGTAATGCCTAATCGAAAAGAGCGGGTTCTCGCTTACCTATAGTTCGTTCGGATACACTGTACGTCCTTTAGTACCGAGACTCGATGAAATTAACATTGCTGTACCGCTGGTACGACTATTATATCTATAAATAGATAGAATACACGAGCGATAGAGTGCGCATACCATAAGCGAGAACGCGTATCCATTGGATTCTTCGCAGTGCGGAATAACATAAGGAGACTCAAGACAGAACGAGGGTCCCGCTCATAGACCCACTGTTACCGATCGCCCCTGGCGCGATGGTAGCTTCATAGGTGCACGTACTTTTCTGCAGCTCGATGAGCCAAGAAAGCAATGCGTAATACGCGCTGGTGCGTGGCCTGTGAGCATCGCATTGCGAGACTCGACCGAGGTCTTCCCTTCCGCCTCTCCCGATCGCCCCTAGACCGCCGTAATTACAGAGGCGAGATAGGGTTCCGCAAAATAATGAAAATCTATTAGCTAACGGCGAATCGATTAATAGCTATGAAATTCACGGGATCCGAAGGTTTTTCTGATATGCACCAAGTGGGCGTAATCGATCGACTGATTTATGGGTAGAGATACCGCCTACTCGGCTATTTTGCTATCTCGCGGAGGAAGGTTTGTGTTCATGAAAAAGTTTTTGCTCGAAATTTCAATGTCAGGGTGCTCATAATACTCTAAAATATCCAGAAATCACATATCGAATAGATGTTTTTAAGGATATATTGGATTACGTGCGTGTGGCAGGCTTGCAAAATTTAAATTACTATATCATAAGTTAGGCTCCATCGCTTATTATAATTTGCGCAACAATTGAAACACTTGTTGAGATTTTATTAGGTTTTAAGCGCGCGTAAATTTGAAGCCATCGTGCTAAAAGTTTCTACAGAAATATAGTAACATCAATTGATATTCGGTATAGAATTTGGTCAGAATCGATTAAGGGATCTACGATTCCATGGTTTCCGATTTTTATAAAAATGATTATCGAGGCAATTTTCGACTCCGAAAGTTACATTTGATTATGTAGCCTTCTTCGGTGTCCTCTCCTAAATCTTTATGACTTCGAACTCAAGGCTGTAGAAAATATCGACAAACTGCCTCTTCAAATAAATAAAAAGTTACAAAGTAGAACCTTGCACACTATTTCTTCATTTGTTTATCCGCAGTGTAAAAAGCTTCCTCTAAAAACGAATCGAGAATCTGGTAACGTCATTCCTCATGGCAAAGACTGCGTTTACGGGAACGAAAAATAAGAAAGCAATGTTTAAGTTTCTACTTTGCTGCTTTTTATTCTTAAATTATTATTGTATTCTATTAATTTGGTGTTGTACGTATCAAAAAAATTGGATTTAATAAATATTAGACACGGTCATATCAAATGTAAATACTTTATTTGACTTCGTAACAAGTAGTGACGCATTTCCTAAGAAGATCAATTAACTGTCTCTTTCTTCTCCTTATTTTTCAGAATATTCGAAAAGAAATTATTTCGTTCGGTGACTTTCGGACACCTCGAACACACTGGTACAATGTCCAGCTGCTTATGCAGAAATATTGAACAATTGTGATGTCCAGTCGTCTTGTTTCCTTCTCGTGCGGTTGAGCTGCTATTTCTGACTCCTGGTTCTCGCTGATGTTGATTCTGTTGCTTCTGCTGCTGCTGCTGCGTCTGCTGTTACCGCTTCTACTGCTGTTGCTGCTGCTGCTGCTACGACTGCCACAGCCGCCACTGCTGCTGATGCTGCTGCTGTTGCTGTTGCCGTTGCTGCTGCTGCTGTTGCTGTTGCTGTTGCTGTTGCTGTTGCTGTTGCTGCTGCTGCTCGCGGTGCTGCTGACCGCCGGTCGCACTGCTCAGGGTCGCTGACTCGAACGGTCGCCGATCCGTCAGTCGATTACTCCGGGGATCTTACGTGAACATGGAAACAGGTTCTTGGAATCCGGTTCTCGATTCTACATACGACTCTAATCAACGCGGCTAGATTGCTGCATCGTTGCTCGCGCGGCCAGTGCGAGTTCCTTCGAGAGCTCATTGGAGTTAGCGCTCGGACGCTCTCTTCTCGTGTTCCTTCGTATGGCTAGGTGAGATCACGAGCGCGAGACCTCGCTTCGTTTGTTTCACCAGATCCAACAATATTATACGTACATGTATCCCTACATATCGGTCTACCTGGATTGGTGATGTCTGCTAACCGCACTCGTATGCTTTCGAAATCGTTTTGGACTCTGTCTTGTGAAACAATCGAATATCGAAATATCGAGTTAGAGTTTTCAAAATGGAATTAAGCGACTCGATGTCAGTTTCACCAGGTGTTTTGCGCCAACAAAATCATCATTTAGATTGATAATCAAAATAGAAAAATAAAACACATAATTTGAGACATCATCCAGTTGTACTTTTCAACCTGACAATATAAGCCACCGTCAACCATATCGAAACTGTCATCCGTTGAACAAGTATATATAATCTGATCTACCGAACGAGGCGTTCGAATAATAATGTAAAACAGTTCGGCCGCGGTGCCTCTGCTTAGGTACAGCTCGTTATTAGTGTCTCTTACATTGTATCCGTACAAATTGACAAGATCACCTATTATATTTTCACCATACATCGTGCCCGATTTAAGTCCCGTAACTTGGGATTATCATCAACAAAATTGGCACGATGAAAGGCTGCAGTTCTAAAGTATATCTATAGATTGTGTACAGTTGTGCATTCCATGTACTCTTCATCGGAGTCACTGCCTGTCAAAGTGCTCTGCTTTCAGTGATTACATCGAAATTGTTCTCTCTTGACCAAAAAATATATAACCTGGAGTATCGAACGAACCTTTCGGATTTTCAACCAACAGAGACAGAGCTGCAGCGGTGTACCTCACGTACAGCTCATTATCACTCTCTGTGCGGCCAGAGCAAGTTTTATGTGCTTCGATAAATAATCGAGTTTACACGAACCCTCATACTGACATTGTACATTTAACTTGTGTGTATCGTAAAAGGTATACATACATGTGGATCGCTCGTTCGCTTGCGTCAGCGTCTCCTTTTTAATTGCATCGGATAAGAAGAACGTTAGCGTATATATGTACAACTTGTTTCAGTATTGGTGAGTGTTTTATATATATAGAAGCACTGACGAAGAGAAGACGCAGAAATGACGGTCGGAAGAGAGAAAGAGAGACCGCCGTAGTCTTTATACGTTCGTTGACGCCCGACAATAAAAGATCTTTCGGAATTCCAAGCGTGGAATCTTCAATTCGTCCTCACGAGCTCGGTCTCTCGCCGTCATGCTCAGACTTTACGCTTACTTATATTCATATGCCAGCGTCGCGCGCTTATAATTCGCCTTTGGGATCAAGATACCGAAAAGAAAGACGGCGATAAGGGGAAAGCACCCGACACACGGAATGCACTTATGCATTACGATAAAGAATCGTAGCTTCGAGTTAAATAGATTGGTACGTACCTCACTCGAAAGCTGTGCATATGTATACGTTGAAAAGAGTCTTGGTCTCGAGGACTATGTACTTAATGCTGAACTTCTCTGATGTGATATATTCCTTCCGCTGATTATCTTTCTAAATGAAAGCTTGCCTTTGCGATCTCGACGTTTGTGTCAATTTGATAATTTATCAAAGGCTTGCTTTTTAACGTTGCACGCATATTCCCTCTTTGATATATTTTAAGTAAACAAATGTAAACGGTATAGAAAAAATTCAAAAATTGAACATTGCTTCTTAGTTCGTTTTCATTATTTGTAAAACACCTGAATACAAACCCAAAAAAAAGTGCTAACCCTGGATTTTCATTGTGGTGCACAGCGGGTTTACGCACGTGAGTGGAATATCGCGCAACAAGCAAGAGGGCGCCTTTTTTCCTCTCATTTTTCAGGTAATGTATCAGGAAGAGTTGTGAAATTGTACTGCAATACAATGTCAAATGTAAGTTTTGTCGGTACGCATACTTTGATGATTCAAGCCGTTCTACAGTTACAAGAAGTTCAAGGGTTCAACTCTTGACTCATATAGTGTTTTTTTTTTGGACGATTAAGACGTTTTTAAGTATCCCGATACTATTAACTAAGAATTTAATTTCCACGAAAGTGAACTTTCCTCTGATAGGGGACAGAGAGAAAAAATTATGGTGCGAGCTGTAAAAACGAGTAAAATAAAAATCGTACGGGACGAACAAGAATAACGTACGTTGTCACTGTGCTGAAGATGTTTTTTACAATAAGTTTTCAGATTCCATGAAAATTGATGAATCAAAGGTTTATTCGAATTTTAATATTAATCCGAATATGTATTCATTAATGGTCACTAACTCGTTCGTGAAAGCATTTTGAACTGTGGTACCTTAATTTTTTTATATACTCAACTTTAAGTAATTATGGAAATGTCAGTAAAGTTTCAAGTTCGGGTGCGAACTATCGGAAAGAGAAATAAAATGTCTAAAGTCGACATTTTAGTATAAGGTCTTGCGACAGAAGGGTCGAATCGCGACTTCGGGTCAATTGTTCGTATACTTTGAAACAACAATAATAAAATAAAAAATGCATGACGCATTCGTTAGACATTACGGATATTTGTTGTTAAAAAAAGGGAGGTCACGAAACATTTGGAGGAATTATTTCACGGTAACGAACACGGGAATAGACCAGATCGACGTACGCGTTACGGCATAAAAATGACGCGGAAGTTTGGCAACAGCGCTTTTAAGCTGCTGCCTGGCTGACACACGCTATACGTGTGTTAATATGCCAAAGAACCATGTGTAATCCCAAAAACTATCAGACAACAATAGACATGTACATGAACACGCCAAACACGCCTTTCTTTTGGGGCTGAGAGAAAATGATTTGAATTTATTATAATAATTCCTCACTAAGAAAAGATATATGCAACAATACATTTTCCACGCGTGACATATATTCGGGTCAGAGATCATTTCTAATCAAACGATATACTTGATATATTTTTCAAATATATATTAGCTTTCCATTTTGAGACCTCACATTGTAATTCTCCTTAGTGACAGCTTCTGCATGCATACTTTTTTCACGGATAAAACAAAAACATAACCTCACATATTATTACGTGTAACGTGGTCAGACGAATAGCTTCAAAACGCCGCGCCAGCAATCGAGCAATAGCGTTTCGCGGATCGCGCAGCCGTACATCGTATACGGACGATGCGCGTTACGACGTTGTCACGTTGCTGACTAGTTTAACGATCTAATGATAATTATAACTTGAACAGTGGAATAAACATTATTAATCATAAATTGTTCGATAATTCGTTTACACTACATAATTACGCCACAGTGAAAGCTTCCGATTATTCGTGCTTATCATCACAACATTTGGCGTACACTTGTCATTGAATAATATAGTCTCTAGGGTCTATGACTTTGGATTACCAGCAGAAATACCTTAAAATAGTACGGATAATTTGTCTGGGAACGTAGAAGAAGGGGGAGAGAGAGAGAATATATATATATACTAGTATATCTCATCGATGTCAATGAGATGCATGAGACCAGCGTCCTATTCCAAGGTTGTCCACCTGTCTCGGGACTACTTAGCATGTCCTATAATACCCAATGTCACCTCGGCAGTGCAATCCACGCCTCCGTTGAATAGTGGATAGTGTATATTACCAACTGGCCGGCCTAGCACGTCATTAAGAATTCACTTGGTAGAAACGAGAAAGTTACATGTAAACGAAACAGAAGAGGAGACGAGGAGAAACTTGATGACACTTTTGATAACATAGATGATGGTAGAAGAGACATTTTATTCTCTGGTCATGCACCCTTACTTTTTTCTTCAATTTTATCTTATCAGTCTCAGACAATAGTTGTAAGAAGATGAGAGAATTTTTGCCACCATTGTTATAATACCCAAACACTATCGTAAATAGATACCACTTGAAAGATTATCATTTAAATAATTTACGACAGGTTCAAATATAAATAAGTGAATAAAAATAGTAAATATTTCTCAATTATGTCGAAAAAAGAATTAATATATTCTGTTGCGTCTCGAATTGATCATTGGTATGTCCCAATTGTCGAAACAGCTTTGTAACGCGGCCAACGATAGCTTAACGCAATTTTGTCTAAATTACACTTCCTTGTCCACTTTTCCATCCACTGTTACAGTTACAGTCGGTATGCATGCGATCAGGATTTATATCAATTGATCATAGGGACATCCGGAGATGTTGTGGTGTCCAGATAATCCCGTGCTGCAGTCCATGGCTAGCCTATGCCCAGTTGAATGTGAATTTAGCTCTATGCATTGCAATCCAGTTCAATTAATTTCTGTTGAATCGTTATCTGTTTACCATTCGAAAAATCTTCACAACTACCGAAGCATCTCTAATGTAAAATTATACATTAAAATTGAAATATGTGGGTTGTGATTCCTTTTCGTTTTTTATTTGGAGAGTATTGAATTACGGTCTTTTCAACCCGATTCCTTAAATGATTATAGTTTACTCAATCATCAAACGTTCCAATGTAAACGCTTCTGGTATTCCGCTTAAATAAATAAATTTACATTTAATTGTGCGATTAAGGTGTGTTTATCTCTATTATTTTTATTATTATACTTAACCTGCTATAAACGTGTTCATGATGAAAATGATAGCTTATGAAACGTTAATACCAGTCAATGGCTTTCATCACTAAGAATCCGTTAAGCATACTTTTCTTACAGCTACACATAGCAGAAGCCATCTCCTGGTACCGTGATGATGCTGCTCGAAGCTCCAAATCATCGTAAGCAGCTCCATCAGGACTGGAGGATGACTTTCACCGCTAAGAGTCGTGTTACCTATACTTTTCTTAGTATGTAGAGTGAAAGTACTTCTTTCATTTGGTTGGTCATATCGCGTCTCAGTAAATAAATCTTCAAATGATGAAATAATACATTTGAAATTATAATAAAAACTCACTCAGCTATATTTCAGTAGTTCGCAAAAAACATTAAAGAGCTCGGTATTACGTGTCTTGATATCCATTTTATATTACGATGTTATTATGATTTGTACTTGATGACAATTAGAGTGTATGTAAGACGAGCTTCGATAAATTTTGTCACAGTGATGATAGCTAATGTTTTTTGCTTGACGTTCTATTTAAATTTCATATCACTGAGCTTTCATTTGAGTTTGTGGATGAAAATATAAACAAACAAAATATAAATATAATTGTAAAAAAAAAAAAATTCGATTCTTGTACTTTGCGAGTTCATGAAATGTGGTGAACAATAATTTGTTTGTACAATCTTTATATTATCATACTAATTTGCCTAGTACCATAATCCAAATTTTTATTTTAGTTATACTACCTTCATCAAAAAGTTTTAGGACCGGCCATAGTGTGGCGCGTCATAGCTTGACATTTGTAAAAGTTACGCTGTACCGAGTACATCTACATTTGTGCGTGTTTTCGATTTTTTACAAGTTTGAAAATGGTATCAACTGTGCATCAGCGACTTTGCATTAAATTTTGTGTGAAAAACGGATTTAACGGTCCGCGGAACTTGGAAATGTTGGAGAAGTATTTCGGCAATGGTACTCTTTCGAGATCGAACGTTTTTCGGTGGTATGAACGCTTCAGAAGTGGCCATGAGTCGGTCGAGGATGACGAACGCAGTTGCAGGTCGTCGACGTCGAAAACCGATGAAAACATCGATAAAATCAAAGAAATGTTTACCGAAAACCGCAAATTGACCATCAGAGAGCTGGCAGAGGACTTGAACATCGCTTATGGATCCGCTCAAGACATTTTGGTTAGTGATTTGGGCCTCAGACGTGTCGGTGCAAAACTGGTTCCGAAAGACCTCAATTTCATGCAAAAAAAGGACCGCGTTGAAATCACGAAAGACGTGATTTCCAAGGCCGAATCCGACCCAACATTTATCAAACAAATCATCACTGGAGACGAGACGTGGATTTATGAGTATGACACGCAATCCAGACATCAAGCGAGTGAATGGCGTGCACCGAATGAGCCGAGACCGAAAAAACTACTTCGTTTTCAGTCAAAAACGAAGGCGATGCTCACGGTTTTCCTGGATTACAACGGTGTTGTGCATCATGAATTCTTGACAGAAAAATAGACAGTCAACAAAGAGTATTATTTGGGCGTTATGAGACGTTTGCGTGAAACAATTCGCCAAAAAAGACCGGATCTGTCGGAAAACAACTCGTGGATTTTGCACCATGATAACGCACCGTCACTCAATGCGATCCTTATCCGTGAGTTTTTTACCAAAAACAACACGAATACTATCCAGCAGCCTTCGAATTCACCTGATCTGGCTCCCTGTGACTTTTTCCTGATCAAACGACTTAAAAAACCGCTTCGCGGAATGCGTTACAGCACCCGAGAGGATGTCATGAAAAAATCGAAGACGGCTCTGATGGACATACCGAAAAATGAGTACCAGCGGTGTTTCGAGAATTAGATCAAGGGCTGGCGTAAGTGCGTTGCAGTCGATGGGACGTACTTTGAAGGGGACCATATCGATTTTGATGAATAAATTTATATTTTCGATTTTATGAATAAAGTCCTAAAACTTTTCGATCAAGTGGTATTTTGCTTCCTCACAAAAAAACCATTTTCTCGAGATTTTGATGTCAGAGTACTTAAAATCTTTCAAAACGTCAAGAAATCATATTTAGATAAAAATGTCCGTCCGTCTGTCTGTGTGTGTGCACACGCGCGTGTGTTTGTGTGATAAGCTTGGAAAATTTAAATGAATATATCTTGAGAACGGGTTACTCGATCATTCTGAAGTCTTGCACACGGATCGTGTCGCAACTCCCGTCGGTGTACTCCAATTTTCGCCCAAATATCCAACGGGTTTCTCATTTTTTTCGAAAAACGGAAGTACGCTCTCTAACTTTTGTAACTTTTTAGCTATCGAATCAAAACTTTCTACAAAAATAGGCCAGGGGACAAGATTATTCGGTATTGAGTTTGGCATGAATCGATCGAGGCGTTCAGATTTTATTGAACCATGAATTTTTGTTATTTTTCGAACAAAACCTATTATTGTTCTAACTTTCGTAAACTTACATCTATCAAACTGAAACTTGGCATACAAATTGGGTAGCGCACGAGGATACATGGTCTCGAATTTGTTGTGATGGATGCCTACAAAGTTTATGAAATTTGACATTTTACATAATGTTCAATTCAAAATTTGTTGGGGAAACTACTTTTCGGATTCAGTGGTTCCGACAACCAACTGGAATAGTTATCATTGCGCCGACTACTCAATTGGTTCAAGAAACTACAATGCTGTTGGTAAAATATCAATCGCAACGGTAACCAACCGAGATGACAACCTCAGGCTTGCGTTGGTGCAATGCAGGGGTGTCTGTCAAAATCCCGAATATATATATTTCTGACAGAGTGGGTGTATACACATGGTGGTTCGTCGTGTATATATATGTTCGGGATTTTGACAGACACCCCAATCCATCATTTCGGCGTAATACGAAAAAAAACCAGGTTTATACGGATATTTTTATTTCTTTATAATGGCGAGGATAGGCACGAACTTGGCGAGATGCTTCGATAGACGAAGATCATCCATTCACAATATTTCATTGTATATTTTACCATATGTTCAATGCATTTGACTTTTATTTTTTGCAAGTCCTCGTCCATTCGCAACCACCCGCCGCTTGAAACAATGGCGTCGTTTGCTTTTGTGAAAACCTTAACTCGTAGCACGTACCAACCGGTTGGTTATAGAAGGAAAGCGATTTGGTAATGGTAACCAACTCGTAGATCGCCGGTACTATCCAAATGCTTGTTGCAAATACTGCTGACGTTAGTTGCACCACCTGGTGCAACTGGATGGTAGTGGCGACAAAGCTGTGATTGGTTACAGGAATGAAGTCGTTGGTCTTCGGTACTATTTTTCGCTAACCAATCGAAAATAGTTGGGTGATTTCGTTTCCGTAACTAATTCACGACACATCTTTTTTTTCTATGGAGAGGAGAATCTGTGGGTCGACGAGAATCACGAGAAAGCAATGTGGAAATTTCAGATTTGCCCGCTTTTAATATTTTTATTGTTATATCAGTTAATAGATTTGGAACCTAGTTAGCAATATATAATGTTAACATATACATAAATTGCTATAAAGTATAATTAATAAACAACATGCACTTGAACAACACGTGCTTCGGATGTTTTCAGTTTATTTAACAATTTTTTGTGAGTATAGGAGACTGCTCGCGTAAATTGTTTCTTTTTTTACAAATTGTGTTTTTGTGCAATTATATACCTGTGCAATTTAATGTAGAACATCATTTTTGGACATATATGATACTCCATTAAAAATGAGATGCCTTACAAACGTATTTTAACGTCGCGTTGGTTCGCTTAGCTTCTCTGGTCGCTCAACGCCCTTTGTTTGTTTTCTCTTTCTCGTACTTTTTTCACGGATTTCTTTCGTTTAGAATCATCGCGTTTGGAACGCGCATTACACGTACATGTTCTCATCCCTTTGTTTTCTACGTCGTTAACTCGGAAACCTCCAAGAGTCGGAGCAGCATAGCCACATAACGGCCGGTGAGCACTTGTGACTCGAATTCTCTTTTGTCGACTTTCCGCGTGCGGTAACGCTCGTTACTCTTATGAAACTATAGCAGGTACAGTTGTACGGTAAATCGTATTACATATACGTACGAGTACCAGAATATACGAAAGAGAACGCGCGCGTGTCGATGGTCCGTAACGAGGAGTCTCGGATGAGAAACGTTTCACGTTCGCTCAAGAGAAAGAAACAAATCGGTCGTTCTTTAGGCTGGTTCTTAGTCACGGATGATCGAGCGTTTTATCTGTGTACGTCGAAGATGAAACTGAAGGACTGCCCGCGCGGTCGCTATGAATAATTGAAAAAAACCATGGTGAGCATACGTGCGAGAGCGCTTCATCCGTAATGTCCACGAGACCCGGCACACGGACGCCGGAATACGAACAATCCCTCAATCGACATGAATTCCTGTGCGTAATTCACAGCTTCGATAATATCTTGCAAGCATCGTCTTTGTTCCAAAAAATAATATGATCGTGTACAGTGTCAAAATATCGCGTCAGAGCAGTTTCGATAATCCGAGACGCGTTAAATAGTTAAAGATAACGAGGCGGTATTTACGGCGGTTACTACGGTATTCGATCATCAGGGAGGTGCTTTGACCAAGCAATTAATTTACGTTGACCTGCTGACACCTGTTTCACGACCAAGTTAACACGGCAAATGATGTCAATCGCCTGTCTCCGAGATGCGATCTATCAAAGTTGAATTATTTAACGATGTAATTACTGAAACTATTTTCAAGTTTCTGATTTATCGACGTAGGCATGATGAATATATTACTGAGTTCAGTAATATCATCCTTGGAATTCAGATATGACAGAAAAACGCTACGTGAACGTGTGCAGTGTCGCTGAGAATGAAAATGAGTTGCGTCCTCTTTGCCACCATAAGCGGACTAAAGCTGTAAAAGTACCTGTGCATCACCTGTGTCTCGTTCCAGCACGGTCCGTCAATGTACCGCTGCCAGTACATCGGCTGAATCTTCATTGCTTGGCGCAAGAACACTCGCATTTACAATGTTGCGGACATTGACGAGAAAAAGGTCCTAAGAAGACGAACAATGACCAGTGAACGAAGAAGCGGTAAGGGGGTCAGGACGGACCGCGGTGAATGAGGACGCGAAGCGATGGAGCTCCCTAGGTGTAGCGAAAGCGATATAACGGAGCCCGTGCTAGATCTCAGGTTTGTCTGGAAGAACTGATTCGGCGTAGAGGAAATATGTCGCATGAATGTCAAATATGGTCCCGGACGCTTCGGCCCAAAGCTATCGGAAGCCATCTCAGAATCTACTTTGGTTTTACTTTGGGACAACTCAGGTATATCGCACCGATGCTCGGTAACGATTGGTGGAATCCCGTATTGCGAGTCTCGTTATGAATAATCATCCGCAAGTTATGGAAACTCATTCACTCTTGAGAGCATTGAATGGTAAATCGATTTGTAAAGGAATTGATAATGTCCATTGAGCCGAACGCTGGCACAACCGGTTCAGGATTCGTATTGTTATTCGAGCGATGAGGACTAGCGACACCGACGGCACAACCGACGTTCCGCCGCACCCGTGCGATCGGATATTATGCGATGATATCGTTGTCTTATCGGATCCGCACTTCGTAGTTTCTAAGTCAGTTGCGCACTGTATCGAAGAAGACACACTCCGGCACCGCAAGAATACAATTGAAAATCGGAGGTATACTCCCTGGGACGACTCTCGGTAGTAACAACAGTCACCGAGAGCTCGATCCCCTTCTCACTACACAGTGGTAGTATACAGAGTCATGGGACAGTCGTGCGGGCGGTCGTGGCCTGCCGCCGCCGCGTGGATCGGCAAGAGCGAGACAGCTTCGTCTTGCCCCGGGCGCTCGTCCGACGGCATTCCTTCCTCCCCGAACAACTCGGCTCTCAGCTACTCGCCTCTTCATTCTTCTTATCGTGTCCTCTCGATACCGCTCACTCGCTCGCTCAACCTGGCCCTGATAGGCACTCGCCTGTAAGGAGTCCCTTCCTCGCTTGTTCCTTCTAATGTTTCGATGAGTCCTCTGCTCTGCTTCTCTTTTTCACTCATTAATTTTGTCCTCATAGCGTACCTAAATATTCAACTTTGTCACCTGTCCGACAAAATCACCCAACGTTTTCTATACTATGCCCCAAATGGGTCTTTTGTTTGACGGAGATACGGGGTTAACGCGGGTCATCGTAGACAGAATTCTATTTCAATAATTACAATAATGAAAGAAAACAGGACAGTTTAAAGTTTGCGACTGCAGTAATCGGAACAGAACATCGAACCTGACAGACGTTGATCAAGAAAAGATGGTCAGACACTATGATGGTTACAACTAAAACAATCGAAATCAAAATCATAACAACCTCGATTACTATAGAAGAGGCCCTTTTAAGCAATGTTCTTAAAATCCGATAAGCCTTGTTCAAGGTCAGATCAGGAAATTCGAACGATTAATCCGGACGGACCGACAAGGTTGGACCGTATTATCCACTGATTCCCATTACCCTATTTTTCCTGTACGCTTCTGTGTTTTTATCTTACCGTATCGGTCCCCTTTCCCGTCTTCGGAGTCCCGGACCACGTACGGCCTGTTCCGTTGAGCACGGCGTGCTTTCCTTTTGCAGAGTCTTCGTCAATGTGGCTCAAACAGCTTTCGTATGGGTTAGAGCGGTATCTTGAGGAATCGAGCGCCTTGTCGCGATAATCGCTGCAAGTCGGTCGGCGCGCTTCACCGCCTCGACCCCTTTTTGCCAATTGCCGGGTGCAACTATGTCGCTCGAGGGTGAGAGACGGCCGAACGGTAATTGACGATGAGCATCGGGAGAAGGATGAGCCGAGTGACTGAGTGCGAGAATGGCGGAATAAGGAGTCAAGAAAAAAACAGGATTGTTACCGAGTCACGCCCGAAGAATCATTTGTGTTTCGGTGATAATGCGTTGTAATGCCTCTCGCGCCTTCTAAATTAAGAAGGGTGATTCGTCGCGCGATTTACCGCTACGGTGATCCTTCTGTATTGCTTTTCGGGCGTACGATGACCAATTAACACCTCTCTCTTTGCACTGCTGTTTCTTGCTGAGTAATGGTTACCCGTTGAGGTGCCAGGACATATTAGGTAAACGAACTTACTTTTATTATATTTTTAAGAGAGAATTGCATTAGAGAGGTGTTTTCTAACCTTTGACAAATAATTATCTATTCGAAGCACTGATATTTTACGTCGTGCTTTTCAAATTTTTATTTAAATTATTAGAATAATCGCATACCCAAGGCGTGCGGACTTGCAATTGTGCTACATGTGTATGTTCATGTGAGGCGTATACGTACAGGTACGCGGGATTGAAGAGAGGGAGAAAATTTAATCTCCGCATGGACAACCGTATCACGCAGCGGTAGCTACGAAGGCTCCCGCTTTAGCCTACAATCTGTCTTACATATTCATTATAGCTTCAGGGCGAACGGGTATTATCTTGGATGGTCAGTTTGAAACAACGTATAGCTTGTAATTTTCAGTGACCTGACTCTCTTTTGCTCTCTCTCTCTCTCTACCCATTCATTCCCCTCCCTTATTCTTACCCTTGTACCTCACAATTTTTTTATTCTTATTCTCGTCTTCGATCTTCGCCTTGCTCTTCGCCTGAGTACATCACTGGCGGATTGTGTCCCCCTTCCTTCGTTCTTCTCAAATCTTTGCTCGATCATTCTCTCTCAACTGCTGGTAGACTCTAACAGGACTCAGCTCCATCTCGCATCCTCGAATTTAATGACAATTTCTAACCCATGAGAGTACACGGCATGCGTTAACCTTCTGTGCTTCGTTCTGCAGTTCACTCAATCCGTAAACGTAGTCGGTTCTGTGCTTCTTCGAGTTTCACCGTAGAAACGATCCTGAATCGTGGAGATTTCGGAGAATCTTGCAGAATATAACGATCGAAATTAATATGTACCGAGGGTCCTGGATGATTGTAATAAGAATTGATGATGGATCGATGAAGCACCGAAGATTCAAACGAAATCAAAATTATCCGCTCTTGGAGATACCCGATCCTTCGTATACTATTAGGTTGAACTACACAGTTTTATCTGATTTTCCGATATTTCGACAATTCCCTTGATCAAACGGAAAGTAAGAGTCTCGCCAGACTATCAGAAATTATGTAGACTGCTAATACTTGTATAATTTATCATGTTCTCTTAATTTCCTTGATTTATAATAACTTTATAATTACTATTTCACGACACAGCAACAGTGATAAAGTTTATTTCACGATAACGATGAATCGAGTATCGGAGGTGAGCTCGAATCTCAAATACAACTCGTAAACCTACTCAAGCGAGAGGATAGCAGCTCTTTGGGGATATGAAATGGGGCGGAGTGAGTTATACAGGTACTTTATGAGATACTTAACGCATATATCAGGAATGCGCGATAGATAATTGCGCAAGAAGTGAATGACTGTCACCGTCTACAGGAACTAGAGGGAACACGCTTACATGCTTCTATGCAGGCAAGTGAGCAACTCGATATGCGTCGAAGAAACTGCACCGTACAATTCAAGTAGATTGTACAACAATTGATTGTGTCAACAATGGGTTAATAAATACCAGCTCTGTAAACAAGTAAATAGAATATGAATGGAGCGATATGAGAATTGATACTAAAATAGGGAGATTACATCGATAACGAGGTTTCACAATCTGCAGTCTACGAAAACGTAGTCTCAGGGTGCACGACGAAGCAACAATAATCAATGGAGTTGCTGCATTGGGGTGTGGTGCTCACGGTACGGAGGTTCACTCTCCTCCTGGGCTTTCCACGCTGTCCGATGTACTTCGATCGCATCTCCGTACCTTTATCTATCTCTCTGTCTCACGTTCCGCGCCCGCGCTTCTCCGCTCATTCCATCGCCGAGCAGACACTCTATACCGTTCCACCTTCAGCTGCGCGTACTCCTTTTCTGTGTCCTCTTCGTGCACCCTTCCTCATCCTTGCGACCCGGACTCTTTGACAGTGGAGTCGGACTAGATATCGACGAACCACCCTGCTTTTGCCAGCTCCTCCGAACCTTTCGACTTTCAACAGGAGCGACCACTTTTACCGTAACATCGCTCGTGCACGAGTTCCGACTCGATATTATAACGTTTACCGACAACAGCCCACAGTAAAGCTGTCGATACACCTCTGTCTTGCGATTATACATTTTTTTTCTTCCTTCTTTTAAACCTCACTTGTCCAGTGGTTTTCGGAAGAGTTAGCTTATCAACTCTTTGTAAGTTACACCGCCCGAAACCGTCCCGGAGTAGGACTATAAAGAGCAACTTAAGTTTATTGCAGAGCCAAAGTGTTCATATTAAATTCATACTAAATTTAATAAACAATGCTGCTTAAGTTATACCTGTAACTTCCAAAAATCGAAATCTACAGGCTAAAATTAATGCCGTAGCTACGAGTTGTAACTTATTCCGAAGGAGAAGATTAAAGCGATAACTACAGTATGAATTTGAATAGCGGAGCCCAAAATTTCATAGTTACTATGATATGGTTAGCGAAAACATAAACTCGTAAATATATCATAAATCAATTAAGAGGACAAGATTAGCAGCCGCGGCAGTGAACGGTTTTCTCGACACAGTGTATGGATTCGAGAGATTACGTGCTTGCTGTGACTACTGCAGGCTTCTCGCTGTTCGTCTCTGTTACATCAACGCAATACTAATACTCGTAGACCTACGCACGATGAGAGAAACAGCGAGACTGCATGTCCATGCTGCGCTCCCGGTGATTTGCAAACCAAATTTTCCGTCAAGCAGGCGAATGATATTCGCTGTTCGCTATTCTTTCTCACGTACCATAATCTATCAACATCCTACGCGTCTTTAATGAATGCAAAACGCTCCGGTACAATTACAATAAAAGCGACCAACGATTATGGTATATTGGAATATTTTAGGGGATAATTAATTATCAAAGAAGCTAAGAGGTTCATTCGTTAATAAACATGCAAAATACCTTACGCAAGAAACACAATTGTTACTTGAAAAAATTGTATTTTACAATCAATTTTTGCCGAAGGCTGTCAAGATGCACTATTCGATGATTTAACTCACTCGGGCGAAAATCATCCTCGTTGGTGTAAAAAATTTACAATGAAAACTAATCAATAGAATCAAAAGTACGAACTCTGTAATCACGTTCGAATGTTCGTATTAGCGATTTGGAAGCTTATAAATGGATGGTCCGTCAAAAGTCGTTGTAACACAAACAGATTGCCTGCAGAGTCCACAAACTCGAGCGCGCGCGCGCGTGCACACACACACACACACACAATCACACTCTGTTTTGATGTTTTATTCTTTCTCTTGACGAGGGCAATGCAGGTGCATAGCAATGCAGTTCGGTGTTGCAACTGTTGGTAAAGTCTGTCGAAGAAGTTGCGTTGCGCTGGTCAAGACACGCCCCATTCCCTGCGTTTCCGGCGCCACTCTTCGAGATCTAACGCCTTTGAACATGTTTTACTACACGTAAATTAGCTCGCTTCACGCTACTATGCTTTTTAGATCATCGTTTGTAACCTCCTTCGTTTCAATTCTAGTATTCCTTCTTCCGAATCCACGACCACTGAGACTCGCGATACAGACAGCTGTTTGCGAAAGTATACGTTTACAATCTTCATTTTCGAAATTATTTTGCAGCGTTAAGTATCGTAAAAGGTGAACTGTTTCACATTTTAACATAAGATAATCTATTTACACCAAAATTCTACTGGACTTTGCATTTCATTTGACTCGAAATTAGTCGAATGCTTTGCGTGTTTTCAATCCGCTTGAATACTTCTAATATCATTCTAACGGCCTTTCATCGATTTCATAATAAAATCAGGTTATCAAGAGCAATAGTTAAGCATATTTCTCGATGTATCATTATCGCCATCGCGTTGGTAATTCAATGCCAATGACTTCAGCGTCAGGTAGCTGTGTAAGGTTAAGCGACGCGTCGATATTTAAAGCAGCACCGTCATCCTGCCCACAGGCCCACAGTCGGTCCTTCATAGTTCATTCATGATAGAGTCGAGGCTATGCGCTCATTCAGACCGTCTGATCGCAGACTATCCTTGCTGCTTACGATCAATGCCGGCAATAACGCCCAACCGTGAATAAAAAACATGCTCAAATAAATCAGATGAATATTCACAATTTATTTCGCACGAGTTAAAAGGCTTCGAGTATTACACGATTACTACTGTCAATGGTTTTACAAATAAAACAATCCTTGGTTCGCTTATGGATGTATTACCCTCTAAAGGGGCTTTGTACGGCTTTTCTCGGCCTTTGAGGAGAAGCAGGAGGGTGGGGGGGGGTCTATAGTTAACCCCAAGGGTTGCGCAGTACCTACTGTATCGCCTAGAATTGGGATTCAAAACATGTTTCGTTCCCACGTGTCCCGCGAGCTGGGCGAACGCGTATCGCGGGACTCCGGAGACTTTTTTCGATTCATGGTGAGTCGCTAACCCAAATGTTCGCTGGCCCGAGTGCTTCGAGATTGTGCAAGCTTGCGAGCGAGTGACGACGAACCGAGGCGCATAATGCCGCACACTCTCCATCGCCACATTGTTGGAACTCATTGTATCAGCGAATAAAGAACATTTTTAGACGCCACTTAAGGCCAGCCTTTGCTCAGCTGCTGCCTGTGCTCTCGTCTCTTCTGGGGTGATACAGGTCTGCGACTCATCGTTGTACGTTTTTTTTTTATCTCATTCTTATCGTTATCCCTCCCGATCCAACCTCCTCAACGAGACGCACTTCGACGGCTCCGATGGTTTTTCTCCTGCCGTATTGGAGCGCATCGCTTTTAGTTGCTTGGGACATTACTCGCATTCTAAATAAGTGCTCACGCGTGAGCCGAATAGGTGGACGAGCTACAAACAGCGGTGGACGAACATCCAACTCTTACAGAGAGTTTATAGTGTGTTTATCGATTGTGTATATTTTATTGCAAAGGCATTCTCGTGGACGTTCGAGAGTATCCGAACAATAGAACCAGTTAATAATCACGTGGAGTATCCGATTTTGTATAAACAAATCTCATACATACGATTCATTGGATCCTGGAGATCTCTCCAAAGCCAGAACTGATACTTAACGGGCAAAATAAAATGCTTGATCTTTCTTCTTCGCCACCTAATCAGTAAACTCTAAGTTACGCTTCTGGCGGTAGCTCGAAGTATCGCCTTCGATTTCTTCGTTTTAGCGGGAAACATTGTTGCCACGGGCTTAAAAGCGGCAGCGAAGAGAAGATCGGTAGTGCCACGGTAGGCGAAGAGCTGCAGGCCGCTGGCTAAAACTTCGTTTAGCATGGCAGGGTGAAACACAAACCGGTCGCGTGCGTGTTCAGTGCGTGCGACGAGCGAAGCTGAGGGTCAATCTCCTCGCACATCGGCGTGTATCTTACCGTTTTCCTTTTTTCGTCTTTTTGTCGTTCCAACAGGACTCTCACCCTCGTCTTCTTATCCTTTTCTTTCTTTCCATCTTGTCCGGCGTTTCTTCTTCCCTTTTTCATTCTTTGCCTACCCGTGTCTCATTCTCGCTTGACCGGTCGTTCATTGCGGGGTGTCTGAAAATTATTGTTAACCTCGAATGGATCCAAGAGATAACGCGAAGTACATTATATTTGTCTATCACACATATTTAAATTATAAATGGAAAAAGTAAGGTCTTTTCTGTCTCAAAAAGATCATCATCATTGAGGAAACTTGTCATCATTTTAGGATGATTCGATCGAGACATCGTTATTTTATGTTGATATTTCAGAAAACCAAAGAATATTTTCTATCTAAAACCTTAAATTTGAATTTCGTAAATCATAACTTTTTCCGTGATTATTCATTTTTTTTTCTTCGACAAGCACAAAGTATATAATATAATAATAACGTTGAAGGATTTATAACAAATAAAGGATCGCCACCGTGTACGTAAATTTATTTGACGCGTTTTGCTACCCGTGAACAGGCAAGAGATGAACAAACAGTGTATCGTTTGAGAACCGAGAGCGAGATTCTTCGCCTCTGTTGGAGCGGCGGGTACCGCTGGTGTGTACCCTTTCGAATGAGAAACCAGTTCATCACTATTGAATGGTCGGCCTTGTCTAGATGCTTTATCTCTTTACGCACGGAACTTAGTAAGGCATTGTGATGCCATAGGAGAGCGGTGGATCCTTCTTGCGTCCCAGCTTCGTTTCGTTCTCTCAGCGTCCGCGAGTGAACGCTACTCTGGAATAGCATGCGATTCCATTGCATTTATGCTCTGGGAACCACTCTCGTTTCATTCTGTCGGATCGCGGACTCGATTGCTCTTTTCGTTTTTGTATTTCATCCAGAAACTGTAAACAGAAACGGTAGAATGTCGGTATCCAGCGTTTTTTTTTTTTTTTTTTTCAATACAGGAAACTCCGACCGAAATTAAGTTGGTTCGATCATTAACATATTGATAGTCGGATGCCTTGGGTCCACGCCCAAGTAGCAAGATTCAAGTATTACTTTGTATATAATTGAATCCCACACCAAAGAAACAAAAGCGAGGAGAAACGCCACGTTACAATATATTTATTGTTATGGATATTGCTCTTAGAAATATTACCTATCCGTTCCATGCCCATAGCGAAATGAAATAAAAATTTAATCGTTGTAATAACGTGCCACATTTCCACCGACGTACGGGAGGTATATGCGCCAAGAAGTTGTAATTTAAATTGAGTTTCTCGCTTGTCGGGACATAATAGCTCTATTGCACGCTACTTGAGTGCGGTGGCGAGAGAACGGGCTTCTGCGAGAGTGGGTGGGTGTGAGAGATCTCTCCTGCGTGTTGGTCGGTAGACCCGACGGTCGTTGGGGTGCGCTGATCTAATTGATCCATGCTGCTGCTGGAGGTGGTGCGGTGGAACGATGCTGTGTGGGGACTGCTGGCGGCGCGGAGTCCAGGATATGACGCGAAAGCATTGTGGCCCACATTATTATAATGTATTACATGTGTATCCTCTGACACTGATAGGGCTGACCAGTCGAGTGCGAGACTGATCTAGAGTGTGCGAGATACGTACCCATAGTGTGAAAGAGAGGAGTAAATAGCAGGCGAGATGAACGAGAACAACGACAAGCGAGTGAGTATACGTATAACATTGAGGGACAATGTTCAGTTCGTACGATCAGCGGGGAGTCGCGTTCGGTTAGTGAGGGTCGGACAGCGGTACAACGGATGTCACTTTTGATATGGTCTTGGTTACCCAAAACAATTTTTCTTATCGGAATCATTTAGACGAGATACAAAAGTCAGTGATATATTTGTACAAATTGAAGGTTCGATGAGCTCGACTCGTCCACATTATTAATTTCGCGGTTGATCTCATGGAGTATATCTTCGCCTCGTCGGTCAATATTAATATATGTGTGAATGTGCGCCTACAAATGTATATCGTGTGACCTACTGCGATAAACGGGTGCAATAACGAGGCCCGATCGAGTCGAGTAGTGCTTGGGTGAGTATTAATAAATACGAAAATGTAGCGAAATATCGTCGAAATATTTCCTTATTATTAATGTCAGCACAGCGTTGATTACCTGACTTGTTTAAATTACATTTTTTATGATGATTTAGTTGGTATTAAAGGCAAAATGCGATAAATACTGAAAACGATTTCGTAAACTAAAACATAAATCAATATATCTTTCATAATAAAGCACAACTTGTCTCTGGATACATCACACCGACATCGATAGAAAAAGTGCATCTCTGCGCACAGACACAAATGGTCAGTCGTGATAGCCAATTGTATGATTAAATAGGCCTCGACTAATTTACTTAGTCGTGTCAATCGACTAGTTTATTTTCTTCGCGCACTAAGCACTATGGACCCCTATCGCCCCTCCAATCGTCTTTCTACTCGTCATTCGTCTTTTGCTCCGGTAGCGTCTCACGTTTGATTGCATAGGACTCGAAGAGCTAACCGGATATAACTTCAAGACCCGGAAATTAACAGGTTTTGACTATCCCATTCGTGCATATGTAACTTCGATGTCCCTAAGCCACATGATATATCGGTATTCATAAAAAAAAATCCGGAAGCTCGACTCGAGTCGCGTTGATAGAGCAAACGATGTATACCCGCCCACTCTTGGCTGATTGCTGAACCTCTAGAATAAATCGAATATCGATAATTGTTTCCAATCTCATGGGATTAATCGAATCACTCTGGCAACACGGTAAGCAGGATCTTGGAGAATCCTACTGGTCATCGGCCTATCGGTATCTCGGCGGTGCTCCACCCAGACATGGAACGGTCTAACGAGAAATAAGCTACATAGTCGCCGGTAGAAACCGCTTTCAAACTCAGGCACGCTCGATAGCAGCACTGCTTTTCCTCTGGCACTTTAGTCCCGCTGATAATACACACGTCCCGCAGCATAGCAGGACGATAAATCCGTCGATCGCCGTTCCTCATCGACGTATCTTTATTTTACCGTGCACCGAAGTCTCGTCCTGAATTTATCGGACGCCCGATGCGCGAGGCCACTGAGGCCCAAAATAATTGCTCCGTAGTGAAATATAAATGGTACCAAGGTTGCGAAGCGACGCGCCCGGTGTACCAATGTGTAAGGAGCTTGTGACGGGCACACGCGCGGTGCCTTCCGTTGGGTAAGAGAAAGAGAGAAGGAGGTTGTTGCGATGGATAAGGGGAACATTTAAAGGGGAAGGAGAATCGGGGTATTGGTGTCCGGTGAAGAAGGTTGAGGAAGAACGACGGTGAATAAAAGAGAGAAAGAGAGAATAATGTCTACCGACATTATAGTCGGTAGAACGAAGAGCGTGTGTACGCGCGCGAGCGATCGCTGGGGCGGCTACTTGGTACGCAAGACGTACGCGCACGTAATTGCGTGCTCGTCCTAAAATTATTCATCTCTCCGACCACGCGGCTCTGATCCAGCAGGCACAGCCGTAGCTGCAGAAGCACGGGGAGCACCACCATCGAGCGCGCGGTATGATAATGCATAGAAGTGCCAGTCATTATACCTACGTACCCGGCATCCGCGCGCACCGTCTATCCTATCTCCCGCTCTCCTTTATATACCCTTCTCCTTCCTCTTCTTGTTCTTATTCTCGATCCTCGTCTTCCTGTTCTTGTTCTTCGTCGTTGAGTACGTAGATTGCACCACCCCGTGTGCCCTCCTACTTTTCTCGCTCGTCCTTGTCCTTTTTATAGCCCTGTCTCTCACGATCTCGTCGTGAGAGACAGGGCGAGCTCTCGGCTCGCGATACTTACAGCTTCCACGCTTTTATCCGTCGCTGTGCGTTCTTCCTGCTCGTTGCTGCATCAGTGTCCATGGACCGGTGACGCGCGCGTGTGTACACGAGTGCGTGAGATCGCGTGTGTCCGCGAGCGTATGCACGCGCGCGCGATTCAACGCGATACCGACGTACGTCTGGTCCACTCCGCTGTGCTCTGACCCTCCGGCTTGCTTGCTTGCGCCAGCCGCATTCATATATATGAAGTACGAATATACTAATGGTATTGTCGATTAAACGTCAACTCCGGGTGTCTCATTGTTAACTTAGAAATAACATCCAGCCTTGAAAAATTGGTTTTACAAATTTCACGGGATATTCGATACGGCGAATCCAAAGACCAGGTTAACCGTACTATGAGGTTGAGCTAATCTAATCGGTAGATGGCCTCGCGCGATGTAAGCTAATCGGTTTGCAGCTTGGTAAGCTTCAGCGAAATATGAATATATAGAGCGGACCTGAGTCCCTTCCCTTCCGTGAGGCTGGATTCAGCACGGGTCGCCGGTACGTTTTATCGAGACGAAGAATCAGATCGGTGTTTGAGATACGAAGGTCGACCAATTTTTTTCTCGATTAATCCGGTTCTTTTTCTTTTCTTTTTTCATTCAATTTTTTTGCAACAGTTCGTCTTCCACGCGAAGAAACGAGGTGCCGCAGCCGCATTCGGTAATACCGTAAGATGGGTAATGCTCGCAGTGATTAACCGCCGGTGAATTTAGGGATACTCACTGCCGCGGTAGGCGGCAGTGATCGCACGTACCTTGCGGAAGCGTGTAAACCTCGTCAGAGAGCTTTTGGGCAGGTGGATCCACCGAAGGGCGCTCGTGATGCGCGGGTACCACTACCTCTTCGAGTCGTTAAAACTCACTTAGTTCAATATCCGGCGGAGTTTGAATTTCCATCTCTGTCCCGTGACTTTCAGTGAGCTTTTCTCTTTCGAGAGCAATTTATCTCCTATTTTCGCGAGTGAGTTGGACCAGCTTCGCCGCTACGGAGATCCTTCCTCGCATCTTTCTCTCTCTTTCACTCCTTCTTTTTCCAGAGCCTCGCCGAGTCTCAGCGTTCAGAAGCGATTTTTAGAGTATATCCATTTTACGATCTCGTCGGCCCCCCGAGACGTGCGTGCGCCTTCGGCTAACTTTTACCCACCGCAGAGTCTTGATCTCTGATGATCGGAATAATTATTTTACCCTGCAGTTAAAGTTTAACTCGAACGCGTACCTCTCGAAATGAAGTACATATCTTCGGTTCCCTTTGCATGTAACACAGAGAAGACCGACGTTGAATGATGTACTTAAAAATTTTTGTTTTCCATTTTGGCATTGCTTGATGAATCGATTTGCCCTTCGGTACAAATAAAAATACATTTATCTACAAAAAAAAAATGCCAGTTCCCTCTTGTCGATCCTAAACGTAACCAGGGTCGCTTTACGCACTCCGAAAAAAGACTAAAGATCAGTTTCCACTGGTTCCAAGTGTAAGTTCGAATCGATGCGAACTCTGTTTTCAAATCCAAGTTAATCGGTCCAAGACTGAATGGTAACGGAAATAGAGATGTCGACGTCAACCTATGTTTCAAATGATTCAAATACGCATAAACACCGGAGTTTTTTGATTCGAGTAGCTCCTGTCTCCCGTACAGCTAGCCAAAATCTCAAAATTTTTACGAAAATGGGGCAAAGTTAGAACTGAATTGATGCATTTATTCGAGTGCTCTCGAGATTTGAGAATAAACAATAATTGCAGCGAGTGTATGTAAATACAATACGCACGAAACCCGACACTCTTGGCTTTCCCTTACTCCCCCATCTTTATCTCTTGTCCGCCTTTGTTTTTGGCCCCGGAGATAATGAATGCAATTACGCTTTTTGTTGTTGAAATTATAGTGGTGTGCGGATGCGTGTCTGCGGCTGATTGCTGAGGTCCGGCAGTACGAACGTTGCTCTGCGTGAGCCAGCTCCTTGTATTCCGCGTATGTGTGTGTGCGAGAGTTGCTGCGCTGTCCGTTGTCCTCGTCTTCTCCGCGTGCGAACGAGATAAGGATGGAGAGAACGGGTAGGTACAGTGCGGAAGAATGTGCGAGCGCAAGAGAGGGCCTCGAGTGGTCGTGACGGCTTTGCGTGAGTCTTCGGTGTTTATACGGTATACAGACTTGTGTGATCGAGAATCGGACGAGTGTTGGTTAAGAGTATGTGCAAAGATAACGCGTGTTCAATGTACACATGCGGATACCGATGGGGCAAGATGGATAGGTCGAGCCACACACATCGTAAAAATTTTTTAATTTGATTAAATAAAATCCTTTTCTTGAAGTTTGTGAGCAGAATCACGATACGGAGTAATATCGAGTCATTAGAAATAATATTATTGAGTTTAATAATTGGGAAATCAGCTCTGTATATTCGGAAAAGGCGTATCTGCGCAAACTACTTGAAATAATACTGTGATTTTCGTAACAAATGATTATTTAAATTATTTATCATTAGCCGATACTGCTTGGGCACCGCAAAGAGTTCGAAGATGTACGACGACTCAAGGGCAAAAAGTTGCGATAATCGTGTCTCATTTTACCCCGCTATTTCGTTTTAACCCATCATCTGCCGGTGCGCGTACTTGTGTCCGTGGGTGTGAGCGAAGGGGCCAGAGGAGAAAGAAAGACCGCGCTAGGTAGCGAGTACAGAATGGAAGAGAAAAGGCAATGAGAAGGTAGAAAGGCAGGGACACGGAGTAAGCTCTAATTGCATTCAATAAAGCAAATAATAGCAAGCTCATTAGAGCGGAGAGTAGCTGGCGAGTTGACCGCGGCGGCTGCCGTTGCTGCTGCTGCTGCTGCTGCTGCTATTGCCGCTTGTATATGCCAACCTGCCTACGCGAGCGACCACGAATGCCGAGAACGACGAGAAGAAGGGAAAGCAGCAGCGAGAGAAAGAAGGGATGGAAGAGCGAGATAAAGATAGAAGCGCTTAAGACTGAAAGAGACAAAAAGAGACCGCGGAAAGGGCGCAAGAGAGGCGGAGACGCGGTCGCGAGGGAGATCGTCGTGCGAGAAACTGGGAACCTCTGGTGGATCGCCTGTCTCCCTTTACATGTTTTATACGAATACGGTAAGAGTGTCTCTCTCTCGTTTCTCGTCGCGTTCGTGCGGAGAACCTGTAGAAGCAAGAGCCAAAGGGAGAGTTTCCTCCATTTCGCTGCCCCTCCATTCGTTGTCTCGGCCAGTTCGCACGGAGGACCATGAAGGTACCTCGTTGCTCTCCTCTGTGCGATTCGCACTATATTCCTGCATAATCTGTCCACCGAAGCTTACGAATGGGTCGATGTCATGCAACCGTGCTTTCATTTCAACTCTTACAGATGTTCATTTTAATTAAAAAAAATTATTATTTCTTTCTCTCTCTCTTCCTCTATACATATCATTCACTATCGTTATTATTGTTAGCGAAGGGAATAATTGATAATATACTGTTTCCCGATGTGATATAAACGTATTGTATACGATACATATAGCGAACATACTGGATCCATCTTGAATATAGCCAATTAAAAATATATTCCGTACGTGTCCGTGACGTTCGTATACGTGAACGCATGCATATCCACTCGGTTAGTTACTTCGAGTGCTATTGTCTCGTGGTTAACGCACATATTTAACTAAACTGACAAGCGATTGTAACTCTAATATGGTAAGTCGATTTGTCACTGGCAAACGAGCCGCTTCCGGGTCGGGTATACCAATTACCAGTTCTGTTATACTACTACGAGTACACGGTTAAAGCGGAGAAGAGAGACGCGCGCGAACCGCTTTGTCCGTCGGGAACGTTAATATCGCCGCAGTCTTGCACACGCGTATGCGCCATAAACCTACACACCGTGGCTGTCACTCGTCGAGGCTCTCGTTGTACTATTCTAAATGCATTTGGGATATCGTATACTCATACACACTTTCTCTGGTACGTGTGTAAGATTACATTTCCACTTTCACTCTGGCTTCTGCGATTAATTACGCGTCGGGCGAATCGTATCTCAACGTAATTTGCTGTCTTACGGTGGCGACCACCGGGCGGGTATACAACGACACCGGGAGGAAGTCATACGAATGAGCCGATATCATGCAACCCGTTGGGCGCCAACATCCTCCTTTGACCATCCCATAAACGTCCTCACCGGTCACCATAGAGACGCGTTATGAGTGTCGCAAATAATTATTCCAACGTCGAGCAGACTCGCCACCTGCGGTAGATTAGTTCATATACATCACGCGATTCGATAGTGCGCTGCGCGATGTATAAAACATTTCAGGAGACTCCATTGTTCAAAAGCTATCGATAATATTACCATTCGGATTGAGAATTCACTGATTACTCTTCGAGATCTCTCGGTATATCCACGCTGTGCCACATACCGATGATTTGTCTCCCATCGTGTACCGCGCTTGCTACGATATTTTTCGCGTATTCCCTTGCACACACGCATCTTCGTACCGCTCTCTTCGGCTCTCTCGATTGATATAGGGTTCGAGTCTGGATGCTATCGCGGCACTGGATTACGAATGGCCCGACGCCACGCAATCTCCGCATTCGTTACACGTGACTTTTTATTTTTTTGCCGTACACTCCGTACTCCTGATTATTATTGTATGCGCGGACTCCTGGCACATATTCATAATTATTCGACAGTGAAAAAATGCTTGGAAGGCTATCTCATCTATGCCATTGGTATTGCTCATCGAGACAGCAATCGTCGGATATCACTGTACCAGTCATCTTATTTGTATAATTCGAATTTTAAACAATTGCACGCGAACACTTTTTTTTTTAAATGAAATTTAATGAAATACAGTCGAAGGGAAAGTGGAAAGAAGCTCGGTAAAGTTACGCTAACAAGGTAAGAGGAGCCAAGAGAAGCGAGATCGTGAACAGATCTGAGAGTCTTGACGGGTATCGGGAACGCAATGTGGAATAATTGCGATTCCCCGTTTAATATATTCGACGGATGTATGCTTATTATTCAGCGATAATTAATTGATGGCTATAAATAATCAGTGGGCTCGAGGATAAATAAATGGTTCGCGTGAAACGAAATGGTAATGGTGACTTTGACGGACCGTTCAAACTGGAATAAAACGGGGTAACTCGTTCCTCTGTGGACCGGGCTGGGCTGCTGGCAAACCTGGTAACGAATATAACTCACCTGTAGCAGTGGCAAAGCTGCACCATCGCTGCACCAAAGTGTCGGACGGACGTGCCTGCTTCGGTTTCTCGATCTTCGCATTGGATCCCAGTATGCACAGAGCCATGCCAGGAAATACACGGCCCTCGTGGATATTTACTTCTCCACCGCTCTCTTAAACATGTTCCACCAACTTCCCCACTCGATTCTCAAGTGTCATGCGGAGTCATGCGGTACCTCGGGCATTATTAATTCATGGTGTGGGCAAAGATCCATATATGTTTCGGTTTAAACAACAAACCGATATAATTCAATTTGTTTCATACGTTTACCAAACCTTTTCGCTCGTACCAAAATTGGGATTAGTGTAATTTTATAACAAAATTACCGAATGAAATCAGAGTTAGAGGGAGACGTTTCCCTGAAAGGAATTTTATTTATCAAAAGCACCGGAGGGAGACATCGTCGATCTGTATTGAATTTTTCTACATCACATTTGCGTGGGAGAATTTTTTTTTATCTTGTCAAATTATTTAACTTCATCTTTGGACTGAAGAATTTTAAGCACCAAACTGTATTCAGGATATTGTGAGGTGAACGAAATCGACTACACCGAAAGAAAAGACTTTCTTGATTCGATTAAATATTTCTTTGATTCAATGAAAATAATTATTTGATTCTAATGATGTGATGCATTTGAACTACGGTGAGAATATTTCATTGCTTTCAAGTAAACATTTGTTTGAGAGTACCAACTAAAGAAATGATTCATTTCGTTCAGATGAATAATATATTTGAAATCACCGTTTCAAAGATATATTTATTTAACGGCATTATGCGCGTCGCCGCTTGACGGGAGACATGATTTGTTGTTTCTAATAGAGTTGTATCGATAACGCAAAATCAGCGTAACACCGATTGTTAGATTGTTATCCAGATGAAAAAGTTTTTGAAGGAGGCCGGTGTTCGTGAATAAGTTTCTATATTCGAAGGTATGTAATAATAAATGAAAATTGAAGGGATCCTCGTATACAAAAGTATAACGGGTTGCAGTGAAGCGGAAACGCGGTCGCTGACGATCTAACTCGAGCACCGTGCATATTTTTAACGCGGCGGCCCTTTCAGCGGGAGTACCGCGGCGGAGAACCCGCCCGTAGCGAAAGGGTTAAATATATATTTTTTCATTGACGGAAAATAAAAGTTTGTTTGGCCAAGATTTCAACGAAATCTCTTTGATTGAATGAAACTTATTCTCTCTATCTACAGATAGAGAGTTTAAACATTGTATTGTTATACTTTCAGATCATTTGGACTATTTATTTGGCCATTTGGTATTATCTTAGCCAATAGCTGTTGGGAAATTCCACTGTACTTACCTTGGTAGCGCGAGAATCACACTGCAAAATGGATGGGACCATCTCCGAGGCTTTCTTTGGTATCTCTTGGCAGCGGACTCACGATGTGCAAATGAGTGTATGTGTGTGAGAGAGAGTGAGAGAGAGAATAGAGGACGAGGTGAGAAGATGCCGAGTTGCACGCGAGATAGGCTACGTTCAGCCGTGTATCCCGTCATCTCGTCCGCGTGAGCGATAGCGAACATGAATGGCGACTCTCGGCGCGTCCGCGAAAGGATCATTCCTCGCCAGCGCCGCGGTAAAATCACGCCCCGATCTTTTTCTCACACATACACGGGACCGCGTGGCTCGATGGCCGTTACCGCTATGCAGAAGAGATAACGATTTCTCGCCAACAGGAATAATCGGATGAATACGGCAAGATAATCGAGTATGCACCGAGCTGAGCCCGTGGGAGATAATTACTCGTGTACCACGCGTGAATGCACCGATAAAGGAACTTGGTACAATAGTTATCGTACTATTTCTGCTCTATAACTTCAACTGCGGATAGACGAAGTGAAACCTAATTTACTTACCTCTAAAAAATCGACATTTTTGAAAAAAAAATACGGAAATGGTTTTCAAAAGTTATCGACTATAGCATTCAATCGTCTTAATATTCATTGTTAATACGATAATTTTGTGAGACAATGTATTTAGGATTGAATGTTGAGCGTTATCAAGACTGGATAGTTGTGGATGCAAAAGTGAAAAATGCCATTACATTTCTTTTTAATCGATCAACATTGTTATGGAAGTCATTAAAAGCGGCGCCGTCCTAAAAGCCGAGCGAGTCTCTCGTTTTGCACATAACAGCACCCGCTCGTCGACGTTTAACGGCCGCGAGCGTCCAGCAGTTGCATCGTTGCGCTCGTCTCATCTCTTTCGCTTTCTTGCTTTGTCTCGTCCTTGCACAAGAATAATCGGACTCTCTCGCGCTCCCTCGCACCCGCCCGTTTTCTTCACTCTGGTAGACTTGAAAATCCGGTCGCATTAAGATATCTATCAGAACAACGGATGTGCACCATTAAACTTTTACTTTATTTAGCGCTCGGGGAGACCGGAGTCCGGAGCACGGGATGGAGAATAGCAGAACTCTGGGACTCGTAGCATGTTTTATAAAGTGCACCGACGCTGACATCGACAGAGAGAGAGAGAGAGAGAGAGAGAGAGAGAGAGAGAGAGAGAGAGAGAGAGAGAGAGAGAGAAGAATCTTTGCAACACAGCAGCAGTACAAAAATAGGCGATTCTACGAGAAGATTCAGTATTATTCCACATTCTGTATCTTGACTGTTCTAGAAGGAATAATTATTACACGAGTTTTCATCCTCAATCGTCTGTCGCACGCTATTAAATGAACTATCGTAAAGCATCCGTACCGAAGCCGTCGTCCACGGATATTCTATATCTGGAAGATCATGCAATCATTGACCGTGTTATGTAAAAATGCTCTACGGTACATATAGATATAATGAATTCTATTTGTAATGAAGTTTTTATATCCAGGGCTACTTCTGATAACATGGATTTTGTGGCGTGAAGGTCTTGTCGTATATATCTCTGAATTATACTAGCGATTTCGTAAACGAAATTAGCTTTACACAATTATCTTAAATTAATGATAACAATAATGTATTCTTTAATCAAATTTCAATTCAGCTGTCGTCGGAGTTCAACGACCGGTGAAGTGCGCGTGTATATCCAATAGCAACTTCAATTATCGATACGTTAGTCCGCGCTACGTTCCGCAATGCCAAGATGAAAAAACGAGCTGCTTCACTCATCGATGGGGTACGCCTCCCTCTCGTCGTGAACGTAACTGGCTGTCCGTGTGCACGCACTAAGAAAGTTACGACGCTCAGGCTCGTTACGCATGCATAGGTGTGCTGCACGTAAAATATATAGAGACACCGCGGCCCTCTCTCTCTCTCTCTCTCTCTCTCTCTCTCTCTCTCTCTCTCTCTCTCTCTCTCTCTCTCTCTCTCTCTCTTTCTCTCTTTCTCACACATACGCACACATGTGCGCGCGTCACGCCTGTTCTTATTAGCGTTTAACGCGGGGAACTCATCCCGAGTAAATACGTATTTACTCTTCGACATCGTCTCTCGCTTGCTTAAAAAAGTCTGCTTCGTGTGCAGTTATTTTTTATACAAGTAAACGCACATTTCGTTTACTTCTAAACTAAC
Source organism: Cylloceria caligata (assembly GCA_963942595.1). Taxonomy (NCBI): domain Eukaryota; kingdom Metazoa; phylum Arthropoda; class Insecta; order Hymenoptera; family Ichneumonidae; genus Cylloceria; species Cylloceria caligata. The sequence continues at coordinate 1,511,401 of OZ012710.1, forward strand.
TATTATCACTAACTACGGTTATAAAGCAACCGTCGACCCTTGGTGTTACTTCTCACTTCTCACGACAAACAAAAGTTGGCTCAAGTTTTCACGCGAATCGCCATCTCTCGCCAGATCCGAAGTATCCGAAGGCGTTCGTGTCTCGAGATATGCCGAACGCGGTGCGAGAGACGGCGGAGAGCCCTTTCTCGTTAGCCGCCGACATTATATTACCCATCGACGCGCGTACATCATACCCATACCACCATTTTTATAAGTAGGATCTATAACAGGCCTGAGAAACATTTGCAGCTCGCATTTATTTTGTGTACGTACAAGAGCTACAGCGATTGACTGTACGCGAGAATAAGCCGAAGAGTCGGAGGACGTCGCCGACGCGAACGTCGGGGCAGCACGGCGTGGGCAGCACCCAAGAGCGTCCGGGACCGCGCGAAGAATTGATGTAGTGCATCTGGCGAACAATGCGTGCCCGCTTATATGCATGTGTCTTGTATCATAGAATATATATATATATATATATATATATATTTATAGACAAGTATTCTTCTTTGTACTTTACTTAAAATGCATCAGCTTGGAGTTGCAGTTCCGTTCCAAATGCCCACACGTTGGTGCACACGTGTTTCACGGTCTGTAGGAACTTGAGTGGAAAATCGTGGGTCGACGGGAAAATCATTTCTCGACACGGAGAATATATTAAATAAATAAATAAATAAATAAATTTCGCAAGATCTTTTGCGACATCGATGAATCACCTTTGTTATCTTGAGAATGACTCGGCTCGCCATTGCGGTTGAGTGGACAAAATATTTACCGCGAAGCCGGAACACGACAAAGAGGAAACATGAGCTCGCGGTACCTGCCGCGAGATACATCGGCCAGTCTTCCTGCATTGTTGTACGGCTCTCGATCCTATCTCGCTTTGGACGTTGTCGTGAGTCGTAAGACACGCATGGATAGGGTCTCGGTTACGGGACGAGCGGAGGTATGAGGCACCGGGGAAGACAGGGTGAGAACGAAGAGAGAAGCGGACGAAGATGAAAGGAATCGCCATGGCAATATCCAAGCGAAAGTGCGGGCATCTCTCTTGGCGTTCGATCCACATTCCACAGACGTCAGTTTTTGGCAAAAAGGTAAAGGCCCAGGCAAATCTTTTACATTGTATCAGGCACGCACGAGGGCCCTGTGGGCATGCAGCACGTGGCTGATGGCAAGTTGACGCCTATGGATCATGTAAATCAGTAGTATTGTAGGATTGGCAAGCCATTCGAGCGAGGATAAAAGTCGGCTATGCTTGTATCGGGTAAAAACCGTCTAAAAAATCCATTTTTACATATTTTGTCTTTTAATCCTTTAATTATTATTTTTTTTTTTTCAAAGCTATTGTTAACGGAATGAGAATTCGATCGTGTTATTATTCTTGGCCCTCGGATGGGCTCGCAACATCGGCGCGCGGTATTTTTGTAGAGCCGGTGGCTGTTGTAGCACCGTGGTGGCTTCTTACCTCACGGGGAGTAGAACGATTAAATCGCTCGGAGGCCCCATTCGTTCCGGAGGAACGAGGAGAACCAGAGATCTCAGTCGATCCGAACCGAGAGAGCGTATATGATAATTTAGTGGGTAAAACCAAAGCCAGGCAGCGAGGAACGGAGAAAGAGAGAAGATGAGCGAGAGGACGGTCAATGGTCGCGCACCTGTTTCTCTAAACCTCGCTCTGGGGTCAAGGCACGTCTAGGCTGTTGGCAGGCCGTTACCCCGATATTCCCGGTTACAACTGGCAATTTTTACACGGCCCTTCCGTTGCTACGTAAAGCAACTTTTTTAAAAATTATGCAAGTGATATTTAAAAAAAAAATATTTGTATTACTTCAATACGTTCTGATCATTTTTGTCTTTCAATATCAGTCGCTGTTCTCTTCGACGTTTACTTCAACCAATTGTATCCTAAATTCTGATATTTTAATTAAAAAACTTTTCTCTCTCGCTACAAATTTTAATCCAACGTTACAATTTATCAATTTGCTATTATTCATACACGCTCGCTGATATTTGATAAAAATATCAATTTCCATACTGTCGAAGGAGTTGATCGATAATCGAGGGATGTGAGGCTAATTGGTATTTATCGTATAATTCTCGTCAGCCGCTGAACGTGGCTGTTCAACCCAGAGCAAGTTACAAACTCCTCAAAGCGAGAGACTAGCTTGGTAGGCGAATGGGCTTTGTGATTGCACGTGCCTCCTCATTTCTAAATTATATACACCGCAGTTCTTGATTCTCAATACGATCGGCACCCGTACTTTACTGCAATTTTTTCAAGTATTCCAAAGTACGCTTCTTTCGACGCGTTTTGCCACACCTGCCATTTTTTACTCGCAGAGGCGTGTTCTGGTCCACACAAAGCGCGAAGTACAACCGCCTATGAATAACCGGCCTGGCCAATTCATTAGAGCTTACACACAGTTATATTATGATCGTTAATATTCATGAGGCCATGCATTATTACGGCGAAGGACGATAGCGGTAACGAATCCATTTGCTGGATGCGCGATGGCCGCCTCTCCCTCCGTTTTCTACCGCTTCTGCGTTCTCCACGAGTATAGAGCGCACGTAACCTTTCCCGTGAATCGGGATGATGTTAATCGAATTCATCGAAAGGAATTCGAGAGAAGGCAGAATCGTCAGCTCGGCACAGTTGTCACCAGACGTGCACGGGAGCCGAGACTCAAACCGACGTGACAATCTCGCGGTAAATCCTATACGCGTACTATAATATAACGTTCGCCAACTTGGTCACCTTAAGACCATTGGATTATACGTACGCGACAGGTTAGCATAATCCTCATCGACGTTTTATAACGGTATTTGTCTTATTTACGATCGAAGAAACGAAGGAATCGAATTCTATTTAAGTACAATAATTCTTAATCCAACTTTTACACAAGAAAGCTGAGGAACTTATAGCAGTACTGTTGCATACATAAATAGTACGTATAATATAAATAACATTAAGTATATCATTTCATTTCATGCGGGATATTTTTATGGAAAACAGGCTCGGTTTATGACGAACCTTATGCTTTTAGAAATGTTATTCAGCGCGAAGCGAACGACCCCGTGACACAGTTCAACACCCACGGAGAACTTTTGAAGCCAATGGGGAATGCGGTCCAAAGAGGCAGAGGAGGAGGAGGATGAGGATGACGGAACCCACGCGTTCCCTTCGTAAACATCGATAATTAATTACAAAAAAAAAAATGATAAGACGTGGATTAACGATGTCCGTCTCAATTTCATTCGAAATGGACACGATACGCGGTACAAGTACCGCGCTTATTCGCATGAGAGACAGTGTCAGGTGCTTTTTTTATTCCGTATCGCTCGTAATTACTCGGAATACGTGCGAACATTTACCGACGACGACGATGACGACGAAAGTGTCGCATGTTTGGCAATGTTGTCCACAAAGGGACGTGATCTCCTGATACTCCGAATAAATCGCTTGGCTCAATAATAGACATCAATACCATCGATGATTCAGTTGCGCCGAGACTAATCAAAAGATTAATTATCGAGCAATGAATTATCTCTATCGTTTTCTTTATAGTAACCTTCGTGTTCCATGCACGATTCTGCCTCTTGTGCGGGAAAAAAGTGTATCGTCTCTTGGAGGAAGAATCACGCGAGCAATAATTAACCGGGCCGATTATTACGATCGATAAATAACCGAATCGACAAGTATGCGTCTGTTCATGAGCCCACGCTGTATATGTTGTACTCCGCGAGCGTTGTTCAAGCCAAATAAGAAGAAAGAACGGAAAAAAATGCAGCTTTTTTCCAGCTCTTTATTCGGTAGCTCGCATGCACAGGGGGTTGTTGCTGCTGCGAGTTCTGTACATGCAATCGAAGCAGATCGAGCATACCTACCTGCTACACGTACAGCGCGCGCGTATAAGAAGGGCGAGGGGGCGAGGGGGGAGAGGCGCCAATTTGTACGTGCGTGCTGAGCGTATTCGAACGCATACAGCAACCGGACAAATATGATCATAGCCTATACTATGTACAGAATGTTCAACGCTGTGTATAGTATGTAACACATATACACGCGTGGTGGTGTACATGCATACAGGAGCAGGAGGCTGCTGATGCACCGCTTGGAATCAAATGAGAAACAGAGGGACGAAGGGAGAGGGATAAGGAACGGGCCTCGTTGTACTCGGAGAGCACAGAAACCCCGTGCGTTATAATCTCAATATCCCATATATCCATGTACAAGATATACCTCTCTCCCATTTTAAATATAGCATCGTGTAATTCATAATAAATGACTTATAAGTGCATAATGTGTGCGTGTGAGTATTGCGTATGCGTGTACAGCTTAAATACCTCTTCGTATACATTCTTGTCGAGCACACAACTCAAACTGCGAGAGATGTACGAAGGGATATACTATGTTATATGCTATGAATAGGTATGTGCTCGAGAAGGGTAAAGGGATATCGGACTTACTCCCTCTTCTTCTTCTTCTTCTTCTTCTTCTTCTTCTTCTTCTTCTTCTTCTTCTTTGATCTTTGTCCGCACCCTCTCGACCTTCCACTTCCATTCTTTTTCTCCCTCTTCTCTGTTACAACGTGGTCATGGCTGTATGAAACTTTCCGGTTGAGCTCAGAATGCATATGCAATGCCGACACCATATCATGTGCCCGGACTCGCGCGGCGGCCCGTTTGTTTGTTGCTTTATTAGGTATAACACACGGCATAACCATCCCTTTTGCACGGCCTGCCCTATCTCTTTTTATTCAGCTTCGATGATTTAGATAAGTCGACGTTGGCAGAGTACGCGGAGTGCATTACTCGTGCTTTGAAAATCAAATCCCTGGCTCATCGCGCGTGAGTACTTCACGTTGTTAGTACCGAAGTAGGCTCAATAACTTTGAAGTTCCTTTCTCATAACCGTAATTCATAATCTCTGTCGGGTATCACGGTGGCTCCAACACTCGTGTCTCCAATTCTTATACCCGTTTTGTTTGAATCGACGATATTTTCACCACCCTAAATACTTGGCAATAATAACCCAAGAAGACAATCCGTAGCGTTACATGCGGCATAAATAGGGCACCGCTGAGGCCCTGTGAAAATCTTCATTCGACCTGACAAGACCTTATCAGTGCCAGGTCCGCATTAGATTTAGCACTGGAGATGATCTTCCCGGGAAATCGGTATACGTGAATTTTTATACGGAACGAAATATATCGTTTCAAAGTACAAAAAAGGGGTAACAACGGGCTTAGATTTAAAAAAATATATATTTCGAGATAATACCGTGACATCGGTTTATTAGAAAGAGACAATTCAGTGCTCTTGGCCGAAGATGTATACGTACAACACGGGTCCTGGTGGTTTTGCCGGTACGTGACGTCGCTTTGCACGAGTAAGAGCTGAGGCAAACGAAAGGGTGCATATATAGCTACGATGTATATGCACGCGCACGAGAGTAAGAGTTACACGGTTCAACTTTGGAATGATACAAGTTTGCTTGCACGCTAGTGCAATGTGCAGCCGCGCTATGCAGCGGTATTACTGGGAAAGAGATTCCACATCTTTCGCAGCAGGGTGCTTCGCTAAATAATGCAATAACAGAAGAATTATGGCAACTTAATGATACTTTATGTATAATTATATAGCTGAGCTGGGTTGCACGTCGGAGCGAGCTCTGCGTAGTAGCAGTCCACCACCAATCACGTATTTGAATCCACCAGGTAGGATGAAATACGTATTATTGCACGTAGGGGACGAACTCGAGAATGCTCGTTATAAATTTTCATTCTATCCACAGGCGTACTCGTAACAATAACGCTTCGTGTGCATTGTTTTACCGGTGCTGATGCATCAACTCTAATAGCAGATTTAAAAACGATTCGCACAGGAACTCTTAAACCCATATAAGCGTACAACATATAAGGGACCTATAGCTAATGTTTTTCTCCTTAATGTTTCTCCGTTGGCTAGCATGATTCTCTAAAAATTTAACGCTTTTTTTTACCTGCGATATTACCTCGAGATTTCGTAATTATTAAACGAAATTGAAAATGATCACCCTTAAAAATCTCTAAGTTCCGCATCATTACGATCGATTGAAATTTTATTATTCGTTCAAACATATTTTGATATGTCGTCTAATTGAACTTTCCTTGTTGTACTTCTTAAAGTTATGTATCGAGGTAAAAACGTACAAAGGTTTCGATAAAATCCTTGAAAGCGTACGTCCAGCGTATCCTGGTCAGAGATCACAAACAAATAAACGAAATCGAAGTTCCCAGTCGAGCTAGAGAAGTCACTTTGTCCGTCAATAATAACAATTAAAGATACTCTTTTTTCATTCGATTTTTAGTTCGATGCACGCGAGAGACTTGCTTCACGCGAGATCGACGCACGAGTATAATTAAAGAAGCGAACTGCTACTCCTTAACGCGATCTCACGTACCCTCTACACGAACTGTACATGTATATACGGTACACAGAACTTCTTGAGTACACGTCCGCTTTATATTAAGTAGAATGAGAGAGTATCGAAGTCGTATACAGGGCAAGGAGCCTTACTTGGCTCGAGTGTACAGGACGAGAAGAGTAGATAATTTATAAGCGTAATATGTAAAGTGGTAATGGAACGCGTTGGTGTAGCGATCGCGTCTCCCGGGCACGGGTTCTCCAGCCGCGAATCCAAGAAGCAGAAGCAGGATGATGCGAAGTGGAAAAGGTAGTGGGATCGAGCAGACACACGGAGAATTTCTCGTCTGCCGCGTGTAACTCCGTCTTTCAAGCTTCGCTCGCGATGTATGCAACGAACGTGCATGTGTACAACGCCAGTACGAGGACTCGGAAAGAGAGATGGAAATAGGAGGAAAAACAGAGGCAAAACACTTGAGCGAAGGCGAAGCTCTTCTCTCGAATGCAATGCGAAGGTGGAGATGTTACACTTGGAGGGTACAGTTGGTTCGCAGGAGAGAGCCGCCATTATCCGTAGAATGTCCCCGCACATACGTTGCTAATACATATTCCGTTTGTCTAGTGGGTGGATCAGTAGAGTGTTTCAGTCATTGAACACGTTCTATCTGTTGACCAAACTCGAAATATTTATTTTCCCGCTTGTAACCGATACTGTTAAACGATAAATCAATATAAATACGCTACGAGTAAGCAGGTCGTTTGATTACAGTTTCATAGTTTTTAATGTCAAAATGATTACGATTTTTAAGATGTTATTGACACGTAACGTACCGCCGGAGCTATTTCACCGATCGGTAAGATAAGCCTGGTTAGGCTCGCCAGACATCAGCCGGATCTGGTCCTGGTCTTAACTCGGTACTTATCTATATAAGGGACGATATGATGTTGGATTGAGCATTCATGATTAATAATTCGTTCGTCAATGGTTAAATATTTAAACGACCTGTAATTGGACTTGCGGGTTTTGCAACCAGGACATATTACACTTTGGACAGAGTCGCTGCAAAGGGTAGGCGGGTGGGAACGCAAGAGATTCACCAAGAGTCCTGATCTTGCTGCGTCCGACGCCGTCGGTGCTGCTGTTGCTTGCGTGTTGAGCCTTAATGAATGCAAACCACGATCCAGAGTCAGGTTCCGAGAGCCTCTACCTTTTGTTTTCCAAACCAGATAGCCTATAATTTTTATTGTCACGGGAGAAATAGCGGCTCTCTGATGGAGGCACCAAGATTTATATAGACGCTTGTTCGTTTTGTGTTGTTCGCCGTTCCAGCCGACGGGTGAGAGGCGGGAAGAAAAGGGTGAATTTTAAAGAGAGTGAGAAGACCGAGTGCGTACAGTTCCACAGTCTGCTCGGAACATGTTGTTCTTCAGGATTCTCGACTCTATCTCCCTTTCTTTTTCTCTGTCTCTTCATTTTCTATCTATCTTCCATTCTCGGCTGCTTATTATTTCTAGCGAATTCTGATGCTACACCTGTAAAAATGAAGAATACAATACTGGCGTACCAGTGATTGGTCGTATTGCTACGACCATTTCACTAATTATTACATCGAATTGTATGAAATATGATATGTCAATATGGACAACTTCCTGTTTCTCAATATTGATAAAATTATTTTATTAATATTACCGTTCATCGACCCATTGCGTAAGATACTTTCTTGAATTAATTATTAATTTGTATATTGATTCTACTGAATATTACAGATGTTCGGTAGACGCGTCCGCGAGAGGGTCAACGGAAGTGTCGAGGTTCTCGAGGTTTTACGGTAGGTGAATTAGAATCCTTTCGACGCTACGCGACCTTCGCATCAAAATTTCTGTTTAGTTTCAATACGCGATATCCTTTTTTCACCCTGACAGACTACGCGCAATTATCATAAACATTTTAAGTTTAACGGAGGATCAGAAACTTCGAGTCGGATAGCTTATCAATTGCCAATTCGACCGCTTTTCCAGAATCACTAACTGTACTTGACCATATTAAATAATTGCCAATTGTATAAAATATTATCTTACGCAACCCGTTAGTTTCGTTCGGAGATATTCTTAGCCTAGAGGCAGAATAACAGCATCATCCTCATCTTCGCTTGTTATTCTCTCAACTATTCCGTCATCTTACGACTCTAAAAGTCCCGGGGCTCATCGAGTTCTTGCCCTTCTTTTCCGTTGCATCTTCTCGCTCTTTTAGCATTAGCGTATCCTTCGCGTATTCCCTAATCTCTATCCGTCTTTCACTTCAGCCTGTCCAATCGCATAACATTCTACGCCCTTACGATGCGGCGTTGTTCAGGTTCTCCGCTATGCACGCTTTACACGAGTAAGAGTACGTCTGATCCATCTATTCCACAGTTTTATGCATGACGCTCTCATACGTCTGTGTCATTTAATTTCTACGTAACGAACTTCGCAAATGCGAATATTATACGCTCCGTACGTCTCCGTACATGCTTTTAATACCAGAATGATATCAGACTGGAACGATGGCTCTTACAGAGTCATTGCTTTGCTCTAATCTCATTCGATTTTATTCTGCTACTCGCAAGCAACTCGAACAGCACCTCCAGTACTATCTCGATATCCGACACCCGGGTGTACAAGCGTATAACCAGCTTTGCGTTTTCAAGCGTACATCTCTTATCCATAGCCGAGCTACTGTGAGGACGCCATCAGCTTTTCGCTATCCTCTCATTCCAGAGTCGCTTCTATCTTCGTATAAACGCGTCTACACGGACCGTGCAAGCGCGTTAAGAGTTGAAATACGTTGAAGCGCGAGAGGGGGTCTCACCGTTGAACTGCAGCGGAGTATCAGCGGGAAACGAGAATTCCAACGGTAAACGGTTGAGCGAGGCCGACGAGACCGCAGGGCAATCAGAGTTAACAATGTTTTATTGTTGCGTCAGGATGCTCGCGACGTTTCGTACCCCGCCACGATGGCCACTGCTATTGCCAGAGGCCAGGCATGCATTAAGCTTATCATAACGGTATTGCCAGCCTCGTTTAAAGTCGAGAAGAGTTTAGCGCGAGGCATCGACTGTCAGATCCCATGGATTGGATCCGTAGATACGAACAATGCGCTCAACCAACGCAAGAAAAGGTTTTACCGAGTCCTGTCGGTGCTCCGGCCGAGCGCAGTTGTTCCTGGTCGAGCAGCTTTTCTCTACCCCTGTCGTTTCCTTCTCATTATTCTTTTTCTATTTCTCTTCGTTCTTCTTCTTCGACGACTTTTTCAATTTTTTTGTTTTTTTTTTAAATCTCATGGTACCTTTTCATACGTGGCATATACCCGTACCTTTATTCGCTTAGGTGAAAGGTTAGAGGAAACGAACGAGAATTAGAGAAGGATAAATTGAAAGATGAGAGAATGAGGTTGACGTAACGTTGCCCGTAACGGTACCTCCGTTGCTGTACGTATTCATCACGAACGATCTTAAACGATGGAAAAAAGAACACGGGAATGAAAAAAACGAGAGAATGATCGACGACGAGGAGAAAAGAGGGAAGAAAAACGTGACAACCAATTTACAACCGAGATAATTACAATATCAAGCGACGGGGCGATATTTAATATTTATACGCTTCATAACGATAAAGTGCCACGAAGGGAAATCCAGGGGCCACTTTACTCTCGATTATAATTGCAATAATAATAATCGCCAAGAGATACAGTTGTTCTTGACAATTTTATTTTATTCATCGTGTTAGCTCCCCCTAGGACTCGAGTTAATCACACTTCTTTAAGGTGTCTCGATCGATACAGTCCGATAGAAGAGGTAATAACGATAAATCCTTCTTCGTCCGAACTTTAAAAAACCAATCAGTATTGATAAAACGTTAACTGCAATACCAAAAGTTTTCTTTAAAAAAAAAAATATTTAAAACGAAAGTGATTGTATCCTTTTTGTATTATGTTTAACAATACGCGTTACGTAAAAGGATATTTACTTTATGCAAATCACTGCGTACAGATGCCTTCTTCGCTCGTAGTTCTTCACATTCGCGATTCTCCCTTCGTCCAGGTGACGCGGAAGAGGTCCTAGCTGGTAGTCACTTGTCTCGAGTACACCGTAAACACATTGTAATTGCGACGAGGCTGCTAAGAGCTTGACTCGAAATAGCGAAAGCGTGTATACTATCAGCGACGCATTGGATCACAGACGGGCTTGTACTTGGTACCAGACAAGAGCTAATCGGTAAACATTGACGAACCTCGTGTAGTAAGCACACCGCAGCGGCCAAGTGCCAAGCGAAATGCCTTTTGTTTGCCCGCCGGACCTTGCTATCGCGCCTCGACCATTCCAGTCTATTTCTCCTCGTCGCGACTATCCACACCCTTTGTGGAACCGCGCCACGGGATCTACAGGTAGTAGCCCTTAAAAGCACGCGTCGCGATCTCTCGATAAATACCCCGTAGTTCAAATAATTCTGTTCGAACCAACATCGATAGATGGTATCGCTTTATGGAAAAAAATGAATGAACGCTCGCGCAATGCCAATTATTTTTACTAACTACGGGTATCAGCACCTATCGAACTTTAAAGTAGTTACTATCGCCAAAAAGGTTTTTTAACTATGAATTTTCCTATTGAGAGGTCTTTTGGATGGCAAACTACCGGTGTTTCCGAAGAAGCGTTTGGGCATCCTCGACTACTCTGGTACGCCCGTAAGATGTCCTATAAATATTAATACGAATGTAGAACATTCGGAAGATGTCTGAGGAATATTGATGTTGTCTGGGGTATTTCAATGGTATTGTGATGCACCGAAAGACTCGCGGCACAAGGACCGTTACTAAACCCTGGTGTATATGCCCACTTACCACGAGGGAATGAGTAAATGATGGGTTATCTCGCTCTTCTTCTGTCTCCTCACTCTCGAGCTCTCTCGCGCATCGTCCTCGCCTCTGTCTCCCGTGCTTTTACCGTCTTTTTTTTTTCGTAGTATGGTTTCGTAATCACAAGGTCCTCACGGTCCTTGCGAAAATAATATACTCCGTGTGGGCATCCGCGAATTATGAGAGTCTTCCGAGTATACTGGTACGCACCGAGATACGGGAATTGATCGGGAGGGTGCTGGAACATTGAAGCAGCAGCAGCAGCAGCAGGAGCAGCAGAAGCAGCGGTTAGCGTCCCTTGCTCGGGGCAACGCAATGCAAAATATAATTTGATCGCGAATTTTCGTTGCATGCCTTCGCCTCTCCTCTTCAACGAGAAACCCCAAACGACTTGCATACTTTTTTTCGTGAATAAATTTGCGGCTGCCGTGATCCATCGCGATTAGAGAATTCGCATCGATTCGTCAAGCTATTTTTCTCGTTCTCCGAGCGCGCGTCTGTCCCTGACCGTAATGAGAAATGCCTTTTATGTTGTCCATATCGTTATTGGCAAAGGTAGATGGATAGATAAAAAAAATCCATCCGGAAAGTTGCAGAGTGACAACTTTCCCTCCTAAGATCGACTGTAACGTTTCAGGATGTAAGATGGAAATGGTCCCTCGTTTCAACGCGCGGTTATTAGTTTTCTCCGTGCACATGCCAATCTAACTAGTAAAAGAGTGGCAACTTTTTCACACATATATATATATATATTAGTGTATGCAGATCACGGGCGGTGTACAGAGGCAGCCTGGGCAGACTGAAGTAAAATCGAGTTCTGCATTCAATCGCCCAACCAATTCGACCGCATTCGCAAACGTAATATCTTTACTTTGGAAACTAAGATTGCCTTCGATTTTTCCTCGTTCGCCCCGTCCGCTCTCGCTCGCTCTCAGTACAGCAGACGGGTCGTTCCTGTACGTTTCTTGTACGAAGATGATGGAGAAAAGAGACGAGAACGAATTCAACATCACTCCTAGCCTGTCTCCCGTGGACATGGCTTCTGAAATCCGGGAAGCAATTTCCATCCGGAAAATTCTCACTATCCAATTTATCCGTTCTACGCACTTACAAAGACGATATATTTCGCTGTGTCGTGTGAGACTCGATGCTAAACGACTGCGGCGAATAAGAGCGTCGACGAAGAGCTATATTATAACCCCTGAAGAAACAGAAACAGTCTTACAGCTGTCCCATTAATATACAAAACACCGGATGGTCGAATCTACACTCGAGCTGTTGTAACTTTCTGGAATTCAATCAATCTTGCAATAATAAATCGACGGTGATTTTCTGCGATCTGTCGTACCTTTCACCATTTAAATAATTATTTTTTGTTATATATTTTCAATCTTCCAAATATATTCTGAAGCATAGAGCGATCCCTCTACCATTTCGTCTCGTTCTTCCGTGCCATGAGAGAAAATTCCACCTACGCGCCTTTTTCGCGTGTCTAATTTCTCTCATTTTATCGTGCGCCGTCCGGTATATCTATAAGAGTGAAAAACAGCCAGGTTTAAACGCTATATACTTAGCGTGTATATCGTTTATAGAGACGGGCTGGAGGATACTCAATGACGCGACGAGAGTAACGAGGTACTCGATAAATAACTGTAGATCGCGTGGAATGCTGATATATATATATATATACATATATGTATATACGTTTGTCTTGAATCTGATCTTGCGTGTAATGTACATATATTCACTTCTACGTTGTTGCGTGCTCCATCTTTACATCTTGTTCGATAGTCCAGTGATTTCTAGTATTAGATATACGTAAATAAGTTTCGTATTCTCGGGTTCTTTTGCTCGACGCGCAACGCGGCGATACATGCGACGTGCGACGTCTTATCTTAACTACCGAACGCATTGCCGACTTTTCTGACTCAATCACCGTCGAGTGATGCAAAAAATGAAGTCACGTAGGCTTGTAAACGTCTCACCGATAGATTGATGCAAGGGTGTACGGAATACGCTCGAGTTGGCGAGTATATAATTTTTCACGAATTTATTTACATGGAGAAATGTAGATTTAAGTGTATACGAGCATACTGTTTGTTGCAAATTGCCTAATGTCTTGAGTAGTACGCACGATAGATAAGTCGTAATATGGTCGTGGTTAACAAGAATTTAGAAACTCATTGAACGGTCGCTCTATTCGCAGGACGATTGGCATAAGCGTGCGATGGGCAAAATTGGGTCATGAAAATTACTTATATTCTAGAATTCGGTGTAATATTATCTGGAAAGAATGTCATAAAAAAGCTTCTTCCATGGGGAAGAATGAATTAAGTAACATAAATATTCACATGCAGACCTCTTGCTGTATTTCACTGAAATCCTTGTAGTTCTCGCATCTGTTTAATCCATCCACAAGTGTTTCCCTAGCGAGCAACCGGAAGGTACAAACACAAATCCCATTTGCCATTTTAATATTGTTTATTTAACTGAATATCCTGCAGAGTTTATACAATCAAGCGTCATTACGTCGACGTCTCTCGCTCGTTCTCTCTTCGCAGTGTTACTCGGTCTTGGCGCGACTGTCGCGCGTAGGACAGTATTCGATGTTGGGTAATTGTATTTCCATGCTCGGTAGGACGCGCGTCGCGCTAGAGGGGTTGCGCGAACAACCCTTGGCTCCTGACGGTACAGCTGGCTCAACTTGGCCTAGGAGTCTGAGCTCGAGCTCAGATGCTGACTGACTGAAACTCCCGATCTGTCGTTCGCTACCAACCGCGCTGCAGAATGGATCAGCGTTAGCCTCGGAGTACAGAATAGCTCGATCAAAACGACAATAATCCTCCCTAAACCTCTTCCCCTCGTTCTATACAACTTAGGCCGCGATGAAATTCTCATTGGCGATAATTCTCTCGAACAAAACGCAGGGGTATTGGAAACCAAACGGCAACAGTATTGGAAGCCACGCATCGCGTCGCAAGTCCACATACTAGGTTAGCGTAGCAGCGCAAGCGACGTTTTACGATTAAGTCATTGTGCCCACGTACGTCGTACATACGCTGCATTCCATGCCAACGCGATCTATTTTCGTGTATGTATTTTCATAACATAAATACACTAAGAATAAATATTCCCGTTTTTTCCGAACGTCGGTTTAGCGGTAACCGCTGCAACGACAGTTTTCATCGGATTGAACGCCATTATAGCCAAAAAATGTAAGAAAAAACCATACGATTCGCGTGAAAAGTCTTTTTCTGATGCCCCATAAGGAACCGTACGAAAGCGTTGACATAGGAGCTCAGGTCGATTCAGCATGGAATACTCCATATATACACCATGAGTAGTACACCCAGGCGACACGAACCCCAACCGGAACTCGATGTTTCGCGAAACAATATCCGTGCCGATATTGCATGGGTTCCCGCAGTAATTCGTTCGGGAAATACAATTGTTCCTCGCACGCTGACAAATGAGCTTTGCCAGCATTGCTTGTGCCTCGTACTCCGGTTGCTTGGCAAACTGCCTCGGTTGGGGGACTGGGAAACTAACTTCACCCTCGGTAAGGAAGTCCCGGAATCTTCGTTCTCCTCTTCATCATTCTCCACCTTTTCATTCAAGTGTGTTTTCCCATCCAGTTTTCCTTTGAATTTCCTCGTGTGCTGTACGGAATAGCGCGAGACTACTGGCAATCTCCAATGTCATAAACTTTGCGTGAAAATTGAGCATTTATATATATTTTCCATTATTAGCGTAAAAGTATGAGATGTTCGATTACAGATTCCGTTATCTTTGTACATGTATTCTTCTACTGCAAGAATGCGTCAAAACCGTTAAGCATTATTTACCCATTTAGTCCAGTTACTACTTTGCCTAATTCCATTGACATACGTTAGGTGTCTTAACAAATTTACTGCTCTCAAGGATTCCAATTTAATGCGAATACCAGACAACCAGGTATGTATCTCTTGAAATAATAATTAAATAAAATTAAATATGAAAACTGGTTGGGCCAGAAGAGTTACATATAGCTGCAACTCCATATATATGTAATCGATACATGTGTAATCGTCTCCGCAAACGTAAAACATTTAATTGAGATCTGAAAAGTCGTATTAAAGAAAATAAATATCAAATAAACGAAGCAACACCTGACACTAGGCCCACTGCTCCGCCATGACTATAAAATCGATATACCAGCACTATTCATAATTCTCTCGATGTACGGGATGGCATGTGATGTTCTTCGAGGAATCTCATACTTGGAATCAGCACACACCCGCTATTAAAACAGGCCTGGTGATCGAACAAGCTGGTCCGTGTCTGCGTCTAGTATTCCTACGCACAGCGGGTAACCGGAATCCAGAATTAATCGATAGTCGTAAAGGTGCCCGACAAGAGATTGGCCCCAACCATCATCCATGTTCATAGCGATTTGAATTCAGTTTTCATCTATTGCCTATAAGCAATGGTTAGATCGGAACAATACTCCGCAGGACCAAACTCGACGATGTATGCGCCGGTGATGAGTACATTTGAGTTGTCCAGGCGACGAGGACACGCGGAGGGCAACGTACAACGTTGAAACAGGACTCTTATATCCGATCAGAAGCAGGCGAAAGAAAAAAAAAACAACTGTCCATAATCACATTTGAATAACTGGTGGCTCCGTGCGAATGCGAATCACAGTGTCGAAATATCGACGAAATTAATTAAAAGTCCTAAAAAATATTCTGTTACTCGCCTGCTTATAACTACGGCGTAACGATGTTTCAGAGCGAAATATTCGTAAAATAGAAAAAGAAAGAGCGATAAGAGGAGGGGTTAGGAAGACAGGGGTCAGAGAGCACTGAATTTATCGTCAGCGATGGACAAAAAATATGTTGGCGCATATTTATTTATGGGGCGCCAATAATGCGGAATATAATGCGCGTTTGCGTGGAGATCCGTGTGCCGCGTTAAAAAGGAAGAGCTCGATAGGTGTATGCTACGTACACGTATGTATGCGTTGCTGGAAGAATATAATACAGTTGGCATTGGAGGTGGAATCGCAAGGGCAGTCGGAAAAGAGAGAAGCCCGGGCGTGGAGAAGAGCGACCTTAGGCGAGAGGACAGCTATGAGCGAGACAATGCGAGCCAGATTGAATGAATGAATACGCTGATGAATGCGCACAATAGCACAAGAGGCAGCGGGCTGACACAATGGCACGACAAAAACTCTCGTGTTCTTTCGCTCTCGCTTTCCTACTCCCTCTTTTTCTGCCACGGTGCAGATCGAGACACAACTAAACTATAGGTATTGTGTGGTGCTTGTGCCGGCCAAGTGTCTTTGTCACCCGCGAGTCATACAGAATCCGATACCATTCGCCAATGAGCCTTCATTTGTCGCGGGAGTAATTTACGTATTTCTGTTTATTATTTATTTGCTTTTACGCGTAAGAGAGATGGAGGGCACGACGAATCTGATCAAAGCGTTGTTGAAATTCGAGGAGTTAAAAAAATAGGAATGGGAGAAACAAACAAGCAAGTTTCTAAACTGTAAATAGAGAATCTTAAATCATTCTTAAATCTCGCGTGTATAAATACTTTTCTAGAAATTTCCTATTACTTTTAGAGTCATCTCACTCATTAATACGCGGGGCTCTTGATCAATGTCCAATAACAGTGGCTCTGCTATAACGTTGCGGATGATGCGAGGCAAGAGAAAAGAAGATGGTCTCTGTCGGTGATTGTTAACAGCGCACGCGCAACATTGAAATATTACACGAGGGCGAGCCTACGCAGTGGTTAATGATGAACAATTAACATTCAGCGGTATAAGCGGTTTCTATGGCAGGTAAAACCTCCTCATTCGTTTCGTCCGTTATGGCTGTTGTCGATACCTCGCCCAGGTTTGCTTTTATAAGTGGCACAATATTGGTCCGATCCTGATTGTCAATGCATTGTAACGAGTCTCGTGTCCAATATCGGTACAACGTTGGTACCGGTGCGAGATGTTGACAACCAGCTCTACGTGTCAACGCTGTGACAATATTGGAAACGGTTCTTGCGCCGGTGCCACGATCCGGATGAAATCAAATGCTGGCACGCGACTGGTACGGTCCAGACCCGGTTCTCGGCAGGATGCCCGTACTTGGGACCATCTTACGCTAGCGCTGGGTTGCAAATGTACGCCGGAATAATCTGGAATTGGTATTTAAGGTTATGCGCTACACCGCCTGAGGCGCTATTAGTGTTATCCGAATGTGAGTCATGAGTGTTATACGAAGGGAACATTGACGGTGACGTTGGAGCGAGAGAGAACGATATAAACGTATAGAGGCGATCGGGTAGTTGGGTTTTACTTCAGCGTAAACAATTTTTATTTCAAAACGATGAACCTCAATAAAACTGATTCGACCTACCGTCACGATGACTCCGGACTTACTTTAGAATGATATTTTGTATCGGTAACACGCTAAAACACGATAAAACGCGTCAAAAGGTTAAGTGAACCGGACAAGGATTAATTTCCTACATGTAGAGTGTATACACATTGATCAAAAATGAGTAGAGCGATCAAAAAAATATTGGAGCCTGGTTTCAAAGAAGCTACAGCCATCTGTGGTACACAAAAAGGTCATTCTTTCTTACCAATCTATAAAAAAAATCAATTGGAATCTGAGCATTTTTACTTTCAAGCAAGCATTCTGTTGTTAATGTAATAAAGTGAGATATTATTGCAAATTGCATCTGATGTTTAAATAAAAGCGATATTTATAAAAATGATAAACTCTTTTATTCATTTAAAAATCGTATGGATCTCTCTTAAAAAACTAGAAATGATTCGGAAACGATCGCTGCTCGATGCGACACAATTGGTTTCAATTAAGAAAGTTACTTTGGTTATTTCGATCAATCGTTCATTTAACTGAACTATTGTGAATTATTTGAATGATTCGCCAATTATTGTTCTTTGGGTGATAATATTTTAGGTCAATGTTTAAGTAATTTTTTTGAAATGATATAAAGAGCCACACTATTGATTATATCAAAACCTGTTAGGCAGACGGATAAGCGACACAGCTCCAGGCAGCTTGGCGTCATCGTTTCGTGTAATATCGTATAAAGAATTTCGCCTACCATTTGTAACATCGATAGGCTAGATTTAGGGTATTGTTACATTTCGAAAATCGGCACCCAGCGTTGCGCCGTTCGTATTCGATATTCCAGCTTCGGGAGAACCCCATCCGGATGGTTACAGCTTCCGCGCGCCTCGTTCAGTTGCAATAGACTGCCATTCTGTCATTCTTAGGAACATTTTATTATTATCCTGAAAAAATAATGTTACTTACACTATGTATTTGTATCATAACTTTATAATGTTCAATGTTATTTAATATATTAAGAGTCATCGTTATTGATACCGTTACGCATGTACGGGCGAGGTACGTGCGTTTGTATCTTGTTACGTCTGGACTGATAATGGATTTTTATTGTGCAATAAATTGTTGAAAGTTTATTGTAAAATTTTCGATTTAACCGCGCATACGTGCATCTATTCTTGTGCCACCCAGTAGTGCTAATCACTGCTGCATATGTACCTTTCACTTAGGTCAGCTGTTCCGCGCTGACCAGCGGGACGTAGCTCATCTTCGAGACGCGCTGCTAATCACCATCTACCTTTTTCGCGACATTGTTGCGGCGTGCCCTCGGCAATGTTTTCTTTAATTGTTCCAATAGTTCATCTCCAGGGGTCGATCGCAACGGTCGACCCTTGTAACAGCAAAATGAATAATTATATTCCGCATGGTCGACAATTGATAGTTGTGTTTCCGCATTCGAGGTTTATTTGTGACTATGTTAAACCGACGACGCAGTGGATTCGAACATTTAATTATCAATCTCTAACTTGTAACTATGTTATAATATATTGTCCTTATGTTTATAAGTGGACAAATGGAGGTAAATCATTTATTAATCCAATAACCAGAGAAACTCCAATCCCTGAGTAACGCATTTCGCTCTAAAATGGAGAAATTAATTTTACGAATTGTAAACTATTATGTTGTGCATGCGGATTTGTCTGGTGCGATGCTCGATTGTGGAGGGTTGCCCCACTTGGAAGACCGGTCTAAGTGGATCCGGCGTTGCACACGGAAATTCATCGTACAGACTGGAAAGAGCAGGCTCCGTCCAAAGCTAATAGAATATTAAATGCTGGGTTCACTCGAGGAATACCCGAATACTATTTATATATTCTCCTCGCTCACGTACGTATGCATTCACATAGGCAGAGCTGAACAGGCGCACGGCTAATACCTCTATTTATCCGACAATTAATACGAATGCTTAATCACGCGGCTGAGGTATGATGGGTTCGGGTCACGAACACCACTACCACATGATATTATACATCATTTGTCTACTACGGTTGTGCGTTGTATAGCAAAATCAGTATGACAACGAGACCTCTGGAAATGAACTATTTGTCAATATAAACGGTGGAATATAAATAAAAATGAAAACTTATTTTACGGTTTGAATTGATGAATGCGTGAGGATCGCTCAAATGCCAATCGATACTGATTCGTGTGTAGTATTATAAAATCGATGGCAAACGGAAAATAGAAATAAAACGCTTGTTACGCGATACAGGGGTTTCAGGGACGACGCGAAAAACTTGCTTTTGTAAAACGAATTAATAAACAACGCAGAGGGATTTTGGGTGGTTCCGTGTACCGCACCCTTCGATCGCTTGCATGTCTCACGAGAGCCTGCACACGGGCTCTGTATATACATTAGCCCATGTCAAACCCATCAATATTATATTCGCCCGTCGTCGAACCCACCCAAACAAATCACATTAGTTTCTCTCCTCCACCCGTTGGAGAACTTTAACAATTTGCATGAGATTACCCGGGGAATCCTTTGGCTGAGCACCGCGCGACGAGACGACAAGACGCCGGTTCTTTGACGACGAGAATAAATACTTTTTCAACCGTAGTCGGGCCGAGCCCTTCCTCCAGCAGCACTTTGTTCCTTCTTCGCTAGTCGATCGTCGACAACGTACACGACCGATCAACAACCCCGCGCATTATATTAACGCAGGGCTCGCTACTCCCGCGTTGTACTTATCGCATGGAATAAAAATTACACCTCTCACGACGTAAGCTCAATTAATAAAGTGACCAAGCTCGCGAGATATAAAATTACGATATAAGAATAATTTGTCTGAATATTACTCTGCATGCGCGTGTTCGATTACGAGATAACTTTTCTTCTTAATTCGTATGATGAATCGTGGAATACAATACGAATTTATTTGAAGTATCAATCGTTGGCTTTAATTTTACTAACAACATAACTAATCTCTAATATTTTACAGATATAATTATCTCTTAATTTGATCTGGCCACGATATTGAATTAAATATTATTCCAAAAAGACGAAAATTTAGTGCAAACCAAAGTTGCCGAACTACACGAATTCATATCATTCCATGGTAAACTAAAAAAGTAGGCGATTTTAGGAAAAAGATTTCCCTCGCTCGTATGCACCAGTTTTAACAAGGGACAAAGCATACGTTACTTTTGCTTAATTTATCAGCAGCAATTTCCCGTTGACACGTTCTCAACGTATAGTTCTAACAAACCACTTTCGTTCGCGAATAATTATCGATATTATTATTAATCTATTCCCGTAAGAGATGCGGTTTTGAATGCATGGCTTCGCTTCGTTCATCTCCCTCCGACTACACGGTTACACGGTGAGCGAAGGTGAGCGAAAATGCATCGAGGGGTGCTACCGTACGATAGGGCGGTGGGGGAAGGGTCCTTTCGCGCTGTTGCTGGTTCTCTTATCGAGTAGGCAACACTATGGCGAAGTTAGCACAGTATAGAATAGTATATAGTACCAACTAGTACAGTCAAAATGCAGACGAAGGAGCAGAATATCTCGGAGAGGCTCCGAGGTTGCCAACACGAGTATAGACGAGCGCATTATGTCTCCATCCGCCTTGCAGCGTACTCCGTGACGTGACGTGAGTGTTCCAGACAACCTAATTACATCACAACATAGCATGTCGACCTAGCTACCCTTACAGAGCTACCACGCAGCCGATGTTGGCATGCTTCTCTTCTTCCTTCTCCCTTCGTCGTAACATCGTACCAACCTATATTGCAGCTACTCTCGAGCGACATCGTCGTCGAGTTTCCGCCGTCGAGACTCAAGCAATACCAAAAGCTTGACGCAGAGGTACACCCAGTGTACACCTTTTCTTCTACTTTACGCGACCAGCAATAAGTGGCTTTCAGTATTGAACGGGTCTCAGTATCCAGCTGCTATATTGCTTCTGGCTATGAACCGGAAGCAGCTACTATTTTACTGTTTTTTACATCATTGATCGAATCTAGATAGAATCGAAGGGGGGAATTGTCAACTATCGTTTGTTGCTCTCCCGTACAATCAAGTTATGATAATACACAATGTACTTAAATAAGATTGTCAAAAAAATAATTGCCTTTAATACGTGTTGTCGATCCACGGAATAGTATTCGATAATTAGAAAATATAAGATCCAAGGCTTTCATTGTACATGAATTAACTTTTTCCTTGACAGCTTAATGTCTTAGCCATCTGACAGCGTCTCGCAGTGTCGCTTTATTCCTTAATCGTGCACTCTTGTAATATCGAGAATAAACGATCGTTCTATCGCAGTCATCGACGCATAAGAAGTTGAGATTGCAGTTAGATTTTCCCAACATATCGAGAAGCGCGGGCGCATTCTCCAGCTCGGCCACAATTACGTGCTCGACTCGTTTTCGCACGATATTCTGCCAATGAGCGAGCGAGTGAACAGACGTGCGGTAGATTCCCCGGGGAAACGCGTTTGACAAGCCTCTTTTCGTCTCTCTCTCTCGTTTTCTCTCTCCCTCTCTCTCTCTCTCTCTCTCTCTCTCTCTCTCTCTCTCTCTCTTTGCCTGCATGATCACTGTCCTCTCATCTGATTCGTTTAATTCCCGTGGCCGACTCTCTGCTCGGATTGCCTTTTCATGCTGTGCTTTCGCGTTCTTTTATGCGCAGTTGCATTTGATAATCAGCATGCACGAGTATATACCTAGAAACTAAATTTGCAATAAATTTCTAACCAGCCTTTCTGAGATACTTGGATAATATTATCCTGAAATTCCCGACAGTATTTTACCTTTGATTCCCGGCTACCTCGAATCCGCGGAGTTCTTTGAGGTTTTCACAAGACAGGAAACTTACGGTAGAGGATTTTCAATGGTCAAAAGCGAACCGTTGTTCGACCTTTGACCTTTGTTTTTATTTACCAAGCAGAAGACGATCGCCTAGCTACACCTGGTAAATAATTAACAATGAGTAATCGAAGGAACTATACAGCGAAGATATCTTGCTGCGCTACATTCCGGATGACTATCAAAACCCGTAACGTTCGGCCTGAAATTCATTCGATATCACAGCGTGTTCTGCCCGCACAACCCGTTAGTTCCTTATGCAACATCGATAAATATCGAGACTTTATTATACGCAGAGTTGGATAAAATATCAATGAGCAAGGATTATGACGACGAGTTCCTGCTAATAAGAAAATTGCCCTCGCGCGCTTTCCGAGACCTGGTACGATCGAGAAGTTCGAGGTGTATCGGTACTGGAAGACCCTTAAGCCGAGCACCGTTGCTTCTACTGCTTCAAACGCACATTTTTAAGAATTCGAAGATAAAGGTCGATTATCCAACAACTTCTCGTTTTAGCGAAGCTGGTTTATCGTCGCAGAAGCAACCTCTCTTTGGAACGATTCCCGGGTGGTATGGCTACGAGAATAACATTATTAAATACGTGATGAAATCTTTGGAAAATGTATGAACGGCAATCCCGGATTATCCTTATTTATGTATTAAAATCATTCCTTATAAAAGTAGATTGGACACAGAGCCAACAATTGAGTCAATTGGTTCTGCTATATCCATCGAGTGGTTTCTTCTCCGTTACTTATACTTTACGAGGAAATCAGTCGACCTGACATGGCCAGTCCTCGAATGACAGATTTTTTATAGAACATATCGTGTCGCTGGAAGAAATATGTCTTACACGAAAAATCTTAATTTTATCAGTTGACTCCGCACTCTTGAGACATCAAAATGTTAGCATATTATTAATCAAGTGTCGAAGAGCGCGAAAGTCCGGAAGAAGCTATCAGGGTAAATAACTCAAGTCCTTCTTCGTGTTATACTCATAATCGTTGATCATATCAATGAACCGCAAAGATCAAATCGTTTACAGACAATTACGAAAAAAGAACGTGCGGTGATTCACAGAAAATAACCGTTTTGGCAGCATTGCGAGTGCGGTATAGCCTGAACGCACAACCAGTTCAATCTTGTACATATATTTTGTCGAAGCGACTCAGGCTCTCATCCGCTTCCGACGGGCTTTCGCAAACCAGAGATACAGCCGCGTGTCAGCTGCCGTTACTCGACGTTGTATCGTTAATAAAGAAGTTACGTCGGTGCAGAGGCAAGAGCGCGCGCCCGCCCGAATAAGTTGCTTAATTTGCAGCACGTATATTCTTGCGATATACGAGGGAACTATTATCGTTAAGCGTGTTCCGGAGCAGAGTGCTATACATACAGTCGTGCGCCCGTGCGCTTGGATTGCTCGTGCCGGTGTGCGTCAGTCGCCAAAGAACCGTGAGTCGTGAGGCGATGATCGATCGACTTGGATGAATGCATCGACGTGTACCCGAAGTAAACCAATCTTTTTTTCTCTCTCTTTCTCTCTGATCTGTAATGGATTGCGAGAAATCTCGTTGCCAAAGCCGATCGTGCACGTTCGCTAGCACCGATCGATACATCATTAATTCCTGGAGTCGCGGAGCGTTTTAAAACAATCATGAAACTCTGCGTCTCACTCGCTCTCGTTCCATTTATTTATTTATCATTTTTTACGGGGCGCTTGTTTTTTTTCCTACATCGTCGAAATAAGACTGCACACTGAATACATTTGAAACATGTTGCAAAAGCCATTTTGCTCTCTTTTTCGTGCAACTTCTGTCATCCGAGACGTGTGCCACCTTATTAAATTCCGTAGCTCCATAATCTTCGCCAGCCGTTAACGTTGTCGTTGTTGAGAGCCAAACATAATTTTCCAGTTCTGTGCGTGTCGTAGCAGCGCGCGACTGTCCTGATAGACGAGAATCTAAAAGATAGCAGAAAAAATTGTGTAATCAGGTAAAACGGTATTAGTGGCGAGGTGGGTCCTTATAAGGCGGTGCACGAGCGTTGCCCGAAGGCCTTCCCGATTGGACATTTCTCTGTACGTCACATACCTCTCCCTCGTCTGTACGCTACATCATCGACATGCCTATACGATTGTAGTTGACATTTCTTCGCATAAATATGTACACGCACACGCGTCATCGTACTTCACCGTAGCAGCTTCTGCGTGTGAGTGAAAATCATGAGTAAATCTATAGTAGGGTAAGTCCGGAACAGATGGGACATTATTTTCTAGGACCGATGCGACTCTTTCGAAATTCTATATTATTAAGCATTCCATGGAACTTTGAGAAAGGATTCTTTTCGTCTATCGCATAGCGCTGAGAAACAACTTGCCAGGTATAACTTTTTCTTTACTGTATACGCGGGATGTAAATGTACAGGATGAAAACCCGAAATATATTTTCGCGGGAAAAAGTAATATATACTGCTAATTTGTATTTTTTTTTTCAAAAAACGAGTAGCGTTCCGTCTCTTCTGGAATTGCCCTATATACATAGAGAAGCCGGCAAAGCCCACTCTGGTTTCTGGTGTACAAGTCGGCAAGCGCACGCGGAGCATCGGTAGCCGATGTTGGCCGGGGCAAGAAATCGCTGGGGCTCTCGCTACCATTCCTGAATCAAGCAGCGCAACTGTAGCAACTCCGAGAGCAGTGGCAGCACACGGGAGCCGCATCCCCGACAACTTGATTAATAGCCTTAATTAAGATATTTAATTGCTCTTATTTTTATTTTTGTCCCCGACTCGGTTATAATGGCGACGTGTACGATCGTTGTGGCACTTGCTCTCGCTCTTTGCTAATATACACGATCGAGCGAGCAAGACGGAAAGAGAATATCTCGTTGCAGCGGCGAGTGCTCCGGCAGAGCTCTCCGGCTCGACATATTCCGCGTGCATCCGCGAGGAGCCCGAGGTAAGCGCACTTAAGAACACGTCATAATCTACCTCTCGTCTAAGTACGAGTACGCTGGATATACAACGGCTCCAATCTGAGCTCCCCATACTATACAAACGCGACATACAGTCGCTATATACGTGCTACCGTCGTATATATATATAGTCCTCGGTACGTGGTACGTGCAACGATGCCTGCTACGATTAACGACGCCCGGCGACGCGACCTGTGTTTACGATCCATCGGCTCTTCGAGAGCTTCTTTTCGACGGCAAATCGCGCGCCCTTTTAATGAGCCTACATTATTCATGAATCTTCCATACGCTGCTGTGTATCCATCATCCACTGCATACGTGTATTCTATATTGCCATACGATGAATAGTAATCCCGGAATATTGCGAGAAACCGCAGGACAAATAAGCCCGGAATTTCTTAATTGACATAGAATAAGTTGTATCGCACGAACTATCTTTTCTTATAATCGTACCTCGATATTGTATGAAATAAAAATTCGTTCTTAATATTCTTCGTGGTAACTTTTTCGTCGTTAACTTTTTAAGTACGATACAAAATAAATGATATCATAAAAAAATTAACAAAATGAAAATGGTAATTTTTTTCTTAGGCGATTGACAATAATTTACCAAAATTCGTGTAAATTTTTTAGATAAATACTCAAAAAGTGACAAACTATTTTGGAGAGGTTACTCGCGAGTTATTGGAAATAATTTTACGCGTACTCGACTGACTAGTACTTAAATATATTTATTATAATTATTTGAGGCATGAAAACGATCGTTTCGTGCATACTATACGTGCTGTCAACGTTCGGACTCGGAAGCAATGGGGGACGTCAGTGAGATGAGACATAATGAGGCAGAGTGATGAGATGCGCCATATCATTTTCCAAGAGCGAGCGAACATCACTTAATTTGCTTTAGCGCAGAAATCATACGATGCATCATTGACGTCGATGTTTTAGCGTTTTCGTGAGTTCGCTTCTTACATTGTTAATATTCTTAAATTTCAAGATATTTACGTGTAGCGCACGTAGGTATATCCATTTTGCGTAGTTGCACGCATGTAGCAAGCAACAAACTTGCACTCTCGCGAGACTCTCGTGACCAAGTACGCTTGAGAGCAATTTGCGCTTGAACGAGAATATGTATACTACATACTGTTTACTTGACTATTTATCTCCGGGCGACCGATCGCATGTACCTAATAGAGCTGGTCTGTCTGAGGCTGTTGGTGGTGGTGCTGCCGTGTCCGACCACGCGCGCTTTATTTTTCGCGGCTCTTCTCAACTACCGGACTCTCGATTATTCTCGAAAATTGCTCTCTCGCTTTACAAAGTTGCAATGGCTCGCGCGTCCGATATCTTCGTGCTGAGAGAACGACGTGTAAGGTTATAAAAAACAAACGGCGAATCTTGCGAGTGTGGAGAAGCGTCGAAGCGTCTTCGCCAATTGGTGTTATTGAAGAACAATTACCGTCAGCATCACCGTCTACATCCCTCGGGGATGATTTTAAGCGATTGGAATTTTGAAAAGCGAAGGCGCACTCTGAAAGAGGAACGATCTCTCCACGACAGCTTCTGCGATGGTACGAGGAGTGTTCGATACAGTACCCATCGCATGCTCTTGACTATCTTCGCCCTCAACTACATATTAAACTTTCGTTCATATAAAGGGTGATTTTTTAAGAGCTTGAGAACTTTTTTTTAAAAAAAAACGCATAAAATTTGCAAAATCTCATCGGTTCTTTATTTGAAACGTTAGATTGGTCCATGACATTTACTTTTTGAAGATAATTTCATTTAAATGTTGACCGCGAATGGGCCCTAGAAAAGTTGGCAGAAAATCCGCTTTTTTATCGACAAATTTTGTTCAGCGATGAGGCTCATTTCTGGTTGAATGGCTACGTAAATAGGCAAAATTGCCGCATTTGGAGTGAAGAGCAACCAGAAGCCGTTCAAGAACTGCCCATGCATCCCGAAAAATGCACTGTTTGGTGTGGTTTGTACGCTGGTGGAATCATTGGACCGTATTTTTTCAAAGATGCTGTTGGACGCAACGTTACGGTGAATGGCGATCGCTATCGTTCGATGCTAACAAACTTTTTGTTGCCAAAAATGGAAGAACTGAACTTAGTTGACATGTGGTTTCAACAAGATGGCGCTACATGCCACACAGCTCGCGATTCTATGGCCATTTTGAGCGAAAACTTCGGAGAACAATTCATCTCAAGAAATGGCCCGGTAAGTTGGCCACCAAGATCATGCGATTTGACGCCTTTAGACTATTTTTTGTGGGGCTACGTCAAGTCTAAAGTCTACAGAAATAAGCCAGCAACTATTCCAGTTTTGGAAGACAACATTTCCGAAGAAATTCGGGCTATTCCGGCCGAAATGCTCGAAAAAGTTGCCCAAAATTGGACTTTCCGAATGGACCACCTAAGACGCAGCCGCGGTCAACATTTAAATGAAATTATCTTCAAAAAGTAAATGTCATGGACCAATCTAACGTTTCAAATAAAGAACCGATGAGATTTTGCAAATTTTATGCGTTTTTTTTTTTAAAAAAGTTCTCAAGCTCTTAAAAAATCACCCTTTAAATTGTGTATTCTGTATCGTGAATTATATGAATCTCTGCATGCTTTGCATACTGTTGGAGAAAGAGTGACGGCACTTATAATTCATCTTCTGCTTCGCTCGAGACGGAGAATGTTCGTGACGAAACCTCTGACAGCAACGATACGAAAGAGAAAGAAGAACAAGCGTAGCAGTAATAATTACAGACAGCAGGCTGGGACTTGTGTTCCGGCGGTCTCTCAGTGCTTCCCGGCGCCATTCAGAACCATTTAGAGAAATAAAGTGCGACTCTCACGGAAAATTATGACTTTAAAATGTAGTGAAACGTCACGCTATCCTGGCGGGTATAAAATAAAATTCAAATTCGTGAAACTTTACTCCCTCGTATGTTTCGGTCGTCGGTGATGCCCTTGTGGCTACCGAAACTCCCTTATCCGTCTATCTCACGATTAAAAAAAACCTCCGATTTCTCGTATTGCACCAAAAAAAGTATTCCATCTGCGCTAGAAGTTCTAACCGCTTGTAAGCGTCCGACATCTTGAAAGGGATTCCGGGTGAACGAAGAATGAGAGGAGACGGGCGCGCTAAACTGCTCGCACGTCCCATTGTCTGTGGTAGTCCCGCGGACAATACGGGTAATCACACACGAGAGTGATGGAGAGCCAAGCGGGATCTCCTTGATTGTTTCGTTTTTATCCAATGCCTTAGTGCCCACCGTATGTCATGTACCTATGCGATGTTACGCATTAAAGTAGAACTGTGCAAAGCTTTAGTAATCTCAGTGTTGAACGAACCTTTTCTTTTGCAGTCATTCGACAGTCCGCCAACGGTAGGCATTCCAGAGAATATTAATGATGCTCGAGGTGCGAGAAACGAACAATAAATATTTAACGCTATTTTCACTTTGACTGGAACTCTGCATATATGTATCCACTCTGATTGTTTTATTTGAATTTATTCTCTGAAGTTCAGCGAGCGAAGCGTCCGCAGCACCCAGGGCTGATGCTGGTGTCAGTGAGAACGGCGGCGCGCGAAAGAAGGCGAGAGAAGGTCCATTGTCCGGTAGAACTCGGGTACGGTGCATCCCGGGACAAACAATACAGCCAATCACGCAGCCAAGGAATCGGTGATTGTTTCTTTCTTCGTTCGTCCGATGCCTTCGCCATTCTCAGGATTACGCACGAACAACAACGTCGGGATATCTTAAAATCCCTTTCACTCGTTTCATCTTCGGTTCCTGCTGGACGAAGCGCTCATTCCGGAGATTCGGAGGATGATGGAGCAGGAGTTACGGTATCATCCTGACAAAAGAGAGGAGGTGTTCAATGTTTATAAGGGTTTCTTGACCCAACTCCTCGTGTATACGTGTGATACTCGGCTCGCCAAGTATTGGAAATGGTGGGGAAGTTGAGACGGTACCCGAGACCGAGTACGTTAACGGGTGGAACAGAGTGTGTACGAGCTCAGAGAGTAGATCGTGCGGTAACGGAGGCTCGAGGGTAGAAAGGAGAGGAGAAAAGGGGATGCTGCGGAGCAGCCGCTCTCAGAATGGAACAATCAGTCGAGAATCAAGCGACCACTTGTTCCATATGCGCAGCCATAGAGGCCGGCGTCGGACGCCGTCCGCTGCGTGTCCTGAAAATACTACTGTGCGCTGTCTCCACCGTTTTCCCGTTTCCTCCGTTCCGCTCACAGACTATCCTGCGAACAATCGCGCTGTCGACAATTATAGCAATTATTGGTCCTTGCCAAGAACTCGTTCCTGTACTTGAACATTTCGATGCAAATATGTTTTTGGGATTCCAACACCATGTACAGCAACCGTCACTAGTCTACTGTATGTATTTCACCTAATATTCCAAACTACACGGTGTAACAGATTTTCAAACCTTGTCAGAGTCGTACGGCTCTTGTACGCTGCAGCCCTCGGTGTATCTTCTATCGGAACTGTAACAATTGGGCACCGGTATACCGAAAGTACCGAGAGCGCGTCATACTCGTACTTCTCTCGTTACGTATACGCGCGCTGCAGCAAGGAATTAAGTAAAAGGAAAGAATACAAAGAATGGAAGGTGAAGGCAGAGTGAACGGGAATGAGAGAACTCTACGGAGGGGAGAGGAGAATGACAAGAGAGAAAGAAAAGGCCAAAAGAAATGAAATTGTAAAGAGTCACGAGAAGGTAGAGAGGCAAGGTGGAAGAACCTTCGCGTAATATTATGCGATCCATCCTGGCAGTCTTGGTCGTAGTAACTTCGCACCGGCTAACGATGGATGGGGTGGAAAGCGTAGAAGCGTGTATCGCGGGACAAATAACAATGCTGCCTGCCGGTGGAGCTGATGAAGTGTCGTCTGTGTTGCTCTGCCCCGTGATATTCTCTTCTGAGTTCTCCTTCTCCTCCTCCTCCTCCTCCTACTGTTTCGCAGTCTCGATTTCTTCCACCGCAGCCTCCGCAAGAACAGCCACAGAGAACATCACAGCTTCGGTACTACGATCCCTTGTACGAATGGGGCAACAATGTCGCGCATCCCTCTGGATGCCACGGGATACAGTCGTCGGGGCTGCTGGTATTTCTCATTCTCTTCCTCTTCATCTCGACCTCACACCTTCGCGATCGGTACCTCACGCGCAATCCGCATCAACGCGTAAAGCACGCGTCCTAACCCTCCAACGAAACGGATATATTGTTCCGGTTACCGCAGCCCTTCGCCGACTCGGGTAATTGGGCAGTGATTGTCCTCATCCCGGAGATCTCTTTCATAGCGACAAAGGTTCGGTCCTGTGTCATCGTCTCCGTGCACGACGAGAGGTTTTGTTTAATTGTAGACACACGAAGCTGAAATTTTGTATATAAACATTCTCTTGATATTCGATACCATCTTGGACATCACATCAGAATAGTATTCGAAGAGAGAAGCTTTATTCTCTTTCCAGTGCTATTCGGGAGTCACCGAACGATCGATACGATGTTATAAGCGTACCGTTTCTTCATTGATTGGGACATAATTACATCTTTGCTCTTGAGCTTGGCCCTTTTCGCCCAAATACCCAGTGACATCAGTCGCCTGCGGCCACCCTTTCTGCTTACTGTGCCGTGCAACTCCCCAATAGTATATAGTTCTTGACTCCGATGCTCACGTATACGCGCATCAAGGAAGCTTATGCGTTAAATTACTCCGGCCTTCCCTAACCACTATAATTACATGACATTTTTTCGCCTACGTTCATTGTCTTGATGAACTCATCGCCGGTTATGAATTTCTGCAAGAACCGACTAAACTAATGACCCACGAATAGAACAAATCATTGTACCGATAACTATGGTTGTTAAAATACGCAACAAAGTTTCACATCTATGATTGATGTGTTATTGTTTACGCGGTCGCAAGTCATATATATGTTTATATCTATATTTCATTTCTCAGAGGTTCGTGACGACGCAATCATTACACAATGCTAATGCGTCGTAGTGTCGGTCAGTCCGTCGGTCTGTGGAACCATAGCTCGTAGCAGAAACGGTCAGATCAGTGGTCAACAGCATGTGATAATGAGTCGAGACATTCATACCTACGTTCTTTAGTTTCTCCGTCGTTACATCTGACGTTACTTTTAATGTGTGACGCGGAGATACGTGGAAAATGTAAAAGCACAGTCGACTGATATAATCCAAGCGGGACATCAAATCTCGTGATATTAATCACTTAGTGTCACGTGTGGCCCCCTCTTTCGTTTCAAGTAATTCTTATCTTCGTCGATCAGATACATAGATGGAAATACCGCACACGAGCTGAGCTCGGACTCTGTAATAGTGGTACAGATATACTCTGCTCCCTCCCCCCCACCTGTGCTGTTGCTTTACGACACGCAGTAATTGATTAGAGACGCCCGTTGTTGTGTTGTGCTCTGGTCTCTACGTAATATACGAAACTTTCTAAATCCTTTCTAAACTGTACAGTAGGCATGGTACAGCGGTAGTAATAGTTATAGCAGTCGTTCCAAACGTCGAGTATAGTACGATTCAAGAGACCAAAGAGTTTTACTACTTCAGCGTTAATTGTATTTCTTTGGAATAGAATCTTGTTGATGCTGCTGCGTGTCATTTTAGGACCGGGAAGACGCGGTACAATGACAACGACATGAGTGAAATTAAAGTTGAAAAGTTACTCTTTGAAACTGTACGTGACAAATATCGCTTTCCGTTATCTATATCGTTATCTATATATAAGACGACAGATTTACGAATCCGAACGTACAAAGGTTTTAATTTTTCCGAAGTGAATCATCTATTAGCAGATCCACACTGATTGTCCAAGGGCTGTGAGACATTCTAATATTTATTAAAATGAGTTAGCAGATATATTTTTAATATTTGGAGATTTATAATTTCTTAAATGTAAAACAGGTGAATAATATTTCGTAACGCCACTTTGCCATTTTGGCCCATTCTAAATATAGATTCGAGTACGCGTGAACCTAACTCATCCCACGAAAGCGGAAGCTTATTCTATTCGTATGTATTTTCTGTACATTGCCCTTGGGTCGCGGTGTGTTCGGTGCCCCTGCTTCAACACCGAAGATGCTTACGCAACCAGCTTCTTTGTCCAATCCATTCGTGAAGCGTCGATAAATACTTTTTTTTTCACGGGGCATGCGTATACGCGGGCGATTGTCAGCAATTTGCGTACCGTCAATTAGTAAGCGAGCCAGGGACACAGAGGACAGAAAGTTTAGTACATATGATTCTTGGTATTATCAGCGGCAACAGAAAAGAGTCACAAATATTTGTACGCGACCTCATTAAATGCGAGAGCCAGTTTTCGTAAGAGGCTCGACCCTCGAAGCGTACTCCAAGATGTGTGCTTTGTAAATTTGTATCGAGTGACGCAAGACAATGGCTCATTCTTCATATTCGAGCGGAAGGAATAGGAGCGAATGATGCAACGGACATCGTATGAATATGGAACACTAATATAAAAATAGAATAGAAATTAATGTTGATTGATATGTGAAATCATTTTAAGTCAAATCCCGAGACGTAAATTTAAGCTCCGATCAAACTTTCAGTGCGCACTTAAATCCAAATTGAAGTTGACACGTGAAGACAATGAAGTTTAAACTTAAATTTGAACTTGTCAATCGATTAATATTTTTTAAATTTAGTTCGACGCACTCAGAGATTCTTCGGGCTAACAAAATGTGATCCGTACTACGCGCCACAACTGTTGCAAACACCTTTTTTTTATATATAATATAGCGATCAGCTTCCTTCATTACCTTATTTCTCCTTCGCAACTTTTTCATCGACTACGCTGCAGGACAGGAAGCAATCTCGCAGCGAGGAAATAGGTGTCCTAACTCGATTTAACAAGTAATAATAAAAAATATGGAAAGGCTTCCTATTCTCGAGTGGATGATCGAACGTCGCGACGACGCACGTCTTATCGGAATAATTTCTACTATAGAAATTCATATTTACTTCAAGCAATAATAAAAATTAATATTTGGTATCGCAAAAATGTTGTCAATTCTTAAAACATTGCTCGATCGGATTATAGGACGAAAATACGGTATAGGCGACACCGTTTCCCTGTGTTCAGCCTACCGCTAAGATGCACGCGCCTCTGTTCCACCTTGAAATAGGCAACAGTTCGTTCATTACGAAAGACTCGGAACGTGCATAGCAGCAGCAGGAGTCTCAGGAAATCAGGAATCGCACGACTACCGAAGCACCGCGAAAAAAATGACGGACGCGAGAGGTACCGCAGCATCTAAACTTACATGCAAAAATATATTTAGAAATATAGAACAATGGCAGTATTTGAGGTGTTCCACGTGAAAAAGGTTACAAAATTGTTGTCTACTGTCAAAAAAGCTCTTAAGATGTTTAGAAAATAGTTTTCGCCGTAAAAATATCGAGAAAATATATGAGCTTTTCAAAATCGCATATCTTGGCCGACAATAAGTATGAACAATCACTAGTTTTAGGATGGGCCTCTTGACGTGGTGCTTTTGAGAAATTTTCAGAATGTTCGTTCGGTAAGAGATTTGAAAGGTAACACCCAGACACGAGTCCTTAAGATACCTGAGTACGACCGCGGAGGGCACTCAGAGATACGCTTGCCCGATCTCGCCTTTTCGTCGAGCCCTCTGACTCCGTGCATTGTTCTCCGGGTGCTTCGCTAATTGCGCGTTGCAAGGCATTGTTGTTCCGAGAAGGTAGAAGAAGGAGGATGCCGATCGGTTAACCGTTCGTATCGACCTGCTATCTTTATATAAAGTAACAAAACAACGTAATTAATTACCAGTCTCGCAGGCATTGTTAGACGATAAATAACGCGAGCGGCAGAGAGACCCAGGTTCTACATCCAATTAAAATATTCAGCAAGACAAACAACAATGGATGTGGAGGGAGGAAACGCGCGCGCGTACGTCTCGTCTCACCAGGATTATTCCACGTTTTCAGTCGCTCTCATCGTTCTCTTTCTTTCTCTGTTACTCTTTTACGGTACCTCGTTCAATCTCGCGATCTATCTATATTTCCTCTCTTTCTCACTGCATAGCAGAGCACGGGATTTCTCCTTCCTTCTTCAGCATGTACAAACGCAAGGCCACAGAGAATCCCTTTCTGCAGGTATCGCGGCATTGCACAGGTGGGGGCCCCTGCCCATTCTCATGGTCACGCGCGTACAGGTGGAACCAGGTGTGCACGCTCTGCCTGACTCACTATATAATACTATAGGTATCGGTATAACTGACTGCTTACAGAAAGTACGATGACCTAACAACTTTTCTATCGTTGTACGTACTCGACTTGGTGCAATCCTTGATATTCTTGATAAAGAAATTTTCAATCCATCAACACCTTCGTAGCATTGGCGTCTTGTTCAGAACTATCACGTAAATCATTTTCTTGTCGCTTTAAAGTAATTTTGAAAACCAGTGGTGTACGTTAACTCAGTAATATATGCGAAGATGTCTGTACGTCACTCGTGATGCGCGTAAATTTCGAAGATTAATAATTCCGCGCTTATCGTCGAGTATCAGGATTTCACCGTTGTTCTTTCTTATGTGTGAAATTGCGCGTCCGTTGCGGCGCCGTTACGAGAGGAATACGTGGAAATCATGACGGAATCACGGGAACAACGAGAAGGAAGACGCAACGTATATACTTCGTAGACAGGAGACATACACTGAATGTTGTATGTACAGCTTTTTACGCTATCATCAGCTCTCTCTCTCTCTCTCTCTCTCTCTTCGGTTTCGCATGGTTGTGCGCGATCTCGCATAGCTTGTTCGAGCCCAGCCACGCACACAGTGGACATCTTAATTACCGGCTGTCTGTTCGCGCAGCGCAAAAGCCTCTCGCGCACTGCCCACTTTCTAATGCAGTTGGGCCTTTATAATCATCGTATCCTCTACCTCTTCCTCATTTGATACTTCATCGTTGTTATTTTTCACGTAATTTCTTTTTTTTTTACGCCTTTCTTTCTCGTTTCGTGAATATGCGCTGTCGGGTAATGGCGAAACTCTAGGCGATAAGAAGACAGCGGTCAGAGGTAGACGTACCAACGTACATGCGCATGTGTGCGCCTATCGCTATTATTTGGACATGCGCACCGTTAGGTAAAGCGAGGATGTATGCCTGCGTACGTAATTTCAAGGAGTTCGTACACTCTTGAGAAAGTTATACCACATTTCCAAAAGTATTTACACCATTTTTGTGAATATAATCGATACACAATGTTATGTTGATGGAGTTTAAAAACTGTCCTTATAGATAACATAATAATACACGGAGAAAAAAATATGGTAGTCATTCCCAAATACGTTTGTGTGCTAAAAGATATATCTCAGATATATATCTAAATATGTGTCAGATGTTTGTAATGCATTGTACGACAAAGAGAGTTTATATCTCGTGTAAATCTCGTATATAGACCGTTGTTCATTTGGCACACAAAAAAACATTCTATCTGATGCACCTTTCGTTGTACTTTTGCACAACGGCACAAAACAATAACGATAACTCTTGTTCATTGTCAATATTTTATTTAGCAAAAGAAAATCGAAAACTTGTCCCGTGTACGACCGCTTAGCGTGGGTTATACGTTCGAAGTGACGCTCTCCACGCGCATCGTGACGTCACGCAGCGGCTCTGGTTTTTCCGCAGTATTCGAGCGGTCCTAGACCGGTCAAATTTTCAAAGGGCCATTTCTGGACGTATTATAGATTTTTTAAAATGTTTATCCCTGAATAATCATTATTAATTCTTAATTTTGTGAAAATAAACTTTTAAATGATTTTTTTTATGATGCAACCGAATTAGAGGATGAAATGAAAAAATGGCATTTTTTACTAGCCGCATCTACGGTATTACTAAGCATAGCCTGCTGTACCATTTACGATGTATGTTAATTATTCTTATACTTCTCAGTCAAATAACAGTTGCGCGATGATTCCCAGACGCTTTCTCGTGAGCTCCTAAGCCGATCAATATAGTGTCGTACTTATCGATTGGCATTATACCAAGGGCATGCAACTTCCGATGAAGAACGAAAGGCCGTTAGTTAGTTTCGTTCCAGTGTTTAGATGCAGTGCGCTTAGTCGTACCTGGCTTTTTGTGGAATTACGAACGGAAATTATTATTTTATTTACATTATACGTGTGTTCTTTTACGGTGACTTGATTTTTATAGCCGATTGTTTTCATTAATAAAGCGAGTAACGGTTATTATTACATTGACGAGTGTTGAATGTCATGATTGTATAAATAAAAAAAAACATTATCAGATTAATAAATGTCACGTTAGAAATGTGTTGGAGTGCGTGCTTGACGGAAACAAGCTCGCTTTTGTCTCATTTAACTAATTATTCGTGGCAACTTGACAACAATACATCGATACTTTCTTGAGAGAGCAGAAACATGAAAATAAAGGAAGATGAACTCCAGTGGCTCGCTCTAGCGAAAAACATTCGAAATTACAATAGTCACGTACTTAAGAATTGAAAAATGACCTTTTAATTATTATTCTTTTTCTATGAATTCTTTTCCAGGACAGGAGATTTAATTGAAGGCAATATGCTATACCGGACTGAGTAGCTCTAAGTGCAAGCGAGATAGCACTGTCGATGATCGATAAGGAACAAGAGAGACCGCTAGAAATTGGTAGCACCCACGTCAGATTTACTATACTGTGTTTATCGTAATTCTCGCGGGTAACCTGCCGATCGTCGATCACCGAATCCTAAACTGTGTCCCATTCACTTTTTCCAAACGGTATAG
Organism: Cylloceria caligata; assembly: GCA_963942595.1. Taxonomy (NCBI): domain Eukaryota; kingdom Metazoa; phylum Arthropoda; class Insecta; order Hymenoptera; family Ichneumonidae; genus Cylloceria; species Cylloceria caligata. The sequence goes on from OZ012710.1 coordinate 1,548,788, forward strand.
GAAACCTTCTAAGATTTCCAACTTGTCCCACGTTTAATATGCTATCCAGAGATTATTCTTAAACTATTTTCGGTGATATTGCTATAAAATTTTCTTCGTGTATAGTACAGAAGATACAGAAAATAATCACGATATATATAACCAAAGTATAGTTAACATTTGGCAATAAAAACGTTACCCTCTGATATCGTTAATTTTTTCTGATTAGAATACATTCAATATACTAACGGTAGATTCATTGATACTTGGTTAGCTTTTATTTTCAATTTGTAAAATGAATTATTTATTTTAAATGCCTACTTCATTGGACTGTACCGAACGAGATTACTTTGGCTCTATGAGTGACAGCTATAGTAGACTTTACAGTCTCGTATACCATAATACGACAAATGTATATGATACCTGTACATCTATACATTATTAGATAGCTCTACGGTGATGGATCTGCGGTTGCACGTTCATCTGTCAATTTCTAAAACAAATATCTCGATCGGGATGCCGGGTGTCTCAGGTTCAACGCTACGGGTGAGTGACGTGAGCCGACACGAGAAATCGAATGAACAAGTAGAAGCAACCGATTAATTCTTTTTCATATAATATTCACCGTTTAAGAATGAACGATAGTATTTGACTATAGCTTTCTAGATACTACGGCATTTATATTATAGAGCAGGAACATCGATTTTTTTCGATAATTTGAATAGTAAATGTGATGGCGTTGATAGGTTAAAGGGCATCTCTTGATCCAGTCGAAACATTTGGTAATCGGACATGAACATCATCCGTAGCGGAAAGTGCATTATTTATGCAGTTGTACTATTAAATAGACGATCGAGATACAGCCAACATAGCCTCCTTTATATATCTGTCTTTTTTTCGATATGCTTTTTCAATCATCGTGTCTTGTCTCTAGTTTCATGTGTGTCCGGTTACGATCAGTTATTAACCTCTCCAGGCAGTTGTATAAACTAAATATATTTCAGCAGGCAATGCTAACGATATCCAAGCACGCTAAACGAGTATTGAATTATGCCTTGCATCCTAGATAAAAGTAGAAGCTGATATTCTTTACTTCAAAGACTGCTTTGGAAGTCGATGTATCGTTTTTCAAAAAATCGTAAGTCAAAGCTTCGTGTATCACCGATTAAACCCAATCGTGCAACTTCGCCCCGCTTACCCACGGTCAATATATACTTATGCATATGCATATTGCGTATATATTTGCAGCGTTCGCAAGTACGCATGTACAGCGTGGTTATCCAAGAGAGACAACACTACGTAAGTACAGGGTATACATAGTAAGGTAGTTACATGAGCATTTGGCACGTCACGAATCGTGGTATACGAGCACGATATATGACTCCTTTCCACGTTCTTCTCGTCCTCTCCTCTCTTCCACCGCGTTATCCTTATTCTTCCGCAGCCTCTGTCATCCACCGCCGCCGTCGCCTCTTCTTCGTCGTCGCATTCTTCTTCTTCTGCAAATTTTTCTTCATCTATCTTCTCATCGGCTTCTTCTTCTTCTTCTTCTTCTTCTTCTTCTTCTTCTTCTTCTTCTTCTTCTTCTTCTTCTTTTCCTTCTCGTTCTTCTTCTACCGGCATAGCTCGCAGGCTCTCTTCTTGGCTGTCCGGTTCGTCTCCTTTCCACTTTACTCGTGCTGCGCCCTCCTTTCTCACTCTCCTCTGATACTTCTCTTCTCTACAGCTACGCTCTTCTCTCGCCTCACGCATCTCGCGTTCGTTCCCTTGTTTCCTGAGCGGCCGCGTTATTTATCGCTAACGCGCAGACCCTGAGAGTGCTGCAAAACTCTAGAGCCCATATGTACACTTCTCCCCGGGCGACGTTGGCGGCGACGTGAGCTACAGAGTGTAAGCGTTGTGCGTCTTGTTTTTACACGGTACCGGGCATTACAATGCTCGTGGCATATAAGAATTAGACGACCGTACGTGCATAAGTATTTCTCACTCTTTTATGTACCTACGCACGTTCTATCCCTCCAGGCATAACGAAACGTCACGGGAAATTCGGAACACGTTAAGTTAAATTCTTATTGCAACCCGGAAAGGGTTTTTCACGGAATGAAATGTATTTTTAGGCACTCGCTCTTTTCGAAGAGGGTCTACTATTTTTGCCTCCCTGAATGGGTCTCGTCGTACGTCCGTCAGAAGTAATATCTCACGAACCGTTGAACCGATGTGGTTTTTTTTTTGACAGGTTTTATTCGTCTTGGTATAAACTTCTATTCCATGCAGTTGCGTTGTATTTGGTCCAAGCCAAGTTCCGAATTCCTGGAAACAACAATGATTTTAGTTAAATGACCACTTCTGTGTCCGTACGGAGTCAGAACTCAGCAATACCTCAACAGATTAAATTGTTCCTTACACTGTTATCTTGCGCGATAGAAATGAAAATGCTGATACAGTGTAAATAATTTTCGATAGCTAAAAATGTTGAAATTAATCAAATTAAAAAAATTTTATTATTGCAATTTCTCGAAAATGTGTGTCGGACATTTTTTTCGTAATCACACATCATCTTCATTTCAATGTGAGAAAACTATTCATAAGATGAATCTGCCAGACAATTTTTAATGAGGTTTTTTGCATAAAACTTATTCAATAAAAAAAATGCAAGGAACAAAAAATTACGATAATAATACAAATGTATTTAAATTAATACTTAAATTAATACTAATTCACGAGACGTATGTTCCGTTTAATCGTTTCGTCGTGACGAAACGATTAAACTCCACTTTACAACACGATATTCAAGAAACAAACATTATATTTAACCGTAAAAAAGACATCATCGAATGAAGCATAAACATTACCACGTCGGTGGTAAACACACGAAACTTATACTAATTATATTGGTCTAAACTCACTGTATGATGTAAATTCTCCCATCGGGAATTACTCCATCATAATTGTTCTTTCGAATATAAAAGAAGAACAGTGAACTATGTTTTACAATTTCGCAGTTATACAGAAAGATTAATTGTAGCAGAAAAATGTATATTATATATTTGTTGTTACTGACCGAGGGGTAGCCTATCATCTTAAAATGAAGGCTGGGATTGATAAAAAAATAGACGCAGGCGTAATGCCTTATCGTGTTCTGCTTGACAAAACTTGTAAATCTCAACAGGTTGTGTTTTACGTGATCTCAATCGAAGCAGGAAGGTGTGCTAATGATTCATAGACTAATTGCAATAAATGATGGTCATTAATTACCGCACCCGATATTGAAAACCGTATCTGAGCAGTGAACGTAACCCATTACCTCTGTCTCATTTTTCAGCCAATCCCAGCCTTCGATGCTATGCCTACCGCACTTGTACAGTTTTTCAATATCGCGTGCGCTAATTAATGATCACCAAACGTTGCAATTAGTCTACAAATCATTAGCGCACTTAACTGTTTCGATCAAGGTCTCGTCGAGCACATCCGATTGAGATTTATAAGTTTTATCAAGGAATAAGCCGGTCGTTGCTCCTGTGTCTATTTTTCGGGCAATCTTAGCTGTCCCTGCTAGTTGTACCGCATAGGTACGATATTTCAATATCACGCGTGATCATTGATGACCATCAAATGTTGCAATTAGTCTACCGATCATTAGTGCACTTTCGTGCCTTGATTAAGATCTCGTAAGGCACGATCGGTTGAAATTTACAAGTTTTATGAAGCAGAACGCGTATTTTCCCCTTCCTCTATTTCTCGGCCAATCCCAGCTTTCGTATTCTTCTGTATCCTGTTCAGCCAGACCGCAAACCTATTTTTTTCCTCTTTGCTTCTTTTTTAAATATTTTGCTTCTTTACGGAGCAAGCTTTGTTTGTGCGGAAAAAATGTTTCTCAAGATTTTTATGTCAAAGTACTTCAAATGTTCCAAAACGTCAAGAAATAAGTTTAAAAAAGGTCACGCGTATGTGTGTGTGTGTGGTTTTGTGTGTTTGTGTTTGTGTATGATGAGCTTGCAAAATAAAATTGGCTGTATCTTGAGAATCGGTTACTGAATCTTTCTGAAACATTGCACATGATTCGGATCGCAACCCCCCCCCCCCCAGGTTTGCTGCAATTTTCGTCCAAATCACTACCAAATTTTATAGTTGTTTGAATTTTTGGAAAAAAGTGTATGATCTCTCATATAGGAACTTTCGTAAACATCGAGCTTAAACTTTCTACAACAATAGGCCAGGAGATAATGTTGTTCGGTATTGAGTTTGGCAAGAATCGATCAAGGTATTGAAATTTTATAGAATTACGAGTTGTCGTAATTTTTTGGAAAAGAAACTATTTTCTCTCTAACTTTCGTAAATTTTTGTCGATCAAATCGAAACTTGGCATTCAAATTGGCTAGGGTACAAGAATACTTAGTCTTGAGTTTGGTAACGATCGATTGAGGGGTTTAAGCTTTATAAAATTTGCAATTTTAGTAAATGTTCGATTCTATTGAAAATTTAAAAACCGCTTCCTATATGAGGAAGCCAAAATTGAAATAACCATTATCCATAGAGGAGAATCTGTGAATCGGCGAGAATTACGAGGAAGCAAATTTCAAATTTGTACCCTTTTTTAATTTTCATTTACCATTTTACTCTAGTTTATTTTTATGCAGTCACTGAATTCTTCCAGAATAAGAATTACGTCTTTCCGCGGAAGCGAATTCACTATAATTGCATGGTTCAACCTTACAATACAATTCAATTGACACAACATTTTTGTGGCAGACACATATCGTACTACACTTTTTTTTTGCTGCAAGACAGAGCTGCGGATTTCGACCCATGTAATTCGAAAGATCGGAATTCTGTACATGCGCATAATTCGATCTCTGCCATTTTCAATTCGCCACAGAGAGCAGAAGAATTTTTTTCTTGCGTTCCGCAATAAGTCATCATCGATGATCTCGCATAGATGGCTTCCGTACGTTGTACATTGCGATTCGAGCCAAGAGGACTCTACGACTTTCATACTCGGACGTACCTGTGTGTACGCGACTGGGCTAAGGCTGTAAGAACGGCACAAACACGAGTAGCAGTATCAGTAGCACAAGCAGGAGCATGCAAAATGAAGTTGCATTAACGAAACACTACGACACGAGGTATCATTTGTCACCTATCTCTTGGGTTCCCTCGCGGAGTTATCGGAGCGGCTCATCTCGCGCACGCCGTTTCGCATTGCTATATAGCGAGGCAGTTGCCCCGAGAGTTGTAAATCATGCGACACCCGACAACAGATCGAATATCTAATTTCCTTTCACTGACTCGTTACTGGTTGTGGCACGCCCGCGCGTTCGCCAACGCGAACGAAAGAATGAGCTCGGTACAGGAAATCCTCTCCCTCTCAATTCGATACTCAGCGTTGCTCTCATCGTTTTGTATTTTTTTGCAGCAACTGAAGAAAGAGCGGAGGACACGAGGAGGGATTTCTTAGTCGATAAGTGTTCTTCGACTTATTTTTATTATTATGAATTGTTTCGCGATGACCGGTTCAATAGATGTTGCGGGATCGCGAACAGGACAACTCCTCGCCGTATGGACAATAACCAAGCAATTAATGATCATTACAATCCCTCATTAATCATCAAGCTACAACACAAATGTCGGAGCTGAAGTTCCAGTCGGCATTGAGATCCATTGAGGACGCGCGATGAGGCTTGATATATCGGTAAAACGTTGTGCACGATGCACGCGTAAGCGTTGCAGCATCTTTCGTTATATATACGTATCCTGTTTTCCAACTGGAAAATAAGCTTTGTCTACAATGATTCTTCTGATTTATACATTTTGAACAGGAAAGAGTTTGCAGTTTTTTAATTTCACTCGTGGACTGTTTCGTCACGTGTCTTGCTTGGACAATAAAGCGCCGCAACTTTCCTTTGCTCGACCGCACGCGCGCGATCGAGTTTGTTTCATCGCGATGCTGCTGGGTAAGGAAAATGATGGACTACTCGTTTACGGTGCTGTTTCGTTGCAGCGGAGATTTGATCGGGCACCAAGTCTAGTCTGAAGAATCTCGTTCTACCATAATACTTCTCGATTGGATGGGGACAAAGCCAGGTGAAGTTCCCATCATCGCTTCCCAGACACGAAGAACGGTTTGAAATGCGTCGGACCTTTCGCTCCATTCGTTTCGCCATCGTCTCTTTATAATCGACTGGAAAAGTCTAACAAGTTTCTTCAAGTAATCGCATACTCAATTTTATTTACAAATACAAAGTTGTTTTTCATTAGTAATTACTTTTGAATAAAATTACTTGATGCTGTAATAAAAAATTATTTAAGAAGGCATCGCAGAAATATTTCTTTAATTATGATTCAATTGCTTCGCCTTAAATTAAAGATGAAAATTGGCAAAATCCAACTTAAATGTGAGTACGTGATGGCTAGATTCTCTAAATACGGGAACGAGGAGCCTAATTGAAATTCTCACGATTACGCATCCTCGCAAACATTGATTCTGGATAGTTGATAGAATCAACTAATTAAATCCATTAACCAATAAGAGTCGACGAGTTTTTAACTACCAACTGTGAAAGATTCCGTCTCGACCCCAGTTCGAACCGGAAATGTCTAGAATTCCCGCCTAGTGCGTTACCATAATTACGCTACCGTGGTCCTCGCGGAATTGATCTCACAGTCCTCATTATTTTTATATGCGACTCGTCGATTCAACGAATTAAATTGATGCAATCAATTAAAATCGGCATTTGTAAGGATTTAAGCTCGTGGTAATTTGAATTAGGCTTCTCGTTCCCGGGTTTACCGACCTAATTAGCGATCGCGTGCTCACATCCGAATCGTGCTTCGCAAAGTTCCATCTGTACTGACCAATGGACGCATTATATAATTAAAAAATTAAGAATATGACGGTCTCTCCCTAGAACAATATAGTTAAAATATTTCATCCCGGAAGACTGTATCTTATTTAAGTGTGCAGATGTTGCCAGAGTCATCACTCGTGGCGTTATTTACATTTGTACTCTACGCGAATACTTATTGCGAAAACTTAGCCTATCACGCATAACACGGTACACGGTACGGTCAGGTTGATCTCCGTCCCTGCTTCGTCACTTTTTCTCTAGGAGCATAGAAATTCAGTCCCATTCGCGTTGAGTTAAGGAGAGTGGACTGTACAACAACTTATCTAAGTTGTAGATTCTAGTAGAAACCACAAGTCATGCGTGCGCCGGTCAACGTATACCTAGTCAGGAGGCAGGCACGCGGTAATTAGATTGCTATACTCTGTTACAATTTCCGCGGTCATTCCCTTCCATCTGCTATGGGTCTCGGTACGGTGTTTGTCGTAACACGGTCCCGTTTCAGAGCTCACCCATGCCTTAGCTTAACGCTGTCCTGCTTGCTCCATCTTAGACAGGTGTATATCATCTTCTCTCCTGTATCGGTGCGTAGATTGCAACTAGAGCGGGAACTTACTCGATCGAGTTCCCCGTAGGGTCCTTATAGAGAACGATCCAGCTTCACCATTAGTGCGTATATTACATCGTGTATATATAATACAACATGTATTATATACAAAGTACACGACTACACTAGACATTGGTTAAGTACTGTAGTCTTCGGTCTCGTCTCGACTCACCTGAGCCATAGACCGGCCTGCGGGGCATCGGCATTGCAGTCAGGTGCCGCTACTTACACAACCGGTAGATTCCTTCTAGCTTACCGAGATTTTTCTCTACCAGCCTCTCTTTCTGCGGAGCTGTCGGTATGTTAGATCGGCCTCGTGAAGCTGGACGGCTTATTATAATGTCTGCTAGAGACTCCGTAGCAGAAACTGTTATAAGCCGATCAGCATCACGCGGTAGTCCCGGTGTGCGAGAGTAAACCTGAGCAAATCCGAGCTCGCTGCATCCATGAGGTATAAAACAAGATAGGAGGCAGCATGGCACACGCACTGTATTCACGATAGTTATACAGAACAACTTCAGACGAAGCTCGTGCATCGATGGAACAACCACCCGTACAGTATACTCCTGCCTAATTGACCGCTGCCATCTTGAGTCTGTCTACGTCTGATTCTTGATCCTGCTGCATGGATACAACGTTATTCGAGACATTTCCATACCTTTTGTATATTCTTGATTACATATTCTTTCCTTATTTGGCAGACCGACGTTTTCCACTCTGTTGCTCTGTTCTCGCGTCTGTGATTGGTCTGCGCGGCTAGAGTGGGTTAAATCGAGGTACAGAAAGATACAGGGATTCTCTCCGTTCGATGACCATTTTGAGAGCGAGAATTCGTCTCTCCTTTTATTTAAGAAATTAACAAATAAATCATCAAATCAAATAAACACATAATACAGTTCAATCATTTTTTTTTTTCAAGTTATTACACCAAACCTGTTCGAAGAAACCGGAAAGAAGTTTGTCAGGTAAGTGAGAGTTCACTGTACAATCATTTCTAGCAAAGCCCATTGCCATCAGGAGCTGCATCAGAAACGCGTGCGCACATGCGTTTTCTATTTTCTACTATCTTTCCGCACTCTACTGCAATCGAGGTTCTCGCGGATCCACACGCGTCTCCGTAGCCAGCACGTACGTACGGAGTCCGATTTCATCGGGCTGCCATGAAGGAACATCAGCCGGATCCACGCGGCTTCTATGCACATGTCGATTTATAGTATCGTGCGCCATTAGAGATAATTGTTAGGGCAAGAATCCCCTCGTCGTACGTATATATACGTACGTTCATACCGCCGTAGCACGATGTAAAGATGTTTTTCCGCGGTCACGCATACTCGTGCACTCCGAATAGTGCTTTTATAATGCGTGTGTCTACTCTCTTCCGAGTACCGCAGATTTACTCTGTACTTTTCGCTGGGAAAACTAGCGGATAAAGGAAGACAGAACGATTCAGGTTGATCGCTGTACATAGATATATATTTAGTACGTATCGGCGCTGTAGTACCATCGTATTGGACGTAGACGCACCATTGCATCCCGGAGGCAACGTCCGTGTATCGCGTACTACCTTCTCTATCGCGACCGAGGCGGCTACTCGCTTGTTTTATTACGTGCGAAATTTTTCTGCCGATACTTCTCCTTTCTGTTATAACATCTTGCTATTCCGCTCGCTCGTTACCCTTCGCGATTCTCGACTCTCCCTTATACCGTACCTCGTCCTCGTTGCCGTGATCGTCGTCGTCCATTTGAACAAGCTAGTTTTATACCACGCAATAAACATGCCTCGGTTGCCCCGCTCAGCGATGATCGCAATGACGGTGGTAGAGCGGTGGTGGTTGTGCGGAGCGCGGTGCGGCGGTGGTATACACGCGCGGTAGATCCACATGGCGGGTTAATTGGAATGTTGCTCGGTTCGATTAAACTATTAAATGAGAAGGCCTCTTAACTCGGTGTGGCATGCCGCCTGTTCCGCGCGCCACCGTACAGCGCTACTTGTCTCTCCGCTCATGCTTCTCCGCCTGTCACTGCCGCGGCTCATTCCAGCGTGCGTACGAGCAGGTTTTATACATCCCCGGCGACGAGAATGGGATCGGGATGCCTCTTGTTTCTCCCCGTTCGATCCCCGCCAATGACAACGAGACGCAAGACCAAACTCGGGATCTCGGTACCTATTTGGGAACTCGGACGTTTCACGATGTACCCATGCATATCGGTAACCTGTTTAACGATCGAGTCGTACGATCGCGATGGGTGTAACGAAACATTCTCAAATATGGGTCGTATTGCTTCAAGCAATTTTAGTTATGGAGTCAATACCGATCGTATCGAATAGATCTGACCCGCAATGGCGATAGTCAACGATTTTGCAGTACCGACGCTTCTTGCGTTTGATGGAATATTGAAGCACACGTCGAGACTTTCGATGACTCTAGAATTCGACCTTCTTTGAAGTATCTCCGGTAGAAGGATTCGAAAAACATGCTCGCAGATATACTCAACACGCAAAATACCAAACTTACGCACACGCTGATCTTACGTGTGCATTCACGGTAAGCCCCGTGGGCTTTGAGAGAGTCAGCCGAGTGTTAAGAGGAGAGAGAGCCATGTGGTAATTTTAGCTTAACAATTCTCTCTCAAACGGGATGGTAGAAGAGTCGCGCGCACTCCAGTCGTCGCTGTGATCTCGTCGAGCTCGTAAAGGGGTGCCGATTGATTGATATTCACGGGCGGCAGGGACTGAGCCGACATGTAGAAAGAGAGGAGAATACACAGAGACGCCAGGCGCTTGGCAGTTTATCCGCATCGAAAGATTATCCAATTGCAGCGGAGCCGCAAGATTTTTTATCGGCTAAATTGGTTTCTAGTATAGAACTATTTATATTTTATCTTCGAACCTGAGGAATTCTATTTGGCTGAAGCGATGCAAAAGTCTAGAATTCCTAAGACTCCCGGTCGATCGATCGATCAACATCGCGGAACCGATCGAGTGACTCATTAAAGACGCGTCGTCGTCGTCGTCGGCATCGAACCGCGGTACAGAGAAAACATTCGATAAGAAAATGGAAACATTTGGCGAATAAGGAATCATGTAACGATATATATAGCTCGAAGTTAGTATCACTAAATTCCGGTGATCTCTCGCGACCGAGCTCCGCACGCGTGCGTTCTCTTCTGCATCTCGAGTAGCAGAACGTTTACACGGTATATACGCTTGCGATGTTGCTACGGCCGCCGCCTGCAGCAGCGGCTACAACCGCGTAGCAGCCTCTTCCAAAGTGAGTTATACGTAATGGCGGAAAGAGTCGTAAGAGCCGTGAAGGATATCTGGCACGCACGTTTCCACGCCAGCACCACAGCGGCAGCAGTAAAACCGGCCAACAGTGGCGCACCAAAGTAAATGTTATAACAAACAGGGCGTACTGTGGCTGAGCCGCATGCGACGCCCCGCTATTTAACATTATTTAGTTTGCTTTGTGAACGGTTAAACAGTGCCTGACTACTTCTTTTTCTTCTCCCTCTCATCTTCATCTTCCTCAGTCTCCCTTCAGTTTTCTTGCCGGTCATCATCAGTCCGCACACACGTCTCGCCATAGATATTTGATGAGCTGTGTGCCTACGCCTCGGAACTCGTCTCATCGTGGATATACGTCGATCCCGGAGCGTGTTTGTTTTCTAGGTGCTGCGACGTGGTTGCGCTTGAAGCTCACAGAATTGCCGCAGTTTTGATCGTTTCTGATGTACGCACTTCGTGTATACATACATATACTTGTATGCATACGAGGGAGGTTCGTTTTAAACTTTTTTTTAAGCTCCTACCTGAAATGCCGATTCAAAATACGGGAAAATGTTTCTAAATTATCGTTGTGTCAAAAACATATCTGTATAGCGCTACAAAATTTTAAAGATAGAAAACTAAAATGAAATTCTGTCAGGCTGGTTCATTTGCGATTTTTATTTCCACTTTGTCGCTCACAAAAAACGGTGACAATACCGAAGATAAAGAATCTTCTAAAACATCAGGGCGCAACAGAAATATTAAGAGATCGCAACGGAGTTTTAAAGAAATAAATATAATGTTTAACTTACGTCAGGTTAAATTATACAAAACTACTTTTTTTTCTTTCTCACCTGAGTAAATGACAGAAAAAACTCGAAATACAACATTTCGCTGAGACGCGAGAGTATAATATATATATATATATAGGGGTCTCTCCCGAATTTTAATAAGAAAAAACAAAAATCTCTAGATATTTTTTTCGTGTACTAGTTTTTTAACGGAATTTTATTTTTCATTATTTGTCATTATTATGGATGAGAGACAATACAATAATTATCCAATTCCAAATGATCCATCCTGACGGAAATTGATTTTTTGCTTCAGAGGAAGCTATGTTTTCATGAAAAATATTTTACTTAAAAAGTCCCAAAATGTTGCGAAATCATATTTACAAAGAACGTCCATGCGTATGTGTGTGAGTTTGTGCGGGAGGAGGGGGTTGCAACACTCGTCAATTTGTTGCGATTTTTGCCCGAATCGCCAACGAGTGTCTCACTTTACGGTTATTTGATTTTTTTTTAAAAGCGAGCTCTCTAGTTTTCGTAAATTTTTAGCTATAGAGTTAAAACCTTGTACGAGAGTAGGTCAGGGAACAAGATTATTCGGTAATGAGTTTGGCAAGAATCAATGGAGGAGTTCAAATGTTATGGAATCATGCATTTTTGTAATTTTTCGAAAAAAAATATATTTGTGCTCTAACTTACATAAATTTTCATCGATCAAACTGAAACTCGACATACAAATTGGCTAGAAGACAAGGATACTCGGTCTTGCATTTGGTGAGAATCGATTAAGGGGTTTTAATTTAATGAAATTTGCCATTTTACCAAATTTTCTATTGTATTAAAAATTTTAATATCTCTTCGTCTCGAGGAAGCTGGAATTAAGATAACCATTCCCTGTAGAGAAGAATCTATGGGTTGGCGGGAATCACGAGGAAGCAATGTGCAAATTTCAAATTCGCATTCTTGTTTTTCTTGACAATTATTCAAGAAGTGGCCTAGTGACCTTTACATTTTTTTTCGCTGCTCATATTCAATAGATTTTCTTCTCTGTACTTGGCACAATTGTTGCACGATCGAAATTAACCACCATAACATATGATGCATTCCAAGTAAATTCAATGACTAAAAAAAAAAAGTGTTCCTCAAAAAAATGTCAAACAATCAGGATTTTTCCAGTTTTAAAAATTTTCATTTAAACTGCGATATCTTCGGAACGGTCAATTGTACTCTTCAACTGTTGAGTACAAAAATCTGTGGTTTTCTATTGCCAATACGAAAAAAATTATTTAGATTTAATTTTGTAATTGAAAACAACACTTTACAACAAAAAAGGGAAAAATAATTTTTCAAGCGTATGAACGGTATTTGCGCCAACTTAATTTCCTTGAATTCTATAAGCGAATAACGAACTTTTAGTACTTTTTTCATAGGACTTTAAACTGCAGACGAGCGACAGCCATTAAACTTTATTTTTTATTCAAAATCCAATTGGTAACGGTAGAGTACTCGAGAAATGCACTGCAAGTATTTTACTTTATAGTGCCTGAACGTATCAAACTTTGAAAAAGAAATTCGCGGTAAAGAGATTCATCGAAAATTTTTAAGTAGCAATTGAAGAAATTATCGTAGCTTATACAATTTGGTAACTAAATATACCTGAATTGAAGCACGATGTACAACGAAAATATAGTTATCACATTAATCTCAACATCGCTCGAAGTCGGGTAATTGCTGTCGATATCAGACGCTTGCTTGTTTATTATTCACAAAAACTCGTAACTTACGCTCACCGAACATGAAATTAAAACGTATCGAAAAGCGAACTATATGGAGCAATTTATTCGACTTTTCAAAGCTTAAACGTCCCGAGACTAATTATGACTACACAAATTGGTATGTACTTCATATAAATTAAGATTATTATAGGTTCGATATAGTTCGAAATCAAACACGAGGATTATTATAATTTTGAGCCATCGAGTACTCAATGTTAGATTCTTACATATATTCCGTTTAATATTCATTAAATATAAGGGAAGAAAGATACTAATGATAAAACTGAATGTACCACATGGAATCAGTAAGAGATTCGAACCCGGGACCTTCCGATTGTCAATCGACAGCTCTCATCACTGAGCCACACAAGACCACACTTAATCCGAATCGTCCTCATATATTAAATATTCCACACGGAAAGAAAAAAATGGTATCAAGAATAACAGTTGTAGTAATTTAAATTACCACCAATGGAAATTATATGGACGGTGAGTTTCTGCAGTTAAGAATACTACGTAAATTTAATAAAATCACTATTGGAACTATTTATAACTAGCGTCAAAAGTACAATAAACACCAAATTGTTGCTACTTTTAATGTTCGAAGCCTGGTTATCGCTATTATCCTACACTGGTAATTTTTACCATAATTCTATCGCGATCCTTAAGACCACTATCAACGGTAAATGCACACGGAGAAAAAAACCTTTACGACAGAATAAAATAACGATCAAATACATTAGTAGTATTAAAAGCAAACCATATTTATCCGACTCGGGAATTAGTTTTTGAAATATATTTTGTCATCGGCAATCGTTGAGTAGTGGGTTTTACTGAAAAAAATGTCCCGCTTATATCGAGATTTGAACCTATAACCTACCTAACTAGGTAACTATCTAACACGCTGACGCTACCGATTACGCCACTCGACTACCGTTGAATCGAATACATCTAAATAGCATAAAAGATGTATGAGATGTTATCTCATTTAATTCAAATCAAATGTAATATTGATATTAGATTTAATTTCATGAATAATTTAATTCAACACGCACTAGAGCGAGAGAGAGAGAGAGAGAGAGAGAGAGAGAGAGAGAGAGGGCCCGGTGCTTCACAATGAGTGCGATCACAAGCATCAGAAATGCATGTTTATTACATTCGATAGCAAGTTCGATTTCATCAAACAGATCCATTTTACTACCGAGTGTAGATATTTCTTGTCTCATATACACGATTCAATCCCAGTAGTCATGACCTATAATATTTTATAAATTATTACATGCTGTATAATATTATTTAAACCATTGTTCACATTCGAAAAAGACTATCTCTTACAAATATTTATTTCTAAACTTTCGACCGATTGGGTTGAAGTGGCCATTTTTCCCTTATGTTGATTCCCAATAATAGTAGCGAAAACTACAAAATATGTATAATTTACCGGATATCGTAGTAATTCGTACCACGTTTTTTGTCATAAGACGGACAAGGCATATTTATTACACTCGATGGCAAATTTGATTTCGTCGAACAAATACATTTTACTACTGAGTATAATAAATGTTTCTTGTCCCATATATACGATTCAATGTACTAATCTGCAATAGCAATATACGCTACTGATTACCGTTGTAAGGATAAGTTAGCGAGTTATTCCAACTCCTCAGCCTGTGCAACTTAGGTAAATAGTAAAATTTACTTCCAACTTATTCACAAGTACCGCATTAACTTGTAAGTTTCATTATAAATATTTTACTACAGCATCAACTGTATATATTACAACAGCGAGTGTTATTTATACAAGAGAGTAGTTATAACGACGACAATTTATGTAAAAATTACTACAAAAAGATTACTTTTGTCTTGATGTAATATCGACAACGCCATTCCTTTCGCACCACGTTACATTATATGTATAAATATCACTTGAGGAAAGGAAAGTTTAAAGGAAAATTTCACAAGAAATAAATGTTCCGTCATGAAATTTTGTAAAAACTTCGAAACGTAATGAATTTGCTCGAATCATATGACCTAGTTTCATGAATGTTGTTCGCGTATAACTTTTTTTCTTCTCTGTCTTCCTTCCTCATCTCCTCATGATGGAGTTTACTAATCTATAGAAATATCGCTGGTATGGATGGTAAACTCCCTTAAGGAAAAGGCGAAACGTTACTTACTAATAACCTGGCATCTCTCTGGACTCATTGTACGGACGGATTCCCCTAAAGACTATTTCGGAGGATTATTCGTTCAATGCGTAAGACGTAGTGATTCATTAGAAATAAAAATAATAAAATGTTTTAAATTGTTTGGTAATTATATAATTGTACCTCACCGGGATGCTTTGCCTGACACGCTATGTTGGGCTGAATCGCATCGTGCAAAATTTAAGTTGCGTTAATGACGTTTGTCAACCATTATCTCATCGTATATGGCTGTGTATGGTGTACCGTCACGGAGTACAGTAGATTGAACATAAAACGAGAGGCAACAGGAGAAGGAGAAGAGAGACCTACTTTCTATCGTAGCTGGCCTACCGTCGGGCACGACCAGACTGTCCGAGCATCCGGCATCGCCCCAGGCGTCCACTCTCGTTGTCTTTCTGCTGTATGCGACATAGGAATCTCTAGACGGTCCAACTTCAGAAATTTACCCAGTACGCTACAATATCATTCGATATATTTATTGGTATTGTTCGTGTGTATCGAGGACACTCATCGCATTCCAGTCGCGACGTTATCAATATTGAATGACTATCTCAACTTCAAATAAACATATCCTGAAATTTTAGTTGTTTCAGAAGAATTTACCGCCTAGAGCTTCTTAAGAATGTAACGTAGACATCTGAAATATCGCGAAAAAAAATTGGCGGATGTAAAAAAAATCCATTTCACGTTCGAATTGTGGAATCACCTTGTTAATGGCAAGTCGTAGTCGACGATGTATGTATACAATATGTAACGTTGCATCGCTGAATAGTCGTTCTGCATAGCTTACATACGAATGCTATTGCAGGTATCGAAGTACCTGGCACGTCGAAACATTCTCGATGCTACTAGGATTTTCGATTTACGGCGGTGCTTCTTGCGACAAGAGTTAAAACAACGCGAGTACATCGCTGTAATATGTTGGTATCACGGTGCTTCGAGACTGCCTGACCATGCTATTCCTGTCGGTTCCTGAGCCTATGATTCCACGGTGCAGGTGTAAATTTCGTGGCAACGTACTTACTCGTTTAACCGGGACGAATGTATTCGACCGAGGAACACGTATAGTGTGTACACGTTCTTCTATCTGGTAATACGAGGTAATACTCTCGAGAATTTGTGCGAAAAATCGACTTAACTTTTCTGTAAAGCCGTGTCTAGTTAAAGTCAATAAAGTGATTAAAAAAAGCAAATGCAGCTTGTTCGTTGGTTCCTCACTTTAAAAAAGAAGCTCGTGCGAGAGTAATCGTTTTTTTTTTATTTAGACATCTGTGGATAAAGCTG
Source organism: Cylloceria caligata (assembly GCA_963942595.1). NCBI lineage: Eukaryota > Metazoa > Arthropoda > Insecta > Hymenoptera > Ichneumonidae > Cylloceria > Cylloceria caligata. Next base: position 1,565,541 of record OZ012710.1, read on the forward strand.
TTAAGAGGCACTTTCAAACGAGGCATTGCTAATATTAAAAAACGCGGGCGACTCAGGTTCTTGGAATTTACTTTTTATTCTTCTTTTTACAAGAAAATTCAAATTTGCGAATTTGTAGACCGCAAAATCCTAATTAAACTAGTTTTCCCTACGAATATCGCGTGTTGTATGAATAGTACATAGCAGGCATACACCAGCTCACGGTATACGCGGTATGAGCGATCGATTCCGAGTTACCAGAAGATACCCGCTCGTTTAAACCGTATACGGGCATTTTACGAACTGGTTTACCGGACCGAGTATCAACCGTACATATCCAGCGAGCGGTACGCATCGCGTACCTGATCCTTCTTCTCTCAACGGCATCGAAGTACGCGAATTCCATTCTCTCGAGTACCATTAGGCATAGTCGCGCGACAACCATGCACTTCCCTTTTGGCCTGTAACCCGTGTTTATCCGAAGAGTTCACGAGTCCTCGATATTAACTGCATTCGGTACGGACTCGCTGAGAATGGCTGATGGGCATGTATTATAAGCGCACCTCGTATGCTTCTTTCCGTTCCTTAATTCGCTACTTCTGAATATACTGCAGGTAGCGCGCCTGGCCACAGAGCCCATTTCAGTAACCGCAATTCTCGCTGAAAACTGCATCATCCGTGTGCGCATACCACACGGAATCGGGACAATGAAACTGACCGACTCGCTACAATTTCTGCTGCAAAGTTATTAGCAAATGCAGTGGTAATCCAGTGAGCTTCACCGCATGGCACTTGAACCTGTAGTTTACGTACACCTACTGTATTATATTCATACCGTACTCTCTATCATATTCTCACGCAACAACAGAGCAAAAGAGAGATGCACCGGCAAGTCGTTCGGCGTCATCATGCAATATGCTCTTATGATGCGCGTCACCGCAATGCTGCTGGTCAGTATGCGATTCTTCGAAGAAAATTTTCCCCGCAACCGCACTTATTAAGATGTCGTCTCGTTGCCACGAAGGAATTTAAAGTACACGAGCGAAGAGTTTTGCGAGCAGCTCTGCGTTGCAGTAAGATGCATCGCGTCATCACCGTCGTCGCGCATTATATCGCTTCCACCTGCGTGTACTCCATTCCGGGCGCTTTATGTGTATCTTATACAGTACATTGTAGCTACAGTTATGCCTGGGGCGTTCGATACGCAAATAAATTTTGTTGTATCACGAATATTCAGAGGGGACATTGCGTTACGTACCGCACACGTCGCGAGACAATTTTTTTTAAGTGGATCGGGTTCTTCCTTTCCCGATCATTCTGTAACACATAAACCCTACTCGGTGTTCCCAGATAGCGCGACAACACTTGGAAGTATTCTGCGGTCGTATAATTTTAAAAAGATTCATCGTAAGATTATAATTAGTAACTGAAAATTATTTCATTACTATTTCATATTGTATATTAAAGTTATGATTCGATGATTACGTGCTCACGATGATTCTTTTCACTGAACGGGATTCGAGACGAGAGAGGGAAAGTGGAAAGAGCAAGATAGGGACAGAGAAAGCTGAACTAAAAGTCGCTTTAGCTGCAGTAAATAGTAGAAATTCTGAGTGAGCGAAGACGGAGTTTGGAAATTTCTGTATTAAGAGAAATAAACAGTGAGTTTACAATTTACCGACGAGAAGTACGAGGTGCGCAGGGCGTGATGTGTTTCTCCATGCGGCACACGAAGGGACATAACGGACCAGCGGTACAAGGAAGAGAGAGAGAGAGAGAGAGAGTATGAGAGTACGAATATAGTACGAGTATAGTAGCAGGGCATAGGGAAAGGGGGATACCTTTAGCCGCTCTTTTGGACTACAGACGCATAGTATCTGTCTCGAGTCTCGTAGTTTATCTTTCTCTATCCTTCTCTGACTCTTAGTCTTCATTTGCCAACCGGGCACCTTTTATTTCCGTCTCTCTCGATTTTCCTATCGCAATCCTCCTCACGACTAGGTTCCGCATTGGAAGGAGATCCCGGGAGGTGGCAGTGGAGGCATTGCGTCGTTGAAGCTACCGGAGGTGGAATCCGGCACAAGTCTATCAGCTGAAAGCAGAGATAGAAGGAAAGCATGAAGGAAGGAAGGATGAAAGGGAGGGGCGGTTCAAGGTGCGACGGGAAGTTTCGATGGAGGAAAGTGAAGCGCACGCGGGACCAGCAAAGCGCTTCACGGTAACTCACATCAAAGAGCCGGCTTAATAGAAAGCCTTAGAGGCGTTTGTTCGAGTCTCCTCATCTGACTAAATATTCCTGGCTGTACCGGTGAGCTCGAGTGAGACAGCGGCAGCGTACTAAAAGAGGTGGGAGGACGGGACGGAGAGAAGAGAGAAGAGAAAGATAAGGATGAGAAATAAAATAGAGGCGGAGAGGTACCGCGCATTGCTGATGGTGTACCGGTGGCACTGGTGGTTGCTGGTGAAGGCGAAACTCGAGGAGGATATCGACGGGCCGAGATTGAAAGAGAAAGAGAGAAATTGATTGAATTGTTTATTTATGACATATATATAACATAGAATTCACACATCGCCTAATAAACTTTATCACTAGAAGCCTTAATGTTACTAGAATGTATACTTAATGTTAGTTTTTAATTAAATCGCAGCCTATACGACGAGTACAGCATGGACAAATATAATAAATAGGACAATTATCGCTTATACTATTCGAGGCAGAAATGTCGAGAAAATACAAATAGATCGAACGGTAAGCCAGCCAAGTTTCCGAGCTTGAGAGAGAGAGAGAGAGAGAGAGAGAGAGAGAGAGAGAGAGAGAGAGAGAGAGAGAGGGAGAGGGAGAGAAAAAGATACTATTTCTACTCCTCCTCCTCATTCGGCTTATACTACTACAATGTCTGTTACTACCTATAGATCGCAAACACAGATTGGAACAGAGAAAGAAAATCAGATTGTGACAGAGCCAGAAGAGTACCGACTGCGCAGGCAAAGAGATAAGGTAAAAAGTGTCATGGGCGAGGTCTCGCTTGTACGTGCTCTTTCACGCAATTTTTTCAACTTGAGCTGTACCGATCAAGAGATTATACAATTCCTATATCTTTTTATACAGATGTCTCCTCGTTCGCTTATTTTTCTTATGTCCTCGATATATTACGGTCTTGTATGTTTAACGTGAAATATAAAAACAAAAGTTAAAGCAATGATCCTGATTATAGAATCAAAACTAATCGAATGTTGATGTTTCATATTGTTTTCCTTTATGTTCATTTCGAAGGATAATTACTCGGTAAATTAGTTAGTTTAGCGGTCCATCTCTTCGGTATCCCTTCTGTGTACTTGTACATGATATATCTGCAGCAATTATCGTCTTGCGGTCTTCGAGATCTATCGCTTCTCGAAGGTACGTCTGTCAGGACCGATATCAACTATAGTACGGTAACTTTGCCTGCGGAAGTTTATTGCGAATAGTATGTAGGTATATTAGACGTATATTTGAATGTACAACCGGTATCAGAGGTTTATCTATGCATACTATGTGTGCCGAGAGCTTCACCGTTCGACAGACACACGAAGAAGAATATTGAGGTGCTCCGGGCTTAAGCCCATTGCGGGAGTAGCGCGTCTGCGTTTCTGACTAACATATATAATCTGGTATTACTACTGTACGCCTACTTGCATTGCTACTCGCCCAGACCGGGGGCGGCTAGTCTGCTTCGCAAACTCCAGGAGATTCGACTAATTAATATCTCTGTTGACGCTACCAAATTTTGGCCCCAATTTCCTTCGGTATCCAGAGGAAACTTAGTTCCTCCGAACTTTGCACATTTTAGCTTATCCTATGTACCGACCGACTGCGTCTGCTCTTCGCTCAAATTTACGATCACATATTTTTTCTCTGTTCTACCGTTGAATCGTCATCACAGGTTGATACGATTAATCAATTATGGCTCGTTACGGTACGCGGATGTGTAACACGTGGATTGCAGACGACGAGTCTTATCGAGTTATCGCTATGGGTTTCTGTACAGCACTGTGTCTACCAAAGCCGAGATTAATACTCGTGAATCTGCCTACGAGGCTGGACGCTTTTGATTGATTTTGAAAACCGTCGACCCACCCCTTGTACCACGACAGTTACAAATGAATCGTATACGGGGCCCGGCAGCCCTCTATATCTGGGAGAGGACACCCTCTGTGTCTGTTTCTCTCGGCATTGCTCGTCTGCCAGTTGTTACTGCCCTCACAGAGCTCTGTATAGACGTAATCCTTAAAAGGGATATTTCGCTTGTGTTTCGGTACGGTTAAGCTATATAAATAGACGTGGGATGTTCGTAATCAGTGTTGGTAGCTCTTGCGTCCTGCGGGTTACCGGAGGGTGTAGTTAGGTACCGAGCTATTCTGTGCCCTCTGTTCATGGATGGGCACCGCTCTTCTTTACTCCGGTAGGATCCACCCCTTTGCCGGCGTACCACGATCCGGTGGTGTACTGCCATTGTAACGGGCCTTTTGCGATTGCGCCATTGACTCATTGCTATGCCACGACTAAGGGAAGGGAACGATACCCTCGCTGAAGATGTATACATCTTCTGTGAAATATTAGTTTGACTTAATTTCGACTTGAGTCGGTCTCTATCGCAGTTTAATTTGATGGAAATTGATGTATTTATCGAGAATATATATTATAAATTATAATTTAAAGCAAATAACTGAAAGAAAAATATTAACTAATAATTGAAGTAAGTACTAAACTCGGTGAGTTCGTGAAATGTGGTAAATTTTCGTTTCTTGGCACAATATTCAAGTTCCCATATTAACTCTACCATATTCTACCATATTAACTAATAAAACTATATGTGAATCATTATTTATGGTAAACTAAATATAATAATATAATTAATAAAGATAGAGAGTCACACAGTTTAATGTAAATTTATTTATTTAAGCTAAACCAAAAACTCTTACAAACTCTATTTGGAACGTTTAAAGGTTATATAAACTATGATGAATAAATAAAATCAGGTTGAAGTAATGAAAATTGCTTATTCAGCGACTATAACAAGAATAATAATCACTTCCGGTACATAAAATGGTATAGACACTGCACTCGTAACCATATTTATATGGCATTCTGTCTCTGTTTTGTAATCTAATGACGCTTTATTTAAATAATTTTCCGAGCATGTATAAAAATATCATATAAGATACCATAAACATTGCATTCTGAGAGCATCTCGCCAGTTCGCTCGGTGAGATTAATGCACTTGTCAAGAAACGCTATTGAGTTTCTTCACATAATTTAAGGTAATACGTGTCATGGACTAAATTCAAGAGAGTGAAGATCAATTGTAAGCCAATTTGACATGAAATGTCGCACCTACGTTTAGCGTTGAAAACCAGATATTTTAAACTTCGAAGGTAAGATCAACATAAGTTGAATTTAAGTCGAAATTACGATCTAAAATTCGGATCTGAATTTGCTATCATACGGTTTGCATTTAATCGAGGAAGCAATGCTATACCGTCCCTTTAATTATTCATCGTGAAACTGCGACCTCGACATGGACCTGATTGTAATGAAGATGGTTGACGTACGACACAGTTAGATAAATTATGATGATCGATATGCGAACTTATCGTTTCCATCGAATTTCCGTTTTTAAACATGGCTACGACAACATTTTCATATCCAAAAGTAACGCCATCTGCGAACACGATGCGCAACTCGGAGTTCCTGATAGCAAAACGAAAAGAACACGTTATGTCTGCAAAATTATGTATTTAAAACTTTTTTCCTAATTACATAATTCGGAAATTCTCTGCTGGGTTCATCGTTGGATTCTCCTTCTCGTTCGTTCTGCTTGTTAATTACTTTTTCACCCTCTATCACGTTTAGCAAACCTTTTAATTCGAATATATACCAGAATTCCCGGAGAGCCGGGCACGGAGTCGAAACATTACGCTCAACAATTATTCAGGCAAACGCAGGCAACGCAGTAGAAAGAGATGATATTCGCGAGAAACTGAAAGCTAGAAAGCAGAAGAGAGAGAGAGAGAGAGAGAGAGAGAGAGAGAGAGAGAGAGAGAGAGAGAGAGGAGATTATGACAGCGAGCGTTTGAGTTGATCTCGTGAATTAACGAGATCTACCAGTGCTGGTCTCGCACCATAAAGAAAAAATCGTCCGTTGCCCGACACAGCATCCACGGAATATAATTCGACCAACCTCGGTAACGAATTCGTCTTCGTTTGTTTGTGAGCTACTTACTTTGCTCTCTCGCTCTTTTCTTCCTTCGCTGTTCTACGTTCCATAGTATATATTTCCCATCGCTGTTCCCATCTCTTCCACTCTCGCTGTGTCGCGGCTTACGATCTTTCTCTATTGTTTAAATACAATTTTGTCGTTTACTAATTAATGCGCTGCCGACATCAAAGAAGATGTTTATTGGTTCATGTGATGCTAAAGAGACGGTAACGAAGAGGTAACTCGCTAAGGGAGCGGTTGAAGTAGTAACAGGGGCAGCGGAAGGGCAAGGATGGGGCGGGGAAGGAGTCGAGTCGGAGGAGCAGAGACGGAGGGTTGAAGCGCGTGGGCCAGTGCCGCGCTACGCGACGGGGGTAACATCGCCCGTTAAATATCTATATAGGAGTGGAACGGGAGATGTATACTCGCTTTCTGTTCAGTGTGCCTTCTCACTCTTCTCTCTTGTGCTTCAACGTCTGTCCATATACAAGTCGAGCATTCTCCTGCTCCCTCTGGCGTCATCGTGAGAAAGCAACCGAGTAAGGAAGACAGGGAGCCGCTCGCGGATCCCTTCTTCCCACCTTGTACCATCCATCCCACCCCCGCCCTGCTCACCCCGAACTGCACCGACCCCGCTACCCTCTCGTTATACAGACAGAGACGAAATCCGCTATCGGGTATCGGAGACAGAGACGAAAACCACCCACAGACTCATCAACTAACTTTGTTCCTCGGTCTCGGAGTTGCAGGACTCTCGGCTTCCCAGTATCACGCCGCCAAATCAGTCACAGTTAGCTACGTAGTTTCGCCATCAAACGGAAAACGGGAGATACAAACATCGTCACAGAGACTGCTAGGCTCACTCGCGCGGCGACGGTGACTATCGGAGATGGGGATTCGCGCCAGCTTTACGAGGACGACGTCGTGTGTGACTAAACACCGTGTACCGCCGGCGACACAAGCGATATGTTTCGCTCTGATTCAATGTATACGTAAGTGACACGTTCATGACTAACGTACGTACCAGCAAAGGACACGTGTACGGTAACGCAGAAGGATCGTGGCAATGTATAGAAAAGGGTATACGGGGCAGCTGAGAGAGACAGGAATAGCTCTGTCTTGACTGAAACCGCTTGTACCAAATTCGTCTACCTGACGTGCTGATTGAAGCCACTGCGTCGACGTCAAGATTCGTTGAGCCGTATCAGAGACGGTTGGTACAACATAAATACGGCCACATACACACGACACCACACGACACGACACACACACATAGAGAGAGAGAGAGAGAGAGAGAGAGAGAGAGAGAGAGAGAGAGAGAGAGAGAGAGAGAGAGGGGATAGAGACTGTGTAAAACAGGACGGGGCGTGATGATATCTTCTTCGCCCGTGAGCATTCCAGGGATCAAATATCTCCAAAAATTGGAACAACATCTTTAATTTGGCATTCAACGCTTTAAATTTACTGCAAAAAAAGAATTAGATACTTTCTTGTTGGGTGTCACAGGTTACACGACGTATTTCAACATGAAAATAATCAGATGAACGGATGACGGTAGAACGACGTGAATTTGATTACGGCGTTTAATTCATGAGTCAGTTACCGTCCGGCATGCGTGATTGATCAGCAGTACACTTCGACTCCTAGATGCAATCCGTAGGTACCGTTCCTACTGACCAGGACTTGGAATGATTTAACCCCATACTCTCAACTTCTAAACCAGATGTTTTAGGATAGTGGAAACTGATGCAAATAGGGAGAATTCTACCTTGACAAATTATGAAATGTTCTTACATCGCATATAGTCTGTCCGAATCAAAATTTTGCGTGATTTTATTCGTTTACCCTATCCGTACAACGTGGCGTATACGATACTGCTGAACATTTGGATGAGCTTGATCGTCCAGTGGTTCCATGTGACAATCATTTTCACCAGACCATACGAAAAACGGTTCAGGGCCTATCGGCCTTGCTATTCGGCACCCTACGCATTATGTTTAGAGGGTCGCGGAGGTGGTCTATACACGGGGTGGGTCGATAGAGAAACGAACGAAGAGAGTGGGAGCCAAGAAGAGAGACGGAAACTATACCGCGTAACTTGGAGCAGGAAAGAGCTGGCTAATGTAGATATCCCCGGTCACCCTTTTGCCCTTCCTGTGTCAATAGGCTCGATTTCCCTTTCAAGTTGTCAACTCTTTTTGTGTGCCTGGCAAATTGTCGGGACGGTTTCAGAGGAGGGAGTGGGACTAAATTAACATTATTGTTGTGACAAAGATGGGAAGGATAGCCCGGGACCACCGAAGTCACCGTATGTACAGCGTATACATATAACGTTGCCGAGCTAGAAAACGAAATCGCAACCCCGGGGTTGGACGAAGGTAGAGAATCGTTGGGTAAACAATTACTCTTGATGATCGTGGCTCTCTCGTTTGATGTTGCCTGATTACCCATTGTAAACAATTGTTGATTTACCGTACGGTTCATTTTTCTCTTTCCCCGTTTGTTCCGCGAATAGATATACATATGTATAAAACCCATTCGGTTATGCACTCTTGATTGGAGAAATTGTTTGATGTTTACTCTGCCTTCGTGCCACGAGGATCTCGATATCGAACGCTTTTTTTCTCAGCCGTTGGTATTCTGCATTATTCGTTGCTCGTCATATTATCACAGCGTGTAATCGATTGATTGATTATCCACAGGTAGAACTGGGACGAACTTTCTTCGTACGCGTTCCGTTCACAGTGAAACCTGTTGAGAGATCGACGGAAGAAAAATTGACGAGACAAGCCAGTGCTGAAGTGTCGTTCGTACGGTGCACATTTGCTATATTATCATCAGATTTTTGCTTCTTTCTTCATGTTCTTCTTCGTGTTTCATTGCGTGTGTATTTATCTTTGCTCGTTTATAACTACCCAGCGGAAAGACCGATCATTATCACTGTCGTGACAGAAGAAACCTAGTTGGGAGCATGTAGAAGCTATCGCGTAGGAGGTGTTTCCTTTAAAAAAAATGTTCGTCGCCAAGTATCCTGTTCTTCGTGTTAGCCGGTTGATCAATCATATCAATAATCACTCGCGAACCACATCGTCGCCTCCTGGTAAGTGTCTATGGAATTTTCATTGCCTTCGATCGTTCATCGGCGAGCCGTTGCGTTTTGAGTTGGACGATGCAACATCCGCTTAAGGTAGTCCTTTCATGAGCATCTGAATATTTTATATCACAGATATAGTAGATATCGCAATAGCTGTAAAATTTAAGTGTTGATCATCCAACATTTTGATGAAATAACAATTGTTAAAAATTCAATAAGCCCACTTATTCCAAAATACAGTTCGGAGCAAAGGATCAAAATATTTCTTGGACTTTAACGATTCTCTATATCTCATCAAGAACTATGGTCATCGAAGATTTCAAAGAGAACTGTTCGATTATCCGAGCGGAGTTATAGAGTTTCATTAGCGCTTGCTCCGCCTAGATATACATACCCCGCACGCCGTACTTGGCGTACGGGACGCTTGCCTATCCTCCGACGCTGTGAAAGGACGAACGAAACAAACGAACGGCATCCGAGTGTCAACCCGTTTTCTTCGACATAACATCCGTGCAAACCTTGCCAAGCTAAATCGTCATCGCGATACAAGGGAAAGTTACGAGGCCTCTTAAATATATTAAAATATGGTCGCAACCAATAGCCTTCTTACATATTTAGTTATCTCTTTTTTTCAGATATATATCACAGGTGGAAAGAGGCTACGGGTCTTAACGTCAAGGTCGACCAACGGATAGAGATGGTCAAGCTTTGCATCCCGATAGTCGACTCGTTGGACACAAAAATCCATCTGTATCCTGTTTGGAGTCCATTGACAAAGGGTCGATTTGATAGAAGCCTAATTAGACGGCTTTCGAAGAAATTGGCAATCGGCAGATTGAAGCGGAGTCGAACGAATAGGTATTGCGAGGGTTCTAGACGAATCATCCCCCGTGCATCTTCACGAGTGTGGAACAAGCCTTTCGCGCCTCAACAATAGGCGGCGATGCCTTATCATAAAGAGATTCGCTGCTCGCGGGCAGCGTGTAATCTGAATAAAATATACGATCGAATCGATAGATAAAGGACAATGCTCTTTTCACATCGAGAAGAGTGAAGAGAGGCGCTCGAGCTGCTCTTTACTCCCCTTCTTCTTCTGATTTCGCTTTTCTTTCGTTTCCTCTCTTTTGCTCTGGTTCACTTCTTCTCCATCCCTCTGCGTCTCTTTTTTTTCTCTCTCCGTGTCTGTCGACAAAGAGACTCCTTCTATGCAAATTAAATGCTGTTTCCATAACCATTCGTCCGTTCTATTGAGTGAGGTTCGCCCGTTCGCCGGTTCGCTCTCGGTTCTTTGTCATCAAGGTAAAGGGAAATTTCACAAGGGACTCGTGCACGTTCTCTCAACTTTCTCCCTTTTCCTCCTTCTCTCTCTCTCTCTCACGCTTCCTCACCCCCAACGACCTTCGTCCACCCTAACCCCATTTCGCTAAATATTACCCTCTCAATCACGTGTACTCTCGTCCTCACGGTACCTCTTCGCCTATATTTTCATTTCTCATTCGCTTTTGCCAATATTTCAATAACCGTAGCAATCACAGAGATCGTTCTTCTCCGCAATATCAATCGGATGAGATGTCATTTATTTTCTTCCTAGTATCACGCATTCGCAAAATGCGCGGGAATAAACGTCGGAAACCTTACTAATTGGAGTGTTTTCGTTCGTTGCCTTGCGTCTTCCTTTTACAATCTTACATCGACTCTATTTTTATCAACATGATTTAACAAATTCCATCGAGTCCAAGATATTATATGCTTCGGGCATTTAGCGATCTTAAGAGCATTGTCAATGCTCGTTCCGGGGTTATTGGCGACGATCGGGTAGTCTTACTCAAGCATCCGACGGAAGCAGAGAAATACGCGAAACGCGCTCTCCGATAGCGAAGAAATTACGCGCCGGGTACAAAGAGTGCCGCGGGCCTCCGCTCGCTCGGTAATGATGCAGGCTCGAGAGCGCGCGCGCACGCCCGTTTACGCTGAGAGCGGTAGAGGGAAGCCAGCGGTGCGCTTCGCTCTTGGCGCACGTAACACAAACTCTCGCTCACTCGCTTCTGTATTGCTCGGCTGCCTCCGAACAGGAGCAAAAGGAGCTTCCAGTATGGTATACAGAGAAACCCCTTTTCGCCTCTCATCCTCCTCGAATAGCATCAGCGTCGCGGTATCTCTCGACGGGCGTACGACTGTCCTCTCCTTGACTCTCGTATTATATTATAGTCTCTTCGTATTGGCTCGCGATAGGTAGAAGCAAGTAGTTTGCGTGGAAGAGAAGGCAGGTCGGTAGGCAGGTCCACGGTCGTAAAGAAAACCGCGAGCTATGCCAACGGTGACATTAATAATACGTATGCCGCTGCTGTTGCCGCCGCTATCGCCGCTACTCGATTCTGCTCGTATGTATCTTAAAAAGTTTTAGCACCCCGATCGGGGTACAGTACAGTACCTCGTAACTTGTCCAACTGCGACATAATCTAAACATTAAGATATTTTTATGGTGGAATTCCGGACGTTAGTGATTTTTTTCAAATTACCGCGATAAATGAATTTTTAAATAGCAACATTTCTAAGAGCTTCACGAAAATTAATGTAGTTTCGGTGTGAAGGCTGTAAGTAAGTATTCCAAGCGGTTGGAAATAATAAAAATCAAATGAAACTAAACAGGAGAATAATAAAAACTGAAGAATATTTAAATTCAAGTTGTCTTTAAATATTGAAATTGCCGAACAAAGTTTTGGCACATCTTTCACCTTACGAGGAATTCTACTGTACGTATACTGCTTCCAATTATTTTCTTCTCCCACCTTACCCCACTCCTTCTTTTCATCGTTTCGCTCCTTTTCATCTCGTTCTTTATTCGTCTCTTCTTTTTCTCCTTTCCTCCTCTCATATCCTTCGAGTCGTAAGTCGTTGCAGTATTCCTGCTATTCGCTGCGACTCGTTGGGTTGCACGCTGCGCAGATCGGAGCTCGCGTATCGGCGTCGATAATCGACCGGTTGACGACCCACCTGCTCGACGATGATTAACCGCTAATTGGTAATTAAGAAACAATGCCGATTTTCAATCGTCGTTCATCAGTCGTACAGTGGGCTGCTCGATCGCCGTAGCTCTGCCAGGATACTGCTCCCGCGAGATCGCATTATCCCCTCGTGATCGTACGAAGGAATTTTTATTGGGTTACAGCAAAACGAAGCAAACAATAAAATTACTGCTCCAAAGTGTCCGATAGAGTTTTTCTCGTGCAGTTGCGTCTTTTATTCATTATATATATACCCATATATAATAACAAGATCTCGCCGCCGCTGCCTACACCATGTACAAAAACTGGGGTCTTATACCTGGTGTCACATTTAAATTAAGAAGAATCGAAGAGAATCTAAAGAGTAAAATAACCTAGAGACACTGTGGGTGAGGTATCACATAGAATCTCTTTGCGTCGCCTGACATAGATATTTGTTGAACCTATAGAATCTAAAAAAACCTAAAGAACCTCTGCTTGAGATCTTAAGACATTCGGAGGGTAGGGGGAACGAAGATCATGCGGAAGGTACCTGCTCCCTAGGCCCGCATTTTTTTACGTTGCCTTACCAGGGTCGGGAGGTTCGATAATGGGATCGAAGAGTATGGAGAGTGGAGACATCGATGGTAAGAGGAGTTTGAATGATGCGATAACCCAGTATATACATAAATAGTATATTAGCGCGGGAAGATGAGCACTGCATCAAGAACTTAAAAATGATGAGGCTCACCTTTTCAGAATTGTTATCAATTAGTATTGACGCTTGGTAACCTTAGCATAATACAAGATTAATGTGCGTTGTTGTGTGTACGGTGATATCGGAGATATATAGCACATATTTTAATGTGCTTTCGCTATTTGCCAATTTTTTATCGCTTCGTAACACGTCATATTTCACGCATAACACTTCAACTCGTTCTGGCTCAGAGATCTCTCTCCCACGTTCTATGTGCTTTACCGATTGTTAGATGTCAGTCCGATCGTGGCCCGAAGACATTATTAGAGGGACATACAGTCTTATACTCACAGGCAATATATGTTCGTCAAACCAGCCAGCCAGCTCGGCGAACGCTGCATGGTCGCGCTTGTTTCAACGCTATAACTTAGGGTCGTAATATCGTGACGACTCGTCGAATAGAATATATTCGTTACTGTCATTCTACGTATGTTGGTGTACTCGGACTGTACGATCCAGTCTCAGTTTCTTCCCATACGTTTTGATCCCGACCTGCTCTACCGTTTATTCTATACTTTGCTGGATAAGTAACCCGTGCACGCGTCTCGACACTGTCGTAGGCATAGACACCGTTACGTGTCAACAAAAGTAAAACAAGTTCATTCCAATAAATGAAAAAAGGTGCGCGTAACGATTTCGCACTGACGGTAGTTGAAAAACACACACCCACATACACACGAAGATTGACATACCGTAATGGGATGTACGCGTATATCCAGATATCAAGGACCTGTCCTCTCGGGTTTGTTCCTCGATAACACAACTCGACAGTGGGAAAGTTATCGGTAGAAAGTTTTATGCTAATGAGTGTTATTATTGAAACAAATATACGTCGACGCAACGAGCACACAGAGATGCCTAATAGGGATTCCGTCGGACCGTCTTTCTTGTACCTGTACGATGTCTGTTTGTTAGATGTGTAATATACAAGGCATTCCATGCAATCGATGCGTAATCGTTGGAGTAATTAAATCTTTGAAATTACATTTTTTCTCAAAGTTACATTTTCCAACGATCAATTGATACTAACAAAGATGGCCAATGGCGAGGATGAAAACTTTCTGTCTTCCTTTTCCTGACAATGAGATGAATTCATTTAAAATTGTGAAAGATTTAATTGATTTTTTTTAAACCCGACAATGTATTAAGTTATTATTTTCATTTGTAGACTTGGAAACTCTTTGAGCGAGATCAAGTCCATCGACTTGGCATTGAATATCCCATGTATCTACACTATACTGTATTAGGGCTATATGCAATATCTTTCTTCGGATCAAAGTTTCTCACGTTTCTGTATGAACGGTATTAATCCACGTAAAAGAATAAGTATGGAAAGAGGCTGACTCAAAGCATAGCTTGGAATACAACTCGCAAGCGGGATGGAGTGACGGGTAAGGACCGTAATCCATATTCATATCCATAGTTTTGCGCAAAATACAGATAGCGTGTTTCTATATTCCCTGAATGCAGGCAATTGATAGAAACCGTAGTTTCTACCCAAAGGAATCTAAAGGAATCAAAGTAATAACTATAAATTTGGATATCACATATCGAAGTGCCGATTAGAGGTGGACGGCTCGTTCTATCGGGACATACAACGTGGATGGTTTGCCGCGAGTGCTAGCGCGTCCATTTATTCGTCGCGCGACCGTTTCCACTCGGATGCGTGTGTATGTGCGGTGCAAAGTTGTTCGGTCCAGAAGTTTTTTTCTCTTCGGCATTCGAGTGTGTATACTTGCACGGAGGTGATCGCTGGAGTCAAAGTGTTTCCGCGGTGTCCGTTTTAAACGGTCGACCGCTCTCGTCATGTAAATCCCCAAGAGCGAACGAGAGCTACACATACTTCAAAGTGAAAAGCCATTTGCAAAAAGAGCCATAACAATATCTGCATACGGCATAATATGCGCGTGCAACGTTGAAGCTAAGGTAGTTAGCGTGGAGTTTCATTAGGCAGATAAGGCAATCAAGCAGCGAGCACCGACCATCGAGAGTGCCTAATGATATGTGCGTTTCTGTAATTATACGTAACTGTATATGGCCGTATGTAGCTATGAACGTGTTTCATCGGTTATAGCGGTACAAGGTATTCTAATAATAAGCAAAGAGACGGAGCGTTGACGGCCGTAATATGGAATCTTGAGAATTTGAAAGAAATAAATAAAAGAAAGAAGCAACGCAGTTGCAAGTAATTCTGCTAATTAGTCCAGTCGTCCAGGATGGTTCGAATGCAAGGCGAAAACTTGCGTGAGCACACTCTGCACGCTTGCGGGAGAAACTATATCGATATATCGCTGAGACTGCTTCGCCGATGTAGTCCCTACCCACGTGAACGAGGCGCGCTGTCAAACGACTCCAGGACTCCACGTCAACGAGCGTATTACCCGAGTGTACGGACCTAATACTCGGCGCGGGCGACCGTCGATCTTCTCTTACGGCACGGATCGCAGACCGTGAGCCATGTGCGTATCAAAGGAGATTATACACGCACGTATTATAAACGCAGCCGTCTCCCCATAACCGAAGCGCCCGATCATGAAAGAAGCGTCCCGGGAACGCCTTGATCGCGGTAGATCGCGAGCATGCAACGTATGAATCGTGTCGGCGAAATAAATCTCTTGATTGTCTGCCACCTGCAGTCCGATACACGTTCCTTCGGTGCATTATACCGCACGCAGCTCCGAGCTATGTATGTCGTCATAAATTATGCTCTTTTAATATGTATCACGCGATATCAATAATAATTATAACGACGATTGATAATTTCCTTTGATACTTCTCAACGCGAATGGAGTATTTACCTATTCGGGATCATCCAACGAATCATACGCTAAAATGGTTATTCTTCGTTGGTATCCAGCGAAAAAAAGACTAGTTGTTATAGACTTGGAGAACGTTGGGCGAAACTTCAATGTACGTTGACCAGAAATCACATTTACGATACGATTGCTGCCAATGTTTCCTTCACATTTTGATCGTCCACATCTATACGGTCAACCATAAAGCGATTTCAGCGCGATACAGCTCCGCAGTGAGCGTATCTTTTTATAAATTGGCATATGCCATTAAATGTATTTGCAAATAATTCGCTATAGAAATTTCAGTCCATCGATAAAATTCTCTAAACGTACTTTTGACTCGTACGTAAAAATAATTTTTTTTAATGCAAGATTTGCCGAAAGGTCGACAGGTAAAATAATAATCTTCGTACACAGCACGGGATATGTAAACAAAAAAAATGCTATTGAAAATGAGCGGGCGTTATTTTTACAGAGCGCTAACGAGCGCGATTATATTATTTATAGATATATCTATATATAATGTACAGGTTGGTCATAAGAAGTACTTAGTTACTTACCGAAGTGAATGCTGGCCGTTCGTTTTTCTTTATTGCCTACACCAACGGAGCGGGAGCGCTGCATAACGAAAGCCTACCTATAGGGTGGGAAGACCGATTGCCCGATCCGCGGGAATCTTGGAAATACCTTAAACCATAATTAAGCGTGAAATGGCCCCCGATCTTCGCCGGCGAAACGTTTATACCGTAGGAATCCCTTTTAATGCCGCGACGTCGTTGTACTCCAACGCCAGGGAAGTCGCCTCGTCGCTGTGTGCATTATAGATCCACCGCTGTCGCGAGATTTGCCGACCCTGCATGCGCGCATTCATGGGCATGCGATGAGGATCGCATCCACGCACGCACGCTTCGGCTCTTAAGAAGAAAACGTATGAACTTTCTTCCGACGGACATCCCATGCGTCTTCGTATATGCTTAACTTGATAAAGCAATTTGACCCTCGCGAGAGGATATTTTCACGCGTGCCCCGACGATCGCCTCGACGACCCCCAGTCACCGATGATGTCGAGAGCGTTTATCGTGTACGCGGTATAGTCCGCGACCTCGGGAACGATCAGCGAGGTTTCGTGTCTGTGAGATTCCTTCCATTTGTCGAATGCTTACAAACCGACCGCACGATTTAAGCCAGTACGGTCGTTGGCATCCTAGAAGTGATAACAAATGGAAATTTTAAGTTGCAACATGAAAAATCAAGAAAACAAGTTTATTATTATCACGAATGTAGAGGAGAAAGCAATTCGTACAAGGAATATGGCGGATTAATTAGTTTATTTCGTATAACTCTTTAATCGGGGAAACATTGATATTTTTTTTCTTTTAATGTCATGTTTCGTATTATTTAGAATATCAGATTGAAATTATTGTCACCGGCTGCTTCCCGATACTTGGAGAACGACTGTACATTTCTCGAAAGGCCAATAACTGTATTGTTGAACCTATAAGAGCAGCATCTATGACTCGAAATGCAGCGAGAGAAGTAATCGTTCTACGTTTTACCGCAATCAACGAACCTTGCGTGTAATTGGGGTTAGACACAACACGCACCACGGTTATTCTTCACTTCTCGCACAGCGGTAAGTACGTAATCGTGCGTCTCGTCTACCCCCTGTACAGTGATACGGTAAGAGATGGTTACGATTTTATTTTCGAGGGTGCAACAACAGTATATTCCGAGACGTTTCGATAGACCGTGTTTTCCGTCCTCGAACCAGGAAAGAACGAAGCGAAGAGTTAATAAAGCAATTTGATAGAAGGATGGTATTCATATTAGATACGGACCTTCCCGTAGTCCGTGTCTACATGTATATACGAATAAATCTGTACGGGAAATTCCATGCGAGCTCGACGTATACCTTTCTCCGCCATTTTCGCTTCGAATTATATATCGTTACCTCGTGAAGCAAAATTTGTTTGTAATTCCTCTTGATCGATAAAAATATTTTGTTACAACAAACTATTTATTTAATTGAAAATATTATGCAATGAAAAATTCAATGAGGACTATTGAAAATAAAGAAATTGCTCCGAAGACTTGAATATTTGATCGATTCCCATAATTATATCTCTCGACCTAGGCACAACATGACGTATGGACGTATGGTGGACGCAAAACTATCGATTGCACACTCAGCGTATGGAAATTAGTTATTTCTGCTGCTGGAAAATGATATGATTGCGTAAAATGACCAGTCAACGAAATCACATATACAATAAACGCACCAGCGAACCAGTCAGCAGCAGGTGGTACGAGAGCATACACATTGAGAGGTGCAGGAGAAACACAGCGACGAGATTTTAATTTCAAGATGAAATTGTATCGAGCAAGGAGTCGTATATACTGAATATATTTAAACATATGTTGTCTGTAATCGTGCTGTCGCTGTCGAGCAGCGAAGCGATTATCCGCTTTTCCGAAACACAGCGTGGCAGTCCTGCCCAGCCGCGTGCTCGTTCGACCATTGCAAAATTATCGTTGCGTTAATACCGTTGTTGTGTCAGCTATATAGGTTGCACCCGGGAGGAAAGCTCCACTTTTTTCCTATAAGGCGGTGCAGTCTATTTTGTACGCTGCAGGTTCGAGAGTTTCAGGACTGGTTCAATTAAAATGTTTTTGTTCTTTTTGATGTTTGTCACACGTATACTCGCCCATACGCTCTTATACTCGTGATAAGCAGCTGCACAGCACTTGGACGCGGACGCGTTACGCACTTGTGGAATTTTTTTTATTTTACCTGTCTAACCATACGTCAGCTTCAAATACGTTTATCGGAGGGTGGAGGCTCATAGTGAGTTCGGAGTCACTAGAGCCCGAGCTAACACTCGCCAATTGACAGACTAATATTCCAGACCGACAAATGACATGGTGCATATACGCACCAGCAGATTTCGCTTGTTATCGCTCGAGTTATGCTACTTGACATTTATTCTATACGATAGACCAGAGCCTCTCTCCTAACTTTGATTTTAGCAATTAACGATCTACCGTATACTCGTATTATTATATACCATAGATTTGTATACTACATTAAAACTATAATTCTGGATACTACTGTAGTATATAATACCGGTATACTCACTCGGCGAGAAAGCGTAACAGCAATGTCAATACTTTGTTAATACTTGTCGAATGATAGATACTCGTTACCAGGAAGGAAAATCATTTTGCTTGTCTCTCCGGGAATCGCAACCAATTTGTTGTAGATGGAGAATTGTATAATGCAATTAAGTCTTGAATGTCTTGCGCTTGTATATATAATGTAGGGTCAGGTGGGACATTTTGGAACAGAGTTCCTACAATATGGAAAAGCTAGGCCAATTCCGGTCTCTGGCAAACAGAGAGATGTTTATTTATGTCGGGATAGAGGTCCGATATACTCTGACAAATTCTTGTCCGTTATTTTATCTTTTATTCCGCAATAGACTTCATCGATAACCAGAAATGGGCGAGCTGCATACTAAATTAAAACTGTGGTTTTATGTCAATACTTTGATAATACTTGTTGAATGACAGATACTCGTTACCAGAGAGGAAAACTATTTTACTCGTCTCTCCGGGCATTGTAACAAATTTGTTATCCATTGAGAATTAAATAACGCATTTAGGTCTTGAATGTCTCGCGCTTGTGTGTAATCAAGTAGAATAGGGTGGGACATTTTGGAAGAGAGGACAATATTGAAAAATGAAGCCAATTCCGGTCTCTGGAAAACAGACAGATGTTTATTTATGTCGGGAAAGGGACTCGATACGCTAGGACAAACCCTCGTCCATTACTTAATCTTTTATTCCGCAAGAGACTTCATCGATAGCCCAAAAGAACGATCTCATTCCGGCCAGTTTGTTGCCCATTCGCGGCTCGCGTTGCGCGGCATCGCAAAGTAAAGTAGGTGGCTGACTGACTCCCCGACTCCTCGCCTCTATCGCGGGAGAAACATAAAGGACCCTGCGCAAAGGACTGTGTCATTGAGCCGCTGGCGAGAAGCAAGCATAACATCACGGTACATATATTTTCTCCTGATCTGGAAAACAATACGCCCGAGAAGCTTAGACAGTGGCTGCGTGGCAGTACCGCGACGGTAGATTTATATTCACTGCTGGTACGGAGGCAATAACTTACGGGAACTTGCACGAGCTACCACACTTCAGCTCTAGGCATTCTCACAGACAGAGAGTCGACTATCTTGGCTCCGTCCTGTCTCAAGCTTCCCTTCGCCAGAGTCCTCGTATCTGAATAAGGACGAAACGGAAATGTCGTCCCATTTCTTCTTTCCGTTCTATCTCGGGGGCGCAAGTATAATACCAGATAGAAAACTCGAGACTTCTACGAGAGTCCCGTGATCGACGATTTTTCGATAGCCTTAAGGAAAAGGGGCGATCGCTGTACTCGCTCCGTTAGACGGTTAAAAGTGCTTTTATAATTGTACACTTTTTGTTCGTTAAAAAAAAGTACACAATATGTTTTCGTTAATTACACAACCAGCAACTTTGTTTCACTTAAGCGCATAATTATACAAAAATAAAGTAACGAAAACATATCATCTTAAAAAATATCATTAAACCGCATTATAATTGAATAACTCTTTGAACCGATAATATTCGTGTCCTCAAATCTATTTGGTAGTCGACGCACCTACCGCTACATACTTCGAAATACCGCATGCCACGATTTTACAGCGTAGATTTAGATAATGCGATGGTTATTTATGTCCGGAACACTCGAGCGAATAGGGAAACGATAAATCCGACAATCATTTAT
This sequence comes from Cylloceria caligata, assembly GCA_963942595.1. Lineage (NCBI taxonomy): Eukaryota > Metazoa > Arthropoda > Insecta > Hymenoptera > Ichneumonidae > Cylloceria > Cylloceria caligata. The sequence continues at coordinate 1,586,202 of OZ012710.1, forward strand.
ATATATGTGTGTTCCGGTTGGAAGGATAGAGCGAATTTTCTAGCGAGAACATTCGATTCGTCAAGAAGGGCTTTGCGAATGCATCTCTCAATGGCAACAAGCGGAAAGCTTACCCTTCGCGCGGGCCATTCCGCACCCACACAATAACCCTGAATGGTCCCCTTTCTTATCCCGAGCGTAGCACGCGAGCGAACAGCCTCGAAATGGTGCATTGAAAGAAGCCTGAAAAGTTTACTTACTCCCGTAAGAGTAACGCTTCACCCAAGAGGGATCCCGGAGTACCGGACCTCGCCGAAAAGGTGTACACCCGGGATAACTATATTACGTTCTATTATATTTATACTCGAGCGGGGACGGTCTCTCGCAGTCTCCGCTCGGATCGACGGATAAAAACATCAAATCTGCATAAATCGGCTTCTCGACCGATATAAAATACGTACGACCAATCTCGCCAAGTACCGTGTAAAGTGATTCCTAGAGAGATGCACCGTCTCACCAGTGAGATGACCACAAGATATATTTAAAAAATTTCATTACTCGAAGTAAACAATTTTTTCTTCGTAACTGGAAAATTTTTGTTCATATGAAAAATAATTTGTTATCTTTTAATCTAAGAGTATCCGTTGTTTAAAAATAAAATAAAATAATTGTATGACATATATAATATCGAAAAAAAAAAATCTTAGACTTGCATGAATTTGTAAATATGTTCGCAAAAGGCAACGATGAAGCATCAACATTGTTATGCACAATCTTGAATCAGTATTGACAAATAATGTGCCCGGTATTGGGTGGACTTTCCACATTCACGAGCCCTTCGTGGATCTGAATTGTGCGATAGTCAAAGACGTAAATATACTTTTTTGAACTATCAATTTCGCAGTAAAATACAATTTCCTTACGGTAAAACTATAATTTAACGTACTTGTTTTAAGCCGTAATATGGAAAAATCTGAAAGCACGGTGGATGATAAATAGATGTTTGAGTTATCGTAAATAATTTAATAAAAAATGTAATGCAAATAAAGCCCTGTTTCAAAACATACGATTCTGATAATAATAAGCTACGACAAGTTAATGGCATAACTTAGTTACGAACCTCTCTTTGGCGCAGGGCGAGGCGTCGGGCGTGATAGAGATATAATGAGACTCTGGCGCCAATTAATAATTAATAACCCGGATCTAAATTAAATGGGCTTAAGGGTCGCCGTGAGGGTTGCGTCTATAGCTGATACGCCGTGTACGACACGCCGTAGAACGATATGAATGCCGCAACGCGCGTGGTGTATCGGAAATGGCATTTGGGGGATGACTGAGGTGACGAAGAAGGGAGATGGTAGATGGTAGATTTGAATACAGTGCAGCAGGGTGCGAGAGCGAGAGACCGACATACAGACGAGGGTGAGGAGCCGCACTATATTCGAGGGTGGCTCGGTATGTCCCGAACTCAGAACAAGCCACCCGAAGCACAGGGGTTGTTGCTGTATTATTTATGGCTGCCATCGATCATCGTCCAGCGTTGCGAACCCTGGTAGGACTTTGAGGACCCCACTAATCGCCATATGACAACCATATATTTATTTTAAAGTCCTTTGCGCACATGTCAACATGGGTTACATTAAATTAAATTGTTTGGTGCAAGCTGCAGCTATCGGTATAAGCATCAGCGGCATTTGGGTAACAGCTCGTCATTATTGACGTACTGACAAAGTGATGTGTAAAATGAACGATGTATATGCTTTTTAGACAATTACAATTTCTTAAACATCACACATATATCATGATAATAAAATCGTGGTAAGTCTGACAACTATCAAACGACGACTATCAATTGTCAGTCCATGTGACGATTTTTACCTTCCCGTCATATACAAAGAGATAGTAATGTGATAAAAAAAAAATTCACTGGCAGTTAATGGTGGACACGAATTTTTTTAGCATCCTGAATTAGAACAAAAAAAAGCATTCCATCGTTTTTGTTTATCTGTCTTAATGTTTGACGATCTGTCCGCATTTAGTATGTGTGTATGTGTGTGTGTGTGTGCGTTTTATGTATAAGATACAGTTTTGATATTAAAATTGGCAATAATACACAAATCTTTGTTGATACTTCACCTGAAATGGAGTAAAATTCAAGTTTATTTTTGGTCCGCAAACTGATTGAAAAATAATTATGCTTTGGTCCGAGACATGCAGACTGACTTACATCCAAGTAGCCATTAGAAAATTCGTGATTTGGTGCAGTGGTGGCTCTGTTGTCTTGTGCAATCACTCAAATGAGATAAAAACAAACCATCGGTAACAAAAAAATGTGCATCGAAAAAAATATAAATGTATTTGCAGGTCTACTAAATAAATGTATTATGACAGAGTCATTTATTTCATGTGGTTTTCTATGAGTAATCTACTGATTGTTATATTGATATATTAATTATTCAATGAAATATCATAATTTCTGTCTATATCGTTCGTAACTTGACACTAGACACATGAATTAGGAGGTGATAACAAAGTCACAAGTTGCTATAACATCGTTTGAACATTTATTGATATTTACTTGAATATTTTCCATAAACTATCTGTAATTGGCTTAAGTAGTGCAACCACAGCGGTATAAATATAAAAATAGTGGATATACCGCTATGCTAGGATACCTAGGATTTTACTTCGTTAAACATTGTTCCTGCAGTTTATTTGAGACTGGTTGAAAGAAACAATTAGAAAAACATTGAGTCGAATCATCAAATATTAAAATCTCGTTTTCGGAAACCTGCGTTCGTTCGAAAATCGCTATATCGTTACAAACTGAAGTTCCTTCAATGATCCGCATCATTATCATTTTATATCTACGTTGCGTCATTATTATTTGATAATGATCTTCTTCATCCCTTCCATCGGCAGTTTACCCCAACCATTCAAACATCGAGAGCATATCGATCCGGACTAGCGTACCGGAACATAACATGCAGCACCGAAGTACATAGAGAAGCGTATATATATTTGAGTCAAAGTGCACGGTAGTTCAGAGAGTACCATCTACAGGAGCTTGTCCCAGAGAAAAAGAGACGGACAAGAAGGAGATGCCGATGGAGCGGTGAGACAGAACGACAGAGATACCAGAGATCTGGGTACAGTTGTAGAATCGTGGGTGGTCGCAGTCGTAGGTATACATAGATAAAGTTGTATGAGCGAGAAGGGCGCGGAATAGAGGAATAGGGAATCCGGGCGCAAGAGTTACGTGATGAAATATGCATGGTTGAGAGGTGGACGAGACGGAGAAGAAGGTGAGTCGGAGACAGAGTGTACACATATGTGTTGCATTTGAATCGGAGGTTGGTGCGGACACAAGGCGGGCCATGTGGGAGAAGGTAAAGGTCGCGAATGTAACGTTGAGTCGAGAGTACCGGGGGTTGCGGTGAAGGGACGTCAGAGACAGCAGCGGAGGTTGAAGCTAGGGTGCGAGCGAGATGGCGACGACAGAGCGCGCCGGAGTTTTTGCTCCGCTGCTGCTGCCGCTATTACTTGCTTCCTGATGCCTGATGTTTCTAGCGATGCTGGAAGAGGTTGGCCGGCAGCTACGGTGGATGCGGGATGGGTATAAAGTCGGGCACAATCAACCCCGGAGCCAGAAACGGCCTGATGCTGTTTCTGCCGCTGCTGCCGCTGGCTAGGCATCGGAGTGTATACAAACGAGGCGACGGCTGCCTTGCCCGTCCATTGACCCCGAGATACCTCAACCATTGCTTAACCTTGCGCCCGCTCACGCCAGCGAACCATTATCTCCGCTGGACAACGTATGTGCACGCATGTGCATGTGCGCGTAAAGCTCGGCAAACGCTGCGGTGGCGATTATGATTTATGACGTTCATGCGAGATGCTTACGGCGAGTAGAAGGAAGGGAGACCTTCGGACACTGTACATCCAGGATGTTCTACTCGTACCTACATTATTCGTATGCCAAGACCGTAAATTAGATTTAACTTAAACACAGGGAAATTTTCATCGGCAGCGTGCGCCCGATGAACTTTCATAAATAATGTTTGCGTGTACGTGTGGAACGTGTGCGTACCATCGTAGACGCGCGCACTCTCCACCGGGATTTATTGCGGATACGCGCGCGAAGCATGAACGTATGCTGGGATCGCGAATTGGCAGAAGTCGTCCTCGATTACGTCTCACCGATAGACATTTTCCAGTGTTGAACTCGAGAATCGAGTATACCGTCTGCATGGTTGTTGAACCTGGAGTCAATACAGGAGGGAGGTCACAAATAATTTGATGTTCCAGGACTGACCCAGACCCTGAGCTTTGTTGGCTTACCGTTTGGGTAATGATTGGATCTTCATTTTAGCATATATCCAGAGCAAATGCAGGATTTTCGTCTAAATTCGGTACCATAGTGCCGATTCTGGCTAATTCCAACTCAATGGTTGACCCGATTCAATGTTTTTAATCAACTCCAAGTTACCTTTTCGTATGCCTGCAAGCGGGCAATCGTCAAAATCTCGATGACAACGTATGACTTACCTATTCCGCAAACCCGAACAAAAAATGAATTTTTATCGTCATCCTTCCGCTACCACGATCGATGAAACGTCACCGCTGTTCAAACCGGTTGTATCTTTCGTTGTGGAGTAATGGACTTAATTTCTTGTCATCCCGAAACGGGAGCACTGTACAGATTCCCCAGGAATTTGTGTATTTATCTCATAGGAAATAGCCACAATCGGAAGGTCAGGTATTTCACATTGGAGAGTACGTATCGGCCAATGGGTGAAACACTGCGAACAGTCGACGATCAACAACAATGGATTACCGAGTACAGAATGAAATCAATTTTCTGTAAGTAGCTTTGATAGCCATGATCGATCGAGTTGGCGCGGCTACCTGATGGATGGCGATCCGGTACGGTAGAAGTGCGTGAGAGCTTTGCCTTCCCCTAGTATCGTTATCTCAAATCAACCGACAATCTTGCGCAATGAAGATCTATAAGAATTGGCAGATCCATGCGTTAACTTTGATTGGTCGATCTACAATATGCAACTTATATGCCGTAGTATAATACTTTTCGTTCGTGATGTGCTTGTTTGATTGCTGTACTGGCTACTTTTCCCGTGTATATATACGAATATACACGGTTATAGTATCACTCGTTCAACGTGTGTTTCTAGCACGTCGAGGCTCTACCGTGAGGTCACCGCTTGCATCGGTTGCCGGGGTCATCGGAGAATTGCTGCTGCTGCCGCCGCTGTTACCGCTGGCTGCCGACTGACTACAGTCTCGCGATTCGGGTCAACAACCTGCATCGCGATTCGGTTGAAGCGATGTGGCAGACAATATAACAGATCGATCAATATGCTGCTCGGGCGATATGAATCGGGGACTCGGAAATGGCGATTGAAATAGCTCACGGCTGATCGAACACTCGATGAAGTCGAGTGAAATCAGGAGACTCGATCGCACGATACTTCCGTTGTTCTACCCGACGACTATGCATGATCCGATTGTGTTCATTCGTTGTATTCTTTGCTACAAAATAACTTCAACCAAATCCAAAAAATCCTGATGGATAAAAAGGGCTGTACACGTACAAAGATAAAAATAACGGCGACCTCGTTTATATTACAAGAAGTGTGGTGTTTAATCAGAGAGGTCTGAACGTGTATCCTAATACGCGTGATTAGTACGATCAGGCGGAGGTTATATTCAGAGTTTAGACCAGAATGCGCTGAACAGGGATTGGAGACCGACTGAGCTCGCGATAGAAAGTGTATTTTCGGTATTGTATGGTTATTATCGGTGACTTGACCGAGTAGTCCAATGATGTAGCGTGATTGAGTAGTTGGACGTATTGGGTGTAAGGTTGTTTGAGGGGGGATTAGAATATGAGTGAGCCGCTCAGGGCTCCGTACTCGTTCTTGAATTTCAGGTGGGCTATCAGGAAAATTAGGTGATCGTTCGAGGTGATGCGAGTGGAACCACACATGGTGATTTGTAGAACATAAAATAATAAAAATGTATTCAATAAGAGGATAATAGTAGAGACGCGAAAGGAAATATACAATTGCGTGTATAAACTAAGTATGATCGAATACTTGAATTTAGATAAATGAATATGTTTAACGCGAAGGAGTGTCGAAGATCTTCCGTCAAGATCTTAATGCCCGGTGCAAAATAATTGGAATACGTTGCGGAAAAGTGCGTATCGCAATACTGAGCAGCGGGTCGACTAACTATTAAGACAGGTGACCGAAGACTAGTTGACTTACGCTCCGGCCCTCATATTTTTACTGTAAAAATAGCTGATCTCAACATGTCGTTGCTAAGCAACTAAACACTAACTTAATATTTAAGAGTAAAGCAGAGGATGCCTCGAACGCGACAAATAGCGAACAGGCTCTCCTAGGTGAATGTGTAAAAGTTTTAAAATATACAGACGACATTGAGTTGTACACGTTGAGAGTGCGAACCTGATTCGTAGTTTATATGGTAATTGCCGAGATACATGGATTGGTTTGAAACTAAATAAAACAATGGCAGTTGTGTATTAAAGTCGATGATGGACGAAGGTACTGAATTTGGAATTATTGATTTTCCTCAAAAGGGGTTTAACCGAGATCGGAAAGTTTGCAAAGTATCAGGAGAACATACCAGCGAGGAATTCGTCCTGGTTTTAATGTTGAAATTGGTTAGAGAGAAAACGGTAGCTATCGGGTAGCGAGAGTAGCCAAGGTCTATGCCCTGGTGATAAGCGCTGTTATTCATCTCGCACCGCCGTATGGCCCTGAAGAAGATGCTTAGCTTTTTCAGCATTTTGAAAGATAGCTCAACCCAATATTATAGTCTCTTAGCGAATGAAATATGTATGTATAGCAAATAAATGTATAACGACATATTTTAATATTAGTGAATCGAGCCCGGACGTGACAGTGGTTACGCGTTGAATTCATACGTCGGTCGTCCATACGGTTTCTACAAGTTTTCTTTTGAAATTAAAGAGCTTGCAAGAAAATGTATTTCTACTTTGTGTTGCTATCGTGTTATACGGGAGCCAAGAATTGTAGCGTTGGCAATGTTTATCTGCCGAATCAAAAAGTGTTTGTACGAGATATGGATTTTTAGCCGTTCTTGGAATAAAAAGGAAACTACAAAGTAGAAGAGGAAATGAATAGAAAGGTGTCGTAGCACAGAAAGTAGAAGAAAGAAGTCGTCGAAGAGACGAGGAGGTGTCAGGCGGTATAATAGAGTTTCCTTAGTTGCGACTAAGGGTGATTCTTTCTAATTTGTCCGCGTTGCTCCTCTCCGTCGTCCCTCGCCGCGTTGCTCCATTCGTATTGCTGGCTGCGATGCTGATGCCGATTCTCGCGATGGATAATATAAGAGTGGAGCTACGGAGCCAACGGCAGGGGCCCTCCATTACTTTTCTAATGATAGCGGCGCCGGCTCGACCCTGCACAACGACAAAGCAGGGTAATGAGAGCAGAAGTAAATCATCGACCATTGTGAGGTAATCTCAGGGGCTATTGTCTGGTCGTGCGCGCGTGATGTATTATGTTATTGGGGCGTCTTGCGCACTGCCGCCACTACGTCGAGACGCCCGAGGCTTTTCCTCCTATCTATCGCTTACTGCTACATTATTAAGGTGGATGTCACAATCATTGAAACACTGACCCGAGTGCCCGATTTTAGAATAACTGATTACCATAAAATAACTTGCAGTTATTTGGATAGGAAATGCGATATCAATTCTTCATTGATATTTATTTAAATTACTTTTTATAATAATATTTGTCAAATTGAAAAACTTCCAATGTACTTTGGATGAATGACGTACTTCGCGTATATACTCAACGTGCCCCCATTAAATATTGAAACGTACGTCCAAAGTAAACGTCACTCGTCGCAAGAGAGTGGAACGAACCTTTCGCGATTCACGCGTAATCATAATATCGACGAAGACACGCGCGTTTTGGTTATCGACGGAGGATGTAATTGGCTCACCTCGTTGACAATTGAGTTGTAACGACGATACGCTGTCACGGACTTGAGTCCGAATCGTCCGTTCTACCCACACGTGATTCCTGTATCCATCTTATAGTCTATAACGATCCTGGATAACGACCTGTCGTATAACGATCTCTGGGTTTCGCCGGGCAATCGCTCGCGGGTTCGGAAGATGAGACGAAGAGGATGTCGGCAAATACCAGGACGATGACCACGACGATTGAGCCGGAGAATCTACCGTTAGTGTCTCAATGAAGAACACTTTAGTTTTTCTCATAGTCGTTTGCATCGCCTTAGTCCTAGAGCGAAAGAGATAAATATATGTTATATGTCCCTCATGCACATTCCATTTCCTCAATTTCTGTTGAATATAGCTGCAATACGAAAGTGCAAGAAGTCTCGATGATCATTCCCCTCTAGCACTTTAGGCTCGAAGAGACTAACTGACATACAGAAATCTTGAATACGTAAGAACTCGATTATTCACCGTTACCCTTGATAAAGAAGTGGAAGAACCAGAAACGAAAACACTAGAAAATAGCAGAGGCAGAAGAGGGTTGCCACAGTGATGTCAAACATAGTGCTATAATATAATACAGGTGCCACAGCGGATATACTGCTAACTCGTGGATATTACACGCCAGGGTGCTGCCGGCTATCGACGCAAGTATAAAGTGGACGATTGCGAGTGAGAAGGAGAGTAAAAGCCAAGGTTTGCAGTACCAGCGTTGCTCCAGGCCTGTTAGGAGTACGTAAGAGGTGATGGCGGAGAGGACGAAGATGAGAAGGCGGAGGCAATCTCGACTCTCATCTCGTGCTTTGCTCCCGTTCGAATAGCGCCTCATCTCTTTCGGTATAACCATTTCTTTTTCCTCACGATAAAATCCTCCGAGCGAACGCTTGGCGATCGTACCCGTCTCCAGCTCCCTCTTACCTTCGTTTTTTTCTCTCTCCCTCTCTCTCTCTTTCTCTCTTTGGCAAAGAAGAACGCGAGCTAGATTCTCGAATAATCATGAGATGTCGTAGAGGCGGATGAGAAATAAGAAATAAAATACAAGGCATATTCGTAACACTCGTATAAACACTCAGATTCGTCGATGAGAAACTATATCGCCTTTATCCTTATCTCCTCGATTCTTTTACCACGCAAACCCTGCAGCAGGAGCAGCAGCAATAATGGTTAAAACCGTAGAAAGGTGTGCCAGCATCTCCGCTTCCCTCGGACCTGATCCACGAACCTCAACGATCTGAAAAGAGAGCACCTCGTCCTCATACTCGCTCGACCGTCCACAACAAGAAGATAATCGAGGATCTCCTTCCTATTATGCATATCGGCAATTCTCACGAAGCTCCGGTGTGTACATTCCGAACTAAAAGAGATAGAGAGCAAACGTGGGACTAGTATGCAATTGAGTGCAACACCGGTGGACTCCTTGCGCACTTCTGAGGCTAGTTTTGCCCGCATACTCGGCACGGACTTCTCGTGAGAGCAGAGAACGAAGGTATACAGATACGTATGGTACTTGACCTCGTAAAGAACGGTCGTTTGTTGGAATCTGTAGAGGTTCATGGCAATCGGCTCGTCTTCTTTATGGAACGAGGCAAAGTGCTTGGGGCCCGACAGCGACTCCAACCGGAAAGTCGAACGTCTTTCGTTCTGGAACCTTTCGTATTGGTTGGTTTCGCGGTAGAGGGCTCGGAGTCCTTCAGATTTATGAGTATCATTTATGACTTGTGTTTGTAAGCATTATTAATGAAGATAGTTGAATATCAACGCTTCCCTTCATTTTCAGATTAAACACGCTGTTATCGCCTCGTTATCCGCAGTATCGATTACGCCTGTGTATATATTCCGGGTATTATATTCAACGCTGACAAGTCCAATGAAATAAGACACTTACAGAATTGCTTTGTACGCGGACCGTTGATTTGCCAAACGATAAAATGAAGACATACTTGGATTATCAATATTATAAGTAAAACTTTGAGGGAACAGACCGAGTCCTGTGGCCTCGTAAACAGCGGTATCCTTCGTGTGTACGTGAAGTACTCGCCGACGTTTATTCTGGGTGTATTCGCGAACACCAGTCGCATCGAGCGATCGACTCTTCTTCTTTACGGGTCAACTTGGATTCTCGAGCGTCTCGAAAAGTAACAACCAGACACTTCTGACCGCTGCAGTCAGGTAACACACTGGCAATAGCAGCAGCAGGAGCAGCAGCAGCAGCAGCAACGCGTCATGCAGTCGGAGGCTCTAATGGTAGCGAGAGCACTGGTGGCTACTCGTGGAAGAGGATAATACAGACGCCTCTTCATACTTATTATCGGGGCTCTATGGTTGAACGAATCGCCTGGAGAGAATTTCTTGTTTTTAATACTATGTATCTGTTTCGCGAGAGTAGTCCTCTTACCAAAGTGAGGGAAGCTCCAGAGCGTATGTGTGTGTGTGGGTGTTATAGTCAGTGGCTTTGACTCACTGGCACGTTGAAATGTGTGTATGCACAGTGCACGGAATCGGAGCTCGATCTTATACTTCATATGTGCGATGCTGCTGTGTAACGTGACGGGTTCGGTGAAACATTTTTCTGAATTCCGATTCGTATTGCGTTGTTATATTCTTGGAAAAAATAGGTCATTTGTCAGAAAAAGACAGTCAAGTTTCATAAAATGATTTTAGTAAAATAAAAAGAAGATATGATCTGATACCGATCAAACATTTTTTCATCATATTTTGATGAAATTTGGATTTCATCCAAAATTCAATTCAAAAGTTAAAGAGAGTTAAATGATAATAAGGAAATTTCGAAATGTTCGAAAGGACAATTAAGGTTCCAGCGTGCAAGAACATTCGTCGTTGTAATTGAGATCCTGACAAGTTTCTTATTAATTAATCTTCTTCCTTTCTGCACGAACTTGCCACGAGCTTCCTTACATTCTTTCTTGGAAAATGTTGCGCGTATTCTCTTACGATAATGAAAAAGCCCTTAATCCAAGATGCAATCAACGCCACCAACGCAAAGTTACAATGCACTCTTTTGCTATACCTTCGGGAGTTCCTTTCGTATTTATTAGGATCGTAGCGTTTGATATATCTGCTCAAGTTCTTTGTGAGCCGGTCGATAGTCCTGTTTCCGAGTCCATGTCACATTGCTGATAAGGTCAAGTTGCAGATTTTTTTATGCAAACGGAAAGGCAATGGTACCTGTCCCCCTGACCCTCTCTCCGACAGGAAGTAGCGCAGGATTAAAAAGATGTCTTGCGCGGATAGAGAAAGAAAGATAGAAAGTTAAGGGTGTACGAAGACGCGGGTGAGACTGAGAAAACGGGCTTGAAGCAGAGCGTGGACGAAAGAGGAGACAGAGAGGTATTAGAGTGAGCGTATACGAACGGACGGACGGGCAAACGGCCAGGATACGGTATCAGCATCAGAAGGCAAGAGAGTGCACGGGGCGAAAGCACAGAGAGCCGGGTGGACCGGTGCTCCGGTGGTAGTGGCTCGAGGGGGGCCGGACGGACCCTGTAACGCGGGCTTAAACTACACAACCACGGCGGGTATAAGTCGGGCTATTATCGGGCTGTGCGCTGAGAGCCCTCCGCTTTCATCCGCTAATGGGCAGCTCTCCGCCCGTCTGCTCCTTTACTGCGTCATTAATACAAGTTGCACATGTCGAGAGCCGGTGCGCTACAATAATTTACATGAATGGAATTGAAAATTTTCTACTCCTCGGAGGAGAAAAAAAGACACACGCGAAAGATACAGAGCGAGGCAGCGAGGGCGAGGCAGAGGGATGGAAAGAGAGAAAGAGAGAAAGAGAGAAAAATCTTCATGGCATTTTATGTCAGTAATTACATGAAAGATGGTATAAACCACGCGACCAACCAACCAACGTCCACCCTCTCGTTCTCTCTTTCCCTCACTCTTTTTACACTTTTTGCTTCATCTCTTTTTCCTTTCTCCGTTTCTCGCTCGCTCTCGGGTCTCACTCGGGACGCCTAGCGATTCACCACCCGTCTCGTACTCCACCCCGCACCCGCTACCATCGAGCGACCAACCAACACGCGTCCTCGTCTCTTTCGGACCGGGAGTACGAAAACCGCCGAGTCGTCCACCCCCGCTGTCCATCGGATCCCGCTCGTGGAGAGTATCCACCTACACGCACACACAGAATCAATGGAAGGTCACGCTACCCCTGTTTCAACGTTGAACCACCAGCTCCAACGTCGAAAGTATCCGAAGTTACCCTTCCAAAATATACCCCCGTAAACTCCTTTTCGTCCAGCAGCGCGGCTCTCAGGAGAAGGGATATTGTTTTACCTTTTAATTAGTATATGAAATATGTTCGATTGACTAGAAGATTTATAAGTACGAGTTGACGCCAAAAAAAAAAAATTCTGCTCGTGCGTGAAACCACTGCCATAAATCTACTACTGTCAATACTCTGCATACATAGTCCGAGTACTCGTGTCATTGCGATAACGAGAAAACATGAAATCGCTTTAGTAACTTTCCATCTTGCATTTTAATACATAATCGCGTCTTCGTAAGTATATAGTAAGCATACGAAGAGAAGTGTAAATGCTGCGCAATATTTTTTTAAATGATCCCATGAAATGACAGACGTACAAGACTGTCAAATTATGCATCCACTATCATAAAATGGCTGTTATATCTATTTGAAAAATAAAAAAGATGAAAAATAATCAGAAAATCATTCATTGGGATTGCTTGCAACGGGGTATTCCCGGGATAAATAAACCTTTTGAAAGTAACCGTGCACAGGCTGTACGGAAGACGATCCACTCGCAATATGCAAGAATGGAGAACCTGGTACCGAGGATTTAACAGCGCGAGACGAGAACGAGCGGCGGGGGAAAGGCTCGCCTATCGTTGACCCTATGCACTTTATTATGCACGGTGTCGTGAGTTAGCGCAAATAATGTCGTCGTAAACCAATCACCCTCCGTTCCACGCCTACACTACTCGTGGCTCTTTCACGTGTGTGGATCTTTCCCGCTGTACCGAAGTGCGGGTCTCCTGGCAATAGCGATACTCCTCAACTCGTACGTTCGAGTTGTAGGTTGCTGCTTCGACGGCACACACGTGTGAAGCGGTGCGGGAGGATCAGGATCTGCGTACAGAGTCGGCTGCAGGTTCGGCCGAGAAGGTACGATTAACGACGACGGACAATCATCGGAATAAATTCGATTTAAGCGCTCGATCGTGGCCTCGACCTCTTCAAGCGTCTCGACGTTAGCTCCATGCGAAAGCGAACTAAGAAACCAAGAAAGTCAAGCGGTGCTATTGTGATGGTATTACCGGCACCTTATTCGGAAGCGCTACCCGTGCGATACTTTACGTTTGGCCAATGTAGCATCGAAGGGACACCATGTATATCGAACATGTATTCCGGACTTCTATTCTCAGAGAAATAATACGAGTCCAAGCTATACCGCGAAAAATAAAATGTAGATACAAATTCCGAAATAACCTTCTACAAAGTTCACTCTTGTAATGATTGCAGTGATAACGATGTACGTGCACACGGTACACGGAAAGTTTTATATTATACGTTAACATCCATTAAATTTCCAGCGCCAGCGGAAGGAGGATGAGACGAGTCGTGAGTGTTTCGTAGTACGATGAGCAGGCTAGCCGAGTGCACCATCGGGGCTTTAATGTTTTCCACTCGTTTCTCGTAGGTACAAACTAGCGGCGGAAGTAGCGGCCGAAAACCGTATATCCCACCTTGCAGCTAATTAGCCTGATCCAAGTAGCGGTAACCGGACGCGAGCTAGTTTCCCGCCAGTTTCCACTCCAGCTTGCGCCCGGGTATAGACTAGCTTTCGTGAAAAAAAAAATAGAGTCCAGCCGTCCCTCGAATTGCGCGCTTCTCTCGCACAAAGGCCGAGCGAGAGTTCTACTATATACGGTAAGCGGTACGGTTACCGGCCTTCCGAGAATTGGCGAATAACCAGTTACGGGCATATCTCTGTTCCACTCCGTCCGGTGTACTTCATATGCTAATAACTATAGGGTGACCGATACACTGCATCCTTTAACCTTACACGATTTTTTCCAAAAGGCATATTATACCGCGTTACCCCAAAGCACGAGTCACATTCTCGGACGAGCATCGGGTGTTCAGCGTTAAAGTGGTGCACATCGTGTGTATAAATACGTCGAAAGTTTGAGAGTCAGCGTACAGTGCTTTGGCTACGTTCTGCGCTTACACAATTATTTCAAACTCATTTAAACTCATTACCGCTAGGTACCCTGAAGCAGTCTGTCTCTTCCGTCATCCCATCGAGTCGGAGAGTCGTTCCGCACATCGAAATTCGCTCCGTTCTGCTCGACACATGACGACGCTTTATAGTTGGTTTTCCTAATGGAGAGTCGATCGTGTTATCACCTGCGCATTTTCTGTACATGTATCGCAGCTCTTGGGGATAGTGCGCAATAGGATCGCGTACATAGCATCCTCGTAAGTCACTATCATAGATATATATGCGCTTATCATATTGCGAAATCGGGGCAGGAAGAGAGACGAAGAGTAGCACAGGAATTGAAAAACGAGATACCCTTTGTGCATCTGTCATTAATGTTTTTTCCACTGGTTTTATATAGTAGAAAGTAATTAAATACACAATTACGCTTCTAGCTACGAGATATCCGGAGTATTTTAGTCTTCTTCTGCTCTTTTCGTTGTTGGTGTGCAGCACAATCCGTTTTACTATGCGCAAAAGTGTGGCATAATCCCTAAATATATTTATACGTGTTTATGAATCCTGAGTTTAGTCGAATTTATCAGTAGAACACGTAAAATTAACGGCGTGGCCTCAAAGCGTTTTATTGTACCAACGTCTCAGTAGTAAAAGCGGTAGAAGCGTAAGTAACTTATTATACCAACCAAATATACACCAGCAACTTATAGTACAGAGTCGCCGAGTGGACGGAAGCAATTTCTCATCGAGAACCGTATGCTACACGCTCCCACAGGGGTTGTGGAGCGGGGACTATAAGTTTCCGCGCGCTGTCTGCTTCTCCCTCTCATTACAGATCCTCATTATCTTTCTCTCTCCGTCTTTTCTCCTCTGTCTCTCTCTCTCGCTCCTTTCTCCATAAGTTTAGAAAAAGCACTGATATACGCGAGAGAGGAAGAAGGAGGTAGGAGGGTTTCATTAGGGAATGGATGAAACAGTGGTTATACAAGGATTGAAAATGTGGGGGAGGGAAAGCGCGAGGGTGAGGCAGTACCAACATTACGGACTGCGGAATGAAGAGCGGGAGGAAGGGGGAGGCACAACCGAGAGAAAGCTTTGAAGCTTCTGGCTCGCCCCGCTTCTGCTTCTGCTTGCCGGCGATGACTCAGACTGATAATCCATTAGGATCCGTTTACTTAGAGTATATCATCTATTTGAATGCAAATCAATAGGGAATGGGGAAAGGACGTCGGCCAGTAATTGGTCCGGCTTTATTGGAGCTCTCAGTGTCTCAAAGAGCATCTCGTTCGGTCATCTCCTCCGACGGCTCTGCTTCCCAACCCCGGCCACTACACCATCCTCAACCTACCTTTCTCTTCCGACCCCGCATCGTCTCTTCTTCATCTTCTCGGCTGTCCTCCCGCGGATAGTACTACCCAGGCTGGCGACGTCTCTTCCGTAGAAACTACCGTCACCGCCACAAATTTCCTACAGACGGTGACTGGTGCAACGCATTTGTCCCGTACCAGTGAAGGTCCGTTCCATACGAAATGACCCGTGAGAAACATCGGACGAACAGAGACGGAAGTATGCCAATATCAAGGGTTTGGACGTTCCATAAAGGACCGATAACTATATCGATTATCGCTCTAGCGTGCAGTAATGAGTCGGTCTCCCCTGTACTGTCAAAGCTGATTCCTCGCAAAATCCTTGCTTTCTCCTCGTTTTGCATCCTCGTACGCCGTACTCTCTCCAACTTCGCCTGGCGAACGAGCGGAGACCTCAGTTTTGAGAGTAACGATACGACCGATAGGTATCCTCTTGGCTCCGTCGTCCACGATAAAGAAATTTTCGCTTCTGGTTTTCTCAAGAGCTACAATAGAATCAACTTCCATGGATTAATATCTAATAGTCGTGTGACTTAAAATTCCCAAAATTCCCATTAAAAAAGCCCACGGCATCCGCATATAATCGCGAATGAACATAACAAACAAAACTGAAACTCGTCATAAATGGCGTTACTTCATGGACATTGGAAACTGCCAGCAGTTCAAGTTCGAACAATAATGAATTGTCTCGTACGGGAGCATGACCGTTCTTTAATAGTTTTCTTGTTGAAAGTAGGGAGGGAAAGACTCCTAAAGATTTATAGATTTGACCATAGCGAAATGTATGAAAGTCGATCAACAATGAATGCATGCGATAGTGTGACGTGATCTCGCGCGCACCGTGCTACAACGGAACGAACGCTGTATTTGGGAGTGTATGTATACACGATATGCGATATAGCTACAGTTGTTGTATAGATGAACGTGTAACGTTGGCGAGAGAACACTTTCCAATGGGAGTGTTTCTTTCCACGGAAGGCCGCATGATTAACGATTGAACGCACTTGACTTCCGATCCAAGTCGCTTCAACATTCGCCGCATACACTGACCGAGGAGTGAGAACAGCACGGTCCGCTCTCGCTCGTCTCGCCAACACGTTTGCGCTTTATTTATTTTTTCTCCGCTTCTTTAACCCCACACTCCTCTTCCGTGCTCGTTCGTCTTTTTCTCTGAATAGTATATACTGTACTGCTACGGCTCGTCTCTTAAAAAGTTTCTCGTATCGCTCGCTCGCTCTCTCATTGATTTATGGAGCCCGGAACGTCGATTCGTCGCGTCCACGCTCGTGTGCCCTCGCTGTAGACACCCTGCAATTATTCCTCTTACATTAATATCGCCTGAAACTCATGCAAAATTATAAAAATAAGAAAACTAAAGAAGCATAAAAATGGTGACCTTTTAATTGACCATCTCGGGAAGATTATTCGCATTGATATTTAATAATAATTTATACAATACTGGAAATGACGTTTGCACATTCCTCTCTCTCATTTTCTTTATTATTTTTATTCGCTCTGTAAGAAAGTATATTCATCAATCGTAGCTTCCACATAGAAATAATAATACGGAGCTGATTTGTCGAAAACAAAAACCAACAATTAAGTAAGATTCAATAACACTGCTAATCCAAGAAACCTTTGCTATACTCGAAACGACTAAGCTCCGTGTAACTTGTATTCAATTAGCGATACTCCAGGCTACCGATTATCTTTTTAAATATTTGCTAATGGAAGCACTGGGCAAGGATCAACATTAGATACAGCACGTAACGGCCTCTTTTGCATTCTGCATACAGTATTCACAAGTTGGAATATTAAAATTTCGCAATTATTTCACCCGCCTCACAGGAATCTTAATAATTTCTTCCACATATCGTCCAGTATCTTAAAATACAGCACTTTACCGTAAGATTCGTTGAATCTCGATGACAGTTGGATCCCTGTACCGGAATACTCGGGAGAAATAAGCCGGTGGTTAATTCATTTAGCGATTAAAACAATTTTGATAAAACGAGATCGAACGATCTTCACCGCATCAAGGTTCTCCCGCTGCGTTATAATACAGACGGTCAACCTGGGCCAGATTTCCGCACGCGCGTACGTTGCCCGTTATATTCCGTAAATCACATGACGAGCGCTGCGCGGTCAACACCGTAAAACTAGTCGCTCGTGCGAACACCCAAGAGGCGGCGATGCGCGCGGAAAGCGAAGAACGAAGAAAGGCAAAGTGTTCGTGGCTCCGCTCGACCTCGAGAGCGTTGGTACGTACCTCGTGCGGATTTCTATATCGTATCCCCGTTACCGCACCATCCAGGAAACTTGACCCGACGCGAACGTACGCTACGCACCGACACAACACGCGCATACACGTAAAAGCCCTTTGAGATTTTAGCAGTGTCGTTTCAGGTTTGCGTTTATCTCATCCTCGGGATGTTGCATCGTAGCCACGGGATTAAGCGTTACGTAGCGATCATACCGACACGGTCCGATCAACGGTTATATGTATTAGTGTATATGGAAAAGCTGAACCCTACCAACCCCGGTAATTCGTTCCACGAGGACTTCCGCTGAAGCTGCGCGTAGATACGTCCACGAACGATAACGCCTGCGACTTTTACGCTATGTTGGATATGAGAGAACCAGAGACACAACTGATCTTATCAAATTTTCTGCATTTGCTATATACCAGGACTCGGGTCATCTCATTCTAGGCGATTCCTACCAAGAGCGAGTGGAACGTGTGTACCAATGGTACGCAGTACGGTTTATACTGTTTGAAGATTAGATTATAAATAATCCATTCCTCCTTGAGAAGCCTTCTGTTCGGACATCGCAGTTGCTATCAAAAGGTGATCGAATATAGTAGAGTTGGGAAAGACAGAGGGGAAAGATCGGTAATGTAGTTTCTCCATGAATTTTTTCTAGTATCTTATTTTTTGAGATTCTTCTAACAAGATTATTGGAATGTCGCAGTAGTATGAAAGTATTGAATAACCGTAAGAAATATTTAGTACGAGTACATATATAACTACCGATATACCGGTTCCTCGCAGTCCTGTTTGGACAAATTGTTATACAGTTCTCGCGGTAAATGTATTAATTTGTACGATCTCGACGCGCATTATTCGATACATCGAAGACTGTCACTGTACTATATTAATGAGTTACACATGGAATCACTACAGTGTAACGAATAGCCGTTTCCGAGCTCAGGAGAACGTAATTTTTTGAACGACTGTCCAGACGCTTGGAACAGGAATTATGCTTTCGACCGCTTTCACGTTGAAATATTTTCACATGAACCATGAAAAATAATAATTTATGCCACACTTTATGGATGAAAACCTGTGGTTGCTTGTCCTATCTACGTAATAAGTTAGTTCCACTGACTAGCCTCATTTTATTAACCATGCTTCTGATTAGGATTCAAAGACACGTCACGGGTCAGTTTATTTCAATGTACAATCTCCCTTGTGTCAAATCACGAGCCGAACTTACGGCTAAACTGAAAAACGAAAATTACGTAATCGCTGTACGAGCTCCGGTGTCCGTCTCAACGATCGGATAACTCCCGAGGGCTGCTTTAAGGTGTCTCGAGCGTGCCAATAATTATCTCCACCCTCAGACCCGGACATGTCATAAATAACATTGTACGCAAGTTCAGCGTCGCGCTCGAGAGAACAACCGGTTGTTCCGATCCGCGCGCATCCTGTCGGTGACCGATCGACGGTTCGTGCTCTCGATTGCACAAGCCTGGAGCAAACACTCCAATGAACTTCGGAGAAGCTATGCTCCGACTAATCCAACTGTACGTACGAGTTAGAACACACGTGTGCTTAAGTTTATGTATGCATATCGCTGGAAATATAAAATACTATTAACCATCGACCGGTTTCCTAAGCCTTTGCTGCAAGAGCGTAAATACGTTGAGCGTGCTCGAACGTAGCGGAAAAGAGATGGAGGGAAGGAGAGGGAAGGGGAGAAGGGCTCTCAATACCAAATTCAATAAACATACCAACGTTATTGTATTTGATCGAGACTGTTCTCTTGTCTGCGTACTTAACTTTATTTTGCCGCTAGCGGTATATGTCCACGTATATTTACAATCGAAGCCGTTACGTTGGAGCACCCGTAGCGACCGAGATCGCTACCTGTCTGAGAGATTCGAGAATAATCTTGTATGTATCGCGGAGAGAAAGTTCAAGCCTGGTACGTGTTCATTATATCTATTTTTTTTTTACTTTCTCATCATATATGGGGAGGATTTTTTGTTAAGCGTTATGATGGGACAAATGCAGGTGTATCGAATGGAAAAACATTATTTGTATGGCGTAGGCTTACTCGAGGAAGTACTCGTAAATATCTGTGTTGGTTGTAAATAGTGGAATTAATATGGTTGACCACGAGAGAGAGTACTGATCGAATTTCAACAAAAGTTGGTATCCTGGATCACTTTATAGAGGAAACTCGTGTCGTACCATTCCCTGAATAATAGTTTATTCATATTCAGTAAAGTTATTCCTAAATGTCTCATCGGCTGATCGAAAAAAATGTAACAGAAATTTTTGGCTAACGCTGTACACGGGTAAATAGAGTTTTAGAACGAAAATGCAGCGTATCAGGTGGAAACATAGGTCAATATAGGCTGCAATTGCAAACTCGCGCGAGACAAATTCTCACGCTATGCCTAATATGCGCTGTACACGTGTATCGCTGATAAACCGCATTCAAATATATATATATATCCCGTGGCTAAAATCAGAAGGACGTATATGCTGCGTGTACCGCATCGAAGATATGTCCTTCTGGTTTTATTTACGCGATATATTTCTACGTCTATAGTAGACAACTCGTGAATATCTCGGGCTTCGGGGTTAATAGCGAGCGATACGAAGACGTAGATTAAACGCTCGGCGCCTGTATCTCATACCGTTTACCGTGCAGGTAGCACGACGTGCTCTCTCCCTCGCGAACAAGACCAAAGGCGCTGAGGCTTTCGAGTGAGATCGAACGAATATTTCTTTTTTCCCGCGTTCGTTCCGTGCGACTTACCGTTCTTCAACTGGGCTAGCAATAAGCTCTGCTTATGGCTCTTATACACTTTCACGCGGTGATGTACAACCCGATCGATGGCAGCGGGTGCCTCCGATTTCCGGTAAGATCTATGTTGCTCTCTCACTTGCTCGAGATACTATCGCTAAATTTTTCCGGTACGTAATACGAGTATCGAACGATCTATGGAAAAAGTATTTTTTGCTTCTTAGAAGCTAAGAAGAAGCGAATAAGAAAGAGGCAAAGGTCGACAATTTTTGGAGTTTACAGAATAGCAAAACCGAATAATTCTTAGTTTCAACCATTTATTTAATGATTAGCCGATAACGATGAATTCCTTAGATTCAATTTTTTTAAATAATACGAGAATGTAATTCGTTTATAATTCGTTACGGGCCTTCGACAGCGTTCCAGGCACGTGTATTAGAGTGTCGGTAACGTTGTTATCCTATCGTCACTGCGTCACAGTCGAAGGCAAGATGTCGCTTCTCTAGGTATTCCAGTGATCACGTACATACTTCTTATGTATTAACCATAGTTAAGAATTAGTTATGGTTATTGATTACAATAGTAGTCAAATACTAAAGCCGATGTGAATGCAAGCGCATGAAAGAACGCTCCGATTGTAGCAACAGGAAAAAATATAAATGAAAATGAAAACGTGATCGACGGTATCGATTGCGTAGATCGCGTCGTGGCTACTTAGCTTTATTCCGCAAAAACCAGATGGAGACGTTGCTGGACTGGTTGCCACAAAAGCAAACCACGCATCTTGGGAGGCTTTGTCGTTTCTCTGGTTTGCATGTCCACGAGATGTAACGCATCGTCTTGAGCCTCGTGCTTTTCTCTTCTGCGACAGGAGGGCACGTATGCGTATACATAAAGACAGAAAAGAAGCAAACGAGTGTGGAGAAACGCGGGAAGATAACGCGGAGAACTTGGAGAACGCGGAGAACCTGTGCGCGGTGAGTATAGGAGAAGGAACGACCGGCTTGGCGCCAAGTAGATGTCTCCTGTACCTGTTCGGACGTTCTCAGACGCTCGCGCGTAAGCGAACAGAGGGAGAGACCGACACACACGCTTATGCACCTGCAAGGATCTTCGTTCTATCGCAGAAGCTCCCTTCTTCGCGTCGAACTCGCGATTGGCATGCCTTAGATTCCATCAGGCTAATTAACTCAATGTTATGCTAAGTCCCTTCTAAATTTAACCGGTGCATCGAGGACGAACGGATATATCCAAGTGCGGTGTTGGAGTGGAAACTGGAAGATACAAAGAAGGAATAAGAAGCGAGAGTGTGCACAAGAGGTGGCCTATCCCTTTTAATTACGTTTCGCTGTGTGGCAAACTGGGAGATTCGAACGGTAGCGAAGAAAAATCGCGTCGCAGGAGCCTGCGAGACCCCGAGAACGTCAAAGAACCGCACCGCCATCGCCGATCGGCACATTTACCTACACGCATGAATATCGTACAAGTATAAATGCGTTTAATACGGATATATACGTTTGTATTCGAGTGTATCGGTATATATGGTATCCCGAACGTTCCTAATTGCTCTACGATCGTAATGTCTTACTCGGTGCCGATCTGAATTACTAATTACCAGAGGCGCCTCGAGGCTACCTCTCCGTCTCTTTTCCTGTACGCTTTGCACATGGAACATACAGAAGTTTCCGTGCGTTCCCGTCGAATGATCGATTTCATCGAAAGAAAATGTCATTCGAGGACGTAGCATATAATTCTCATGTCCATTGCCTTATGCAGAGACGGCAACCTTTTTATGTAGATGATTGGCGTGTAAATTGGTGAAATCATTCACCGGTTACACTCAAATTCGTAATATTACAAATTCGGTTGGAAAAAGAGCCAGCGAAATTATTGGAACATTTTGGAATCGATGGATACGTTCAGTTGCATTTAAAAAATTCTTATTACGTTTTTAATGTCTACTCTTTATAATCGTGATATTACACATTTTTATTGCAAGTTCTTTTATACAATAGAATCGCAGAGACGGGAAGAAATCCGCGATTTCTGCTATGCAATGTGATTCCTACGCGTATATCTCAATAAAGTATCGATAGTTACGGGCACCGTGAGTTGGACAGATGTAACGCGAAGCATCTCGTGTATCAGTCTCCCAAGATCTTCGAGTACTGTCGATAAATGCAGCGAATAATGGCATTCGCGGTAAGATCAGACATTTCACATGTAGCGTGTAGAATATCGATGCATGCATACTGCTGCTGATGCAGGAACGCGTAACGGAATAATGAAGCTAAAATATCGTTTCTTCTATGGCAGTGTTTTGTCTAAGAAAGTAGAAGAGTACACGACTGTTGTTATATTCCTTCACCGCGTTGTTACGGGCGTACCGCGTGACTAACGTTGCATCTTTCTTCCTTGATAATTCTGCATCCAGTAGCTTCATCGCACAGCAAAATAACGTATTAATTCCGCCTGCATAATAGCGATAATGCCATAAAATCAGCGCAATTCGCTCTTTCGAACCGCCACGAAGCATGCAATTCCCCAACGCAATGTTTTCTGTAAATATTTACCTGTAGTAAGATAAACCGCAGATATCAAGAGACGCGGTAGCTTCTCGAGACAAGTACATTTACGTACTTTACCGGCCGACCGATAGCGAGACGCTAAAAACACTCTCTTTCTTCAGCCAACGTTCTTTAGCTGCTTTTTTAGAAATTGATGTTGTTATATTGATGGAATTGTAGCATTTTCATGTTATTTTTAGGTAAACTCGAATAACTTAGCTCAAAATATTTCGTTTGAGACAAAAACAAGTGCTGTAGCTTCTGCCATTTAAATTACTTTTACTTTCTCACCAAACACGAAGTACGTAAACAGAGATAATATTACAATCGAAAAAAAAATTCTACTCTGAGATTGTAGTGTAAATCCATGTTTCAATATACATTTTTTATTATGTTATTATAAAAGTTTGGAACAAACAATAATTACACAACATTTTATTATAACGGTATTACAACGACAATTTTATTTTCATGATAAAATAAACGCTAGTTTTTTCTAATCCATGTTCTTCTTAAGGGGTTATCCTATTGTTCCAAGCGTATAAACAGGAAATTTTTTGGGAATTAATATCGAATAAAATACAGATGCAATATTAAACAATTTTTTAAATATATATTTACAGACATCCTAAGGATTGTGTGTAAACATTTTTATTAAAAAATATTAACATTTTTATGCGTTTCACAACTTCGCGTCTGATGATGTTTTTCGGGCGCGGTCGGTCGGCGGGCACGATTTCGAGTTTCGTTAAGTTAGCAAACCGAAAATTACTAAACGGTAAATAGGATCCACTATAATTGAGTGCTCTTTACGTGCTAATTGAGTGCTAAGTTCGTGAATCAGGCACTCTTCTACTTTCGCGAAAAAATTAGATTTTTATATGGACCGCTAGCTTTACGTCAAGCTAGCTCGACGTACTAATTAGGTGCTAAGTTCGTGAATTATGTGCTCTACTAGTTTTGTGAAAAAAAAATGCACATTTTACACAAACTACTAGCTTAATATCCAGCTAGGCTTCCCAAACCTAACCAAATTTTTAAAAAATGTTACAATACAACATAATTAGATGCTATTTACGCGCTAATTAGGTGCTAAGCTTGGGGATTAGGTGCTCTTCTAGTTTTGCAAAAAAACAAAATTTTACACGAATTACTAACCTAACGTCCAGTTACCGGTCTCAAATCTAAAGACATTTTTCAAAAACATTTACTACACACCATAATTAGGCGCTCTTTAGGTACTAATTAGGTACTAAGCTCCCGAATGAGGTGCTTTTACGATTTCGCGAAAACATGACAATTTTACTGCCGTACCGCCAGCTAGAATTTAAGCTCGTAGTCAATGTAAAATTTTTTTTTTTTCGTGGAATTAGAGTAGCACCTAATTATGGTGTGTACTAAATACCGTTTAGTAATTTTCGGTTTGTTAGCTTAACGGACCTACAATTTCCAAAATATGGTTGGTCTGAAACAAAAAAATAAATAAATATCTTCATCAACTCAATGGTATCAGGTACCTTATGACGTAGCATTTTTTTTTCCTCCAGCATTACGAAAGAAAACTTCTGAATTTTTTTTGCCATATTTGACTGAAAAACGCGTCCTACTATTATTAATATTTATTGCACAAAATATTAATCTTATTGTATATTTAACATATTAATCTTGACAGTTCAAACTTTTTTTTGAAAAACAAAAAATTCAACAATAGAATAATAGAATAATAGTTTTCTAAAGAGAATATATAACGATCTATCTGATATTGTTTTTAACTACTCTTCGAGTCATTTAATAAAATAGAAATTGTCAAAGATGGCGGAGGGGATTCTTGGCTTCTGACTCATAACTGAAAGGTCAATAAAACTAAAAAAAACTTCTGAAACGAAGGTTAACAATACTTCGTGACATCGTCCAAGTACTACAATCGACATTATTTTTACAATTATGTATTTCACGTATATTTTTTATTTTTATTTCTATTTTAGTTATTAATTTTGGATTTTTATTTATACGAGTAATATTCACTGTCAACATATACATCAATTTCTACCAAGTGTAATTGATAAGCAAAATATAAGATGTAAATGTAATGGTCACAAGTTTTTTTACACATTTCAATTTTGTGGAATTGACATCCCTTTCGGACACGGGTTCATTATATTTTGTGAGACTTTCACTCTTCGTAGATTCAGATATTCGCCGGCTCGGTAAAAATGAAAATTTTCATCAAGGTTTATTCAAAGTCCGCTACATGCCAAGTTCACTACCTTGATCGAGAGTCGTAATTTAGTAGAATTATAATAAAAACAAAAAGTCTGTCAAACCAGTTGACCGAAGAAATTGGCTCTATCCAAGAAATAAATGCGTGAGAAAAGCGTATTTTATGACTGCAACGAGTAAGCGCTAATTTCTATTCTACGAAGAAAAGGTGATCGTTGTACGTCCTCGGGGCACTTCATTCAAGCACTTTTCACGTCACACCGCACATAGACGCTTCTCGCTGAGAGATTGTTCGGAATAATCGAACGTTGCAGCTTTTGCACTCGCTCCCGACTGTTATACTATATAGTCTTTTCACGAGGAGCCGCTTTGCGTGCAAGATACACGCCAAGATAAGGTCTTACCAATACACCTGCCCCGCGGAGCTGTGAGCGCGCGCACCGCGATAATATGCGATTCTGATCCGGCGAC
This sequence comes from Cylloceria caligata, assembly GCA_963942595.1. Taxonomy (NCBI): domain Eukaryota; kingdom Metazoa; phylum Arthropoda; class Insecta; order Hymenoptera; family Ichneumonidae; genus Cylloceria; species Cylloceria caligata. The sequence continues at coordinate 1,612,093 of OZ012710.1, forward strand.
TCTGCGGTCAGTATTCTCTCTCATTTTTTCTCTCTCTCTCTCTCTCTCTCTCTTTCTCGTCTCTTGCGCGCTCGGTTGCACCTCGATGCATTTGCGCGCGGCGCGCTGCGAGCTCCGCAGGTTTCGCAGGACCGCGAGCGCGCCCGCCGCGCTGGAACATAATGCCGTGTAGAGCAGGTACTCATAACGCCCGGCGAACCTGTTGAGATATAGCCCGGGTAGTGTTTCAATCGCGGGGCTCAACCTTCGCCAATGATACGTGTGTTGCTCCCCGCGTGTGTATGCCGATCGTACACGTACGTATTGTATACGCGCACATACATTAACGCGCGTGTGCGTGTAAAGCCCTATTACAATATTTGTTACCGGGGCTATAGATCACGATAGTCGAAATAAATCTTCGACGAACAAGCGGCACTCTAGTCGTATACGCTGTATACAACGGTGAGTATATAGTAACGCGAGTGTATAGCAAACCGAGACTTCGCGAACGTGCAAAGGCGAAATAATTTAGGTTCCACGTACAATTTTTATTTTTCGTTAATTCCTCGGCCTTGAGGTCACTCCGAGGCATTTAATGCGTATGTTATACCAGATGTACACATGGCATCATATCCTTTAGCGGTTTTGTATTGCACCTTCCAAAGGCTTTACGCATGTGCATAGGGAAGATCGGGGTGATGTAGCACAATTTTACTTACATTACACATCGCAGCTCGCCGATCGATGACACAAAAATATATCGTTAAACCGATGATGTCGGCAAAGAGTCTTATAGCGGTACACGAAGGATAGCCGCGCCTTTGATTCAAGAGACGCCGAACGCTCGTGCCTAGACTTAAAAGTGTGAAATTAATTTTTTCGGTGTAAAATGAATCTTGCATCGACAACATTTATTCTCCCGAGTTCCTTGGTAGATCCTGCCTACACGTTTCTATGACATCGTGGACGTTCGTAATATTTTTCAATCTCTGAAATGTACACGGACGAGGATTCGTCGTGCCATTCCGCCCCGCTCTCCCGCAAATATATCCGCGGTAACGCGGCGAGAGTATATTCTCGAAGAAATACATAAGACTGAAATATATTGCACGCGAGTCACGTGAATAATAACCAAAGGGCAACAAGAACAACGTAAAAATCATGTGTATCATCTAGATGGTAGCGTCACAGCCAAGAATCTCGTACAATAGGTATATAAGTGTACTTATATGGACAGCGGACAATACAGAACGAAAGATTCATCGTTCCCAAGAGCCTCGAGATATATATAACGGCGAAGACGAAATTCGTGCGTAATAAAGAGGGTAAAACACTTTCGGGGACCGACATAGAGGGTGTTTAACAATGGTGCACACCTGAGCCATCGGTCGGTACTTTTGAGGCGGTATCCCGTCGCCCCGTCCAAGGCTACGCGTATACACCTGCGGTATATATGTATGTGTGTAAGTACATTGGAAGCTGCTGGTTGAGATCTGGTGCGGCAAGCCGTGCCCGACGGCGAGGTAACACACGTGAGGCCTCTGTATGCGTGCATTCGTGTGCAGGGTATGAAATGTGGAAAGCAAGAAGAAGAAGAAGAAACGAAATGATACGAAACGAAACGACGGGTTCGCTGCAGGGTTGCTCGGTGTGCTCCTGGCGGCGGCACGCACATATGTAGGTACGCGAGAGGGGACAGAACAATGCTTTCAGCGGAATCTCCGGGCAGGCAGCATCGTTCTGGCAGCTCGACTGCATCGGTCTCGGCACAGCGTGCGCCCGGTGCCGCTCTCGATGCTCACCCATTTGTTCCTGAAACACCGAGCACCGAGTCAGGCCAGCTTGTCGTACACGCATACGCACCGTGTTCAGAACTCTCGACGCATCTTGCATTCGTACGTAAGTATATGGATACCGTTGTTGCAAATGTGATGTATACCATTGAAATATATATTCGAGATATCGCGCAAAGTAGACGAACTCTGGTGGCATGTTACGAAACTAGTGTAACCGGTGAGGTTTCAGGAGTGATATTTGCAACTTATGAAAAAGTATTCCAGCTGTCCAAGACTTACCCTCGGCTCAAATCAGTCTAGTTGCATGATTTTTCGAGCGCGCGATAGACTCGCGTAATACGCATAAATCGTTAACTCGATACGGTTTTTTTTTAAATCTGAGAATCGTATAACATATTATTAACCTGACGATTTATCTCAGAGATATATTATATCAATCCCTCATCTTCGTTCGAGTGTAACGGTCGTTGTCATCGGTAATCATTAATTTATTCGCTTCTTATTTTTAGAGAATGTATAAAATTGAATCGCCAGGTTGCATGGCCGGCACGGAAACGAAGCAAGACTATACTTTTGAGAACCGGCTCAACAGATATCAAATGTATAATGTTGCAACTACCGTTATACATACAGGTACCTAAGAACGAGATTGTGATTATCGGAGGACACAACGCACCTCTTCCGGATTCGTTGCTGGTCGCCAGACGAGCTCAATGTGGTTATGTTTCTGTCTCCTCGAGTCACGCATGCGCGTCAAGGTATCTACGTAGTATATTTCACACACTTTAGCCAAGAAGTACGACGGTGCGCGACTCGGTGCTTTCCTCGCACGCACCCACTCTTCTTTGCGATCACTTATCAACGGCTTCATTTACAAATTGGAATTCCTGCGAGCGAACTAATGTCGTTGCTGTAGTCGTTGCAGTTGCCACGAGCGCCCTCTCACTTTGTTACCCGCGAACGCCGCGAGAGCGAGCTCGAACGAGAAATTAATGAGGACGCCGACAGTTATTCGTTCGAAGTGGATATACCGGGTAAGGATAAAGATAAGAGTTATCTTTTCTCGGTCCCACAGCCTGTCAAACGTCGACGACGTTTCCCCCAGCGTGTGATCACGACGGGAAGCTCTGCTCGATCGTTGCTCGCGTATATGAATGCGTCCTTCGCTGCGCCTCCTTCAGGGCGCAACGAAAAGAGTAACGCCCATCCCGGCCTCGGTTCTCCGGTCCGTTTCGCCGCTCCGATCGTCCGTGCATGGTCGAGTCACGTCGCAAATGTATATGCAATCTTTCAAACGCGAACAAAGAGAGTATTCCGATTATATATGCGTTTTGTAAATGCAGGTGCGCCATTACGATCAAGTGGGTTTTGACATTCTGCATTAAATTTAGTCTTTGCCTCGATTCTCGATAACGACTTGTTCTCTTCTCGCTCACTTTGTCTCTTATTCCCTTTATGTTCGAGGGTTTGTCGTGCAGCAGTACGGATTAAGGATTTATATGACACCTTGGATATATCGATGGCCGCACGATGATCTTCCTAAAAGTAGCTCACGATGCATCACCTGCACTCAGTCTTACCTCGTCACTTCGAAGAGACCAGACATTTTTATCAAAAATGAATTAACACGGAACAAAATCGTTTGAGCATACAACAAGCAATTTTTAAAGAGTTAAACCTAAATTCGTTAGGATAGTGAACACATTTCCGCCTGATGAATTGCAATTCAAATAAAGTTTAGTAGTACGCTTAGTAGCGTAAGATAGGTATATGTTACGAATGTCTATGGATACAACGAAAACCATGGTCGTGACGGACACGTCATCGAAATTGAGATCCAGTGGATCAGAAATATGTGAATCTGCTTGTTCTCTATGATACGACTTATGCTGAATGTTATAGACGAATGAATGAATGAATGGGAACGTATCGAGGATGCTTCGATGATCGTAGGGGCTTGTTAGCTCGATGGTTTCTTCGCACTCGTTCGCTACAGCCACTTTTGTCGAGGTTGGTAGCTCTCCACGCTTCGCAGCCCAGTACTACTACACTCAACAATGACACGATGGAATCTGAAGAGAGCAACCGGCCAGCCGAGGGAACCAACAAACATAGATTCGTGAAAGCTATAGAGATCCCTGGGAAGGTCAAGAATCGAGTCCAACACGTTCTTCGCGTATGTAGTAGCAGAGCTCGATGAATGTGAGGTTAGTTATTGACATATATGGGGCAACCAAGCCCATCTCCACTTGGCCTTTTGTGGGACAAAAATTGTATTTGTAAATGAAAAGAAGATCTTTCTAAAGAAGGTTACAAATTTAGTTTATGCGTTGCAATTGAGGGAACGTTAAGGGGGGCGAGGGAATGATTAGATGTGTTGGTACTTAGTTGAGACGTATCGACTTTTGGTAATAATCTTAACGATATTATTCATAGTCGAAAAAAAAAAAATAATCAAATGAGTTCTCTTAACAAAGGTCATGACTTGAGTTTAGGTGCTACGAGAAAATCAGCGCCAAATTGACATTATTCTAGAATATCGTTTCAAAAGTTTATATTTTTTTCTTTCTTTCAAATAAAGACTGTGCTCTGTAAATGTAACTAAAATTGATGAAGCTCGGATCGATGATTCAGCACGCTCACCTGAATCTCGGGGATAACGAGAATCGCGTGACTGAAATGGTCCTTAAAAATTATACGGTGCCTTGTGGATTCTATCTCGTTTTCTCCTTTAGATTTATCTCCTCGGAATGGACGTACTAGACATCTCGGCTCCATTCAGGAAGCTCTAGAGTCAATGGAATTTAGATCTAGATAAAAATGTACTCTTCAAAATAATAGGAAAATAAGATAAGATAATACTCCAAATGATAAAGACAACATTACAAGCAGAAAAACATATCATTATGAATAATAATAATAATAATAAATAATAAATAATAAATAATAAATAATAAATAATAAATAATAAATAATAAATAATAAATAATAATAAATAATAATAATAAATAAATAATAAATAATAAATAATAAATAATAATAATGAATAATGAATGATAATAATAGTGAATAATGATTTCCCTGTTGATAAGGAGCCAAGGACTCTTAGCAGCAGAATTTTTTAAGGAAGCAGAGTATAAACGGTCGTATAAAGTAGGCTTCGTGTTACACAACAATAAGTTTCGAGTGAAGTGTACACCGCGAGGCCGTCAGCAGGCATTTAGATCGAACAATAACGACGCTTTGTCCTTTATACTACACTCTCGATCATTAACACATACATACATATAAGCATGAATATAGCGAGGTACGGTGTGTGCTGCATCTTAGTATAGCGATGACGATGATTTGCCAGAAACACTATGTTTTTTCGATCGGTTGCCAACAATGGGAAGCCCGGAGGATACATCCGGTATGACGGACGGTGGAATAATTTACGGGTCTTCCGGGTGTAAAAGAAAGATGAAACCATTGCGCAGATTATCCTACCTCCTTACCGTATTCCCTCAAGAATAATTATAAATTGTGAATTTTAAACGAAATTTTTTTACTCAAGGGTAATTCACTTTCTTAAATAAATAAATAAATAAATAAATAAATAAATAAATAAATAAAATTAATTATATAAATAAATAAATAAATAAAATAAAAATTATACAGGAAAGCACAGTTCGTGGAGACGACATTGATCTGAAAAGACTACAATAATTTCAACGATAATCGTGAGATTAGTATCAAATGTCAGTGACATCAGGCGAATCTTCTTTACTGAGTTTCCAACAATTCGTAGGGTCCTTCCATCGATTGATCATTACGCCCAACACTGGAGAACGCATATTAATGCCTCTCAAATTTTGAGCTGCCTTGAAAGGTTCGTGCGCGCATCAAACTGCGTCCGGAGAACTAACCAGCTCGGTATTTCCTCTCGCTCGTCCAAGCTAATCCAAAGATCGATCGATATCGACGTCAGCGATCGGTCATCCAGCCACGAGAAAAGCGTTCGATCCAACGAGCGAGCCTGGTTCGTACACTTCGGTGTGTGCGCTATAACGTACGCCATAGCGCTGGGAGAATGGAAAGACGTGGGAATGAGTCTTCAGGTCGAGAAATGAAGAAGACGGAGGCATCTCGTTCGTTCCACACTAGCCACACCTGGGGAACGACGTCACGACAAGCCAGTATCAGCATCACTCGACTGATCATTCGCTTGATCCGGAGGATCAAAGTGCTTTGTCCATTCGCGAAGCGATTAATTCGCTTATTGTTTCTTCCGGATTCTAATGTCCCGGTGGAGATCCACGTAAATTCGTAGTTGCACATATGAAGCATAAATGTTCCGCTCGAAATGCATGCATCGTGCCATTGCTGAGCACGAAGTACATAAGAGAAGCAGCAGGTATCCCTCTCCTTTCTCCTCTCTCGCACGCATTAAAATAAGGCAACGTCCGTGATATGAAATATACCCCCTTGTACAACTTGATAATCCGTGGTTACCATAAATCCTGAGTGATTATCCGCGCGTCTATTTATAGGTGTTCGTGTGGCATGGCGTTGGGGCTGTGCTGTATCAACGGCAGTGCGAGCAACTGAGATGACTCTCCCTCCTGGAGTACTTCTTCTCTTCTTTTCTTCTTCTTCTTCGTCGTCGTCGTCGTCGTAGTCGTCGTCGTCGTCGTCGTCGTCGTCGTCGTCGTCGTATTCTTCTTCTTCTTCTTCTTCTTTCACTCAAGTGCGCGAATGTCTTCTCCGCGACGCTACAGTCTACCGTCACGTCCGGTCCATACAGGTTACCTCGCACTCGCTCTCACCGCGGATCTCTCTTCTCTTCGTTCCTCATTCTCATCTTTCCTATCCACCGCGATGTGTTTTCTTCCGAGACTATAAGCTCATCCGCGTACCATCGCACCGAGCCAAAGTGCTTAGTATGTACCTCGAGTGCGAGACCGTTTGTAGTCGTTGAAGTATACCAGTCAGAGCTTTTCCTGGTGAGCAACAACATTCTCGGCGTGACGTGTGTAAATCCTCGAGAATTCTACGCATCCCTAGGAAATCCTGGTGGTATATAAAGTTACAGCTACAAAAGAGAATAAATCATTCGGAAGAGATTCGTGTTTGGACAGTTTTGTAGAAAAATGTAGAAAAACATTTTTTTTCTTATTTAATTTGATATATTACGTAATAAAATGCAACATCTATGCGCACCTATAGTTTCTTTTTATTTTTCAATTGGTACACACGATGGTTTCAGTTTACGGTAAACTTTGCAGTTGATGAACCATTGATCGACCATAGTTCGACTCTTAAGCCTCAAAATATTTAGGCCTATAGCCTTAAATAGTAATAAATAAAAAAGGTGGAATTCGCGAAGGCATTCGTGGAAAAGAAGCGTGTAGTCGTTGCGCCTCGCTGCGCCGGCAGCCACTGTGCTATTAAAAACACCGAGTTATGAATGAGAGCCGCGGTGTGTGCTGAAATAGAATGGCACACACGAATAATCGTGGAGTTGCTGTGCCCCGCCCACGAGCACACGACGCGTGTTCGCGGTTATACAAGTCTCGCAGCAGGTACTGGTACGCAAAAGGTTTGGAGCGAGACAAGCAGCAGCAGCAGCAGCAGCAGTAACGAAACGACCAGTCGATGATGTTGCAGATGTATAGCAGTATACAGGAGTAGCTACCGGGCGTGGAGAATTCTAAGAGGCTGGAGATCCTCCGCGATGGTGACGACGGATTGCCGGATGAGAAGTCGATTCGAGAGTTGCCCTGACCCACCGAGGGTCTTTTGCGGTCATAGGACAACGACGACGAGGACCGTGATATCTGTCACATTCTCGCTGTCGAAAGAGATTTGCCGAGACTTCGGGGACAATTCAATTAGGATACGCCGCATAGCGAAGGAGAGGGTGTACTAGATTTGAAGCTAGGAATGGAGCGAGAGGGTCGCACAGGTATATAGTAGATACGGGAGAACGAGGCGAAATGACACATGCGGCCGTAATAAAATATCGGCTACGCGTGTAAATGCAAAGGAATAAAAAAATCCGAGTGATCGAAGCCATCGAGTCTTCAAAATATCAGTGAAGATTCGCATGATTCAATTAACTCTAAACAAATATCATTTTTTAAAGCCGATAACATCCGGCCTCTCGTATTCTAAAGAGCAAAAGTCTTTGGCGGAACTATTTGCGATTCCAATGCCTTTGGGAACGAAACAATCCGACACTCGCATGAATATAATGCCTTTGAGAATTGAATAATCGTTATAAAAAGATGATGAAAGAGATCTAAGACTTGACATATATATTTGATTTCTTTGCATCACCAATTAGCGAAGACCAACGAGTGTTTGAAGCAAAATCGTACTGCGTCACTCCGGTCTCCTATGTATCGATGATCCGATTTGGTGAATAGTCCGACGCGGGTTAATTCTTCGCCGCTTTTACCTTGCGAAGAATGCCTCTCGTACAACGATTTCGGTTGTTTTTGGAAATACTGTTAAATCATGTAGCACTTGTGGTATAATTATTTTTTGCAATTAAGGAACGTATAAGATAGCTCGCGGAGTGTAATTATAAGTTATCAGATTGGAAATTATCTGCACGCTTGGAGTTCCGAAATATGGCTACGACCAACGTGGAGAAAGCATAAAGTTTTTTACGAGATGGTACACGCTTAGGTCGGCAGATATTTTAGCAATCGAGCGAAGAGAATGGGATACGGGGCTCCGGAATACCGGTCAGAGCAACGATTCAATTAGGATGCAGGCCCTTCCAGAAGGAGGGAGTCGGACGAAATCGACCACTCGTGCTGCGTATAGCTGCCGCAGATCGGGTCAGGTATAATTGATCGTCGATTTGAACGAGGGGTCCCAATCGTGTAGGTTCGCGTGGCCACCGTACAGCAGTTGATAGATGAAGAGCCGAAGATCCTAAGAGCGGAGAGCGTCGGTCGTGCCCGGTAAGGTCGGTTGGTTGGACGTGCGAGAAGTAGCACGGGATTCGGAAAAGATTGACTGTCCCCGAAGCATCGATAGACTGCAGAAAGTGAGGGACAATCAGCCGTTCGAATCACGAATTTAATTGGCTCGAGGCGGCTATGTTTGTCACGAAACTTTGAACCGATAGTTTATAGTTGAGCACGAACAGGAATATGCTGATCCGTTTGCTGTTCTTCGTCGGTAGCTATAGTACGCTACCTCAAACTTTCCAAGTATTCTGTATTATCGGCAAACGTGTGAAACATGAATATGGAAGGGTCGGAAGGACGATGGAAGGGTGTCGCTGTTTGCAAAATCAATGTCGCAGGGTTGACTCGGAAATTGTACAAGTTGCGGGTTGTAACATGAAAGCGCCGTCGTCCAAGCTTACTCGAAGCTTCGCTCAGACTAGTTCCGTGACATGTCGTACGCGAGACGGTATTGGGACGGTAGTCAATGTGTATTACACTGTACGAGGGTGGACTAGATTGTCTAGGACAGAAGAGCAACGAAGGGTACGATGAGAGAGCGACGAGAAGGACCTTCGAAACCTTACTTCGCGCGAGGCAACGTCCCTACGGCGGAACCTTGTGGACTCGGGACAATGGAGCAATCAATAGGCTAATGCGAGAGGACACTTTATTAAATTATCGACGCGGTGTGGTCGACACCCTGGCTCTCGGATGCTCTTTGGACCGGTGTACTCAGTGCCGTTCCGAGTATCATACAGGAAACTAATTTAACATAGACTTCTTTCTCATCGCACTCTCCCAGACGACACTTGCTCGTTGTCTTTGTCGGTGGTACTGACTTGATTGTCGAGATACGTATATTCTCTTTGCGTGAGTCGTGTTTTCACGAATCGGTTTACAGCGTCTTCGTCGATGTATACCACAGTGATTTCCATTTCAATTAATCTTTATTATTATTCCTTACTTTTAATATTTGTATACTCGTAATTTCAATCTTTGAAATAACGAAATAAGAAATTTTTAATATTTGAAACATCTCTTACGTTATACGCGTGTCGCGGTATATTCACATTCAGGTGTTGCATATAATAACAATAATAATGCACGTATATTCCCAAGAATCGGGAATATCTTCGAAGCAGCACGGAATTTCTCGTCCAGAGAATAAACGGGCTGTCTTTTTAATATTAATTCCTGAAATTTCGATACGTCGACGTGTAGTCTCTGTAGTTCGATTACCGGCATAGCCTTCGTCGTTTGTCGTAGAACTGAATAAGGAGAATGGCACGATCTCCTGAGTGGGTTTTCCGTTGGTGGTGGTGGTGCTGCTGCTGTTCCGGATGCTACGGAGGCTTTAATGGATACGCCGGTGGGCAGGTACGTTCGTACGTAAACGCTCGCATATTTCATGTCACATCGAGTTTTAAACCTTTTTTTCCACTTCTGTCTCACGTATCGAATCTTTACCACGCACACACGGAGCTTGGATATACTTATACGCGAGAAACGACTATATTCTTACTACCACTGTAACCTAGCTCCGCCGGCTTCATCCTTCTCGTCGTTGTCGGCAGCAGCAACGACGTCCCGTTGTAATTGCAGCCACTCGTTCTCTCCCTTTGCGCACAACGACCATCCTACTTGGCTCCAAGTATTCTTATCTTCTCTCGGTTCGCTGTACGCACGATCCTAGTTCTCTCTCGCGTACGTATTTAAGTTCGTATTGCTCCCATGAAGTATGTCCGATTGACCACCGCAGTCTTCGTTCACGATATCGCACACGCATGACTTACGACGCTTGGCAACTCTAATTTGCATACCCACTTATTATAATATCTGTAGCGTTTGTACATCTCTTTACGTATATCATTAGTTGACTGTAAAGACAGTGAATCTCTGGTTAATTATTCCAAGTCCGATACTTTAAAAAAATATTTATTTTCTCGCATATAAATGACTGAAACTGTAATTTTTCTATTAATTTCAAGATTTTATAGTTTCTGGAGGTCACAGGATGGTGTAACCGTTAACATATTAATAATAAAACACTCCATCAAGTGTATTGACTCGATCAGTGAGATTTGGTTGCACACAATTAATTCTCTGCTCTCGAGCAGTGCGTCGACGCGAGAGAATGTCACTTAATTTGTCATACCAACGTCAGACCGTGGACGACGCAGTAGGTCAACTATACGAAATGAGTTGCACATATGCATATACATAACAAGCAAAACAAATACAAGGAACAAAAAGATGAAGAGATATTCTCGATGTAAAAAAAAAATAGTCAAGTCGAAGTCGAGAATATCGCGATGAGAGGACAAGAAAAAAAAAGTAAAGTGAACGAAGAACAGGCAGAGAAGGAAGCTGAGAGGCTGTCGCTGCTTACGAAGCACCGGAATAAGCTTGTGAGATGGATGGACGGATTGTACGCGATAAGAAGAGACGACAGGTGAGCCGGGCGAGGTAGCTTGCCAAGGATCCTCGCCACCAACGGATAAAGCAATCCTGAACAGTCCTTCAGCTGCATTTAGCTCATCGGCGATCAGTTCGTTCCTTCTCAGAGTCTGTAGTTACTACAGTGTGATACAGTCTTTTACCAACATACATTTATTTAAACGTAACACGATTTAAACATTGTACATCTTGTTCCATTATATATCATTTATCAACAAACAATAGAAAACTGCTGCCGGCTGTGATAGATCTACGCCGGGTTACAGCTAAAGAGAGCGGATCATTTCAATTATTACAGCGTAAATAGATCAATTCTTAAGTTAGGTGAATACTAAATTTTAAATAGATTCATCGTATAGTTCTCGAGATATTGACTATACAATTTAAGCTAATTAACATTGCTCTTATGGAAAAACCACTGCGTTACGGCGTATAAACTGTAACTGAAAACATTTGGCAAAAGCTGTTGGTTCGAAAAATGTACCAATGACAAAGATATATCGTTAGAAAATGTACACTTAAATTACAAAGCGATTCATCGTCTAGGTTTTGAGCTGACACGAGTTAAGCGGATCTCTCAGCTTTTGTCTCGGCACACTTGGAATTCCGCACGACGGACCTCTCGATCCCACACTACCTGCCACACACCGGGCGCACCGATGGGTGATGCCACGTGAGCTTAGCGGCTCTGCTCTCCTTAAGGTAGTCATCTTGTTTCAGCAGGTATTAGATTAACGGTTAAACCTGAGACACATTCTCTATTCGCCTGTAGCTTTGTAGCCCCGAGTCAACAAATCGATAAGGAACTTCATGTATATATCGATTGGATAAAGTGGAAAATATGGAATCTACTTAAAGATCAGATTATGAGTATTTCAATACAACCGTGAAATATGTAGCTTACAGAATATTTCGAATGGGAACTTCAATATTCTACACAGGAGAATGGCAAATCTTTACAGAAATCGCTGGATCGATCGTATCGGAGTGACTCGAATCAGCAACGAAATTGATTTAACCTTTACAAGCAAGCTATAATCTGGATACTCTGTTCAGTTGTTATATTCAAGTTCATTTCAAGTAAACTGAGAGTTATAAATACTACAAACTTTCATGAGTTTTTATCCTACATTTGTACCTAGCCTTAACTTGACAATTACGTAGCAGGACGATTATCTTACGCGATGAAACAACTATTGATTAAATTCTACTTAGAAAATATAATGTAACATAAAATTGAAAGCAGAAACTAATACGGCGAAGACTATCCAACTCGCCATAAGTTGCCAACGCGAAGGTTCTGATGTAGTGGTTTTCATTTGACTCACGAAGCATCGTAAAACGAAAAGGAAATGAAAAAAAAAGACCAGAACGATGACTCGTGTTAGCGATACGGCATCCGAGTCCGCGACACCTGCTACTCATCGCGCGCATCGACTGGATTCAGCGTTCGGTGAATGAAACCACGTCGAACGAATGATGGAAGGTGGAAGAGAGTGGACGGAGCCATCGGCTGTATGCTTCCAGCCCTTCCAGTTGATTCGCGTAGCTGGACCACCGGGTCACGTTGCGGTAAACCCGGAACGTTGGTCGATCGGCAAGGGCGTATACTATACCGATATACTATGCTATACCTGTAACGCTCAGCGTGACTTCGGCATTCTTCAATCCGGTAGCCCCGTGGCTCCTGACGTTCTTGCGAAAGAGGATCAGCTGTTTCTCTCTTGTCGCGACTACTCTCGCTCGCTCCGCACTGATGGTAAAACCAAGACGCAGATGGGTTCGCGTGGCTGCTCGTCCACGCGAACGATCGAGAAGACGAGCAAACGATCCTTAGCAGCATCGTTCCCTCTTCTCGTCGTCTCGGTAGACGCCTAGCTCTGGCACGCCTCATCGTTCCATCGCTCCAGAAGCATAGACCTATCCAGTCTGCTCGGTTACCCGATGCGGATGAAGAAGAAGGACGCGCGGTACGCGTACTATAGTTCATACGCTCTTGAACGAGTGTACATCAAAAGACAGCCAGCCTCGCGGCTGTATAAGACTGCAACGCGGTTAACAGCAATAACAGCAGCAGCATCGTGGACCGAACTAGCGATGGAGAATCAGGAACGGCAGAAGCAAGAGCCAGAAGCATCACGAGTGCATCAGTGGCAGAAGCCTGGGCAGCACCGACACCCCTCCACCGGTTCACGGAGAGTCGTTCATCGAGAAGCCTCTCTTCTGCTTCTTGTTGTTGTTCTTTTTTTACTTTTTCTTCTTTTTCTTCTCCTATTTCTTGTTCTTCTCCTTATTCCGCTCATCTCTTCTCATGATGCACCACCACCACCATGGTATCTCCGATGGTGGTTAAAGTCCTCGTTTTCGCTCCCTCGATCCTATTTGCCTCTCTTACATTTTCAGTCACTTTAGTTTGGTCGGCTACCTGCTTACCTCGTGGCTATATCCCGGCTCCTTCGTATCCCATATCGTCGTATGTAAGTGAAGCCAGGTGGAGCGCGGGGTAAGACGATGCGATGATGACGGTGGACCAGGTGAGTCGGGATATGTCGTGTTCGCGTCCTCCGATGTGGCCGTGCGCGTATTCGTATTTGTGGCCGTTGTCTCCGGTTTTACAGGTATATATGTACTACACTCGGGGCACGGTACAGTGCAGGCAGACACCATCTCGCACACATCCACGCGTATGTATTATACTGTAGTACGTATACCTGTTATACCAGCTCTTTCTATACCTTTCCCTTATTCTCTCTCGACTTCATCTTCCCCCGCCTGCGTCATCTTCTTCGGCTCTCTCTCAATCTTTTTCAGAGGTTTTCTTCTTTCATCCGTCGCACTCAGTCCCACCACCGGAGAGTCTCAGAAGTTTATAGAGAGCGTGTCTCTCCGGCCGCCTCTCGGTATCCCACTCCGCGGCGTCGCCCGAAGCGACTATACGGGGCTGCCCCGTGTGTTACCTGTTACCCGTGTGCACCTCGATCTTCTCAGGTAGGTATATCGTTCTCGCGTGGTGTTGCGCACGGCTGTACATACGAGTTCTCGTGTGTTCGCCGGGTAACACACGCGAGATTGTCCCTCTCTGTCTCTTTTCTTCTTCTTCTTCTTCTTCTTCTTCTTCTTCTTCTTCTTCTTCTTCTTCTGCTTCTTCTTCTTTTTCTTCTTCTTCTTCTTATTCCTTTCCCGGTCTCTGTCACTCCCTCGTCGTCCTGTCGCTCATCTCTATCTACCTTTATCATTCCCATTCTCTACCTCGCTTCATCTCTCACGACTGCTGTTCCCGCTGTGGCTTCTGCTCTGCTGTAACTTCGAGAGACCTCTCCCTACTCCCCGACTTTTGCTCCGACACTCCACCTCCTACCTCCACGGCCCACTACCTCCTTCCATCTACCTGCCGAGGCCCCGGCCCTGCGAGAGAGGTACGCAGCTATCCACACACGTGTGTGTGGGTTGCCGGGGTTCTTCAGTGTAAGATCCGAACCAGTGGAGAACGCACGCGGCTATTGTTATATCATTATCATTGTCAACCCGCGACCGTGTTGTGCATCGAGTGCGGGAGGCCACGAGTTCGGCAACTCCCGGCAAAACTTTGTCGTCGTTTAACCGCTCGTTGGCCGTAGGAATTAGTCGTGACGAAAGCACGCCGAACTACGCTTGTACCGCGTGAACCAGCTGACGAGTGAGAAAACGATGAGCGAGCCATGGTAGTCGTCGTCACGCTCTGTTACAGCCGTACGGCGATGGGACGGCCTTGCCGATAAACACGTGGGAAATACTTGGGGTGACGTATTTTCACGGGTCATACGACCATACGCGTAAACAAGTTTACGCGAGGAATCTTGAATGACGAGGAAACTGGTGTTGATCAAAGTCCCAGATTCTGGACTTTCGCAAGCTCCCGAGGATATTCGTGGTGAAGGTGAACAAAGTTCGTTCATAGTGAATACTCCTGTCGCCTCCCTATTTTCAAGTCCAATATGCCCTCTTCGAGATTCTCCCAAAGTTTCGGGCTGAATATTCCGGTTTGGTTTGTCAGCTGTCGGATCTTCTGACGTCCGTGAAGTGAAGTGATTGATTCGAGGTGTAAGAGAGCCGGGTTGGACGGTCCCGGTGACGCCGACGAGAACAAGCCTCGTTCAAGGGTGTAGGGCTGCCGTTGTTAGCTCTGAGCGGAGTCGACCCAAGACCAGTGGGTAACGTTGCGTCGCTTCTGCCGACGGAGAAGGAGGAGTATCGATTGAAAGGAGGCCACGGTTGACGCCTAATTAAATCGATTAGACTTTGGGGTTAATTGTTCTGGAACGTCAAGCTCGGACCGTACACACATACACACCGGTGGACGCAAGGGTTCCCCCTGGACGCGACTCTTCGTCGGACACTGCGAAGCGAACAAGGGTGAGCTCTTCCATCCAAAGGACTTCAAGGAGAATGATCCACGAGGACGGCTTGTGTCGCAACGAAAGTGTAATACTCGGTGTCTGGCAATCTATAACCGAATCAAACGATCTCGGAAGGTCGAGTGGAAGACCGCAGCGAGGTAGGGCGGATGAGCGTTGAAATTTCGAAGCCTGTAGCGGCAACGGCATCGACTATCGGGAATAGTGCGCGCCTGAGGCTCGACAAGTGCATTCCCCTATCGACACCGGACAGTCACAGTGTTGAATAACTATTAAAAGTGTGCGCTGCCACCTGTTCTACTTTTTCGAACATATCATTTCTTTCTCCGAGTATTCTCATTATTTTTCTTTGAATCCCCTTTTTTTTATCGAGGTTCGCCGTTTATTATTCTTTCTGCGTTCATTTATGTTTACCTACGGTCTATGCATTCCTCTTCGCTCTGTCTCTATTTTGTGATCCATTCGAACGAAAGGTTGCCTGCCGGTGAATAAGAGTGAATACCCTGAGCGTGAAAACGAGTGTGCATTCGCCGACAAGAGGGTCAAGAGTTTGTGGCTGGGAAGTATGCGACCGAGCACCGTATGGATTTGCCGTTGTTCGTCGAGTCACAATTACCTGAAACCGCAGCGGTACATCACGATTTTATTCGCGTGATAAATGCGACGACGTTGCTGCTTCGTTCATCGACGCCCCTCACGTGCATTTCATTTTACTGCACTCAACTAGATACGTACGGCGTTTAATAACTACTCAATTAGTCGTTCGAGTGGTGGTGAAAATATAACGCAACGAGAGAGAACGAGTGGAGAATCTTATCGAAACGTATTGGTCTTGACGAATTGTGAGCAGTACGCGTTACAACTACAAGTGCAAGTCTATATTCTATACATAGATAGATATTTCTTGTGCTACGCTACTCTGCCATTGATATAAAAGACGAGATAGGCGTACATCGAATATGTGGTATCTGATTTCAAGCGTGGTTGGAAATGCAAACAATGTCTGGTGACTCGTTACTAGTCTCTCAACAGCCGAAGACCCGGAAAATGCGACAATTTTCAAGCTTGGACAGTTTTGTGCTTTATAATAGCGCCGTAATTTTTTGTTTTTTGTTTAACGATAAAAGTGAATAACCTGGGTGAACTGCATAGTGAATCGGCGAAAAAGAAATAGAGATCAAATCTGACATTGCATCGGTTGGACTGATCTTCGTTCGAAGTTGAAATAAAGTCAGCCGTGAGTTGAACAGGTGCACAGGTGGATCGCGGTCGATACTCGGCTGCCCGAGCGACGGTAGATCGCAAAACCTTACCGATACGCATTTGATCGTATTGACCCGCAAGCCAGGCAATTGTGCTATGAGAAGTGATCAGTGCTACGTACGGTTTACTTACATGGAAGCTGTTGCTGCCACTGCTACGCGGAATTGACGGTGAGTTTCTTTCCTCGGTTTTCTCACAGCGTTAAGCGAAGTAGTCGGTGTACTCCGGTGTGATGCACGGAACTAACGTGGTAAGCTGTACCACTGCGCTTCGTTGTTAGGTGCAAACATCATTTCCAAGACTATCATGCGTACGAGCGCTCGATTATCCGCATACCGTTGTCCGGCATCCACTTATTTATATGCTAGAACCTGCCGGTTAAGCGCTTGCGTCGACATCTTACCTACAATTCAGCGGAAACGTTGACTACCGATCGTCGAAGCTGATCGTTGAACTACGTCTTAAAATTTCTCTATCGATAAATATGTCAGAATCTTATGCAAACACAGAATAACATATGCATGGCAATAAAATGTACAATTTAGACCTTAAGATTAGTTGTACTGTAAATTCGAATTTACAGCAGCCTGCCGTCGGTAGTCAAATGTACACAAATCAGGGTTTCTATCGTCTGATTGTTGACGATCTACAAAAAGGAAATAATTACTCGTATCGTGATAGCAGACACGATAAGATTGTCCAAAGTAAAAAGATATTTACGGAATTCAGGAATGTTCAACAACGATTTTTTGACCCAGGAGTTTATTCGAAAAATATTTATTAACGCAACGACAAATCGACATTGTTTTACTTAGGATGAACCTCCTTAATAACTCCTTGACGTAAATCGAGTCTGTATAACGAGCGAGATATCACCGGGTAGCTCGAACGACGAAAGATCAACCGGTACAGATTATTTTAATCTTTATAACTTCTTTACTTCTAACACGGCGCTTGGTGCTGAATCAGAATGTCATCGGGTTCTCGAAGTGCGCGTGTTGACGATTACCGATATATCGACAGATTCCTGTACATGCATATACCTCTGTAGTGTGGCACATTCGTTGCGTTACGTTCACTCGTAGCGAGAGTCAATATACCCATATATGAGAGATAGGCCTGACGTATGCTAACATTTGTTTGTTTTTTTTTTTTTTCGTTTTCTCGAAGGAAATCAAGATCGACTCGGGAGAGACTCGAGTCTCTCGCACGATGTAATAAATCTTACGATTGTTACGAGTCGATAATTCGTTTGTGACACCCACGAGCGGTTAACAGCGATAGCTGATGGAAATAAACATTGTACACAGAGGTGTTATCTGTCACGAATGATCGAGACATCGAAAATGTGTTGCTAAAGCTGCGCGAGCCTCGACAGCAGCGAGTTAACCTGACGAAAAATATTGTTCACGCGTCAATCACGTTTCCATCAAATACACAAGCATGAAATTTTAAGTTATATAACGGTAGTCAGCTCTACAGCTTGTACACAATTTTCATAATTAATGTAATCGATGTTAGACGATTTTTCAAAGCATCTTAAGAGTGTATATCCATAGCCCAGCGTCTAGATATTGACGGGAGAGCTCTTAAATGAAATTGCAGTTACGCTTGCGGTTATGTGCTCGGCAAACAACCTGTCATTATTTTTACGATGCAAAGAGGGAACAGCAAAGAACAATTGCCTCGTGTCTCTCCGCGCCTGTAGCACGAGGGCTTGGATCTTTCGATGTCACGTCGATCGGACGATTATATAAAAGCATCGAAATAAAACCGCTCGATAGGTTATTTTTGCCTCCGTCTACGCACCAGACAAACGACGAGAAAACGTTTGTTCAAATAAATTTACCCATTTTCACTGGCGTCTGCATTTGTTGAAACGATAGACCGTCGTCTTATTTTAATTCTGTGAACGATCGGCTGTTCAAGTCTATGAATTGTCTGCATATAGTATAAAATCGCGTTGATAAATACATCTTTTAAAAATCTGTTTCAAAGCTAGCTACCGTCATATCGAAAGCATGACTCTCGATAGCATATTAAATATTCGTACTACACATTAGTGGAGTATATTTAATCTTTCTTCTGTTCAATTATTCATCCCATCTCATTTAAAAATGTAAAATAAAGTACATATTATTTTGGAAATAATATTTTTAAACTCTTTTTTTTCTATCAACAGTGTACAAAGACTTGTTCCGACTATAATAATAACATTTATTTCATTGTTAAATAAAAAAAAATTAGACAATAAGTGGAGTTTCTATGGTTCGTTCTATCGTTCGCTTCGCACCTGTCTAAGTGGAACAGTAAAATTGTCGGTAAAAGGAAAAAAATGAACTCGGTATCATTAGGACGGAAGCCAGTACAAGTGTGAGATTACGCTGCTGTACCAACACAGCTGAGGCTCGCACATTTTTAATGTAAATGGAAATTCCTAAACGCTCCCCCCCCCCCTTCTCCTACGATCTCTACCTCCGCAATGCCTTCTGGTACTCATTCCATCGCGTGACTGCGTGAATCTCTGAAGAAATAACTTCCGATCGATCAGCCCGAACCAGCACCTATCACTTCGATTTTCTTGTTGACGTTGTTGAATCTCGAAATAATTACGCGATTATCTCTCATTATATAAATGTACATAAATAAAAGTATATAATTCTTTATCAAATAAGTAAGAATTTTATTTAATCATCGTGAAGCTACGTCTCTCGAGCGTAGATACCCGTGATTTCCGGGCGCAAAATATTTCAATTACCATCGATCGATATCACGAACGATCGCAATTGAATCATTAGAAATTGTCAAGTACCGTACGCTGAAATCTTTATCGAAGTATACCGCAAATATATGTTTATACGTGAGGTATAAACAATTGTTAAGTATGAGCAGCAATTATTATGATAGAAAAATATATAAAAATTATTTTTCAAGTTGTGTCATCACGTACGGATCGACAAGCGTCTCGGTATGCTAATATTGCTCCAAATATATTGTCAATAGCGATAATATTCGTGCGTTTAATAGCCAGGCCTCTTGTACCAACATCAATCGGAAGACTGACGGTTATTGCTACAGCACCGTTACGACTCGTGGATTTATTCTCCCTCTTCGCTCGCTGCTTTCTTGCTCGCACTCGCGCAATTATGAAATCGGAAGTTTAATTACAAGTGACCGCGGGTCGTTACCGTACCACGCGCCCCGTGCGCGGACTAACTCTCGGCTCTTGGTTTTGCCACTGGCGACAGCGTTCCAGTTTTCACGCTCCCCGTACGCAAGCGTCGATGTTCTTTACGGAGCCTGAACGCTGAGGGTCCGTCATCGCAGCAGCCATATATACCATTTGTATACCTTACTCTTGGTCTTACGTCTATCATTAATTTATCTCTCGATACATACAAGCAGGAACATACCGATGCAATTTCCTTCTCCTCGGTTAATGAGTTCGAGCTACCATTCATTTGAGATCTACTTACCTCGGGATGTTAACGCTTTTTGGTGCCGAGAGCCACGATGCGATAGATTAAAAAATAATTATGATTCTTCAGGGATCAGCGAACTTGCAAATTCCACTTTTTTTGTCGTTCTCACTTTCGTTATCTATGAGGCACGCGCCACTAGGGGTATTTCATTTTTATAAACTTGGCATTTTTTCCGCTTACTTTAATTTGCTATTTCACTTGCTGCACCTTCGAAATCAACGTGATAGCAATAATATTAATACGATTTTAATATATATATATATATATATACAGCTTGTTGGAAAATGGATAAACAAGCGAGGAGCGGAGAGGAGCATCGGGAACGATCGTTTGACAGTCGCAAAGAGCAAAGACGAAAGCACGCATACACGCCATACGATATACCGGCTATAGTATCTCGTATACTGGTTTGGCGCGAGGCGCTTGTATCCACGACCCCGAAGCACCGAAGCGAAGGGTGTGCTGAAACCCTTTACGCACTGCGTCACAAAGGAGAGCGAGTTTACAGGGCTGCTGTACGCGTACCGGGAGCTCGGCTCTCTCGCAACAGCAGCACGAGCAACAGCAACGCGGAACTCAACACCGTTCGCTACCCCTGGAGTACACCGCGACTCTCCGGCATCTCCGCGCCACCCCTTCCCACCACTGTGTTTCTCATTCTCGTGTATCTCGTTTCTTTGAAGGAATGTTACGAGGATACGACGAAACTCTTTCTCCCTCACTCTTTCCCCCGTCTCTCGTAAATCTTCTTTACCCGTTATTTTCACTGAGCGAGCTTACCAACTCCTGTACAGCTCGACGTTCTCTTTCCTCGACAATGTCTAGTCCCACGTGCATCCAATTAAGCTCTGTTCTCTTTATCTCTCTCACTCTCTCGCGTGCTTTTCTTAAAACAAATTTCGAAAAGTCACCGCGCGACCCCGTTCCTCCACTCCTGCACGCGTCCCTGACTCGATCTCATTTTAATCCGGAAGATTCAGAGAACACTCGTCTCTTCTAGTGTAACCGCACTCTAACGAAAGCCACGTGGGTGTACCTCACCAGCCGGCGAAGCCCTCGCATTTTAACTTGTAACAGGAATTTAGAAAAAATAAGTTAATAATTTGTATACACCGTAATATAGCAATCATTAAGATTTTCACATTATTTTGTATCCGCTTGATAAATTAATATACGAATTCGCTATTGGTACCAAGAAACGTTACCGATATTACCATTTTTTGTACTATTTTCCGAGTCCGTACTTTCAAAAGCTTTGAAACGGTGAGAGATAAATTGAAAGTTAGATCGAAAGCGATATAATATTCAACGTGTCTTACACGTGGAAAGATAATTCAAGTCGAGCCTAAAAGATTTCGACATTGTTCGAACAATGGATCGTGGAACCAGGATGAATGAGTAAAAAATAATGATATTGCGTGGCCGTACAATACAGCCCTGTACATTTATCATATACAATAGCGCGTGTTTACCGTTAAATGTGTCGTGTGGATAAGGTTTTTTAAAAGAGAGACCGATTGTATACGCTCGAGATGGAATTTGTCTTTTGCGAAACAGGTGGTTTACCGATCTAGAGTATGTGGCTGTTGCTGCTGCTGCTGCTGCTGCCGCTGGTGATGAAAAGAGACTGGCTTACCGCGGCAGCACAATAGGACGCGAGTCCTATTGTGGACCATAATCTGTCTTCCGAGCGAGAGCCTCGCCAGTCCAGCGGTTCGCCTTGGCATGGAAAATGCGTGCTAGAACCTAATAGAGTTCTTTGTCCATGTTCTCGTACTCTGCTCTTTAACGTTATTGCGATACAGTTAGTCCGAATAATGGTTATTCGTGTAATAGCAATGCTAATTTATTTAACCCTAGCACAATGTTTAACTCATTTTCAAAGCATGTTCAACTTATTCATCGTATGCAGAATATTTATATTCGTTATAATAATTTTGAAAAAATGTGAGAAAAACGTCGATTAGAAAAAAAATTATATAGAAAGAGGAAAAATATATTTTCTCGTGGTTTTAATCACATGCCGAGAAATCTTTCAAGTTGAACGCAGGAAAAAAGAAAGAAGAACCGAGAGAAATACGGAAAGGATCGCAAGCAATGATGCTGACATTTTATGAGTCAGAGTTATCAAATGGATGGACACTCTCGGGAAACGTGCGTGCACGGTATGCTGTCACAGTCGTGACTCAGATTCCGAACTTGTTCGCTCACTTAAAAGTCATCGACGTGCTGTGCGCCGATTCCGGGAATGAATTAAAAAAATAATTAAACAAAGAGATGCGTCGAGCTTAACGCTCGCACTTTCTCCATCTATAACGGCATCCTGTTCGTTCCGCCTCGCGTTTACTCTCGATCTGCACAATAATCGTGACAACGTACGCAGTTTTCCAAGAACCGGATAGTATACAATTTTAGTTTACAGCACGTTTAATCGGCTCGTTTAGATGCTTTTTACGCGTAATGCAAAGATCGTTGAAGATCGGTGAAGCACTCGTCTCTCGCGACAGGCTACGGCATGTTAGCTCGTTCAACGATTTCTTATCTCTCACAGCCGTAGACAAAAATTTAATTAGCTATCACACTCGTACGTGCCACCTTCGGGCGACGGATACTTTAATGCAACTTATCGAGTAAAGCCAAACTTGGAAAAAAATACCTCCCAGACCTACCGACTGACAAGAACTTTCTCTTCCATATGTATAATGTGCCGGTGTCACTAGTTTTATTTATTTTCATATCATTCAGTAATATAGTTATATCTCCATATATTTATCCCACAATAATATATCCATACTTTATTTACTCCATTATCTGAACGGTGTCGTACACGATCCATTCTGTGTCAAGTAAACCTCACTTTTGGCTTACGCGATAGCGATCTTGAAGCTTCGGAAAGAGTAGAAGCGTACGTCAAGGGTATCAACAAATTATTTTAGTATTTTAAATCACATTCATTCGTGCATGAGCTTATTTAAAATAAAATCTGAAAACGGATTGGCACACTTGACGTGAAATATCTTCTATGTATAACCATAGTAGTACAGCAATAGAGTATCAGTGAATGACTCGTTGGAATATATTTTCCATCGAGTCATATAGGTAGCACTTGGCTAGCCGCTGAGCGTATATCTGCTTCCGACGATCATTAAGCAGCTACCGAACCACGGCAACCAGCGGTGAGTGAACGATCGAGCGAACGCCGTGTAGCTCCTGCGGACAGTGCGGAGAGTGCGGTTACTACATTACAGACACTATCCTAGTTAACCGTGCTGATGGACCGTGAAATGCTAACGATCGACGATCGATCGGATCGGAGGAATCGCGTTTAACGATTAAAAAATCGGCAATCGGTTGCCTGACTCGACCTCCCCGAATGTTACCGGCTGCAGCAACCCGGTACGATCGGTTCCCGCAGATCGAGTGACGCTCCGGGAGAACTCATCGCACCGGTCGACAATCTCTACCGATACCGATCTTCTCTCCGTAGGCTGTTTGGAATTCCGGCGGTCCGAGACATTCGTCGTGGTCCACTCTTTATCTCCGTCGCTTCTTCGCTGTTCCGACTATGCTACCTGAACGATCAGCATAAAATTTCTTTCTTGTTCGTTGATTAGGTGGCCATCATTAAAGCTCAAGAATTTTTTAAGCCTTTCCGACATTCCAAATAGAACAGAAAATTAATTGATGCTCGAATGCACGTTTACAGTCCTTTTCCAAAACATAAAATGCTTTATAATGGTACATAGCGTCTGTACTAAGCGGTATTCCACGCAAAACGGTATTCTCCGATACCTATAAAAGGTTTATAGTTAAGATAAGAGTTGAAACCGCTTTTGAAACTCATTTTCTTCCAGCGTTAGATCGAATCTCGTTTCAGATCCTTCAGGAACAGTTCTTCTTGCCGTTAGATCGGATCTTGTTACTTACCGTATACGACATGGGCGATACCGGATAGAATCTGCTGAAAGCGAATATGAAGCGCTGAAAAATAAAATTCCTCCGTTATGGACAAAAGGCGACAAAGTCTCGTATCCAAGATGCTTGCAACAAGGATACGGCAAGCTGGATGGAGGATGAAGGAGGGTCGATCAGCTGGGAGGAGAGAAGCATATTCACAGAGAGTAGGAAGAGACAGCTCCCTGGGACTAATTAGTCAGGGAATATATCTGGAATCTCATGAGGCGAGTTTTGTAGACCTCCTTCAGTTTTATGGTAGGTGCGCGCGAGAGAGCGGTCGCGAGACGAGGCGGGAATTCTCGGTGGGGGATTAGCATACAAATCGATTTAAACTCGAGATAAATAGCCACTCAAAGGCTTCTCACGTGGAGCCGACTTGGAGCATTATCTTGTTCACCGTCGAGATCAACGCTTAATGCTTTATACTTTACGGGCCGCGCGATCACTGCTATACGCTCCAACGAGACGCTCTTCATTTTCCTCCGCTGCTCGTTGAGGACTTTTGCACGCGGCATTATGTCCTCGTTGTGGATTGCTGTGAATATACAGATAGTTTTGAGATTTAAACCGCTCGTGGAAAGCAGCCGTGAACCCAGTTCTGTACTTTGGTCACTTTATTGGATATTCCAGGACATATATCGGGTTCCTTCGAGAGACATTCTCGATCGCGTTTATACCCAACTTCTCGAGAATTCTCTCCTTCGCTCGTCACTACCGGGAGTGATACGACGAGTCGGCAGGTCCCGTGAATCGTTTACACTTTGCACCCCGAGAAAAGCATGTAGTACCTATTAACCCATAGCAACAGCAGCAGCGGCAAAGCTCACCCTCACACTACTTGAACCCGATGCACACACGGAGGTTAACGAGCTGTCGTACGCTCTTGCATTGCGAGTAATCGAGCTGGAAGCTGTTACGGGATGCCAACTGCCGCAACCTGCCTTATTCGCCCCGTCGTAAAATCAACCGAAGAGATCCTACATGCTGACGCAGAGTTGAAAAATGTGGGTGTGCTGTCACTGGGAAACTCCAGAAGCAACACTTTCGCTAACGTACGTTTACTGGCTCATCGCGCTTCAGGATTCCAAGAAGCCCTTCTTAATTAGCTACGATAAACCCAATTTCCGGAATTCAGCATGACTCGAAAAATTATGTAAAAAATCAAAAGAAATTTATTTTATTTTGTTTCATAGTAGATTGACTCCTTAACGCAATCATCGTAAAACAGACAATTATATCACGGACTGACACAAACGTATGTTATGATTTAAATTCTACTTATAATTCTTAAATTTCAACAATAACTAAATAAAATCGAAGAGAATATGTTATTGTTTCAATCTTGTGGAATTGTAAGATTCAGAAGTAGAGTTATAAGCACATCGTACATTTCTGCGACAAAATATTATTGAATCAATTTTTTTTTTCAGTCCAAGCATCGTTGATGCTGAATCATTCTGGGACATAGGCGATAACATAATGTTTTCCAATAACACGAGTTCAATCAATGGAAGCGAATAGAAAGCTTTGAATAATTAAATCTTCATTCGACAATACAATTCCTTATTTTTTTATCCCGCTTCTCAGCTTGCCGTGGATCGCTCGTTAATCTTCCGCTATTTACCTAATCGGGCCAATGTGCCCGTTAAAACTTTTTTTTTAACAACGCGTACAGGCGCAAGAAGATACAGCTTTCAAGTCCTACACGAGAGGGACGCTCTTAATTGCCAGTTGCGTAAGGATATATAAATCCGCTGTATTGGGCAATAGTTTTTAATTTCTAGCTTTGTTTACGACACTGCTCGGTAGTCCAGCCGAGAAGGATATACCTGGCGCCTGCCGGCAAGATCGTTAAGCCCGAGTCGAGACAGAGACGAACGCCATTATCTCAACCATATACCGGTATGATATCCGTTGTCCAAAGTGCCTCAAGCTGCTGCTGCTGTTGCTGAGAGTCGCTCTGACAATCAACTTTGGTGGAACCTTGATATCTTCCGAACCTATCCGCAGATTGAAGCTTAACGATAATGACAGTTTGCGAATAATGTTTGTCTAATCGAAATCATTTTAATCTACCAATTGAAGATACTCAAAAGAGAATCCAACACTTAACTTTTCTACAAGAATTCGTACGAATGGAGATTCTAAAATCTAAATTCGGTTGTGATACTATCCAGGACTTTGACCTTTAATTCTATTATAGGGATTTACGTAAGAAGGCGTAATTTCTAAAAACTTAGGAATTTTAGAGGCAAACAGAGACTCTCGGTATACCGTAGTGGGAAACGTCGCTTCGGCTCGCATTCTATCGAGCCCTTGCACCGTTAAGGTTGGGAGTGTGTATACAATTTCCGTCTATACGTATACACGCTTGTACTATAAATGCGCGTTGGTGTGACAGTAGAACGGGTATGACGGTGCACGAAGCATAGAGCCGGAAAGACGAGAGGCGCGCGGCAGCAAGTGGGCCACTCTTGAAACGGATGAGCAGGTGAGCGGGTGTAAATCTGGGTGGACCGGGATGCTCGCGCAAAGTCTCGGAGGCAAGGCGGATCAGCGGCAGAAAACGAACCGGTAACCCACGAGGGGACAAGAGAGAGAGAGAGAGAGAGAGAGAGGGAGGGAGAGGGAGAGAGAGACTGAGAGAGTGGAAATAAAGAAAGAAGAGGGATATATACAGTGAATCGCAACCAAAGCTGCTGGACCCGGACCAGCTGCTGTCACGGACCTGCCTGCCTGCGTTGCTCGCACGCTGGTCAACCAACCGCCAGAATTACATCCCGGCAATGCTCGCTCGGTGCACGTGCACGCCACGGCCATGTCGATCTCTGTGTGTACCATCCGCGTCTTCCCGTCCAACGGTGTGTTATCCAACGTTGCCGTTGATGCTCTGTTTTCTTTTCTCCTCGAGAAACAAGAAACCCCAACACGTTCGTCGAGAATTTAATGCGAGAACTCTCTCGTCCGTGCGTCCACCGGTCGTTGATCGTCCAAACTCCGTGTCCTGCTGTTAGCTTCGTCCGTTTATTCTTTCTTCCTATATACGTTACTTTCTTACACGACTCAATGTAATTTATGTTGATTAGCTATGAAATAAAAAAATACATTAGAAAGTTTTTAGTTGTTAATACTATTATTTAAATTTAGATAAGAGATTCATTAGCCTCGGATCCCAGAGACCGGACAGGCGAGTTATACAATAATATTCCTTGGACAATCCAAGCGGTAAACTCGACAGCCCATAAATACTTTTGATGATAATAATTTTATTCCGTGTCGTAATAGATCAAATTTGTTTATCTTGTTCTCTACATTTTACGCATTCGTGAATAATCGCATGGTTATTTTAAATTAACGATGATGCACACACTTTTACATTTCCGAGGACACGCGTGCGGACTGCAAAGATCAGAACGCTGTGACTACATTATCTACACCATGAATCTTCACACCCTGGCGTTACGAGAGAGCTTACATCACGGACGAGCGTTCGTACAATTTTATGAAGGTTCGAACGAGTCTCAGGCGCAAAGTAAGAGAGCTCGAACCATCGGGAGGATTTCACATATTCGACGAACCCGAGACACTGCACTTCGAGGTGCTTATTTTGCCGGATGAAATTTAATTTTAGACGTCACCTGGGTCCACGGGCCAGCCCGTCGTCTCGTCCAGCATCCTCTCGCGCTTTCCAACGTACGCTCGTCCTATACCTTCGTACGTGTGTCGAGACAACCGAAATGATCGAGCGGAACGGAAAGGTGTCGAAGTTAAGGGGTCGTATTTTTTTATGCCCTCCGAAGCGTCAACACGCTTTTTTTACCCCGCCGACTTGGCTGAAAACGTTATAGCCCTTTTTCGTTGCCCGCCGGGATAAACGATAAATTTGTATCTTTATGAAATGACATCAGCGGCGGTGGCAAAAGCAGCAGGAGCCGCGGGAGAACTGCTCCTCCCCCTTTCGCGTTTCGTGTCCTGTGATCTCCGCATCGTTCGGCTTATATTCACCCCGCGGTGAACGAGACCTCTCAAGAGTCGCCTTTGTGTCCGGTCAAGTTTGTTTCATACGGTATATATATCTATATCGTACATAAGGCCGTATCTCTTGTGCGTATAGATGGTTACTTCTCTCGGAAGGAGACAGGCGCCTGCCTCTTCGCCGAGAGTCTTCTTTGACGATCGTCAATGTTAAATCGAAGGACACTCCCGATTATCCTCTACACAATGCGTGCGATATATCCAAGACGAGTCGTCAATGCAAAATTCTACTTTACCGTACTCCTGGTTGACCTCCGAACTTATTGGTGGAATAACAATAACAATATTCTTTCGAATAAATACTTTTATCCGCGTGGTACAACGAGTCAAGATACGTGGAATAAGAATATGCCGGCTGAGAATGTTGAACCTGGTACCTCGCTATTATTCTTGCTGACGATGTCTCGTTGATTCAGGATTCAACGAATTTTAATCCTTTCGCTTTAGAATGGAATTTTTTTATTTCCTAATTCTGTGAATCTTCCTCTCTCGCTGTACTAATTGGTTTATATTTTAAGCCATGAATAATTAATTTTGATATCATAAACATGTCGAATGATCTGAGATATTTGATTCGAGTCGTGGATAGTTACAGCCTGTTACTTTACCGTTTAATACTCTCGGCAGTGTTTTAAGATTTGCAAAGATATACTGGTCATCGATAAATTACATTGTCATGGCAAAAACAACAATTTCTTCATGAAATTTTGAAATCCAAGTCCAGACGAACGATAGTTCGGTAGTGAAATGAGTTTGTCGTCGTTCGTTACGAATCTTTTGCTCTCGGGCGGCGCAGTATCATACTTACGTATGCTGTATAGTAAAGTTCCCCCCTTGCGACGATCCAATCTTATCGGTGGCGTAGGGCCCGAGAGCGCGCATAAATTATCTCGACGAATTTCGAAAGGCCGCATCTTCCCATTCCTTTCTCTATACCCACTTGACCGCAAATGTGGTGAGACGAGCGTTCGAGATGACCGAGAAAATAAAAGAGACGAGAGAGGATACCGAAGAGAAAAGATCTCGTAGGAATTCACTCGTTATTCCGGTCATCGATCTCGGCGGACGCGGGGGCTCCCGCGCTAGCCCTTTCTTTTCTACATAAATGTACGCTACAAGGCCTATAAATATATGTATATATGCGTCTATATATGTATATAAGGCATAAGCGCGGAGCTAATCAAAGAATGGCGGTAATCACCGAAAGTAATGGGCCGACATTTCGTATAGACCTTACATATACGACTCTCAGTCCGTTTCTTCTAATACCTATGGGTTTGTCTGTGTGTATTCACAGAATCTGTCTCCACGGATCGTGCGTGTACGTGTATTTCTATACCGGGGCTTGGGCAACCGCGCAGCAAGCCGAGACGACGAAGGGCTATAAATTATTGGCACCTACGCGCAAAGTGGTGAGCCCGGCTCTCCGGGATATCTCCAACGATCTCCTTCCATCTTTTTCCTTCTTTCACACTGTGGCACACTCGATCGCCGTTCCACCAGTAATCCCGGAGCAATCCGTGACGATCCTCTCCGTATACCTTTTTACTTTTCTCAAGTAAACGAGCGGGACAATAATCCATGGAAACTCTCGGTTGTTTTAGTACCGAGTTGGCTGGAAGCTCGAGTCGAGTGCCAAGAAATTATGAACCATGACCAATGGGTATTAATATGCAACTATACCCGCGCCGTAGCACAATTGTGTACCGATCTCAATACTCTCTGTCTTTCCGTTCGATTGACGTGGGGCCGGGAATGAGAATAAGGAGATAATAATCGAGGTGGTCGCTGTCGTCGTTGCTCGTGGAACTCACGGCATAACGGGAATATTTGGGTCACATCGACGATCAAAATGAACAACTCGCACGATCGTCAAAGTGGTAATAATAATGGACTTGTGTTTTGTACTTCATTATGCATCTCGTGGGTACCCGGAACAAGTTGGATTATACATGTTGTTCTCATCGAAATATATTTAAAGTTATTATTATTATCTGTTATGCCGAGATGTTTACGCGAGTAGCTACCGAATGTATAACTATTCGGAAATGAGATTAAATATTCCGTTCTCCGGTTGTAGCAGCGAGTAGTATTAAAGAAAAATCTTAAGCAAACTAATAATCCAGAGACGTGAGTCGAGTTTGGGAATCATAACTGCCTTTCACTCCGATATTGCTTTAACGGTCATCATTTCTAGGGATTATTCTATCGATTAAAGGTATGGACCCTTGTCCAACGAAACCAGATGTCAGCCTACAAAATCATTTCGTCATATACGTCTTGATGGATTCTAGAACAGGTGAGAAACCCGTTTTCGAGAGTTCCTTGCGGGGCTAATATTTTACTGTCGTAGAAATTGAGATATAAATTCACCAAACGATTGTATAAGATATCGAAATTAACCACAATGTTTAACGAAGGAATTATCTTTTTTCATCAAAGAAATAATTGAGTGGGAAGGGACGTAGGACGACACGGTTTCTGGCTGGCACTATTTCCTAAAGGGTGATTTTTTAAG
The DNA here is from genome assembly GCA_963942595.1 of Cylloceria caligata. Lineage (NCBI taxonomy): Eukaryota > Metazoa > Arthropoda > Insecta > Hymenoptera > Ichneumonidae > Cylloceria > Cylloceria caligata. Next base: position 1,642,924 of record OZ012710.1, read on the forward strand.
AGCTTGAGAACTTTTTTTAAAAAAAAAACGCATAAAATTTGCAAAATTTCATCGGTTCTTTATTTGAAACGTTAGATTGGTCCATGACATTTACTTTTTGAAGATAATTTCATTTAAATGTTGACCGCGGCTGCGTCTTAGGTGGTCCATTCGGAAAGTCCGCTTTTTTATCGACAAATTTTGTTCAGCGATGAGGCTCATTTCTGGTTGAATGGCTACGTAAATAGGCAAAATTGCCGCATTTGGAGTGAAGAGCAACCAGAAGCCGTTCAAGAACTGCCCATGCATCCCGAAAAATGCACTGTTTGGTGTGGTTTGTACGCTGGTGGAATCATTGGACCGTATTTTTTCAAAGATGCTGTTGGACGCAACGTTACGGTGAATGGCGATCGCTATCGTTCGATGCTAACAAACTTTTTGTTGCCAAAAATGGAAGAACTGAACTTAGTTGACATGTGGTTTCAACAAGATGGCGCTACATGCCACACAGCTCGCGATTCTATGGCCATTTTGAGCGAAAACTTCGGAGAACAATTCATCTCAAGAAATGGCCCGGTAAGTTGGCCACCAAGATCATGCGATTTGACGCCTTTAGACTATTTTTTGTGGGGCTACGTCAAGTCTAAAGTCTACAGAAATAAGCCAGCAACTATTCCAGTTTTGGAAGACAACATTTCCGAAGAAATTCGGGCTATTCCGGCCGAAATGCTCGAAAAAGTTGCCCAAAATTGGACTTTCCGAATGGACCACCTAAGACGCAGCCGCGGTCAACATTTAAATGAAATTATCTTCAAAAAGTAAATGTCATGGACCAATCTAACGTTTCAAATAAAGAACCGATGAGATTTTGCAAATTTTATGCGTTTTTTTTTAAAAAAAAGTTCTCAAGCTCTTAAAAAATCACCCTTTATAACCCGGATCGATACAAAGATTTTGTTAAGCAATGGGGAATAAGAGATAAAAGGATGAACGAGGTAAAGAAAAAAAAAAGAGGCTGCAGAACGAGGGACATAGACGCGGCTGATACCGTTACCGTCGCCTTAATATAGTAAATAAAGAGTGCGCCGGACAAGCTGCGATTCCCGCTGGTGATGGCTTCTTCATTTCCTTTCCTCCTCGTTCTCTGTCAGTCTCGTATAATACGAACAGACATGAAGAAAATTCGTGGCCTAATTGTGAGTTTAAAAACCAGTTTGGCCCTGCGAAGAACATACGGACGTGCCACTAATGCCCGCACTCGCATTGGACCCGTTATGTGTCGGTAACTATAATTGTCGTTGTTAAATACTTCAAATGACCATAATGTTGGACGATTGTTTAAAAAAAAAAACGATAAATACATTGTTAACACAAAAAAATTATGAAAAAATAAGTATTGTAATCTGTATTGCCTATCGATTACGTATTGCTATATTTTCGTTCCAAAATTGCGTGGCAGACCCGTATCGATCTCGATTAAACTCCAGCACCATCGTATCAATAACGAGCACGACGAATACATATTCATTTTTAACTACTGACCGGTAACTAGCAATTATAAACGAATCGGTACTAACCAAAGGGTCGCAACGGCATCTTTGGATTGTGAAGTTGGATAAAAACGTTGATATCGAGCGGCATAGAAAAAAAACCGCCGCTGGAATGCTTCGCATTGTTCGCGTCGTTAAATAAGTAGGCGGAGGAAGCGAGTTGAGGTTCGGTAGTGCAGCGATCGCGCGACGAGTATACTCAGTCCCTTCCTTAGGCTCATCCCGTGCTTCTGCATACAAATACACGTGTGAGAAACGGCCCTCGATCCTCGCGACACGGAGTATAAGGAAATCACTCCGTAAACGTAAACTTGAACGGCTGGTGTAAGACTGATACAAAAAGGGGTTGGTACGCTCGTGGTCTCGAACTCCGCGAAATGGAGAAAGATACTTCACAGCTGCGTGCCATCCAGGTAGGACGCAGCAATGCCGTTTGTCCGCGCACCGAGGCCGGAACGATCGCACCGACCCGATGCACGCATTCGCACGCGCTGTACGAGTACGGCAAGACGTGTATTCTTTCCTCCGGGTACACTCGCGAGTGCTCGAGCTCCATTCGCGCACCGGTCGCTGCTTCTTGCATCTCGCTCCGTCCTACTCTTCGCTGTTACTATTGTAATACCGCGCTTGTACTCCAGTCTCCGTTCCGATCATAGGTCTACTCGTTTGCTCTTCGATCGCCAAGACCTTATTCCGCGAGTCCGCGTCTCAACGGGTGCTCTATACCTAGAAAACACTTGGAATTACTCGTTTTTAATGATCGACAACCCGGAGAAGAACACACGTGACTAATTGATCGGAATAATGATAACAACATCGTGACACTGATATTTCTGAGGTTTTATTTAAAACTAGGTGCTACACCATTTTTTCACCAGACTTTCAAGTACTCTGCCTTCGGAAGTACGATAAAATGATAATTACGCGCAGTCCTATGTTTTTAGGTACCTGATATAGTACACCACCGGTTCATACCTTTAAACGATGCATCACGTATCATACCGTAAAATGAAAAAGGTATTTCGTTGGAGTATAAACGCTGCCTGGAGTCCGCAAAGAGCAGAAGCTTAGCGAGATTCATGTGCGTTCTAAAAAATAGAGAGAAAGAGGAAGAGAGAGAGAGAAAGAGAGACCGAGACCGAGACCAGGCAGAAAACTAGAGGCGTTACCTCGATGAATGGCAGTGAGACTCTCGGTTGCAGCCACCTAATGCGTAACGGTGAAGGCTGAAGGTAAAAACGTTTCGTATTTCCTTTTTTAAATGTTTTGTTTTTTTTTTTCAAGCTCGGTCTTCGGGCACGCATGAATGGTTAGCATGGCCAGCCTACCCATCGTCGGCCTTTTCTCTTTACACACTTTATTAACTCTTCCCGCAAGTCTGCGCCCGAAGAGAAGCGACCGGTATATATAGTCCTGTTGCCTTGCAGCACAGCAGACGGTTTCACTAGCAGGCAGCTCGCGCCCTGCACACCACACCGGAACCACTATGGCTCAGCACATACGAAGGGTCCTGGAACAGAAGAGTTACTGTGTCCGGCGTGTGTGCAATCAGGGCTTCGTATGAGCTTTTTTCTTTTTTTAATTCTTTTAACCAACACACTGCGCGTACCGGACTGCTTCTCCGCTCTTAATGAAGACGCGCTCGCTCTGCTGTGTACACGATGCCACTCTCGTCACGCCTGCATCCGCAACAGCAGGATCGTGAATGTCCGGCGCTCATAGGTAGTTACAACACAGAATGTATAGCGATTAACGCTTTTTTGGCTCTTACACTCTCGTTCCGGCTCCTCTCAGTACTTACGTGTCTCTCAAGCACTCAATCCAAAAGCAACCATGATGTTTTTGTGCTTTTTTTTCTTTTACAGAGTACTCGAATTCATATTGTAACGACTTTCATACGAATGCAGAAATCTATATTATTTTTTGATACGATGTACTTGAGCGAAGGGCGATGACCTTCTCTCAAGAGAATTGAGCGACGAGGGCTTACTTGGAAGATTTTTCAATGGCATTTATCGTGTTTCCGTGATACACTCAATTCAATATTTAATTCTCATTTGATGAAGCAAATACACAAACAGTATTATTAAATTTGGTAATCTTTCAATGCTTGAAAAAAATTCTTTTTGGTGTAGGATCGCTACTAGTCTCCGTAACGTAATTTCTACAAAATGTGAGCGCCTCTTCGTGCGTACAAAATGTAGTGTATTACCACAACGCGCAACCTATATCATCTTGGTTGGAATCCGAAATTCAAGAAACGATGATTAGAGATCACACACTCGGAACCTTATATTCCTTGTATTTTAACACGAAGAATTGAATATCCTTATATGTATACAAAAGCAAGATTGAAGCGCCAGAGAGTGAAGTTGAAGAAGGCGAGGAAGAAGCTTCCGATTTTTTATCCAGACAATAATTATTCGATGACAAAAACACACAGGGAACGGAGGTGTAATCAGTCTACGTCAGAGAGAAGAGTCAGCGCGGCGCCGAGGCATTGCCGTCACTTCGGCGCCTGTAGGTTGTAATTTAAAACGACTTACTTTAATGACCAGCGAGAGAGAGAAAGAGGGCGCGTAAGTACGTACACTAACACACAAGGTCCGGAAATACATTGATAAAAAGACGTACGCGAACTAGTATAGCACGCAAGAGAATATACCATGGTCACTGACACAACGAAAAGCGTTCATGATTTTACGGGGTTTAAGAGGTGAGCGAAAGACGTATTTTATTTCATCGTTACAGATATACCTGCGCGAACATCTGAAACAGCGAAGTATACAGCGGAGCACCAGGGCAACGACTTTTTTCTCCGCGATCGATTACGACACTTGTAATCACGAGAGGAGGATAATCAAGCCAGGGCAAAATGTCTGAAAGGCAACGTATCAACGTTGATTATTTTTTTTGTTTTTTGTTTAAACGAGTTTCGCGTTCTGAAGTAGAAAGAAAAGAGCAAGAAGCTGTGATGACTTTAACATCAAAAATAATCTTCGATGCAACTTGGTAATCAGAAAAATGTATAGATGTGTGTAATCACTCAAAGAATAAGAAAACCTTTTTCCCCCTTCATTTTGGCAATAATAATTCGATGAGGAAACAAATATTTTCAAAACATGAAGTAGACTAAAAAGTTAACAAATTTGAATACAATATTTAGTAAATCCACGTAAATTGGTTAAATTATTGTAAAACTGCGTATAATGCGATAGTCGGAAAAAATGTGAATAATTACCGGTCGTCTTTGGTACGCTTCGAGAAATAAAAATGACACAAAAATTTGCTCCCTCGCTATACATCGCGAAAGAATGAAAGCTCCGGGAACTGAAGGACACTCGTAGGGTCGGCCAGGCGCCAGATTTGCAGCGTGAAACCTTCCTCCCTACCCATGTAAGCAGCGCAGTAGCCATATCCCTACGAGTGCGACGTATATGCTTCCTTGCACGGTTATAAGCTCGCCCCGAGCAAATGCCAAAGGAGCTTCGGCTCGTGGATTGTGCACATGCCTATAGTGAAAAGTGTTGTCCGTAGGAGGAAGAAGCATTTGGCGAATTGAATTATTTAAAGCTTCGCGCGAATACAGGCGTCCTTTATGAGTGCCCTGGGGTCCTGTGCCACCGCACCACGTCACAATGCCGGCTTTGTGAAGGCTCTATGCTCACGGATACATATACCACTGCAAGACTATGAAGATTCAGCAACCGCACTCGCGGCCAAGAAGCGTGAATATGCTAATAATTAAGGTAAATTTGTCCCGAGGAGTCATTAATTAAAGTTACACTATATGATATAATACGCGACGCCGAGGTATATTATATCTTTACATACATTTTTTATATATACGAGCATCACGAGCCAGAGGGATCAGCGCATAAATACATCCGTATGAGGGAGACCAGGAACAAATGGCACAGGGCCTTAACAAAATATCCTCCGCCCGTACATATCCGCGGATATCGAAATCCCTTAAAAATAAAAATGATATCTACGAATTGTGACGTCAAATAAACAAGTCTCAACGGAAAGGTAAGATTTCACGCCCTTAAATTCTACTTTGTTGCCAAATTCGTCGTGCCGTTTCACCCCGCTCTCAGCTACATTTATAATGTACTGTATACAGTGCGGTGTGTATTACTATATAAAATACACTCGCGTTTGGTAACAAGCCTAGAGTCAGTCGTTTTCTTCCTTTCCGCAATGTCGACGACGACGACGACGAGGACGGCGTTAACGACGATTCCGACCGAACGAAGCGGGTCTATTGAGAAAAAGAACGAGAGGCGTGGATCGTCGGTGAGAGAGAGAAAGAGAGAGAGAGAGAGAGAGAGAGAGAGAGAGAGAGAGAGAGAGAGAGAGAAACAGAGAGAGAGAGAGAGACAGACACACACACACACACACACACACACACACAAAATGAGAGAACCCCCGGAGCAGGAACAGGAGCAGCAACAGCGGTAGAAGGGCAAATAAAGCCAGCAATCATAGAATTGCTAATGTTTCAAAGAGAGATATTATTCTTTTCAGAAGATGACAGGGGCGAAAGAGCGAGGGCACGAGATACGAACGAGCTTTCAGTAGGTACAGCGAGTATATCTACGGGAGTCTGTACCGTACGGCTCGTCCGCCTGCCCGGAGAGGACGAAGGCGGGGACGACACGGAAGCAACAGACGCGGTTGGATGGCTACTGCTACTCGTACCGATGCTGCTGCTGATGCTTTTGCGCTCCCGCGCCCCTCGCGTATCGCATCGCTGTGTTCGTCGTCTATGTAAAGACAGACAGGAACGCGTACACGCACAACCGACATATATGTATATTTATATTCCGTCGGTCTCTTTCTACGGTATAGTCGTGTAATATAGTATACGTTGCGTATCTGTATGTAGATTGCAATTGTATAACTTTGGATGAAGAAAATACGAGTGTACGCGTGAGACGCGGTCTCGGACGGACGTTGTATCTACTCGGTTTGGTTATAAGGCCTGCGGATGATACACACTCGTGTGTAATACTGTACATACTTGTACAAGAGAATATAATGTGTCTATACAAAACAAGCGGCCTCTGGGTAATTCAAAGAAACCCATTGAAACTCCTTCTCCATTCTTGGGCTCCCACATTTGTAAACCATTTCGCTTGCCGCGGCCTCTCGCGGCACTCGAGGTTCGCGAACCCGCGCACGACTACTAATAACTAATAAGCATTGCTCTGTCTCTCTCATTCTCTCTCTCCCTCTCTCATTCTCTCTCTCTCTCTCTCTCTCTCTGGTCTGCCAACGCTGGACTGGTCTATACTGTATGCTTCTTATTCTTTGGATCGTATTCGCATGCTCGAGAATAATAAAAAGCATGAACCGACGAGAAAGGCTATATTTTTACTATTCTCGTTGTGGCCTGTACAGGGTGTCCCAGCTACATACACCTCATTACGACGGGTTGCATACTCCTAGGAGCGCGCCCAAGCGCGCATCGAGCCGGTAATACAGAGCGTGACGGTATAATCACTCGCGTATCTTTACAAGAGTTTCAGTACAGCGAGTCGTCACGCTGTCAACCGCTTCGCATAATAACCCGAAAAAACGTCATATTTATAAAATATTTTTATTTTTAAATGTGTGTTTAAATGCTTGAAGATTAAAATGTTTATTTGGGTGTTTAAATGTTACAGAACGTTTAAATCTTTGAATATTTAAATGTGTTTAAATTATTGAAGGTTTAAATGGTGAAACGTTGCAGAAACGCAGTACGGATACGTTCTTTTAGTTGTCCTATCTATCAAAATTATGAATCGACTGCAAATTGTAGTTTGCTATGTTTAAAATTCAGTTTCGGCGAAACGCACATAATCCCGACGTGCGCACGAGTCTAAATTGAATCTTGAAGTTCGAATTTGCATAATTAATGTAATGAATTTAAACATAGCAGACTACAGTTTGCAGTCGATTCATAATTTTGATAGAAAGAACAACTAAAAGAAAGTACCCGTACTGCATTTCTGCAACGTTTCAACATTTAAACCTTCAATAATGTAAACACATAAAAATATTTAAAGATTTAAACGTTCTGTAACATTTAAACGCCCAAATAAACATTTAAAACTTCAAGCATTTAAACACACATTTAGAAATTAAAATATTTTATAAATATGACGTTTTTTCGGGTTATTATGCGAAGCGGTTGACAGCGTGATGACTCGCTATACTGAAACTTTTGTAAAGATACGCGAGTGATTATACTGACACGCTCTGTATTACCGGCTCGATGCGCGCTTGGGCGCGCTCCTAGGAGTATGCAACCCGTCGTAATGAGGTGTATGTAGCTGGGACACCCTGTATACAAATCGCTAAAGAATCAACGAAATCGTATCTGGAATAAGTAAGAGCTCTAATTATATGACCGGTAATACCATTACATACGAGAGCTATGCCTTTGTAAAGTAATAAGTATATTGTGATGCAACATGATCAAAGTATGGCTCTGTTCCGAAACGCGGTAAATCGATACAATATGCTGATTAATATTTATTATTTAGACAGCCACGTTCTAGTATTATACTCTAGCGGTACTCTCATTGAATACTCATTACTATAGAGCTTGTATATAACGATATTAATTAATCGTCTCCTTAAGGATAGCGTAGTTGCTGTTCCCGTTGACGATGTCGTTGTAGCTAATGATAGAAGTTAGGAGATAGAAGATAAAAACTACTAAAGTTCGCACGTCGAAGCCCAGGAAGGTTTACCGGGAATCCCGGAAGCGACGGGTAGGTGCTCTCTTCCACGAGTGGGAATTCTCGATAAATTGTTCGGGACCCCGCGGCGAATATACGTGCTAGGGTGTACAGCCCTCGCAGCATACATAGCTCTTCGTCGCAAACACCCCCTACGCGAGTCGACGTCAGACCGAGGCGCAGTGACACACGGACGCTTCGTCGTCCAACCTAGTGATTGTCATTTTCCGGCGCGCATCCGTTCGTCCCGGTTTTTCTATCGTCGTCGGGTGAGGCTTTCGTCGACTCGGCGCTGGCCTTTCTCGTCCTCCTTCCTGCTCTTCCTGTACTTTCAATTATTTTTCACGATCAAGAGTCCGGGCGTCTGCTGCTCCGCTACACATATACACCTTGGTTCTGCTTCTGCTCTCGTCAATCTCGGTCGTCGCGCCCGTCGCGTTTGTAACGGCAATTACCTATCGATGAGATCTCTCACTCGAATAACCCCTCGATTCTCGTGCGACAGCGTTCACGCTTAGGTACCGGATTGCACAACGGGCAGAACCATGAAACGTCGAACCCGTGTAATTCGCACTCGTTCGATTCACACCGGACCAATACGGGTCGCGGTACCAGCCTATCACGATCCGTAACGGCTTATCGCGTGTGTGTGTAATCACACGATAGCGCTCTATCGCGGATAACGTTAAGTAATGACGCAGCGAATAGTATTCTACATTTTTCAGCTGGTATATTACCACGATCGGTCATTGATTCAGGAATGAAATATTCGGAGAATTCGATTAACATATACGACACCGTTAGTAGCGCAGTGTTTTCAAATAGATTCACTGGCATATGTCAATTTCGTAATAGGCTTGTCTTGGTTCAGTAGTATGCCACATCTGCGATACTTGTGCGAGATTCCGGCCATAAGTGCGATAGGTCTGGCGTGGTTCTCTCCCATACTTTGACGTTACCTCGCGTAGTTGACGAAATCTGATTGAACGTCTACAATCTTGGATAGTCAATTCATAAAAGTCACATCGAGTTCGTGTTCTTGATCGGAGATACATAAGTGCGATAAATCCAACCAGTGACGGGAGAAACAAATACACAGGGGTTAACGGAGCTCTGAAGTATCTTCGTATTGTGATTCGAAGAGGGACCGAGTCGTTCAGCGATAGAACAGCGTGTTGTTTGTTGTGTGCGGTGTGGTCGAATTACCGGGAACCCCAGCGGTACTCGTATGTACGCACAAGAGGCATTGGGAGCTGAAAGAGTAGCATCACCCCACAAATGGAAGATCGGAAGGCCCATAAGTTACCCTCGGAACAAGGATTAGCTCCCCTGCGTAGCGGAGGCGCGCGCGGGTCTTTTCATTGTAAATTAATTACCTGGAAATGAGAAATCTCCGGTTCGCTCTCTCCGACCTCTCATACTCGATTGAAGGTAAAAACTGTCTTTTGATCCGACAGTTTGGAGAAATGGACCTTACCCCTCATCCGCCTCGTCTCTCTTATGAGAACCACCAACGAATCGAGCAGTCGAGTCTCTTCCTGTTTTCTCGTATCGGCAAGTTCGCTCTTGGACATTGTGTCCGGTTACAGGAGCTGGACGACTCGTTTCTATCTACCAACGCTTCGTCGTGAGAACATAAATTGAACCCTCTCTTAGACTTCTGTGAGTACGAGTCCAAGACCTTGGTATTATCCTCACGAGAACACAGCGTATCGTCTATAACTCTTGCTTTTGTAGAGACAAGTCAATTTTGGAGGATGCTACATCCAAAGTCCAAGAGTCTCTTGTCGCCCGGAAGAATCATCAGCAAAATCCTTGTCCCGCGTGTCGTCTTCGCGCCGAGTCAAGAATAGCCGTCTCACGCATTTCACGCCAATCTCCTAATTGCATTAGAAACCCATTGTCGAGACGTTTTGTGTCATGAAGATGAAAAAATAAAATAAAAGACAAGTATACATACTATAATATATGAATTTACACATGTCTGTGGAGTACGTAAGCGAAGATAGATAGATAAATACGAGGTTTTTAAGTGTGACTGCATATACAAGCGTAAGTTGTAGCTGAGTAACCGAGCGTGGCGTTCGGCGCATGGCGAAATTTTCACCTGGTCAAACAAAACCTTAACCGTCGAGCATCGCTTTCTCTCTCTCTCTCTCTCTCTCTCTCTCTCTCTCTCTCTCTCTCTCTCTCTTTACATCTCTCAGTCTCTGTCTACCTGTCTCCTCGTCATTGTATTTGTATTATTATGTTAATCACAAAGAAGGCGGTCACATTGCGTCAACCGCAATTTAGGAAGCGACTTGAAAGGAACATGTAGCTGAACAAATATTAACTAAGCAAATCATTAGTCTCCCTATGTCATGGGCTCCGACGACATGCCACCCCCGCCTTACCCCTGACGTGCCATCCTCTTTGCTCGTTCTCGTTATCCGTTGTGTTGAATGGTATTGGCAGAAAGACAGACGCAGGAACGGGGGTTGGAAGAAGAGGGGGGAGGGAGGTATAACGATGTCGATGTATTGACGCATTATCCGTGTACCCCCGGTGAAGTGAAAATTTACATGAATTATCAAATATTTTGTTACCAAAATATATTTTTTATATAAATATTCTTTGTCCGAATATGAATAAAAATATATTTTTCCAAATATTAATTGGAGATTAGCGATACTATAAGAAATATATTTTGCCTGTTCATTTTTTCAGGTGGGTATATATCAAATTAATATACATACGTTAAGATATATTCATACAAAATTAGAAAGATATCTAATTAATTCATAGGAATGGATAACTGAATTGGCCAAAAGCCGCACGAAACTAATTTGAACGTGTCAAGGTCGGATTAATTTAATTTCGATAACCTTTCACTTCATATTCGAGCGCCTGGCGTATCGAAGCCGTTGTCCGTCACGCGCTACTTCACAGAGGAATTCTTCAGCTTTAATTTTATTACCGTTTTATCCAATTATTTTAAGAAATAAAAAAAGACGATACTTTTAAATGAAGCTAAATTTTCATGGCACCAGGACACATTTGTTTGCGGACGTTTTTATAATTTTACAAGATGCGACGAGGTTTTGAAGGAAATTAATGCTGTTTCACCTCCCCTACCCTTACCCACTATTGGTAGTGAGTGACGTATACTCGGGGTAAAAAAAAATCGTAGCGACTTGCTAATCGTAATTACACATTGCCACTGGAAGACTAGCTCCCACGAGGTACAAAGCTCCTCTCTGCGATACAACCATAGGCTCACTGCAAAGAGAACAACAACAAAAAATAGCAGACTTTAGAACTAACATCGATCCTCCGAACGTATTGCGTAATGAAGTGCCAACGTTATAAAAAAATGAAAAGAAAAATGCATCCTCTCGAGTTACGATGGGCTCGTTAGGGCCGTCGATGTAAAAACAAAAGAAGAAATAAACAATGAAAGAGTACGCAGCTACGAGCTGCCCGAAATTGGGGCTCCACGTGGATCCCTCGTGGCGGCTCTCGCGCACCGACAACCATTCTCGTCGCTAATAACGTTAGTGTGCACGCTCGTGAACGCCGGTGGTCGAGTGGAAGATCGCTGAGTCAAAAAAAAGTGCACTCTCGTCCGTGGAACGGGGAGGCACTCGTCGATCGCTCTCTCATTGCGGTTGTTACCGCGTGGCAGCATCCACGGTCTAGCACCGGCACGGGTTCCGATGATGTCGGCGGTAACGCCGGGGCGTTGCATGCGCCGCGTACCGTCATCAGCGTCGCAGCAGTGGCAGCACGAGCGCGACGATTGCAGAGCGTACCCGACTCGTTGATGGGATTTCCCATGCGAAGGGTCACGATTCGCTCGCGCTCCTGTAAACGCGTGCCGCCGATATCGTGCCACTACGGTGAAGTTGATCGACTTTCCACAACGACCGCCGAAGTCACTCCGACGCGAATTGCAGCGAACCGCGGTCACCTTCGTCGTGCGAACCCGATGTAGGGTTACACGTACGTACTCTCTTGGCTCGTCGTTGCACACGTTCGGCGTTCCCCTGGTCCAAAGTGTAACGCAATTACGATTGTTGTTCGAATGAACAATCAAGGACCCTCGTGGAGCCCTAGCGCCGGTGCCCTCTTCCACCCGCCCCAATCATTCAATTTATGTTCAATCGACTTTTCTCCCTTCCCGATCCATACGAATAACCGATCCGTACGAACCCGAGAGTTCCTTTTTCACGCACACATTCGTAATAGCTACTGCAATGGTTCTTTCTCGCACCTCTGACGCCCCTTGCAAATTTATTCCTTCTCATGATTCTCTCTCTCTCTCTCTCTCTCTCTCTCTCTCTCTCTTTCTCTGTCACGCTTTATTCGTTTGTCTAAAGCAGCAGCAGCAGCAGCCCCAGAGACTAATCCGCGCCCTCCGGATGCCTACTCAAACCATTGTACTGATTTTTGCCTTTACCCATACATAGCATAGGTAAATATATATGCTATATAGCGAAGTACCGCGCTGGCAAAGTATCTTAAAAACTTGCTCTTATTTCCTGCTGATGACAGGACAAGTATTACGAAAAAGAAAGCTAATAACATTTCGCTCATGGTACGAGAAAGAGTCTGAAGAGAGTTTATCAGGCGCTTGCGATGGCGGAGTACGTGTGCGGAGCCCCGAGACTTCGCTTACACCACCCCGTGGCCAGAATCCACGTGTTGGTTCTGGTGAAAGCAAGAGAGAACATCATCCCAAGAGCACAAGCAATTTCTCGAGCCCGTTCTTCGGGCACAGTCAACACCCGGCTACGAAACTCGGTTATTAGTTCTCTGCGGGAGACTCGACGAGAAGCCGGAGCTTCTCTTACACGACTTTGCTACACTGCACGAGTGACGTATCCACCCAACAGCAATGTCTCATCTGGCATCCCTCGTCGCCCCATTTTTCGACAATTTGGCCATTCACTCGATAAACTCTTCATCGAAAAAACTCGTATTATTATTGCATTCATCACTGAGCAGGTGAATAAATTAATTGTATTAAAGATATTCGAGAGATGTAAACGTCTAAAATCGTGTAAAATATTAATTAATTATTGTTTTTATATTTAGATTCATTCATTATTAGGAGACTAGACAAAAATTGTTAGTCCAATTATAAAAGCCACGTAAGATCCTCCTCTTTATAATTTTGTAGTTGAAAAAAAGTTACAAATTTAAAACTACCGCGTTATGTCCTATACCATTTTTTTCTTATCGGACACTTTGTATAACTATTAGAAATCCTAATTTTTTGTAACAACCAATATATTTCCTCGGTATCTCCACTCAGCCCCGGCCTCCATTACTAACGGAACGAGTCCTTTTTGAGATATTTTACGACTGTGTTGACGCATATTGTTGGTCACATACGAGATTGACCGGATATTAAGCTCACGTGATTCTATACAACAAACCTTATCGTTTTTTCATCACTTTTCATTAATATTATTTTTCAATTTGATTTATTCCTTCAAGTTATCGTTTGACATATTTTAGGCGAAGGTCTTGCGATCTGCTGTCCAAAATGATGCCATGTAGCTTACAGTGTCGCCCGTTCGATTCAATAATGAACTGAAAAATTGAACAATAATTACAGTAACGCATACTTATGAAAAAGGCGATCATAAAAGTATAGAAAGAAAAATGTTCGTGATCACTACCATCGTATCTAATTTGCTTATATGGAAGTTTCATTATGAATAGGATACCGTAAGCATGATCTACGTTTAACAGTCAAGAGCAGCGAAGTCAGCTTCATTTGGAAAATTAATATATGAACAACATTGCGAAGGACCGTTATGAACAGATGATTATAAGTGAAATATAGGACCGCAAGTACCGGAAATCTTTTGACGTACTACCGCAACCATCTTCGACCGACTTGCATACAGTTACGATATATATATATATATATACATATATGTATATAACTTCAAAGAACTTGACGCAAGCCGCACGGTCTCAACGCGATTTTGGTCAAGTGTAAAGTAAATCGAGTTATAATGTAGCGTGCTTGGTGGGAAAGGCCCTCGGGATCGGGGAGTAAAGAAACGGTGAAAGAGTATGGGACGTTCGAGGGAACGATCGCCACAAGTCTTTTGGCCTCACTGCGGTCCTAATGCTGCTGGCTGTACTGATATACCGGTGAAACACGGGGCGCCGAGCTCGCTCGAGTCCGATCCCGCAGTTAACCATAGCGGGCGCGGGCAGACGAGTGAAAGGGTGAATGGCCTGCCGCGTCCTTGCGAGCCACCTGACCGTACCGGTCGTGCCGCCACCGCTCGGGCTCTCCAGCATCCTTCGTCGACCGGCAATGCGGCCACCGAGTCTCGTTCGCCTCTGGCTCGATCTCGCGCCGACCGACAAAGCAACCGGCTCTCCTCCGCACCTCTACCTACTACCTGGACTCCTACCTGACCGATTGTATATTTGCCTCGGACGATCCGAGGATGATGATGATGATGATGATGCGTTTATCTTAACCCGACTTCCGACCACGTAACGGAGATCAAGATTCTGGATAAGAACCGATCGGAAAAAGAACACTCTCGGTTCCTCGACGGAATATCCAGAGACGTCGTAACTCTTTTTCTAAATAGTTTTGATATACGGAAGAGCATCTCGTAAGTTTCACGATACAGAAAATAATAAAAATTTTGAGTTTCGTATTTTTATTATACCATCTCTATTGATTCGTACCGATGAACCATCCGTTGTTACTTCCTCGTATTAGCCCCATGGAAATAAAGTCTGTGCAAGATATATCTTAAATATATCGGATATATTTCGGCGTAATATTCTACATCTGTGATATATTTTATATACGAAACGTATGCAAGCGGAAAATACATTTGCGATGTATCCAAAATATAATTAAAATGTATTAATATACCGATATGTTAACCGATAAAAAGTTGTAGATATCGGATGTATTTCTTTTCCACGGGGATATATCGAGCTGTCTATCGCTGTATCGCGGCTCGATAACTTTCGCGTGGATTACATCACTGCTGGATCATGATCGTGCTCGAAATGCTTCTATTCGTAGCTCCCGATTACCTGCAGCTTCCGTGGAACGAATACCCTGGTTAGCACAGTGCCCGGTACATACGAATATACCGATCTTTCATTGTACAATCGATTGAATCACACTCATACGCATTGAACAGTTCATCGTACTTCACTCCACGCATCTGATCGTTACATGAACCCTCTTCGTGTTGTATTTTTCCAGAAATCCGAGGACCCGCCCGATGTTTCCTACTATTACTCGACTTTCGGTGGGCACGTCCCGACCGTGAAGAGGATTTATCGGAAGGAGATTCGAACACGGTGAGAACCCAACCGATTTATATCGCAATTGCTTCTACAAATGATATTATTTCAACTTTTTTAATTATTCCAATCGATAGTAATTTGTTAATCGAAAAAGTACGCGTGGTGTAATGTATTTGTAGACTTGAATTTATTTATTTTATGTATTTATAGAAGAATTGAATCAGATGCATTAAAAGAAAAAAAACATTGGGCTATTCCACAATGAATACTTTCCTTCGGTATCGTTTGATAAATTGTGACAAAGTTTATTCGTCAATGACATATTACGAGGCACGGAAACGAGTCACTCGGTATCTCTTGCGATACACTGCCTGCAACATTGACAGAAAATGGTGCTAAGTACCGCGTGGAATGGTCGATAGACGAAACTTCCGCGACAAATATGACCGATTAGCGAATGTCACGGGAATTCTATATTTTTAATGCGGCGTAATCTAATCGGAGAAATATATTGGCACGTTGAAATAAAAACTGACGGAAAGAGACTCAGCGATTCGATCTACCTCGCGTTCGCGAACCGTGTCTCTTCGGTATAATGGTAAATAATTAAAGAAAAAATGACTTGATTAAATAATACAATTAAATGAAAATAAAAAATTAAATATAATAACAAAGAATATATTCAGTTTTATACGATAACTTTAATACAAAAAGGTGAATCCGATCTCTATTTACATCCCTATAGACGACATTTTTTCCTACCGTAGATAATCATTGGTCGTACGTTAAATGGCTCTCTGCACTTGGCCCGACTATGTACAATATCTTTACAAGATCATCAACCCATTTACGCCGTGTAGTCCGCTCGTATCGGCAGTCCCTCTGCACGACTAATATCTTGGATTTGTACATGTGCGAGTACCCATACCTGTTCACCATCGATACGTAGCCATGCCAATGGGAGAACTCTTACGCTCTCAACACACGTATACAGCAGCAACACGGTGTATATATCCAAGTGCATAAAGCAGGTAGAGTGCCGTGTAGAGACGAGCGCGCTCTCTATGCGCCCTGTTCGTTCGTTCGAGACTTCGCCCGTCTTTTATTGTACCATAGTCCGTACAAGACATAGGTATTTATTCCCCGATGTGAGAGTGTGCAAACTCGCGGGCGCGCGTTGCACCTATACGTCGAATATAGAGTAGAGTGTCGTCGTTGGGTAGAGAGACGCCAGCACCGACAGAGACAAACACGCGTATACACATATAAAGCCCCCCGCGTATATATCGTATAATGCAGCCATTGATAGCCGTCCTCTCTTTCACGCACGCGATCTGTTGCAGTCGCTGCAACCCGTGTCCGGTGACAGCGTCCAGTGTCCAGTCTCTCTGTGCTCTCTCTCCCTCTCGGTGAGTGTCCACAAGATTTATTTTCCCATGGCTATGTACGGGGTGGCTCAGCGTGAAAAGTGGTCGGTCGTTCGGTACCTCGCGCGGCATTGATATTCCTTCGCTATACCTATCTCGCTACACCGACTGTATTCCTTATACTAGAAAGACGTAGCGATAGAGGGAGATGAAACATCTTTGGATTCGGAACACAAGAGAGAGAGAGAGAGAGAGAGAGAGAGAGAGAGAGAGAGAGAGAGAGAGAGAGAGAGAGAGAGAGACTATCATCCTCCGAGAGATTCGCCCGCCGTGTCTCTCACCGTATTTCCTGTCGTCTCCTCGTGCGCCGTGTGCTTCTGCACCACTTCGTTCTTCGTCGTCTTCGTTTCGTTCGCGGACCTGGAAATAATTGCGAGCAACACACGAGAGAGATCCTCGAGTGTACTCGCTCTCGACCAGCCGCGTATACTCGCGTTATATAGCAGTATATCGTATTCTCTCTCGATTCTCGTGCCTACATACCGCGAACCTGAGGGCAAACTGATCGTCGTGAGAGAAGCTGCTCTAACGGGTGTCCAACGCGAGTGCGCGTCTTCCACTGATGCCTGAAGAAAAAAAGAGCGTAGCCAAAAATTAAGGGAGAGATCCACCGATTTCATTTTTAATATGCGTGCTTTATTTTTTTAATCGTTAAAAAGATCTTATCAAATATCTCATGATCATTCGATACGGTGTTCCGATCGTGTAATAAAAAATCGCTACATGTAAACATAAAGTATCGTAGAAGTTTTGTATTTTAATAGAAAATAACATTAAATAAATGTAACTTATTTTGCAATTTATCATATTTGAATCTGAGAATTTCTTTTTACATTATCAAAATGTAATTATTTAATGTGCAAAGGATACGTGCGTATTCCTTAAATCATATAGAACTCAACCAACGAAGCGGATCTAATGAAATACAATACTGAATTAACAATTAACTATGTTGATGCTCTTCGTTCTGTCTATATGTAAATATGGTTGACTCGTATCGCATATCCGCAAAGACCCAGATAAAGGATTGCTTTGTCGAGACGTCTATCGTATAGTCTAGATAGAAGGAGAGGAAGAGATAAGAGGTCTTGACTCGATCGCACACTCGCGAATTATATCATTTTGTTACAATGATCAACTGTGTACATTACAAAGTCCGCATAGATATTCGATGGGATATCGTGATTGATTATACCGGAGTTTCTCACGACAAAGACAATAATAATAATAATCTCTTCCTAAAAATATAGTTAACACTGTGAGAGGGTCCTCACGATGAGAAGACCGTAATCGTAGGAGGGAACAGTGAGTCATGGTATCGATATATCTCTAATCGATAAATTATCTAGTCCTCTGCAATTTTTAAGTTGCGTCTGAGCGTACTTAACGCTCGGAAAATGCAAATAATTTACAGAATCTTGGTCAACATCAAATGACGCAAGGGACACGAATATGAATTTTTTAATTTGTCATTTTTTTAAGTTACACGAACCGTGATCTGCCAACTATGCATCGGTTTTTTTAAGTCTGTTGGATCTTCCATAAATCGCTATGATCTTTCACTACAGATATTTAGATTTTGTAGACATCTCTCGATGTCTCAAATTCCCTGGCAGGAAATATTTGATTGTATCATTTGACCCACGATCTCCGCACCAACGTGAAAGATTTCCTCGCACGCTTTGTCCGATTGAGTGGAATTTGATATCGTTCGGCAGCAGAGACGACGCGAGCTGGAATAATATAACGCAGTTGTATACGCGGATCGACTGTCCGACGTCTCGAAATATAAATAGTATACGTTGAGAGTGCTTTGTTGCATGCTCGGTATAGAAACGCGCGACAGAATGCACGCAAAGATCTCGTTATATTCCACCCGTATAGTTATTATAGACAGTCGTAGCGAGAAAGTGCATGGTTTTGGACACAAACGAGAGAACGGACGCATCGAGGTACAGACGACATAGTCATCTTTGTAACGGAATCGAAAAAGAAATATACGGAACAGCGAGATCCTTTATCAAAGGATACGATTTCAAGTGAAAAGCAGCAGTAACGAATCCAAGCGAGATTCGCTCGGTCACGCGAGCGTGTAAAGTGTAAAGTTAGAAACGCGAGAAAAGCATCGCGCGCACCGAGCAACACAGATATATGTACGCTTTGGTATATCGTACAGAGAGGAATAGAGCGATAGAGGTGAAAATCCCGTAGAAGAAATGCTCTTTTGTCGGCGAGCCTACCATTATACGACATCCGGCCAAAGCGAAAACTCTTTTATCTCGCTCTAACCTTTTTCTCTGGACTCTCCGCGCGCGGTCTTGCGAAGAAACGAAGAGATTCGAAGTCGCCGTCGTCATCGTTAAAGCGACACTGCACTCAGTTATGTCGCATGATACTCGTCGAGCTGCTGCGAATGGTTTTTAAAAAAATATATAAATAAAAAATAGATATAAAGATGTACAAATGTATATATGTATCGAGTAAGATACGACTATGAAAATATTTCTGGTGACCGCCCGGTCGTTGCTACCATGCTCCGTTGTTCTCGCTAAAAATATTAAAATATCTCTCTGGCTGGCAGCAAACGAAACTTTTTATGGGATTTATGTCATATCACTGTCATCGACAATCCCGGGCATTCCCGAATTAACCCGTCGACATTTATTTTTTGTTTCTTTTAATCGCGTGAACGAGAAGAAGGAAGGTGGATAAATATGATGGGACATATGCTCGACGCTTGTATGCGTGAATAATATTCTGTCAACACGTGCAATCGTTTATGTCGATAAATCAGCTAGCGGTATAGACAAAATATTATGCGGGAACGTAATCAATCGCGTGTGTAGTCTCATTATAGATTATGTACAGATTTCATTCGGTATTACAAATCACATTAAAATCTCGTACAAGTTTTTATTTTGGTGCCTTTAATCAAAGTTTTAGTTATGAATTTCGTAATACATTTTAATAAATCAATTAAATATATATAGAAAATGTTTTATATATTATTTTTAATAAATAATCGAAATAGTTGTAGGTACCGTATATATATATATTTTTTAAAATTAATAAACACTTATTTCTAAACGAGCGTCAAAATTTCACAAAAACTATGGTAAATTTCTGCAGAGTTTCTCCGTGTAGTCATATCCAAGTGATAAATGTATAAAGCAGACGGGACCAGACAGAAAAGAGACAATATTTGGAAATTCAGACTGCACGAGCGGCTTACACCATCCACATTTTCCTTCGTATTAAAACACGGGTTTCCGACGGTCGTGGGCCTGCTCAAAGAGAAATAATGTCTCTCTGATTACTCGCCTCAGTGGAGTTCACTACCCTCTCACCAGCCGTTCGCTAGCCCACCTCCTCACCCTGTTTTTCCATCGTGCTTGGTAGCTTCGGTACTACTACCACCA
Organism: Cylloceria caligata; assembly: GCA_963942595.1. Classification (NCBI taxonomy): domain Eukaryota; kingdom Metazoa; phylum Arthropoda; class Insecta; order Hymenoptera; family Ichneumonidae; genus Cylloceria; species Cylloceria caligata. Next base: position 1,663,320 of record OZ012710.1, read on the forward strand.
CCACCACCACCACCACCAGTTGTCCCGATGAATCCAGTGTATTACTACGACAAACGTACGTCCTTCCTCTTTCGCGGACCCGAGAAACTCTCCACTCCAGGTCGAACACGGGGATTAAAATGATGTTTGCGTGAAAGCCAAATGCTTCTCAAAGTTTATCCTCTGAAGTGCGCGAACGAACGCGCACCGTGCCCGTGTATTAGTCTTCCTTTTATCTCTTATCTTGAGCGAGCCAGCGCTCTCCGCGTCTGACTGGATGGTCTGGCCTCGCGGCTTGTTTGTATTCCTAATTTCGCAGTCGAATGTGCAAGAGAGATACTTATTTCTGAAAGAGCGCACATTCCCTTTCTCATCTTCTATGCTCGTTTTTTTAAAACCTTATCTCGTTTCAATGTCTATTGTGTACTTTACGAAAAATATATAATACCAGATTTCGAATGCACGTACGTACATTTGTACGAAATTGTTGCGCTGTACACGGAATCAATTCGTCTTGATTAATAGCTCATTCCTAAAATAGTTACGATTCGATTGGTTAAGGTAAATATGAGCATTCGCTAATCAAATAAGTGCTTCAAATTTTTAAATCGTCTTTATTCATTTTTATCGATTAAAGTATTTCCCGATAAGAGAAAAATCTTTTAGAAAATATAATCGTAACGAAAGATACACATATTGAACAATAATAGTGTCAACAAGTTTTTTATAATTTAAAGAAAAATATACGTTTTTCTTGCGTAATAAATTCATTAATTTTTTTCGGAAACATGATTTTTAAACGATTTTTCTAATGATTGTAAATATTTCTTTCTATTTTGAGAAGTCATTGAAAACTCGCTAATTTATAATTAATATTACAAAAGTTTCAGGGTCATTGAATAAACATTTGTACAATAAGAAACTATGAAAATTCTCAAAAACGGCATCTTGCTAAACCGTTAGAAAATTATTTTGAAAAATCATATGAAAAAATTTATTTATTTATTTATTTTTGAAGACAACAAATGAATTTGTCTCGAAAATTGTTAAACTATCGCTTCGACAAATTTATCAATAGCTTTTTGGTATTACGTATAGTTATTTAAAATCAATGTTTTTACTATTTCCTATATAATTGATTTTATAAACAACTTTTCAATTTCGCAAAATATTCAAATTCTTATCGAATCTCACTTTTGGTTGGAAATGTATGCGTTGATACACGTCATTCGTAGAATGATCTATAGTCAATATGTATTCTAAGCACGGAAAAGCAACAATAGTAATTTTTTAAAATAAACGTACACCCATTGAAGTTATTTTCAGAGTTTTTGAATTTATTTCGCATACAGAATTAATTTAGACGCATAGTTTATGTTTTAATTAATATAATATACAATATGTTAATTTCTCCGAGACTTTGAATGACACGAGACGTTATCTAACACCAAATTAATTTAATTATAATATTATTTATACATATGGAGTCGAAAAGAAACGTGAAACAGATAAAAATAAGGAATACAAAGCGTTATGTAAGTCTCTGAGTCTGAGTTTGGAAGCGGGTCGACAGGTTGCTAACTCGTAGTGGAATACGAGGTGTCGAGGCAGGTGTGAAAAATGAAGTCCTCGTGTCCGCGCGTTCCGCGTCGCGTCTCGGCATCAGCGCCGTCAGTAGCGGCGGCGGTGGTGGTGGCGGCGGCGGCGGTGGCGGCGGCGGCGGTGGTGGCAGCGGCATTCTTCTTTTGGTCCTATGTACGTGGGCGTACTGCCTGCTGTCGAGAGCAGAGAAGGCGAGGGAACGAGCCGCGCGTACTAACTTGTTAAAAAAAACAAGATACATGCAGGCAGCAAAGAATACACAAGCATAAGGGGAAGGGACGTGTAAACATGTATATATGCATACGAAAGAAAAATGAGCGAAAGGAATAGAAGAGAAGAAAAAAGGCTCTCCGTTCGTTCATAATATATGGCGTCCGGGCGACATAAAATTCTCCAATTGCAAAATTGATGCGGCTTATGTTACGCTCCTGCGTGAAGCTCTTGCCCTGGTGCGTGAGACGAGCATCGGCGACGCTGCTGCTGCTGCTGAAGCTTTCAAAGGTATATCGTACCTCGTCTACTAAACTCGTATGTCTCCGCGTGGATATAATATGTACAGATGCTTCGCTTCTCCTCTTCCTTCTTACGAGGCTCGTCCTTCTTCTCGTTTTACTGTAAAGCAACTCCTCATATTGTAGAGGGAGACGTAATTCATTTTTTACCGGACTCGGCTCAATTATTTATAAATTGCTGCTCCCCCGAGGTCGATCCTGGTCGGAACGGTTCACGAGGCCCTGGCTCTCCGTACCTACCATCCCTGGTCCGCCGCGTTGTCGTTTCTCCTTCGATGGAGTGTCCCCGGGTCGAATGGCATCTCGACGAGTCTCACACACCCCCCCGCCCTTCCTTCCCATCGTCGCGCTACACTCGCTCGCCCCCCCCCCCTGACTATACTATACGCTATAGCACCTCTGTGCACCCTCAACGACCTCTGTCTCACTCCCTCGTCGACAGCCACCCTTGCGCAGTTGTCGTCGATGAGAAAAATAAAGAGTACCGAAGTCGAAGCCGAGCATGATGCATGTTTACAGTATTCCATGCGATCACGTTCACTCGTACAGTGGATGAGAGAGCGGTACGGTGACCAAAAGAGAGAAATAGAAATAAGCGACGACGTCAGAGTAGAAAAAAGGGGAACTACGAAACCGAATAGGGTTGGTGGAAATATATTGTCGTCTATATTTATTATAGTGCAGTAGGTTTGGGACGAATATCGAACTATTTTTTATTGCGATCAGTCGTAAACCAAGCGAATGAAACGCTAGTTTACAAATGTTCGATAAAATAATTCGATTATTCAAAAGAAATTTAAAGAAAACTTTTAACTAACCTTTTGTTGAGACTGTCAACATTTTTACTAATAAAATTAATTAATCTTTCTATTCAATTATTTGTCAAATTTACAAAAAGAATTAATAAAATAAATAAAAAGTGTAATAAATGAAATAAAACATAAGTGATAGTTTAAAAAATATGTACTTCCACGCCTAGGTTGTGCTCAATTCCCTGAATATCCATTTATAGGTATTAATTAGATACGCGTAGTCGTCTTGCGCAGTCTGTATTCTTCCTGTTAACAACTTGCCAATGGTGCGCTTCCCGTACTCGCGCTTACTATACTTGTGGCGCACCGAGGCCAACAATCTGTGATCTTAATGACGCGCCCCGCTCTACATAAATTTGCATGAAATTGTAGGCTTTTCGTAAAGCATACAATTTGAGGCTTGCACGGTAATAGAGCCAGATAAAACGCGTTGAGGTGAGGCACGCTTAAGCAGGTTTGTTTTACGCTATGTCGTTAACGCCTTCGCGTTGTCCTGTGCGCCCTCCTTTACGCGTGTTTGAAAAATCCACATACGGTAAACAGCGCATTCCATTATAATTCTGTACCCGAAGTTGAGTAATGCAATTACGCGCTTAGTTAGACGCTGTTGAGTCCTGTATCGTAATAAAGAAAGATTTATAGTACCCGATGTCTAACAGTCAAATATGTCAGTGCGAATAACGGAAAATTGGTTTTTCGATGCACAACAAAAAGAATGTTGAGCCAAAAGTAAAACGATTCTAACGTATCTGTTATCGAGGGTCGATCAAAGTTTTTTTTTCTTCAATTCTGCATAATTCAATGACGACCCAATGCACATTCCAACAATTCCTATATCATATCACGGTAACCCATGCTTGCGAGAAACTATGTTTAGACCTCTCGAAAGCGTTTCCTGCCACGCGACACGTCGCCGCGGTCAATTAGCAAATCGTGTCACGCGCGTGCAGCGTGAGAGTTACGAGTCGCCGGGCAATGCTCGCGATAACCGAGTACCGTGCGTTATAGCCGGGCGACTCGGCCGACTCGTCCTCGACGTGAATCGGCTTTAATGGGGTAAAAAGTGGACACCCTCTTGTGCCTTTCAGGGGGTGAACTCGGGTGACGTGGCTCTTCCCGTACACACGACTACCGCACGGCACACGATACACCACAGCGTCGGCTGACGTGTATGATTATACATTAGGTTGTCGAAGCGCATCGTAAGTAGACAGATACCGATCTATTCGCTTACACATACCGTATCTATAGTCTATGCCGCGCGTATTACAGAAGTCTGTGTATACAGCGCATCTTGGTATAGCGACAGAGGGACGAAGAGAGGGATCGAAGGGCGTTGGAACGCCCGCCGCAAAGCAGCATCAGTTTGTTTGATGCTCGGATCGTCATGGCAAGGGCCACGCGCTTTGACTGTTCCCCAGAGAACAAAATCTCTCTGTTCCTTCCTCCGACTCTGTCCCTTTCCCTGTATATCCATCGACCTCGACGCCGGAATAACCCCCCACCGTTCGACCCTCCGCAAGCGGCCCACCCTCGTCGACAACGACGACGAGTCGCTCGACTCGCACCACTTTGAATAGCAATGGGGCCTTGCGATGCAGCCTTGTTTTCAAATCGGCAAAAGCACCATAACTTTTTTAAAAGGGACGCCCCCGTGCTCTACCAACCGCGTTTTAATTAGCTCCTCCCAATTCCTCTATTTCTCTTTCCGACGTACATAACCGTTCAATTTTTTTAGCTCGTCCCTTTCGACCTTTTTTTTTGTTAATTGGGGGTTCCACCGATTTCAGTAAACAAAAAAAACGTGTTTTGTTATAACTAAAACAAGTTGTATCGAGAATCCTCCACGATTTATTGTTCATAACGAATTTAAAAACCGTAGGAGTTTTTTATATAAACATTTTTTTATATAAAATAATAATGTTGAAAATTAGATGTTGGATTTAGGGATGTTTTTTACACAAATCAAACACCGTTAAGAACAATCTGTCGGGGGAAATTTTTCGCATGATTCTTTTTTACTAATAAACAAAAATAAAATACGTTTTTTCGGTTGCTCCCATTTCCCTTTCTTTCTTAAGACACCTGCGGAGCTAGGCACTAGACAAATTTATGCAAAATCTTTATGATATGCTATTTTTTTTTATACTTCTCTTGATTAAATTTATAGTAATGCGTGATAAACCATATTGCATTATCTGTCCTCAATTAATACGAGAATTAACCTGTCGTGCAAAGTAAACGCTTCTTTAATTGTAAATTTACAGTGATACGCGACGATCTGTGGAGGAAAAAGTTATTGAATATTGAATAATTAATATTAATTTATATTTGTTCAAAGTAAACAGCGTGCTCGACGTTACGAACGTTTATAGCCCTCGTTGGTGTATAGTCGGAGCTCTTCGGCGACTGTTTATTAATGTTCACCAAATACAATGTACCGCTTTGATGTGTGCGAATATAAAAGAGATCGACTAGACAGTGGCCCCGATAGGATGTCAGGTGTATAAAACAAAACGGAAGAGACGAAAAAAAAGTATTCTCCCTCGAACGTTATATCATTCGCAAGCCGTAAGTGCGCGGATAACCCAGATAAATTTGAGACATTGGGTGCGGGGAATCCAGGGGCGATCGTAATGTGGCGCGACGAGTGCAGAATCATTATGATAACTCACTCGTTTGGAAATAATTAATTATTCATTACTGTTTGAGCAACGTCATTACTGATCAAACAGAAAGTGCCAATCGATTCGGACTCCGTGTACTTGCTCCTCGCTTCACGTGCTTCGTCGAACGACTCTAACGAACGTCTGGTCGAAATAATAAACCCATAATCGATCTGCATGATTTTACCGATAATATCTGCGATGCTGTTTTTAATGGAATTTCCAATGAGTTATATATTTTCTGACTTCTTTGTGTTACTTCCATCACTATAAATATGACTTGATAATAATAATAATATTTTCCTTTTGATAAATTCAAATAAAATAAATCAAAATATTGATGAAGTATTATAGATTTTTAAATGATCAATCTCAGTCAAGGATTTTCGCCCATTCTTCGTAACCCGCGGCAAAGTCTCATATTCGTATGTTATTACTATACGTGCTTCTGAATGGTGAATTAGTATTTAGCACTTCCGATAGAAATAATCGTACTAAAAGCGTGGATAAGCCGTTCACTGTGCCTACTATATCGCGAATCAAAAGTAAAGGCAACATCAGGCCACCCTTCAAACAACCTTGATATTAACCAGTCGTTGGAGTAGCTATTGTCGGACCAAGAGGACTAAGGACATTGTGCTCTTTGAGCATCGACAAAGAGATCGCCGGGTACAGATGCGGTAGCGCAGCAGCATGGAGATGCCGCTAGCTCGTATTCAGACAGCAAAAGATGAGGCCCCCGAGGCGGTACCTCGGAACGCGCATAGAAAAGCGTTAGATTGCTGTTGCTACTATATATAGCAACTGGCATAGTCCATTGTGAAGATGCTAAAATTCAAGTGCAGAGTATCCAACAGCCGACTATCCAACCGGAACAACGACGGAAGGTAAATGTAACAATTACCGATGAGGTTTTAGACCAAGAGCGTAATGGATATGTTCAAACATTACGTTAACATTGCGACACATGTACGATATTACGAACGGATCTTTACATTTACTATAATTTTATAGCTATCGCTCATCATTTTTATGGTTGAATTCGAGTGATCGATAATTGAAACACTAGCCTAGGATATTCTGCATTAATGACTAACCTATCTACCGTTTAAAATAAAAGGGATCGTGATCCAGGCATTAACGAATAAGAGACGGCACGACTACGAAATTACCGAAAATAAATCCTGCACGATGTCGTATTTAATCTAAAGTTCGAAGAATGGGGTTGAGAAAACCGAGATATAAGAATTTTTCATATGGTCTCCCATCGTGAGAGAAATGTCAGTTGCGCAATGTTGCCCAACCGATCGGAGGAGCTGGCCGGGTGAAAGATACTTTCAGTCAAGATTCATTAGTTACGTCGAATTACGAATTAGGATCCGTGCGCCAGTGAACCGTGAAGACTTCCTTGCGACGTCTTTAGGACGGTGATCGAAAGGGAGAAGGTCTCGAAGTCGATGTGGGAGCCCGAGTCGAGTCACATCTCGAAGCCCTGCGCTCCATCTTCTTCGCCTTCCGCGATCGGATCCCGATCTTACGAATCTTCCCGTAAGCTCATTGTCGGGAACCGTACGCGTCCACGCATCAGTTTGAGGGACTTACTCGACGCTGCTACTCACCGGCCCTGTCTTTGACGAGATTCAACAGCGGACAATACCCATTGCTGCTGTTAGCTCACGGTCTACGGTCTGTAGTCGGTTGAATGTGAGCGTTAAGCGATTATAACCATCGGATTCGTACGAATAAACGGTTAACAATAGCGAAGGGAACGCGGCGGCTTCTCGCGCTGAAAGCAGATAGATCCTTGGACGCGCTTACAATATATGCTCGCGGCAGCCGCGAAGGTCGATGGCATCTCGTTTCTCTTCCACGCTTATTCCTCTTCTTCTTTCTCGTCGACTCGTCTCGTTGCCGTGGGACACTCGGCGACTTTTTCTTCGGCTCGTTGTCCGTTGATATCATCCTCGTAAAAATATTTCAAAAGCGTGTAAAAATTTCAACGACAAATAATTTTCACATCATAATATACACGAAGAGATAATTTTCATTCGGTCTCTCGAAGAAACCAGACTGGACCGTCGATCGGTCGATCTATAAAATAAAGTTCAATGTAACACATTTAATAACTGGTCTCTGTCAAAAGTCTCTTATGGCGTATACAGAATCGAACAAAAATGAATTCTTCCCTTTCTCGTCTTGTACATTTCAGTACCGGGAGTACAAATAATTTATTGGGGGATACCGCGGGGCGAGCTGTTGGATAGCGGCAAACGGGACGAGTAGGGAGCGTCGGCCAGCAGCAGCAGCTCCTTCTTCGTCGCTTCCGCGAATAAATGCGACGATAACGACCGGTCCGAGTGCGGCTACTAAAAGAAGTCGACTGTCTCGCGGTACGTTCGAGAGAAGAGAAGCCTTCGCGAGAGAACCGGACAGAAGAGAGACAGAGAGAAACAAAGAAAGCTGTAGAGTGTGTTCACGAGTGGAGGAAGAAGAAAGAGACAGATACGAGATAGAGTGAAAGAAGCCAGGGGAATCGGTCGTTCGCGTTCGGGCTGGTCGTTCGGACGGCCGCGGGACCATCTATCATGCAGCTGTTGCTTCCATTGTGTTGTTAGTCTTACGTTACGTCGTTGTACTACCGCTGGACCCCTTACGACTTGCGCTCCGACTCTCTCTCTCTCTCTCTCTGTCTCTCGCTCTCTCTCTCTCTCTTTCCCCCCTCTTTTGATGTTTCGTAGCCCCCGAGCTGCGTTCAGACCGAGTGTGCAACATGTGTTTGTCCTCTGGTCCTCTCTGCTTTCACGATATCGCTCCCCTTCGCCCTGTTTTCACTCTTTCACCAGAAGAGCTCTTGGCTCCATCGTCACTTCGCCACTCTGAGCTGTACTTCTTCTCTTTCCTCCTCTTCTTATTCTCACAACAGAAGTCACGAATCTCCAAGTTCAACTGTTCCTCTAAATTGGAGAATAAATATAAATTATTCTTCATTAGGGGAGATGGAAGCCTAATGGCACGAAAGTATAATTTAAAACTGAGATTTTACACTTTTGGGTTCCTTTTTCTTAGAAATATTCATTGGCGAGAAACGTAGAATGTTTGAAGCAAATCGTGGCATGTCGCTCCACTCTACTAAATTTTGTGGTGCCAAAATGGTTATTAGGGTCTCATCTTCCATCTGTCTACTTTTATTATCTTAAAGATTCCCATCGTGTTCACCATCCAATCGTAGCCATAGACTACCGAAAGTTATTGCGTAAAATAGATTAGCACAGGTGTAGGTTTGAAAGGGAAGAATTTAATAGATCTTCCGAGAGATATAGGGAAACAATAAAAGTTACCAGAGGTAAGAGAGGCCGGTTGTAAGCGCGTGAACAAGCTCGGACGGTGTGCGCGCGGAACGCACACACTGCCACATCCTGTGATGTCTAAAGCAGATACGATGACCGGCACGAGAGCACCTGCCGCATCGGTCCGAAGGATTCCAATTAAAAGCGAAAAACAAAAGTGTTTCTCGTGTGAAATCAAATAAGCGAGAGAGAGAGAGAGGGAAGCGGGGCGCTGAGCACAGACATCTTCTACCGTCATTACGATAACGCATACCCACCGGTTTATCATAAGCTCGGTACGTCTTCCGACAGTCTCTCCATCCACGGATGTAGTCTCTTCCTGCCCAGCGATTACCGCTTTACGAAATAAGATTAAAAAACAACGAAAAGAAAACTAAAAGATCATTAAAAATGATAAAGACGATACGTTGCATCGCAAGGCCTCGATTGTTGCTCGAGAGCAACTTATCGAACTACTCTTTGTTTTCTTCGGTCTCTTCATGAAACACGTTTTGTATATAAAACGACATCTACCCTCTTTCGGGGTAGTTTTTGAAAGCACTTTTTTCCATTTATTTGCCTATTTTCAATAAACTCGAAACGTTGTGATATCGGTGAATAAATTTAATTCAGCTTGCACCGATCAACCGAATGAAGAGGGCAAAGTCAACCCGTCGTGTAATTTTGACTCTTTTTAGTCCACCGCGACTTTTTATTTTGCTCTTCCTCACTTCAATTATTTAAAATTTTCTCCATCTTCGTTCATTCGCCCTCGTTCTTTGTTTTATTTTCGTTCAAGAGGCGTGCACACGTGAAGCGGAGGCACGTTAAGAGCCATCAGAGAGACGTTGCTGCAAGCGTACGGTAGAGATGGACCGCGCGGGGAGACCCGTGGTCCAGGTATGTGCACAGGTAGAAGTATACGGAAGGAGATACGGTGGCTTCGCTATCGCGGCAATAAATTGTTTCCCTTGTGTGCTGTTTTGCTGCTGCTGTTGCTCCTGCTGTACACCCAATGTTTTGTTTCTTCTTGCATGGCTTTCCGATGAGTTTTTTGTCGTCGTTGTTTCCTCTTCTTTTTGTTCATCTGACTTTTCGAGTGAGACAGATAGATCGATAGCGTCGGAGAGACAGAGCGAGAGAAGGATAAAACGAGAGAGAAGCCCGGACACACCGATGTTCCTTTCCTCTTGGCAACTTTTTGCCCTCGTTCGACGCGTACTCCGCGTTTGCGCTCGCTTTGCAGCAACGACTATCGGCTGCCAAGTGGCCTGCGAGGCTATCGGGAAGCGACACAACCGCGGATGTGCGCGATATACCGAGCGATGACTCGTCGTCGTCGTTGTCGGTGTCGTCGTTGTCGCGAGACCGGGCCGGCTCCGGCGGTTTCCGCGGAGCTCGCGCACACCGCGGCAAGAAGTGCGTCCTGCTTTCACACAATCCAATGCGGGCTCGAGAAAGTAGCCGGTCCATCCGCCTTTATACATACCAATGGAATAGAAAGCCAAGATAAGTTTATAGGCAATCGAAATCGTAAAGCGGGACCGAAGCGAAGAGCATCGCTCCAGCCAGCAGGGGCATATAGAATTTAACGAGCCACCACGGTACGTGTGCCCCTCCCCGTACAAAGATACAGCTCCGAAAGTCTCTCACAGTCTCCTCGCATCGGTTCTCCGACACGAGAAGGATCCACGATAACCGTCAAAATTATGAGACACGCGGATATCGAGATTCGTGCTTTTCTTCGAAAAACGAATTATCATTGACTGAGAAAGCTATAACGTTTCTCCCAACAATAAAACTACGGTCTTAACGAATATTCGGATAGAAAATATATCGAAGAGTCGTCTATTCAACGACAGTCATCAACGAGATACACTTTCGTACCGCTTATTACTAAACAATATTTTTCAACATCAATCGCGCGTCTCTGCTTTATCTTGAAACTCAAATCGTTGGGTATGCAAAGAGCATTGTGGAGGCTTTAGAAAATGTCGAGACGTCCGTCTCGGTTAAATTTTACGAAAAGTGGCCCATCGTATCCCCTCCGGTTTGGTCCGGAGACCGTCGACTAAAAAGAGAACCGAACCGAGACGAACAACGTGGTTTTCGCGCAGCATGTGCTCTCGACTTTAGACTAATTTGTTTCAAAGCTTCTATTCCACTATAGTTTCTCGAAGCATAGAACGCAGCAGAGGGCACGTGACCACCAAAGCAGTTTTTTCTGACCCTCGGTGATTCCAACTCCCGACCCTCTTCGGTTCGCATCGGGATTTTATTTTTCACCATCGGTCCCCGGTACCCCCGGCAAACATTTCTCTCGTGGCACGTTGCACGTGCTGCTACTACGGGTCGCGCGTTGCGCGTTCCATTCGGACGTCATTACTAAAACAGTAGGCAGGGCCGATAAATGGCTGTAATAATTCCGTCGATCGACCTGCCGCGAGTCCGATTGTAGAGTAGAAAAAAAAAAGAGCCAGCAGCACTCATCCTTGTCTCTCGTTTCTTTTCCAATCTCCCTTTCTATGACCCCTCTTTCTCGAGCGAGCGAGCGCGAGAGCGTCCCGGCGCCGCACATAAATGATCGCGCCCTTCTTTCTCGATCGTGGCTGGTTGCGCTATACTCTGCGGGCCGATAAATACTGGTCCGTTCCAGGCACTGAGGGTGGGTGCTCGAGAGGGAGCGGAAAAGCCACCGGCTCGGCACACCACCGTTGGCGAATTATAGGCGTTTTAAAAATATTGTACCATCACTTATTCAACGACCGCCTGAGCTCTGAGCTATCGCTTTCCAATAGTATCCTACGATCACAATTTCTCCGTTTTCCTCGTACTCCGCTACAGCTCTTTCTCTATTATTGAAGTTTGCTGGCCTTCTATGTGCGATGAAGAAAAAAAAATTCAAAAATACTGCTCTCAGCTACTCCAAAAGACGCATCGTTATTTTCAATCTTTGTTTCATATTATATTCATACGACTTATGGCTCGCGAGCTATCAACGAAATGCCGGCAAGAGCGAACGTTTATTTCGGTTGGCGAGATTTACCGAGGCTACGGGATATCAACATTCGTTCGTTCGTTTTCTCTCTTTCTCTCTATCTGTCGCTATTTCAATGTATGCTATTTTTTAAATAATCGATACCGAGGCGGACTATTTTGTTTGCCTTGAAAGGATACTGATACTGTGAGGAAGAGAGCGAGAGAGAGAGAGAGAGAGAGAGAGAGAGAGAGAGAGAGAGAATTAACTACTTCAAGAGGATTTTGCACCTCGTTGACCGAAACGCAAGGAATATCTTCCTTCTCTCGAGTCTCGGCAGCGCACGGATAATCCCAGGCGCTATAATCTCTCCGGTGAATTGGTGACTGAACCGGCAAAAGATCAATCAGTTCACTGGTTTTATAAAAACTTGTGTATACACCACGGCTTCATCGTCGCATGATTATTATTAATGCTTCTTTCAGTAAGAAAAAAAATTATATTTGTATTAAAAAAAAAAAAAAAAGGAATCGATTATATTATTATACGATTCCGTATAATCCAAATTGTGTAACTTTTGGTTGGAATATCTTATGATTGAGTTAATAAATAATTTGTAATGAATCGAGTAGTCATTTGGTTTGTGCGTATTAAACGAATGAAATTGAATAAATAATTCGAATATTCGTGATGAATCTAAAGCTCTTCGATCAATCTTCCTTTCCCACTTGATTACATTGTTTTCGATGGGAGATTGAGCCTGCTTTCGGTTTCTCTCAAAACTTGGACACTCGTTGCATACATACCCCGTACGTCTATATTAAAAACTGAATGTTCGGATAGACGTATAGGAACCTGCGTAAGCGCGTACCGCAAAAGTACGTACATATGAAGATAAAAAAAAGATGGAGAGAGAGGAGGATAAAACCTAGCGAAGTCGGGGCAGAACGCAGAAGTGCAGGCTGTAGTCGGAGAGAGCTAGGGCGGGAAGCGGAGAGAGACTGCGAATAAATACTGGGAGATGTAATCGCTGAAGGAAACAAGCGGCGGGATTGTTCAGGGAATAATTGAAAGCGCCGCTGAGCTTCTTATTCCCATTCCCGGGCAGCCGTGTGTGTTGCTCGCTTGCGCGGCTAGTGCCGGCGGTCGCTCTCTTGTGGCCGCGTATAGTCGTCGTCGTTGCAGTTCCGCTGCTGCTGCTGCTGCTGCTGGTGGTGCTTGTGCTCCTTCGCGGATGTTCGTGTGCTCTTCGATCGTACCGAAGCGAGTCTTCTCGACTCGGGGATCGAGACACATCGCGGTAGCGTATAGTATAGCGAGCCGCGTAGCGTATACAGCGGCGGAAGGCAACCAGCAGCCAGAAGCCTTCGGGAGTTTTGCTGATCGAATCGCGAGGCAGTGATCGGTGGATCCTAATGTATGCGTAATGCTGCAGGAGAAGCAGAAGCCTCGAGACCGACCGGCTCTCCTCATTAACGCTTGGTTCGATCCTTGAACGAGGTAGAGCCGCGCTACGGAAGATCGACCACTTGGCCCCGGCGACCGCTTCGGTACGGCAACAGCGGGAGAAGAGAAACCAACGGCCACGAATATAGACCTCATGTTTTGTCCAATGGTCTATCCTCGTCTCGATCCCCCGTGGCCCTTAACCACCGGAAAATAAAATACCAAGGCTAACAACTGATTTCCGATAGTGTTCGTCGACGGAGCGCAGACCACTGTGGCACTGTTGAGAACAAATATTGTACCTCACGCTTTTCGTACTTTTATAAAGCTATTGTGTAATTGGGTCTAACAAGTGGTTTTCAATTACGACGAATATCGTTATAGACCATTGAGTTTTAATTTATTATCTTAAATTAAAATTGAGAAAAGCATATGCGTTTACCGGTATAAAAGCACAGGAGTATATCGTTCGACGTACGAATTCGAATATCAACAATTGAACAACTGAATAATATAACTGAATAATATTCGACGAAAATCGTATTCGCTTTATAGCTGCGAGTATGTCAATAAAGTACTCCAACTGGTAGGTACACGAGTATATCTTGCCTTCGTATGTACCCATATGCTCGCCGAGTTTTACGAGACCATGCTGAATAGAACGACGAGACCCCCGACAGATCCGAGAGCCTGATAAGGCACACACGAATTATCGAGAGTTAATTGTAGACTTAATTAAGTATCCCCCTCAGTGAGGATCGGGAGTCAAGGCGAACGGTGAATTTGTAAGTCAGTAGCAGCCGGACTTTTCTGCCTTCTTCTCGGTACTCTCGTCGATCCAGACTCGTCGATTGATTCACGGTACGTGTAATACCGATTTAAGCTATATACTAACGGTTTGCGAAAAAAAATTATTACCAAACACCTTTCTAACCAAAGTGTTCGAATCTTGAGTAAACGGACACTTTTACAAATATATTTCGTTCCTCGGATATCGAAAAAAATAAATATTCCAAGTGCACAATGTCGAATGAATTATTATTAAGAAATAATAATGTCGCGTTTCGTTACAATGCAAATATACGTTCGCCCGTGTGACGGAAAAGGCGCGATGCGCATTCTCATCGCCTGCAAGATATTTAACGTGAAAGCAATAACGAATTTACCGTGTGTGTATATCATCGACGAGTACTCCGGCCGGGAATGAGGACGATGATGATAGGGAAAGTAGACGATGAGAAGAGAGGCGGTAACGGAAAGGGGCAAAGCCAAGGTGTCGTCGGTCGTGTATCCGCGACGCACATGTGCCGCCCTGTCGAAAGTCAAAACCAAAGCAAGAAGGCATAATAACTCGAGAACGGCGCACAACGGGCCAAAGCTTTGCAATAGTATAGAACGGAGAACGCGCACGGTATAAGCGTATAACCGAACGTATGGACGTACGAATGAACCGAGTCGTCGCGTTCGAAGCTCACAGCATCAGCTCGCGCGTCCCTGTTGTGTCTATCTATCCTCGATGCTCGTCCGCAAGCACGTATGGCCCACACGTGTCTAAATTATTATTGTCTGAAATATAACGCCGCCGCGGGTTTGTGATGCCGAGGGAGCCGGGCCGAACCTCAAGACACACGGTACAATCCCGGCATAGACGTCTCTCGCGGTATATAGAAGACACTCTTTCCCACCGGCTTCCTCGCTTCCTTCCCCTCTTCGACTCTTTTTCTTCCCTCCTCCCTCCAGGTCCACAGCCCCGTGAACCCGCTACAACGTTGTTCCATTAAATTATGACACGTTCCATTTATAAAACAGTCGAAGAAACGAAAACGCTCAACACTGTGGCACAAGGAAAAATTATCAAGTGGATCCGAGAGCGAATTAATAATGAAAATAACTAAAGAATCGAGTCCCGAAAATTATTTGCTATAAAAATATGTATTGAACCAAGCGATATTTCGTTAGGATAATATTTTATATTGTCGAGCTATTTAAAAAAAAAAGTTGTAATGTACTTTCGTTGTAATTACAAAACTGTATATAAATTGTTAACTGTCTTGACTTTAAACGTTTGGTTTTATTTGAAATTTCATATTATTATACATTGGAGTGACTGACGGGACGCGCTGTACGTATTTATTTCCATCACCGTTTATGTTCTCAACTGCTCTTACGTAAATTTCATTATATTCCTGACCTGACTTAATCCTCCACGCACTTCGCGCTACTCCAATTTTAACGACTTAATCCTTTTTCCGGACTTGGACGTGCGCGAGTGCATGTTCAGTTAATTTCGAAGGGTTCGTGCGTCACTGTAAATGTCAAGCAATATCTACCGCTGCATTGAGGAACGAGGGGCAAATGAATAGTTGATAGGGGCAAGTGTACGACAGTTTGAATCGATAGTATGCTCACCGAGAGTCAAACCTTTGGTCGTCCCCTCTTTCTCTCTCTCTCTCTCTCTCTCTCTCTCTCTCTCTCTCTCTCTCTCTCTCTCTCTCTCTCTCTTCGAAGTCTTGAATTTTTCTACTCGAGCACGTGCGTTCGCCGATCACCGGATATGCTTCCACGAGTTTCCACGAAGCGCTTTCATGCTCGTCCCCTACCGGCGAGAGATGTGTTTGTTATGTTGGAAGCTCGGTGAGAAGGTCTCTGGCTTTTGTATGCTGCGAGAGCATGGAAAGTACACACGAGACGACCGCATATTAATTTTGTGCCGCAGGCTACAATTTTCCTGTAAGCATCGTCAATATTTTACACATGGGAATATACGATTCCACATTGATGTAATAAAAACAGAACTAGAAATGTGGGCAATTTTTCAGTTTTTATATCTAAGAAGATTAGAACGAAATCCCTTGACAGACTTTAACTTGACGTAATTTTTTTTTTAAAGTTGATATAACGTTAACGATTAAATTAAATCTTGATATAACGAGAAGATTTCACGATTTTTGTTCATACCGTTGCATACCTTATCGCTAATTGACGCGACGATTGTGCAAAGCAAAATTATGCAGTTTTACTAGATTCGATTTACCATGGATATTTCAGCCATATATATATAAACCTCTCGTAGAACATAAGCGCTTTTGAATATATTAAGATATAATGCACTTGAGCGTAGCTACACATGCATTTTATTTGGCAAATAAATTAATGGGAAAGATATCAAGAACCCTGCAGCGAGAGACTGGTTACACATTTTTATCAGAAAGATCCGGAAAAATGGTATCCATTTTTATTTTAGTCTGTATCTTTGCTTTATGCGCTATACTTAAGTATGCTGGTAATAAGAAAACGTCTAGTTGCGGTAAAGAGGCAACGGTATAAGATGAGGGAATCGAGAGTTCCTCAAGAATAATTATAGAACTACCGCCTAAATGATTGCATTTTCTAATGTGCAGAATCGCCCGAGAAAAAATGGTAAACTATACGAGCGAACGGTACACTCACATCGGTAAGTGTGGGACGAGACTACGCTAGAGTAATAAAGACACGAGTGAAAGGAACGGAATACACGTACTCGTGAATGAAACGACGTTTTGCGCTCTACGCGCAATACAAGCGGGTGACGTATGTTCGGTGGTAAAACGTGCGCGGAGGAAGCGAACACGCGAGGTGCTAGAGAACTTGCGAACATGTACCTCGAAGGTGCGAGATTTAATATCAGGCTCCGGTGGTAGTGCTATGTACCTCGGTTTACTTATAATCTACGTGCACGTTGACCCGACGGGTGCTTAACGAGCAATCGTCAAATTAAATTAAACGACACGGGAATCGTTAAAAGCGGATGCGCACCGTTAACTTTGGGTGCACATCAAGAGCGATGCAACGTACGTGTGTACAACAGTGGATCGTAGTGATATCAAAGAGTACACGATCGCTGGTAGCTAAGTTCCGAGTGTGCGTTACCCAGATTTCCGTGTACATACGTGACAATTACGAGGAATCGGAGATAATCTTTTTTTCGCTGCGTGATTGTTTGAAATTATAAAACCGTATTGGTCCTGTACCAACGAATTTTTAACATTTTAAAAATCTTTTTCATTATTCGAATTATTCGAATTGAAATGCACAATAAGAAGTTTAAATTTTTTAATTCATCATTAAAACAGAAATAATTGTAGAATATTTTCCCTCGGTGAACCACCGAGTTACGCGTTGTAGACTCTGTACGAGTATCGAAAACGTGTCACCCGTATCTCTTTGCAACAACACATACACGTATACTTCTGTAAGAAGGGCGTTAAACTTTCATCGCTTTCTCTCCGCACTTTCTTTGTAGTGGCAATTAATAGTAGATTAACGAGTACTACAAGCGAGGGTGGCATAGAAGACTGTGGCGGATGATGGGCGAGGGTCGCACAGAGAGAGAAACAGAAAACGACTGAGAGAGGGCTTAACCGTAGTTGTGGTAGTAGCAGTGGATATGGTGCGAGAGAAGCCGTTCCAGGGTTGCAAAGGGGTCGCGCGAAATCGCGTTGACGGAAGAGAGACGTGAGATATATACGCGGGGCTTGATGGGTACGACGGATCGGCGCTTCATCGCCTACGGGGGTCGAGAGCTTCGATATAGGAAAGAGAAAGAGAGAAGAGCGAGTGAAATAGAGGGATGAGATTACGAACGCCGTCTGAGGGATTACCCCACTCTGATTCTACGATAAGAATGTCAAAATAAGCTGGCTCTCGTGGTGTAGCCGTTCACAGAGAGCGAGAGAGAGAGATGTATTACCGAATGGTACTGTAATCCCTGGATGTCATATAGGTCCTAGGCGAACGTGTACGACGCGAGTAATTACATTGTCACTATAGTTTGTCTTCGCCTCGTATTGCCGCGCTGTCGTGTAATCATCGTTGTCGTCAACGTCCTCGTATCGTTCGACTCGTATATTTGGGTAGATCAACTTGGCCCAACATCTTTTTCTTAAACATCCAATCATTCTTAGAAGACTAATCGAGTGGACTTGCTCGTTTGGTTGCGTGTCACGATTTATACGACTATGACACACATAATATACGCGATCCAGGATCTCAGAACTTGGCGTGTACATACTTTTGTATAACGTTATAATAAATGCGAGTCGTAAACAGCGATAGCAGCTTTGCGCAAGCACAAGTCAAGAAGCTTTCTGACATTTCGGTTCCAACGCGAACAACTTTTTTCCTTACATTTAAAAAATATTATTAGTTTTTTACTAAATGATTTAAATTTTTTAATTATGAGGAGTTAAAAATCTGAAAAAATAATAATAAAAGAATAAACAAGTTGTTTTGGAAGTTTATCATTTACATGCAGCGCCCTATACGTACGACGGTCAATGCGAAGGAAATTTGTCGTTGCATCGCGGCGATCCCTGAAACAATATTATCAGACGAACAAACTTATCTCTCCAAGCCAATCAAATCTCTGTGTAGTAGCAGCTTCGATTCAGCAGATCCTTATCTCCCTTCGTAACTCATCTGCCCGTCGCATAGATTAGAGAGGGGAAAAAAAAGTTATTCTCCAGAGCGTGGAGGTCCCTCGGGGGAGTTGAAAAAGAGAAGAGAAAGAGGGAACAAGGAACTGGATCCCGGGTTTCTCGGTGCTGATGAATACTCGTTACGCATTGACACACGAGAGTGCGTCTCCGTATATAGACGGACTGTATGGATGACTCGCACGCGGTTTTATCCTTACTACCGAATCGCTCGGGGGAACTCTCTACTTTCACTTGGCAACGAGGCCCGATACAATGGTCGGTAGAATGACGATTATTCAAGTTGGGGTGGATTATAGGTCGCTTATTGAGACTGCCTCCTGTGTCTCCGTAAATCAAAGCACACACCACAGAACCTGTACAGAACACGGACATGAAAGTACTCGACGATTCGTATAGTATCCGTATAGGAAAGTACTAACCGAACCTAATATTTCATTGTATTGTAAAACGGAACAGTTGCAGCTACATGAAACATGCAGAACGAATTGTATCCGTACATATCACCGTCGTATCGATAAATATATTACCACGGAAATAAGTAATTCAAGAGTTTTTTTTTCCAGCAGCGCTGTTGAGTTAACTAAATTTATATTCCAAGTAATTCAAGTACAGAATATAAACAAGTTTGGATCAATTAGTTTGTTTACAGAAATAACAGACAGGCAAATGAGTACCAGCATAACCTGAATTATTCTTAAGACTCGATGCTGCGAAAAACTAATTCGTAAGTTCTTTTTTGGATGCTGTAACATCTTCGTACAGATATAAGACAGATGAACCAATCACACACCAGAAACCCCCTCTTTCTCACACGTACACTTCCGTGACGAGTGACAATGTTTGAGCAACGCTATACCTCTCTCCTCCGGAAGTTGTATAGCAAAGGTAAGCTCGCATCAGTGATATTCAACTGTCGAGTGCCAGTCGTTGGGTCTGCTTTAGCATTGACGTTGTCGTAGCCTCGCGGCTGTACGATGTTGACATTAGCAGATCCGGTCGTGGATTAAAGCTTTGTGTGACGTATAAAGCGTCGTTACAATACCCCTCGCGCGATTCATTGTTCGCCCTCGCGTCCTCGTACATTCTCGACTGGCTCATGTCGTCGGTGGTCCAAACGTCGACCTAACTACTTTGTTCGATTTTCACGTTTTCGTTCGTTTATTGCCTTACTCCGTATACCTCTATGGTTGTTTAGCGAAGCCAAACGTAAAAATCATGCTTAGAATAGTTCGTGCCATCCCATAGTCTCGACGCCCTCGAGATTCGCTTGTAACCGCGATTAATTCGTCCCCTCGAGCTAGTAAACATATCACTGGCGGAGAGTCGTGGTTAATCCTCGAAAATGTTAGCAATCATCGTTCAAGGGACAAACGGCTCTTAGCTTTCGTAGGTCACTACACTTGTTCGAAGTCGGGACTCGGAACCTTTCACGAGTTTTTTTATTCTGCAGGTAGATCACGTTTTTATATACCCGTACATGTATGATATAGACACAAGTAACCGGAAGAGTTTTTCCACAACTTCCAACTAACCCAGTCGCTCTATCTCTCTCTCCCAATTTTTACTATTTCTGAAATGAAGTTGCCAAAAGCATACTCTGGTATGGGAATGCACGTGTCGATGTAGCTGATGGTTATACTTGAGGCGAAGCTGGAGCTTTCAGGACGAGATACGCTTGAGATCGGTATAGCGTTGCCGCTGGTGGTCTCTTAGCTATGCCAGTAGCCGATGCTCCATTGGCAAGGATAGCGATGATGGTAGTGGTAGGTAATATCTTGGTAAGCTCCGTCTTTTATGACAGGACTAGAGCGCCTCTCAAGGATATTGGTAATCTTCGTGCTGGCAGTAATATCGGCGGCGCAGTGATCTCTCGCCATGAAGAGGCAGAGAGAGAGAGAGAGAGAGAGAGCAAGTCTTTCGCACAAGCTCCTTTTCTCTCTCTCTCTCTTCTTCATCCCTCATCCTTTATCCCCCCCCCCCCCCCCCCCCGTCATTTCTCTCCAGATCGGGTCCCCGAAGCTGCAGAAACCAGATCCGGAGCTCCACCACCGCATCGCTCTTCGTCCCGTTCTATACACTTGCGCGCGCGCCACCCTCCGACGAGAAAACCACCCCCCCCCCCGGCGCCCAACCTTAGTCCAACACCGTACCGCTTCTCCTTCGTCCGGGCAAGCGTATTGACGCGGCTTTGCAGCCACATTCCGTGTAAGAACATACAACGTACGTATACATCGTCGCAACCCCACCTCCCGGGCGGTATCCGACCGCCGCACCAGTGCGCGCCCGCGTTCACCCACCTCCTTTCCGACATTCTGTTCCTTCTCGGCGATCGGCAACTCTCCCCTCCTACCGCACCTAAGACAGAATACCTTTGCGGCAACCCTCCGACTCGTCGTACCCTGCGCGCGTTCAATGCTGAAAAAAAAACCTATGGTATACGTTCGATGTATACAATACCGCTGGAGCTTTGATCATAAGGATTGATAGGTCAAGTTAATAAGAAGATAGATGGTACAATATTATTGTTATTATCAATTCGTAGTGAAGTCTGATGATAGGGCAATTGTTTGATCTCTTGATACCAGATGTTTGAGATATCCGTATTATCCTCATCATCAACGTTTGTGTAATCAAAAAAGTTAATGAAAGATCAACTAATTGGCAGGGCCGTATATTTTTCTAGATACCATTTGTCGTTAGGGGGGACAGGTCATTGGACATATTTTTCATTTAATTTTTAATAAATTGTACAATTTATACGACGAGGTTGGGCGGTGCGTTGTGGCTCACGGAATTAATTATTCTTCGCTAGTTGATTCGAAGCATTAAAAATTCGCAAGAATAGTAACTACGCGTATAACACGTTTGGGTAATTAAAAAAAAAACTTTGCATAATTTTTAAGTAGCAGTCTTTGAAAAAAAAACTATGCCATATCACCCCTCTTCTATCTACATACCTACTTTTTATAAATTGCCACAATATATATCTTTGACAGTATTTTTTGATTGCTCAACGGCATATACATTTTTTCTGTCACAGTTAGCTATTACTACATTTGCACGCTTGGTTAGAGACACCAAGCGAGGATAATTAAATGGTCTTACGCGTTATGTAACTGATATAATACGTGAGTTGGCACGTTATCGGTTATAACTTTCGGTCGTCTTTCTCTTGTGCTGTCACATTCGTTTAACACAATGCTTGTGAGGTCAACTTCTCACTGCGGGGGGTATCTCACTCTCGGTGTCAGATCGATCCATGTATATATGCTTAGGCAGAGCTCGTTGCGGATCAGAGCTCTCGGTACCCTCGTACAATATAGGTATTGTCGTGTTGTATAGCATACGGTTACGTAGGGTTAATTGGCTCTGCTTGGTATAGATTCGTGTGGGTGCAGAAGTGAGACAGAGACAGCCACGCGGTGAGCGAGGACAAGAGCGATGATTCAGGTCTGAGCTGGTTAAAGAAAGATAGCTGCGTAGTGAAGAGAGATAAAGAGACAGAGGAGAAACAGCAGCGAGATGTACATATGGTACAACAGTGGATGCATGCGCTGTATACCTACATAACGAGCC